>CP136062.1:166781057-168076211 GCA_032622095.1 Siphonodentalium dalli | reverse complement strand
CTATATATATATATGCTAGCGAAGTGAAGACCCACAAGCTTAGCTTTAGCCTAGATCGTTATGCATGCGAAAAATCGCTGCTCAACTGGCAGGAATATTAGTGTGATTACAAAAATAACTGGAATCAAACTTAAGGGTGTCCAAAATTGATTTGCTGATTATGGCATAACCATACATGCAGGCAATCCTATTTTTCCCCAAGATGACATATTTATGAACTATATGGATGAATTACCATTAATCATCCAGCGTGTGCATAATATCCAAGTGCATAGACACCTGCTTGTTGACTAGTGATTAATGGATCCCAAATGAAGTACATAATTTGTACCGTATGCAGCGAGTTGGTCCTAGATGGTGAATTAGTTAGACTAGTCAGGAAAAGTTTAACACTTATAGGATTATTTTGAAATTGGCCCATTGATCTTGGCTTGATATATGTTCGTAGATAATCTGATACATGCGGATGTTTATAACCATCGTCTACAGCCACGACTGCCATGTATGCTGGGGCAAATCATTAACTATTTCTATGAGCCCCATACTGGTGCAGTACCGATTAACCCATGAGTTACACATTTGGGGTGAGTGTCTAACAATTGTGCGTAAACATTATTTTATTAAGTTCGGTGGGGATGGGTCCTCGAAATTGTCAGATGCAAAATTTTCTGGGATTTTTATCATCCCAGATCGAAACGGATTATAATCAATAATTGGCCTCTAATGATGTAGCAGCTCGTTACATGTTACATGTTACACATAGCAGCGCGCATCATATAATCGGCAGGCCATGTAACTCGGGAAATGGAGAAAATGTTAATTAAATGTTTAGGGCGTCGTGGTTCTAATCGCTATAAAAAACACATTCATTATTATTATTATACTTTAGATTAACGTCTACATTGTCGATTTCAGATGGGTCTGATTTTCATTTCGTTTATCGGAATCCTGTTTGTAGAGGACACGCTTTCAAAAGGTAATTGTAATTAAAATCTTGGTTGTGGTATATTATTACATATGAACACTCCACATCAGAAGGTTAAAATGCTGTCAATCTGGTTGAATGTGGCTGCCGATATGGCAGCGGAAAAACTATAGAAAATATTCTATGTGTGATGGTTGACTACCTTGTGTTTCTGTATACTAATACTAACTGTTATTAATACTAACAATATTATTCAAGTTTTGACTATTTTAATGCATACCTTTGTCATAATCATGGTTTTTATCGGTATGAAATTGTGAAAACATTCACTTTCTTGGTTTTATCTGATGAAATATTTGTGAAACTGGATGCGTTAGTTGTCTTAGTCTGCATTAAGTATTTCATGCTGAAAGAATATGCACTAATGTGGATTGTACTGGAATTAGAAACATATCTAACCCTGGTAAACTAAATGTGTACAGATTGTGTGGCTGCTGGGTTTATCTGTGTGCTATGAAGGGTGTGCGATTTCAGTAACCATATTGGCAAGATTTGACCATTTAAAAATGTGGCCAATTCTGGCCAAAACATTCAAAATGGGACAAAATAGTGTTTTGGTCAATGCATGTGTCAACCATGAATATTACAATGGAATGATTGTGATGTTCCAAGCGTGCGTTCCGATGTAACGTAAACAAACGCAATACTAAATATTTTAAAGTCGGCTAACCTTATTTACAATAGATATTGGTGCGCACAACGTGATCTTCAAGGAGAAACATGAAGCTCTAGATTTTCTACGTCAAGGGAGATTGCTTCACAGAAACCGTCGAGATTTAGTCGAAGAATGCAGCGAATACAACTGGCTTAAGCCTGATGGGTGCGCTTTGGGTGAAATCGAAGAGAAAAAGGGATCTGGAGCGGTGAGCATATATCATTATGAAACAAACTTTCTGTGTTCCGATTATAAACAACTAAAATACTAAGTGCCTTTTAATACATTGGCCAATATCTCACAACAAATGGGCATTTTTGTTATGACATTTTGCATATATAACTTTTATCATTTTATGATAGTTTTGTTATCTGTGTTACTGCTAAATATTTGATTTGAGTATTACTTGAATGAGCAACATTCTATGGGGGAAATTGTAAAAATTCAAAAATCACAGTTCAGACATCAAAACGCTAAATTTGGACATCAGTTATGTTGTTAATATGATCATACCCAAGCGTAATTAACGAACCAAAGCTAAAACAATCACACAGATGTTTCTGCATGCAGCGTTTAAAACAATTCTTGTCAAAATCACTTTATAGATTCCCACCAAATAAGATTCACATGCATAAGGCTTATGTTTGGTGGGGTAATTATAAATATTATGTTGTCGATAGTGCATGGAACTGAAACTAACCATTATATTAGTTGGCGTGCTGGGGGAGCTCTCCGCTTCAGATACGCAGGATGTTCATTTCATCCATAAATTGTCGTCATGTCGATTTCAACGATAGTCGACACACAACGTCATCGTGTAACTTTCACCATTGACCGAATTCGCGTGGAACTGAATGTATCTTCTGCTTTGTTCATAAGTATATATTGACAGACACCTATTGTCGCTTCCGATTTCCCCATAGCGTTACGATAACACGCCCCCTGATTCAGTGTGTCCATAAACCTATGAACGTAACGTGACGTCACTTTCAATGTCGTTCATAGGTTTATGAACACATTGAACGCGGAAATCACCGGATTGTCGGACACGAACGACTGCTTGACTATTCAGCACGTCCGGATTTTGGCAAACAATTTGTTTTGGTCTATAATCTGTGTTGTTACCCTGCACCTAAAACTCATCTCCTCTGATTACACAACCCACGACCTCATACATATATCATTATGGTAGAACGGCGTGTTGTCAATTTATTATCATCCACAACCGAAACTAAATTGTTAGTTTCAGATATTATCATTCTTGAAATCAACACGTCTCATGACAAGCTAAACAAGACATTTCGTCATATGTGTATAATTTACTGTGAAATTGCGTTTTTCCGCTCTCCGTCAACGGATTCTCACAATATTTGGTTTTCTAAAAAGCGAGGATTCGAACTGTCCGAACTAAACTCCATTCGCCACTTAAAGTTGAATAAATAGTGGGAAAGACAGACAATCCTAGTAGGTAATGAATTTAAGTACATGTATATAAATATAAATAATAAACGGCGGATTCAACGTGGTCATGTGTTTTGACCGCGATACAAAATTCAGCAAACTCAGCATGAACCGCGTCGGGGTTCATGTAGTTTGCTGAATTTTTCTCGCGGTCAAAATCCCATGACCACATTGAAACCGCCGTTCATTTCTTATGTGTTTTCATTCTATTCAAGAAAATAGGATATATATGGATTATCAGATGAATGTAAGTATGCAGACTTATGATAACAATCAAATCCATATTAAATATTATCTTATTTCCTTTCGCACGATAATGAGCAGTGAAAGATCTTGTCAGTATCCTAGCCATATGGTATTATGGCATACTCCCGGCTGTACCTCCCCCTGTCCCCGGGAGCAGTAGATGGTTACTGAATGTTCAGGCTCATCAGGGTAATAATTGTACAACATTGAGCGCTTTGTGTCTCATGGGAAAGGCGCTTTACAAATGCTATACATTATTATTATTATTATTATTATTATTATTATAGTCTCTACAGAACCATGCAGTATTGATCAACTTCTGTGCATCAGTTGGAAAATGAAGCTTTGAGATACACGTAGATCGTGTTGATTTGCGGTGATTTTAGTTTATTTTAAAAGATATAAAAACTTCCTTGGGTCCGATGATTTGATCCAGTAGAGTGCCGGAGTAGACCCGTTAGAAATTCATTATGGACCTACTTTCCCTTATAAATAAAAAAACAAATGATTTTATGACGTTTATATAAATAGGAGAATGTTGCACGTCGACTGATTTGGGTTGGCGTCTTGACAGCCGATTACGACATTAATGCTTTAAGCCCACCGATCTACTGTGCGACATTCGCGCTCGCGAAATTCAAAACAACAGCGTCGTATTAGATAATAATTGGTGACGTCACAAAATCAGATATAGTCTATATACGACCCAAAGCGTCCGACTTTGGTTCGTTACAAATACCAATGTGCTCATATTCAGTGCCCAAATCACTCCAAATTTGCAGATATGGAGTTTGCATGGGTCTGATAGTTGAGCTACACAGACCCACAGTTGGAATGTATGCCGAGTCATTGTGCACATTTGATTCAAATACGCGGGTAGTATAAGTAGGAATGTTCTCTCAAGTAACATATACCATGGGTTTGCATTACAGAGGTCATATATGCTGCAGTTCAAGTGTGATCGCACATGCCACGGGAGCTGCCATACTCAGTACCAGGGGAATGGATATCATTACGCAAGGTGCAATGGACAGTACTGTGTGGCACATAATACTGACTATTCTCGTATTAAGAGACTCCACATATCATGCCAAGGTAAATATCATAAAAGGCAAACCATGCAGTTATTGGTTTTAATGGAGGGCGTTTAGAAGGAATCGGTATACTTTTACATGTAAATGTACACTATATGGCACGACAATTACTATGGTTGTGTGTGTAGCCCAATATATACGAAAATAACACGTTTGGGACAACCAGTGCCACTTGGAGGATAATGAACGTTCGACAAATGTATTTCATATAGTTGGGTTGTGTTGGAGGAGCAACAATGATTATTTTATTTTAAATTTTGATCACCAAATGACAGTGTCTAGTACATAGAGGATATGAAGTGAGTGTTTCTCTCATATGATATTTATGAAACGAGTCTTAGAATTTTCCGTTTTTTCGAGTCTTTTGGCGAGGAAATACGGAAAATTCGAGACGAGTTTCCTAAATATGAGAGAAACACGGGTTTCATATTTTGTTAATCATATGACTCTTATTTATACCATTTAGTGCAAAATAACCAATCCATTATAACCAACGCGTCACAAACGTTACGGTTTGCACGCGGCGTTACCGCTCAGGAAATCTTGTTCGGAATTTCGTTTCGTTTTACTGTTTTCCAAATCCTGATATTTGAATATACACCATAATGGTTTCATAATAACAAGAATGCATTGCTGATTTAAAATACCGTAATAGCTATAAGTACCACCTAACCCATAATTTTGAAAAATGCTTTCAAATCGCCCAACGTGTTGCTGTCTCTGCATTCCCATATCCATAGTGTACTGTTCAACTACGTAAATTCTCCCAACCCAAAGGTCCAAACCCCGGAAATTTTCAATGTGTTGAGAATTGTCATAAAGCAAACAATGATAATTTTATTCAACAATAACACTGGATGGATTTATTATATTGCACTTGGAATCAGAGTCCGAATAGATTATTCGTCGCCGTTTAGGTTTTGGAGGACTGGAGTCTTTGCCATGGATGTGGATTTTAAACTTTCCACCTTGAATTTTCCCACTGAATCGAGTTTGAACACCGCCTGTGATGTGGACGACTTGCTGGTTTTCTTCTCTGGATACATTTACACTGCACATCTGAAGCTGTGAAGGCCTATTCGGTACCGGTAAATTATATCCAGAGTCATTTCTGCATTTCTGTGAGTAAGCATATTCGAAATGTTCTTGAGCTGTTGTTGGTTTAAATGGCCGTAGTCGTTTATTGACTGCATGTTTCGATGACCACTGATCTGCATTATTTGTGCTGGAGGCACGTTATTTTATTATAATTTATGGATTTAGTACTTTCGAACACTGTGGCTGGACAGCCGCTTCTCGTCATCTATTCCAGCCAGTGTAGCCATTCTGGGCACGATTGATGTGAGTTTGTTTGCACCGTTGGGTTGGCGTTTATGCCATTGATCCCCCAGTCTCATCGAATATTTCTGGTGTGGGTTGCCAGATACAGTGGGTCGGTTCCTTTACAAAAGTCTTTAGGTCGCTTGGAAGCATACCTTTTATAGATTTCTACTGGGCACTTATCCGGAGTACCGGGCACAGACCACATCTTAGGTTTTACTGTCCTGGCATCCCTGGGTTTTTCACCTTGACGTGTTTTTATTTGTCGCTCGGTGAACTTTAAGTTTTCCAGGTCGGATGAGTCAGTCAACAAAACAACGTCAGTCCAGGACATCCATGAACCACAGAGTGTTAATAACAGCTTCCGAGGAAACGTTACCTAACTATCCACATTTCCATAATTAGTCGATTTCGTTGTCATTTATTGGATCGCTTTATCGTGGCTTATTTACCATTATATGTCAACAAATTATGCACTGCACTGACAACATCCCTCATCTTCGCAAACAATGGGCTTCTAACTAGGGTGTGTGAACAATTGAATCGACGCAGTTGTCGTTCGAAACTACTCATGAAACCCTTGATGAAGATGGTTCTTCTTCAGCTGAATGAAACATTTGCATAACAGCAAATTCCATTCTTCTGGAGGAATAATTTGAATTTCCATATGTTCATCTTGAGAACACAGATACGCTTTCAACATTTTAAAATCATAGTGAGTTTTTTATAAAGTGTTCTTATTACTTTGTATCAATATGAAATTATTATGTCCGCATCATACTCAGATTCAAGATTTTCCATAGCCGGCTGCTGCCCCCTAACCACCGTTCCTGCATTACTACCACGAACAGCTGGGGGATTTCCAACAGTGTTAATCTTTCAGCCGGAATAACAGTGCAGAAATCAATTCCATCAATTTCAACCGCATACATTACCCCAGTTGTTGTCGTTATCTTGCGTTTTACAGTCGCACATCCCTCTCCGTCAATTTTTACTTTTGAGTTGAGATCAAAATCAGCCATGATGTTTTTTGTTGATGCGTTGAAATAGTTATATTTACGCGCGTATTAATTTGACCCAGAACATTTTAGTGATAGCCTATCGCAACGTCTTATAGAAAAAAATTGACCAATCAAATAAACAGGAAGCGTTATTAGTTACTAACTGATATCACATGCAGCCCAATAAAAGGCGCAGATCATATGATAAATGTATTTATGTTTCAAGTTTATAAGTCGTATTTGGTTTTGACATTGTTTCAGTGAAATAAAGTAGAAACCAATGTTAAATTGGATTATGTGTGTTATTGTTGGGAATGAAATTGTGTAACCCGGAATAGATCTTAAATAAATAGATTCTATGGACGATTTGGGAGATCACGGTGTGACCAAATATAATTCCCCTAACGGGATAAGTGAATAATTTACAATTAATCACTGATGGGAAATGTTCCATCCACATAGACTATTACATATCTCAATTTTGGCAACGAGAGGTAAGGAACGACATAGGTAATTTAACAATTTCAGGTGTGTATGTATAAATTATTAACTATACCTTATATTAGTTGATCTAAGAGCGAACTATCCAGCACGGAAGCTATTGGAGACGAATACCAGTATTCGACGTACACAAGAACTAAGTATATGTATATTCTGTTTTTTCTCCTTTAATTTTCACACACCACAGTGCGTCATACGCATGGGATATAAACAATATTTGTAATTGATAGCTTATTTATGGTAATTGAACAATACTCTCGTCGTTGTTGCTGCGAGACGCTTATTATGGTGTGTGTATCGTTGCATGAAGCTCACATCGGATGGGGACCTTGGTCATCGTGGTCGAGTTACTCAAAATGTGTTGGACCATGTGGCAGATCAACTCACATCAGAACAAGAAGGAGATCGTGCTATGGTCCGTACCATATAAGGTGTACTGGAGCTTCAACAGGTTCACAGACGCATGCGTGCAGACTACACGAACACTGCCAACGTAAGTAATCATCTTTGTTGCATGTACATATCGTGTCCAGAACGTTCCAGGATCTCGGGTTGTAGACATAATTTTCACGTATTCGCGTACAAATAGGTTCATATTGGACTGATTTCAATCTGAAATAAGCCCATAGTCGACTTATACCCGTTGTTCCGTTTTATGGCGCCGGCCAAAGTGGAAGCACATTACAAAGAGCATACATCTGGAAAGTCGATTTGAGTTCATATAGAGCTTAAACAATAATTCCGATATGGGCTTATTTGTGCTTTTGAAATAAGTTCAATATGAGCTTATTTTCTTGAGAACAGGCTGCTCAAGTGGGAACAAAAACATGGCAGAATTTGAAAAAAAGCAATAATTTCTTTTATAGCTCAAATGAATCAAGTTTATGGCGACACGCATGTGGACAATTATTTTAAAATGTAAGAGAGAACTAACGTTTATATTCCAGTACAGATTATGTCGGCCCCTATACAAATATATATCGACATGCTCGGAATCAACTAGTGCCATAAGTCGCACGGATTCAATGCGTCATTTCCAGCTCTATGATCTCATGTAGTCTACATATGATGGATTGTCTGCATTTGCCATTTTGGTTCTGTATTTACTATTGACTCTACATGATATGGAGGACAAAATATGATAACATATTGTTACCATGCCTCCAATTCAAATCGAACAATCAGCGACCAGATTTACCCATCTGGTATGAGACCATACCAGGTCACTAAACCGTTCGTTGTCATAATATCAGGCTACCAGTAGCCACCATTTTGAATAGTGCACGTTCCCTCTGCCTCGAACCAAATAATGTGAACTGTGATGAATAATGAAATCGTAAATGCGAATTACACACACTATACATCTAAAGATTATTGCTGGTCAATGCGAAACTTCAGCACTCTGAGTTCGCACAAAACATACCGTCCAAACCATCGGTCAGTACTCGCCAGTCTAAAGAATATTGAGGTAACGATAGGGAAATGCTTGAAAATGCTAGGATTTCAATGCTCCTGAATAACTGTACCATCTGTTAAATTGATATTATCATCCGACACAAGTAGACATATGATACGATAAACATGTATTTGTTAAAACAGTCATGTTAAGCTACTTTACGTTAAGAAAACAAATTGCATTGACAGACAATTTGTTTTTCGACTATTATGGAAGAGTTGTTTTCTTTTGACAGCGCTGAGCACTGCTTAGTTTCCATGATTGGAGTACGAGGCCAAAAAGCCGGTGTTGACGTCATCTTTCTCTGCACCGAAAACGAAAACTAACTTGTTGACACTTGCATGGGATAATTGGGGAACCACATATTCATGGCTGAAAACTGTGATCGTATGTGACCTTATCGAAACATTGGTCGTAAGCTATTCGCGATATTTATTTTTGCATTGAACTTTAGATACTTGTTGGTACGTTTTTAGTGGTGATTTCGAGTATATACATCAAATACCATTAGTGAGCCCGAATGTGATATCATATTTCACATCTGAAAGTGTTCGGTTTGTACATGTTTTGCTGTTTTACAGTCTTCGTTGAATCTCGGGCGCGGTTCAATGCTCCTAATATTAGATAAAATTGTCCACATGGTTAATAGTTAGTGTCTCCAGTTGTCTGGTATAGTGTGGTACTATGTTCGGTGGGACCAATACCACCGTCCGCTTCGCGTCGGGTGGTACTGTTCCCATCTAGCATAGTACCACGTTATACCAGACAACTGGTGACACTGTAACTTATAATATCAGGCCGTTTTTGTGCCATCACTGTTCACAGCACAATCGTGTCAGATCTACTTATAAGCAATTATCCAATTAAAGGTTAATTTAGTTTAAGCTATTACTCGGTGTTCAGTTATATAGTTGGAACAGAACACACCATTATGCCCGAATATACGGCTCACAATGTTTCATGTGTTGTGGTCAGGTGATGATAAACCAGAATCGTGTAAACAAAAACACATGATGAGAACGTGGCAGCTGGAGAATATGATTAGCACTGTGTGGTACAAACACTGCAAAGAACTGAAGGCTACAATCAACTAAATATTTCCCATATGCGACAGTGTTAGGGTTAAGCCATGGCCACGATTCACTACCTACTGAGCCAAACTTTAAATATTTTTGCGTTTAGAACTCCACGTTGGACATAAGTTGTCAAAAAATAAATGGTGCCTTACCATACTTATTCCTGGAAATAAATTGGCATTTCCACAACTACCCCCTTTTGTGCACACAATTTCGATATAGAAAAATGCCCCCACCCCTAACAAATTTTGCGACCAATGTAGCCGCTTGACGAACAATCCCACACAAATGGCCGAGGAATTAACATAGCCTATGAATTTCTTTTTTCTTTCACATTAAACAACCGAAGATATTATATACACCATTCAGCTGCCGGTAATTTTTTATGCTGACTCGAGTTTCCCTACACAAATGCCAAGGGGTATAATTTCAATATTTAGTTGCTTATAACATGAAAAGCTAAACAGCGTTCAACAGAATGGAATTAATACTTTACAACCTTTTACATGTATTGGTTAACCGCAGACTCTTTTTGACGCGAAACTACATGACTTAGTGTGTGCATTGTGAAACTGGTTTGCTTTTGGTTGTGTTCCTGTATATAAATGTGTACGCATTCATTTACATATCTTCGTGTATTTTCCTGTTATAGGATGTGACGTGTGTTGGCCTGGATACTGTGCAGACAACGGAGCAGCACCTTTTACCTGTCGGTGTGACCCAGGGTTCCACATTGTCAACGTTACCACGTCCTACACGTCGTCATATTGCGTTTGTGAGTTAACATGCAGGACGGGGTCGATTCGATTTCGTTCTCTTGATTGTTCGCTTACGGTATACCAACAAGCCGCGATCAGTGACAGTCCGAAAAGCCAATAAAGCGTGCTTTGTTTGGTTTCCCGATTGCTGTCGAACCAATATTCAACATACACATTCAATGTGGGTTAACTGATTCCATTATGTATGGTAAATGCGGAAGATATATGACGAACCCTGCATAATGTTTGGAACTTGGATTCCGCATAATATAAATATTTCACATCATCGACCACTTTTAGTAAGGATCCTTACTGTTATGCTGAAGACAAATGTTACATATTATTTATACACAATCCTTTTTAGCTGAACAAAGCCCATAACCGAACAAATATGTCCCAGTAATGCCTAGTATCGATGCTCGCCAAGTTCTACGTTGAACAGTATTTTTGAAAATACCGAACAGTAAATTTGCCTTTAAATATGTTCTACTCGCATGTCACAGGTAAGCAAGTGGGCCAAAGCATGGATGAGTGTCACTCATGAGCATGAATATGTGCATGTATTTTGTCGTTTCCTCACTTGTTATTCTTTATTGTCAAAAAACGAGCCGTGATCAGAACAGATCAGAAACACCATGTCCGTTGTCATCATTTACTTTGCCAAAGACTAAAATCTTGAAGTCAGTGACAAGTAGATATCAGCAGTAGGAATGCGATAAAGCCATTACCATTACAGTGGAACAGGGGCGCAATGTTAGCAGTCTAGTTACATAACTAGTGTTTGTCGTATCCCACTCAGCTGCCATATATGTGTCCATCATCAGCGTGTTCTATGTATGTGTCCATCATCAGCGTGTTCTATGTATGTTTCCATCATCAGCGTGTTCTATGTATGTGTCCATCATCAGCGTGTTCTATGTATGTGTCCATCATCAGCGTGTTCTATGTATGTGTCCATCATCAGCGTGTTCTATGTATGTTTCCATCATCAGCGTGTTCTATGTATGTGTCCACCATCAGCGTGTTCTATGTATGTGTCCATCATCAGCGTGTTCTATGTATGTTTCCATCATCAGCGTGTTCTATGTATATGTCCATCATCAGCGTGTTCTATGTATGTGTCCATCATCAGCGTGTTTTATGTATGTGTCCATCATCAGCGTGTTCTATGTATGTGTCCATCATCAGCGTGTTCTGTGTATGTGTTCATCATCAGCGTGTTCTATGTATGTGTCCATCATCAGCGTGTTCTATGTATGTGTCCATCATCAGCGTGTTCTATGTATGTGTCCATCATCAGCGTGTTCTATGTATGTGTCCATCATCAGCGTGTTATATGTATGTGTCCATCATCAGCGTGTTATATGTATGTGTCCATCATCAGCGTGTTCTATGTATGTGTCTATCACCAGCGTGTTCTATGTATGTGTCCATTATCAGCGTGTTCTATGTATGTGTCCATCATCAGCGTGTTCTATGTATGTGTCCATCATCAGCGTGTTCTATGTATGGGTCCATCATCGGCGTGTTCTATGTGTGTGTCCATCATGAGAGTGTTCTATGTATGTGTCCATCATCAGCGTGTTCTATGTATGTGTCCATCATCAGCGTGTTCTATGTATGTTTCCATCATCAGCGTGTTCTATGTATGTGTCCATCATCAGCGTGTTCTATGTATGTGTCCATCATCAGCGTGTTCTATGTATGTTTCCATCATCAGCGTGTTCTATGTATATGTCCATCATCAGCGTGTTCTATGTATGTGTCCATCATCAGCGTGTTTTATGTATGTGTCCATCATCAGCGTGTTCTATGTATGTGTCCATCATCAGCGTGTTCTGTGTATGTGTCCATCATCAGCGTGTTCTATGTATGTGTCCATCATCAGCGTGTTCTATGTATGTGTCCATCATCAGCGTGTTCTATGTATGTGTCCATCATCAGCGTGTTCTATGTATGTGTCCATCATCAGCGTGTTCTATGTATGTGTCCATCATCAGCGTGTTATATGTATGTGTCCATCATCAGCGTGTTATATGTATGTGTCCATCATCAGCGTGTTCTATGTATGTGTCTATCACCAGCGTGTTCTATGTATGTGTCCATTATCAGCGTGTTCTATGTATGTGTCCATCATCAGCGTGTTCTATGTATGTGTCCATCATCAGCGTGTTCTATGTATGTGTCCACCATCGGCGTGTTCTATGTGTGTGTCCATCATGAGAGTGTTCTATGTATGTGTCCATCATCAGCGTGTTCTATGTATGTGTCCATCATCAGCGTGTTATATGTATGTGTCCATCATCAGCGTGTTCTATGTATGTGTCCATCATCAGCGTGTTCTATGTATGTGTCCATCATCAGCGTTTTCTATGAATATGTCCATCATCAGCGTGATGCCATTATTAGGGATACGTTACTGCCATTCGGCCACAAGTTCCCGCAATATTACATTACGCTAAAGAGGTAATATACACTAAATGTGGCCATTTTTGTGACCATCTCCTTTTATACTCCACAGAATATATGCAACAAATGAATGAATTGGAGCCATGGATTAGTGCAAAATACACGCATGTGCTATATGAACGATGCCAGCAACATGGTAATTAAATGAAAATGAATTTATGACTCAAGTCATAAATTCATTTTCATTATAATTACCATGTTGTTTCTATCGTTCATACGGTAACTGACTGTATTTTGCATTCATCCATGGCTCAAATTCATTCATTTGTTGCATATATTCTGTTGGTTATAAAAGGATATGGTCACAAAAATGGCCACATTTAGTGAACAGTGCCTCTTTAAGATGTTGTCATGGGAATTTTAAGGTATATCGCTGCTTGTATAATAATGAAGTGTAGATTGTGTCCACTTTCCACATAGTATTGTTTTTCGTCCTATCTGTGTTTTGTGGATTTGGGATATATACAGCGGCATTGCTCATATGTGCATTTTGTAAACTTACGAAATTATTGGAACAACGTTCTGACATGTTCATGCAGATATAAGGAAATTATGTACGGTGTAAATGTAAATGTAATTCTAACATGCACCTCTCTAATAATCCTATAACCAGCCTCGACACCACCTGACATCCAGACCTGTAGAATGGGCGTTGAGAGTTCATCGGGAGAGGTAAGAAATTCGACAACGGTCGGGTCCACGGAATGTCGTAATCAAATGAACATGTATGGGAAGTTCACGCCCGGAAACATATCCTCAGATTCCCTCTACGACTTCAAGGTGGTGGCAATCTCTAAGAATTCCTCTTATAACGTTGCCGACTACAGATTTGGTTTGACGGAGGCAAATGTGACGATCCTTCGTGAATCATCAAACGGTGAGTCAAGTAGCATGTCTGTTTTGTTTGTTTAGTTAAGGTTTAACGTTGTTTTAGCCACTAGGCTAGGTCACGATTAAGGGATACTGAATCAAGAACGGGCGAATCAACTGTGTATATGCCTAACCACGAATTATTCTAATTAGACTGGTACATAGCTGAAGCGGTGACCCGTTAGCCACTGCATTTAATAGACTATATGTACCTCCCCACAGTAATATAAGGCAGGCGTGAACAGTACTAGATTTATACAGTTAATAGTTAACAATCATCAAGGAGACATTCAAAGAGACATTACACGACAGAAACAACATAAATGAAAAACAGAAGTTGAAGATATAGAAAAAACAACACAAGAGATGACAGAAATTTAATCTGAAACACTGGCGATGCTAGCCGATTGATTGAGCCGGGCTCAACAACCCGCCTTGAAGAGATGTAGTACCAACGTGGTCCATTAGCTTAGCCGTATTCGCAGGTAGCTCTAGTACCGCCACGACTCCTACACATCACCTCATGTGATGCACCCCACGTCAAACAGTGTTCCACATTAGGGGCTTCTTACCCATCGCAGTGGGGCGGTAGGCATATTTTACCCGAGCCCACACTGGGGTCATATAGCACGTGCGAATCACTATATGTGACACGCCATATCAAATCCAGTCGTAAATTTTGTTTACCCTGTGCCAATGCATTCTCTTATATATGCGAGTCGACCATAGGTCGCCTCGCATATATACGAGAATGCATTGGCCTAACAATTTTTTAAAATTTTAATAATTTTTTCTTGTATTCTTTAACAATTTTATAATTTCACCCATACAGAGCCCCAGACAAACATGAGCAGGCGACACTCTTCTATATGCTTCTATATATGTGTGGGGCTCCCTACAGGGTAATGGATGTTTTTTATTTTATGTCCTAAAACATTGTAAGAAATATTTATTTTTAAAAAAATGATAAAAAATTGTTAGGCCAATGCATTCTCGTATATATGCGAGGCGACCTATGGTCGACTCGCATATATAAGAGAATGCATTGGCACAGGGTAAAAAAATCCCGACTTACGACTGGATTTGATATGGCGGGTCACATATTGCCATTTAACCCTTTCTTTACTAAATACTCATTGACGAGTTGTTCCCTTAGGCAATATTCAGATAATAAGTTCAACAAAACGACGATTATTTTAAACTTATAATTTAAACATTTCCCACCAAAGAATATGAATCCTTCTGGACTTGTATTATCTTTTCATCTATCTGTCGTCTGCTTTTTATGGACACCTTTCGGATTATGAACTACATCTCATAAGAATTAAGAACATTGTACTTCGTCACTAGAATGTGTTCATTCTACATGTATCAGTTGTCGTTTTGCCATATCCATTGTTATGACGCGCGTTTTTTGCATTCAATCGTCTAGCGTTCCACTTCCTATTTCCTGGTAACAACACAATTGAGTACAAAATAATCACGACAAACAAAACCATATCGCATTATTCTGCCCAGTGGCAAGAAGTGTGAACGGCAAAGAGGGTCCAAAAATTCATAATTTTATCTAAACGATTTCCAAATTGAACTTTTCCTAAGTCGCTCACTGTATAATAAATAAAACATTCTGCCTCTATGAAACATCGTGAACGTGTGAAAATCAGACATCGAAGTAACCAATTATACAGTATAACTTAGAAAAGTGGAAAAATATCATATATTTCAGTATACATGTAATATATTTTGCTCGTAATAATATAAGACACAACTCTCTTATCGTTTTGATTTCGAAACTTGAACTTTGCGCTACGATTATTAGAAAATGATGGGGTCAGGTCTGGGGTCAGGTCACATACATGTGACAATTCCGGTCGTCTGATGCATGGACTGCCCAGCAGTGACTAATTATGAGTTACTGTTTGGCAGCCTATGCCCAGATGGCTGACAAAGCCAATACGATAGAAACATTGAACATGAAAGCAAAATCTAACTGGGAAAAGAATATTATGAATAATCAATAAAGACACCATCTGTGAATGCTAAAGATGGGGACATGGCTGATATAAGCATCCTGCTTTCTGCCAAATCCCATTCTCTAATAAAATTGTATTTATGTTATATTTGTACCATTAGCTTGTTAATTCATGTGCATTATTTAGAGAATAAATATGTTTACACCAATATGTTTACACCAAGTGTGAACGGCACTATTTTCTCACAAATTCAGCGAAAAGGCTGTTGGACTGTACGACAAATTTAAGACAAATATAAGCTAATCCTAATTCTCATCAGTAGTCGTTCAGTGTGGGAAATGTGTCAATAACCTGAACATCACTACAAATGAATAATATACCATTCTAATGTATTATGTCATAACTATAACTGAATCGGAGAATCCATTTAGTATCCAAAGGGTTAAGTGTATTTCAGACACTAGCTAGCTTACTAGACCATCTGATAAAAATGCCAGTAGAAAAATTGGCAATGGTGATTAATTTATGCCAACTTTCAATAAATCAGCCTTAGTAGCCAGTTTTCGATACACCTCCGACTGGTATAGATAAAACGGTGAAGTCAGTTCCGGATACTTGAGTACTTCCAACGCGGGACATAAAGCAACTAAGATTTGGCCATCCGTGATATGCGTATTGAAGTGTCTAGTTTATTGTTATTTTTCACGAACATTCTATTGATCAGAGCTAAATTTTTATTAAATTGCGACCGGGCATTTACTTGCATAATTATTGCGACATTTCATCTACAAATCGCGTTCATAAAGTTGCAATTTAAGCAATATTAGCTCATTTTCTCAAAGTGGATATCTCTTAAATCGGTCAATAAACAATGTATTCATGCAGCTATCTTGACTAGATTTCGGTTGGAATTTGTGCATAGTATCTACCTTTATGTCAGTATTTTTCGTTGTGTTTTGTTGTTCCATTGGATGCATGACTGAATTTGCTTTTTCCGGAAAATAATTGTTCGCCTCTTAAGTTTAAAATATACATAGAACATATTGGGACAAAGATATCGATCTATCTACAAATGCCTGGTATTTCTGTCCCTTGTAGTGTTATATGTTTATTGTTTACCTAGCCCATCACACTGCTGACTTACTGTTCAATCGATTGAATTTCATATATACCTCGTTCAGAAGAGAATGTAATGAGACGTGTCTATGTGGTTTCTGTTCCGGGGCGAGAAGTATGCTATCCATGTAAGGTCGAATTTAAAATGTAACTCCAAATTAACCAGGTCAAATTCACAACTATTGCGTTCCAACTTTCCACCTCATACACAAATCCTTCAAATTGTAGACAAGTTTCGACTAGATATTCTCTAATTAAACGCAATTTCAGCCTTGTATTTGACTGAAAATGTGAAATTATTGAGTTTCGGTCTAAACACAATATATTTCACATGATAATTCCCGCCTTGTAGACAAGATGGAAAACAATCTTACTAACGATGGAATTGGCACCCAATGCAGAAACCATTTGTGTAATTGCAGACCCTTTGTGTGTCATTTTTATTAAATCTACATACTGTTGTTCATGTCCAGAATCTTGGAACTTTCTAAGCACTTTGGCACAAATAGTTTAATATATTGCTATTCTTCAGGCTTCCTCTATCGCCATAATACTGCATTCACCTTACTAGATGCATACCATCACTTATGCATTCATCAAACACCACACGCTCACCTGTTATGTAATATTTCGGATACTTTTGAGAAAGTCCGGCACTGGGGTTACTACGGAGTTATGTGGTCACGGGGGCCTTCTGGTTTGGCTATACAGCTACCCATATCATATCGGCATGCAACGACGGGCTATTGGCGACCATACCGCCTCAGCATTGGAAAAATATGTTTCGTCTGGTTTACCTCTGGGGTATATTCAGGCCCTTGGTCCTTTCCGTTTCCTTTTAACGTGAACGATTTTCGGGAAAATCACGAATCTCTGGTAACATTATACACATACGCTGCACGTATAACTGTCTCTAAATTCTAGTCCTGAGGAAACTGACCAAACTTAATTTTAAAAAGCTAAATAATTGACCCATACCATTGGTTTGTTGATTGTAATCCAACAAAGACTAAATTCATCAAATTCTTTTTGTCGACAGGCATGTCCCAATCATTTTGACCTGAACATACATTATATATATCTTGCTAATAAATATGCTTACACCTATAATTATCGTGTGCATAATGCATACGCATACAAATTCCAGGTTCTCTACACGAGTTGCAAGTTATCAGATTAACGTCTGGGAACAATCAATTTATGGACTCCAGCGATCCTCTGGAAATGATTGAGCGGAAGCTGAATACAGAAGTTAACTTAAAACCTCGTCTGCAAAATTTCGAAGGGTATGTCCAGGTGTAACACGTAAAATCATGTGGTTGTTTTGTGTACCGACCGAAGTCCCGTTTCTGTACATCCTTGAATTATTTATGCTACAACGTATATACATATATACAAACAATACATAACACGTAGGTACATCAATCAATGATTTCATCATATTATATGGTATTAATAATACAGGTAAATATAGCTAACTAGCAGGGTTACCCGGCGTTGTCCAGGTTAAATTGATGCTACATGTGGATATTTGTTGGGAATAGAGAATACTCTTGCTCAATGTGTTACACGTATTCTCATAAATGTTATATTCAAATAGCATCACAAAACATTATTCTTACACAGTCATGGAATATAGGTATACTGGCTCACCTTGGCGATTGTCATTTTGTTTATCGCGATTAGTCCGTTCCACCAATAATGAAGTATTTATTTATTTACAAATGCGTATACTTCAGACGTTATCATATGATACATGAACATCATAAGCACATTAGTTCGCAAAAATATAAGATGACAATTGGGTTTTACATATAGAGATGTATCAATCAATCTAGTGGGCTGACTAAGCGTTTGGGGACACCTGGCTATCATATCTCCATGCAGATACAGATGTTTTAAAGAAATTGCCAGGTGCTCCTCTGTTCATGGTGCTATATATTGGCTAAATATTCTCAGTTTAAAAGAAATGTTGCTGCGCACGTATATCAGATACATGTGCCAGACACAGAGCGAGATTTTATATCAGTCGATGAATCTTCTAAATATTCCGCTGTATCGGGCAGATATACCATTGTCAGATGTCAGTATTGGATGATCCTGAAAAGTCATGTACTACTTGTTTTAATCAGAAGAAAATATTGTTTTCTGCACACTGTGACCACTATTTTTGAACAGGCCTTCGATACATTTCCATATCTCTTGACAAAACGTAACTTTTTCGTGCAAACTGTATTGAATGGAACAGACTCAATTCTGTTATAATATATATGCAATCCTCTGGTGGTTCGATGTCTCTCAGTTTGCAAGAATATATGTATCTCTTAAATAGAATGATAAATATATCCTTTAATGCTTCTTCTATATACCTCTTTTTGCTAGCTCATTGTGTGAATGCCCTGATTGCCACCCCCATACAAATATGAGAAGATATAATTGTTCAAGTGACTTAATTGGGTCACCATTTGTCGAGATTGTGAAATGAGAACGCCCAAAACTCCTTAAAATAATATGGAGATAGCCTGGTGACTATATATAACTTATAGGTGGATATCGACGAATAGAAATCTTATCAATGATAGTGCACATCCTCTCGCCATCCGTGACCCAAAACGACACCAAATGTGATTTAATTCATTGTATCAATAGAGAAGAACGTGTATGCATTTGGTGGAAATTAGTGCTAAATATATTTGTATCAGCTTTGGGGCAATTGCCACCCTAATGCATGACTTTAACGGCGCAACTTTTGACAAATTTAAACCAAGTCCATTAGACTCATGGATGCATGATATACTGCATGGATATGGTTATATATAGGTTTGGTGGTAATCAGCAACTGAACAAATTCTTAGAATAGTTATGACCCCCCCCCCCCATCTCACCCAAACGGCAGCAATGTTGTGTCTTTAAATCACACGTTTATTTTCCTCGTATCATAGAGAAGAAGAATATATCAATTTGGTGGAAATCTGAGCTAAAAATAGTTTATTAAATCAATTGTCGATGCCCCCTTGCAGCGCTGACTCGAACAGCGCCATATCGCGGAGGTGATCCTCTCAACTCTATACACAACTGACTCGAATTGCCCCACTTGTGGCATCCTTAAACCATACAATTACACTCCTGATATCACGGAGTTGATTATATATAAGTTTGGTGCTAATCGGCGACTAATTTTTTTTTTATCAAATTTGGTGCCCACCCCTCCCCTCCCCATCTCTCACCCAAACAGCACCAGTATGGCGTCTTTAAATCACATGATTAGATTCCTCGTATCATGGATAAGAACGTCTATCAATGTGGTGGAAATTGGCGCTAAAATATTGTGTATCAATTTTGGTGCCCCTCTCCCTTTCAGTGCACCCCTGACTAAAATGAGGCCACATTTGACAGCTTTAAGCCACACCATTAGACACCTCACACCATGGGGATAATTTTGTATACGTGTGGTGACAATCGGCGACTAAACCCATTCTTATCAATTTAGTGCCCACCCCCCCCCCCCCCAATCTCTTATCCAAACGACAACAAATTGGCGTTGTTAAATCGCTCAATTAGATTCCTTGTATCGTGAAGAAGAATATATATCAATTTGGTGGAAATCGGCGCTAAAATATGTTTTATCAATTTTGGTGCCCCTTTTTCCCTTCCGTGCATCCCTGACTCGGACGACGCCACTTTTCACATATTTAAACCACATCATATTCATATCATGGGAATGATTATATGAAAGTTTCGTGGCAATCGGCGACAATAAAAAAAATCTGCCCCTGCCCTGTTCTGCCCCTGACAACAACGGCGTCACTTTAGAAAATTCTAACCCCCACCAAAAAGTTACCCCTAGTAGACCCCTTTGGTATCATCTAGATGGTCCCCTGTCAATTTCTATAGAACACAGACAGACAGACATTCGCAAATATAGAAATAGATACATTTAGGAATATGTTTCTTAAATGGTATATAAGTCATATATAATATTATTTATTTTAATATATAGTGTAACATAATACTAGCATCATGGTAACTTTTTAAACGTTAATTTTAAGAAAATGCTCACCCATTTCAATATACTTATATTTAGCAGTGACAGCAATCTGTAGAATTTATTTCTATTAGGATTTTCCCAGTAATACTTCGGGATATAGATTTCTCGCATGTCGTTAAGTTATGTACACAAAATAACAAAATAGTATTCATCACAGATATTTTCGCCACATACCGCGCATTTCGTGTCTGTATTTATGTTGACGCAGACAATGGACAACTGAACACGGCGACTGAATGCACATTGACAAGGAGTTTTCTTAAACTGTGCGGGATGATCCCATGGAACGTACCCACAGAAATGTAAGAAACAATGCATGACATGACTATAATAATTAATAGCTTCTATTTATTTAATTACATCACGGATTGTATTACTCAACAGGGTACGTGTATCTCATACATATAATAGAGTATACCACAGCATAACGTTTACACTGATGTAAATTGCGGATGTCTTAGTTAGTGTACTTTATGTCCTTTGGTCACTTCTACATGCAGAGTGACTCGCGATATCATTGTACCTGGTGTACAACAGAGAAACCACAGCATCGGTGCAGCACTCAAAACAACGATCGGGAACGTTTCAATTCTTGATAAGTTAAATGATCAACTTGCAAAAATAATGTTACACGTGTCTGTCCTTCCAGGATCTGTCTAGTGTTCTCGGCTAGAGGAGGGGGCTTTTTCAAACGCAGGGAATACAACGGAGCAATTTCTGGCAAATTGTTCTACCCACAAGCATACCAAGAGCGGAGGCTGTGTTACTATGTCGACGACGCCGCTCCCGAACACTGTATTGTCAATGGGTGTGACCTAGAACCAATACAGATTAACCAGCCTATCACAGAATCAGAAAACCTAACTATGGAATTGGGTGGCTGGATCGATCCATACATCGCGGAGCCACAACAGGCATCTGGATTAGATCATTTTCAATTATCACTTTATTACGTCAGTAATTCGGGCCCCGACTTTTTGAAAATGGATCACGAAAGCATACAAACAATGAAAGTTAACTGCAGCACAAACGATTCGGTTTCTTTCAAACTACCAAAAGAACCGGCATTATATGGCATTGTGGTTGAGACAGTTGACCATGTTGATAATGTGAAGCAGGCACGTCGGCTTGTACTTTTCGACAACTCATCTTATGTCACCGTTGACAACGACCACATACTCAGAGTGACGTCAGGGACTCCAGCAGCAAATTACACTTGGCAGACGATGCATGGGAAAGTGTGTCTGGACTGGAGAGAACGTTATTACAACACGTATCATCGGAGCAACAATAGATTGATGCTGACCAAGGGAGACCAGAACGGACTTATCACTGGATCATACGAGGACCACAACGAACCATTGGTGGTGGCTGGGACAGTGAATATTCACGGGATTACATCATTCATGTACAGTTGGACAACGAACGACAAACCTCCTTCTCCATATATGTTCGTCCCCGGCTTCCCGAACCAGACCCTGTGTTACCATGTCAATACGTCTGACGGCGAATCGGTTACCACCTGGGTAAAATCAATTGACGTAATGAACAGAACGTTCGTGGAACCGATAACAGTTTACTTCGACTCAAGTGGATCAACCATTGAGAACGCGTGGTTAACGAAGAAAGGCCACCATAATTTATACGCGCACAATTCGAAGGACTTGTCGACAATGAGCTTGCGTTTCGAAGCCTCAGACACACACAGTGGTATCCACAGTGTACATTGGTCGCTGCATGCGGGAATGTGGAATGTTAATTCGTTGGATCTGGACAGCCGAACGGAGGTCGGGCACGGACCTCTCGCAGTGAAGAAGCTTACTAACACGGTAAGATTGTGTTGTCTCCCTTACATCCATTCTTTGATAAATATTAATTGCTAACCAGGAAAGCCGTAATAATTGTTGAACACCGTTAATTATAGGTTCATTCAAATTGACACTTTGACGCAACATACATTTATTCAGAGAGAATGTTGCATAAAAATGGAAATAATTCTGAAACTGCATGTGTACGACCATTGTTGACATGTTAATTTGGCGGATCAAGGGATGTGTAACATATATAGCCTTCTCCCCTCCCAATGCGTGATTTACTGAGCTGAATTAAAATAATTTTACAAGCGAATTGCGGTTATGATTGTAGGGAAATGGGAGATGGGTATCAGCTATAGTAATAATGAACTATGAGCCTATACTAAACAATCTCAACTAGCCCCCACGCCAACGTTGTTATGTATTTGCAGAAGATAAAATGATTAATCGATGTGACTAATGGGTGAACATCGCCCACTTCAACTGGGGAACTTCAATCTGATCATAGGTCTCCCATAGCAGTTGAGTCCTAAGCAGAATGACGTTCTCTGTGGTGAATTTAGTTATGCTAGCCCGCGCACTATTTCAAGGCTTGCGCAAAACATAATTATGCCTTTGCTGCTTCAGATTGGACACACATGCAGCAACCGGCCACCACCAGCGAGGTACACATTGAGCCAATATTTCTCTATTTTCCAGACGCATTGCAGTGGGCCTCTCAACTGCTACTGTCCCAACTTTGGTCTCTGTGAGATGTCAAATTATTCAGTCCCATTACACACACTAATCACCACGAACAGCCATCACGGGGACCACAACAGAGATTACTACTTCAGACTGATAGTCCATAATTCAGCACGGTTGACATCTACTAGAATAATTAGTATCCTGGTCGACGATTCGCCACCTGAGATAGGAATCGTCTCCGAAAGCCAGATTGATGGAGACGACATGGACTATACAAGTACACTGCGATTCCAAATCAGTTTCCAAGGTTTTGTAGATCACGAGAGCGGAATAAAGTTCTATAAGGTAGCTCTGGCTGAAAAATGTTTAAACAGAGAAGAACTGTTAGGTGCATCATCAAACGGTAGCCAATATGTGGCTGATGATGTATTGTCTCAATCGATCATGGTTGTGGCACCAGCCTTTGGTAAATATTTCACCACAGTTATCGCAACGAACTACGCCGCTGAATCATCACAACCAGCTTGTTCCGATGGAATAACAATAACCAATGATATACCAAAGATTTTAAACGTGACAATTAGAGGAGCAGCTACAAAACCTTCCATCGCATGCGTGAATGGATCAGCCATGTTAGTTAAATCTGTGCTACGGGTGGTCTATCTTATCCCGTCTGAAGAATGTACAGTGAGGTGTCAGCGAGAGACGGAATCTCAATTTGCCAAATTCTTACCAATCGACAATGATACGTCGACAACTGAAGAAAATTCAACGATTTTCTGCAGCACATTGCCATCGTTTTCGCGCACGTATGTCCCATATGATGGAATTGACATGTTCTGGAACGTGACCGATGAGCAATCGCAAATACGTGACGTCACACTTGGGATTGCTTCAACTTTCAAATCAGTCGATAATCCCGATCTGGTCAGTTCAATTCAAATCCCGCATCTCAACCACTACAAACTGCCTCATATCGGTCTCAGCTCTGGTTCGGAATACTTCTATGTTCTGACTGCAACAAACAAGGCTGGCTTGGATGAAAGGGCGATAATCGGACCAGTAATCGTCGATGAGTCGCCGCCCTTGGTTGATATTGCTCGTGTCAATGTCGTACTCAGAACCGAGTCGGTAGATGTCGAGTGGTGTCAGGATAGCATAACCGACAACGAACAGATTGAAACAGAATTTGACGTTCACTACAATATTGGTATGTGTTTATCCCGTTATCTTTGAACACAATTATCACAGCAACAAAACTCTTTACGGATTGAAGTTAGAGTTTCTGAATGTGTCCGACTTTTTGGTGGAGTAAAATAATGTCAGCATTTAGCGTGTATGCATACACTAGCTACAGAATGTGCGATAAAAAACACTCAACACCTTTGCGATTTTATTTTTTTGCGGGGAAAGAGTGATTCACGGTCATTAAAAGATTGAACAACTCAAGACACTACAATTTTCAATATTTGGTTAATACTATTATAACATAAATAGAAATGGCGTAAACTATTCTAAGTAGTTGTCTGCGTTTTGCGGCGATTCTCAGTGGTTCACGGTGATTCTCAGTGGTTCACGGTGTTTCTCAGTGGTTCACGGTGATTCTCAGTGGTTCACGGTGATTCTCAGTGGTTCACGGTGATCCTTGGTGAGCGCTGATCAGTCTCCAGGATTTATGTTGATTCATATCCGCTCCATGAAAGTTAAAAACCGCCGATCACAACACAAAAACATCAACGTGAATCACGGTGTTCCGCGGTGGGCTTAGTTTATTCCCCCGTGTTTGAGTGTTTTGTTTTTAGCACACACTTTACATACTGTATTCCTGAAATACAACAGCGCTACCTCTGTTCCGAATTTCAACATATGTGACCCGCCATATCAAATCCAGTCGTAAGTCGGGATTTGTTTTACCCTGTGCCAATGCATTCTCTTATATATGCGAGTCGCTCATAGGTCGCCTCGCATATATAAGAGAATGCATTGGCCTAACAATTTTTTACAATTTTAATAATTTTTTCTTGTATTCTTTAACAATTTTATAATTTCACCCATACAGAGCCCCAGACAAACGTGAGCAGACGACACTCTTCTATATGCTTCTATATATGTGTGGGACTCCCTGCAGGGTAATGGGTGTTTTTTATTTTATGTCCTAAAAATTGTAAGAAAAATTTATTTAAAATACATGATAAAAAATTATTAGGCCAATGCATTCTCTTATATTTGCGAGGCGACCTATGGTCGACTCGCCTATATAAGAGAATGCATTGGCACAGGGTAAAAACAATCCCGACTTGCGACTGGATTTGATATGGCGGGTCACATATGATTTCTTGGTTACACCACTTGCTTAGAGTGTTACATGTACATGTGTGTGCCTTGCTCAAGTTGAGAGGCAAAGCATGCCTACGTTGTGTGCTTCGAGTCAGCTATGTCTTGTATCTTATGTATCGTTACCATATGTTCTGCGACATGCTATAAACATGAAAAGACCGCCGTAAAGATAGCAAATTACGTGAATTATCTGACGCGCAAAACTCAATTGCAGTCAAATCAAGATTTATGTAGGTTCGTTTGCCGAACAGCCTTTTATTCCAATGACATATAGTGGCTATGTTTTCACGATCATTATGAATATGAAAATTTCATGAAGAACTTATTTTAACATTTTAAATATGTGTAATTCAAAAATGCAGACGAATTATTATAAATCGTGCATCTCATAACACGATGATTTTACTAACATTGTATTTTAGCAACTACACCTAGGTCATTTCGTAATATTTACAGTTCGAGAAAACGACGGGGTTACACAGATGCTAGAATCGGGATCTACTTCGGACGAAACCCACATGTTTGCTGCCAACAGCTCGCAAGATGTCTTAAGTGTGGACTTGTCTTCGCTTTCGAAAATCGACAAGGAAATGGGATTGCGATATCATTTTCGGCTTATTGTGTACGATGTTGTCGGTCATCACGTCTCTGTAGACACAGATGCGTTCGAGATGCCGTCACGGAAACCCCCATCACCCGGTGTTGTATACGACTTAGATCCATCGTCTCCCAATGATGAAGACGTAGATTACCATACTCGTCCGAAGGAGATATGTGCAGCATGGTCCGGATTCCATCATACTCGAGATGTGTCTCTTTTTATCGGAGTTCGATCGGCCAGTGATCGTGCAGAGGTTCTTCCATACAAACATATACCATCTAACTCTACTCGTTTTTGTATAAAGTCTGCCAATCTCACATTCGATACCGCTTTTATTGTTTCGGTCGTTGCAAAACATGGTATTTATCAAAGCGAGTCGTCATCTGACGGGGTAACCATCCTCAATGAACCAGAAACGTTACTAGGCGCACATGTATGGCAGTCTGATACATGCTATCCGTTGACAGTAAACTTCACTGAATCTGTGCAGGGCGCTGTGATTTTAGCTAGAGTGCGTGTAAATGTTGGACAAATCTATACTTTGGTATTTCCAGTCAGTCTAGAAGATCACATCATATTGGAAGGCGATTCAAACAACGCTTCACTGAGCGTTACAACAGAACCCCTCGTTGTGGGAGGTCAAATGTTACTGAGCATATTTCCCAAAGAGAGCTTCTTGAATTTTCGCATAACAGGCATTAACGGAACAAACGCGTCTGTGGCTGATTTTGGAATTGAACTATACCCCTGTCAAAGGGATTTACTGTATCATCATGAGACAAACTCCTTGTCTGTATATTGGACATTCCCGCAAATAGCACCTCTGGTGACGGACTACATTTTACACATTTACTTATCGCAGTGCGGTTACAATGTCTCCATAGACTGTCTCAAACTCACTAATAAGTTTGTTGTGTCCGGCAAAGAGACGTCTTTTGACGCCCGGGCAATTCCTCTTGAATCGGACACTACTTGTGTTACTGGAGTTATTCCGCGTATCGCAACGAACGCGTTTGAGCAAGTATTCTCCAGTCCCTTCGCAGTTATTGACCCTGATCCAAGTTCTCTCGAGCTTTCCAGTGCAGTGTTGTCAAGCGGCTCCCAGTTCGGGTGTGTCGAAATCAAGATCCAGTTCGATCCAATGGTATGCTCACGTCGAATGAATGACGACATCAATATACATCGATGGTCCATTTGTTTAGACGGTAACGCTAGCAGATTAGTTCATCCATGGACAGTTTCAATGTCTACTGGAAATATCACGGAGGTGAGTAATATCAGTTGCGGTCACATCGACTACCACGTGGATTCATTCAGATATCTGTCAACTTGCCTGGTTCATTGTATACGGTTACATCATATTGTGTAAAAATAACACCAAGCCATGCCAAATGAGAAAAATCGTATGTCAATCTAAACGTAAAATTAAAACGCGGATATTCATTCAGATGTCTCTCAACCTACCTGGTTAATTGTATGGTACATCATATTGTGCGAAATAACACCATGCCATGCCCAAATGATAAAAATGTCAATCTAAACGTAAAATTGTCCCGCTAAAGTTAGGAATTCGGTCGAAAGTTGGCGACTGTCATTGTCAATTTAATTTGTAAAAGGATTACCGACTGAACACAATATATAATAGGCTGGAAGTTTTATATGTTATAGAATAGATCAAGATACTTAACCAAGACAAGTTTCTTTATTGACATATACTGCCTTGACCTTTTGAAAGATATCTTGTCAGTTGTACAATATATCGAAGATATATCGTATGTGATATATGTAATTTACTACCAAAATAAAATAATACATGACAGTAACAGACAAGCTGATTTATTGGAATTACGTCGGTTGGAATTTCAAAGACGAACGACGATACCGTCATCTCATTTATTTTTGCGTGAAATTTCTTTTCAAATTTCAGTGCATCCATCTTAATACTCATCTGCACAAGACTATGTATGCGTGCGTCAAAGCCACCTGCCCGTGTGGACGCAGCTACACTGCATGTAGGAAACTACGCTTACGCAGCACCACCCATCACATGCAAAATACTCTTTATGAAATCAACGCAAAAAACAAAGAAATAAAGAACATCCTTCAGTACCTAAATAGTCGATACATCGGTGACTCACTAACGACCCTTCAAAATGCTGATATTGATTACATAACAACTACTGATGACGTCATCGCTTTGATTCTCAATACTGGCGACAGGGCAGTCCATTGGTTTCTTATGGATAACCCAGTTATACCTGCTGGACCATGCGCAAAACATCCTGGATGCGTCAGGGAGATGAGAACAAATAGAGGAATGGTTGAGATCAAACATCTAAGGTTGACAAACGGTCGCATGTATCACATTTGCGCCAGAGTAGAAAACGGAACAGCTGAGAGGGAATCGAACATGGAATACTTCGACAGTTTCGAGACTTGTGGTAATGGCTTTGTGGTCGATGACTATGGCCCATCCGGTGGAACAGTTGAAGTCATGACAGCTCGGAACGGGTTCAGCTCCATCAACGATAAAATTCAAATCAGGTGGCATGGGTTCTCAGATGTGGGGAGGGGTGGTGATGGAGATGACGTCTCGGCAATCTCACATTACTCGTACAGAATAGGTCAGTGTATATTATATACCTAGCTCTACAATTAACAATGTGAACACATACGCCCCAATGTGACATGAGATCATCCGGACCTCTCATATGTAAACGCATCTTCAAATTCCTTAGCGGAAGTGGCTTCTTATTAGATCTTGCCAAATGTAACTATAACCTTCATACAATAATAACTAGAATGTCGGACCGCATTTTCATATGGTCCAGATACAAATACGTGGTTTCTTAACTGTGTTGTCAATTGTTATAACAGTCAAGCCTATACGCGCGATATAAGCGTGCCTGGTGAATCAGAACCCATCGTATGTGTATTACTTGTACAACAGCAGTTAATGTAGGCATGTCAGGGGGTATACATGTACAGGTAAAAAAATTGACGATAGTACGGGTGAAATTTCACAGGACTTCGTATTTCACTGTTGGTGCATTTAATTTTTTTCGATGAACTGACGTTCTTCAGGGTCAACTCCAGGCGGATCTGACGTAGTACGGGAGACGTTCGCAGGTCACGCACACCACGCACAGATTACGAGGTTGGCGATGTCCAATGCCGGGGTGTACTACGCAACTGTAAGAGGTTGGTTTGTTATTTCATCTAATTCTCTGGGTAAAAAAACGTATTCGTGCACTGCATGCGACATCTAAAAACACCGGTTGAGGCGATTAGTAAAATTCGTGTGCAGCATCCAAGATGGAAGTGATACAATATAATGTTTTATACCACACAAGTATCAGGTTTGCTATGACAGGGGTGTCTCACTGGTTAGATTGTTAGTCAAGTTTTATTTTAAACTCGACTTATGGTTTGACGAGGGGCGGTTGGCGGATGGGCTATACCAAAACCTACACTAGCCAGTTATTGATGGATTGTGACAAATTTTGGTATGTAAGAATTTTATATGTCACATACAACAGCTGCACAAAACATGTTACCAGAGTCATGGTATTTGTTTATATTTATAGCACTTGTATGTCCGTTAGCGCGATAAATATAATGAACGTCATATTTGGTATATGGGTCTTTCATAACATTATCTTGATCGAGTTCGAAAAATAGGTTTGTTTGATTTTTTTTTACCTGAGTCACGGCCCTTAGTTAATTTATATTATCCCAATTGTATAAACGTTAGCGCGATAAATCGAACAAATGTCAATCGATTCCATTCATATTAAATATATGGACATTTCATTACAACATCCTGATCGAGTTTGTAAACTAGGTTTGTCCAAATTCTTTTTTTCTGAGTTACGGCCCCTAGTTTGTCTATTTTAGCAATGGCATGACCTATAGCGCGGAAACTTCAATAAACGTAAACTGATCCCATTCATATTGGATATATGTATCTTTAACAACAATATCTTAATCAAGTTTTATCCGAGTTTTTGTTTTGTACCTGAGATATGGCCCTTAATTCTGGGTTATGGTTCCTTAGTTCGTCCATTGTTAGCGATTCTCGGGAGGACAGATTCACTCTTTTGGCCCAAAAAACTCGACGAGCGCCACATTTGATGCGAACCCCATGTTTAAAGTTGGCAATTTCATGCCTGAAAAAAACAATAGTTAGAATTGCACACTGGGGAATAGATTGAGATAGTCACGAAAATTGTAATTTCCAGCCAACAATTATAGTGTGAAGTATTTCGCTTTAGAGAACAATATTTCATTACTATAAATGTTGAATTGAAATCAGAATGAATCCAATTGCAAAATGCAACTGAAAGTTCGAATCACTGCTGTTTCGGCACCAACCTAAGGCCCGTCCCGTACGAGTGTACGTACTAAAGCATTCCAATTATTATATACGGAAAGCTGTCCAAGCGTTGACATATTTCAGCTTATGATCACGGTGGCAGATGGTCCGATGCCGTTGCGCCTAGCTTCTTGGTTGACGTCACTCCGCCAATAATCGGATGGTTATCTTTTGGTGAGCCTGGTCCATTAGGTGTCTTGGCAACGAACGAACCAATAACTGTGTACTGGGGAGATATCGGTGATCCAGAGAGTGGAATCCATGTAATGTACATCATGATTGGATCTTCGCCTGGTGATGATGACGTCGTACCAAACCAGAAGGTTGACGGCCCAGGCTTTGACGTTGAGACTACGAGGTTCATAGACGGCCATGTTTACTACGCCACGCTCACGGTGAGCTTAATTATTGTCATAAATATTAATTATTAGTATACGTCCTTTTGAAAAAAGGTCGTATTATGTAATCAGTCTGCCTGTATGTCCGTCCGTCTGTCTAGCCGTCTGTCCGTCCGTCGGACCGTTAACATTTTTGGTTTCCGATCGATAACTCTAGTTTGGATTATTTTATCTGAACCAAAGTATTTCCCAGCTAATAGTAGAGGCCAAGTTCGAAAATGGGTTCCGTCCAATTATTTTCACATGAGTTACGGCCATTTTTTCGACTTCGAATTTGACCGCATTTTAGCATTGAAATTAGGGGTATATCAGATATTCCTAGTAAGCTCAATTTTTTTTTTTTTTTTGCGGTAGTACAATTCGAAATGGATAAAGGGAGTATTTTACCACGCCCTAGCGATGCTCTTTTATCGATGTTTATCCACTATGTCCCTGTTATTGCATAACTAACCGAATATTGTACCTGATTGTCGCTTCCAATATGTGTATTCTCGAACGCATGACATACACTCAATATTGGTCAATATTCTACATATTACATTGATTCTATTGCAACAAAATTCTAGCCGAAACGACAGACATTCACTGTTACAATGAATCGGGTTGCTTTTGGTATGTGCAGCTGCGTTTTGATATTTGCTATTTGAAGCCCGACATTCCGAACCTCTTTTTGGAAAATCAGGTCGACACCCATCATGCAAGTTGATATGTATATACCTTCGAGATAGCTATTCAATAAATATTTATATTCTCACAAATAGTTACAGTCTTTGCTCGTTCATGTTTTCATTCATTTTAGGCAACAAATAAGGCGGGTCTATTTTCGACTGTGCATTCGAAATCAGTCTCTGTTGACAAATCGCCACCTCTGCCTGGAAATGTTCTGGAACTCGGGCCCGGTCGACAGGTAAGTAGCATATAATGTGCCACATTGTTTTATGCTACCGACTATAATGACTACGTTTGCTTTATTGCGCTATACTAAGTGTAACGTTGGAATAGAAGCTGCTTCGTGAAGTTCGAAATTAGAATTTTGACGTTCTATTTTACTCTAACCTCACGTGACGATAATATAATTTCTATCGTTTTCGTGATATGAGCATTTAATAGAATCACTCGCCGCGGATTTGTGTTATACATTCGATTCAGATCCGATATTATTAATGAATACTCATGATTTCTGGTAGGTTTATTTCTTTACAGGGTGATATAGACTATCAAGTGGACGAGAACGAAATACACCTGACACTAAACGGGTTCTCTGATCCTCACTCGGGAATATACCAGTACACAGTCTGTCTGGGAACAACCGTCGGGAGATGTGATGTGCGACAGGAGAAGAACATACACAGAACACAAAGTTAGATTATTGTTCGAGTCATTGGCGCTTTTATTTAAATGTCTGTATTTTCATCTGTCAACAATATTGCACTGTTGGGAAGAAACCCATCAATTTATCAAACGAGAGAATGCATAATTATTCAGCTCACACCAGCTGGACAGTATGACGTCTCTGGTCGGTCAAAATGATATGTTGTCGATTGGATATATTTCGGATTTTCGAAACTTTAGCTAAAACAGTTTGATTTGTCGACCGATTTATCGATGGAATTGTGTTTCAAGTAATTTCAAGTAAATAATGTTATCATTGTTGGTTAGGAACTTTTCAAGTTTATTGCTCTCCAGCAACGCATGGATCAGGGGATTGCTGAAATATGAACGGCTGATCCGTATATTGATAAAAGCTAATTGTCCGCTTAACACACACAAGAACAATGTAAACTATTTACAATCACAGTCAGTCGTACTGCATGGGATTACGAAAAAAATTTGGTAAAAGAATGTACGACCGGCTTTTATAATAGGCAATAACTAGAAGTACTGTTCGCCAGACAAACCTCCAAAACATGTTAATTATGGTATCTTTTTAAGGTCGATATATCACCATCAAAATCTCATATTTCGTGTATAGAAACATACAAATGGTAGCTGTATTGTATCAAATTGAAAGGGACATCGTTAAATATTAGTTCATGTTTCTCTTCTAGCACAAAACACGAATTCGTTACATGTAGGATGACTGATTGTGTATGAATTCGTTATATGTAGGATGACTGATTGTGTATGAATTCGTTACATGTAGGATGACTGATTGTGTATGAATTCGTTACATGTAGGATAACTGATTGTGTATGAATTCGTTACATGTAGGATGACTGATTGTGTATGAATTCGTTACATGTAGGATGACTGATTGTGTATGAATTCGTTACATGTAGGATGACTGATTGTTACACGTAGGATGACTGATTGTTACATGTAGGATGACTGATTGTGTATGAATTCGTTACATGTAGGATGACTGATTGTGTATGAATTCGTTACATGTAGGATAACTGATTGTGTATGAATTCGTTACATGTAGGATGACTGATTGTGTATGAATTCGTTACATGTAGGATGACTGATTGTGTATGAATTCGTTACATGTAGGATGACTGATTGTTACATGTAGGATGACTGATTGTTACATGTAGGATGACTGATTGTGTATGAATTCGTTACATGTAGGATGACTGATTGTGTATGAATTCGTTACATGTAGGATGACTGATTGTTACATGTAGGATGACTGATTGTTACATGTAGGATGACTGATTGTGTATGAATTCGTTACATGTAGGATGACTGATTGTTACATGTAGGATGACTGATTGTTACATGTAGGATGACTGATTGTTACATGTAGGATGACTGATTGTTACATGTAGGATGACTGATTGTTACATGTAGGATGACTGATTGTGTATGAATTCGTTACACGTAGGATGACTGATTGTTACATGTTGGATGACTGATTGTTACATGTAGGATGACTGATTGTTACACGTAGGATGACTGATTGTTACATGTAGGATGACTGATTGTTACATGTAGGATGACTGATTGTTACATGTAGGATGACTGATTGTTACATGTAGGATGACTGATTGTTACATGTAGGATGACTGATTGTGTATGAATTCGTTACATGTAGGATGACTGATTGTGTATGAATTCGTTACATGTAGGATGACTGATTGTTACACGTAGGATGACTGATTGTTACATGTAGGATGACTGATTGTTACATGTAGGATGACTGATTGTTACATGTAGGATGACTGATTGTTACATGTAGGATGACTGATTGTTACATGTAGGATGACTGATTGTGTATGAATTCGTTACATGTAGGATGACTGATTGTGTATGAATTCGTTACATGTAGGATGACTGATTGTGTATGAATTCGTTACATGTAGGATGACTGATTGTGTATGAATTCGTTACATGTAGGATGACTGATTGTTACACGTAGGATGACTGATTGTTACATGTAGGATGACTGATTGTTACATGTAGGATGACTGATTGTTACATGTAGGATGACTGATTGTTACATGTAGGATGACTGATTGTTACATGTAGGATGACTGATTGTGTATGAATTCGTTACACGTAGGATGACTGATTGTTACATGTTGGATGACTGATTGTTACATGTAGGATGACTGATTGTTACACGTAGGATGACTGATTGTTACATGTAGGATGACTGATTGTTACATGTAGGATGACTGATTGTTACATGTAGGATGACTGATTGTTACATGTAGGATGACTGATTGTTACATGTAGGATGACTGATTGTGTATGAATTCGTTACATGTAGGATGACTGATTGTGTATGAATTCGTTACATGTAGGATGACTGATTGTTACACGTAGGATGACTGATTGTTACATGTAGGATGACTGATTGTTACATGTAGGATGACTGATTGTTACATGTAGGATGACTGATTGTTACATGTAGGATGACTGATTGTTACATGTAGGATGACTGATTGTTACATGTAGGATGACTGATTGTTACACGTAGGATGACTGATTGTGTATGAATTCGTTACATGTATGATGACTGATTGTTACATATAGGATGACTGATTGTTACACGTAGGATGACTGATTGTTACATGTAGGATGACTGATTGTTACACGTAGGATGACTGATTGTGTATGAATTCGTTACATGTATGATGACTGATTGTTACATATAGGATGACTGATTGTTACACGTAGGATGACTGATTGTTACATATAGGATGACTGATTGTTACACGTAGGATGACTGATTGTTACACGTATGATGACTGATTGTTACATGTAGGATGACTGATTGTTACACGTATGATGACTGATTGTTACATGTAGGATGACTGATTGTTACACGTAGGATGACTGATTGTTACATGTAGGATGACTGATTGTTACACGTAGGATGACTGATTGTTACATGTAGGATGACTGATTGTTACATGTAGGATGACTGATCGTTACATGTAGGATGACTGATTGTTACATGTAGGATGACTGATCGTTACACGTAGGATGACTGATTGTTACATGTAGGATGACTGATTGTTACACGTAGGATGACTGATTGTTACATGTATGATGACTGATTGTTACATGTAGGATGACTGATTGTTACATGTATGATGACTGATTGTTACATGTAGGATGACTGATTGTTACATGTATGATGACTGATTGTTACATGTAGGATGACTGATTGTTACATGTAGGATGACTGATTGTTACATGTAGGATGACTGATTGTTACATGTAGGATGACTGATTGTTACATGTAGGATGACTGATTGTTACATGTAGGATGACTGATTGTTACATGTAGGATGACTGATTGTTACACGTAGGATGACTGATTGTTACACGTAGGATGACTGATTGTTACACGTAGGATGACTGATTGTTACACGTAGGATGACTGATTGTTACACGTAGGATGACTGATTGTTACACGTAGGATGACTGATTGTTACACGTAGGATGACTGATTGTTACACGTAGGATGACTGATTGTTACACGTAGGATGACTGATTGTTACACGTAGGATGACTGATTGTTACATGTAGGATGACTGATTGTTACACGTAGGATGACTGATTGTTACACGTAGGATGACTGATTGTGTATCTGTCCTTTAGGTTATACATTTCGAGGTCATTTCATCAGCGGGGTGACGTACTACACCACAGTGACGTGTTGCAATGGGGCGGGCATGTGCAAGACCGTGACGTCAGATGGTATAACTATCGACTCGTCTCCACCAATCACAGGCATGGTGCATATCGGGTTCAGGAACCACCACCAACGATACTGGGCTCACAGGTAACACGTGACCGACTATGGGCTCACAGTTATTTTCATTCGATATACTGAGTGTAACATTTGACTAGCAGCTGCTTAATGAAATTCAAATTTAAAGCGTTGACGGATTACTATTACTCTAATTTTACGTGACTATTATATTATTTATAGTGTTGTCATGATATACGCGTTGAAGAGAATAAACATTAGTGGTCTTTCCTACAATGTTTGATACATTTGATCGAGCCAAGATATTATAAATGTATGTGTTCGATCTAGAATTACGCATGGTAAACACACATTCTGAGTATGACCTCATGAAATCACGACGATTGGAAAGATAAGTTAGAAAGTTAAAATTGACTGATAGATTAACTGCGGTTTAATAACGTCGTATCAGTCGTCAGTCGTTAGCCATGCAGCGATAGAAAGTAACTAAATCCGACAATGGTGTAACAACTTTCTACAGAATTTGAGTGGTGGCTTAGTCCAGATAAATGTTGGAATATATACAGATAAAAGAACCTCCCTGACCCATATAAATACAAGAACGCAGTGATTTGTTGTTTTTAGTGATCTGAGAATGGTGAGACTACTCAGGGACGTGATGATATGGGGGTTCGGTGTCTACCCCCCCCCCCCAACTAAAGGTTTCAACAGTTGGAATTCCATGCATGCCTCACACAACATCAGTGGGAAAATTCAGACCAAAATAGGTTGAAATTTACTTAATCAGTATGTTTTAGTGTAAACTTTGTTATTAAAAATCGAATAATTTTCAACTACGGTCAACGTTGTGAACATCGATGGTAATCAGTTGGACATTTTCAATCAATAGGTGTGAAGTTGGCAAGCGTGAGGTACCAGTTGGAAGATTCTAGCTCAAATAGTGCAAATTGAATTGCCATAATTAGATTCGGTGTGGTTAAAGGGATGGAGTTGGGAGTTCTAGGCTGCGCCCCGAACTGAGAGCCGATAGCTACGTCCCTGAATTGTTTCACATTTTTCAATTCGTGACCGCATGGGACTGGCAACGAGGTACGGTAACCCCGATTCCCTGTATATCCACACCATGCTGTACCAACTATTACTATTAAATATTCAGAACATGTCGACAACAAATAGGTAGACAATTATGAAGGTAACCATAAATTGTGAAGGAAATCCCATGTCCTATGGGGGTAAACCCCATGCCATCACGTTCCTGAGTAATGACACCATTCTTAGAACACTAAAAGTTTGAAGTTCTAAGATGCATGACACCCCAAACAGAGAGCATATAGCCAAGTCCCTGCATTACGATTCACATTGTTCAAGTAGTGACCGTATTGGAATATTTGAGACGGGCTGGCAACGAGGTATTACAATCCCGATTCCCTGTGCACGCACACCATTCTGTACAAACAACCTCTGTTATCACGCGAATGACTTCTATTTATATGTGGTGAAACAACCAAAACGAAACTACAACAGTCCTCAAGAATGATGAAATTGTTTTAAGAATTGAATGGATTGCATACTTGCAGTGTGTTGCTTCAGGAGTTTAAATATGATATTGTGTTCATATTATAATTCCGTGGCATCGTGAACAATAACGAGAAAGTTATCGCCGTTTACAATGTATATTCACGTGTTTATCACTACTTGCTCTTTGATATGTATTTTCAAACAGGAGTTACCTGACTGCACACTGGATAGGATTTCATGACGCCCAAAGCGGTATCCACAGCTACGAAGTGTGCCTAGGAACTCGGCCACATGTCTGCGACATTTCTGTTGCATCCATCTCAACCTATCGAACGAGCTACACGTGGACGGGACTGAGTCTACCAATTGGCGTTAAAATCTATGCAGCCGTCAATGTGACCAATAGAGTTGGTTTGCTGTCGTCGACATGTTCTGAATATATAATTGTAGATGACACTCCACCTATTAACATTGGACTTCCGGCATGGGAAATGGCCATCAGTGTTAATACGGCAAAAATGCATTATGCTATTCAACAAGATAATACAATAATGAAGCTGAAATGGGATTTCTCAGAAGATTTTAGTCCAATAATCAGTCACTACATACGTATTGTAACCCATAGTGATGGGCACGTGGCGTCTCACACGTCACGGTGTAGCATTTCAAGGGAAATGACTCTTTTGTTCGACGAAGAAGAACTCCGTTCTGGTGACAGATATACGGCGTATGTGACGAGTTGCAATGCAGCAGGATTGTGCACCACTGCCCATGGCATACCGCTGTTAATAGACTCCACCCCACCACACATGGGTAATCTGGTCGACCCCCTGGAGCTGACGTCCACATCTAATGGTTCATTGATTGACATTGAATGGGAGGACTTTGTGGATGCGGAAAGTGATATAATAAAATTCACCATCAACGTTGGATCGTCATACAGTGGGCGACAACACGTTGATACGCTTGAAGTTCTGAATAATTCCACCAAACCTGTTACCAAGGTGACAGTTCGCTTACCAGAACAGATAGACAACGGACAATTCCTTGTTATCTCAATCAGCGCCACGAATGAAGCGGGTCTCCTAAGTGACGTCAGGAGGGTAACAACAATGGCGAAGTTAGATAATAGGGGAGAGGGTGCCCTCATTTTCGAGACTCACTCTTGTGATGTTCACTTCTGCACAAAAGAATGTACTTGTGCGACGGTTGGTCGTTTGTGTCAAGGCGTGGACGCCCCCTGGGAATGCATTCACAGAAACACATCGACCAGATTTGACGTCAAGTTCGGACTCAACAACAACGAAACCGTTGAAGTACAATCATCGACCCGATGCTTCTCTGCTTTTTGGTGGGACAGATCTCAGGGTGGGGACATTGTCAGATATGAGTGGACTGCTGGCTTACTTGATGGTACATATGGAGAATCACTGTTCAGCAAATTGATAGAAAGTATATGGCATGATGTCGGAAACATGCAGACGATCACGCATTGCCTATCGGGACGAAAGCGGTTGTTACATGGTAGAAAATATGTGTTCCATCTTAAAGTCTGGTTTTCCGAGGCTGATTTTGAAATAATTGAATCGAAACCTCTAACGATCGACACCACACCTCCGACAGCTAAGCGTGGAGCGAGAATCCGCGAGAGTCTGGACGGGTGCATGACAGACACAGAATACATCAGGAATGAGACTACCATCAACATATGTTGGGAGAATATCTTCAGAGAAAAACAGAGCACAATCGAAGGGTATATAATATTCTGCGGCACATCAAAACATGGTATGTACATGTTTAAACATTTGAGTACGTGATTGTGAGTGTTGCCTTATACATTTGCTACTTGATCGACATTGCATCGTTTCACTTTGGTAAACGAATTTGGATATATCAGCAAAGTAGATAAGATGGGGTCATTATCGCCACATTCGGGTGTGCTGGGTATACCAATTTTGGTTTGTGTTCAGACGATTTCGTGAAGACAGCATTACCCAATATGTATTAAATGTATAATCTGGTTATTTCCATGTGGGGTAAAGTTTGCGAAAGTTTATAGTCACTTTCACCTGACGCGACTTTTCACATTGAAATCATCTTTGTCCAATTCAGATTTCGGCAAGTCGAGTCAAGCATGTTCTCAATATAGCGATGACCACCTCGTTGTACAAATAAATATGGTAGAAAAGTAGTGCAGAAATACATTAATGGACTTTATTGTTCTCTCAATAGAATTAACGATGGTTCATAGTAGTTAAATTCACTTGACTCAATGCAGTTTGGCAAATGGTATGCCATTTTAAAATAACTTTGTAACTAACAATATGTCAATTGCCCCAAAGCATAGAGTCTCTTCATTTATCTGACGCTGTATACGGCGCTCACAGGGAAGCGAAGTCGTGTGCCACTCTATACCAGCAGACAATTAAACCACCACAACGTAATTACCATTCAACAAGAGTACCACATACGATTATTACGTGCGCTCGCGCAACAGTATGGCGATCAGTCAGATTCGTAGGTACGTACGTTGGTGTCACCCTACCGATTTCACTCCGCGACGTCACCCTTGCGCAGTACATGCTGGCGACGTTACGGAGTAGATTATAGAGTTGACGCCCTTGGTTCTGACTTCCGTTACTAGCTCGTTGCTATATAAACAAACCAGCGATTTGGCTTTTGTCGAAAAGTGACAGTCAGTACATTCGCCCTGTATACATGTACTTTCAGAAAATACAAAACACCACAACGTTATACCCCACCAATGTCAGTGTCTCGATATCATTTGACCAAATTTCTTGACATGAAACCGCGACAGACACGTACGGCGTGAAATACATCGCATTGAGTAAACAATTTCCCATTGTTTCAATTCAACTTCAAGATCGCGGTAAAATCAAAACCGCAATTTGTAAGTGGTAAACATCTGAAAAAGACATCAGGTGCATGCAGAAACTAATTGTTGTGCATATTTATTTCTATTTGAGGTGGCAATTTTTCATGTTTATCAGTATTTTTAACGATAAGAGCGATGGTAATTGGGGGACTATATTTTATCTAGCGCATTAAATTTAAAATAAAAAGTCGTGAATTGGCTGAGTGTTTTCTATGGCCGCACATTTCGTTGACAATTAAGAGCCATTTGTTTGTCTAAATAACATTTTTAAGTTCGAAGAGCATTAGAATGGGGATAACAGTGTGGTGTTTTGTGAATCGGAAAGTTACATGGCGAATATACTGTGGCAAATACCCGTTAATGTTCGAGTCAGGGCTACCTGTCCTCGGTGATTTTATTCGTGTTTTACAATGTTTTAGCTAATATACATGTAATTTATGTTTCAGATAGGTTGTGTTTTATTCACGTTACTGTGTATGTACATATTCATTGTTTTACAAGTCAGTTAAGAGCTTAATGCTCATGTTTGTAATTTAAAATGCCTGACTTTATAAATAAAGCTTTTGAACTTGAACTTTGAGCCGTCGCCCATTATTCCAAGTTTCATATATCTTTCATATTACCCTTTCTTTACTGGACCAGGGCTTGTGTACCATTAAAGATCACATGACATTGCATTCTCTCGTATATATTAGTCGCCCATAGCTAGCATCGCATATATAAGAGAATGCACTAGCTTATATTGTCAAGGTAAATATTTTTAGGACAATGTGTTATCTTATATATAAGATGCTCCCAATAGGAGACTCGCATGTATAAGAGAATGCATTGACACAGTTTTTTCGTAAAATGTCCGGAATATCCAGTCATGGAAGGGTTAAACATTGTATGTGCGCCATATGTCCAAAAATGACCAGCAATATTTATCTTTTCAGTTGATGACGTTGTCCGGCCAGTCGATGTTGGACTAAACACGTCATTCACTTTATCAACCGTGAACCTGGTACCAGGAGTAAGATATTACTGCACTGTTCTCACAAAGAATATCATCGGCCTTACATCATCCCTGGCAACCGACGGATTCCTTATAGACATAGAAACCCCGATAAGTGGCGAAGTGTTTAACACTCGACAATTTAAAAATATCATGGCACAGTTTCGGATGGACAGTGTGAGCGCTTCGTGGCGTGGATTTGACGACAGGCACTCGTATATATCCCGATACTACTTGGCCCTTAGCAGCGGAAGTCAGGATCTGCTGATGGATTTCCGTGACGTCGGGATAAACACGCAAGTTACGATCAACAACATCACGTTAGAGACTGCTGATGAGGTTGCTATTGTTGTAAAGGGCTGTGACGCCGCAGGTCTGTGCACGGATGATATCATCAGCCCGTTCGTGAAAATGGATTCCACACCACCGATGGGCGTGTCGTGTGTATCGTTTGAGGCGCACAACGTGACCATGATTCGAAGCGAAAAAACCGGAAGTCTCAATGACGCAGAAACCACCATTCAGTTCTCATGCAACTCGTCCACGATGGCTGACATGCCACTCATGATCATGAAGCTTGTCGTTAGCGTTGATACAAATGAAACCATCACTGGCTCGGTCGTATTCGGTTCAGGTCACCTAAATTTGCTGTTCTATGAAAATCACAATGATCAGAAGATGGCTGAATTAACTCTATCACATGACAGTTCTATAACAGATTTTCAACTTAAGTTGAACAGTCACCTTGGATACGACAAATTAGAAGTCGATGTCTTCCGTTGCGTGGAAATGAATAAGTCATCACATAATGGCCTGTATGCCCGCCAAATCACACGAGATAAACTTTTCTTATCGGTAACTGCTTCAGATCCAGAAAGCTCTATACAGGAGATAAAAGTGGGCGCAGGCACAACCGAAGGTGGATTTCAAATCAGGAGTTTAGTTCCCATACGACACTATGGTTACGATATAATTCCATTCCATCTGCCCCATGGGACACCAATATACGTTACTGCATCCGTTGAGAACAGAGCGGGATCTAGAAGAATATTTTCGCATAGGCCGATCGTTTCTGATCAGACAGCTCCTGTGTTGGTCTACTTCGAAGCGTCTCTCGAACATACGAACAGCTGTCTACCTAGCACTAACCCCTCTGGACAAAGCAATGGGACGAATGTCCAACATTTACGTCTGGGAAATACAACGACCCCTTCTGGCTGGAATTACACATTGGCTACCACGCCAGCACACGAACCAGGGAACACCACTTGCAACAAAAACGATTATGTCAAGATGGTCATAGTTCGAATTAATCTAGCCTGTTCGGACGATGAGAGTGGTATCAGCAAGGTGTATGTGTCGCTGGGTGAGTTTAAGATGTAATTAAATCTAACTATGAGGTGCATATATGATTACTACCAATCAGATTTCACATATTCACAAATAGAACTTTAATATCTGGCAAAGCGGCCACATCAGTGTCAAATGCTAACGACTAGGTAATTTATACCACAACTTAACTGAGTTGTGAATGGTGCCAGAACATCAAGGATAAAAGACATGCATACCAGTAATATTAGGCGAGTCAATAATATATCAAGAAGTTTAAACGTTAAGTCCGGTTATTGACAGCTTCCAAAAAGTCAACAATTTCCATTGGTCCACAGCTTCATGTGTGGTATAGATTCTTATCGGTACACATATATGGATAGGTGTATATCGATATTAAAGGAAACAATTCATGTATTTAATATGACGGTAACCAGTTGTCTGAATTGACATCGAGTTATATTATGTATCAACAGCACCCTGTGCAGAACGTTCATATTAAGAAACACTTCCAGCTTTAAGTTAATTTTCGAAAATTCTTCATTGGTAATCAAAGCACTATAATGGTAATATTTTGTTTTGTAGGTCACGAGAGTGGTTCACAAGATATAAACCCCTGGACTCCTGTTGTCGATAGCAAATTTGCGTCGCCCAGTTTGAACTTCCCACACGGAACTCGCATCTTTCCTACAGTAAAATGTGTGAACAACGTCGAATATATCAGCATTCACGAATTGGACAGCGTTATCGTATCTCTTAAAGAACCCGACGTGTCGTCTGCTTCGATGGGTGTCTTTCCGCAGACTACGTCATCAGATTGCCAATCCATGGACGGCGGTATGGGCGAAGATGGTAGCACGAATGTCAAAGAACGACCATGTGATGATCAAACTAACACTAACAGTCTTATCGTCTCGTGGGAAAACGTTATTGATGTTGCTGGAATTGATCACTACCAGTGTCGGGTCATGTCCCAGAAATCTCAGTATATCAGACATTGGGTATCAACAGAACAACGAACATTTGCGAAGATTCCTGACCTCACTCTACAGGATGGACAGTCGTACACGATCGAGGTGGAGGCGATAGGTGCTGATGGATTAATCAGCGATGGCTTGAACCGCTCCATTTCCATTCACACAACACCACCAAAACTTACAGGTGCGTATACCCTCCGTGGACAAACAATCAGAATTATTGCGCGACTCAACCGCCTAAATTATATTCAACGAACTCGCAACTAGGTTTTATTAAACGTGCTATATATCTTCTCGACAACACTGCAAACTATAACATAACTGTCGTTGGAACTCTCTTCGAAGACACGCTTGTAGAACACAACCTCAAATTATTTGGGGGAATTTTATAACATAGCACATACAATAAAAAGAACACATACGAGTTTCGGTTGCGTACCCGGATTATTTCATTCGTGGCTACAAGGAAATATAGAATTTCCACTCGCGGCTTTCAGCTGCTCGTGCAAATGATGTGAGATAAAACGGGTATTCAACCAAAACCCGCTGATATTCTCTATATATTCGTACAATATCACTAGAATGTGGTTTCCATTCATCACCGACTTGTATTTGTTCCGCCTTATAATTTATAAGTATAGAAGTAATTATAGTAATGACCTCTGAACTGTATATGTTTAGTCCCTCTCGGTTAATACGGCTGTATGTGCTTCTGATTCTAGGTTCGAAAGTAGAATGCCATCTGGTGGGCTCATATGTTGACGTGAATTGGCGGAATGTTTTCACGACGGAGCCATCGATGTCTGTCTCATACACAGTGAGTGTGGGGACTTCAAATGGACTCGTCGACGTCTTGAGACAGGAAGTGACGACAGATACAAACGTGCATGTTAGACTGTTCCGTGACGCCGATGTTATCCATGTTTACATACGTGCTAGTTACGGTAACGGACTGGCTACACTTTACAAAGACAATTGTTGGTTGTAAATGACATGAGAAAATAATATACTGTATCTGAAATATCTAAACATAATTATGGTAAGGCTGCAACAGACAGTAATGCAATTCTTTTTTAATGTATGACATACTGTTAATGTCAAGATTTTACGACCCTATAACGAAGAAAGAACCCGTCATTTTTACACGTTCTATACTAAATGGATTCTCCCACTCAGTTACGAAAGTATACATTTGAATAGTATATGATTCATTAGGAGGGGTGTTCATGATAAATTAGCAGACGACAGTGTGACCAAAAGTTAATATAAGCGCTCAATGATTATAATTCATTTTGGGAAATGTTCAGATAATAAGTTCAACAAACATTTCATGAACTTATTAACTGAACATTTCTAAGGGAACTACTCACCAATGAATATTTAATAACTAAAGCGTTAACGGACATGTCTCATTTTAAATTCTAATTATGTCTACAAAATTGGAAGGAGGAAAACGATAGGTTGATAAATACACAAGATATTGATATATGTTTTCAGTTCCCCGAACATAGTGAGATAATCACTGTTTATTTTTAACATATCAGGAAAAAACTAAAATGGAACGCCCTGTAATGTTCCACGTTCAAGAGGGGCCCCAGTTTTACTAATGTTATTACATGAATCGATTGACTGAATACGTCTTTTCTATGCCATATAAAGTCCGTATAAATGTATTTAAGATGGCGCCGACATGGCTTGTTTCGGCATTGTAAGTCATGGCGAATTTTCCAAATTCTAAATCCACAAACACAGCTACAACTTTGAACAAGTGGATTCTTTCAAACGCTAGAGCACATAACTTGCGCAAGCATTGATTTACTTGTCAGATACTATACCGTTAGTGTTGTTTGACACACTTTGTCCAAATATATAGAGAACATCAACGGGTTTTGGTTGAATACACGGATTACCTCATGTGTGTCTGCAAGGAAATACAGAATTTTCATGAGCAGCTGAAATCCGCGAGTGGAAATTTTAGATTTCCTTGTAGCCACGAATGAAATAATCCGCATACTCAACCGAAACCCGTGGGTGTTCTTTTTATTGTATGTGCTACGTTATAAAGTTCCCCGAAATAATTTCGAGTTATGTTCTACAAGCGTGTCTTCGAATTGAGTTCGAATGATAGTTATGGTTTTCAGGTCAAAAACAACTAATCCTACCGAAATGAATATACTTGTAACTAATGAATCAGTGAGTGCACTGGATAACAATATCAGCTTTACATGTTTGTAATTTTCATAATAATTCAACTCAAGCTCTATTTAAATTAGATTATTTTAAAATATTTGTTCGGCTCAAAAACATGTCACCTATTTTTGGCTTATGAATTGTCTCCCTTGAATTACAAAAGTATACCCATCACTAAAAACGATACCAATGATAGTTGCATTTTACTTAAAACAATTGTCCAACCCTGAAAAGTGAATTTTTGCCGAAATTTATGTCAAGTTTGTGAGAGAAATATCCAATATTTCTGGTGATGTCAGTGGTGACAATAGAAACAATGATCCATGGTGCATCAGACATGTTAGTATGCAATGTATATAATACAGATTAGCCAATTTTATATATTAACCACAACTTGTAAGCCATTGCAGGACACCCTGGGGCAATATTTACCATTTTTCATATTTTCGGCGGCCATTTTGGAAATTTTCTACACCAATTTCATTCCCATTGAAGTAAAACATCCGTCCAATAAAATAAAGCACACAGTTGTTGACATTCTATTAACAGCCTGTGTGGTTTGTCGATAAAATGACTATCAAAATCGTCTTGCAAAAAATCGAAAATTTTACCCCTCTTTTTCAAATCCTCTTTCTGTATCTATTACGGAACCCTCGTCAATGGCAAATGTCTTAAAATGACGCTATAATATCACGCTTGATGACTGTCTCAAAAACATTGCCATTTACTAATGATTAATGTGAGGAAAAATGGAAGATATGGTGAAATATTAATTAAATTTCCTATTTTCGTGCAGATGACGTCATTTTTCGGCGGCCATTTTGAAGAAGGACATCACACCAACAAATATCATATATTTTGTCTGTGTCTTTTGCTAACAACCGATCTATTACAACGATTAAATACAGCTGGTCGGAATTAGAGGAAATGGCGGCCATCTTGGATTCAAATGGCTCTAGCACCTAGTAGGGCCACCTTTATTTTTCGGTGAATTCCGGATTCTTTATCTGGATACCATAGGGAACAATAAAAATAAGGTTATTTGTAATCATCGGGGGGGTGCAGGTGGACCTTATTGGCTCCCCGACTAGATGTCTAGTTCACTGAATACAGGCCAGTTGCATCACCTCTTAAATTTCCAGTTTGATTTAAACAAATTTTAATTCAATAATTTGGTAGAGATTGGGGGATTGGGGGGTCAAGTTCTTGAAACTTGGACCTCAGCTCCACACAATAGAGAATATGTGAATATCAACACAATTTAAATTTAATCAATTAAGCATGACGGGTTTATGCATACTGCGACAATGGTAAATGATTTCTAAATGTAATATAAGGTATTACTCATGTGTGGTGTGGAGTTGACGAAGGATGGGTGCAAGTAGGATTGCAACTGAATATCCATTTGTGAGGAACAACAAATTTGTCACCTAAACAGATAACAACATGCAAAGATCTAGTATCGACAATAAATAGAACAATAATTAATTTGAGTAGAAGATGTTTTCTATAAAAGTTCAGGTTAACAGGTTATCATAAAATCAATCTTTGTCAATATAATTTAGTCGATACGGGGCGTTCATTTGATACATTCACCTGGAATGTGAGGAACAACAAATGTGTCAACTAAACCGGTAACAACATGCAAAGATCTAGTATCGACAATAAATAGAACAATAATTAATTTGAGTAGAAGATGTTTTCTATAAAAGTTCAGGTTAACAGGTTATCATAAAATCAAATATTTGTCAATATAAATTTAGTTTATGACTTAAGCCATAAACTAAGTTACGAATAGTTACGAAATCCCATGTAACGACGTAATCGTGCAAATTAATTTGATAGTGGACTGAACAACATTTGGCACACATGTTTATGTCGTTTATGTCGACACAGTGCGTTTATTTGATACATTTGCCTGGAATGTTTAATCCCGTCGAGTCGTTGTCCAGTCGTACTCAGTAATAGTCAGTATACAGTAACAGTTGGCATATTTTTGTCGACTAACATGTTTTATTCCGGAGTGATGTCCATTTCCCTTGGTATACTCACATTGGGCATTTTGATAAAGTTCGTGTTATTACTTCAGACTAAACAAATCACACAAATACAGTACATATGAGTAGAATTCCCTTTTAAAAAAACTTTTAAGTTGAAATGTACCTTAAGAAAGAGTTCAATGTATAAATGTTTTCTTGTTGCTGGGAGCGCTACCAGAAGAATAGAGCATAAAGTTTGTAAAGTTTACTTTACATATTTAGCAATATATGTCGTCATATTAGTTCTTGGACGCGATATAAGTCCTCAATGTATATAGTTGTTATATTTATGTTACCGTGTATATATGGACTTATGTATCTGTTGCATTCGAAAATAAAAAATATATATTGGTTTATATTCGTTTATCGGAATCCAAACAAGGCCCGTGAGTAGTGTATAAGTAGAATCTTTCCGTATACTTGACAGAAGGTAAGGTATTGTAAGACATACTAATAACTATTTCTAGGCAGATGGTTATAGTAAGCAAACTATTTCTAGGCAGATGGTTATAGTAAGCAAACTATTTCTAGGCAGATGGTTATAGTAAGCAAACTATTTCTAGGCAGATGATATAGTCAGGCTAACTAGTAACTATTTGAAGGATTAGATCAGCTACAATACGCGCTTCTAGGCAGATGTTATAGACAGACGAACTAGTAACTATTTGAAGGCATAGATAAGCTACAATACGAGCTATTTTATGTTAGGTAATGATGTATATCTAATAGGCAGATGGTATAGTAAAGCAAACTATTTCTAGGCAGATGATATAGTCAGGCTAACTAGTAACTATTTGAAGGATTATTACGCACGATTGAATACATGTATTGATATATAGGTTAGTTATGATAGATTAGTAAAATAATGAGATGAATTATTCGCTAGTGAATAACCTCGTGCATGTAAAAAACCACAAGGCTAAAACACATGGAATATTTGTTAGTGTCGGAACTTTTTCTTCTTTATTGTAGATTTGTAGGTAACACTATTCGATCTCATAAAACTCGATATTACAGAGTCTCGTAGAAAACGAAATGTGGAACCCTTCACACTTTAGTTCCTTTAATGAATATTAATAATATATATCATAAACAAACACAATTATATCAATATTTTGATCAATATATATTAAATATATCATAAAACAAACATAATCAAATCAATCTTTTTTAAGATATGGACAGTCTGGTCTTAAATGATCTCCGTTACATTCATAACATCTAACACGAGCCTTTTTTAATTTATCAGCTGAATTCAATTTAGATATCCTATACAAAATTTTAGCATTTTTATCAGCTAATATTGAAATTTGTTGTCCTATCTCTTCTATATCAGCCAAATTATCTAAAAGTTTTCTTTTTAAACTCCCTCTGTTCTTTCCTTTCTGAGAAACTTCGAATTCACTGTCAGAAGACATTTTGATTTTAAAAATATTATAAAAAAGCATTTCATTTATAGCACAAAAAAAAACTAAATATCGAACAACACGGGTAGATGTTGTTTACACCAATTATAAACGTAAGTATCATTATGAAAACCGGGTTTATTTAAAACGTATAGACAGTCCAATCCTCTACAAGTATGATACAAATAATATAATACGAAATAACCACATAAAAAAGAAGATATATGTTGAATATAATTTGTACTATAATACAATCTACCATATTTAGCTAACATATTTTTCAACTGCTCAGATGGAGGTAATCCGATAGGATCAAAATATATTATAAAATTATCATCGCGTTTCCATATACATATCCAATGTTCACCATCTAACCAAGATGGGTCAGTATTACAAATTAAACCTCTGTTCGGCTTAATAGTATCAGGTAATTCGTCCAAAGCATAAACGCCTATTATCATAGAATTCAAAACTGAGTCTGATTTTAATGCATCAGATATATCTAAGTTGCTCAACATAATGTTAAAATATTCCACCCGTGTAAACGCTACGTTCCCCGCTAATTTCTATAGAACTATCGTATTCGGCATATACTATTACATTTACTGTATCTGGTAAAGCTGTTGAAAATTTTGCACTTAACCGTGCACTACCTCGCTGTTTTGGATGCCAAACTAAACTATCAGCATTATGATCTGCAGTTAAATCAAAACCGAAAGTTGTAAAACCATTGGCATAATCAAAAAAGCTAACTCTGAAAGATTGCTCGCAATATAATTTATTTATAGAATTCAAAAATGTGTAATATGAACCTACATATAAATCATCATCGAAAGTTTGTTCGTATTTATGCCCATTCACGGTTTTACCATTAACAGACAATTCCATTTCGTAGCAATCATAATGTTTAAAATTAAAAGGAGAAGATGCTATAGTACCATTAAATGCTGTATTATCTACTAAAAATATTAACACTCTCTTAGGAAGAAATGGATCACCCAAAAACAAATCGTCTTTAATCAAGCTTAAAGTCCTAGGTGCTACGCTAAATGTTTTTAACGAAACTCTATCCAAAGGATATTGAGCATTGGTTCCACTTAATAACTTTTTGCTTATTTCATTTGAAGTGACATCACTTAACTCTACGGTTCGTACAAACAATTTAGTATCTGACAGCTCAATCTTATAATCACCAGCACTACCTTGTAAACAAAAAGTAGGCTTTGATCTATGCAGTCTGAGTTTTATGGGTACGTTTGGAATTAACAATTTTGGTTGATTAAACATGTCCAAATGTAGTTTACCGCATAATTGAATTTTTTTTCCAATATTACCGTCTTTAATTATTCCAAGTAACTGCCTACCTCTGGCAATGTCTGCCGGTACATCATCCAAAGTCCCACCTTTCTGAGGTATAAATAAAGTTGTTCTCTCTAATTGATTTTCTCTTGTAGAACTTAAGAAAGTTTCTATGTAAGATCTATAAGCATAATATCGACCAACTCCACATTCTACACCGTTTAATAATAAATCAGCTCTCTCGAATAAAGAATGAAGAAAATTATTTATTGGAAAAGCGTGCTGATCGCCTGCGAAAACGGTTCCATCGGTTTTCGATATTTTAACGTCGGTTTGCAAATAACTTTCCGAAAGATCAACATAATGTGCAGATGGAGACTCTAAAAAGAACTCTAGTACGTTACTATTTGAATAATTTGAATTCGATGGATGTTTCTCTGTAAATGAACCGTCTGTTATAGTTACCACAGTAGGTGGAATTTCAAAAACATCCACCTCGCTCTTAGAAACTGGACAGCTGTTGGGATTCATTTATTCAAAAATATCACGTTTTGTTTTTCGTCTCTTCCTACGTCTTTTTGAAGGAATATCCGAATATTCTTGTAATTTACGTCGTTTTGATGGAATATCCGAATTATATTGTAATTTACGTTTAGGCCGTAAAAGATCTAAAGCTGCTTCTTTACCCCGATTTCGAATAGATTCTGATAAATTTTGCCCACTCAATATATCGCTACCAACATTAGAGGCTGTTTCTAAACCTTTTGTTAAAAGAGATTTTCCCAGATTTTTTGCAATTGGCGCAATTGATCTGGCTAATTTACCAAAAATAGAACCAAGTCCGTAACCTCTCTGATACCTATCTCCTATAAAAATAGGAATAGGACTATTCGCCATAACTTTAAATAATGAAACATCTATTTATATACATTTATATTTAATATCAATCCTTATCCAATCAAAATGCGTTTAAATAATAAAACTAGAACAGTTTTACCATAATCCGTCCAAGGAGGTGGCATACCTGTAGAATCACGAATATATATCGAAATAGTGTCAAAATTATTATGATGTATAGGAAAAAATTGCAAATTTGCGAATTCATAATATGTTGTTGATACAATATCATCAGAACGTGGGCATATTACTTTCAATAATTGTGAATTAGAATCGCCTACTATACTATGTGTACATATATCTGAATAAATATAAAGAGCGTCTATATGATCCAATTGATTAGTTACAATTAAAAAACAGTCTTTGGATTTTCCACCGGTATCTTTTAATTTTAGTTGATAATTTTCACGCAAATTAAGAAGATATCCCAATTCAGAAGTCCTTGTAATTTGCAAATCCATCGCCAACGAATAACGAGACATGCTTGTATGGTTTGCCATTCTAGTGAAACAAAGGTAGTTCACGTTTTGACGTTTTCTCACCTTAATGTCAATAACTACATCCCCGATTAAATCCTCAAATATGGTTTGGGACTCTTTCGCATCGATTGAATTCAAACCTGGTTCGATTAATTTATATTTCGTCTTTTCTAATTCTGACATAAATTCAGAATCTTTGTAAAAATGCAAAATTAATTTTCGTTGAACTAATTGCATCCTATCTATCAAATCTTCGAACGAACATTTGTCATCAAAAATAACACCATATTCAATCTTTGTAAATACACTTTTCCTCCATCTAATCGGACCTTTAACCCGAAGTTTCCTAGCAATAATACCGTAATTGGGATCTCTAACAATTGGTAAATCAGTTTCTGGCGTCAAGAAATTCATATCCACCACTATTCCATAAACAAATGCATAAGATTGATCATCTGTGGAAAAGGTAAAATTTCTTTGTTCCAGGAGCGGGCTTTTAAATCTGGTTGGAATAATGGCTGATGATAAAGCTACACACCAATCATCCTCCTGTAACCGAATCTCATTAGGCAAACTCACGGTATATTCAGATAGTGAATTTCTGAATAAATCACCAGAAACATTAGACGGTAAAGTCACCGAAAACAGGCCCGTTGCTTGCATGTTTACTTAATTTAGGAGATGGAGACAAAAGTCCAACAGAACCTGACAGTAAACTAATCCAAATAGAGGGTGTGTCCACACCGTGTATACTAATATTTAATATAGCAGAAACACATACTATATAAAGCAAAAATACTTGACTGATATACACAACCTGTCCTTTGGAAACTTTATTATTGAAAAAAGTCCATTTTGACGATTGTCGTTTTAATCTGAGGTCGTGATCCATTCTCTTGGAATGTACGAATCGAAACTGGCTGGATAGCCGCTCCATCTAACTTTTATTTGATCCCCGTCTCGTTCTAATACACGTTCAATTTTCCACATAGTATCGGAATCAATCGTTACAGGTGATAACTCGCTCTCGTAGAATGTACCCAATATTTCCTCTGAATTGAGATCAGCTATTTTATATCTATGTGGTTTAGAACCAGGTACCAAAGACGTAATCTTAAACACTTCATAAGTATAATTGGCCAAAAAACCCTTTTCAAACTTATTTTTTAATTTTACCAAGCGAACGCTCTCTCCCACTTTAAATTTTGCTTTTGTAAGTGGTAATTTATAAGTCTTCGATTCATTTCTAGCTGCAATTGCTTGCGATGTCAAACACGAGACATCTTTCGGTGCCATTTTAATCGCTCTGTGTATCTTCGAATTATAGGAATTCACCAATTTAGGCAAAACTGTTAAATAGCGCATAGATTTAGATTTGAAGAAATATTTATACATTTTAGACTTTAAAGAGCGTTATACTCTCTCAACCAAAGCGGCTTTCGTGTCATAATTTCCTGTAGAATATAAATGTACACCATTCTTCTTCAGAAATTGCTTAACGTTAGCGTTGTAGAACTCGGTTCCGCGATCAACATGTATACCGTTCGGTCGTTTGCGCTGTTTAAAAATCATTTCTAAAGCCTTCATTATGGAAACACCAGTCTTGTTCTTTAATGGTTTAACAATTAAAAATCTTGAAAAGCAATCAATGCAAAACAACAGGTAGCAATAACCATCGTTTTGCTTGGATATATTTCGCACATCACTCAAATCCATCTGCCATATATTATTTACAGAATAAGACTCTGTTCTTGACCTAGGAAATATTATTCGTTTCGGCCTGTGCAACGAGTACGAATTTTGTTTTTGTAACCAAAGTCGAACATTTTTTCTCGATATTTTTTTTTTTACTTCCTTATACAAATTATATTCAGATCCATAGGATGAGCGGTGAGATGGATCATAATAAATCGATGATAATATATTATCAATTTGACGAGGAGTCTGATGTCCATTTAAAATGCTTCTGTTTTTTGCCTTTGGGGGCATCTGCAACCATCAGATCTGCTTTACGAAATTTATTTCCTATGAAATGTGTTGGTATATTATTATCTCGTAATGATCGGGACAAACTATCCCAATTTCTAAGTGCACTGGGTTTCCTGAGCTTGCTAGAAGGTATTATATCATTTACCAAATCAGTTATGCTTCCGATTGGCTTGTCAGATAATGAAATCATTCCACTGTCGTTAATGTCAATTCCTGGCATTCATTTTAAATGCGATAAAAATAACGAGCCTTTTTTCTGGTAAATTTTTGGCAAACTCTCAATCGCTAAATCAATTTGGTTAGGTTCAGATAAAGCGACGTCACCGGCGGGCTCTTTCGTGATTTTAACTGGAATCGGCGTTGTTTTTATAGAATTCTTAGCCATGTCATATTCAATAGACGTGGAATTAATTTTTCTTTTCTTAACTGACTCGGGCATATCTTTATCGTCTAATATTTGATGCATTTTTTGTCTCACATCCTCTGTTTTCAACGATTGAATAGACTGAGAATTTTGCCAGTTTGCAAAAGTCTTAAAAGGCACCAAAACCATTTTTTCCATATTCAGAAAACTTTGCCTAAAATATCTCCTAAAACAGGAATTAAACTAGCAGCCAGTGCAGCCAAAAAACCGCCGTGTTGTAATTTTTTTTTCCTGCTTTTAACAGGATTAGACTTCTTTGACAAATGACGAATAGAACTTTTAAATGGTCTTAAATTAGCTTTAATTTTAGACGAAATTGGTACATTTCCTTTAAGCAAATTATTACAACATTCAGATAGACTGTCTAATCTCGGTCTGTTTAATGCCCTCACGTCTCCAGTGCGTAACATGTTTCTCAAATATTTGGCATTTTTTCTTAATTTCACGCTGGGGCCCATATCGTAGGATTTTCACTGAGCACGTCTGATCTCAATCGAAGGTTATCTGGACAAGTTTGGTTGAAATCCACCAGTAAATGAGAATATGGATCTGTTGTACACAATTTATATGCTTTTGATAAATTATTAATACCGCATTGGGTAGATAAGAAATTTATCTGACCACAATCTCTAGGAGATTTGAATAAAATAAAATAATTCGCGTTTAACGATAATTTTCTACATTTTCTTTCAAAAAGATTATGCGTCACGTATACCACACTACATCCTTCGTGATGTGATTTTCTAGCGAATATATCTGTTACATTATCGATCTCTTTGTCAATATGATCCATATCATCCAATATTAATAAATCGCAATCGCACAACGATTCTGGAATTTGGTTTACTAATTCTACATTATCAGACACCTGTTGATCACAATTAGGAGTCACATAAGTTATTTTTTCCGGAACTGGGAACATTAATTTATCTTTATTTTCGATTAAACTATATATAAACGTAGATTTCCCACTAGCTGAAGGGCCATTTATTATGGCCCTAAATATATCCTGAAAACATACGTAATTGTACGTTTTCATTGTGTTTTATTGTCAAACGCTCTTTAATTCAGTAAAACACAATTTGTTTTCCCACACACTGGATGTCCGGCAAAATTGACAAGAGAGAATCTGATGTATACATAACAGTGGGTAGCCATATATAATCACACGCTTTGTCGACTCGATGCTATCGCGTTACAAACCGTATCGGCAGTTTAATGTCGCGAAACACCTATTGAATTCAAATTTTACTACCTGTTGTCGACCACCGCCCATTGCCGACTCCATGCTAATCCATTACGAACTGTCACCTCTGTTTAATATGGCGGAACCAATCTAAAGCCAGTTGAAATAAAAAAATTACCACATAGGGGCGCGGAAGGGTGTTGATATATCGTGTAAATTTAAGTTTGCGGTAAAAAAAAAGGATTTTATCGTGTTGAACAGATAGTTCAACTATAAACATTGGTAGAGGACATGAATAGTGTTCGGGAACGATTGATCAGCGCGATAGAGTTGGACACAACACCATCATGGATTAGACGGCCTGCTGTTGCAAGAAATGATCAATTTGTCGACGATAGTTTCGACGAAACATTAGATGATGATCAATTCCATGACGCTCCTGCATGTGTAACATTCTACTTTCTCATTAAAGGGAATAGGGCCCCCAATATATATTTTCACATGTCTAATGCGCTTTTTTTTTTAAACTAGTATTAGCATTGCGAATAATATGCGGGGAAACAATTATTTGCTACATGTGTTTTCTTAATAATCAGGTAAGTGCAATTTATATACGTAAACAAAACTGTTACAGCAGTAGTAAGAATGATACACTCAACATTTTATAGTCGGATCTGCGCAAATTTAGTTCAATTATGTTAAATTCATCATGTTTACAGACAAGGATGGCCTTGTCGGTGGGTATCCTATGAAAAAAATCGCATAAACAGTATGTTTTGGTCATACGTTTGTAAACAAAAGCATTAAAAAGTTACATTTCCGGGGTTTGAAATATTATTGTGGTAAACATAAAGAGCGTTGTATAATACCTGATATGTAATGAAGAGCGTTTATTCCATTTTATGCGCGATTAGTCAGTAACATTTTGCTGTATTCTGTAACACAATTAGTAGAGTGTTTGCATAGGTGTTTCTGATAACATACTGTTTACGCGATAATCCTGTTCAGCAACAAATATTCAATTAAATCTCGCATTTGCAACGCCGTCATGACACATACATAATTCCATAAAATTTAACATGCTGGTGCTATATTGGTTTTAAGTTGGACCATATATCTCAGATGATTAATCTTGTCTATACAATTCAACCAAATCGCTGTTGGAATACAGGTTCATAGATATTGCTCTGCACACGTATGATGATGGAAATTATTCCAGTCCACGCGCGATGCGCTTGGCAACATACGAATATTAGTTGCCCGATAGGGGATTGTGTATACACTTCCAACTAAATCGAGTTCCATCTATAAATAGAACATAATTGCGTAAACAAAGCTGTTACAGTACATTGTAAACAAAACTGTTGTAGTGAAATTTAACATGCTGGTGATAATTTGGCTTTGTTTTCTTCCGCCTCGGCCACGTACATCTCTATATCCTTTTCGATACAACATCCATATGCAATACAAGTTCAGAAATATTGCTCTGCACACCTATTGTATGCAGATATAATTGAGTGCTGTCCACCCTATTTAACTATCTCAATTGTTTTTATTAGGTAGATTTCCGTGCCGATTTAAAAATGTGCAGATAATGAACGGGGACATGCATATAAAACACACATTAACCTAGTCTAACGACATCGAGCAATTCCTGATGTAATGTTGCAACTAATTGGCTTAATATTATTGTTTGATTGATTCTGTGAGATAATTGCTTACTATTGATAGCCATATGATTGCAAGTACATGTGCTCGTGTGTGAACATAAGCATTTTATATTCTGGTTCATCATTATACTTTACAGAAATGCGAGAAAAATAATTACTCTAAATGTTTAAATTTCAAAATGGCGGTGAGTAATGAGTTTTATGCATGTGTGCAGATTCCAGTTTAAAAACGAACGACCGGGCATTGTTTTTCTCCGATCGTGTTTACATTAAATGCTAAATTGCGTACGGATTAACCAGCATGTTTTTTTTCCAACTCATGTTGCCATTATGATTAAGAGAAGAATTATTTGCCATAATCAGTTAAGTGTTATCTTTATTTATTATGTAAACAAAACTGTTACAGTATTTATTTTTTCAAAAATAAAAAAAATAAAATTTGAATTGGAATGTTAATTTGTAGAAATTAGAGCGCATTTGCTAGATAAATGTAAATATACTGTTACGATATACTTAGCCACAACGTGTAGACAAATAATATTTTACATAAAAAAAAAATTGTAAAACTATGATTATTGTTTTTAGTTTGCATGTTTAAAGATAACTTTCCGTAGAATCGGAATTGCAACAATGTTAATTTGGATACTGTAATATACTATTTGAGTGTAACAGTATCCGTTTTTTATAATTAAGAGTTGCATACATACAGATAATAAACGCTCTTTAACGATAATTTTTCAACCATATTTAAGTTAAATTATTGGCCCCCTTTTAAGAATTAAGATGTGAATAAGACATATTTATTAACATTTCTGAGGTAAAAATTATTACAATTTTTTTTGCTGTGATATTGAAACACTTTTGGTATTGAAATTATAAAATGAAATCTTAGTGCCATTTTAAGACATCTGGTTTAAACAAAGTATGAAATAATAAAATAAGTCATTTTAAGATATCTGGGATGAACAAAGTATACTGTATCCAAATATTACGATGGGTTTGAAAGAGTTGCATACAAACAGATAATAAACGCTCTTTAACGATAAATTTTCAATCATATTTAAGTTAAATTATTAGCTCCCTTTTAAGAATTATGATGTGAAGAAGACCTATTTATTAACAATTCTGAGGTAAAAATTATTTAAAAAAACAAATTTTGCTGTAATATTGAAACACTTTTGGAGATTTAAATGAAATCTTAGTGCCCTTTTAAGACATCTTGTTTATAAATAGTATAAAATAATAAAATAAATCTTAGTGCCATTTTAATACATCTGGTTTAAACAAAGTATACTGTGTGCAAATAAGAAAATAAATCTTAGTGTCACTTTAAGACAACTGCTTCAAACTTCCTCAATATGTTTTGCTCCGATAAATATACAAACTTGATTCTAATTTATCGTTTTAAATTATACAGAACATAGGTTGAATAAGATATGAATTAATTTAAAGTTATCTGAAAACATAATTTAACTAAACTCACCAGGTGTTTTAAATCCGTGACTTTATAGGCCATTTACCTGGCTTATATATTATAATTGGAATGTTTGGAATGTTTACCGTAAGGTAAGTTGATCTTCAAATAAGCGACCTGACAGGTGTATTTTATATTACTGGTTTGGTAATGACGGGTCGTTAACGAATGAGTTCTTTGAAATATGATCCGCGCTAGGTAGCCTAGTTGAATAAATTAGTCGCCTTGTACAGATATATGTCGACATGAATTATATTATTCATGTGGTCGGATAAAATGGGAGGGTACATTATGATAGGCATACGAGAACATTTAACAAGATAGCTCGACTGATTTGTTTGGGAGTATAGATAGCTTGAGTAAATTAATGTGTTACTGTATATAAACAGAGCTCGACATGAATTCTCGACGAATGATATTAGATTATTCGGCTTGGGTCGTATGACATCATTTTGATGGGACCTAAAGATAGAATGAATAAATTAATGTCTTTTTATATAAACAGACGATTCTTATAGGTAAAATTGAGAGATAGAACTATACTTCGATGGATTATCTGTTGTTTAATAGGTAAGTAGCTTTTACTATGCAAAACAGAGGTGGACATGAATTCTCGACGAAGACCTCATCATGTTTAGTGCTATATGTTGGTAGATTAATCGACTTAAAGAAAGATGGCTCGAATGACATCATTTGTTGGGACTAAAGATAGAATGAATTTTCCTTATATAAACAGATACATTCGCATAGGTAAAATTGAGGCAGAGTAAAAACATTTGGAATATCAGTTGATTGCGTCAACAGTCAACATTATTTAAAAAAATTAGCTATAAATTGATTAAAGTTTTATTGAATTTTCATATTATTTTATTGACATATAAAGTTTGTGCTTGAATTTTGTTGACGAAAACATTAGTGTTTTCCTAAGATTATAATATTTTTACATTTTTTGATTAAAGACAAAACATTTATTGTCTTTTACAATTATTGTGGTAATAAAAAGGGACTTTTGATGCTTGCGAGCGAAACATATAAAGTTAACATTGAAATTGTTTTGTTTTTTTTAAATTCGGCTTTCAATTGAGATATTTGATTAAGGATTTTCATATTTTTTTGACGCATTATAACATATAACTTCAATTTTGTTGACGAAAATGTAACTTAAATTGTGTTTTAATTGCTTTATCGTGCTTTTAATATTTCATTAAAAGAGAGATTTTTTTGATTTTTCTGAAATACTGAATTTGTGTTGGAATTGAAATACGTTGTCTTGATATAAACCGAAAATAGTTACTATTTGTTCCAGTTTTCTTTCCTAAAATACTATAGATTATGAATTAACGCTGGTGTGATATAAATAACTAATTATTCACAATTTAACATGCTTGATACACATATTTTATATATTCCAACATAAGTTGATTGATTTGAATATATTTCCATCATTCATAATGTTTAAAGGAACCGATAATGGTTATACATGGTTATACAAATGTGTTGCCTACTAATCTACAGAAGAACGTTCCTCAAAAAGTTCAATGTGTTTAGACCTGTGGTTTTACATGCATAGATTTATTCGCTAACGAATATATCACTGTATCATTCATTAACATATATCAATCGTTTAAGATCTAAATTGAACTTAATAAAACAGATTATTCAAATGCACAGGGGAGCTAACTCTGTTCTTTATATTCCAATTAATATTTGTAGATTTACTCAGTATATTTTTGGAAATGTTTGAATAACCTAGAAATTGTTTGTTTGAGTATAGCCTAGAAGAGGTATTTAAACACCAACCTAGAAATAGTTAGTCTGACTTTAAATATTGACACATTTTTGTTTTGCCAGAAGATATTTCGACGGGGAGACCAGACTGTCCATATCTTAACAAAAGATTGATTTGATTATGTTTTTTGATATCTGTTTGTATACTAAGATTTATTCATATACCATTTATATTCATTAAATGAACTAAAGTGTGAAGGGTTCCACATTTCGTTTTCTACGAGACTCTGTAATATCGAGTTTTATGAGATCGAATAGTGTTACCTACAAATCTACAATAAAGAAGAAAAAGTTCCGACACTAACAAATATTCCATGTGTTTTAGCCTTGTGGTTTTTTACATGCACGAGGTTATTCACTAGCGAATAATTCATCTCATTATTTTACTAATCTATCATAACTAACCTATATATCAATACATGTATTCAATCGTGCGTAATAATCCTTCAAATAGTTACTAGTTAGCCTGACTATATCATCTGCCTAGAAATAGTTTGCTTTACTATACCATCTGCCTATTAGATATACATCATTACCTAACATAAAATAGCTCGTATTGTAGCTTATCTATGCCTTCAAATAGTTACTAGTTCGTCTGTCTATAACATCTGCCTAGAAGCGCGTATTGTAGCTGATCTAATCCTTCAAATAGTTACTAGTTAGCCTGACTATATCATCTGCCTAGAAATAGTTTGCTTACTATAACCATCTGCCTAGAAATAGTTTGCTTACTATAACCATCTGCCTAAAAATAGTTTGCTTACTATAACCATCTGCCTAGAAATAGTTATTAGTATGTCTTACAATACCTTACCTTCTGTCAAGTATACGGAAAGATTCTACTTATACACTACTCCCGTGCGTCTAAAAGGGCATGACTAATTGGAATCTAAAAAATATTGCATTCGTTATCTGCTTGTATGGAAATATACACTTATGTCAATGAATACACAAATGAAAGTCTCAATGACACTGTGGCTCAACTTGGAAAGGAGTTAATTTTTGCCCCAGCAATGAATATAATGATAAAGAAGAAGGAAAGTAAAAAAAAGTTACAGTAAAGGGCTTGTATTGTGTAGATGAAATTATTTTCATTTCAACTTGAACATTCTCCGATAAATGTGGGTTGCATGGTGTGCCGATGGATTCAAATTTGAAATCCAAGATGGCTGATGGCAGCCATGTTTTATAACGAATTTCGTAAATAAACGATGGCTCCCATCTAGAGGTCACCCCGAAGATACATATGACGTTTGGTGTCTTCGAAAAACTAAAACTGAAAAATAATGAATTTGGCACACCTAACAGGTCACATCTCTAATCCGATCCATCTTGAATTTTACTCTTTGCATGACTAAATTCTTCGGCACAACATACAGGCCACATCCCAACTTTCATGAAAATATCTCTACAAATGCAAAGTTATTGAGAAATACTGACCTTTTCTTATAACTTGGGGTGGCGACCATCTTGTTTGTGGTCACGTGATCGTTGTCACGTGACAATGGCGAGGGCGTGTTCCTTTCTCGTTAAAATAGGTGGCATTTTAAATTTTGCATAACACTTTATAACTCTATGAATAGTCGATATGGACTATAGGTTGTTAGTCCGCAGCAATTCACTTCAACAAACACGACTAACACTAGTCACAACTAGTGTGCATGACTAAATTATTCGGCACACTGATAAGTTGGCGATTATGGGGTTAGGGTGTGGTCTGTAGGGTGTGCCAAAGGATTTAGTCATGTAAAGAGTAAAATCCAAGATGGCTGCTGACGTCCATTTTTTTTATCGAAAATTGTTCAAATTCGATGGTTCCCATCTAGAGGTGATCCTAAACATGCCTTCAAATTTTCGAATCAATTCGTCAATAAATGCGGGCTGCAGGCTGTGATAATGGATTCAAATTTGAAATACAAGATGGCTGCTAGCGGCCATGTTTTGTAACGAATTTCGGGGGGAAATATCGATGGCTCCCATCTAGAGGTCACCCCGAGGATCCATATGAAGTTTGGTGACGATCGGATTAGAGATGTGACCTGTTAGGTGTGCCAAATGATTTAGTCATGCAAAGAGTAAAATCCAAGATGGCTGCTGGCAGCCATATTTTTAACGAATTTCGGAAATAATCGATAGCTCCCATCTAGAGGTAACACCGAATGTCCATATGAAGTTTGGTGGCGATCAGATGATGGGTGTGGTCTGAAGGGTGTGCCAAATGATATAGTTATGCACAGAGTAAAATTTAAGATGGCTGCTGGCGGCCATTTTTTCATCGAAAATCGTTAAAATTCCAGATAACAAATCTCAAAAATAAATTTATAGCAAAAATTGTCTATTTACCAAGCCGATCCGCCAGTTAGATGTTATGTCTGTTTAATGATATGGCTGCTTTAGTTCTCAGACAACTGCTTCATATATAACTTTTGCTGGGGAGATTTGCATGGAAATCCCCATTCAAAATTGGTCACTTGACCTCCTCCTTAAGAACATTACAACTTTACTGAAAGAAAAGGAGTTCCATAACACATTCGATGTTGCTATTGGACCCGCCATATCAAATCCAGTCGTAAGTCGGGATTTTTTTACCCTGTGCCAATGTTCTCTTATATCTCTTTCACTGCCATGCAGCACCACAGACAGATCTGCTACTGCCAAGCATACTATACATGTACATGTAGCCTATTGCTGGTAAATACATATGGATTGGGTATTTCTCAATAACTTTTGTATCTGCCGAGCAATTTTCACGAAACTTTGTATGCATGTAGATATTGGTCTGGGGAATCGAAAACACGCCCCATTCCACCATTGTGACGTGACAACGATCACGTGACCACAAACAAGATGGTCGCCACCCCAAGTTATAAGAAAAGGTCTGTATTTCTCAATAACTTTGCATTTGTAGAGATATTTTCATGAAAGTTGGTATGTAAGTACTAAGTATGTATCAGTATTGGGAATGTTCTAGTTCGCCAGTGTTACATTTCACGTGACCACGATCATGTGACCATAAAACAAGATGGCCGCCATCCCGAAATATAAGATAATGTTAGTATATTGCTGCTAAATACATATTGATTGGGTATTTCTCAATAACTTTTGTATCTGTAACGGTATGTTCGTGAAACTTGGTGCACAGTTAGACATTGAACCTGCGAATTGTAATCACTCCCCAGTCTGCCAGAGTCACGAGACCGTGACCACATGAGGGCCACGATACCGTGACCACATGATCACAAAACAAGATGGCCGCCAGACCGAAATATAAGGAAAATTCATTATTTTTCAATAACTTTTGTATCTGCAGAGATATTATGACGAAATTTGGTATGTAAGTTGGTGTTAGTATTGGGAACCGAAATCAGGTAGTATATTTCTGCTAAATACATATATTATTGGGCATTTTGCATTAACTTTTTGTATATGCAGAGGTATATTCCTGAAACTTGGTATGCAGGTAGGTATTGGTCTCTGTGAAATGGAAAACACTTCCCATACCAAGAGGGTCATGTGACCGCGACCACAAAACATGATGGCCGACATCCCGAAATATAAAAAAATAAACCGGGAGTTTCTCGCTACAAAATTGATTACATCACGTATACTGTTTTCACATAATAATATAGAGTTACTTCCCATGAATTGATGTTACGGGACGAAGGTGTCAGGATTCGACTCAAGTCGCGATCGGCAGTGTATGGGTAATTCGACTCAAGTCGCGATCGGCAGTGAAAGAGATATATGCGAGTCGACCATAGGTCGCCTCGCATATATAAGAGAATGCATTGGCCTAATAATTTTTTTTTAAATAAATGTTTCTTACAATTTTTATGACATAAAATAAAAAAACATCCATTACCCTGCAGGGAGCCCCACACATATATAGAAGCATATAGAAGAGTGTCGTCTGCTCATGTTTTTCTGGGGCTCTGTATGTGTGAAATTATAAAATAATAAATATTGTTGATTGGTGGCATGGAACAGTAATAACTCTTTTTAAACTCAACATTTATCAGACAGATTCATAGCGGTTTCCCATTAGTGTTCACTGCTTCTCACATACGTGTGAAAGCGCTCTTTATATTTACCAAATCAGCAACAGACTAACACTGAACACTCTTTGTCGTTCCACGTTGAAGAAATATATGAACTCGATTTCTCGAAATTGTATGACTTAAGTACGTCTTTGTGGCAAATAAAATCCATATAAATTATTTATTGTATAGGTCGACCCATTTTGATTCCCGGACTGGGCGGTAGCAATAAAAATGAGCATAATTTCATACTTCTTTAAATACTGCTTCTATGCAAACTGGTGAGCGTTGCACCAATCCTACACTGGACATATACAACGGTCGTTACGTACGTGTCTATCTTAAGAATAGGAGAAGTTCGGGAAAACACATAAAATGGCCGTCACCGTGCGTCACATGAGTGGTTTCATGTCAAGTTAAGTTGTTTAGGAGATTTAGAAGGTACGACAAGCTTGTTTCAGAAACATATCTGACGTAGGAGTTGTCGGACGAACCATGCCCCAATCTAGGAGGCGACTGTGCGAAGTTCTGGCCTTCAAACCGGCGACTTCGCCTTTTGGTGTCCGGGAGGCGAAAATGAAGTCGCCTTCCAAATTTGACCAACTGAGATTTACCGGTGGAAATTTGACTTGTTTTGCAAAAAATAAAATATATTAAAATATATCTGTCATAATGTTGTTGTCCCCTCTCTCTCTCTCTCTCTCTCTCTCTCTTCGTTATAATATACACAGTATGCCATTAGCCGTTTCGGAAGATCGTTTCGGCAGCGCGTCGCAATTTTTGGAGAGACCGCTTCCGTAAATAAATGGCCGCGCCCGGGTAAAGCGCAACAAGTGCGTCAAACTTGACTACTAGTATTTCGCGCTTCTATATCGGAAAAGTTGTCGACAAAGTTGATCTGCATGGTCCGGCTAAGTTCCAACTTAAAGTTGACTTCAAAGTTTCTCAAAATGATTAATAATGCATTGTACCCAACATCATTCTTTAATACAAATTGTTTTAGGAAATATTACATTATGTACGTGAAGGTAGTGGTCAGACCAGTGTAGTGAGGGGACAGAACTCTGCCTTGAAGTTTGGCTCATGTTGCAATTGGCCCTCGAGGAAAGGAACAGCTGAGTGGAACATATCCGATTCTATGCTGCGTGGTATGCTATATTAGCCATGAAAAACATTTCGCTGGGTGCCACAAATTTGATGTCAACATGATGAGCAGACGACCGCACGCATGTTGGATGACCTGAAAAATAGTAAGTTAACCCTTTCTATACTAAAATGGATGCCCCAACTCGGTTATAAAAGTATACATTGGAATGTCCTATTATACATATAGAGACATGTTAATGATATGATATAATATATGAGCAGACTACACAAGACGAAATTATAATACAAAGGCAGAATACTTCATATACATTGGTGGGAAATGCTTATATAATAAGTTCAACAAACGACCTATGGTCTCCGTTGGGGTGACCATCCAGAACTTTCCATCTGCATCCTCCCCCTTTGAACCGAAATTTTTATCATTTACTTTCTGTTTCAGAGTTATGGCATAGCCATTTCGATGGAGCTGCATGCTCTTGATGAAATTCATCTGTTTGCCCTCTTTCTTGGCAGTACGCTTCAAACACTCACTGAGAAATTCTTTGATTGCCTGCAAGAATTACTTCTGGACGCTACCATTGATTGTAGACTCATTCGTACACGGTTTATGTTTTAATGCATCCTGGAAGCTATGACACCATCACGAACTTCGATACGTTCTCCCCTCTAAATTAATCACACATAACTGTTCAAGACGTTCTTCTACTGTATATAACTACGACCACATGCGTGCGATATGTGTCTGGGACAATACAGAACACCAATATGTCGTATATCCGCATGCATGTGACATTATTACTTGATGTATAAACTATATAGCGTTATTTTATTTATTTATGTATTGTGTGTGTATTTTTGTTTTTTCCCTTTTTCAATTATTGATGCATGTATTTGTTATTAGATGTAACCCTTGCATAATATCATATTTTATCTTTGTATTATTTGTAAATATGGTAAGGAAATCTCCACACGTGGAGGTCAATAAATAAATAATAAATAAAAATTGCTCAGCAGATCAACACACAAACCGTGTTAGCCCTTTACCCAACAAAACGGCCAAAAACGCCCAAATAAAGCTTCAACAGCCTAAAATATATTCGGTCTGTCTCAATAACACCATACAAATATGGATATCATTGGAAACGGTTCATTGACCACATTGTGATGGTTACAGTTATGCCCTGTGCCAATGCATTCTCTTATATATGCGAGTCGACCATAGGTCGCCTCGCATATATAAGAGAATGCATTGGCCTAAAAAAAATCTTTTTTAACACTTTTTACTATTTTTTCTTACATTCTTTAACAATTTTATATTTTTTTCTTACATTTTTTAACAATTTTTATAATATTTTTCTACATTCTTTGACAATTTTATCATTTTTAATGTGTTAAGCCAATGCATTCTCTTATATATGCGAGGCGACCTATGGTCGACTCGCATATATAAGAGAATGCATTGGCACAGGGCCGTTCTGTTCTGTTGGGTAAAGGGTTAATGCTGTTTTTATCGTTGTTGTTGTTGTTGTTGTTGTTGCTTAATATACTGATGTATAATAAAACACCTGACTACAGACTCACCGTGTGTTGGTTTCGCCAGTTGGACCTCATTCCCTGTAGAGATATCGTACATCGCGCCTATGTAGAATGCAAAGTCATTATCGATACAGATTTGTGTGGACGAATGGCTATGGAGAATTATTAAAACACCGGCCAGGTAATTCCACGATATCCTCCCCTTCAAAGGTACGGTTGGCCTTGGCGGTGGGTATCCTGTGAAAATATTTCCACCCGTCAAAAACCGCCACAAACAGAAAGAACATCAAAATTTAGCCAGACTTTGTCCAAAAGCAAATAAGAAATATCGCATAAACAGTATGTTATTGTCATATGTTTGACCATTGTTATGTAAACAAAAGCACAAAAACTTACTTTCTGGCGTTTGTTTATATTATGATGGTAAACATAAAGAGCGTTCTTTGTTGATAAATTCCTAATAAAGAGCGTTTATGCCATTTGGGTGTGATTAGCCAGTAGCATTGTGCTGTTTTCTGTAACACAATCAGGCTCTTGCTTAGGTAAAATATAGTAGGTATTTATGATAACATGCTGTTTACGCGATGGTCATGGTATATATGGACGAAACTGTAACGTTTTAGTGTTTTTGCTGTCGACGGTGTTTGGAACAAATATGAATATTTTCGACAATGAAGGCCAACCGTGCCTTTAAGCCATAAGGCTAGATAATGGGCTGGTTGACAGACTAATCGGGAAATGGTTAGAAATTATGGAATTGTGTGTATCCTGTACAATGACCTAGTTTGCATATATAAGTAAACTTGTCCTGATGTAAATAACGCCTAGATTATTGTGTGCATGGCAAAAGAGCGAGAAACTGTCTCAAGCATTAACGTGACGATCAATGGGTAGAAAATATCTGTCACCAGTGCATCAAGCCAATCAGTGAATTATTTTCATGTCTTTCAACTCAGATGATCTCTCACAAGACCTAAAGTATCCAAGTCTGGTATAGTGCTGTGACTGCTTGTCATTTATATATATAAACGAGTATGATCTGTACGGAGTTTTTTCTCAGACCCCTGGACCGAGTTCAACCAAATTTGTTGAGGTGACTCGGGGTAGCCTGGCAGATGTTATAATGGTATTAGTTTTTCAAAATGTTTACTTAAAAAAAATAAAATTTTGTTAAATTGAGCAAGGAATTCAACTTTTTTTAAAGTATATATTAAAACAATATATATAAATCAAAATGTTTCAATGACCAAATGTGCTTGAAGCGAACAAAGGGGCCACCGCAAATTGAAGGCTCTGTCTAAGATCAAAATGTGTGCGAAGTCCCACAAAAGGGGCCACAGGTATCTCCGATGCTGAATATAGGCTCCCAAAGGGAGCCTTTTCACCTAGTTTAGTATAATAGAAGTAGGTTGCTCCAGTAGACTAACATAAGTGGTATGGAATATGTTAAACAATGGACTGTTGACAGACTAATCAGGAAAGAGTTAGAAATTATGAAATTGTGTGTATTCTGCACAATGAGGCTGTTCTTGTAATTATGTGTACCGGGAGCTACATGTAGTAGTATTAGCTGGGTTTGTTCAAATACAGTTTTCCAGATAACTTCTCGGAATGAGTACCGAACCATGTGTATAAGATTCATTATGTTGTGTTTGACCTTAAAGGTACATAATCCGATTCGATGGTCCCCATATCATCAGATTCCAACAACAGCATGTATTGACATCCCGCTTTAGTTATCAGAATTGATTAGTTGCCAAAAACAATTATGCTTACTGTTGTCAACTATGTTATAAAATTGCCCAAAAAGTGTTATATATCAATACTAGAAGGGTGACCCGATTTCGTCCGGGCTGTTTCCCCTCTGCTTTCATGCGTTGAAAGGCGGACAAAAGTACCCCTAGGTTTCAAATTTCGTCGAAATCCGTCGAAGGCGCGATTTGACCTTGAATTTTCAATTTTGAAGGTGAAGGTCAGGTCGCGGTCACAATTTGACCCGTCCAAAACAGTCCCCGTACAAAATTACCATTAGGTATCAAATAAGTACCCGACAAAAGTACCCGTCGAAATCCATCCGGTTTTACCCGATTTGACGTCGAATTGATAATTTTGAAGGTCAATGTCAGGTCGGGGTCACGATTCGACCCAAATTAAATTTGAAAAGTTTACGAAAACATCATATACCATGTGAATACCAGTAACCCCAGTATGCCGTTGGTCCAGAGTTTAGTAAAAAGCTGGGCAACAATTATACCACAATGAGTATGTCCTCCTAAGATGTATGCAAAGTAATTGCAGAACAAATCAACGAACACATGTGTGTGTGTTTCCGGACTGATTACGACTGGGGACATAATATTGGAAAAAATATAGAAACACACATGCAATACACAGGACCTTAAACATACAAATGGCCCCAGTCGTTAATCAGTGTGATTCTAATTTTAGAACATTATGTCCGCAGTCTTATTTTGATGTCCACATTTTGAAAACACACGAAAAAAACATTATGTCTCTTATTGGAAAACACACAATAAAGTGAAATTTGTTAATGAGAATGTTGGACACCGACACACAAGTTATGTGCATGTAGGATGTTACTAAAAATACATTTTATACACATCCTCTCAGAATGTTCCGAATAGGGGACTTTTCAAGATTTCAATTTGGATTGGTCAATAAGGGTCCCAGAAAGCCAAATCAGTACCCATTACGAACGGGGACGTCCCCGTTTGGCAAGTGTCCCAGTTTCGTGGGTTGATTTTCCCATATGTGTCCCCGATTGTAGGTTGTGACTAACCCACACAGATCTTCCAAAATATATAATAGATTTCGTTCAACGTAACTTGGTATCGAGACTAAGGGTACGTTCATACACTGGCAAGTTTGCACGGTATGGTGTGCAGGCATTTTGTCGTAGAAAACGATATGGTGTCAGAATATGAACGGAAACAAGCACATAAAGTGCATCTGAACCACAGCTAACTATACGTGCGAAGTAAAATCTCTGTAGATCCACCTGTAGCGATGCTACCGGAATTTGCCTGTAAATAGCATGCAATTATCTCGCAAAAATAAATCATACATGTATTTGAAGGCAAATTACAGTAGCACTGTTACAAGTGGAACTATATAAATGTTACTTCTCATGTCGTTAGCTTTGGTAAAGATGCATGTTATGTGCATGTTTCCGTTCATATTCTGGCACCATGTGGTTTTCTATGACGAAATGCCTGCAAAAACATACCGTGCAAACTTGCCAGTCGGTCGGCATTTGTCGAATATTTGCCAGGCCACCAGATATTTGAGGTCGCGAATAATAACAGATTTCAGAACTTGATATCTGATAAGTCAGGGCTTTGGTGGATGGGTTCCTCGACTCATATCTATATTTTTTTTCTCCCGAAGCCGAAGAAATTTTATTGAAGTGCGTTATTATAAATCAGATTATGTATCTTTAATGAAAATATTAAGGTAGCATGAATTACTGCTTTACAGCTAATATACATGTATCATTGAAAGGAGTTTTCGGTCAACGACTCAAGCCTAATATTTTTTTACCCTTGAAGCCAACGAAATAGTAATTTATGGGCGTTATAATTTATAAATTGATTATGTATCTTTAATGCAAATATTAAGGTAGCATGATTTAGTGCTTTACAGCTAATATATCACCGAAAAGAGAGTTTTTGTTAACAGCACAGTTGGTACATATGTACCTAGCTCTTAGTTTCTTTACTCAGGTGTGGTTCCTGATTACTTTAGTACTCATTACTGGTCATAATGGTATTTATTCTGAACATATATGCCTTTATATAAGATACAGTCATAGGGGTAAATAATCATTTGGGTTCACAAATGACAAATGCCACATTTAAATGCATCATATAAAATGCAATCAAAAGGGCGAGTGAGCATTGGGGTTCACATGTGACACCTGTCAGGAATAAATATGTTTCGATTACATGCAACATGGGTCTTCACATCAAATGCAGTCATAATGGTGGATAAGCATTGGGGTTCAGAAGTGACACATGTCACGAATAAATATGTTTCAAATACATGCAACATGGGTCTTCACATTAGTAAAGTTATGATCAGAAGTTATTTCTGCTACTGAAGTATTTTATTCAAAAGTTTGAAAAGAAGCTGTTCTTGTAATCATGTATACCGGTAGCTACTTGTAGTAGTATTAACTGGGTTTGTTCAAATACAGTTTTCCAGATAACTTCTCGGAATTAGTTCCAATCGTGTGTATAAAATTGGACTACATATTGTCCATTCTGCATATTTACTTTGCGGATCACCATTGATTTCTATAAATAAAACTGTATTCTATTCACAGCTGTACGGAAATACATTATATCGTCTCACCGTTTTTTTAATCAGAATATCCATTGGAATAGTACATCACCAACTGATTCTATATAACCACATTTATTACCTGCATACTATGTTCGCTGATTCAATAGTTACCCTATCTCCTGAACCGACCTGATATCTATTATATATTTTGGAAGATCTGTTTGTGTGTTTGTGTGTGTGTTTGTGTGTAATCGATGGACTCGAAAATGGCCCAGCCGATTTCGATTAAACTTGGTATGTGGGGGTATTTTCGGGTCAGGACTAACATAGGCCTATTAATTTGTCCGTGCGAGGTCAACTTTTCACGTGCCGAGGTCAAATCTGTTTTTACGCAGTTTTGCGCTAATATATTTCAGTTCGGTGCTTACAAATCGATTCGAAACAGCGCGAATAATAACATGCCAGTCATAATAATGACACTATGAGAATCTTTCGTGTTTCCTCTTTCCAACGATATATAATATGTATGTATCCGTTTTAGTTATCTGCCTCAATTATTAAGAAGAAGTGGTACGATCTTCTATCAGGGTAAAAACAATGCGTAACTTCTATGACGTCGTTAGAGGTCATAAAGTTAGATCACGTTAACTCTTCTCCGGCCGATGCATTTTACTGTTTCAGACGTCTTGGCGATATCTCGGGCACCGATGGTAATTTATCTTTACGTTGAAACTTGATAATTAATGAGCGTGTGTATATGAGGCGCGTTTATATACTTCAGTGGAAATCAAATCGGGTTAAACTGGCGGATTTTTACGGACGAAATTTGATGCATAGGGTATCTCGGTATCCGCTGGGCCGATTTCCACCATTTTTGGGGTGTTGGTCCACCTGACCTTGACCTTCAAAATGGTCAATTCAAGGTCAAATCGGGTAAAACCGGATGAATTTCGACGGGTACTTTTGTCGGGTACTTTTGTTCTGGCACTGTGTTTTGGACGGGTCAAATCGTGACCCCACTTGACCTTGGCCTTCAAAATAGACAATTCAAGGTCAAAGCCCGGACGAAGTCGGGTCACCTTCTAGTATATATATATATATACTAGAAGGTGACCCGACTTCGTCCGGGCTTTGACCTTGAATTGACCATTTTGAAGGTCAAGGTCAGTTGGGGGTAACGATTTGACCCGTCCAAAACACTGCCCGGACAAAAGTACCCGACAAAAGTACCCGTCGAAACTTTACCCGATTTGACCTTGAATTGATCATTTTTAAGGTCAATATCAGGTCGGGGTCACGATTTGACCCGTCCAAAACACTCAGTGGACAAAAGTAACCCTTTGTATCAAATTTCGTGGAAATCCCATCAAAATTCGCGATTTGACCTTGAATTGACCCGATTTCAAAGTCAAGGTCACGCCGCACGGGTATATTAATAGGCCTATGCCACTTCTCGGCCGAAAATACCCCCACATACCAAGTTTCATCGAAATCCCGTGATATTCGGGCGTTTGACCTTGAAAAGTTGAAATGACCCGATTTCAAGGTCAAGGTCACGTCGCACGGGCAAATTAATAGGCCTATGCCATTTCTCGGCCGAAAATACCCCCACATACCAAGTTTCATCGAAATCCCGTGATATTCGGGCGTTTGACCTTGAAAAGTTGAAATGACCCGATTTCAAGGTCAATGTCACGTCGCACGGACAAATTAATAAGCCTATGCCACCCCCCGGCCGAAAATACCCCCACATACCAAGTTTCATCGAAATCTGGTTGGCCGTTTTCGAGTTCATCGCGAACACACACACATATACACAGACAGATCTTCCAAAATATATAATAGACTAGCCGATGAGCCCGACGTTGTCCGGGCTATTCAAAAACCAAATTTCATGTCGATAGCTCCACCCGTTTCCGAGATCTGGCATGCGCACGCGCGAAGCTGGCGTCGCACGGGCTCGGCGACCCGATAAAATTCGTATCCGGGGCAAGATACATTCCCATAGCAAATTTCAAGTCGATAGCTCCACCCGTTTCCGAGATCTGGTCTGCGCAAGCGCGAAGCTGGCGTCGCACGGGCTCGGCGACACGATAAAATTCGTATCCGGGGCAAGATACATTCACATAGCAAATTTCAAGTCGATAGCTCCACCCGTTTCCGATATCTCGTCTGCGCATGCACTGCACGGGCGCCGCACGGGCTCGCCAATACGACAACGTCGACCGCCTGGTCAAACTACACACACGTACCAAGTTTCGTCCCGATCGGTCGAGAATCGTAGATTTGTATAAATGACATACTGTGAGGTAATGAACACATAGATATAGTAGGTACAAGTCTTTATTATGTTGTGAATAAGATATGCAGTGTGTACAAATATAATGATCAATAGTCGCCGCGAAATGATGTCCCCGAATGGGTGATGCCTGGTGTGAATGATGCCTGGATATGATCTAGGGAGGAGATGAGTCTAGTGAAAGCATGAGGTGATGGGATGTGGTTGTCTCTTATATACTATTTGGGACGCATATTAGATGAGGCGTTTGGCAATACACATCGGGATTGGTTCCTTCGTTATGGGCATTTCCCTTGACCATATTTGGGAGCCATCTTCATTGTGTGTATATCTTCGCTGAGATTAAGACGTGTGAGGTTTCGAGAACCGAACACGAATATCTGAGTTTGGGGTTTTATATATTGGGACATTCGTATAGTTTGAATCAAGTTGAGAGATTATAATGGGTAGTTATCTCACATATGTCTCCCACCCGTGTAAGATTTTTAGCGCAGCGGAAAATCTTATGTAACATCAAAATTATGGACCTAACTGGGGTAATTGTGATCATGTAATGTGGATGAGGCTGAAATGAAGTATAATAACATTGATTGTGGTGAAGTTATGATTAATACATGTGGAACAAAGTTGTCTTAAAATGATGATATGCAATATTAAGTTGTCTTAAAATGATGATACGCAATATTATGAGATTATGAAATAAATGGTGGGAAAAGCATATATGGGTTGGTATATAAAATGATCGTGCAAGCAGTCATAATGCGTGCTATATTGATATGTAGGATAAGGTATGATAATAGAATATAGAGATACAAGTATGAGAAGTAATGAATATAACAATACGGTAATAGTGCATGCTATGTTTTGTAAATGATGAACATTGGTGATGTATTATATAAATGCATGTTGTGTTGTTAATAAAATCATGACGATATGTATACATTCGGTATTGTGGTAATGAGAGACCAAATGTTTCTCATCTGCCGTCAATTGCACATGGAATTGTTGAGAGCATGTGTCAGAGGTGAAATATTGTTTGGAGTGTGGTATATGAGGCTTTGATTAATGCGTTTGTTGATAGTTGGCGAGATCCATGACCAATGTTATTGAAGATAATCGGCGGTCAGTTGTCTAACTCTTGGGATTGGCACGTGTCATAATGGCGTTAGCATATGCAGCTGACGTGGTATGCATGCAGTAACGATATTAGAATTAGTCTGTGGGTTTGTGCCCCTTATAGGAAAAAAAATGGTATTATTGGGAAAATTATCAATATAGATTAAGTGGTGGGTTATGGATGGACGCGTGAGTTTTTATTATTTTCATAGGTCGTAATGTGGATGATTCCTCATCAACATCTCGCGGGTGTTTTCTGGGAAATGTCAAATCTTCTTGTGTACTTTGTATTTGAGGTTGGTTAGCTGGAGACAAATGAATATCTTTTGTAGCTTCCTTGGGTATTGGTGGGGTTAGTCTGTGACGAAGTTGCATATCAGTTCCATTTATCATTTGGTTAAGTTTATTTCGTCGCTTTGCGATTTTAATTCGTCGCGTGTTGTGATTGCGTTGAGTCTGATATTGGGAAATTTTCGTAATACACTGAATAATGTATTTGCGACTTGAGATGGCAATCAGTAAAATTAATATGAACGTAATGACCGCGGGAATGATGATTTGGTAATAATCCTGTTTTTTCTTTTGTTTGATGGGTTGCAGGGAAGTGACTGTTTGCAGAAAATCATATAATGATAGTTGCTTTATGGGGGGTAACTTGTTTGGAATCGATACTTGAGGGGGCAAGTTATGAATTTGGGAAAATAATGGCTTCCATTGTGGCAATTTATGTAATTCAATAGTTGATTGTAATTGGGTTATTTGTGTCTTGATGGTGATGTTTGATGAGTTCAAAGTTGTGAATGCAATTAGTTTGATACTGGCTGATGTAGCTATGCACCTTGGTGGTAAAGTTATCGTTGCGATGGGGGGTAAAATTGTGATTCTATACGGTCGTTTTCTTAAGAGATTGTGATGACAGTTTACTGTAAATGTATGAGCTTTCGTGGTTGTTATAAGCCATGTACATGCCGCCAGCTTAATAGCGGATGGTAAATTATACTGAGGGTAAATGGCTATAGGGCAATTTGTGGCGGTATTTTTTGTATCATTGGTGAATATGTTGAGTAGGCAGTTATGATTATGTGATGCGGCGATTGAAATTGTTTGAATTTTACAATATGGTAATTTGTTTAAAATACACGGGTGATTGTCACCAATGGTGGTATATTTGGATCGGTCGGGAGATAATAGCAGGTAATTATGAGTAATATCGATTCGGGCAACTGTATATTTATTGTTGTGTCTGAGTCTTGGGTCTCGAGGGTCTAATGGATAAAAAAATGGTATAGCGCGGAATATGTCAAACTGCATTCTGATATCGCGTAAATAAATTGTTATGGTAATGATTAGTCTGCTGTCTGTGAGTATGGTTTGTGTCTTCAAATGTTGGTAATATTTTGCAATTCCCGATTCTATGGGGAATGGTAACTTCAAATGGGCTGGAAGTAATTTCGTTATACTGTCAAGTGCCTTTTTTAAATGTATTGGGCTTATGATCTCCGGTGTAAATCGGTGGTTAATTAGAGAGGCAATTTGAACTTTAAGATGTCGCAAATATAATTTTGCTTGGATAACATCTTGTTGTATTTCATGTAATATTACTAGAAACTTAGCGTTGATGATTGTGAATATTTCAATTGTATGCACATGTTTTTGGGTTCGATGTGTTTCTTTTCGAAGTGTGGCTTGAATATTGGATATTGTTGTTGATAATGTGTTGACTCGTTGGCGATTTTCGTTTGAAATGACGCGTGTTATATTCATGATAGAATAAGCGGTTTGAGTATCGTGTTGGATTTTTTTTGGGTTTTGGTAGAGGGTTCGTATGTTATCTTCTACATGTGTAATATCTGACATCGAAGGGGTGCCAAATAGAAACTTGGCGATATCGCTTATTACGGGTAATATTGCTCGTTTGAGTCTTTTGGTATTATGGAGTTGATAATAATTATGATATTCATATTGGATTTGTTTTGTTTCCGTGAGAGCCGCTGCTAATTCAGTTTGTAAATCTGTCAAAATGTTGATGAGATTAAAGTTAATGTTATTTGTCTCGTTCCTGAATGGAGGTTTGTTATGGTGATATGTGCTTTGATGAAACGTGGCACAAATGCTATTGAGTTTATTTTGGGCCATCCTTATGTCGGTAGCAAGTCTTGCTATGTAGGTATAATATGGTGTGAGTTCGATGAGAAAACTGAGATCCCAATTTTAATTTGAGACAGCAATTTGCCGGTGATGCAAAAATAACATGTTCTGTCGAGTTAACATAGCGTCACTAGTTTGAAAGCCGATGATAAGTATGAAGAGGGTCGCTTTAACGAAGTTTTCTGTAGGCTTCATATCGCTTGCACCCCTATAAGTAAAAATATAGGTGTGTATTAGCGGGTTAGCCGGTATCTTATTATAAATATAGATTCGCGTGGGCATGGCTTTTATGGGTTAACTGGTTTGATTAATCGATGAGATTTTTCGGCCAGTGTAAGTTGTAATGTCATTCTCACATTACTGTGTAAAATTGGTACCCCCAGAAATCGACGAAATATGACGTCACGCGATGCCAGTGTGTGTACCAATTAGCCGCGCTGCGTGCGCTAGGCGTGTCGACGAAGGTAATTAGTGGTATAGCGTTATAAATGCGTTGGCCATTATGGCTGTGAATTATTGCGGGCCTGTCTTTCGATATTTGCAGTTATGAGTCAACTTTTGAGTGAGTTAGAGTGTAAGTTGAGAAATGCGAAGGCAAATGGTTTAGGGTATTTTGGGGGTGATCGTTGATTCGATCTATCTGACCTACGTGAATGATCAGATAGTCGATCAATTTGAGCGGGGGAATGAGCACGCCCGTACGGGGGTACCATCCAAGAGCGATCGCTATCTGTGTACGTTGTGGCTAGAAGAAAATGAGAGGTGTTACCTCATTTTAAATTTGAGGAAGCAGCTTAGGGAAGAGAGGAGAAGGTTGATGGATCTGTGGTCGGAAGAACAGACTGACTGGTAAGACGGAGTTGAGTTGGGTCGGCTGATGATCGAGATTTGAGGAGGTTTGGCAGGAGGAGTGAAGGAGAAAGATGGGCCCAATCTTTGATAGCTGTTTGTGCCTATATAATTTAACGTGGGCTACATCGTGCTAATGAAGATTGGTTTCATTGAAAACATCACATGGACATCTGAATGTGAACGACAAGTGGTATTGCTGTATTATTTATAAAATGTATGTGTCATAGGGTGTAGGTATACCAACAGTCATGTCAATATGGATATCAAAAGGCATATGAATAAATGCGTATTGTGTACTGCTATATATAGGTTCTTATTGCTATATTTGACATGATTATTGGCGGAAATAGTTGTTGATTGTATAGTATTAGGGGAGTGCAATTGACGCATGGAATAGTAGTTCTATCTATATTGTAATGATAATATTTGATCGCGCATTGTCACGCGGCTCTGGTTATCTTGGCGGTGGGGGGGGGGGGGTATGTATACGATATGGTCGTGTTGGGAGATATATTGTGATTTGCACATACATGTTATTCAGGCTCATTTTAGCTCTGCACATGTATATGTGATTTAGGGTATTGTGGGCAGTTGGGGGGGGGTACATATACGATATAGTCATGTTGGGAGATATATTGTGATTTTCGCATACATGTTATTCAGGCTCATTTTAGCTCTGCACATGTATATGTGATTTAGGGTATTGTGGGCAGTTGGGGGGGGGGGTGGTGGTACATATACGATATGGTCGTGTTGAGAGATATATTGTGACTTACATCTCACTAGATACGTGGTGTGTGGGGGAGGGGTCTGGTGTATGTGTTGTGGAAGTGGGAGGTTAACCTATCGGTGTTCTTGTCATACTTATTGGTTTGTGTGGGTCGCTTGATTTGGGTTATTTGAGTTTAATGAATAATTATGGATAGTTTTATGTTTATGAGGCAGATAAATTGGCTGGGTAATGTTTGTTTATGTTATCGTTTATGTTGAAATATTCCTATTTATTGATATGATACTTGTGTAACATATTATTATTGTATTTATTTTGTTTTTGTTGTTTGAGGGAAGCAAGTTTTAGCCCTGTGTGCATTGTGCACCGATGCACACTGGACTTGCCAGCATTGAGTTATATTTGATTATTAAATGATGTTTAGTGTGTTTATTTATCATTGGATATTATGTTTAGATGTATCGAAGAAATATCGCTTGATAGCTGGTTTGATGTTAGCGGGAACAGAGGTTTGTAATATATATTACCGTGTGGGTATTTGAGATAGATCGTGCCTAGCATGTCCCTCGGGAATCTTCGAGAGTGCTTACTTGGTTTGGCACAGCATCTCGATTCGATACGGACGCTATCTGCCAATATGAGATGAGTATATAAGGTGTGGGAATATCTGTTATTTCTGACTTAATTTTCATTATGTCTGATTACTTGCGATTCTTGGAGGCTGAGGTTGCCGTGTTAGAAACTAGTCAATATGAGGTGACAATGCAGTATGTGGACCACATACTGGCATTTCATGATGTTATAGTTGCTGTGTGCCTTGCTGGAGGGACCAGTATAGATTGGGCACGGTACTTTAGTACCGTGTCTGAGTTAGAAAGATGCCAGACGGTGATAAATCTCCGGCTGGAGATCATAGATGAAAGGCAGCGAATCGTGGACATCTGGAGTCAACATCGGAGAGTGTTGTAAGAAGATGTCGCTGTGAATGCTGCCCCTGATGAATTTGGAGCGTCCCTGGATCAAGAGCTGGCTTGCATTCTGCAAGCTGGCACGGTGTTTAGCCAACAATAACATGAATTGAATTGTTTTTGTGGTTAGTCACCGTGTTAGCCTGTAGAAATAACATCTTGCTGATAAATTCAGTGAAAAGAAATGTTTTTTGTTTTTTTTGTTGTTGTTGTTGTAATCGTGGTAATGCCCCAAAGGTGTTAATATTGGTTGAGCTACAAAGAGTAACTTTTGTAAACGTGCTAAATCGCCAAAGATTATTTAATTATAGTCTAAGATTGGTTGAAATGTAAAGAGATAAATATATTATTAGACCGCTGCCAAGAATTATTACAGAGTTCAATACTGTTATTGATTGGGTTATCTAAGTTTTAGAATGAAGAGCGTTTGTTTGTTCGTTCGAATAAATTTGGTTTTAGTTATTTCGGAGAGTTTATGGGAACGTATGGAATATGGGAGAAATGCCAGGGTTGATATAATATACGCTCTATAGTAAAGAGTGTTATACGTTTGCTTCTGGGTTTCGTGGGTTCAAATAATGTCGGTAAATGTATGTGAGATGCGAGGTGGGAAATCAGTGATGGTGGTGGAAATGTCGTGGTTTCTATACCAATCGTTCTGTGATAAAGAACGTTATTTGGCAGTATTGGGGGGATGATATTGAGGGAAATATGCCGTGATGATTGTATCACCTACTATATAATATAATTATAGTGGCGTTGGTGGGTGGGGGTGTCTACTTGAGGGATAATATGCCGTGGTTTCTGTACCAATCGTTCTATGATAAAGAGCGTTGTTTGGCAGGAGGGGGTGGGTGGTATTGAGGGAAATATGCCGTGATTATTGTATCACCTACTATATAATATAATTATAGTGTCTTGTGGCGGTGGTGGGTGGGGGTGTCTACATTGAGGGATAATATGCCGTGGTTTCTGTACCAATCGTTCTTATGATAAAGAGCGTTGTTTGGCAGGAGGGGGGGGGGGTGGTATTGAGGGAAATATGCCGTGATTATTGTATCACCTACTATATAATATAATTATAGTGTCTTGTGGCGGTGGTGGGTGGGGGTGTCTACATTGAGGGATAATATGCCGTGGTTTCTGTACCAATCGTTCTTATGATAAAGAGCGTTGTTTGGCAGGAGGGGGGGGGTGGTATTGAGGGAAATATGCCGTGATTATTGTATCACCTACTATATAATATAATTATAGTGTCTTGTGGCGGTTGTGTGCTATGTCAATGAATATATGATTGGGTTAAGCATATTGGAGGGAATGAAGATGTAACTGAGTCATGAACGGGAGTTTGCCATATTTCGGAGATTGGTGCGAGAGACAATGATCGACAGATTGGCATGTTTCGTGAATAAACAATTAGTCAAGACGCCGAGTGTCAGTCATTAGCGAAAGATATATATTACATGTCGGTTAAATTTACTTCGGCATCATGACTCAATGTACACCTGTTAGCGATAATTGAATTAGAGATTTGGGAAACGGGACGATGCCCTGTTTGATATATATACTATATGATCATGCAACTGGTATGAGTAAAGTTTATCGTTGGGGTGTCTATCTATGTAATGCCTTTGTAAAAACTGTTTTACATAATACTAATAAAAGTTATGTAAACTATCTATCATTAGTGATTGTGAAGTACTTTGATACATAATTATGAATGTTCGATATCAGTTGTCATCTGATATAAATCATATGTTTCTGTACTTTCGTTTGACCAATTCGTCGAACGGCTGTCGGGTGATGTATATTGGAAGGAATTAGAAAACGATGAATCTTTAGGCGTGTGTTTGGCGTATGGTGTATATAATTTACGATGCCGGCCGCGTTTGTTATCTGCGCGATCCGATTTTGTGTCTGGCGTCGTACTATAAGAATTTTGTGTAATTAATTTGTGTTTTATGACATTTGGTTCCTGTGTTTGGGGCATAGATTGGTTGCTGGGTGAAAAATCCGGGGGTGATTGGCTGTCTGTTTTATTAAAATGTTTCGAAGCCATGAGTCTGTTGGCTAATTCAGCCAATGGTATTGAAGAGCTGTCGTCTGTGTTTGAGCGCTCAAGTTGAGCGCGCTTAATTGCCGTCGTTTTGAGGTCATCGTCTGATTCCAATGTGGATTGAGAGCTATTATTATCGACACTGGCTTCACTCGGTGGAATGTTCGATATCAGTTGTCATCTGATATAAATCATATGTTTCTGTACTTTCGTTTGACCAATTCGTCGAACGGCTGTCGGGTGATGTATATTGGAAGGAATTAGAAAACGATGAATCTTTAGGCGTGTGTTTGGCGTATGGTGTATATAATTTACGATGCCGGCCGCGTTTGTTATCTGCGCGATCCGATTTTGTGTCTGGCGTCGTACTATAAGAATTTTGTGTAATTAATTTGTGTTTTATGACATTTGGTTCCTGTGTTTGGGGCATAGATTGGTTGCTGGGTGAAAAATCCGGGGGTGATTGGCTGTCTGTTTTATTAAAATGTTTCGAAGCCATGAGTCTGTTGGCTAATTCAGCCAATGGTATTGAAGAGCTGTCGTCTGTGTTTGAGCGCTCAAGTTGAGCGCGCTTAATTGCCGTCGTTTTGAGGTCATCGTCTGATTCCAATGTGGATTGAGAGCTATTATTATCGACACTGGCTTCACTCGGTGGAAATGCAAATCGATTATGTCGTTTATTTTTTAAGTGATTGGGAATTTGAGGTGTAGGCCAATCAACGGGGGATGGTTTGATGTGTTTAGCATGTGATTTTGTTAATTTAGCAGATAGGTCATGTCTTAATATGTAAGATATGGGGCCTGTCTGTTTCAAGATACGCCAAAACGGCTCATATTTAAATGAAAATTTGTGATTTGGTTGGTGGATTTTGTAATAGACGGATTGGCCTATTTTAAAGGTTGGAATAGATCCACCTTTGTTCTGTTTGTGGTTGCGAGAGGCTGTTTCGAGAAGAGATTTTGTATTTTTAAAAATAATGTGTTGATTTTGAAGCGTGGTGGATAAAAAATCCTCTCCTAAATACTTTTCTCTGTGTGTTAAAATTCGGTCTATGCTTATCTGTGGTTCTCTAAAAAAAGTTAGAAAAAATGGTGAATGTGTATGTACACTGGAACAATGGAAGTTCATTGCTTGTGATGCATAATTTAGATATAGGTCCCAATTTTCTACATTTGCCTGGGTGATTGTTGAAATGATTGATGCTAGACTTCTATGCGAGCATTCTGACTTCCCGTTGCTTTGGGGTGAGTAGAACGAACTGAGGCGGTGATTGATATGGTAATATTTACAAAATTCAGTAAAGGTAGAGTTTGCAAACTCGGACCCATTATCCGTTAAAATACCTTCAACTGATCCAAATAAAGTGAAATACTCTGAATTCAATCTTTCTAAAATTGTATCCACCATTTTGTTAGGTAATGCGTATGCTAAAGTATGTAATGAAAATTGATCAATAATAGTTAAGATAAATCTATTTCCTGACTGTGTTTTGGGGGAAAATGGTCCCATAAGATCGATGGCTATGAGCTGTCCTGGCCTTGATGGGGCAGTGACTGGTGGAAGCGGGATTTTTGGATTATAAGCATTTCGTTGTCGGCATGTGTGACAATTGTTTATGTATGTGACAATTTTTGCAAACAACTGAGGTGTGTAATATCTGTTTCGTATGGTCGCGTATAGCGATTGTACCGCTCTATGGCCGAGACTGTGATATTGGGATATAACTTCCTGCGCTATTTTGTCCGTTATATACATTCGTAATTTAGGTATGTCATTATATATTGATATATAGTGTAGGATACCATCTTTGAGAATAAAGGTTTTTGCTAATTTTTCGGGTATATTTGTTGATTGCATTTGTTTGATAATCTCGGTGATTGTGTGGTCTGCTGATTGTTCATCTCTTATATTAGTTATAGGAGGAAGGACCGGGCTGTCGTCAAGATCAACTGATGATTCAGAATCCGTTTTCTTTTTTGGTTGTTTATTTCGTTTTGAGAATTCCTGAATATCTTTCATGTCAAGTATATTAACATCCTGTACAAGGGGATTGGTGGGTGGATTTGGGTCGCTATCTGTGCAAGAAATGATGCACGGGTGTGTGTCGGGGTTTATCCGACTGCAAAAATCGGCCGTAACATTGTTCGTGCCTTTAATATAAGTAATTTTTGGGTTCAATGCTGATATTTCCAAAAACGCGTGTTTAGCAAGAGTACGTATGCGTTCTGCAAACATGGCAATTGTTTCCGTATGTCTCTGCCTAATGGCTCGTAATGAGGAAAGGGCTTGAGGAGAATCAGTTATGGAACTGAATAATGAGCGTAACTGTGATTTCAGATCGGTCCAGGTGAACGTGAATTTTCCGTCTGTGTTATTTTCATTTATGAAGCGTTGAATAAATTCAGAAACTTGAGATTTACATGTCTGAGCGGCAATTTTTATGATAGTCTCATCTTGTGCCGAAATCGCGCTGGAGTATTTTTCCACCGCATGGACCCATTGGGGAAAATCGTCAGGCTTGCCATCGAAGGGTTCAATAATGGAATTCATCCCCAACAGTGCTGTTATTGTTGTTTGTGTTTTTAAACTTTCAGTCTGGTCGCGGATAGAACTAGTGAAATGGCTAATTTCATGGGTAAGCCGTGACAATAGCAAGTTTTGAGCATCTTTGCCCATTTCATTAGTAATGTCTGTGTGGGGGGATCTTGCGGTTGATCGGTCCATTTCCCTGTTTACTTCAAGGTGATGCTGATAATTTTGGCTTGGATGAAAATAATCGCTGCTCTGCGGAGGTGGTGACTCCATTATGTTATTAAGGATTAACGGTGTCTGTTTTGGGATCTATGGTATGGGTGCGAAATATGTTGTATTTTTTTCCAAGTGCCGTGGCGGTGTATTATGCGATTCAGGTGTATTTGACACGATTCAGGTGATTTATTAGGATGTTTTATGGGAATTGCCGCGACTATAGAGTTGACAATAAGTTTTGGATAATCCGTAAAATGAGCCGGAAATGTATGCCACTCGTTCCAAGAATCTAGTGTATGTTCTGAGTAGTTATTTGTAATCATACAACGCACGTATAAGCGGATTGTATCTTGCGTTATATCAATGCGAATGGGATTGCAATATTTAATGAGTTGTGGCGATAAAGTTATTTGGTGGGGTAAAGCGTATCTACAGTAATTTTTAAAATTAAGAACTGAATGTTGTTTGTAAGAGGTGGGTGGTATGGGCTGATCGTTTGAAGCATGTATTGTAGTAGGATGGGTAGGTAGTGTAGGTGTAGTAGAATCAGGTGATGTGTCCATAACCCACGTGAAAAAAAAGGAGTAAAAGAATGCTAAAAATAGGGGGTGTGCAATTTGACAGCAAATGGGAAAGAAAAGATGGTCACTCACCAATTTCCGAGAAGAATAATGTGCACAAGTCTGTGGTGATGAATGATGTACAGAATGTTCTTGTCGTGTTTATTGGAAGCCGAAGGATGTCCAAATCGGATGTTAATGTTTATGTGGATCTGAATCTGGTATGCAAGAGGCGTGAGTAATGTTTTTAGCTGGATACACGATGTGAGCTGGTTGTATGAGAATAAAAGGTTGATTCGTCTATATCAGATGAGTATGTATGCGGTCCTGTGTGTCCGAAGGGTTGGTGTGCGGTCCTGTGTGTCCGAAGGGTTGGTGTGCGGTCCTGTGTGTCCGAAGGGTTGGTATGCGGTCCTGTGTGTTCGAAGGGTTGGTATGCGGTCCTGTGTGTCCGAAGGGTTCCTGTGTGTCCGAATGGTTGAGTTATGGTTGACCGGTGCAGTGGTCTAGTGTGTGAGGCTGTCTATCCGTGGCTGGAGTGTAAGGCTGTATCCCCGTGGTTGAGTAGCGGTTTGAGATTGTTTCTGCTCTGTAGTGATCGTCTAGTGGCCGAGACTTCAAGTTGTGTGGTGAGACGTAGAACTGTTCACGGTACCATTAATACTATGTGAGGTAATGAACACATAGATATAGTAGGTACAAGTCTTTATTATGTTGTGAATAAGATATGCAGTGTGTACAAATATAATGATCAATAGTCGCCGCGAAATGATGTCCCCGAATGGGTGATGCCTGGTGTGAATGATGCCTGGATATGATCTAGGGAGGAGATGAGTCTAGTGAAAGCATGAGGTGATGGGATGTGGTTGTCTCTTATATACTATTTGGGACGCATATTAGATGAGGCGTTTGGCAATACACATCGGGATTGGTTCCTTCGTTATGGGCATTTCCCTTGACCATATTTGGGAGCCATCTTCATTGTGTGTATATCTTCGCTGAGATTAAGACGTGTGAGGTTTCGAGAACCGAACACGAATATCTGAGTTTGGGGTTTTATATATTGGGACATTCGTATAGTTTGAATCAAGTTGTGAGATTATAATGGGTAGTTATCTCACAATACAGACAGAGGTCTTCAAATATATATAAGAGACTAGCCGATGAGCCCGACGTTGTCCGGGCTATTCAAAAACCAAATTTCAAGTCGATATCTCCACCCGTTTCCGAGAAACGCTTTCAAGTCGATAGCTCCACCAGTTTCCGAGATCTCGTCTGCGCATGCGCGAAGCTGGCGTCGCACGGGCTCGGCGACCCGATAAAATTCGTATCCGGGGCAAGATACATTCACAAACCAAATTTCAAGTCGATAGCTCCACCCGTTTCCGAGATCTCGTCTGCGCATGCGCGAAACTGGCGTCGCACGGGCTCGGCGACCCGATAAAATTCGTATCCGGGGCAAGATACATTCACAAACCAAATTTCAAGTCGATAGCTCCACCCGTTTCCGAGATCTCGTCTGCGCATGCGCGAAACTGGCGTCGCACGGGCTCGGCGACCCGATAAAATTCGCATCCGGGGCAAGATACATTCACATAGCAAATTTCAAGTCGATAGCTCCACCCGTTTCCAAGATCTCGTCTGCGCATGCGCGAAGCTGGCGTCGCACGGGCTCGGCGACCCGATAAAATTCGTATCCGGGGCAAGATACATTCACATAGCAAATTTCAAGTCGATAGCTCCACCCGTTTCCAAGATATCGTCTGCGCATGCGCGAAGCGGGCGCCGCACGGGCTCGCCAATACGACAACGTCCACCGCCTGGTCAAACTACACACACGTACCAAGTTTCGTCCCGATCGGTCGAGAATCGTAGATTTGTATAAATGACAGACAAACAAACAAGCATACATACAGACAGAGGTCTTCAAAATATATATGAGACTAGCCTATGAGCCCGACGTTGTCCGGGCTATTCAAAAACCAAATTTCAAGTCGATAGCTATTCAAAAACCAAATTTCAAGTCGATAGCTCCACCCGTTTCCGAGATCTGGTCTGCGCATGCGCGAAGCTGAGGCCCGACGTTGTCCGGGCTATTCAAAAACCAAATTTCAAGTCGATAGCTCTACCCAGCACGACGTTCCAAATTTCAAGTCGATAGCTCTACCCGTTTCCGAGATCTGGTCTGCGCATGCGCGAAGCTGGCGTCGCATGGGCTCGGCGACCCGATAAAATTCGTATCCTGGGCAAGATACATTCACATACCAAATTTCAAGTCGATAGCTCCACCCGTTTCCGAGATCTGGTGTGCGCATGCGCGAAGCTGGCGTCGCACGGGCTCGACGACCCGATAAAATTCGTATTCTGGCCAAGATACATTCACATACCAAATTTCAAGTCGATAGCTCCTCTCGTTTCCGAGATCTGGTCTGCGCATGCGCGAAGCTGGCGTCGAAAGGGCTCGACGACCCGATAAAATTCTTACCCGGGGCAAGATACATTCACATTCCAAATTTCAAGTCGATAGCTCCACCCGTTTCCGATATCTCGTCTGCGCATGCGCGAAGCTGGCGTCGCACGGGCTCGGCGACCCGATAAAATTCGTATTCGGGGCAAGATACATTCACATACCAAATTTCAAGTCGATAGCTCCACCCGTTTCCGAGATCTCGTCTGCGCATGCGCGAAGCGGGCGCCGCACGGGCTCGCCAATACGACAACGTCCACCGCCTGGTCAAACTACACACACGTACCAAGTTTGGTCCCGATCGGTCGAGAATCGTAGATTTGTATAAATGACAAACATACAAACATACAAACAAACAGACAGAGGTCTTCAAAATATATATGAGATATTAACAAAGAGATTTACATTCGCATTGAATTATCCGCTTTAAATTTAAGTTCATGTCTTTATATTAGGGGAGAGGGGCGTTTACTAAGTTGAAATAACTTGTGCTCCGATCCCCATGTACTCCCATCATATTTTCAACTTGTGTATTATTACTATATTATGTTAATGTTTGGGAAGTTAAATAAAAAATATGGAATGACGGTAGCTACTTGTAGTAGTATTAACTGGGTTTGTTCAAATACAGTTTTCCAGATAACTTCTCGGAATGAGTGCCAACCGTGTGTATAACATTCATTATATTGTGTTTGACCTTAAAGGTACACAATCCGATCAGATGGTCCCCCATATGATCATATTCCAACAACAACGACATTTCATGACATGCCGCTTTAGTTATCAGAATCGATTAAATGCCAAAAACAATTATAATTACCACTGGCAGCTATAGTATAAAGTTGCACAAGGACTGTTATATATCAATATTTTCTTCAACGTAATATGGTATCGAGACTATGTTGGTCAGCATTTGTCGAACATTTACCAGGCCACCAGATATTTGAGGTGGCGGATAACAAATGATAAACCAGGGCTTTGATGGATGGGTTCCTCGACTCAAAAATGACAATTAAGGTGTGTTGTTATAAATCAGAAGGATCTTTAATGCAAATATTAAGGTAGCATGATTTAGTGCTTTACAGCTAATATACATGTATCATTGAAAAGAGAGTTTTCGGTCAACGGCACAGTTGGTGCAGGTGTACCAAGCAATAGGTATCTTTACTCAGGTGTGGTTCATGAATACTTTAGTACTCATTACTGGTCATAATGGTATTTACTTGTACATGTTCTGTGATATCTGATATTGCGTTGAATCAAACTTGCATTTCATATAGATTTATGCATTATTATATACAATGGAACATATATTTAACATAGTTAAAGCATATTAATTGGTACATATATTCAACATAAAGCATTTAATATTCCACATTCTAGATCAAAACATCATGTGTATATGGAACACTACATGTGGTAAAATGTCAGATAGTTTGCTTATCTGCTTAATCTTCTTGGTTTTGTCCGTATATTTTATGTAGATCTTGCCCCCAACAGACCAGGCATCATCAACAATAGCATCTTTGGCATTCTTTAGTAATGTACTATTTGCATCAGTCAGATCTTCTTTGATGACTAATTTATGCCCGTTTAATGTTTTGCGTTCCGCAATCACAGAGTTTTTTGTCCTTCTGGAAATAAAGTTACATATTATTTCGGCTTTCATTCCTTCAGTGTCTCGCTGTTCGATTTGTTCAGCCATCTGTTTCATTTCACCATCCATCCTATCCATTCACTGTTCGACATAAAACATTTTCCCAACATACTCATCTTTCACTTTGTCCAACTTTATTTTTATCAAATTCAGACTTCATTTGTGAAATTATAATGTTCATGCTTTCAGTTTTAACATTGGGTTCTAGGCTTTTGTCCAGGTCAGTTTTGGTAAACATATTATCGAGCTTGGTATTGATCTCCGATAAAGCCTTTGCTAAATTAGTCTCTGGTCTTACATCAAAGAATAATTTCTGTTGCCCTCCCTGTCCAATTTGGGATGTTTTCTGTTTTTTTGGTGGTACAGCATTGGGTTTTAGTTTAGTAGATTTACCAGGGTGAGGGTTCATACTGTCGTCGCCGCTTACACTGGGGGTGGAGCTTGCTGGGGTTCGTTTATCTGACATGCTAAACATGTATCAGGAAAATAGGAGATATCTCTATTTACATAGTTATTTCTCCTGATCGGGTTCAAACTCACGTTTAGATCTTAGCTTGTTTGTAGTTGCTAAACTCTGCTTCCATATGGTATTTAGTTTCAGTCGATGAGCCCTGTATAACAGATTGCTTAGGAAAAAAGAATTATGCCCGCCAAATATCGTGATGTTATTACGCCGCCATCTTTCTAAAATATGGTATCGTATTGGATTTTGACATTCGCCTTGACCATAGACGCTCATATAGGTATGTTTCTGGACCTCCACCGATCCGACTCAAATTTGGTATTGTAGGCCTACTTTGATTCCGGGAACAATATGGACGGGTCCAATTTTACGTGCGACCGTGCTTTGACCATGACCTCGCTCATATACGCTTATATGGGCATGTTTCTGGATCTCGACCGATCCGACTCAAATTTGGTATGTGGGCCTACTTTGATCCAGGGAACAATATTGGCTGGTCCTATTCCACGTGCGACCGCGTCCTTCATCTTGACCATATACGCTTATATACACCCGTCCATATTGTTCCCGGGATCAAAGTAGGCCAGAATTTATATCAAATTTGAAGGCCTTGTGTCCCTTTAAATAGGATAATTACCTTACGGCCGAATTGGGTTACTCTATTAATTTCGTCGCGGTAATACACAAAATCGCAGTAACGTGACCACAAAGTTCCCGATGTTCTTACTCAAAATATTTGTCAATGAGATGTAATTACAAGTGTAATCATCTATATATGCATCCCAATATATAAGTTATATTATAATAATCAAATGTATCATGAAAATTTCAAAATGTTCATACTCGCTTCGCGATTTATGATTTTGTGATTCGAAAGGGTGCATTTAGACTATGTAATTGTATTGCAATACCAATAGAATGTCCTACGCATATGTCTGATATGATTGGCTGCGGACACACGTACCACAGTAGCGATGGCGTATGACCGCACCTCCCCCGGGGTCCGGGGGTACGCATTATCGTGCAGAATAGACCTATACATACCAAAATTCCAATCCCCAAGTCGATAGCTCGAGCGGACACGGCACTGTTAACCCCTAACTTGCGGCCGGTTCTATCAGATACGTAAAATCCAAAAAGGCACCGACCGCACCGACCATGGCTGCTTTACCATGGAAATGGACATCATATCATGCAGCGAATACACGTCTGCAGCCATGGGCGATCGTGCAAGTCGCTAGCTACAGCTGAAATGAATAAATTAACACATACGCTGCAGAATGGAGCTGTATATGCCAAAGTTCCAATGCCCATTTCCGTGGTCAGACAGCCAGGGGAGGTGCGATCGATGCCATTTTGAATTTGCGTACCTGACAGAACTGGCCTCAATGTAGGGGTTAACAGTGCCGTGTCAGCTCGTGCTATCGACTTGGGGATTGGAACTTTGTTACATAGAGGTCTATTCTGCACGATATTGCATATCCCGTCTCGCTCGGCCCCTTGGGGAGGTGCGGTCGACGGGTGTTATTTTCGGCGTTTTTTCGTACATTCATAGCGAATTCGGCAGCAGCGTATGGGTTCATTTATACACTTCCGCTGCAGCTAGCGAATTGCCCGATCGCTCGTGGATGCAACGGGCCATACGCTGCATGATATGGTGTCAATTTCCGTGGTCAGGCAGCCAGGGGAGGCGCGGTCGGTGCCTTTTTGGATTCTGCGTACCCGACGGAACCGGCCGCACGTTAGGGGTTAACAGTGCCGTTTCCGCTGGAGCTATGGAGTTGGGGGTTGGAACTTTGTTACATACTGGTCTATTCTGCACGATGGTGCATACCCTGTCTCGCTCGGATCCATGTGGGAGGGGAGGTCGGCGGGTGTTATTTTTTGCGTTTTGCGTACATTCATAGCGAATTCGGCAGTAGCGTATGGGTTAATTTATTCATTTCCGCTGCAGCTACGACTTGCCGGATCGCCCATGGATGCATAGGGGTATACACTGCATGATATGATGTCCATTTCCGTGGTCAGGCAGCCAGGGGAGGTGCGGTCGGTGCCTTTTTTTATATTGCGTACCTGGCGGAACCGGCCACAGGTTAGGGGTTAACAGTGCTGTGTCCGCTCGAGCTATCGACTTGGGGATTGGAAGTTTGCTATATACACAGGTCTATTCTGCATGATAGTGTATACCCCATCTCGCTCGGACGCCTGGGGGAGGTGCGGACGGGCGCGGTCGGTTGCGGTCGGCTTTTAGTAGGACAGGCCACAGCAAACCATGTCGCCCGCTGCAAATTCGCACAGTGAGTCCACCAAGCTCTACCAACGACGGTCGATCTCTCAAGGATGTATCTACCTGCATGTCTTGTCGCTGTTTATCTTTATTCAACACGCAGTGTTATATTTTGCATGCTAAAACACAAGTGCACTTGATAACTTTATGAATAACCCATTTCTGTCAACATTTCTGTCATAATTGTTCTTATTAAGAACAAATCGCACGTGCAATTTATGCGTATAACTAAACGTCGCAAAATAAAAAAAAACGCAATTGGGGAACTGTCTTAATACTCATGAAATTAATATAAGTAAATAAACATGCATTGAGATCATATAACAAAACGTACCACGTGCATGATATGTAAGTGAATGAGGAATTGCCACAAGGCCACGGTCAAACACAATTCTGGACGATCGGTCGTGCAATTATATGTAACGTAGCGAATACAATTAAGCAAAACGTGATGAGTGGAGATCAACCTTAGTGAAACGCAATGGGTTAATTGATCCAGTAGACTCATTGTGCAGAAACTCAGCGGGCAAAATGGCTGGCTATGGATTATTAATTATGACGAGAAATTGTCACCAAACTCCACCATAATAAATTGTCACACCTATTGTGCCATCGCTACTGTCATCAGGTGTCCGCGGCCATTATTTTCTTTCCATAGCCTACTGTTGATGGTATATTAAATTATTCATCAGTAATAAACACAAACCGTGGTATGTATCGGTCCGTTGGTGCTCGGTGAAAGTTTCATAATGAACTTCGTCGTCCGTTTCTCTGCGTCTGGTGTGATCATAAAGTTGGGCACTGGAATTGAGGAACGTAAAACGTCAATTCCAGATTACATGCAGCTATATGTGTGTGTGCCGTTTATACCTTCACACTGTAGCTTCCGGTCATGAGAGATTTCTCGTCATTCGCTGTGGGTAGGGCTCTTAATATGTGATATATCTACTCCTCGCAACGACTTTTCGCAAATACCAAACAAAATGACATAAAAATTTCAGATTAGCAAATGTACGAACCAACGCGTTGATTCGTTACTCGTCATCGCTTACATTAGAACGGTCACTATAATTAAGAAATAATAACCACTAATTTGTTTAACCACTGTCACCGCATATGCGGACATTTCTTTCGACGAAACTTTGGAATTTTCATTGTTAATATACATTTCATAGTGTCCAAACATTCCGCGAGGATTACGCGCGCAACCGTCATATTCCCTTGTTTCCTTCGATTTGATTGTCATTTATATTGGCATGCCGTGTTGTTTATTTTCAGTTCTACTTGCAGTTCGGTGACATACTAGTCTATGTAATACCAATTTAGGTCTATGTAATACACATCTATTCTAAATACTGTTATCCTGAAAACTATTGTAATCCGACCTTTAATTACATAATGGGGTCTTGTGTAAGTTTCTGCAACTTGTATCCATTTGTTATTTGATAAATCACAATTAGATATGTTTGAAGACAATAATATTACGATAGTGCATACAAATACGAGTGGCTATGATACTAGTATGCTTTATTCTCTGAGCCAAGTTAGTACATGTATACCAGAAGGATATTGAGATATAGAAGTATATATACAATAGACATATAGCAATATATACAATAGATATGTACATATGGTTCCATGTTGAATTTCGATGAATATATTCCGAGTTTTATTCTGACACAGTTACTAGCTTATTTGCGCCAGGAGTAAGCACCGCGCAACCTCGTGTGAAACCTTGTTGGGTGGAGTAAACGTGATCCCAACGCGGAAATAAAACCAAAACACAGTGAAAACCGCCGGGTTAACGACAATGCAATGGCATGTACATACTCACTCAGCATTGCGCTTGTGAGCTCTCTGTCCTGAAATTAAAGCATTGCTATTAGATGCAATCTAACAGATACACTATTTTTAGCAACCGAATTACGTGTGTACAGCGTTTGATATACATGCATTCAGTAAAATCATTCATGCAAATTAGTTGTAGTCACATGTGCTTGACAACTTTTACTACCTTCTTATTCTATGTATACATATAAGTCAGAGAAATAGCAGAATATGTTAATTTGAATTATGCGGATGACAATTAATGAAATTATATCTAATTATTAGAAAAAGCCAGTGTATCAACTGATTCACTAAACGAGTGGTTTGTTCTGTGCAGGGAGGAAACGGCATGTCTTTGTAAGAAGATTCCATCACTTACATGGTCGAGTTCATTATCTCAGATCAATGACGATAATTCTAGCAACATTAATAAGTATATATATATATATATATATATATATATATATATATATATATATATATATACATGCACACATATCACTGCCCAAAAAGCGTAGGGTATATTGTGAACTCATATTTTCAAATAACGGATGTTGGTACATGTACCATCCAGTTGCATATTGCAATCACATATTGTCCCAATTTGTTTGCAACATACTTCGCAGCCAGAGAAGAATAGCAACAACGATTATTGCGAAAAACGCAACACCACCGACCACTCCTCCTATGATTGGTACCGGATCCGCTTCGGTTTGTGCGATATCAACTGAAACAAAAAACAACACGACACATGTACAAACGTCGACAGCAGTATGCCTGGCTAACCCGTTCTATATATACTAAATACTCATTGACGATTAGTTATCCTTTTGAAAATATTCGGATACTAAGTTCAACAAATAGGGAAAAGATATGATTGTAAAACACACTTTAGTACGTAACGGGCTAAGGTTACACACTAAATTCAAAGTAGTTAAAATTAGGTAGTTAAAAATATTTAACTACTTTCCTTGTCATTTTAGCCACCTGGATCTGATATTTTTAATACTGAATAGGTAGCAAGAAATATATAGATAGGTAGTTACATGGTTCCTATTGGATTCTAGACGTTTCGTACCATGGTCGTTTCGTAACATAATTTTTGGTCGTTTCGTAGCGCATTGTTTCGTCGTTTCGTACCATGTAGGAAATTGTTTGGTAGTTTCGTACCGTGTCTTGTACCATGTTGGGAATGGGGGGGGGGGGGACATACTTTCATACTTTATTCTTTATTTTAAAATAACAATAACATATTAACAGTAACAACAGTATTTTATACAACAATATTGTATGACATGGGACATGATTGCAACAATTAACATTCAGCCGACTCGACAACGGCAGCAACAGTTACTGCTGGCGTAAACAATTTCGCACATGCCTTCAAAAGTCCACTAGTAGAGATGCCGCCGTTTTCATAATTGTTCCATAAACAGAATAGCTGCGCTTGATTTTCCCGATACTGGACTCTTTGATATCTTTTAATTTGTTTTACTCCCACTAACTGTATTGTGTAAATGTCGCCTTTATGTAGCTTTTACATAAAGGTCCCGCGTAATATGTTTCGGGGTCAAATATTATTATAATCATGACTAACTTTTACTGATATATAAACACGATCGACCTGAGATAACGTATCTATTTGGAGGTTGTATCCCGTATGTTTATGGCTAAATTTGCAAGACAGTAGACTACCCCACCTATAGTCCTGTTCACGGCACCCATGTGCGTTATGATATACAATATATATCAACATTATAACACGACTATAATCTATGTATCATATAATTAGCCCCTTAATCCGGTATCCTATATTTAGGATGACACACGTGTATTATCGCCACGCACAGTGCCGTAAGAGCTTAGCACAATGATGTCGAAACTTTATTAAATTTAATTATAATATAATTATGATATTCGATTTGTGTTGCCTTATTTATCGTTGACTGTTATATAAACATGGGTAATATAGGCGTTTGAACATTCATTTTTTGTAAAAATGTAAAGACACTTTTATAATGGAACTATATTTGTTTTTGAAGGTGTCTTTACTTCCTCTTTGGTTTTTATAAGGAAATCAATAGTAATTTGGTTTAAGCCCCCCCCCCCCCCCCCACCCCCACCCCCGTCGTTTCGAAATAGTTTTTCCTTGCTAAAATGTGATTACGTGATAAAATGGATCTCAAATTCGTCGCAATTCTGTACGAAATGTTTTAACCTCGTCCACTAAATTCGATTCGAGACTCGCTAAAGCTCGGCTCGAATTGAATTTAGTGAACTCGGTAAATAAATTTCATATGTAATTGCGACACATTAGATATCTTCTAATTAACACAGTATGTGAGGCATGGAAGACTCTATTAAATATATATAGTTGTATAAATTTCCACCATGTTCTACCACCAATTTTATGCTGAAACATTCATATGGGCAATATGTTTAGAGCCGTCTACTTTTCACTAATATCTATGTTTGTCTTTCTAAAAGACACCATTCCAGTACATTACTCCCATCATTTCTCATTCTATTGATAAAGTGTTGTTTCGCTTAAAGCCACATGGCGGTTTGCCTTCCAATATACGAATAATAATATTTGCTTTTGAATTTTTCCCGGTATCGAAATAGGTCGATAAATATCCTAACTACTTTCTTCGAGCATTCTGTAACCCAAAAAATACGCATTGAAGTAATGCAAAATTCAACTATGAACAAGGTGTTTAGGTCCCAAACAATAAACAGCCATTTTCACGACATGGGGTAGAAAAGAGTGTTCCGTGTTATTCTATTCCTGATATTGTAACAATAAAGAGCGTTTGTCTTACTTCGGGCAAAAACTTTAAAACGGCTGGAAAATGGTTGTGATTTTGGCAAGTGTTTTTCAAAGCATATGAAGCCGGCATACCAATATTTCGTGTATTTATCGACATATCATATCCGTCCCTCCAAATTACATAGACAATTAGCTCGGTCCTTGTTAGACAATTAGAAGATAGTGCTACTTTGTATAACTTAATGCCACTCTCGTGATCAACGAATCACGGGAAACTCACGCTCACATATCAAGCCTGGTATAATCTATATCAGTACCTCCGACACTTCCTTCGACAACTGATCCTGTTTCTGGTGAGGAATCATCAGCCAGCACTCTGATAACGCTTATTGTGCTCAACATTGCATTATTGGTCACGTCTAGTTTGAAGTAGTAATTCCTGTTGTGATCGCCATGATGCGTGTTGCTTGCTATGAGTGAGTTTAGTGTCAGTGAATAATTGAACATTTCGCACGTTCCGATACTTGGGCAGTAACACTGGTCTGCTTCGGAGCATGTCTGGAATAGAGATATCAAGAGCAATTTAATGAAACCAAGAGGTTGAAAAGTTGAAGCTTGGTTGTTCGCGTACCAGGTGGTATAAATGGAAACATTGTCAGGACAGCACATGATGGTATCTGAGCAAGTTTGTCAGTTGTGTGTCGGTGGTTACTATATTTACATATATGTGCAGTGATGTGAATTGTGTGTGCAATTGATACCCCTGCGTGGTCATTCCCCATCAGTAAAACTGAAAACGTCGTGATGTTTGCCTAATATCAGAAAACATATACCAGACAAGGACATATATGCAATGTACTATATATAGGATTCTAAAAACGGAGTAACTATAGCATACATTCGACATCGACGTATATTTACATATAAACACCTAAAAAAAGTAACTTCTTCCTTATAGTGTTGATGACATCTTTAGACGTGGTAGTCAGAATTGGATGAAACTTTGGGAATATAATCTATTAAATGTCACCAACATATCGTATGCCTAATGCTGTGGTGAGTAGCTACACGTTTGAAAACAAGTTGAATGGAAAGATTCGTCTTTCCAAAACTCATAAAAATCACTAGGTTCATTACGAGGTAACATATGTCAATTTATCACATAATTTGGCCATAAAAGCAGTTTCATAATTATCGGTAATAGACACGTTTAATATCAGCGCGTGCGATGACGTCACGGCGTTCTTCAGATAACTTGCGATCGCTGTAGTGTATGATTGTTGTTTTCGATGAATATTTCGCGTTGCTTCGGGTTTATTTGATCATGTGATAAAAGGTATCTCACACTCGTCCTATTTTATACGTAATTTATCAACCTCGTCCTCTAAATTCTATTTGAGTCTCGGTAAACCTCGGCTCAAATCGAATTTAGTGAACTCGGTTGATAAATTCTGTATAAAATAGGAACTCATGTGAGATCCTCTATGTATGCTGCACATTTTGTCATGTTAAATTTTCAGACGTAACAGTTAACGACTTGGTGGTTTGGTACCTGTAACGAAATGGGACTGGTGAGCAATCTCCAAAACAAAGAGTGGACAATGACACTAAACGTTATGACAATGCTCGGCTACTGCATGGGAATTGACATCTGTATGTCCATTCATTATAATGAGGGCATGTTCGCTTCCAAGTCTTGTCTAAAACTTTCACTCCTTGCAATGGCATGCGGTGATATTCCTAGTTAATTCGGAGTTGTGGGGGTTACATACAGTACCACGTTGTTCATCACATTCACATTTCAATGTATCGTTCTCACTCAAGCATGTAAGGTAAGACAGTGCTATTTCAAAGCATCCGTATTATGGTGTGGATCATACTGTATGTGCAACATTTTCGGACAATCAACCTCAAAATTATTGAGATACAATACAATATGTCAGGGGGAACTTACTTATTTTAGAATGTTTATATCGGATGCATGACCTTCTTTTATGGATTAAATAAGACGTATGTTGTATATGTATGTCGAAGCATCGTACATGAAAAGGTGATCCTACCTGATTGTTTAATCGTTTTACTGGCAAAGTTCCCCGGCCAACTTCAGTTCCATCATCGAAGACCGCCGAATCGTCACTCCACGTCCCAGTACGTAACGACCAGCGCACACTACGGATGCCACTGTGGGGATCAAAGGCTACGAATACAAGGTTCTTAGTCGAGAGGTAATTAGAATCGTGAACATATAGGTGTTTGTGGCCATCTTTGGTCGAGAAGGCATGTCCTATGAACGGGTTGCTGCTGTCTATATGAACTATATTATCTTCAGAATAATTTCTGCCCATGATGTCTGCAGACTTTATACGGGTCGTAACGGAGTCACCATCAGATATGGGCGGATGAAAACAGATTCGCTGACTTTGAACGTCCGGAATTGGTTTTTCTACATTGTTCACGCCGTTATTCATCAACCACGAGTAGTGAAACGACACGATTCCGTGCACATTCGAGGTTCCTCTAGTGGTGAGTAGTTCTTTGTTGTCTTCGTAAAGTCCACTAATGAGCCCATAAGCGTCTGCGAGCACGGGTAGAAGCCGGTTGTTGCTGCGGTGGTACGTGTTGTAATATCTTTCAGCCCAATACAAACACACCACTCCCAGATTTGTTTGCCACGTGTAGTTTGTAGCGGCGTTTGCTGTTGACACACTGAGCACGTGATCATGGTTTATTTCAATGCGGGATGAGTTGTCGAACATGACAAATCGCCTTGCCTACTGTACGTTATCCGCATTATCGACAGCTTCTACGACTACCGCATACAGTGCTGGCTCCAGGGGCAATACGAATGCCAACGATATCGTGTTGATCCTCACAATTTGGTTGCTCTCGTATGCAACTAATAACGTGTTTGGTCCAGACGGTTCGACAAAATGAAGTGACACTTGGAAGTGATCAAATCCTGATGCCTGTTCCGGATGTGGTATAAAAGGGTCGTGCCATCCTTCCAAAGTAATTTTCAAATTGTCCGTTATGAGGAGAGAATTTGATATCTGAATTGGATCCAGTTCACATCCTCTGGTGGTGCAGTGTTCTGGTAGAATGTTATCCACGTAGTAGCATATGGTTCGCTGGTAGTTGACTCCCGGGTAAGCAATTTTTCCAGACACCGATCCATCGAATTCCCGTCGAATCATATAACCACCGCCAACAGCAGAGAAACGCAAACAGACCCTATGAGTATATAGATAATCAATATATTTGGCAATATATTGTCATAATGTGTATGGTAAATGCATGTCTTATAAATGTAAATCGTATGTATGTGTTACCATTTTTATAGCAACAATCTTTGTGGAATATATAGATATAATGACACAAGTGTGTGAACAGGTTAAAGTTGTTGTAGTGTGTTGTGACGCGATGCTGAAACGAGAACCGTGGGTTCAAGTTTTAACCGCCGCATGACAAACGAGTACAATACGTTTACACAGCTGTGTTGTTATATGTTTATTGAACACTCTGATGATTGTAGCTTGTGATATACTGGCATTGAGATCGATATTGCTTGGTTTAATTGAACAAACTTGTGATTTATTTAGACTATAATTCATAATTTAGTGAAGACATAATTTGTTTGTTAGGACTATATATCAGAAACAGTAAACACATGTGCACAAAATGTCGCGAAAAGAGATTTGACACAGTACATTGAGTACATATAAAGAGACTTGACATAGTACATTAGGTACATATAATTCCGCAAATAATGTGTGCTATTCAGTTGAGTTCATATTTGATTATGTGCGCCAGTGTCTTTAGTTTGATTAACATTAATTATGTTATTTAATAACAACCCAGCTCGGCGCGAAGAACATAACATTTGCTTCTTCACAACTTCCGATGAACTCCTATCGGATACTGAACAAGTCAATAAGTTAGTTATTTATAAACATTTATTATAAATAAATCGTTTCGTTTTAGATAAATATTGTTTGTTAGCTTATATTGAAAACCAGTTAACCAGTTAAGACGCCATGGCATGTTGTCATTGAATGCCATAATCCGGACAAGCCTGCCCATGTGATCTCCGGACAGCTGATATACAGGTCTATTTACACAGATTAAACCTCCATTCTCTTCTATACTCACCGATGCCCCTCTATCGGGCGGAACTTAGATCTGATGGCGGCTTGCTTAATTATTACAGCGACCTACATGTATAACCTTCAATCAGGGATGTGGCTAGAGGGTCTCCGCTGGGGGGGTGTCCACCTTGGGAATTTCCAACTGCACCCCCCCCCCCCTTGAGTCAGAATCACACCAACACAACTTTTTGCATAATTCCATTTGCACCCCCCCCCCCCCTTCAATCAGAATCACACCAACACAACTTTGCATAATTCCACTTGCACCCCCCCCCCCCCTTGAGTCGAAATCGCACCAACAACTGTTTGTTTGCATAATTCCATTTGCACCCCCCCCCCCCGTTGTACCTCATGCTCAGGCCTAATTTCCTATATATTCATAAGCCATGCTTCTATTTCCCAGTATTAAGATATTTTAACCTGAAAATTGCCTCAAAAAAAACAACTAGTGATCTAATTCCAGACAAATGCACACAGCTACCGACAACAGACCAGGAAACACCGGCCAACCATGGTTGTTTGGCCCGGTGTGAGAAAATTTTGAAAACTATATACAAGAAAATCGCAAATCCTAGCATCTAGACTGGCCTCAACTGAAGCTTTCCTAGTGTTGGAAATTTCAAACCTCATGCTCCCCCTCAGGTTGGAAAATTCTTCAACTGATGACCATTTATGTCTACAAGTTTGACCAAATGTAGTAAAATATTGTTTTGCTAAACTAATTAGCAGTTTTGTATTGGCCATGTGGATGGGGCAATGACACACCGGGCCGACCATGGTTCGGTCCGGTGTGCGAAAATTTGGAAATCTGAACAAGAAAATCGCAAAATCCTAACATCTAGACTAGCCTCAAGCCTTCCTACTGTTGGAAATTTCAAACCCTACACCCCCACTTAGTTTGGAAAATTTCCAACTGATGACAATTCCAATGACAATGTTGACCAATTGTATGACAATATTGTTTTCTTAAATTAACAAGAAGTTTTTGACTGGCCACGGGGGAGGGACCAGGACACAAGCTTTCCAAGTGTTGGAAATTTCCAACCTGTCACCCCCCTAAGGTTGGAAAATTTCCAACTGATGTCCATTTCTGTCAAAAAATTTGACAAAAAATAGGAACATATGCAAATATTGGTCGAAAAACAATAAATTCCCCCAATAAATTGTTTTATAATCAAACTACAAGAACATTTTCAACCTATTGTTGGTGTGAAATTTCGTTGTGGCAGGTATGAAATTTCCAACTATTGAAAATATAGCTCTCTGCTGGGGGGGTGAGACACCCCCCCCCCTCTAGCCACACCCCTGCCTTCAATCAATGCATTACTATATGCCTATATTATCAAGGAGCGAAGTCTACGCCATATATATACGGAATTGTAATCGCATCCAACGGTCATATTATCTATTGTTTCAATGCGATATGTGTACTGTATTTGTCTAGAATTATAATATGTATAATATGTATATTAATAATAAGTATACTCACCCATCACCGTTTTCCAATGACGTACTGAAATCCAGTTTGTTGTTTAATCTACGATGCACCATTTCTATTGGGTTAATAGATGATGGTATTCCATATGATTCACTTGTAGGCAAGATCGTCTGTAATTCGTGCAAAACACCTGAAATTAGGAGACATGTTTTTTTTATGGAAAAGACTGTATTGCGTATGAATATAATTCACCTTCGTAAACCTGGTATCTCCAACTCGGAGTGTATCACCAACCCGGCGCAATGGATTTGAAAATTGAACATTTTCTTTTCTTTTTTTCATTTAGTTCATTATTTATTTAAGGAACGAGTCAATAGACTGTTAGTCCCCACTTACAAAATACAATTTACATTTCAGTCATAATCAATTTCCGTTATATCTATGTTCAACAATTTTTTATCCTTTAATATGGAAATTCTTTGTTGGAAAGTCAGTTCTTTTTATTTGTAACAAAACGCGCGAATCGTATAATTCCACATCTCATTATTTGTATATTCCTCATTGAAATTGATTTTCTTCGGACATATCGCAGTTTCCTGTTGTATTCAACTGCATTTGCAATAATTTCGTCTTTTACAATTTTGGAAAGTGTTATGATTTTCACTGGGCGAAATTTTATGCCTGTTTTTCTGCCGATCCGAATGAAAGACACGATATCTTTTGGCTCTGTTTTGTCATATTTTTATCACTTTCGAAATGTCCACCCAGTCCTCTTCTGTCGACTCGTCAGTATGGCTAATCAGCTGTTCGGGGGTATTTTATGTTAGAATCCATATGGTCCCCTGTGTTTACATTGTCCTCCAAATACATTTTCGTTTTATCATCAATTGTTTCTGCGATGTGTTTCGTCATATTGAATCTCTATTATGTGTTATGCTCAATTGATGTCGCTTGACTTTCTTAAATTTATTTAAATCGGATTTCAGATTCTCGTAAATTTATTTCTAATCGTATTTGAGTTTCTGCTCTGTCTATGCACCGTTTCGCTTCAACACCATTTAATCGCTTTTCAATCGTTTGTACCATCATTTCTAATTTATGAATGCGTTTATCAAGTTTGTCCTTGTTTTTCTCTATGTTTGCTGATTGTTGTTGTATGTTTTCTTTCTGTCGCTCCAAGACGTTCGTCAATTTTATTGTTGATCTTTTCTTCGATGTTATCTAGTATCAGTTTTGTCAGTATATCTAGTTTATTTGCAAGATACCTTAGTCTGTACCGTGTCATCGTTGCCAGTGTCTTGATACATTTCTGCTACGCTTTTTGTCGTCGTTTTCCCGTTTATTTGACATTTCCGTGATAAAAATAATAAGGAATCTTTCTATCACGAACTTAGGCGACAAGATTCGTTTAAATGTTATATCATAGTTTTCCTAAGAATTCTTTCCTTATATTTCTCACTTGGTATATCCAAGAAATTTATTCACCATATTTTTCACATTCCTGTTGCGATTTCACAATAATTTCTATGCATTTTTGGCGTTTTTGTTGGGCCCACGAGTATATGCTGCTGTGTTGTTGATTATGACGCCACAGTATATATTCTTTTCTTATATTATCTACGTAAGAATCTATTTACATTCACTCCGCGTTGCTGACACCATCCGGGCAGGTGATATCAGATTTACGGAGTTAATTATTGTGTCTTAGTTGATTTTACACCATAGAACCACAACGGGAGGTTTTCTATAATAGAGCTCATTATATCTTTCCCATGATCCCATTATTATCATATATTGATGTTTTCTCAGCCTGTCAACATTCCAACGATTATAGTCTCTTATAATGAGCGTCAATACTTTCCTCGCTGTAGCACTATGTGGTAAAAGACAATCGTTGTGATTCAACTGCGGCCGTATTTCATGTGATGCATTACCACTCATGGATCAAATCGTTCGTAACTGATCTTGAATCTTTCCAATATTGTGCAGATCCAAGCTACATGTGTATATACGTGCAATATAGCGATGGCAGTCTCCAAGACGCCGACTGTGATTAAAAACTACAATTCTTCATGGATTCATATATAAATAACCAATTTGGATGTGATTCATACGCAATGAATGTAATTTCACTACCTTGAAATCGTGTTAGTGGTTATTTCTGTTTCAATGTTTTATTATGCCTTAGCCATAAATCAATATGTTACATAAGCGCATTAGTACGTTAACAAAATAGTATTAGTTACATGATGATGATGATGTAGATGATGATAATGATGATGATGATGATGCGTGATGATGGTGATGATGATGAAGATTATGATAATGAAGATGATATATTTGTGGTTATGGTGGTATATACACTTATTTACATTGTTGGACCCCCGGTATGTCATCTATCTTCTAATTTACACATGTGTTTACTCGTGTACATTCTGGTTCGCAAATTATTGCAGCGCCTAAATCTGATAACATTTTATTACTTTTAAATTAGCATCTATATAATTTCTCGTGTCTAAATAGTGCAGACTACTTTGCCATTGAACGACTTCAGTCAATCTGTCTGCCAGTTCGTCAATCAGAATCACGAAGATCGCGGTTGCTTGCCTTTGATTGACTGTGTTTGATTGGGCAGAGCACTTGGCTACCACAATAGAATGTCTTGTTCTCTCACACGCAAGTTTTGTCTTCGTCTTCAGACATGTCTCTATCTGTAAATCCACATGTCCGTTTTATCACGACAGGCAAGTAAATTTGTATTATGTCAGGCCATATGTCATGTATATCTACGAATAATATAATGTCAGATATATTGCTTGTTAATTGTATATGTATAATTATACACTTGTATGTTAGCGAACCCTGTGTGTATCTATCTCCAATATTCCCTTAAATTAAGCTTCAGGTACTCACACACGCGTTTTTAGACGCTCAAATTTTCCAATGCGACGAGTCCATAAAATTTGGTCAGATTTGGAAATTCCCAGTAATAGGCGGGAATATATTTCTCTCGTAACTCCTGAGTTTTTTTATATTCAATGACGTGGTGATATTCATCGCCCACCCCATTACCACATGTATATCAAATACGCTTATCACGCGCTTGATCCTGCCACCTCCCACGTTCGATGGCCAATCTGTGATTTGAAGTTCTAACTTTAACAAGGTATTCTGATAGGCTCCTTGGTAAATCTAAAAGGTATCTACTAATTGCCAATCCATTTTTTAGTTCTTTATAAAATAGCCCACGTGAAGATTTTTGCATATCCTATTTCCATTGCTCTTCAAATTTGGTAACTAGGGTTTTCCTCATATTTCGTATACCTGATTTTGTCAGTGGCAATTGTGAAGACCATTTATCTGCTAGGTCTACTTCTGAAATTATGCTTTCAATATAGCTTATCCATCTGAATTTTCAAAGAAACGTTTCTTCAGCGTTACACGTTACTACGAATTTGTATATCTGTTTTACAAGCTTGGATCCGTCGCAAGATAAGTTTGTGTGCATTAGTTTGTTGTCAAGTGTTCACTTCCTGATTGTTTTCACTACCATCTATGCAAGTACTTAATGCTATATTTAAAATTGTGTCAGTAGTGAGTGTCAGTAGTGAATGTCAGTGTCAGTGATGAATATCAGTGTCAGTAGTGAATGGAACCGAATGCAAGATGCTTATAAAATACATCTGTACCACAGCTAACTATATACGAAGTAAACCTTATGTAGTCCCTATAGTAGCGATGCTATCGAAACATACAATTATCTCGTAAGAATCAAAAAGGTATTTTATGGCAATGTGTTAGTAGCACCGTTACATGTGGAACTATAACACATTTACTTCGCATGTCGTTAGCTTTGGTAAATATGCATTTTGTATGATAGTTGCCATTCATATTCTGACACCATATGGTTTTCTACGCGAAATGTCTGCAAAATAAGCCGGGCAAACTTGCCATTGTATGAACTACCCTTAACATCAATTTAGAGGGGACATGACAATCTGCGGGATGGGACGGGATATGGGACAAAACGACAATCTGCGGGACAGAATTTCAAATGGCGTGGGGCGGCCGATATCTCGAGGAATACAGAACGTAGAGGGCTCCTTTTGGTGTCTAACGAAAGGCCCACATTCGCCCTATCCACACATATTAACCCCGCCACTGACCGGACACCAGAAATTGCATTATTTGATCGACAACTGACCTAACATGGAATGGAATATGGAATAGAACGACAATCTGCGGGACAGAATTTCAAATTGCGTGGGACCGCCGATATCTCGAGAAATACAGCACGTCAAGGGCTCCTTTTTGGTGTCTAACGAAAGGCCGATATTCGCCCTAGCCACACATATTAACTCCGCCACTGACCGGACACCGGAAGTTGCATTATTCGGTCGACAACTGACCTAACATAAATTTTTCGAAATCAAGGCCGTGGAGAAGCTGTAGAAATGCATTTTTACAGCGATAAGGCTATGCCCACAAGCAAACTTGGTAACAAAATGAAGTTTATCATCTATTACACAACAGAAATCTATTCATTGGAGCGAAGCTGCGATTTATGCACACATAGAGACCGATTAACCCACCCATGCGAAGGTGCCACGAAACACGAAAAACTGCGTTCGACATTAATGTTTAGAATTTAGATTTCTCGATGAATACGCTTGCAAACAACAAGTTTTAGGTAACTGCGCACAATATGACTGTTTTAGTGCGAATAATGGCGAACAGGCAAACACGCGCCGATAAAAACAGCTAAAAATAGACTCGATGTTTACAATTACAGGATCGATTTCAGCTGATATATTCAATATAATGGGGCGTATAGTATAGCAAAATGTCGGATTAGACACAGGGAATGTATTTGTTTCGAAATGGGTCCACTACGCGGTGCAATTGTTGCAGAAATTGGCTCCAAGAAAGAGCGCTACTTTTTCTCGTAAAAAATAGAATGGCCGACTGAAGCCGTTTTATCGTTCCAACTAAGCCGTTCTTAGCAGCACTTCATCCACAAAATACGAATATACACCATGTATCAGAAGACGTATCAAATGTGATATTTTAATGGATTTGTACTCTTCATTTGTTATAATTCGCACTTATTTTTATTTCAGTTGTGACTAAAAGCCCATATGCCGGAGCCCGGCGACTAAAAGCCAAGTTACAAAATAGATTAACTGGTTTGAACGCATGAATATGTCAATGGTCAGACTGTTGGAAAGAAATTATATTCAAATCAAATTGTGTTTATAGACTTAAACACTTACGTGTGACACTCGAATTTTAATTAAATCCATGATTGTGTAGTCTCTCGAATATCACGAACACTACACGCACACATGTTATTGGGATACATGCCATCTTTGTCTTGTGTTGTTTTGTTTAGTTTTTTGGCGGCCAAAGATGAGATGTGTTCGTATCACACTGTGATACGGCCAATAAAATCACTGATTTTCAGATTATCAGCTTAACCGCATTATTCCATCAGTATCTGAAGCAAATGAACACCATAAACAATAGAAAATTAACACATAGTATACATAGAACATGTATCGGGTAGCCAATAAAGAGCGTGTATTGAAGCATTTATTGCGAGGGTCTTAATTGCAACTAAGAGTCCTTTAACATCATGCCTCCATAACAAAACTGGTAATTTGTTTACTTAGAAGCCACAACATGCATATTAGCTTTGATAATTCCAATTAACACAAATATTCCTGATGCATAATGCCCCATTATCAGTATGTTTGTACAGTCTGTTAGGATGACTGAGGTGTCACTGGCTTTAAAGATTATCCCGCACGAAGAGCTGTGTTAATTTTCTATTGTTTATGGTGTTCATTTGCTTCAGATACTGATGAAATAATGCGGTTAAGCTGATAATCTGAAAGTCAGTGATTTTATTGGCCGTATCACAGTGTGATACGAACACCTCTCGTCTTTGACAGCGAAAAAAACAAAACAAAACAAAACAACACAAGACAAAGATGGCATGTATCCCAATAACATGTGTGCGCGTAGTGTTCGTGATATTCGAGAGACTACACAATCATGGATTTAATTAAAATTCGAGTGTCACACGTACGTGTTTAAGTCTATAAATACAATTTGATTTGAATATTCCTTCCAACAGTTTGACCATTGACATATTCATGCGTTCAAACCAGTAAATTGTGGTATAATTTGGATTATAAATACACATGTATTTGACTCCCTTGTGCAGCCTAAGGTAAGAACCCACGTTAAATAATATCATGGGTACAGAATGGGTTCTGCTTGGCCAATCTGGGTCAGTCCTGATTGTTTACCTGACTTCAGCCAGCATAGCTGGTGATCAATGGATAATAATACAATCATTGCATGACCCACGAGGTGTGACTGGGTGAGTAATTATCACAGGTCACCCTCTGCACTCTCAGCTCTGTTGTTCAGTTGTTGTTCAGATATCACACAGGAACGACAGATGAAGATTTTGGGCCGGCCCTACAGAAGCAGTCGGGAGCAGCTCAGAATAAAGGTATGTGCTGTGTGATGACTGAGGCCGAGACCGTGTAGCTTAATAGTATGCCTTGGGGTTAATATAGGACCCCAAAAAATACTACATTGTCGTTGCGATCTTACGGACTTGAGCGGAAATTCCAAAAAAATAGTTGTGCGATATCGCATAATTTTTCTGAAATTTAGGAACTTTTTATCAATTGTTGTCTCAATTAAATTTGAGACAAATATTGGTAAATAATACGTAATATTGATAAATAATACACTTTATGGAATTTATTTCCATTTAATGATTATATTTGATATTTATTAGTGTTTGGTCATTGAAATTTTTTTTCTTCACTGAAACAGGATTTTGCTTACCCTCTTATGTTGCCTGAGTATTATTAGGGATTTTTTCCCTGTTACCAAAGAAATTTTCGTTACAATATTGATAATGTGGTCCCCATCGAATGTGCACACCGATGTAATTTTTGAAGGGATGGGGAGGAAGTATGGTGACTTTATGAACCAACAGGGGGAATCTGGCATCCCATCCCCACTCAGTGGAGAAGATATATATTCATCTTTTCATGAGAATAGAGTCCCAAGTAAAACTTATGAATATGATAAGGGAGAATTGGACCTCCCTCAGAATTTGTGGTTTGATGGTAGTAATTGGCCATTAATTCGCTTCAGATTTATAAATTTTCTGATTACCAAGCAGCTGTCAAACAATGATGAAATTGTTGATATTCTCGGAAACTGTTTGGATTGGGAAACCAAGAAATATTACTGCAAGATTATCAGATATTTTCCCTCCATTGATTTCTCGGACTTATTGAATGAATTGGAAGATTACATTGGTTCCAGACATTATGCACATTATGGGAAGTTCGCTTCGGATTACTGGGACAATGATTTTTATCGATCGCAGTATGACCCGCAGTCCGCATGCAGTGACCCGGTTAACAATGACTGGGTGCATAGTGAGTTATCGGATCACCCATATCAATTTGACACACTTAATGTTGACACCATGTGTGTCAACCAGAAATCCGACTTGGAAATGGGAGACCAACAGCTTTTTGGGACAGGTGGGCCTCAAAGTTCCAGGGATGATGGGGTTTTGACCCCATTTTCTCCTGAATCCAGGCAGCTTTCAGTCCACGACATGGATATATCTTGTTATGGCCCAAATCTCATTTTGGATGTTTCATTGAGAGTTATTCACAGTGACCATGGTCAGACATCGGGAATCATCCCGTACTTAATGAACAACTTAATGAATTGGAACTAGAACCCGAAGGTATAAAATGGGATTCTTCCTCAATGGTAAATCATGGACTCTTTGAACAGTTCCTCAAACCAGTATACTATAAGTATCCCAGTGAAATAAATTCTGATCTAAAACATGGGGCCAGTAGCAATTCAGTGAAAATGGAAAGTTCACCTTCAAGTGATGATTTGGGTTCTGTCACATGTAATCGCCGACAAGCATCTACTAGGGTGAATAGCCACCTTTTTACCCTGAATTTCATGGAAGTAAGTAGATTTACTGACTCACTTTCAAATGTAACATCACGAATAGGACCTGACATGCATGAAAACTTCATTTATAATGATTGCAGGCAACCTGCGTCCATTGAAAATAGACCGGGGAGGGATGAATATGGTGAAGTAAATAAAGCTGGTCAGATATCTTCCCGCCACAATTCAAAATTCACGGAGGTTAAAGGGAACACACTTTAGAACATTATTGGACCCCGTGAATCAAAGGATGGTAACCAAAATGTCCCCGATTCATTGCAGTATTCATATAAACCTTCTAGGGGTAGATCCCCTTCAATTACCCGTCTCCGAGATGGGTATTGCAGAAATGAGTTATATAATGATAATGAACCTTCCCCCTGTACTATTGGGAATAGCACATCAGTTAAGATAAAATCAGACCGACCTCAAAACTTAACTGGAACTGGTGGGGCTCTGACAAATTTGCAATTGGGTAACGTTGTTGTAGAAACAGATTTAAACTTAAACGGGTTGGAGCATGCGAACTAGGGCCTTCTCCAACCCCAGCCATATATCATAGCCTAGTTAAGAACTTCTCAAAGGGCAAGCATAGTTCAGTGGGATCGGTCAGTAAAGAAATTACAGACCAACATACGGTGTTGAGAGATGCCAAGAGGGACAATTGGAAATTCCCTGAAGCATATCAATACAATAAGTTAAATAACCATATCGCACCCATGGCAGTTGGGCTGGAGGTTGTTATTCAACAATCAACTATGAACACGACACCCCAGGGTTCTTCTGATTGTCACCTTAGGTTATCTGATTGGGATGGGGGAGTAACAGGGTTTAATCACAGACCCTACCCCGTGTTAGGGCCACAGTTGCCTGGGTCCATAAGTTTCCCTAAACAAATTAGATTAACTTCATGTAGTCCCTCAAATGGTAATTGTGTTAATCTTTTGGGAGATGTACCTCATACAGGTTCCAATATGAATGGAGAAGCTCTGGGTGAAACCAAACATGAAGTAATTTCTAGAGGGTTGATGAACCCTCAAGTCAGAGGATTGGAGAAGCATCAGACTCAAATTGATATCGCAGTCTGTCATAACAGATTGAATTGGGACCCACAAAGGGCAAACATTGATGCAACCACCGATAGCACAGAAGATGCAATGAATGCACATTTTGGCTTCTCAGATGGGGATGCAGGGTGGTTACCACAAATTCCCTTAGGCCATAGTCAAATTAAGTATGGGGGAGGGGTACACTGTAGTCTGCTCTCTTTGTTGGTGCAGGCTAACATTCAGCATTCCAGGTACCTGTCCCATTTCGGGCTTTCAGATTGGCAAGCCAATTTATGTATCCCCCACTGGCCAGGAATTCATAATCATTTCCTGGTATCAAGGTAGGGCAGCCCTGTGTACATACATGCAAGTTGTACTCATCAAACGTAGGTCAGCGCCCTGGTAATAGAGGGTCCCTACACACCATAGTCACCCGGTTTCACATGGGTGTAATGCAATTATTCTTGGTCCGTACAATTGTAATTACTGGTAGACATTATTCCACAAATTTATATGTTAAAAGCAGGAAATTTTCAGCGTGCTTGAATTTAACATATCATAATTGATTTGGTAATTCCCATAGTGTTAGAAACTGGGATAGGGTGCGACACCCTGAGACTGGTTTTCTCACATACATGTACACATACTCTGTATTTTATTGAAAAGAATGTCATTGGCTCATTGCCCATGTCTGTGGAATGTCTAGTGTACATGTACCAGTACGTCTGATAACTACTTCGGTGGAATAAAAACCAGGAAAATAATTGGAAGTCATATAATAATAGTCAATATTGGGCATTCTGAGAATTGGCCCGGTGGAACTTTAATTTGATGAAATAGAAAGCCACATTGCTGTCAAATTTGTATGTTTATTTGTCTGGTGTTCATGATATAATTAACTGGCTTGGAACAAATTGGGTATCATCAACTGAACTAATATTATACCCATAACACCCCACCTAATTAATTTGAATATATCCTCGATATATCGGCCGTCCCACGCAATTTGAAATTCTGTCCCGCAGATTGTCGTTCTATCCCATATTCCATTCCATGTTAGGTCAGTTGTCGATCAAATAATGCAACTTCTGGTGTCCGGTCAGTGGCGGGGTTAATATGTGTGGATAGCGCGAATGTGGCCCTTAGTTAGACACCAAAAGGAGCCCTCTACGTGCTGTATTCCTCAAGATATCGGCCGTCCCACGCAATTTGAAATTCTGTCCCGCAGATTGTCGTTTTGTCCCATATCCCATCCCATCCCGCAGATTGTCATGTCCCATTTAGAGACTTCTTTACAATCAGTAAATATTAATGGTGCCAGTACTTACCATCCGAAGACTTCTTCAAAATGGTTACACTTGATTCCGTCAACCCGAATTTGTACTCGTGTACGTATGATGGTCTCTTGGAGTTTGGTGTGATTCTGAATTCGGCTAATGACTCGGATGAAATAAATGCTGGTGTAAACCCCCCGTAAATCTTTAACTGATTGAGGCAAGTTGAAGATCCGGAGGATGTGGAATTCCTAACTTCTCCAGCACCACTCTCCACTCCCATTCTACATATGTGAATTTCTGGCGGGGTATCGGCTGAAAATATATACGACTTTACATTGCATGTGGTGATTTCAACTCTTTATTAACTACACATTGACGAATAGTTCTCTTAGGAAATGTTCAGATAAAGACCGTTTGCTGCATTTACTATCTGAACATTTCCCACCGACGAATATGAAACATTTTGCACTTGGTATTATCTTTTCGTTTGTATGTCTGTTGGCTTCATTTATTTCCTGAACATCCTCGACTTGAATAACAGATCATACTGATGCAATGATGTAGAAGCCAGTTAGTACTGGCTGGGGAGTGACACATTACGCTAGTAACGCTACTGTCGCTCTGTTGCATATTATACATTTAGTCTACTGAAAATTAATGGTGTGGGCAATAGGAGTTCAGACATGCTGTTCAAAATAGCGGATGCATTACCATTTCAATCAATAATATCCATGCTTGGTGTGGAACTTTGTACACGTTTATAGTCCTGTGATATACACAAAGAATACATAATGCTGAAATAGAGATATGTTGGGGATACTGACGTCGATATATGTTTCTTGTCCAGTAAATATACCCTTTTTTGATTTTTCAAATGATTTTCGCTGACTCGGTACGGAGAAATAAACTTTGCTTGTCCACCCTTGTGTCAGAAAGCTCAGATAATAAATTAAAATTAAATTATTACATGAATATGTGCACATACTTAATGAATAAATGTCGATCAAGATAATATAGCCACCGGTATGTATCAAACCATCAGCGGGTCGCGATGTCATCGGCAACAGACTGTATCGAGACACACAACCCACAAGCTAGTAAAGTTACTAGTGGTTATATATTACAGTTACTGCGCTAATAATCTCCAATAATATTTTTAACAGGAGAATGACAGTCTGGGATTCGAAGTCGAGCAAGAGTTTATTGTGAAGGACAAGTTACCGAACATCGACAAAAAATGACGTTTCTGAAAACACCCAGTTAATAAAAACACGAGGAGAATATCACCAGATAAGTTTGTCGAATGGCTAAGGAACTGAATCCTGCTAGACCAATCACATGATCTTATAAATTTTGAGACAATTTATTGAAAATGGTCTTGAGTTGTATGGACGCTGAAGACACACTTTCTGGACTCTGGAGCTTTGGTGCATCCACAAAGAAACAAGCTGGACAACTCGGCGGTCGATCGTAGATCTCAATCGAAATTCGAAATGGTTTCAAAAGTTGACAACACTCGTTCATAGATATATAAAATGATTTCATCCAGGTTTAGTGTAAATTTGTACTGAATATGTTCGGGAAATAATAATGGTTTCGGAGAGAATTGATGTCTATACAATTGCAATATAGACATTTGTTCTGATCTTCGAAAGATTATATGATAATCTATTGTATTAGTTTTACCAAATTTACATTATACGGTCAACTAAGACAGATATGCTGACAAATGTGATATCCAACTGTACATGTATCTGCCTCAAATAGTATATCACTAACTCACTGAGATATTTGCATACGCTGTAAATTAGTCAGCATTAAGAATGATGCCTAAATATTTCATTTTTCATTATAACACACGTTGGTTGGTTGGGGTGAAGTCTTTTTAAATGGGTTTGGTCCCAAAATTGTTGGAGGAAAACATGTTTTTGCACGCAAGTGGTTGGTGCGCACAGGTTGAGCGGAATTTTGTTTCAGCTCTGTCTGTACGAAACTATTTTTGCAGACATACCCACCTGGTTGTATAAGGAATATATGTTATACGTGCGCTATCAGTGTTTGTGATAAATGATGACCAGGCTACCGTCTAACATATTTAGTCACATGGCTGTGACTTGATACTTACACACACAAACTGATGACGTATAGGTGGTGACTCTGTTCTCCGTGTGGAACCCTGATTCACAATGGCAACTGGATGGTGACGCCCCGTTATCAACGCATTCCCCAGGCCAGCACGCGTCACACCCTGTTCAGAAATGAAATATTGGGTCATCAGAGGTCATTCGATATGGATTAGTCATATCCCAATACGTTGTCGATAGCCCACTAGCTACGTAAGCATCATTTTAATTTATTCGATTCTCGCATAAAAGAGGTATTGTAATACTTTTATATCGGTTGACAGATGACTAACTCGTTCAGTTAGGTTCGGTTTGCATCGATTGTACGATTCTAATGAGTACGCAGGATATTCTAAGAAATTATTTGTCTCGACTTGTTCTAGGCTCTTAGTTTTCGCCATATCAAAGGACTTTCCACAACTTCGATAATTATGTCTGTAACAGTTGCACCTAGTGCATTCATATATCCGTGGTAACTGCGTACTGCTTATGAGTGTGTGTCATGAGGAGAGACTTCACTTCAATTTCAATAAAATATAGTGAAAAATATGTTCTATAACAAAGAACATGCAAAAGTATTGAGAAAACTCAGTTATATGCTTGACCCACAACTTTTGAAATATCTGTCTGCGATCTTACGTTAAGGTGGAGACGCACGTTTTACATAAATCAAGCCACAAATGGCAAGAGGGGTTCAACGAAGATTTTTTATGGAACTGTCTGACAAACAAATATCGCGTTTCTCATATAATCATCTTCATTGTATATATAATCGGAGCAATTATCAAGAAAAAACAAAAACAATGGATTTTAATACATCTGAGAGGTCGAACATATTATATTCATGTTTGTCCCTTTCGGCGCATAGAACTGCTAGAATATTTCAAACAAAACTCCAATTACCAAATAGCGTATTGTCTTGGCTCTATGAGAGGAGGCTTCAGTTGTATCATGTTGAGTTAGATTGTTTTAATTGCATAATATAACACCATATCCCCATATATTATAATGACGAATAAAGCAGTTACATAATATTAGGTAATGGTGTTCGTGATAATTTTAGAAGATCGTTGTTGGTATTTCATAAATATATATATATATGTTACGCAGTTACTCACAGTGTGGGCTCGATCGATAAATATATCAAAATGAGATTTTTTTTATATGGAGTAATAGAAAGAAATTGATTGAAAATAGATTTAGTATAGCGGGAACGAAGTATAGATATGTACATAAAAGAGTGTGAGGTGACATATCAAACGTTTGGGTGAGTCTGATATGCAGAAAAGGGAGGAGAGATGTGAGTGTATATGATAAGCTTTTGCTTTTAATTATACACTCATTTTGTTTGCTGACCTAGCATTTTTGCATCCGAGCCGACACCATTATCATTTGGATTTGTATGAATATTTAATAACATCAACATTAATAATTCTATTTCTCACGCGATTTTTGACGATATGAGTCGATTTTGTTCCTGTTAGATAATATATAATATGCATATGTGTTATTTGAATATTTCTGTTCGAATAATCTATTTCTGAATTTCTCGAAAAATCGTTACGTTATCTTCCTGCGATAGCTCATAGAACCACGTAGAAGTATACAAGCATTTCTACTTGTGGCGGATGATAATCTCAATTTAACCGATAGTATAGTTATTCAGGTGCATTGAAATCGTAGTCGTTTCATGCATTTGTTTAGACTCGCGAGTACCAGCTGAGCGATGATTTGGACGGTATATGTTTTTGTACGAATTCGGAGTGCTGCAGTTTCGCATTGACCAGCAATAATCTTTAGATGTATAGTGTGTGTAATTCGCATTTCCGATTTTAATATTCATTACATTTCACAGTATTTGGTTCGAGGCGGAGGTAATGTGCACATTTCAAAATGGTGGCTCTAGTAGTCTGATATTATGACAACTTCCGGTTTAGGGAGCTGGTATAGTCTCATACCAGTTGGATAATTCTGGTCGCTGATTGTTCGATTTGAATTGGAGGCATGGTAACTATATTTGAAGCTATGTTGTCTCCATATCATGTAGAGTCAATAGCAAATACACAACCAAAATGACAAATACAGACAACCCATCATATATATAGCATACAGGAGATCATAAAGACCGAAATGACGCATTGAATCCGTGCAATAGTTTATTCAGAGCATCAGAGCATATATATATAGGGGCCTACCTCATCTGTACTGGAATATATACACGGTATATGTAGTTCTCTCTTACATTTTTAAATAATTTGCCATATGCGTGTCGCCATAAACTTGATTCATTTGGGCTTAAATTGTTGTTTGTTTTTTTTCTTTCAAACTCCGCCATGTTTGTATTCCCACTTGAACAGTTTGCTCTCCAGAAAAATAAGCTGATATCGAACTTATTTAAAAAACACAAATAAGCCCATATCGGAATTATTGTTGACGCTCTTTATGAACCTAAATCGACTTACCAGGTTCACGCTCTTTATGGTGTGTTTTAATTTGGCCGCCGCCATAAAACTGAACAACGGGTATAAGTCCACTATGGGCTTATTTCAGATTGAAATCAGTCCAATATGAACCTATTTGGAAGAGGATACGTGAACATGTCCACAACACGATATTCTGGAATGTTCTGGACACGTCGACACGATATATACAGCATGCAGCAAGGATGAGCACTTACGTTGGCAGTATTCGTGTAGTCTGCACGTATTCTTCTGTGAACCTGTTGAAGCTCCAGTACACCTTATATGGTACTGACCATAGCACGATCTCCTTCTTGTTCTGATGTGAGTTGATCTGCCACATGGTCCAACACATTCTAAGTAACTCGACCACGATGACCAAGGTTTCCATCCGATGTGAGCTTCATGCAAGGATACAAACATCAAAATAAGCGTCTCACAACAACGACAATGAAATTATTGTTCAATTACCTAAGCCCATAAAGATGTCAATTAAACATATTTTTTATATCACATGCGTATGACGCAATGTTGTGTGTGAAAAGTTAATGGTCAGAAAATATACATATACTTAGTTCTTGTGTACGGCGAATAATTTTATTCGTATCCAATAGCTTCCGTGCTGCACAATTTGCTCTTAGATCTAACAGTAAAGTTTTAGGTAATAAGTTATACACATACACCTCAAATTGTTAAATTAACTGTCGTTCCTTACCTCTCGTTGCCAAATTGAGATATGTAATAGTTTGTGGATAGAACATTTCCCACTAGTGATTAATTGTAAATTATTTACTTATCCCGCTAGGGGAATAATATTTGGTCACACCGTGATCGTCCATGGAATATATTTAAGATCTGTTCGGGGCTATATAGTTTTAGTCACAAAAATAACACACATAATCTAATTTAACATTGGTTTCTAGTAACTTTCTACTTTATTTCACTGAAACAATGTTAAAACCGAAATATGACTTATAAACTTGAAACTTAAATACATTTATCAATTGAATTCAAAAGTAAAATTGGTGGAGGGATGTGCGACTGTACAACGCAAGATATCGGCAACATCTGAGGTTTTCATATTGAAACAAAGTAATAAGAACACTTTATCAACAACTCATTATGATTTAAATTTTTGAGAGCGTCTCTGTGTTCTCAAGATGAACATAGAGAAATTCAAATTATTCCTCCTGAAGAATTGAATTTGCTGCTATGCAATTTTTTCATTCAGCTGAAGAAACCAGATGGGTTTAATAAGTTGTTTCGACCAACAACTGCGTTGAGTCAATTGTTCACAAACCATAGTTGGAAGCCCATTGTTTGCGAAGATCTTAATACCTATGTATTATGGGTCAAAAAGATTAAACGAATTGAATTGAGGGACGTCGTCATTGCAATGGCGAAGTTGTTGACACATGCTGGTAAAGGAGATAAGCCACCAAAAAGCGATCCAATAAATGACGACGAGATCAACAATGGAAGTGTGGACAGGTAGGTTGCAGTTACTCGTAAGTTGCTATTAACACTCTGTGGCTCATGAATACTGTCCATTTCGGTTTGAGGGGGTCTGATGAACATAGACATAATTAAGTGCTGGAGTGTTTTGTTGACTGACTCATCCGGCCATGAGTACCTGAGGTTCGCCGAGCGACAATAAAACACGTCAACCACAGATATGCCAGTACAAGTAGTATACAAGAGGGATAGATGAGAACAAGGAAGTTCTGCTATATTCCACCCGAAAACCCTATTGTATTTAATTATATTCCACCCGGAAACCCTATTGTACTTAATTATATTCAACCCGGAAACCATATTGTATTTAATTATATTCCACCCGGAAATTCATATTGTTCTTATTAAGCACCAGGTGTTACACAACAATACCTATTGTTACTAAGCCGCAACACGTGGTGTACAACAATACAATCCACCCCTTTTAAGAAATAAACTTCCTTAAATGAAACAAAAGGTGAACCCATTGTAATCTAGTATGACCCCAGACAACAATACAAAATTCATTTATATAAAACCAAAGATAAATTGTATTTATTATGTCTGCAGCAACTATCCATTATACAACAACAAACAATACCTACAACCCCAAACAGTACATAATCACCTATTCCGACTACCACTAAACAACCAAAATACACTCAACACCACGAAGAAGTCTATATGCTACATATCAAAGACACCCTTATAGAAACACAACTATACCGAAAGATTAATACAAGAACTAAAACTCTGGAATTATTTACTAGCTACAAAAATAACGAATCCATACTTAAAATGAACAATATAGAAAGAAGCTCAACAAACACCAACAACAAATCCCCCCTCCCCTCCCCACCAACTACTCAACAGCACTGCTTATATCCATTATCCACACCTCACACGCCCTCCTATACAGCCAATTCCAACCAAATTGATCTTAATCGAAAAAAACATCAAAGAATGGTGAATAAACCACCAAACTGTTCGTATAACACCTTAACATACAAACGGCCAGAAACCATAACAAAACTGTATTATGTAATGTGTAACCTATACATTCAATACAATTCAATGTCGCAACAAGGATCGACAAACCTTATTATAATCAATGTTTATAGTAGTTTTTAGCGAAATATATATAATTTTCAAAATCTCAACTAAAAGGTCGCTATTAATCGCATGCATATTTTTCCAGCACAGGAAAATTCACGCAGGCCGTGAATAATTTGAGTGGCAAAGGACGAAAAGCTCTTTATTCAATATCTCGTGCGTGTGCAAATAAAGCGCCCCTCCCTCTAAAAACTTCCCTTAAACTGTTTGATAAGTTAATCAAGCCTATACTTATATATGGCAGTGAATTATGGGCAAGTGAATTAACAATAAAAAATCACGAACGTTATCCGTGTGAGAAACTTCATATCACACATTGCAAACAAATACTTGGAGTCGGTAAATACGCTTCAAACAATGCAGTCAGAGCTGAATTGGGGAGCTACCCGTTATATATTGACGCTTTATGTAGAATGACTTCATATGCGGTTAAAATCTCATCCAGATGTACGAGTGGCATATTAAATGATGCAAAGCGCGAACAGCGCAGCGGGTTAGCTGGGAATTCGATATTCAAAAGTCTGGAGTCATTCGGCTTGACTATACCCTCCGACATTACTAACAACAAGCCTCTAATTAACAAGCTTCTAAAGTCATTTAAACGCCAGCTTCGTGACAATCACACTGAAAACTTCAGAACAAGTATGCGCGATGGTGTTTCAAAAACTGGTAAAAATAAATTAAGAACATATCGACTTTTTAAAAGAGATATTGTCCTAGAACCTTATCTTTTAAATACAGTGTCGCTAGCTGACCGCTCAGCATTTACACGTTTAAGAATAAGTAATCATTCTCTTGCCATTGAAAAGGGTCGTCACGCCCAACCACCGATTCCTTTAGCCAGAAGATTATGTGTTTTGTGTAATGACGAAGCCATCGACGATGAGAGGCATTTCCTAATTGATTGTCCAACATTTCTTCCTATACGGAATGAACTCATTAAAATTATGGATGACAATTTTATCAATTTTCGATTGATGAGTAGATTGGACCAACTCACACATATATTAGCCAATGACACAGCTCAAATATGCTCCCAAATCTGCAACGTAGTCAAGCGGTTATTCGAGGCCAGATCACAGTTAAACTAGACAAATTACGTGTGTTGAATCGTGTAACATAACTCACTCTACAGATAAGAATATACGCAATTAATGAATATATATATATATATATATATTATGATATTATCACTATTATTCAATGTGTGTAATGTCAATATATTGTATGATGTCACATGATACACTGTTAATATTATTATACATGGCAACCTGTCCCTATCATGGGGCGTCTATTGCTGAATAAATCTATCTATCTATTAATCGCAGGCTAATATAGACAAAACATATATAATAGCTGACTCATCTACTTCTCTCACAGACTAGTAACTCAATAATAGAACCACAACCAGTCCTGATGCATAGTTATATACCCCCACCCAACAGTAGATGAATTCAAATGGAAAACAAGGTAATAGCAGACAAAAAAATCGACCACTACACAATGTGGATATATGTAATCCCAAGTGATGTTCTCCAATATAATAATACCGATAACACTATCTGAAGCAAATAGGTGTACGGGCGGACGGACGAATGGCTGCATGTACCAACTATTCCAGAGATGCAATATAATCGAATATCAGACCGAATACTCAACAACGGCAACAATATTTGCTAAATATAACTTACCCATAACCAATCGTCCGCAAAATATATATCACCAACAACCCCGTAATCGGAATGTATGCAATAACAACTATGTCTATGTATAGCTTGCATGAATCGTGTTTGCAAGCAGTTAAAATTCAAAATATCCTCTAAAACAAGGAAATAAGATTATAACTCGTTACAGGTTATTAACGAGAGGTAAACGCGGGGGAAATTAGCAAACGGACGTGTGTTTTACAACGAGGCGTGACAAACCTAAACTCCGAAAATCCTATTTTGTCTGGAATAAAACCTGAGTCGTACGTCAACAGTCAGGAAAGCTTAAGATATATACATGATGTTTATCCACTTGTGGGATAATAAAGCTAATTCCCTGGAGTAACACTTAAAACCCTCTAATGAACACACAAATATAAGTTCAAGAAGGGCAAACAAAAATCAAGGCACTCCCAATAAACCCTTATAGTTCAAACTATATAAAATAGTTCGAAGACTTATACACACAGAGAGAACAATATTCCGCCGAAACCTAAGGACGTTATTATAGTCCATGCATATACCCAATGATGGAACGCTCTTTATTGTTGGGAAAACCGAACATTATAATAATTTACCAGACAGAAATGTCCGTCTAAGTAATTGCCTACATATTAATAAAATTCGAAGCAAGGAAAAATATAATGTCTAATGTGACAGTACTTGACTTCCTATTAAATGCAATATAGTTTGACCTTCACCAAGGCACACTTCACCAAGGCACACATCCATTACACAGTGATAACCCGTACAGCAATGGTGGGAATGCCTTCAAACTTGGTAGAGGGAGGGTGATCAGAATAGTACATGGCACACCCGTTCAATGAGCTAGAGGTGTCTACACGTGGGACTATTCCCGTAAAATTAACCCCTACCCACTCGGAAATAACACTGTTATTATAACCCCTAACACACCCAGAATGATGGAACTCTCTTTATCATATAACAGGTAAAATCAAAGTTATAGAGGTTTCAAGACCTATATAATTGAAATACTTCAGCCCTATTCAATAAGACTAGAAATTCTGCAATAGATTACCTACAAATTTAAGAATTAGCAAGTATTAAATGTAACTTATACATCTATATGCAAAAGATAATCTCACAACTAATTACACCTATAGTGCCCAACTGAATATTAATAAAGAGCGCTCCATCACACTATTGATGCATACAGAGCGCTCCATCACACTGATTATTGATGCATACAGAGCGCTCCATCACACTGATTATTGATGCATACAGAGCGCTCCATCACACTGATTATTGATGCATACAGTGCAAAGCACAAGGAATATCACCACCAATAAGTTAATAACTACAGTATAAATATAAATTTTATTTTGATTTGTGGACTAATCAATATAACGAACTGTATTCCTTAAACATAAATATTTGGGTCGATTTTTAGGATGTTTTACCTTGGCATGCTACGCCGAGTCTGTTAATACGAGAATAGTCAGCATGATGTGCCACACAGTACTGTCCATTGCACTTTGCGTAATCATAGCCATTATCCCCCTGGTACTGAGTACTGCAGCCCCAATTGCACGTGCGGTCACACTTGAACCGCAGCATATATGATTTCTGTAATGTAAAAGTAAATCGATAGTTTATTTTACGGTAATCGATTAGGGTACGTTCATACAGCTATATTTAAACTGACACGTGCATTCGTATTTTGGAACATGAATGCAGGACGTTGGTTGGTCGAAATTATGTCACATGACGTAACGCGCTGACCCCAACTTGCATCCATATTTGTGTAGACGCAACTTGCTCCGAGCCACGATAATAACGTTGGAAATGGACGCTTAAAACTCTTTTAGTCTGCCAGTTGACTCGGTCGAGTGTAAATATATGTAATGAATGTTGATTTTGTTGCGTTCCATAGAGTATATATGGATGCAAGTTGGTCTGACATTTACACACGTTCCACACAAAATGTCAGACAATCTTGCATCCATACTCTATGGAACGCAAGCAAATCAACATCCATTTCTTGAAGAATCAATTAAATTGTAACACGTTCCTGACATTATGCATAAAATCCACGTTAGGAAATAACACAGAACATGCATGGGTTAACAACGTACCATTCATGGCGTTAAGTGAATATGATCCTTACAATTTTTTGGGCCAATTATGAACGCGACCTACTTCTTGGGAGCACACTCTTACTTACTCTACCCGCGCATTTAAACGAAATTTGCACAATAGCTGGGTATACATACCTTCCCATTGTGTAGAACAGCCCACCCATCCAAATTCCATGTCTGCAAGTTTGGAGTGATGTGGGCACTCACTATAAGCACATTGGTACGTATAACTGCATGTTTAATGTCCGAATTTAGCGTTTTATGTCTGAACTGTGATTTTGAATTTTACATTTTCCCCTTAAGATCACTGTGAAGGATCTGCTCCTCGAAATCTTATTCCGCCCGAGCAAATGCCGATTCCGTTGTGAGTCGACCGAGCAAATTTTCAAATTTATCGACCGAAAAACTTACAAAGACAGATATAAGATAAGTTTAATAACATATTATGTTAATGTTTAACTCTAGCTTCAACCGGGACATGTTCTCCGATCATTTTGTTGCCAAAAAAGCCAGCAAAGTGTTGTAATCGGTGATTTATGTTTTCGCTCCGATTCCCGCCCTGTGTGTTCCGTTGTCGCCCGAGTAAGTTCACTTGTTGCCCGAGCAATGGTCTTTAGATTTCGACTAGAAACGTCCAGTTTTCTAGCGAAAAACGTCTCCATGGGACGGCCCTTAGCTTTTGTCTTCAAAATGACGACGAGAGTATTAAAGGGGCGTGCAATCAGACTCTTTATAAGTACATATTCGGATAATGTTATCAAATGTTATCAATGTCTTCATTTTCTTTCGCTGCCACCCGCCACCACAGACGTACCCCAAGTGCCACGCATCCTGTACATATATCCATGTATTTCAGGTATATATGGGTAATACATTATATCTCAAGCAGTTTCTAATATAATTAGTTGAAACTTCACATGTATATAGACATAGGTATACCCTGTCGAATGCCGCTGTGGACACGCCCACCAAGGTCACGTGACATTGGCGGCCATCTTGGATTAGTGGCTATTTGTCGGTATATGTACAGTTTGTGTGGGTATGAATGGGTGTGTTGTTTGTTTTCTAATTTTCAACCCAATTATACGATGTCCAACAGTAAGGTACACGGGAGTAACCTATATGAACCCACTTTGGACATAAAATAGGTCACTTGACCTTGGCGTCCATCTTGGATTTATGCAAGTTGCCACTTATTTGTAGCAAAATTGGAAACAATGGCGCACTTTGTTGAGTTTGTGCTTTTGTTGCTTGAATATTCCCTGATAGGTACAATTCCAAATATAGATATATATATATAACCATACCCATATGTATATATACCTGCAGGGGGGATATATGACCCGGCTCCGCCCCTTATAAGTCACGTGATCTTGACGGCCATTTCGAATTTTAGGAAAATTGGGTTTTACGATGATTTATGTGAATTATATGGGTCACGCGGGCGTTCGCATGGTCAACTCACCAGCATAATTAATTTAGTTGCCTGTTATCACCACTGGAAAAAGATACAATAGACAAGGGTTGTTCAAAACCAGTAAAGGTGTATTATAAATAATAGGTATAAGTATCGTATGCGCCGCAGGCGCCCCTCGATCATTAGGGTATAGAGGTTAGTTACCCACCCGCCACCCGATCCCGCCACCCATAGTATCTTATGCGCCGCAGGCGCCCCTATAGAGGCTACTGCCCACATAAATAATAGGTATAAGTATCTTATGCGCCGCAGGCGCCCCTCGGTCATTAGAGTATAGAGGTTAGTTAACCACCCACCTCCCCACCCATATTATCTTATGTGCCGCAGGCACCCCTATAGAGGCTACTGCCACATACATAATAGGTATAAGTATCTTATGCGCCGCAGGCGCCCCTCGATCATTAGAGTGTAGAGGTTAGTTACCCGCCCACCCCCCCATCCCGCCACCCATAGTATCTTATGCACCGCATGCGCCCCCATAGAGGCTACTGCCCACATAACTAATAGGTATAAGTATCTTATGCGCCGCAGGCGCCCCTCGACAATTAGAGTATAGAGGTTATTTACCCACTCACCACCCCATCCCGCCACCCATTGTATCTTATGCGCCGCAGGCGCCCCTATAGAGGCTACTGCCCACATAAATAATAGGTATAAGTATCTTATGCGCCGCAGGCGCCCCTCGGTCATTAGAGTATAGAGGTTAGTTAACCACCCACCTCCCCACCCATATTATCTTATGTGCCGCAGGCACCCCTATAGAGGCTACTGCCACATACATAATAGGTATAAGTATCTTATGCGCCGCAGGCGCCCCTCGATCATTAGAGTGTAGAGGTTAGTTACCCGCCCACCTCCCCATCCCGCCACCCATAGTATCTTATGCACCGCATGCGCCCCCATAGAGGCTACTGCCCACATAACTAATAGGTATAAGTATCTTATGCGCCGCAGGCGCCCCTCGATCATTAGAGTGTAGAGGTTAGTTACCCGCCCACCACCCGATCCCGCCACCCATAGTATCTTATGCACCGCATGCGCCCCCATAGAGGCTACTGCCCACATAACTAATAGGTATAAGTATCTTATGCGCCGCAGGCGCCCCTCGACAATTAGAGTATAGAGGTTATTTACCCACTCACCACCCCATCCCGCCACCCATTGTATCTTATGCGCCGCAGGCGCCCCTATAGAGGCTACTGCCCACATAAATAATAGTTATAAGTATCTTATGCGCCGCAGGCGCCCCTCGATCATTAGAGTATAGAGGTTAGTTACCCACCCACCACCCCATCCCGCCACCCATAGTATCTTATGCGCCGCAGGCGCCCCTATAGAGGCTACTGCCCACATAAATAATAGGTATAAGTATCTTATGCGCCGCAGGCGCCCCTCGATTAGAGTATAGAGGTAATAACAATAACTTCTTCAGTTCTGAGTCTTTTGCGAGCAGCCATTTTCGATTGATAACCACGTGCTAACAACAATGACGCGATATTCCGGCTCTGACTACTCCCATAACGTCAGAAATAGTATGACCTTGAGGACATTGTCGCTTTAAATTGTTCGCGCGAAACAGTACTACAGATATATACATTGTACACTGTCAAACATGCCGGAAAGAATAGAGTTATATCCCATACATTAGACTACATACCAAATTCGCAAAAATGCGCGATTGGCAGCGTCTTCGAAGTTCGCATTTATGCGCGTTTGGCAGCGAAAGAGTTGATATAAACAACATTCGTCGTTGAAAACGTTCCTATACGTCAGTGTAATTACTGCAGGTTCGCGCCGGAAGTAGCGCATTTTACTTTTAAATTGTGCTGATCGAAGCTATATGTCAGTAGACCTACGGTATATCGAATAGCAGGCAAACCAACGATGATACAAGCAAAATTCTGAAAACGAGAATTATCATTCGTGGGTACAAGCAAATACCGATTACCCACGAATTATAATGAGTTCAGTGGAAAGCCGTATATATCCTTTTAATAAATGGATTTTGATTTGCTTGCGTTCCATATAGTATGGATGCAAGTTGGTCTGATATTTAGTGTGGAACACGAAAGCGTTCCACACATAAAATTGTCAGACCAACTTGCATCCATTATACTCTATGGAACGCAACAAAATCAACATCCATTACTCAACTGAGCCAACTGGCAGATTAGAAGAGCATTAAGCGCCCATTTCCAACGTTGTTCTCGTGTCTTGATGCAAGTTACGTCTACACTAAAATGGATGCAACTTGGTGTCAGCGCGCGACCTCATGTGACGTAATTTCGACCAAACAACGTCCTGCATTCATGTTCCACAACGCGAATGCATGTGTGAGTGTAAATATTTTATTATATGCGGTTTCGTGATTTCAATTTACAATTATTGCTGTCAGGCGATTGTTTTGCCGAATTAAATATAGACGAAAACGAATCAGCTGATCGCCAACTGAATGACTCGTGTCTGGCTCATAGATAAAACACCAGACGAAGCTTGATATCGCTCTGTTCACATGCATTCCCATCAGTGATCAGTACCATAGACTAAAATATATGTCAGTACGGACTATCGCCATCTTAAAAGTAGATTACGTCATTTACGTCATCGATAGCAACGTAATGAAGGCTAATACGAAAAGCAAATAACCCCGACATATTCCCCGACGCAGTTAGTCAATTGCTGTAGATTAAGGTAGTAGTACCTCCACTGACTAATGTTTACATGCGCACATTATTTTATGTATATAATGTACGTGTATGGGAAGCCAAAATGACATTTAATAGATAATTAAGCTTAAGTGCAATAAGGAATCTCTAATTGCGCTTAAGCGAAATAAGAATATTCCTTATTGCGCTTTAAGAGCAATTAGAGATTCCTTGTTTCGCTTAAGCGCAATTAGGCATTCATCATTTAGCTTAAGCGAAATAAGACATTCCTTATTGTACTTAAGCGCAATTACATCTTTATTGTGCTTAAGCGCAATTAATATCTCCCTCATGAGATCACCCGTCTGAATCCGATTAAGCCTACATGTGGACAGTCACCAGGTCACCAATAAACTCCACCATTGTACTATGGACTACACCATTTGAATAACAGGGAGTTTACGTAATGTGGCTAATTCCGATTAAGTGCAATAAGGAAGATTTTTAATTTCACTTAAGCACAATTAGCTCTTATTGCACTTAAGAGCCAACTGGCAGATTAGAAGAGCATTAAGCGCCCATTTCCAACGTTGTTCTCGTGTCTTGATGCAAGTTACGTCTACACTAAAATGGATGCAACTTGGTGTCAGCGCGCGACCTCATGTGACGTAATTTCGACCAAACAACGTCCTGCATTCATGTTCCACAACGCGAATGCATGTGTGAGTGTAAATATTTTATTATATGCGGTTTCGTGATTTCAATTTACAATTATTGCTGTCAGGCGATTGTTTTGCCGAATTAAATATAGACGAAAACGAATCAGCTGATCGCCAACTGAATGACTCGTGTCTGGCTCATAGATAAAACACCACACGAAGCTTGATATCGCTCTGTTCACATGCATTCCCATCAGTGATCAGTACCATAGACTAAAATCTATGTCAGTACGGACTATCGCCATCTTAAAAGTAGATTACGTCATTTACGTCATCGATAGCAACGTAATGAAGGCTAATACGAAAAGCAAATAACCCCGACATATTCCCCGACGCAGTTAGTCAATTGCTGTAGATTAAGGTAGTAGTACCTCCACTGACTAATGTTTACATGCGCACATTATTTTATGTATATAATGTACGTGTATGGGAAGCCAAAATGACATTTAATAGATAATTAAGCTTAAGTGCAATAAGGAATCTCTAATTGCGCTTAAGCGAAATAAGAATATTCCTTATTGCGCTTTAAGAGCAATTAGAGATTCCTTGTTTCGCTTAAGCGCAATTAGGCATTCATCATTTAGCTTAAGCGAAATAAGACATTCCTTATTGTACTTAAGCGCAATTACATCTTTATTGTGCTTAAGCGCAATTAATATCTCCCTCATGAGATCACCCGTCTGCAAATAGTAGAATCCGATTAAGCCTACATGTGGACAGTCACCAGGTCACCAATAAACTCCACCATTGTACTATGGACTACACCATTTGAATAACAGGGAGTTTACGTAATGTGGCTAATTCCGATTAAGTGCAATAAGGAAGATTTTTAATTTCACTTAAGCACAATTAGCTCTTATTGCACTTAAGCTTCAGCACAATAAGATATTTCCTTATTGCGCTTAATCGCAATTAGATCTTCCTTTATTGTGCTTGAGTGCAATCAGACATTCTTTATTGCGCTTAAAGATGCATAATCCGAATTAACGCTCGCAAAATACTATTTCCTTGGCTTCGGTGGTCAAAAATATTTGAATCGAGTAGAGGAACCCACCCATCAAAGTTCAGAGTGACCAGATATCGATTTTTGAAATCTATTATTTTTCACCACCGATAATTTTTAGTGGCCAAGTAAAAGGTCGATGAGAAGACGGTATCGGACCAAATTACGGATGAAGATGGATAACTCTAAGTCTCTCTAAAATCAAGTGGCTGTTTTGTGTCAGATAATTTACAAACCGGCAAAATTTCGTTTACTAAAATGTTGATAAATAACAGGTTTTGGGCAATTTTGTACTATTGTTGACTGTGGTTAGCAATGTTTTTTGGCACATAATCGAATCTGCTAACTGGAACCGCATTTATTTTTAAACGATGTTGTTGTTGTTGGAATCTGCGTGTCGTGAATCGGAACACTCCGAAAACAGAATCGGAACGTATGGTAGTGTTATTTTGAAGGCTTTATGTCAAGCTAAAATATTGTATTTTGATCAACTGTATTTTTAAAGTAACGATGTGTTGTTTGCGGATACACTTAAGCAATTTGTTCTACAAAGAGCGTTCTCTCTTTCGCTTCAAAATTCACATTTGTACACAATACTTTTCTTCTGTGTGCGTGGATTTGAGTGAACAAACCCTTGTAATTTGGTTCAGCGTGAGACTAAAGAATAAGACAGTGAAGAGTAAAATACCTTAGAAACAAGTCCTATCATTTGAATGTGTCATCCCATGAGTTGGAAAATCGAGCAAAACTTTCGCGGAATCGGTTCTCTACCGCTCGGAATGGGAATATTGCTCGGGCAGAATGACATTTCGAGGAACAGATCCTCCACAGTGCTTAAGACGCTCATTCAAACATAACTCAAGTCAAAAGTTTAGCATTAACCACTTCATCGCTAAATATCGTCAGACTGGACGTTCATGTTATGGCCATTTTCCGGTGGAAAAATAAAACGGTATTATCGTCAACACACTAAAACTGACTTGGTTGAAAGGCTAGTGCCATTCACAACCCCGAAACGCCATGGACTATTTCCAAGTTCGACATCCAGTGGTCCCGATGCACCAATCTCAGACAGGGGCGCCGGAAGAGGGGGGCAGAGGGGGCAGCTGACCCCCTGCCCTTGACCAAGGGGGCGAGCGGGGGCAGGACTTGCCCTTTTTCTGGAGACAGAAAATGCTTTTTGTGTGTTTAATCTCGTGTTTGTATAGCAAAATGTGACTTTTTTGGTCCAAATACCACCAATTTCACAAGGAATATTAATTTTTTGTCACTTTTATCACAAAACGATTCTCAGAGTTCCATGTATGAATAATGGCCGAATGCTAGTGTACTGAAGTAGGACCGTACTCAGTGTGGACGTATAGCACACAGTGATACATTTTGTTTAACACATATAACGGGCTGATCATAAAGATTAAATATGCGAAATGTAATAGCAATAGCGCATATTTTGTATTTTGAAGATATGAGACAATGTATTGTATGAGAACTTACTTTTTCGAGTGTTTATATATACGGAACACTAAGGCCGGATTCGTCATGTCCGGTTTAAACATGGTCTACGTAAACCTTTAGATTTAAACAGCAATTTGACCGCTAAATATGTTGTTTAAACCCGAGGCCGCGGGTCTACATGTACGTGACGCATTCGTCATCTCTGCTTTAAACCTGGTCCAGCCAGACCCATTGTTTGGCAGTTAATGTCTCTGTGACAATTAACGGTACTTGCCTTATGCGGACCGCCGAGTTCTATCGACATATAAAATCGATAATTACGACAACTAGCAAATTGTGATTGGAAATTAATTAGCCATGCAGAAGCACTCATACCTGCAAATGTGTGGGACGGTCCAGCTAAACTCCGTTTCGGGAGGCTATACTTGAGATGACGAATCTGGATCGTGGTTAACATGGGTGGAGCTGTACATAATATCGATTGGTGGCGTGTCCATAGGATGAGAATGGCAGCTTGCAGCTATATGGTATTATTATATTACAATTGGTTCATTCCCACGCGAGCGTGGGTGTGTTTGTTTGCGATAATTGACATCAATCATTCTACTGGCTGCGTTTGGTCCGCCTGGTAACTGGGTAGTTCGATTGCATGCTCATCTCTTAGAATCTGCTAGCCACTGAACGACCACAAACGCCCACTCAGACCCGGTTTGGCTGGACCGTCAATGTAGGTTTATACCAGGTTTAAACTTGGAGGTTTAAACTGGAGATGACGAATCCGACATAAGCATTATTTACAAAGTGATGTGCTCACCGCTTCAGATCCAATTTTCTCTTCGACTTCATGCAAAGAGCATCCTTCAGGCTTCAACCAATGCTCTTCGCTGCATTCGTGGTCTAAACCTCGACGGTGTCTATGGAGAAATCTCCCTCGATGCAGGAAAGATAGAGCTTCATGCTTCTCCCTGAAGATCATGCTGTGTGCACCGGTATCTGTGGTAAATGAGACGAGTATACTGTCATGTATGCATGATATGTATTTGCTTTACACCCGTTCATGCGCTATGGACATCCTATTCCTTCCAGTGTTTAATGACCACGGTTGATAGCTACAATCAGTTATAACTAATGCCTGACCTACTGACCCAGCGCTAAACTTGTCGCTCTAACAAAACAGTGTGAATGGGGTGACTTGTACATAGTTTTTGCGACATATGGGGAAAATAATACAGACATTACATGGTTTATTCACCCGTTAAATTTAAAGGCTGCTATTCTTGGATGGACGAGTTCGGGTCCAATTTGGACTTATACGTCGATGGAATATATGCCAGTTGGATAGACACGTCCACGTTGACATGTCATAATTGGAGAGGACTACCGCAATATAAACTATAAACATAGATTAAAATTTTGTATTGAATATATCGTATGTTGTATATTGTATGTTTTTCCCAGCCAAAATTACAACTTATTTTTTCATAAAACCCGACTTCAATACTACAAACAGTTCTTGTGTGAATAAAATATAAATAAACCTGAATATTGGGTATATGATTTGTCTATAATGTGGTTTATTTCGCGGTGAAATTTCTCAGTTGAAATAAAATTTGACTTGATCGAGGGTGCTAACAAGATATCGGTCTCCCTGCTGATGATAAACTCTATCTGCGCTCTGATAGGATAGGATAGGATAATTTTATTTACAATATACACACATGGAAAGTACAATTACAAATAAATATAATATTAATAGACTATACTCATGTATATTGTTAGGGGTGATATAGTCATGACTGATCATTTCCGCGAGATCGTCCGACTCGTTCTTAATATAGCCCTTGAATCTATTATATCCCGATGGTTGTATCTATATTGTAATTGAGAGAGAAAATCGAAATAAATTCAATATTAATTCATAGAAGCGTTTCCGGACGGGGTTATTATTTATTATTACACTATGTAAAACATATTTGTAAGAGATACACTATCTTCACATATTTGAGAAAGCGTCAAGTTACTCGCAGACGACTATTCTGAACGCATGTGTACATATCCCAGCTTTTTGATGAGGGTAAACCCTTCATCTATGCCGACAGCAAGGAAACTAATAGCCGATAACAGCAAGGCCTGCGGTGGTCAGCTATTATATGGGCATTTATTTGGCTATTTCTGAATGTTTTGGCCAGTTTTAAGAAACTTTAGCCAAATTGTAAAACTTAAATATAGGACATTCAGAAAACCTAAACTATATTCAACAGAACACCAATAATATTACAAAATAACACAAATAAAAGCAAGGTAATAAAATTAATGTTCAAAAAATATATTTCAAGATGAGCAAATTGACACTGCACGTGTGTACCATGCATGTGTATCATCACTAAATACGATAAATCTGTATAGTATATGTACCAACATATTTGTGCACTTTATTCTTTATTTACGTATTGTTTCCGTCGTTTTATATTGAAATCACAAAGCACTATATTTTGTCAATTGCTTGTGAAGCCTGCTGTAACGATATGGCCTTGCTTCAATACGATATGTAGGACGATTCCCCCCCCCCCCTCCCACAGTATGATATGCGTATCGGAATTAACTTTTGATTAAAGAACTTATTGAAATTTTAACCCTCAGTGACAAATTGTGGCCTTGTATTTAATAATGAACCAAAGCCGAACGCTTCGGGTCGTATATATAGACTATATCTGATTTTGTGACGTCGCCAATTATTATTTAAAACGACGCTGTTGTTTTGAATTTATGCGACCACTTTTGTCGCACAGTAGATCGTTGGTCGTAAAGCATTAATGTCGTAATCGGATTTGTTTTACTGTGTCTATCGATTACTAGTGTTCCAAAATAAGGGGAATTACTATCGGAATAATGAACAATTATTTATTTATAAACAGTTATTATCAATAAATTTGTTCAATTAGTTCAATTTCCTACGTTTATTAGCAGAAAACCAGTTACGACGTCATGACGTCATTTGTCTTGGCGGGCCAGAATCCAAACAAGGCTGCAATTGTCATGTCGTATCCGACAACTGATTTTTTCTGTGAGCCCTTGTGTCCGGAGTGTAATTATTAATAATCACCCAACGAAGGAAGGCCAAAGTGAATTTTATTTGATAGGAATACGTATCAATGAACTTATTTTTATAACATTAATAAATCCACATATACAATATACCTTGTGTGTGATTTAGGTGCGGGTCGTTAATTACGCTAGCGTATATGGTCATATAATTACAACTACTTTCGTTTTCGTCGAAATGCGGTCATTTGATTGGTCGAGAGGCTAGCGCGTGACCTGATCTATAAGTGCATAGACGTTGCAGTAGACGATTCACATCGCGTAGTGATACTAGAATATGGGCGAGTCTATAACCGTCGCCCCACACGACGTCCCCGGGTGACGCGAAAGCGCGGAACGAGAATTCCATTAGAATGTCAGTAAAACAAAACTCGAAAACTCAATGCTAGAAAAATTTGAACATATTATGAACAAGTAGTTGATGTCTATATTGCATGTTTCTGCTTCTTGGGGACACTATACTATACTTATGTCTGTTCATTTCAGCCGTATTCATGTTTTTTGTAACGCTCGATTGAACACTCAAAGTTCGTGCCGCGTTTTTCATTTGTCCAATTTTCGAAAGAGCGTCCATGACAACGTGTATAGTTACTGTGGACACAAATTATCACGAATCAGGCTGCTCAACATGGCTAATTTTATTGGAAATAAATAAAATGTGTTACCCGATTACAACCCTATTAACATTTGTCAGCTTCATAACAATGTTAATGACATGGCATTTGTCACGAGAACATTAGATGTGAACAGGGCATTTGTTTACAAAATACATCGGCCATCGAGCTGGAGTCTGGAATTAATAATTTTACCGGAGATCGCTATCCAATCGCTTCGGATTCGACTCTGTGTGTGTTGGTAATTGTTGGGGTGTTATTGAGTCATTTTAAACGTAAATCGTAACCAAACAAGTAATTGTTTTATCATGGATAGTTCATTGCTGAAAATTGAAGTTGAAATTTCAATATATATTTTCTGAAAGTATGCTTGGTGAAGTTGCTCGTTGACAATTTCGGCCAATTTATTTTCGGCCCATCAACCAAATTCGGAGATCATCCAACGGAAAATCCTGTTTTGGCAATTAATTATCTGAGATGGATTTTTAGTAGATTGTTGAAAATAAAGTGTTATCGTTGTAATTATAAGCCAACAACGTCGTTTTTCGGTTGATCTATGAGCCTATATATCGATCAGTAGACGAATAACATACTTAGTATCATCCGCTTCACGAAATTATACAGTATGTTATTCGTCTACTGATCGGTCTATAGGCTCACAGATCAACCGAAAAACCACGTTGATGGCATATATTAATGGTAATGCAATTTCTTATTTTTAACGAATGCAGTATACCATTTCGTGCCTAATATATAATTAAAGCTTATATACACTGACAAACACTGACGCCATTGAATTTATCCTTCAGATTCAGTTAGACGCTAGTCTTGAATGCTATATTTACCACTAACATCCACTGAGGAATTGCACATGTACGTGTAGTCGACAAAATATAACAAAACGTGAGAATAAGCGCATCGATCGCGATACGACTAGTAAAGCATATCGCAGGACGATTATTACAGATATATATAATCGCGATACGACTAGTAAAGCATATCGCAGTACGATTATTCACATATATATATAATCGCGACACGACTAGTAAAGCATATCGCAGCACGATTATTCACATATATAGATATATATATAATCGCGATACGACTAGTAAAGCATATCGCAGTACGATTATAATCGCGATACGACTAGTAAAACATATCGCAGTACGATTATTCACAGCTATATATAATCGCGACACATGTGTATTAGTTGGGGAGCCCGCATATGTTCCATTTACACTTTTGCGTACAAAAGGTTTGACCCCCTAAAGTTGGTACCAATTATGGTACATTCTGAAAAACCGATTTCTTAAGTGGCGCATTCCTGGGGTTTAGGGGCCGCTGAACCCCAAAAAGTGCCAAAAATCACTTCTATTTACACTTCCGCGTACATCGATGAATTTTGGTTTGATGATACTCCTAAGTGTACTGATAAAGAAAACACAACTTAAAAAAGGGATTTTCCTGGGGTTTTCACATAAGAAAGGGGGTCCCATGCTGAACCCCAAAACGTGATTTTTCACTTTTTTTATACTTTCGCGTACATCCATAAGTTTTGGTCTCAAAGTACTTTCATATATACTAATTATAAAAACACAACTTAGGAAGCAACTTTTCCTGGGGTTTTAAGATAAGAAGGGGGTCATCGGATCACCCCCAAAACGTAAAAAAATCACTTTTAGTTACATGAATGCATTCGTCCAACGTGTGTGTATGTGCGTACACCCCTGGAACGTTGCACTATTACAACAAATACATCCCTAAATCGAAACGATCAACTTAAGAAATATATATTCATGTCATTTTCTGATAAGAACGAGACCTGTTACCCACCCCCCCCCCAACCCGATCCATTTTCTAGAACTATAAGTGAGCCAGTTTTATGAAAATTATAGCGGAAAATCTAGTAAAATGTATACAAATGTATATATTTTCGTGAAGCTAAGACATAATGACACTTTTTTGGGCCAAAATTGAAACTCACCATCCAAGATGGCCACAAAAATGGCCGCCGGAAGTTGAAAATATGACATTTGTTCACAAATATCTTCTAGATCAATTCATGCTGTTTGGAACTGGTTGAGTAATGCAACTTTATTTTGTGTTTTGTATATTAACTGATCATTGGAGCAATTAAATATGCAATTATTGGGGTCCTAATCCCTTCCGATCCCTCAAATATTCGATTGTACAGAATGCGGTATAAAATTTCACAAAAAATTACAATTGGGATTCTATTCATATTTCAACATGAAATGAACAGAACTTTGTAATGTAAGTGAGGCATATCATTATCTATGAATATTCCAAATCACTGGAACCAAAAGTCTTACTTTGGCTCAAAATGGCTGCCAATATGGCCGCCAAATATGGAAAATTGTAAATATTACACCAGCATGTCTTGCAATCGCTTACAAGTTGTGTTGATGTATAAAATGGGCTATTCTGCATTCTATACATTGAATACTAACATGTCTGATGCACCATGGTTAATTGTTACTATTTTCACCACTGACATCGTCAAAAATATTGGACTTTTCTCTAAAAAGCTTGACATAAATATTGACAAAAATTCAGTTTTCAGGTTTGGACCATTTTTTCTGGTAAAATATAACTATCTTTGGATTGAAAGGTGTTTATTGTATTGGTCTATCTTAAATGTGTCACACTACAGTGTTTATAGATCAAGATGGCTTCCAAAATGTAAAATTCTAATTTTTTACATATATCCCGAACATTCTCTGCATTATCCGAAAAGGTAGCAAATTGTAACTCACTTGGTTATTATACGTGTCAGTTAATTAACTAACAACTACATGTTCTATTCCCAGTTGTCCCATTTCCGTATGGGGCATGACAAATTCATTTTAAAGTATGTAATTTTGCCGAGAACCTCTTTTGTGATTTTGGCCATATTTATTGAAAGGAAATGGGCAGAACTTTGAGACAGACCATAATCTTTGGCTATTATGTTCATTATGATAAAAAAATGTCAACAGGATACAGTGTGGATGCCAAGATCATAGCCAGGGAGTTAGTCTGTGATCATATGTGAGGTGAATAGGTATACAGGGAGTTATTGTATGTCATGACTAATGTGAGTAGGTATATAATGAGTGACTATATGGTTATGAGTGGGTTGTCCATGGTAAGATGCATCTAGGTATACAGGGAGAGGTCATGGTCAGATGTGAGGTGAATCGGTATGCATGGAGTGACTGTATGGTGTATGATTGTGTATATCCAGTTCGGGTGCACCGGTGTGTCTGTATGGTCATTTGTGTGGTGTATGGATATAGCTACATGGTCATCTATGTGTTGATTATGTATATATGGAGTGACTGTAAGGTCATGGGTGGGATGTACATGCGTTGTATGTATGATCATGGATGGGGTGTGTGGATAAATAGGTAGTGATTTTATGGTTACGGGTAATGTGTATAGGTATACATGGAATGACTGTACGGTCATGATTGAATATGAATACCTGGAGTTTATCGAGTGGAGTGGACATTATCGAGCGTGTGGGTACATAGAGAGTGTCCTTGTGGTATCGGGTGGGATGTATATTTATATATCTCGTGGATGTATTATCATTGGTGGGTGTATACGGCTTAGCTGTATTATCATGGATGGCGTGTATGAATATACAGTGAATTGCTGAATCGTCATGTGTGAGGTGTATACGCAAGTATGGATTGTTTGAGTGGTCGTATGTGCGGGTTTTTTTTGTATATATGGAAGGGCTGAATGGCCATTAGTGAGGTTTACATGTATACCTGGAGTGAATTTATGGTCTAGGGTGGGCTGCATATGTATATCGAGTGGTTATATGACTATGAGTGTCGAATAGGTATACAGGTAGTGACCGTGTGGTTAATGGTGAAATGATTACATGTAGGTATACACGTAGTGACTGTATGATCATAAATGTAATGAACATCTATACAGGGGGTGACAGGCGTATGAGTATACATGTACCTGGTGTTCCTGTTTGGTGACTCGTGTCGGTATCGTCATGTGTAGGTTATACCAATACACACACGTGTTGCTTTATTGTCATGGGCGAGGGATATGTGTATATAGCGAGTGGCTATATGTCCATGGATGAGGTGGATATGCATACATGGAGTGACTATTAGTATATCTTGAGTGGCTATTCGGCTATGGTGTGACACACATGGATACAGGGATTGACATGGCCAATGTTGAAGTGAATATGTATACAAGGATTGACCATGATCGTGTATGAATGTTTTGAATAGATACACACGGGGTGACTATATGGCCATAGGTCAGGTGAAGGAGTATACCAGGTAACATGGGTGAGGGTATGTGTATGGAGCGAGTGGCTATATGGCCATTGGTGATGTGCATATGTATACCGGAGTGACTTTATGGTCATTGTTGTGGTGTTGATGTATATATTGATTGTATATTTGACCATGCGTTTGGAGAATATGTATACAGGGATGATGACCTTATGGCCAATGGTGAGATGAATGGGTATACAAGAAGTGACTATATGGTTATGGGTCATGTTTAGGGGTATACCCGGTGTGCCTGCATTGTGACGCGTGACTATGGTCATCCGTGGTCATGGGTCAGGTGTACATGTATACAGTGACATATGACATGACATGACATCTCTATTGATTAACATATCCTTGAGTTATTGTGGAAAGCGATAGCCACCCAAGGTACACATGTACAACCCACCCATTACCCCAGTCACTACATATGTACATAAACACCACACAAATGACAACACAGTCACCCACTTTATACACGTACATGTACTAGTACACCTGAGCATACAGCTATACTTGGTTATACCCGTACATACCACAAATGACGATACAGCCACGAGTCACCATGCATGAATACCAGGTATACACCTACACCCGACACATGACCATATAGTCACTCTATGTATACATATTCACGATCATACAGTCACTCATTGTATACATATTCACCTCACCGTGGACCATACAGCCACTACATGCATACATATTCGCCATACACATGCCCATAGAGTCAATTCAGGTATACATATGCACATCACCAATGGTGATATCCCTTCCAGATATACCAATATCCGCACATACGACCACTCATAAGTTCCATACTTGACATACTCATACACGCCATCCATGATAATAAATCTACTCCCCATATACCACCAATGATAACACATCCACAACATATATAAATATACGTCCCACCGTTACCAACAGGGCACTCCCTTTATATCCACACATCATTCATGACCATACAATAACTCCGTGTATACCTATTATCCTCATCTATGATCATAGAGTATTAAACTCCCTGGCTGCCATCTTGGCTTCCACCCTGTATCCAGTTGATAATTTTTTATCATAATGGGCCAGAATACTCACATATCATGGTTCATCTCAGTTCCGTCTCAAAGTTCTGCCCATTCCCTTTCAATAATATGGCCAGAATCACAAAAGAGGTTCTCCGCAAAATTCGATACTGCAACTTTAAAATGAATTTGTCATGCCCCATACGGAACTGGGACAAACATAATAGATCGTAGTTGTCAGTTAATTACATTGTAACTAACACGTACAGTAACCAAGTGAGTCACAATTTGCCACCCTTTTCGGATAATGCAGAGAATAATGTTCGGGATATGTTAACTTTTAAGTTTTTACAAATTTGGTTGCCATTTTGGAAGCCATCTTGAGCAATTTAGTCTATAAACACCGTAGTGTGACACATTTAAGATAGACCAAAACAATAAACACCTTTCAATACATAGATAGTTACATTTTACTTGAACAAATGGTCGAACCCTGAAAGTGAATTTTTGCCGATATTTATGTAAAGTTTGTGAGAGAAAAATCCAATATTTCTGGTGATGTCAGTGTTGACAATAGTAAAAATGATCCATGGTGCATCAGACATGTTAGTATGCAATGTATAGAAAACAGATTAGCAAATTGTGTACATCAACCACAACTTGTAAGCGATTGCAGGACACCCTGGGGCAATAGTTACCATTTTCCATATTTTGGCAGCCATTTTCGCAGCCATTTTGAGCCAAAGTAAGATTTATGGTTCCTGAGATTTGGAATATTCATAGGTAATGATATGCCTCACTTACATTACAATGTTCTTTTCATTTCTTGTTGAAATATGACTAGAATCCCAATTGTGATTTTTTTTAAATTTTGTAATGCGTTCTGTACAATCGAATTATTGAGGGATCGGAAGGGGTTAGGACCCCAATAATTGCATATTTAATTTTTCCAATGATCAGTTAATATACAAAACACAAAATAAAGTTGCATTACTCAACCAGTTCCAAACAGCATGAATTGATCTAGAAGATATTTGTGAACAAATGTCATTTTCAACTTCCGGCGGCCATTTTGGTGGCCATTTTGGATGGTGAGTTTCAATTTTGGCCCAAAAAAGTGTCATTATGTCTTAGCCTCACGAAAATATATACATTTGTATACATTTTACTAGATTTTCCCGCTATAATTTTCATAAAACACTTATAGTTCTAGAAAATGGATCGGGTTGTGGGGGGGGGGGGGGGGGGTAACAAGTCTCGTTCTTATCAGAAAATGACATGAATATATATTTCTTAAGTTGATCGTATCGATTTAGGGATGTATTGGTTGTAACAGTGCAACGTTCCAGGGGTGTACGCACATACACACACGTTGGACGAAAGCAATCATGTAAATAAAAGTGATTTGTTACGTTTTGAGGGGTGACCCGATGACCCCCTTCTTATCTTAAAACCCCAGGAAAAGTTGCTTCTTAAGTTGTGTTTTTATAATTAGTATATATGAAAGTACTTTGAGACCAAAAATTATGGATGTACGCGAAAGTATAAAAAAAAGTGAAAAATCACGTTTTGGGGTTCAGCATGGGACCCCCTTTCTTATCTGAAAACCCCAGGAAAATCCCTTTCTTAAGTTGTGTTTTCTTAATCAGTACACTTAGGAGTATCATCAAACCAAAATTCATCGATGTACGCGGAAGTGTAAATAGAAGTGATTTTTGGCACTTTTTGGGGTTCAGCGGCCCCTAAACCCCAGGAATGCGCAACTTAAGAAATCGGTTTTTCAGAATGTTACATTATTGGTACCAACTTTAGGGGGTCAAACCTTTTGTACGCAAAAGTGTAAATAGAACATATGCGGGCTCCCTAACTATATATAGCGACGTCCCTAAAATTTGGCTGACTAATAACCAAGAGTTATAGGACAATTACCTGTTGAAAGCGTGCCCCCTGCAAACAGGATTCCGATAAACGAAATAGAAAACGGACACATCTGAAATGGACAAACAAGACGTTAAACTGAAGTATAATAATGCAATTTGTTACCATCCTCTCTATTTTACCACCTTCAGATTGGTGCAAGTCCTGTCACGCGCCGGGCGACAAATCACATTGTTACCCAATAGTAGAGTTTTACTTCGTAAATCATTGGGATTTATAATTAACTGGTTAACCCCAAATTCGCGTTCGTAACGCCACAACGAACTGTTGTCCGCCCTGAATTAACTGTTGCCCGGTTTGCAATCACGGTCAGCTTTCGTGACGTCACGAGTGAACTGTTGCCCGACCCGAGCGAACTGTTGACTGGCTCCGAGCGAACTGTTGACTGGCCAATGTATTGGGTAACAAAGCAAATATTTCATGTGTCTTTTGGGAACAGGCAAAATTTGTGTCCATCGGTATCAGGAATGACTATCGAACTGTTGCCATCGGCCTTCGGCCTTGGGCAACAGTTCGATAGTCATTCCTGATACCTCGGGACAACAATTTTGACTGTTCCCAAAAGACACATGAAATAATTGCTTACTATATCGCTTACCAACATGACGACATATCTATTTATTGACGTTCGCCAAAGATTGCAATAAAGAGTTAATGAAATTGACAAGTTTGTTTTGATCATTCAAATTGAGTTGTCATTTGTGAGTTATCTGAACACCTATATGTTCGTTGCGATTTTAAACACCAAACTCGTGCGAGTTTATTCGCACAACTGACTTTGGATGAGGTTATCAAGTTTGACACTGCATTCAAGCTCCGCTCAATGTTCAAATTACCACATTGTGTCACCCTACCCCGCCGCAACATTTTATGATCGGGAGATGTTTCTAGAATTGTAAGATATCAAAATATTATGACATTCTTCTGATTTGATATGAATACTTGATCGTCTGCGAACGACTTCTAGCGCTTCACTTCGAGTTTGATCATTAAAGGGTAAATAACATAAATAATTTATATTCGGTCGAGCTACATTTACTCCATTTCATCAAATGTATAATGTTACTATATCGCTTACCACCATGACGACATATATATTAATTGACATTCGCCTAAGATTGCAATAAAGGGTTATTGAAATTGACAAGTTTGTTTTGATCTTTCAAATTGAGTTGTCATCTGTGCGTTCTCTAAACAAATATATGTTGTTCGGAGAACGTCTACGACTTGTTGTGAATCAAATGTATCAAACTCGTTTCATAAAATAATATATCCCAACATAACTCGTTGGAGATATCTATGTATTATACGCATATCTATATTTATATTTGGTAATGCCTGTCTGTGTATAGAAATTCACATGGGAACATCTAGATGACACCAAAGGGGTCTAACATGAGTAACATTTTACGAGGAAGATTATGGTGTTGGTTATAAATTTCTAAAGTGACGCTGTTATTGTCAGGGACAGAAAATGGGGAGTTTTTGTCGACGATTTCCTCCAAACTTATCATATCCATGATATGAGGAATCTATTGATGTGGTTTAAGATGTCAAAAGTTCGAGTTCATAAAAATTGATAAAAACATTTCAGCACCGATTTCCTCCGAATTGATTCACATTCTCCTCCATGATACGAGGAATATAATCGTGTGATTTAAAGACTCCGAAATCGGTGCCGTTTGGGTGAGAGATGGGGGCACTAAATTTGATGCCTTAGAGTGGGAGATGGGGGGGGGCTAAATTTGGTAATAATTTGTTTAGTAGCCGATTACCACCAGCCTTATACATAATCATCTCCTATGATATCAGGCATCTAATCGTGTGGTTTAAATATGTCAAAAGTGGCGCAGTTCGAGTCAGGAGTGCAAGGTATAGGGGAGAGGGGCACCGAAATTGATACAAATATTTTTAGCGCCGATTTGCACCAAATTGATACACATTTTTCTTCATGATAAATGAATCTAATCGTGTAATTTAAAGACGCCAAATTGGTGCCGTTTGGGTGAGAGATGAGGCTCTAAATTTGATACACAATTGTTTAGTCGCCGATTTCCACCAATCTTATATATATTTTTCATCTTTATAATGGGTCTATTGTGTGGTCTAAGCATGTCAATAATGACACTGATTGAGTCAGGGACAGGGATGTTAGGGTCACGGTCACCGAAACTAATACAAATATGTTTAGCGACAATTTCCACCAAATTAATACACGTTATTATCCTATGATACGAGTAATCAAATATTGTGGGTTAAACATTTGGTATCTATATTTGCAAATGTTGGTCTGTCTGTGTTCCATATAACTTCGCGTTACGGGCACCACCTAGATGCCACCAAAGGGGTCTAAATGGGGCAACCTTTTATGAGGAATATAATGGTGGGCAAATATTTTCTAAAGTGACGCTGTTGGTGTCAAGGGCAGAAAAGGGGGAGGGGCAGAAAAAATGATGAAATATTTTTGTCGCAGATTTCCACCAAATGTATACAAAATCAACTTAATAATATGACGCCGTTCGAGTCGGGGGTGCACGTAGTGGAATAGGGCCACCAACATTAATAAAACTGACTTTAGCGCCGATTTCCACCGTTTGTATACATATTCTTCTCCACGATACGAGGAATCTAATCGTGTGGTTTAAAGACGCAAACTTTGTGACGGTTCGATGAGACATGGGGGTCATATGAATTTGATAAGAATTTGTTTAGTTACCGAATATCAACAAACTCACACATCATCACCTCTATGATATCAGGAATCTAATGGACGTGGTTTAAATATGTCAAAAGTCCCGCCGTTCAAGTCATGAATGGGGAGAGGTGGGGCACCAAATTATGTTTAGCACTAATTTCCACCAAATTCAAAAACACGTTCTTCTCCGATGATACGAGACTTCAAATCATGTTTGTTAAAGACGCCATATTTGGCGCCGTTTGGGTCAGGAATGTGACAATTTATTATGGTGGAATTTGGTGACAATTGGTCGTCATAATTAATATGTCATAGCAAGCCATGTCGCCCGTTGCAAATTCGCACAATGAGTCTACCAAGCTCTACCAGCGACGGTCGATCTCTCAAGGGTGTATCTACCTGAATGTCTTGTCGCTGTTGATCTTTACTCAACATGCAGTGTTATAAGTTGCATGCTAACAGACAAGTGCACTTGATAACTTAATGAATAACCCATTTCTGTCAACAGTCATGATTGTTTTTACTAAGAACAAATCGCCCGTGTAATTTCTCAGCAAATGCAAGTGAGTCAAACCTTATGCGTAGAACTAAACGTCGCAAAATAAAAAACGCAATTGTGGAACTGTCTTAATACTCATGAAATTAATATAAGTAGATACACGTGCATTGAGATCATATAAAAAACGTACCACGTGCATGATATGTGAGTGAATGAGGTATTGCCACAAGGCCACGGTCAAACACAATTCTGGACGATCGATCGAACAATTATATATATCGTAGCGAATACAATTTAGCAAAAATTCATTGGGCCTGAGAAAACGCGAATCGTGGTCGGTACAGAGCCGCAAAATCAGACAAAACACGCAATGTAACAGCAACGAACAATAACTCTAAAATGCAGAAAGCGTTTATTATGATCGTTTTCGCATATATTCGCTGCGTGTTTCCCCCGTCAAATTATTTACAAACAACAGCGACACTCAAGTTGCCAAATATTGGCGTTCTTAAACAAAATAAAACATCACTTGTTGCATCTTGGAAACATGTTCTGCAAATATGATAATGAGTAATATTTGGACACTTCGAGAAGCAGACTAGAGTCATACACTCATTTTCATTATAATTACAATGTTGTTTGCATCCAGATGCGGACTGGGCCAAAAAACCGGCCCGGGAAATGAATATAATACCGGCCCATCAGCCGAAGGCAGGTGCCGAGGCGCAAAGCGCCGAAAAAAACAATTCTACACTGAGAAATTTTTTCTACACTGAGAAATTTATTTCTACACTGCATAAAATATGTTCAACAACGTGATGTTTTATTGAACAAACTAAACATTAATTCTGCCCCTATTGCACAAAATTCGTCTGAATCTTTTAAGATTCTAGAACAAATTCTGAACCCAACAAACCCTAGCGATACTAGATATATCTGCGAATTTTGCTCTTGATATATTTGGAATAACGATTAAAAAATATTTTAGTTTGATTTTAAACACCGGAATTTCCCGAAAACTGGAGAAATGGAATTATTAGACCACTCTTTAAAGGGAGGGAGAATCTACCGAGCCTAATAACTACAGGATTTTTTGGGATTTACAGCTGGGAGTTACCGTTAAAAACGGAACGAACCGAAGCTGATTGCAGGACGCAGTATGAAAGCCAGTGTCATCATTAGTTACTGCGAACGCCATATTGTGATTGTGTATGCATCTGATTGTACCCCCCCCCCCCCGAACGTCACATTATACTCACATGGGGAACCTGCAAACTTCCCAATTTAGGTAACTTCTGTCTTTCCTCGCCGGTTTTCCGCTTCTCGGGTGATATATATTTATATATATATATTATATATTGGCAGTACACATTATCCGAAGTAAAACATTTTACATGTGGAATAATTTCCGAATCAATATATTCTTGTTTAGTGACGGTTCCAAATATGGTTACAATCGGGACAATCTCAGACGCCGTCGTAAAATGGAATTCACTTCATGAATTGATGTGAGAAGAGTGCCATCTTATTGGATACACGGCTGGTTAAACTACACATGTGGCGGCCCACGTCGGTTTCATTTGCGACCCAACCACATACCCCCCCCCCCAAACCGTAAAAAAACCTCGGATTCTCGCTTGATAGAAAATCACGTGGAATCAGAATTTTTCCGGCCTCTGGCCCATCGGGAATATTCCCGGTCTCCCGATCGGCCAGTCCGCCTCTGTTTGCATCGTTCATAGAGCATATGAGTGTATTATGTACTAATCCACGAATCAAATTCATTCATTTGCTGCATATATTCTGTTCAGCAATCAAAGGAGATGGTCCCATAAATGGCCCGATCTAGTGTACAGTACCCCTTGAAACCACTCATATCGGCCAGTTTATAGTCGCGGGATCTAAACATCGATAATACATGTTGTACATTAAAACATATCTTACAACACTCACCTTCTGTGTGGGCTCAGTTTCATATGTTCTTCGTCCGTTCAAACAAAACGTTTGCAAGAATATATCACTGAGCCAAGCTGCAATAGTGACCAGATTACCACCACCCGTATATTATGTGTGAAATGAAAGGCTATAGGGAAGTTCGTTTCAATTATTGATATATTGGGTTAGTTATCATAACTCAAATATTTCTCTCGAAATTCATATTGATATATCGAAATATAGAAGTGGTGTTATCTGTTTATGACGCCCATATATTGCTATAATAAATCGAAAAAATATAGTACACGCAACAGTAACAAACGTTGGTGATTGTGTTAACAGTTTCCATCCACTACATTTTATTTGAACCCTAATTTATAATTTAATGTTATGTTGATGTACTTTCCGATACGGTCCCAGCCCAACTTTAGCATTATATCTTGTAGAAATTTAAGTATTTTACTCATCAACAGATTGTTATAAATCGAAGAAGAATGTTACTATAACTGGCGGGCAATAGCCATCAACACAATTTGCTCGTTCTAACATTTAAATGGACATCCCTTCTAACAGAAACACTACTCCACAAAATGAAATCAGCACAACCCATCGGGGAATTTGAGGCGCTTGGATGAAAATGCATAAGTCAGCGAAAAACAAGTCCCATAATTAGACGAGTCTTCGATTAATGACCAAGGTGTAATCTGTTTATCCCATCGAAAGCGAAAGTGGCATAGCGGTGGGTTCAGTTCGTCTGTGCATGAACTATAGTCCGTCCGTAAAACAAACTGTGAAGCTCTCCTCCCAGTCACCATATAGGCATGATTGAATTATCTTTGGTATGCTCTTGAACCACAAAGCCGTATTCGCAGGGAGCGGGTTTTTCAATTCACATGGAGACCATGGTATGGGGTAATCGTAATCTGTATTTGTAATGATTACAAATTTGTAAGTGTTCGTAGTGTATTTGTAATCAAGAATTCTAGAAGCCAAAGTATTTTATTTATCAAATTCTTTGAAAATTGGGGAGTACTTTCAATTACTTTTTGATTACTTTTGATTACTACTTGTCAAATAGATTATTTTTGTAGAAGTTGAGATAAACCATTTCTTACTGTAGTAACTATTTGAATGGGAACAATGGATATGGACAGAACACAACGCGCATCTTGATCAAGAATATTTTATCGAATGAGTTGCGGGTAGCGCAAGGATATATTTCGCGAGAGCGTAGCTCGAGCGACATGTAACTATGCGCCGTTATGAGTTCGATAAATGATTCAAGATTATGATGTAATTTGTGTTCTGTATTTATTCTACACTGTCGTGTCATATAAATTCAATCCAATACTTCCACCCTCATTGACACTATCGCAGCCTTTATAGTGATTTAAGTCTGATAAATAACCAGCAATGATCTGGGCATCACATCATTACGCTATGGTTGACGTAATATACGTCATCTTTCTTGGCGACAACGTCAACAAAAACAGTTCCGGCTTGTATTCCACTAGAGTTATACAATAATATATGTCTTCAATGGCTGGGATCCCGGTGAATACATGTGCCTCAAGTCAATGGGTGTGCAATAAAAAAAATGTTTTCATCAAAAGAACACATTCACAAATTGTTCCATCGATAAAATATTTTAAAATGTTTTTATCTGAAATGAACATATTAAAGACATATTGTGGACTTGTTCTGGTGCATGGAAATAATCAGAAAGTAGTCCGGCGCTATGCCAACCTAAAGGATATAGCATTCTGCTAACATTGCCGAAACTTTCAGAGAAATCGACCATAACACTCCATAGAAAACATCGCCTAAACCACGCTCAATTGTAAATATTTACATTTCGATTCGGGACGCAACTATCGTCGATAAACTAACACACATGATTTTGCCATCGAGAGTCATTGCATTTAATTGATATATAAGAATGACGATGTGTGTTGTCAATTTGAAATAATATTCGAAAACATAACTATAAGAGCAAGTTTATTCTCCATTTCTATTTGATCACCCTGCCGGAGTGTTTCACATCACTTACACTACTACTACTACTAACTACTGCTGCTGCTGCTGCTGCTACTACTACTACTACTACTACTTACTACTACTACTACTACTACTACTACTACTTACTACTACTACTACTACTACTACTACTTACTACTACTACTACTACTACTACTACTACTTACTACTACTACTTACTACTACTATTACTACTACTACTACTACTTACTACTACTACTACTACTACTACTACTACTTACTACTACTACTTACTACTACTACTACTACTACTTACTACTACTACTACTACTACTTACTACTACTACTACTACTACTACTTACTACTACTACTACTACTACTACTACTACTACTTCTACTACTACTTACTACTACTACTACTACTACTACTAATACTACTTACTACTACTACTACTACTACTACTACTACTTACTACTACTACTACTACTACTACTACTACTACTACTTACTACTACTACTACTTCTACTACTTACTACTACTACTACTACTACTACTTACTACTACTACTACTACTACTACTACTACTTACTACTACTACTACTACTACTACTACTACTACTTACTACTACTACTACTACTACTACTACTTACTACTACTACTACTACTACTACGTACTACTACTACTACTACTACTACTACTTACTACTACTACTACTACTACTACTACTTACTACTACTACTACTACTACTACTACTACTTACTACTACTACTTACTACTTACTACTTACTACTACTACTACTACTACTACTACTTACTACTACTACTACTACTACTACTACTTACTACTACTACTTACTACTACTACTACTACTACTTACTACTACTACTACTACTACTACTACTACTTACTACTACTACTACTTACTACTACTACTACTTACTATACTTACTCACTTACTATACTTACTATACTTACTATACTTATTATACTTACTACCTACTACCTACTACCTACTACCTACTACTACTATAATAATTATTATTTCAGCCCAGATACCTGTTATCCCAATAAGTGAGTGTTAATATTAAGCACAGGTGTGGATTAGGATCTGGTCATCAAGCGATTAGTTCAGACCACATCCATTGGAGATTTATGGCCCTTAATGTGAAAACGCATTGGTGCCAACTTTGGATTGTGGTATCCCAGTCATCTGGGCCATGTTTGAATGAAATGTGTTATCACGCTGGTCATCCTATAATCCCCATTCTAGTTGTTCCAGTACCTTCTGAGGCATGGGAAGTTGATTTTAAATGATGCAGTATGGAATTTTGCAGAAAACTTCTTTTTGGGATTGCTGAAAGGGAATGGGCAGAAAATTGATACTTCACTGATGTGAACATAATATGTGTCCACTTTGGCACATTAACATCAAAATTGTTGAACCATTATCAGACATTATCATGTCTTCCATTGTGTGTAAGTGTCATCAAGATGGAGAACTGTCTGACATAATCTCTCTATCCATTAACATATCCTTGAGTTATTGTGGAAAGGGGTAGCTACACAAGGTACACATGTACACACATGTACACACATGTACACACCAACTATGACCATATAGTCACTCCATATATAATTAAACTCCCCACAATTGACCATGTAGCCACTCACTTTATACACATACACATCACCCATGACCATGTAGCCATATTTGGGTATACCCATACACCCCACACATCCCCATACAGCCATGATTCACCATGCAAGCACACCGGGCATACCACTACACCTCACCGGTGACAATACAGTAACTCCCTGTATATATATCCACATATAACCATTGCCTATGTATCCATACACCCCACACATCATCATACAGCTAACACACACATACGTATACACACCCATGGCAACACCTCCACCCAAGATACACCTGTTCATCCCACCATGGCCATACAGTAATTCCATATATATAAACACTACACACATGGCCATGTAGCCACTCATGTGTACCCACACATGACCATAGTCATTACCTGTATACCCATTCACCCCACACATGACCTTACACCACTCATTGTATACCTACACATCTCGCTACGGACACCCCACGGTGCCCACCCATGACAATATTTTATACATATTCACATCGTTCATGATCGCAATAACTCCATTTGTATATATTTACCTTCAATGTGGCCACAGTCACTCACCGGCTGCCATCTTTAAATACACCCTGTATTAAGTTGATAAATTTTGATGCTAATGGGCCAGGCTAGCCACATATTTTGGTATATATCAGTCCCGTTTCAATGTTCTGCCCATTTCCTTTCAAAAACATGGCCAGAATCCAAAAAGAAGTTTTTGGTAAAAATCCCATACCGCATCCTTTAAAATGAATTTGACATGCCTCACCGAAGTTATTAAGTAACATGTTTAATAACCAAGTGAGTCACAATTTGCTACCCTTTCGGAACAGCAGAGAATGATGTTCGGGATAAATGTGAAAAATAAACTTTTAGCCAAATTTGGTTGCCATTTTGCAAGCAATCTTGTCTAAAAACACATATGTGTGACACTTGTAAGACAGATCAAAGCATTAAACACTTTTGAATCTTGATACCAAAGATAGTTCCATTTTACTTCAAAAATGGTCCACACCTGAAAAGTAAATGTTTGCCGATTTTGATGTCAAGTTTGTGAGAGAAAATTTCGATATTTCTGGCAATGTCAGTGGTTACAATAGTAACAATTAACCAATGTGATTTGACAATGATAGTATTCAATGTATACAATGCATATCAGTCAAATTGTATTCACCAACCACAACTTGTAAGCTATTGCGGGTCAGGCTTGGGAAATATCTACTACTAGGGGGTTGCCCGTCACAAAATGATGGGTACATAAATGTTCTGTGTTACTTTCTAGTGTCCGCTTTCATGAACAAATGTTCATTTGTATATTAGAAATGGAATTGCCATGCTAGATCTCAGGTTTGCTTTGACCAATCAGCGTGAAATTTGGTGCGCCATCTTCTAATGGCATAATGTAGGCCATGGTACAAATTTTGGCTACATTGCACGCATGGTTCAAAAGTTATAAGCGCGCCAAAAACGTGTCCGAGTTATACACACACACACACACACACACACACCCTCACACCCTCTCTCTCTCTCCCTCTCTCTCTCTCTCTCTCTCTCTCTCTTCTCTCTCTCTCTCTCTCTCTCTCTCTCTCGCACACACACACACACACGCATAGACGACGGGTTTATATATATATATAGACTAGGGGGTTGCCCGTCACAAAATGACGGGTATATGTGCTTTGTTATTTTCTAGTGTCCGCTTTCATGGACATATGGCATGGTCATGCTTCTCTTTTTTTGTTATTGGATGCACGTTGGAACACTTTATTTAACTAAAATTGTATTTCTACGCACCCAGTCTACATATGCGCATGCACATATTGAACGAAACAAAATCAGTATATTATTTAAATAATACTATGTAGGCCTACCGACTGAAACATACTCAATTCAGGAGCCTTCATTCGGGAGCTTGTTGCACATTTTGAACGGACCCACTTTGGAACCTGTATTCCGCATGCCGCCTAATTATCACACGCCTGCACTGTGCGGTCCATTTGTATGAACACTTTTCAATAAAATTGTATATGCATGCACATATGGAACGCAACAATCAAGATATTGTACTTTATCTATACTGAAACAGGCTCAATTCGGGAGACTTTATTTAGCGCGGGAGGGGGTCTACAGCCCCTTTCTGCGCATCGCGCACATTATATGATCTTAAACTGCGTACGCTTCGTGCACATATATAGGCCTATAGGGAGCTTGCAGCACATTTTAAACGGACTCCCTTTGGAAGCTGTATTCAGCATGCAGCCTATAATGATCACACGCCCTGCACTGCGCGCCCATTTATATGAACACTTTATTTCAATAAATATATATTTCTGCCCCCACCATCATTTCCCCAACCCACGTATATGCAGGCACATATGGAACGCAACAATCAAGATATTTTACTTTATCTATAGTGCCTACTAACTGAAGCAGGCTCTATTCGGAACCTTTATTTAGCGGGGGGCCTGCAGCCCCGTAGTGAGCTTCGCGCACATTATATGAATTTAAACTGCGTGCGCTTCGCGCACATTGTGATCTTTTAAACATTTATTCTTTTATCAGATTTGCACTCAACCGAAAGATTAAAAGAACATTAATTAGCGTCGGCAGTATTGTTTACACTGCAGGCCCTATTATTAGGCCTGTCCCGTGAATGTTATTTTTCTAACTGAGTTTGGCGAGTTCACGGTACCCACTGGCGGGAGGTCAGACTGTCCATTCGCCATCTTCCGTGTATACCGGTACTCCTTCGATACCACACTCAATGCACAACTTTCGTATCAAAGACAGCATTATTTACTTATGTTCAACCCCAACTGGCGAATTAAAATACCATATTAGCACCCATCATGCCCAACGACGAACATTCGAGTCTTGACTCTGCACCCCACTCCATCCACCCATTCCCAACGACGGTAGAACGTTCGAGTCTTGACTACACCCCACTATACATGCACTTCCGCGACAAAATCAACATTCGTTATCTAAATTCACAATGAACCTGAACTGACACATTAATTTAGCGCTTATTTCTAACAACGCTTTGGTTGAGCGCATGGAGGTTAGGCCTACAATAGCAAAGCAAGTGTTGGTTTGCGTTCGACGTCAATGGCGTCATTTGGACAAACGTCATAAGAAATAGTGTCTATACTTGAGTGCAAATACTGCATGTGGGGACCATGCTAGATCTCAGGTTTGCTTTGACCAATCAGCGTGAAATTTGGTGAGCCATCTTCTAATGGCATAATGTAGGCCATGGTACAAATTTTGGCTACATTGCACGCATGGTTCAAAAGTTATAAGCGCGCCAAAAACGTGTCCGAGTTATACACACACACACACACACACACACCCTCACACCCTCTCTCTCTCTCCCTCTCTCTCTCTCTCTCTCTCTCTCTCTCTCTCTCTCTCTCTCTCTCTCTCTCTCTCTCTCTCTCTCTCTCTCTCTCTCTCTCTCTCTCGCACACACACACACACACGCATAGACGACGGGTTTATATATATATATAGACTAGGGGGTTGCCCGTCACAAAATGACGGGTATATGTGCTTTGTTATTTTCTAGTGTCCGCTTTCATGGACATATGGCATGGTCATGCTTCTCTTTTTTTGTTATTGGATGCACGTTGGAACACTTTATTTAACTAAAATTGTATTTCTACGCACCCAGTCTACATATGCGCATGCACATATTGAACGAAACAAAATCAGTATATTATTTAAATAATACTATGTAGGCCTACCGACTGAAACATACTCAATTCAGGAGCCTTCATTCGGGAGCTTGTTGCACATTTTGAACGGACCCACTTTGGAACCTGTATTCCGCATGCCGCCTAATTATCACACGCCTGCACTGTGCGGTCCATTTGTATGAACACTTTTCAATAAAATTGTATATGCATGCACATATGGAACGCAACAATCAAGATATTGTACTTTATCTATACTGAAACAGGCTCAATTCGGGAGACTTTATTTAGCGCGGGGGGGGGGAGTCTACAGCCCCTTTCTGCGCATCGCGCACATTATATGATCTTAAACTGCGTACGCTTCGTGCACATATATAGGCCTATAGGGAGCTTGCAGCACATTTTAAACGGACTCCCTTTGGAAGCTGTATTCAGCATGCAGCCTATAATGATCACACGCCCTGCACTGCGCGGCCCATTTATATGAACACTTTATTTCAATAAATATATATTTCTGCCCCCACCATCATTTCCCCAACCCACGTATATGCAGGCACATATGGAACGCAACAATCAAGATATTTTACTTTATCTATAGTGCCTACTAACTGAAGCAGGCTCTATTCGGAACCTTTATTTAGCGGGGGGCCTGCAGCCCCGTAGTGAGCTTCGCGCACATTATATGAATTTAAACTGCGTGCGCTTCGCGCACATTGTGATCTTTTAAACATTTATTCTTTTATCAGATTTGCACTCAACCGAAAGATTAAAAGAACATTAATTAGCGTCGGCAGTATTGTTTACACTGCAGGCCCTATTATTAGGCCTGTCCCGTGAATGTTATTTTTCTAACTGAGTTTGGCGAGTTCACGGTACCCACTGGCGGGAGGTCAGACTGTCCATTCGCCATCTTCCGTGTATACCGCGCACTGAAAAACTTTTCCGTGTCATGTAGTCAATTAGGTGTGTCAAACGACACGTATAGCGACACGGCAGCTCTTTTTTGATTACAATTAGTGCAGGTGTGTCATCTGACACGCTATATGTGTCGCTCTGTGTCGCAAGTTTCTAAACAACATTACCAATATCTTTGCCGACACACGGAACGTGTCGTTTTTTCCGTGTTATGTGTCATACGACACGTTTCTGTGCAAATATAAAATAATTCCCAGCCCCTCGGAATCGAAGTAGTAACGTTTCATATCATGACATATAAGTACATATATGTCTTTTGGTAGTTTATTTGTGGAATTTGGAACTGTTCAAGACGAGTTTTATCGCTGTGTCATTTGACACAGCAGATGTGTCGCCTATATAATTTGTTGACACAGTAAGTGAATCAACTCCGTGTCACTTGACACGTTTAAATACAAGACATACAATTTTTGCTTGTTGCTCAACCCATATATCAGTTCCGAATTCTGAGCCTTTGTTTAAATTGGATGTCTTGTTTTTATGTAAAGTATTTTCCCAATCCTTTTTTCACAATTATGTTCCCATGCTATTTGTTCAGAATAAACATTGTTTGAACTACAGTAAGTCATAAAATTCAGGTTTGTTTGAGCAAATATATAATTCATTATTAATCATACATAATACTCAAACCACAACATGACACCCTACAATTCATTCAATAATTGGAAACTCATGTGTATTCACTTTGAGTTATTTATTCAGTTTTAGCTACACCCATAATGGGCAATTCTAAGATGAAAGCATGCATCTGAGGATAAAATATACCAATATAACACAGTTGTATGAGAGGCCTTTTTCACATTTATTATTTATTTGTGCTTAAGCGCAAATATTTGCAGTTAAGCGCAAATCATATGCGCTTAAGCGCAATTATGTGTCTATCAATTTATTTGTGCTTAAGCGTAAATCATTTGCGCTTAAGCGCAAATACCTAACACTCCCTTACTTCCCTCTGATTGTGAATGATTAAGTCCATCTCATAGAATATTATCATGGGCCCATAGTAGTTGCCCCATATGCAGACTCAAAAGTTGAAGAAAAAACATTATTTCCATATGCATATCAGCATCTCTGTCCCTGGTGTCCCACAAAATGGTGCCTCACTCCCAGAGCTCTAGTCTATTTTATTAAAGGGAAATCCCCTGCACAGCTATATACCATTTTCATTGCCATGGGGAATTAGTGGTTACTGGTGGCTTGCTTCCCTCATACATGTATGGCGTACTTGTTGACTTGGAATAGGGGGGGAAAACCCTATTTTCATATTATCAGCATCCCTGTCCCCAAGAATTTGTGTCCCCGTCCCAGATATCTATTATATGTTATCCCCTGCACAGATATATACCATTTTCATGGCCATAAATAGGGAATTGGTGGTTACTGGTGGCTTGCTTCCCTCATATGGTGTACTTAATGACTTGAAATAGTGGGGAAACCCCTATTTTCATATTATCAGCATCCCTGTCCCCAAGAATTTGTGCTCCCATCCCAGAGATCTAGTATATGTTATAAAAGAGACATATCCTGTACAGATCTTTACTATTTCCATGGTGATAAAAGGGATCTTGGGGTTACTGGGGGATTGTTTCCCTCATATGGTGGGTCTACATGTATACATATAGACTTTAGTGATGTGTTTAGGCCTGTGCCATTTCAAATTAATTCAGGGGTGATTAATGCATATTATTTTTTATTTGCGCTTAAGGAAGTTAAGCGCAAATGATTTATGCTTAAGCATAAATATTTGCGCTTAAAGATAAGAGGTTCTTTGCGCTTAAGCAAATATATAATAAATGTGAAAAGGGCCTCCCATACAGTTGAGACCTGCATGTATTATTTGTGAAGACAAGAGTTTTTTAATATTGATGAGGTGTGATAATTATTTACTGTTCTCAGGTACAAACATAACATTTGAAGAAATTGGAGACATGAAATGAATTAAACGGTCTTCGAAATGATTTAAATTGTTGAGTGAAATGTCCATTCAATGAAAAATGCCTGAATTACCACCTTCAGATATCAAATTATAGGATAGGGATGCTGTCAAATATAATTTTTTGTAATCTATTCACTTTTAGATACACTGAAGGGAAATCACAAGTCCACGTGGCTTATAATTCACTCAATATTACCAATGAAATGTAATTATAAGAATAAATCATGTATTTACCAAATACCAACACAGATGAGACCCATTTGTGAAGGCAATGGTGTTTTATTATTGGTGAGGTGGTAATTACATGTATTGACTATTTTCAGTGACAAACCAAACAGTTCAGAGAATTGCAGACATGAAATGCATTCAATGCGCATAGAAATTATTAAAATTTTTAGCTGAAATGTACTCTGATGAAAAGTACCAGAGCTACCGTACCACTTTCAGATATGAATTTAAAAGAAAGCGGCACTGTGAAATATTCACTTTGAGTTATTTATACAGTTTTAGCCACACCAATGTAGAAAAGCAATTCAACATAACATAATTAATTCAATATAAACCAATAATGACATAATGGGCAATTTTTAGAAGAAAGCATGCATCTGATGATAAAATACATGTGTACCAATGTAACACTGTAAAGGCCTATTTGTGAATGCAATGGTGTTTTAATATTGGTGAGGTGGTAATAATTGACTATTTTCAGTGACAAACAAAACAGTTCAGATAATTGGAGACATAATATGCATAGAAATTATTTAAATTGTTAGATGAAATGTTCCTTTAATGAAAAGTGCGAGAGTTAACACTTATAAATATCAAATTTTAGGATAGCGATGCTGTAAAATATAAAATTTTAGTAATTTATTCAGATTTAGACACACTGAAGGAAAAACCCAAGTCCACGTGACTAAAAATCCACTCCATATTACCCATGAAAGGGTAATTATGAGAAGAAAACATGTCTCTGATGATAACATTTAACAAATACCAACACAGATTAATATTATTCACCAAAAGGTGGTTGACCTGTTCATGCCCTCTGGATTTTGGTCCTTAGTTGGAAAATCCAGTTTTATATTATGTTTCGCCAACACAGATGAGACCCATTTGTGAAGGCAATGGTGTTTTAATATTGGTGAGGTGGTAATTACATGTATTGACTATTTTCAGTGACAAACAAAACAGTTCAGAGAATTGGAGACATGCATATTTTCAATGTGCATAGAAATTATTTAAGTTGTTGGATGAAATATTCCTCTAATAAAATGTGCCAGAGTTACCGCTTTTAGATGTCAAATTATAGGATAGGGATGCTGTGAAATATATAAAATCAATGTTAGTACTTTATTCAGTTTTAGACACACCAATGGAGAAAAAGCAACTAAAAAATTATTAGTATAATTAATTCATTCAATATCACCCAAATGTGGACCAGACCAATCTCATCTATTTGGAAATATCGTTTGCTCCCACCCCCACCATTGGTTGGAACTTTCCAGCTGGTACCAGAAACTTTCCAATTGTTGGACATTTCCAAACTGACATCCACCCTAAAGTTAACAAAATTCCAAGTGACAGTCATTTCAGACAAATATTTCTACCAAAAGTAGAAAATATCTGCTACTATTGGTCTGAAAACAACAGATGTCCGACATATTACTTGGAAAATCAAAACAATTTCAATTTATACACACACATAATATACATATATGGTGTAAAATTTACAACTAATGGGGCAGGCAAATTTTTTTTTTCAATAGTTGAACAATTAGACCAATGTTGGGGTGGGGGTGGGGTGACATTAGTCATGTCCATTTTGGTGGTGGTCTTCTCATTAATTTACTACAAAAGCAAAATTATTATTTCAAAGGTTTATTAGTGCATTTTAAATGGTAATTAAATTATGTGTCTTATAATTATATACATGTGAAATATAATTATTATACATTATACATGTATAGTTATGTGTTACACATACACAAACAAATATAGCTGAAGTGCTATCTGTGTTACTGGTATACAGGTAACATACATGTACTGCTAAATCTGAGCTTGATTAGTTAGTTTGTTTCGTTTCGTTTCGTTTCTGATTCCTGTTTTATACAGATTTTTTGTGGACGCGCCATTTTATTTTTAATGTCACGGAAAACGCAAGGAGAGAAAACACTGGAAATTTGAATTATTATGAGGTAAGTAAGGTGTTATTAATATATCGGGGTACGTCTTCGTTATGAAACGAATGTTACCAATGTATTAATTAATTTAAGTACGATTGAAAACGCAGTATTTTTTGGTTTTAGACTTTTGAAATTGTGTTTTCTTTGTTTACGAAAATCGACGAAATTTCATTTGTGTCGAGTTGGACATACATACTTTTTACAGTCCTACTAATCTTCTGAGTGTGACTTGACGTGGTATTTGGAAACAACAGGTATTTATCTGGCGGGTCCGCTTGGTAAATTTTGCAATAAATATATTTTTGAGAATTTTTTTCTGGAATTACATCACTTGACCTACATTTGAAAAATCAATATAAAATTAAAAAAATAAATGTCGGTCAAGTGATGTAATTGCAGAAAAAACTTTCCAAAATATCTTTATTGCAAAATTTTATTTCCAAGCGGACCGCCAGATAAATACCGGTAAATACCTGTTTTCAAATTCAATACCACATCAACTTGATCAAGTCACACTCAGAAGTATGTGCAATTGTGTAAGTGTAACTTTTGGAAGTCGGTAGCCGAGAGGTAGCCTGCTGGTCATTAGAGGTTCCCCGATTATTGATTTTGATAATCGATAATCAGTCGTCAATAATCGACTATAATCGATTAATCATGCCTAATATTAACAATCAGTGGAAGTATTCCGTAATATGGCCTATTGGCTGGGTGCTGGTTAACTCAATAACTACACTGTCGCTGGTTGTTTGAGGCACCGGCTGATGTAATTTTTACGTGCATCATAAACCACTGTTAATGACTAATTTGCACAATGTATTGAATACCAGCACAGTTCTCGGCGATGTTATGGTTATAATATTTTGAGTTCATTAGAACGAACATAGCGATTGGCGATTAATTTCAGTGTTATGAATAGCCAATGTACAAACAATATAAATGTAGGAATGAACGATGGATCGCCGGCGGTTCCTAAAAAAGGAATCAAATGTTACAGAAACTATAAGTTTCATCAAACTTCCAGAGCGTGGTTAACAATCACAAACGTGTGCCCCCACCCGCAACTTGCAGGACTCCGAACAAGCAAAGTATTTGATAATAGTCAGTTTCATTCAGCATTCACCACATGGCACACGATATGGAATAGCCTTTACTAGTATTAAACTTCTAACTATACATTTGTACTTATGCAAACAAAGTACACTCGCAATTACATGTACTTCGCGGAGAACATCGCTGATTAAAATGCCATACATGTATATATTGGTTCCCTGGTTTTAGAGAGAATGTCAATCAACTTCCCATTTTCCAATCAGATTCAAGGGCGAGTGCATTTAGTTCATTGAACACGGTGACAGTTGGCACATTTCACAGACATCGTGCCACCTTTCAAGTATAAATATACAACGACATCGCAATGTGTTCAAATCTGCAGTGCCGCCAATTTGTAGAATATACAATGACCCGACGAGAAACCATGTCGCATCATCAAATGAACCGCCGACTGTTTGCAACATATATTAGTAGTACTCATGCTATTGAATCTCTTTGATACGCGATCAAAGGATGTTAACACCTCGGTTGTAGATTAAACTGTGTAAAAGACGGTATTCAATAATACCCGGCATTTTCTGACGTCAGAAATAAATAACGCAGATTAATCGACGATGGAAATGATAATCGATTATCGGTTTTTATCAACGTTCATCGATTATACGATTAATTGTGGCACCCCTAGCTGGTCTCTCGTGCTTGCGGACCGGGGATCGCAACCTGGTCAGGATATTCTGACAAAAATCAGAACTCTGTCAGATACCAAGTTTGTCAGACTGAAAGGTCTCATTCGAGATAACTGAATAAAGATCCGATTGCAAAATGCCGACCCCCCCCTCCCATTACAACACTTTGCAGGCACCGGTATGTTGTCGTGGGTGCAGTACGCTGTCCGATCGGGCGCGGACATTAATGGATGACCCGTGTACACGGCTCGGTGTGTGTGCGCTAAAGAACACTACTGGAGTCACCACAGGGTTATAAAGTTACTCGGCCATGTTAGCACCTGAACCAGTGCGTCTACAATCAGAATTGGTTCCTGCACTGTAATATCTACATATACAGATGCTCTGCAGATTTGCATGGAAATCCCCATTTAAAATTGGTCACTTGATCTCCCTCTTAAACCAAACAACCAAAGTTGAAGACACGTACGATGGCCGCAAGCCTTGAAATAGGGTGTCTGTCATTTGCAGAATGATGTCCCCAGAGGGTGAATTTAGTGATGCTACCCTGCATAGCAGGCTAGCATCACCAAATTAACCCTCTGGGAACCTCATTCTGCTGAGGTGTAAGCAGAATGAGGTCCCCAAAGGGTGAATTTGGTGATGCTAGCCCGCTATGCAGGGTAGCATCACTAAATTCACCCTCTGGGGACATCATTCTGCAAATGACAGAATGTTGTAATAGCGTTAATGAATATTGGACAAGTTGGAAATGACAGAATGGTCCAAAGATCAATATTTACCCTGGTTTCATCATCATTGTTTATAGGGAGTTGTGGGCCAAAGTGTTATATTTTGTCAAGTTCAGTCTTACAAAGTATTTTCACCTTGTTAAAAGTTATTGTGTTTACATTTGCAGCTATTTAAAGAGGGATGGGCTGATTACCGGTATGTTGATGTCCAGTTATCTGATTTTGCCTACTGAAGGGAAGTTGAATATCATTCTGTCGGTGCAGCAAATACACTCTCAACCAACAACTTGACAGTCTAGACCTGCTTTATAGATCATTACATGTGAGTTATAATAGATATTATTTTGTAATAAGTTTTATAAAATCTCATCATGATCTACATCATCATGTAACCATGTCCATGTTACATGATAATCAGCTACTGGACTACTAGATCATGCCATGAATCTACTCTGGCTAACGCCCATAGAGATCATGTTCTATCAGTTCAAAACCCGGGAACATTTTTTAAGTTTTGACAGGGAACCGTATAAAGTCGAAAAATAACGCGTTCATACCTGTTGCTTAATGATTTATTCATCGGTGCGTGAGGTTCCCAGCTCGAGATTACATTATTTACGTGACTTTTCAGACCCTATTCCGCGATAAATATTTATTTTATTCCCAGTTTCCAAATTCAGCGGAAGCAATTCTGATTGGTCGATGACCGAAAGTATAACTAAAGTATAATTTCCAGCCACCGAACCGGTTGAAAAACTGGTCAAGCTCCCCTGCGTAACACTGGATTAATACACACTATAATATCTGCTTTATATTGCCATTGATTTGGAATAAAACATTGTTTCGTGCAGGAATCGTTTGTATCTGTCTACGTTGTGAAGAAACTTGTATCCTACGGCCCGCAGTGTCCCCGATAACAGAGACTGCCGTCGCATTGGATTGTGTGTTACGCAGGGGGAGCTTGACACAGAATTGCTTCCGCGTGCGACCTGAATTTTCATGACGGGGAATAAAATAGATATTTATCGCGGAATGGGGTCTCAAAAGTCACGTAAATAATGTAATCTCGAGCTGGGAACTTCACGTACCGATGAATAAATCATTAAGCAACAGACCTGTATGAACAAAGAAGTACATTCCCCGCGTTATATTTTCGACTTTATACGGTTCCCTGTCAAAACATAAAAAAAGAATATGATCTCTACGGGCGTTAGCCAGAGTAGAGATTCATGGCATGATCTACTGGACTACATGTACTGTACATACTGTATAACATCCTGGTGATGTCTGTCTTTATGGGCTTAATTTTAACTAAACATGTTGATCTACATGTACATGTTTAGCTTTTTATGTAGTTTTGAAAATATAAACATTTTGCTCACTATCATGCCAGTGAATCTGTTATCATTATGGAAAACAAACAACCATATACCGGTACATGTATTTGGGAATCATCCCCTGACAGCTGTCACCATGTCACAGACGTCACCATACATGTACAGGCCTCATTGATTCTGTTGCTTCATTATATCAAAGATATGGCGGCGTTGACTGTGTGTCTGCTGTTAAAATATTCAGGTCTATCAAAAACCTCCATAAACAGAAAGAATAGTAAAATATAGAGTTTGCAATCAGAATATGGCATAAAAAGTATGTTATTGTTAAATGTTTTTCCTTTGTTATGTCATCAAAGGCAAAAAAAACTTTACAGAACCTGGCTTTTGTTTAGATCCAGATATGGTAAACATAAAGAGCTTTGTTTTATACTGTATGGAAACAATAACGAGCGTTTGTATCATTTGCGTGTGATTAACCAATAGAATTGCACTGTGTTATGTAAACAGAAGCAAAACTTCTGTAACATGAGAAGGTTCTTGTTTACGGTACATACCGGTACACCATCGTACGTCTTGATGACAATATATAATAACGAACCAAAGACGCTTTGGGTCGTATATACTATATAGGCTATATCTGATTTTGTGACGTCACCAATTTTTAAGTAATACGACCCTTGGATTTTGAATTTTGGATAGCACGAATGTAGGACATAGGATCGGTGGGCCTAAAGCATTATTGTCGTAATCGGCTGTCAAGAGGCCAACACAAATCAGTCGATGTGCAACATTCTCCTATTTATATAAACGTCATACAATCATTGATGTGTTTTGTTATTTATAAGGGCAAGTAGCTAGTTTATACTGCATTTCTATCAGGTCTATTCACTCTATTGGATTATAATTGGAAACATATCAAGCTAGAGTTTTAACAAAGCGTGAATTAAATTGCATGACAAAGTTTTGTTTAATACAAAATAAAAAAAAATATTAAAAACATTTGCCCAGAAAATCAATCCAGCCGCATGAATGCACATGTAGAGAATATCTTCAATTTTCTATCGGTATTTTCGCCTGAAAGATTGATGCAATATTCACAAAGTTCAAACCTAAACAATACTATAAGATTCGATTGAGTGCTTCAATTTAAGTTCATCGATACAATCAAATCAATAAATAAAATTGGAAGATAACAACATATAGTTCCAAACGTATTAACCATGTAAACCCATACTATTCTGTGAGTGTACGAAACAAACTATTTATGTAATTATAAGTATTGAAAATGTTATGTATTTCTATCAACAACGGCTGAACGAGCGAAGAGATATGAGTTTGTGCTATAAATTAATACGCAATCACAAAAAAATAAATAGTCCTGCCACAGAAATAATTTTCGCGAACACGATCAGCGAAGAATATTATGTGATTGTGATAGGAATATGAGCATAATCAGATAATATGAACACAACAACTGAGATAAGCAGGTAAGCTATGTGTGCATATTTGTGAACTCAATTCTTCTAAGCATCTGTAGATACTTTTAACGTGATGACAGGCAAAATTTTGAAAATGAAAACAACACAAAAATTGCATTGCGAAAATTCGATGCAACATGTGGTACATTGTATGTCATTCTGAGCACAGTGTCAAAGTTCATCATGGTGATCTTAGTGAACGTTCAGACGACCACGATACAATCGTACATGTATGCTCATGTCAAAATCGTAGGTCAAAAATAATATCAAGCACTGTTTGATTTTAGTCTTTAGATGCAAAATCGTGGCATATCCTTGGTCGTATGTATGTAAAAATCGTAGCTGGAAATGACCGTAGGGTAGTCAATCACATGCTTTAGGAACAACATACGATATCAATATCAGAATCTGAATGTACGACAACATCGCAATCGTATGAACAAACTATCCACGATCTCGTCGGGTCCGATTCCTCCACTTATGATTGAAATTCATGGTCGTCTGAATGTTCACTTACTTTACTGATATTCATTCAACAACTATTGATAGGTGTCAACATAGGGACCTGCAAATATTCCAGATTCGATTCGATGTCAATATCGGGGACCTGATTCAAGCTCGACACCGAATATTTTCGAATCGGTGTTACTTTGGTGTAATCTTGTTATTTTGAGTTAGATATAAACACATGGCAAATGACCTACATGTAAGTGTACGTTCAGACGACCACGATTCAATCGTAAGTTGGGGAATCGGGGCCCGATGAGATCGTAGATTGTTTGTTCACACGATTGCAATGTCGTCGGACATGCTTACCCTGCTGGACAAAACAAGTGTCCAGTGTCACCGCGGTGTATTTGCCGTTCAGCCGCGGTGTCAGAGTTTGTAACTGCAGTTGAGCACCGCGGCCGAACGGCATGTACACTGCGGCCAAACGGCAAGCACATCTTGGCCGAAACTACGGCGAAAGGCAACTACAACGCGACCGAATGGCATGCACACCGTGGTTAGATTTCTGGTTTGTATAGTCTTTTTTCAGTTTAATGAATTTACACCGCGGCAACTACACCATGGCTGAATGGAAAGTACACCGCGGCCCAACTGTAGTTAGCCGGTGGAGCTGCGGTGTAGTTGCATTTCGGTCGCAGTGGCAACGCTAACCACACCGCGGTTAAGTGGACACTTGTTTTGTCCAGCAGGGTATACAGTAGGTTGTTCCAAAAACATGTGATTGACTACCCTACGGTCATTTCCAGCTACGACTGCGATTACGTCGCAAGTGGAGGTAACCAAGGACACGCCACGATTTCGCATCTAAATTTCTAAAATCAAACAGTGCTACGATTTTGACGTGAGCATGCGCAGTCCAACTACCGGTCACTTCCTACGACGGAAATCTTTCCACTTACGATTGAATCGTGGTCGTCTGAACGTACACTAAGATCACAAAAATTTATACACACGGTTGCCAAGTTAGCAAACGTAGGTTATTTTGAATGTATGCCGTTCAGAATAGACATGCATTATGCAAAGTATTTGCTTCGATCGCAACCCGTGATCAATGGTGATTAATCGCCGCATATATTTGTAATCTGTATCGACACTATATAAATTGTCTACACGGTGTGTGATCGCTAGATGCTGAACTCAAATGATTACCTTTCATGTATGTTTAGAACTTGAGATATCCAATTCAGATTATATGAATAAAATTCAATGTCAACCGCCACTATGCATGACAAAACATAGATTGGAATGAACAGAAACCTTGAACAATCGGTCTATTACTAGTACGTTCTTAAATGGACGTCATTGTTTGCAACCAGTTATCTGCCGGAATAATTGGTAGAAATTTCCTACTGTCTGTTTCCCGGGAAATCTAGCGCGTTGCACCAACTTTCGATCCATTGAATCTTGTTAATTAATAACATTTAGCACTTGTAATTTGTGTCTGTTTTCTGGGACCCCCTTCGTGAAGACGTGATGTAGGTCTATTGTGGGGTGAACAGTTTAACAGATACCTACCATTAGTATCGACTACAACAATTACCGGGTATATCGCTGAACAGGGTACCCATGTCCAAGTGTGTCAAATCTTTATTATCTTTATTAACGAACCAAAGACTCTTTGCGTCATATATACAATGTAGGCTATATCTGATTTTGTCACGTGACCAATTATTAACTAATACGACATTGTAATTTAGATTTTTTGGGAGCACGATTGTCGCACATACGGTACATGTAGGATCGGTGGGCCTAAAGCATTATTGTCGTAATTGAAAAATAAATTGTTGCTGTGTCTTTCGATTACCGGTACTGGTAATTAATGTAAACGAGAATAGTGAATATGAATTACAATTTACATGTAAGTTCATTGCTAGCGGTAGTACCTTTTATTGAGAAAATATGACAAAATAAATAACGACAATAGTGTGATGAATGTTGAGGCAGGGAGAAAATTAACTGGTATTGCATCGCAATTTGCTACCCAAATGTGGATAAAAGCTATCCATTTTGGTATGAATTTTATATGATTTTAGAACAATGCTACCCCGCTCGACAAAACAAGTGTCCATTGGCACCGCGGTGTATTTGCCGTTCGTCCGCGGTGTCAGCGTTTGTAACTGCGGTTGAGCACCGCGGCCGAACGGCAAGTACACTGCGGCCGAAGGCAAGTACACTTTTGGCCGAACGACAAGTACACCATGGCCGAAAGGCAACTACAACGCGGCCGAATGGCATGTACACCGTGGTTAGATTTCTGGTTTGTATCGTCTTTTTTCAGTTTAATGAACGTACACCGCGGCAACTACCCTGCTTGACAAAACAAGTGTCCACCTAACCGCGGTGCAGTTAGCGTTGCCACCGTGGCTGAAATGCAACTACCGCTATTCTCAAAGTAATTGACCAGAAAAACAGGGTGATACCCCGGTCATGACCGCGGTGATACCGGTAATAAACAGTAGCGGTATCGAGATGGTCATGGTGGTGGAGTTGCGGTATTGGGCGATGATACCGCGGTCTTTTAGCGGGCACCGCATTAATTTTGTTGAATACCGCGGTGATTTTCATGGAACTCTTTGAGGGGAGGTATTTACTCACACATACTTGTTCGCGTTAACAAGCGGTATCAGTACTGCGGTATTGGAGGATACCGCGGTATAGTACCGCCATATTAGCGGGGTGACACCACGTTATTGGTGGTCAATTACTTTAAGTATAGCGGTACACCACGGCTCCACCGGCTAACTACAGTTGGGTCGCGGTGTACTTGCCGTTCGGCCATGGTGTAATTGCTGCGGTGTACGTTCATTAAACTGAAAAAAGACGATACAAACGCAGTGTACTTGCTGTTGGGCCACGGTGTACTTGCCGTTCGGCCGCGGTGCTCAACTGCAGTTACAAACTCTGACACCGCGGCCGAACGGCAAATACACCGCGGTGCTACTGGACACTTGTTTTGTCCAGCGGGGTACACCATGGCCGAATGGCAAGTACACTGCGGCCCAACTGTAATTAGCCGGTGGAGCCGCAGTGTTGTTGCATTTCGGCCGCGGTGGCAACACTAACCGCACCGTGGTTAAGTGGACACTTGTTTTGTCCAGCAGGGTATCTAATCAAGTCAATGTGATGTTATTTGCTAATCAAAATTTGAAAAGTAATTTGCTTCCTGTGTTGAGGTACGAAAAACACATGGACTGGGCACATGTATTTGTTGACTATTGTTGTGAAAGATCATGTGAAAGGTCACAACATCAGGTGACAGAATTGTGGTGTGTAGGAATACAGGACTCTCTCTCTCCCTCTCTCTCTCGTTGTTTGATCGCCAGTGGGGCAAGTCGACATTGACTTCAGATCTTATTTAGAACGGTTTGCCGAATCAAACTACTTCATCTGCCCGGTATCATCACATCTGCCATCATTGATAAAGACCACGGACAATGCCCCACGACTACGACGATTCTAAACGGACCACACTGAATACACTTTATACAAACGAGAGGAATTAGGTGAGCCATCTTTCTTTTGAGTCTTGATCCCTCTTTCGCCCCGTTTGTATTCAATGTCGGAAATATAACGCAATGTTCCATCCAGTTCGAACAGAAATTTAGGCAAAATTCTAACAATAGTCACCCTGCGAGGCGAGTTCAATTGAAAGTGATAAAAATTTGTGATGTGAAATATGAACACAACAACTGAGATAAGCAGGTAACCTACTAGTACATGTATGTGCGCATATTTGTGAACTCCATTATAACTTCTAATCTAAGCATCTGTTAGTATTATCTACCGGGTATAGATACTTTTATTAGGCTATCGTTTTTCTTTCCCCAATACCACTATATGTATATGTAAAGCGATCATTTCCCGACCATCGGATCAGCTCCAGTTTGATCCGATGTCATACCACCCTTCTCTATCTCGCATACTGCGCATGTCTGTAAAAATCTAGACGATTTATTGTCCACAAATATTTCCTTTATTAGCTCAACTTACTTTGGAAATTTGAGCTATTGCCAAGGGTTGGCGTCCGTCGTCCGTGTGTGCGTGCGTGTGTCCATCCGTCAACAATTTCCTTTGGTGCGGGCTTCATGTCGTATCTATGGTCTGATCTTTATGAAATTTGTCATGAATGTTGGCATTGACATGTAGATGGGAACGAATCATTTTGGGGTCATTCGGCCAAAAAAACATGGCCGCTGGTGGCCATCTTGGATTTAAAAATTAAATCCATTGGCGCGGGCTACAGGCCGTACTGCTTGTGTGATCATCATACAATTTGTCATGAATGTTGACATTTACATGTAGATGGGAACGAGTCATTTTAGGATCATTCGGCCATCTTGGATTTTACTCTTTTTATCACTAAGGCCTAAAAAAATTATACGTTTGTTTCCGCTAACGGACTGAAAAAAAATAGGTAGGCAAATCTTTTTTTTTTCTTTTATCTTTTTATTTTTTCAGGATGCAATTCACTGTGTCATATTTAAGGAAATTTTAGACATTACAGGCCATATTATTGCTAATTTGCTTATCCCATAAAGATATAACAAAAACACAATCTCAGGGAGATATAACAAGGCTAAAATGGAACAATAACTTTCATTTTATAGTCAGATATATATATACACTGTAATTATTGTAACGTTCACTTCCCGTAGGGTTTTACTCTTTTTATCACTAAGGCCTAAAAAAATTATACGTTTGTTTCCGCTAACGGACTGAAAAAAAATAGGTAGGCAAATCTTTTTTTTTTCTTTTATCTTTTTATTTTTTCAGGATGCAATTCACTGTGTCATATTTAAGGAAATTTTAGACATTACAGGCCATATTATTGCTAATTTGCTTATCCCATAAAGATATAACAAAAACACAATCTCAGGGAGATATAACAAGGCTAAAATGGAACAATAACTTTCATTTTATAGTCAGATATATATATACACTGTAATTATTGTAACGTTCACTTCCCGTAGGGTCTTTCGACAACTGGGGTCAAACCGGAAGCAGTGCATTTGGCACAGATCGGGGTAACTGTTTTATAACATTTCCGTAATGCAGGTTTAACTTCTGCGTCAAACTCCCCACATTATTGTTGGCAGGAGATATAACAAAGCTAAAATGGGACAATAACGTTTTATCGTCAGATATATACTGTTTTATAACATATCCGCAACGCAGGTTTCACTTCTGCATCAAACTCCCCACATTATTGTTGGCAGTTGCGGTGCATATTCCCGGGGCCGCAGATGCATAAGGGTGACCAGTGACTTCGTCCCACTGCGATCTCATCCCACCAATTTTTGTCCCGAAGAGGTGACCTCGTCCCACTTGTCGCCATTTGTCGGTGATCTCGTCCCGGTGATGTCGTCCCGGTGGTTGTTTTTAATTTAAGATCGTATAAACTGATACTTCATAAATAAAATATATTATTTAATATCATGACTTGTTTACTACACTGTTTTGGGTTATAAACGTTGACCAGAGTTCACGTGACACGTATGTTTACTTTGTTATCAACACTGGGACGACATCACCGACGACTGGGACGAGATCACCCATAAAATCGGAACGAGGTCGCCATTTTGGGACGAAGTCACTAGCATTCTGCATAAGACACTATGTGTGGTGGATGGGATGGTCGGCGGGCGCTTATATATATTATTATTGTGGGCCGTTGCAGACACTCTATGGCGCATAAGATACATTATATATTACTAGCAGGTTAGCCCGCCACTGGCGGCAATCGTCAGAAACATGACAATTTTTATTTTTTTAATTTATTTTTGTAATTAATTTTTAAATTTAATTAGTTAATTGTGCCTTTTTAATTTACTGGCTTTTTAAATTTTGTTTTTCAATTTGACCCTGAATTGATCATTTTCAAGGTCAAGTCGGGGTCACAATTTAACCCGTCCATGACACTTCCTGTAGGTAGCAAGTTTGAGCTCAATCGGTTCGAGTCTATAAAGGACACACACATATATATCATTTGTGGGTACCCGTTTCAAGGTGAAGATCACCTCGGGCGGAAAAACTGACCCGATGAAAATGTCCCCCGTTCCTAGGAAGCCCTAAGTACGTAAGAATCACACAGAAGCGAGTTCCATTTCGAGCGATAACGTAAACAAAAGCCGTATGCGAAAGCCGAAGGGATTAAAGAGCGTTAACCGGTTAACGAACCCAAATATGGAAGATATAAGGAGCGTTAACCCCACAGTGCCATTTTTTGTAACAGAGTGGAGAATGGGTGCTCTGAGCTTCTCCAAAACGCCGCGACGACCATTCCCGTGGGTTTTTATCCTTAGATGGGAAGTTTGAGCCCAATCGGTGCAGCTGTTTTCGAGTCTCTAGAGGACAAATATACACATATATTTACGTAGTTCTCAAAATATATAGGAGATTATTGTGGGCGGTTGCGGCGCATATTCCCAGAGCCACTGGCGCATAAGACACTATGGGTGGTGGGTGGGCTTATATATACTGTATATTATTATTGTGGGGGGGGGGGGGGTTGCAGACGTACATGTATTCTGGTGCATACGACACCACTCATGAGTGCCCAATAAACATACGTGCGGACTGCGGAATAATAGTATGTGGTGGAATTTTTTGGAAAATTTCGTGGTAAAAATATGAAACTGACTGTTTGTGAACATTTGTCAAAAACTCAATAGCCCAAGCTGAGTTAAGTAGCTAGGAGGAATCTTCTAAGATGAATTACTGAGGCTTTTGGAGGACGTGTATTGGTGTGAGTCACCGAGCTTCTAATTTCTAAAAAAAAATTAATAACTTTGAAAAAAAGTTTGCTTTAAAAAAAATATTTGTTCTAAATTCAATAAAATTGAATTGAATTCAATTAGATAAGTGGAAACCCTATATTTGTTAGACCTGAAGGTTTAAAGCTGCACTGAATCAAGCCCATTATGACTATGATCAGGTCTGGCAAATGTGAGAATACAGCTACAATAGCTGTATTCAGCTAACCTAGCTGTATTCAGCTATATATTATACTCTCAAACCGGCTGTTTTTCGATAATAAACTAGAAGCGCTAATTTGCGCATCAAAATTAGGCTACCATATTCTCCGGTCACCCTCAACCAAATCAAAATCGTCACTTGTGTTCTGACAAAGTGTTGCCTTTTGTCGACACGGCAATTCTGATTTTGTGTGAAAACTTACTACGGTGGTCGATGTCAGTAAATATTCTGGGGACTATTTTCTGCAAATGCATTCATTAACTAACTTATAAAATAAAGATCAAATTCATCCCAAACACTCGTTTACTTCTTCCCGATGCTAAACCGGTAGGGGGCGTTAGAATGGTGTACCTATATCAAGCATTTATAATTACGTACCACTAGCGGTTTGTGAGCGATACTGGTAACTATTCATAGCTGTATATACAGATATTGTGCGGCATATTGCAAATGTATGGCACAACATAGGGACAACTGAAATGAAAATGCGACTTATATAATTTCTGAAGTATTTCAAACATGAAGTCCTGGTCGTTAGCGAGTCAGAACTATTCAATCTGTTTTGGCGGGAAAATATATAATGTGTGAAAACTTACTAAACATAACATTGGTATTTGTATTTTCGCGATTCGACATACAAGTATGCGTTTCCGTATTTTTGGAGAGAATCAGCTCAAGCAGTGAGTGGAACTCGCTCGGTTAAACTCTGGCTAGAGATGTTCCCCTTTTTACCTGTTTTAAAGTACCAACCAAACTGCGTTTTAGCAGCATCATAATGATACTTCCGGGAATGATTAAGATGTTCCATCTTCGGTGATAAATATTGTATTTAATGTATTTTTCAAGGTATTCCGCATTGCATAAGAGAGTTATTAACCGTTATGACCGACAACGACCGCCGTAGTAAGTTTTCACACATAATCACCATCGCCGTGCCAACAAAAGGCAACACTTTGTCAGAACACAAGCGACGATTGTGGCCGGAGAATAGGGTAGCCTAATTTTGATGCGCAAATTAGCGCTTCTAGTTTATTATCGAAAAACAGCCGGTTGGAGAGTATAATATATAGCTGAATACAGCTAGGTTAGCTGAATACAGCTATTGTAGCTGTATTCTCACATTTGCCAGACCTGATGATAAAAACGATGTATATATGTACCACGAAAATGGGAAACTTGTTCATTATAATGACATTATTTGACACTATTCAACGTACCAATATGAAATGTTCGTAGAAATAAATGTTAAGCTGTGGTTAAGTCATCAATAACTAATGGATTAACCCATTCTCGGATATAGATATGTTTTGTCAAAGTTCAAATAAATTTTGAATGAAAAAACGTACCGCAGTTATTTCATACGCTTTGACAATTTCATAGCGAAACGATACCGGAAGTATGTCTTGCACACTCGTCTGCCGGTAATTCCAACAAATTATTTAATAATAATTACAAATTACAATGGAATTATGCCTAATTTGTTTTAATTACCAAAAACAAAAATATCAATGTTGGTTTTCTTCCCAATATAATAGAGATTTAGATATTTAAAAAAAAAATCTCAAAATAAAAAGTTTAGAGTCGGCGGTTTAAAATAGGGTCGGTCGGGTTAGCGGAAACAAACGTATAATTTTTTTAGGCCTAAAACCTTTGACACATTCTACAGACCACATCTCTGATCCGATCATCACCAAACTTCATATGGATCATATGGGGCGACCTCTAGATGGGAACGAGTCATTTGGCAAAAAAACATGGCCACCGTCAGCCATCTTGGATTTTACTCTTTGCATCACTAAATACTTTGGCGCGGGCTACAGGTCGTATATTTGGTCTGGTCTTTATGAAATTTGTCATGAATGTTGACATGTAGTTGGGAACGAGTCATTTTAGGATCATTCGGCCAAAAAACATGGCGCTGGTGGCCATCTTGGATTTTACTCTTTGCATCACTAAATCCTTTGACACATCCTACAGACCACATCTCTGATCCGATCATCACCAAACTTCATATGGATCATTGGGTCGACCTCTAGATGTGAACGACTCATTTTGGGGTCATTTGGCCAAAAAACATGGCCACCGTCAGCCATCTTGGATTTTACTCTTTGCATCACTAAATACTTTCGCGCGGGCTACAGGTCGTATCTTTGGTCGGATCTTTATGAAATTTGTCATGAATGTTGACATTGACATGTAGATGGGAACGAGTCATTTTTGGGTCATTCGGCCAAAAAACATGGCTGCTGGTGGCCATCTTGGATTTCCAATTTGAATCCATTGGCGCGGGCTACAGGCCGTACTGTTTGTCTGATCATCATAAAAATTTTCTGAATGTTGACATTTACATGTAGATGGGAACGAGTCATTTTAGGATCATTCGGCAAAAAACATGGCGGCCGGCCCGGCAGCCATATTGGATTTTACTCTTTGCATCACTAAATACTTTGACACACCCTACATACCACATCCCTGATCTGATCATCACCAAACTTCATATGGATCATCAGGGTGACTGACCTCCTGATGGGAACAAGTCATTTTAGGGTCATTCGGCAAAAATATATGGCCACCAATGGCCATTTTGGATTTTACTCTTTGTATGACTAAATATTTCTACAAAATCCATTAGCATGGGTTATACATGTAGACCAATCTGTTTCTTTGATCTGTATGAAATTTGTCATGGATGTTGACATTGACATGTAGATGACTTTTAGAATTTATTCTTTGCATCACTAAATCCATTGGCACACCCTACAGACCACATCCCTCCATTTACTGTCAACCATTAAATTATTCCTACCTACTAGTAAGTTGAGCTACAGTGTCATTGGCACTTTCATTTTTAGTTCTATTTAGTATACTGTATATGTATATGTACATGTAAATAGTAACATTGGGGCAATTCCATGTGACTGACATAACATTCAAAGAACTTTTTCCAGATTCAATGTTACCGGTATGTTGTGAGCTACAAATCTTCATGTAACTATAAAATCTTACTGCTACATGTACATGTATGTGTGCACTCAAATATTGTATTGTTACGAATTTGGCATATGTTATGATTGTTATCGTGACTGACATTACACAAACCTATCGAAGATACATGGTACCACATGTAGTAACTTGATTTCAAATTTAATTTATAGATGTGAATATACATGTATATGCATTGCTGATTTGTCTTACATACATGTACATGTACGTTACACTTATTAACTCTCTTCAAATTAGCATTTCAGTGTAAACATAAAAAATTTGTACATAACGGTTTAGTTAATCTGACTCAAGTACAATTATTTCTACTGTGGATGGATGCATATCATTGCAACTTGCAAGGGCGAAAACAACATCGCGTGATGTGGACACGCCCTGCATGGACTATTTTCGCTATGCAGAGCGCAATAATTCTGTTGACATTTTGTTTGTTTGGAAAATTTGTGCAAGACAATACCGTAGGATGTACATGTAATCATCACAATACAAGTACTGGTGTAATGGTGGTATTGTGGGTAAAATTCTCACGAAACGCGAGTGACATCAATTTCATGCCAAGTAATATACATGTTTTAACCAAATGTATGAAAATTTGAATAACAAATCACACACTTAAGCATAAACCAAGTTCGATCTTTTATTCAATCTTAATGTAAACATGTATTTCCACTGTGTTGTTCAATATTTCTGCAACTGGATAAAAATGAAAAAATAAAAATTCCCTAGCCACCCCCGGGACACCCACTCCCTAAATAGTTTATTGCGCGAGATTTTAATAGAACAGTGCATAATGAAGATAACGATACTATTTGAATTTATCATACACATGTAAGTGTCATTAATCAAGAAATGTGTCAACATACATGTAATCACATTTCTAGGGATAGGCAAAGTGCCAAAGTTTTTATTAACATTCATTTTCATATTATATAGTCACATGATCTAGTCACATAATCACATTTGAGTATTCTACAGACTACATGGAACAACACATTTCAGATTATTTGATATTATTTTTTATATTTGCTAGGTGATATATTGCTTGAACCAAATTGTTTATCAAAACATGTGGAAATACAACTGTTCATCCCAGTTTGAAGAATAATGCTAATAGCCTAATACCAAACATAACCATGATATACATGCATGAAACCTTCTTGGGTTTCATGCATGTATCAGGGACAGGGATGTGGCATATCAGAAACAGGGATGTGGCTAGATGGTCTCCGTTGGGGGGGGGGGGTATCCACCTTGGGGAAATTCCAACTGCACCCCCCCCCCCCCCTTGAAATCTGAATCAGACCAAACACAAGTTTTCCATAATTTCATTTGCAGCCCCCCCCCCTTGCACCTCAGTGCTCAGGCCTAATATCCTATATACATGTATTCATAAAGCATGGTTCTACCGGTATATTCCCGGTATGAGAACATTAAGATATTTTAACCAAAATTGCATAAATCCTAACATCTAGTGGTCTAACTCCAGACAAATGCACACGGCTACGGGCAAGAGACCAGGACAAGCCGGCTGACCATGGTTGTTCGGCTCAGTGTGAGAAAATTTTGAAAACTATACAAGAAAATCACAAATCCAAGCATCTAGACTTGCCTCAACTGAAGCTTTCCTAGTGTTGGAAATTTCAAACCTCATGCTCCCCCTCAGGTTGGAAAATTCTCCAACCGATGACCATTTCAGTCCACAAGTTGGACCATATGTACACTGTAGTAAAATTGTTGATTATTTTCTTAAACTAATTGGCAATTTCGCATTGGCCACAGGGGAGGGACAATGACACACCGGTCCGACCATGGTTCGGCCCGGTGTGGACAAATTTTGAAATCTGAACAAGAAAATCGCAAAATCCTTAAGCATCTAGACTATCCTCAAGCCTTCCTATAGAGTTGGAAATTTCAAACCTGACACACCCAGTTAGGTTGGAAAATTTCCAACTGATGGCAATTCCAATGACAATGTTAACCAAATGTATGACAATATTGTTTTCTTAAATTAACTAGCAGGTTTTGACTGGCCAAAGGGGAGGTACAGGGACCCGGACACAAGCTTTCCAAGTGTTGGAAATTTCCAACCTATTACCCTCATAAGGTTGGAAAATTTCCAACTGATGACCATATCAGTCCAAAATTTTGACAAAAAATTGGAAAATATGCAAATATTGGTCCAAAAACAATTACTTCCCCCCATTATATTGTTTGAAAATCAAACTACAAGAACATTTTCAACATATTGTTGGTGTGAAATTTCCAACTAATGTTTTGGCAGGTATGAAATTTCCAACTATTGAACAAAGTTGGGGGGTAAGACACCCCCTCCCCCCCCCCCCCCCCTGTCGCCACGTCTCTGCTCAGAAACCATAACTGAGGAAACATGTTATAGCGTGTAATGGCAGGCTGGTAGCCACTGCCTGAAGTAATAGGCTTCGTAATAATTGGGAATAACATATGGATGGATAGCCCAATCTCACTTCTTTTTTGCTCACGATATCAGTGACGATAAAATCTTTGTTTTGTGATTAACATTACAAGCTGATCCACATTGACTTGGAAAACAATTTGAAATTGTTCAAGCTGGCCCGGCTGGCCTTCAATTTATATGTTAAGATTTTATGTTTTACGTTGTCAAAAGTCTATTTTATCCATTATTTATTACCGGTATATCTTTATTTCCATGTCACATATGATCAAGTGTGCTTTCATATTATTTCTTATTTTCAGCTGAGTTCTGCATAGTTATTCTTATTTTGTTGTATCAGTAGATGGAATCCTGATTAAATTTTATTTTTCCAATAGCGCAGTTTCTTGTTCTATCAAGTTGAATTTGGGTTATTGTTGGCATTGTGCCACTGATCCAACTTCTGATAACCTCTATATATATAGTACAGCATTTCTAGTAACTATACATTGTATATGACCTGTTTCTGTTCAAAACACATCAAAATAAGACTCAATACCAGAAATGGAAAATAAATTTGGTACATGGAAAAACTGCTTTTCGGACCTGAGAGACACCCACCCACCCTATCATACCAACCTTTTTTTCGAACCCCCCCCCCCACCCTAATTTGTTCACAACGTTAGCGGAAACATACTATCTGATATCCTGATATCTACATGTACATTGTAGGTTACATAGAGAATAATCACTCGATTGAACTGGTTACGTGAAATAATTCATGAGAGGCAACACAGTTGTTGAACATTATGGACCCACGTACCCTGCTTGACAAAACAAGTGTCCACCTAACCGCGGTGCAGTTAGCGTTGCCACCGTGGCTGAAATGCAACTACACCGCGGCTCCACCGGCTAACTACAGTTGGGCCGCGGTGTACTTGCCGTTCGGCCCGCCATGGTGTAATTGCCGCTGTGTACGTTCATTAAACTGAAAAAAGACGATACTAACCAGAAATCTAACCACGGTGTACATGCCATTCGGCTGCGGTGTAGTTGCCTTTCGGCCGCAGTGTACTTGCTGTTGGGCCACGGTGTACTTGCCGTTCGGCCCGCGGTGCTCAACCGCAGTTACAAACTCTGACACCGCGGCCGAACGGCAAATACACCGCGGTGCCAATGGACACTTGTTTTGTCCAGCGGGGTATGTGTGTTACTGGTCGTGTGTTACACTCCTGCGATCCAGTAAACTTTTGACACTTCGATTATTTTACTGATTGTGCGATCATTACCCGTACTTATGGTAGAATCTGTTGTTTACACACTTTTTCTGCCACGGTTTGTACTGGGGCTAATATTTATTTATAATGGCCAACAACAAGTTAGAGGCAGGGATGTTGTACAAGCATGATTGTCTTGATTGAATGGTTCATGTCATCAGTTAAATCAAGTGATATATTCTGTTTAGGCCAAAGAAAAAAGATTGTATGTTTCCGGTAACGGCGCGAAAAAATTAGGGTAGGTACAGGGGGGGGGGTGAAAAAAATAATTTCGGCACGTATGCCGGGGTGGGTGGGTGGTCAAAGCCACCAACAAGCAATTTTTTCCGCAACTAAAACAAAAATTTCCTGCTTGTTTTTTAGTGTTTTGGCAATGAGTTGGGCTTCAAAACCACTTTGAATGCGAGAAATAATGTAATTCTAACTGGTAAACTGACTGCAGGCAGTTATCGTGTTGTATTTTGTTGCAAATTTTGAAATCCAAGATGGCCGCTGGCAGCCATGTTTTTTTGGCCGAATGACCTAAAAATGACTCATTCCTATTTACATGTCCATGTTAACATCCGTGATAAATAGTATGCACAGAAATTCATATACAGCTGTTTACAGTGAATTTCCCCCGCAAATCTCTGTTTTAGTGTTAAAAGGGGGATGGGTGTAAAAAAAATGGTCGGAAAAAACTGCCGAAAACGGAAACAAATTTGGCGGTGGGGTGGGTGTGTACAAAAAATGATTGAAAGGGAAAAAATGCCATACGTGCCTGAATTTATTATTCACATACATGTACATGACATACATGTAGCACATTTTCATAAATTTGGCTATAAACTTGGTAGGAAATTGATGTCACTAACTTTTTATAAGAATTTTACCAATAATACCGCCATTATACCATACTTGTATTGTGATGACTACATCCCATTGTCGGGGGGTAGCCAGTACGACCACCGAGCATGCCTGGTTTTTGGAGACAGTAGCTACATTTTATACCCCTAACATATGTGGTGATAACCTCTATACATGTATATATACAGATACACACCCACCCTGGGGCCTTTGAGACAGCTGTCAATTCATGGTAACTTTTCACAGGGATATGTTAGAAACCATGTGTTTTGCACACTAAAGGTCATCAATATTTATGAGCATTAGTGGTAAAAACGTTAAATTTTAGAAAATTTTGACTTTGTTTCAAAATATCAATAAAAAGTTTAGGGTCGGCGGGTTATTTTTAGGGTCGGTCGATGTACGGAAACATAGTTTCTTTTTACTTTGGCCTTATTACTGTATACAACCGTTAGTAAGCCCATCCTCGAGGATAAACCCAGTCTCCTCGTACCGGTAGATAAGCCCAGTTTAGCCCACCCCCATTGTTGAGCATTTGGAAGGTGAATACAATCATGTCTTTCTATCCTGTAGAATACAGGTACCCTGTAGGAGAAGATACATGTACTCAAGCACATAGATCGGTGCTTTTTTTTTATCCCAAATGTATAGAAGCTGAACTGTCTTGTCACTGTTTCTGGCCATTATCATGTGATTTTATCTTGTTATTGATATAAATAAAACACATTATTATCTTTTTCAGTACCAAAATATGGTAATGATATAAAACATGATGGTATGTCAGCACCTGAAGGCTAACTCAATGTTTGCAAAGGGGAGGGGGCCTTGCGAGTAAGCCCAGTACCTACGTTATGAGTAAATACATGTACATGTACATGCACAAGCTCCCCCCCCCCCAGGCTTACTGATTGGTGTACATGTACATGTATACAGTATGTACAGTACATGTATACAGTACTAGTATGTACAGTTGTACATGTACCCGTACCTAGGATTAGGGGTATATATATAGTGATACATGTACATGCACCTCAGTCTGTCTTTCCTTTCGGTGTGTCATTCTGTCTATCCATAACTAACATTTCACAACACAGCTCAAAACTGGGAATTCCAATTTCGGTTTTGTTCACACTTTTTCCCAGAGTTTTGGCCCTTTACTGGACTTTGTGTAGCGTCCATAACAAACATGCTCTATATCCATGTAACTGGATTCGCATCGCAATTTGTGATGCGTTTTCCAATTTCTGCAAAGCAATTTACAATGAAAAAAGATGTATTGGTAGGGAATGCTATACAAAATCTACTCTGACCTCTGGCTGTGGATGTCTTTATTATTGGATTTTGTTGTCTTATGTCGCAGTGATATCACAGGTTGGGGGGAAATGTTTTGTCCATTAATTATACCCCCTGCAACGCGGTTGTGGAGAAGGGGGTTTATACTCCAATCAGCTTGTCTGTGGACATAAATTTGTCTGGAGTTTTTCTCAGATGTTTTCTGATCATTTTCTGTGGATGTTGGCACAGACATCAACAACATGAGGACCTGCGATTATGACATCTGTCAGACTTTTTATGGTGGCGTTACATCCCCATTTTTCGACTTAGAAAATCTTTGCAAAATGTATAATTTTGTCCGAGCTTTTATTCCTACATTTTTAGCTCAACTTTACTTTGTAAAGTTTGAGCTATTTGCCATGGCTTGGTATCCGTCATCCGTGTGTGTGTGCGTGACTCGTCAACAATTTCCTCTAGCACTGGCTACAGGTCGTACCTTTGGTCGGATCATTATGAAATTTGTCATGCCTGTTGACATTGACATGTACCGGTAGATGGGAACGAGTCATTTTGGGGTCATTCGGAAAAAAAACATGGCCGCAAGCGGCCATCTTGAATTTAAAATTTCAATCCATTAGCACAGGCTACAAGTCGTACTGTTCGTCTGATCATCATAAAATTTGTCATCGATGTTGTAACTGGAGATGGGAACGAGTCATTTTGGGGTCGTTCGGCCAAAAAATATGACTGCCAGCAGCCATCTTGGATTTTACTCTTTGCATGACTAAATCCTTCTGCATGGGCTACAGGTCGTAGCTTTGGTCGGATCTTCATGAAATTTGTCATCAATGTTGATATTGACATGTAGATGGGAACAAGCCATTTTGGGGTCATTGGGCCAAAAAACAAGGCCGCCAGCGGCCATCTTGAATTTCAAATTTCAATCCATTAGCACGGGCTACAGGTAGTACTGTTTGTCTGATCATCATGAAATTTATCATCGATGTTAATATTGACATGTAGATGGGAACGAGTCATTTTGGGGTCGTTCGGCCAAAAAACATGGCCGCCAGCAGCCATCTTGGATTTTACTCTGCATGACTAAATCCTTTGGCATGGGCTACAGGTCGTAGTACCTTTGGTTGGATCATTATGAGATTTGTCATGGCTGTTGACATTGACATCTAGATGAGAACGAGTAATTTTTGTGTCATTCGGCAAAAAAACATGGCCGCCAGTGGCCATCTTGAATTTCAAATTTCAATCCATTAGCACGGGCTACAGGTCGTACTGTTCGTCTGATCATCATGATATTTGTCATCGATGTTAACAATGACATGTAGATGGGAACGAGTCATTTTGGGGTCATTGGGCCAAAAAACATGGCCGGCAGCAGCCATCTTGGATTTTACTCTTTGCATGAATAAATCCTTGGGCACGGGCTACGGGTCCTACCTTTGGTCGGATCATTATGAAATATGTCACAGCTGTTGACATTAATAAGTAGATGGGAACGAGTCATTTTGGGGCCATTCGGCAAAAAAACATGGCCGCCAGTGGCCATATTGGATTTAAAAATTTAATCCATTGGCACGGGCTACAGGTCATACTGTTCTTCTGATCATCATGAAATTTGTCGTGGGTGTTAATATTGACATGTAGATGGGAACGAGTCATTTTGGGGTCTTTCGGCCAAAAAACATGTCCGCCAGTAGCCAACTTGGATTTTACTCTTTGCATGACTAAATACTTTGTGGCACGGGCTACAGGTCGTAGCTTTGGTCGGATCATCATGAAATTAGTCATGGATGTTAACAATGACATGTAGATGGGAACGAGTCATTTTGCGGTCATTCAGCCAAAAAACATGGCCGCCAGCAGCCATCTTGGAATTTACTCTTTACATGACTAAATTCTTTGACACAGGCTACAGGTCATATGATCTTTTGTCGGATCATCATGAAATTTGTGATGGATGTCAATGACATGTAGATGGGAATTTAAGTCATTTTGTGGTCATTTGGCAAAAAAACATGGCTGCCAGCGGCCATCTTGGATTTCACTTTTTGCATAACTAGGCCTTTCAACTTTCCACATTCCTAATCACTCCATTGACATTATGACATAACACATGAAATTATTCCCTTTCCAAGTTGAGCTGCAGTGTCATTGTCACTTTTATTATATTTAGCCATAGCATAGTATGATAAAGATAGTGACCACTCGTCGTCTGTCTGTGTGTCCATGTACATTTATGCATGGTGCGATAACTCAAACATTTTCTATCTGATCGGAATTTTACATATGAATGTCTGAGCCCAAAAGACAGATCAAGTTCGAATATGGGTTTGATGCGACTATTTTTAACTGAGTTATGGCCCTTTTTCTAAAAAATATTCACTCTATATTAAAAAACAAAACAAAATTTCTTAGATTGAATTCCTTGCTCAATTTATCAAAAAAAAAACCCCACAAAAATAATCAATAAATAAATAAATAAAAAAATAAATAATTAAACAATTTTTTTTTTCCAAAGTTACCAAAATTTTAAAAACTAACACCATTATAACTCTGCCAAGGGTACCCGAGTCAGCACATCAAATTTTGTTTAAATCGGAACAAAATACATGTATTGTGTTGTGTACTGGTAAATTTGTTTTGAGCGACATTAAACCCAAATCACCAATTCCATCCCATGCCTTTGGACTACTGTAGCCATTAATACATAATGGCTATATTATTTTCTGATGTCTCTTATGCCAATGTGTAGATAAAGAAAGTTATTGTATCTAATTTAAAAAAAACAGTTTCAACAATTCACATCACATGTAGACTAGATCATCACTCTACAGATGGTCTGATGTTATTATACAAAAAATGTAAATGTTATTTGTTTAATAGTGATACCAGTCTTCAGCATAAACTATGCCTGTGATTTGTTGACCGCTTTGGTGTATAAATAATTCATACCATATTACCAATGGGTCAGCAGTGAGGTATCTTATCTTGATGGCGGTTGTTGGTAGAATATGATACATTGTAAACTTAAATTGGAATCTGTTGACCAAGTATTCCATGGTCACCTTTTCACATTTAACCCAAGGCTGGGGTGGTGCAACGCATTACAGATCCTGTTCCAGTGCATTCTCTTACATAAGGTACATGTAAATGTGATTGACCCATAAATTCCTATAAGTTGTGTTATGTACATGTATGGTCTATAATAGTACATAACAGTATACTCTATAAATCAACATCAACACTCTCATTTATGTTTCCGATCATAGTAATTTACTATCGCCAAGGAATAGGTTAACATCTGCCGATCATGATCGGCCTCTCATTTGCTCAATAGGTTTTATGATTGGGGTTAGGGTTTTGTACCTGCAATGGGAATCTGTTATTTTATTATTTTAACTAAATGTTTCCTGATATGTGAACCATCTTATTGTTTTAAAAAGGGGGGTATCCTTAGTCCCATTGGGACAGTCATACCTCTAATGTTTACAAGAGTTACGGCCCTTGTTTGAGTTAGAAATTTGTGTCCGAAAGAATATTTAAGCTTTTAACTCGGGGGGTGTTAATTATAGGGTGTTCTTGTATGTTGTGCATAGTTTGGTGGTGGAAAGGATCCCCACATACCAGTTTCATATTTGCCAGTTACAACCATTCTTTGACTTGGAAATTTGTGATTGAGGATTCAGAGGGTTCGGAGGTATATAGTGGAGACCTTCGTTTGACCCCGTCCTTCACAGTGCAAGTTTTGTCTGCACTCTTTTCGGAGTTATGGCCCTTTGCCAGAGTTATGACCTTGTGTTAGACTGAGAGAAGTGCCCCATTATTACTTTATTTTCGCTCTAAATATAGGCAACATTGAGCGTTCCCTGTCTTATATTCCACTATAGTACAAGAAATATCAATCATGCCGCCATTATACTGAACAAATGACAGAAATATTTTGATACATGTGTAGCATGCCTTTAAATCCGACAAGAGTACATGTACATGTAAATCATTATTCATGATTTTCATTAACTCATTTTCAACACTTCTGACTTGCTGTAGAAATTCTAAAGCATTTGCCTAAAGTGATATCTTATCAGTTGTATGTATTTCAATTACTGCTACTGTAAATGAGAATTATGAATATTGAATTGCAATTTGATTTCATTCCTGGCGGTAGTTTACCTTTTATTGTGAAAATATGACAGAATATATAACAACACTAGTCACTATAGTCTACACACTGCAAGGTGAGTGAAATTATGAATTATTGACAAATTTGAAAATCATGTACATGTATTTCTATCAACTGGCGACTGAAATACCGGTATGAGTTTGTGCTATAAATTAGTACACAAGCACTTGAACATGAAATCGTGTGGGACTGGTTGAATTGACCTGTGATATGATGGATCACATCCATCCTCAAGCTACTTTTGCCATTTAACCCTTTCATACTGGTGCAGCATTAAAGATAATGTGCCTGTGCACACTCGTATACATGTATAAATATATGCATGTCTCTCATGGTGAGCCTCGCATATAAAAAGTTCACTGGTTTACAATGTTAAGGCAAATGTTGTTAGGCCAATGTCTTTTCTTATATACGCGAGGCTCCCAATGGGAGACTCCTATATATATAAGTGTGCATTGGACCAAGTTTTTCGCAAAATTTCATTGAGCTCTAGTCATGATAAGGTTAATGGCATATTTCTGATGTGCAGGGGTAGACATGCTTGAGACCCCGTCACAGTTTAATTCACACCAGTTTCTCAGCTTCTGTTATTTTACGGAGTTCGAACTCATAGTCCTGATAGATGTACATGTACTTGTAGATGGTGATTTATGAGCTGAGTTTAGAACCACATAATTGGTGGGAGGGGTTCTGGTTCTGACACCCCCCTAACTTTGGTTTTCAGTGGAAAATCTGTTGTAAGTAGACCAACAAATGGCCACATTTAGAATATTTCTAACTTTATGAACTTGAGGTACCAGTTACAAAATGATTCAATCATGTGAGATTGAAGCCACAGGAACATCCATGTTGGTCGGTTGATAAAGGTTTATCGTCATTTCAGCCGCTATGCCATGTCACAACATCAGTTTTACTGGTTGAATGACCACATGAATAGTTAATCGCCCCACCCCACCAAACGGGCACCCATGTTGTTCAGCTTTGGTTCGTTAATTAAGCTAGCTTATGTTCATATTATATATTTATGCGCTGTCAGATTATGTTTGTCATATGAACAAAACGATATATATTTTAATATTCCTTCCGTGCCTTTAAAGTCCAATCTATTACCGGTAATAATATCCCTCCTTCAATGAAGTTGTGGGGGTATACTGGAATCAGCTGGAATCTGTCTTTGGACACAAATTTCTCAGTTGTTTTTTCAATTTTGACTTCCGTGTAATTTGGCATACATGTAGTTATCAACCACCATGGGAATCTGTACACCTGCGATTATGGCGTCTGTCAGACTTTTTTGGTGGAATTTTATCCCCCTTTTTTTACTTAGAAAATTTTCAAAACATGTAATGTAATTTTATCCTACCCGGTACATGTACATTGTTACTTGTTAGGTCATTTTTATGTGTACCCATACCATGTATGGTACACATAATGCCGACGTCCGGATCAACCATCCTTCGTCTGTCCGTCCGTCTGTAGACACTTGCTAACCGATTCAATTACTCGAATATTTTCTATTGGATCGTGTTCAAATTTTATGTGCATGTTTATGATAACACACTCCTCACCTGTATAGTTTTTGGTATCGATCGGTTGATCGGTTTAGACATTATTGACACTTTGCATCCGCACATAGGCATGAGCTATCTGATGCTGTAAGTTACACAGTAACCAAAGTATTTTTTGTCTGATTGTTTTCATATCTGATATGTAGGTTTATGATGACACACCCCTCACCTGTATAGTTTTTGGTATCAATTAGTTGATAAGTTTAGAAAATAATTAACCCTTCACACATATGCTATCCAATCCAATAAATTGAACATATTTCTTCTGATCTGCCTCATATTTCTTACTGTACTGGTAACACACTGCACAATTGACCCGCTTTTTCACCAGTATTCTGTTTAACCCCCCGAACTCCCGTTGCAGCCAGATTTTTTATGACATATTGCTGCTGACTTTTGGTACATGTATGAATCAAACAGATCATCTGCGAGGGGAATGGGTCCGTGGGACGGACCCGCAGCCGGCCTGACGGAAACCCTGGGTTATTTCCCTTTTTTAACATGGAAATTTTTTTGCAACATGCATATTTTTGTCCGAGCTTTTATTCCGACATTTTTAGGTCAATGTTTCTTAAACTTGGCACATACCGGTATATTTAGTACCAAGGGAATCTGTGCACCTGCGATTATGACATCTGTACAACATTTTTTGTTGAGTTATTTCTCCTTCTCAACTTAATAACATTTTTGCAACATTCATAATTTTGTCCGAGTTTTTATTGCTACATTTTTCCTTCATTAGCAGGGCTTATATATCCGCGAGAATCCAAATCTATGATTCTCGCAAATATTCTCGCAAATTACCATGGATTCTCGCAAAAAAGTATGTTTGGATTCTCGCAATATCAGATGAAATATATGACCCGATTAGGTTTAGGATTAGTGTTACATGTAGGATTTAGGGTTGTGCACCTGCAATGGGAATTATTATTTTAACTATAGGTGTATTGACAAGTGTAACTTTTAGTGTTTTAAAAACACGGGGGGGGGGGGGGGGGGTATATTTAGTCCCATTTTGTCACCACCTCTAGTTAACAAGGACCCCGCTCAGTGCACAGAGAGAAACTTGTTTGTATGAGAATGATTAATAGTTCTGATTGCAAGATATTATTGAACTGCCGATATACTGTTAAAAAATAATGTGAGACCGTTGGTTTGCATACCATGGTTTTGTCGATTAAACGAAATACAAAATGTACCATACCACATTCGTTATCCTTTGGAACTTCTGTATGTAATTTAGAGCAGCAACGATTCATCGTGATTTCAATGTATTGCGATACGCTTTCACAAGATATGTGTATTGTGTGAATATCACAATTTTAGCTCATTGAAAGCAAAAATAACCCATATTTACGATGTTTTTTTAACAATTTAGGTAGAAAATCCTCGCAAAACATGGTTTTTGCATATCATGATAATGAATGTATCGTATCGTTGGTCATGTATCGTAATGCGTATCATATCGTGACAAATTGTATAATTGCAGCCCTACTAGTAGTATGTGTGACAATAGTGTGTTATTGACTCGAAAACTGCTCTACCGATCCGACTCGAATTTGGTAGAGGCCTAATTTTGAGTCACGCAGTATAACTTTCATGACCACCAATCAATCGTGTTCAATTTTTTCACAGGGAACCACACCTTCTGCTAAATGTAGCAGATATACATTGTATGTCAGAGAACCGAGTTCCAGTTGAGAAAATTCTTCTCACAGCGGAAGAAAAGTTGAAATTAAAGAGCTCCTGACTCCAAGACAGACTTCAGATTGTGGGAGCTATTCATCCGGTACATGTATAAAGACATGTGCAGTTATATATAGTGAGTATTTTTTCAAAATACCATTTTTCAGTTGATAATATCAATGACAATGTACCGGTAGTTGAAGATCACCTATCCGATTCGGCCAAATTCAGGCCTCAAACATAAATTTTTTAGTCGAAGTATCCCAATAACACTCAACATTATTTGATTTCAATTTTCAAACATAATAATTTACTATATCAAGTTTTTAGGCCATCAACAACTGCGGACGATAGTCTCAGAGAAGATTTACAGACATGCATGAACATCATCGCGAGATTTTGGCAGCTTGTGACCACAATTTCTTTCAAAATTTAAACCCATTTATTTTCTGACAAATATCATGTAAGATTTAGCATGTGGCAATATACACACTCGTATTATCCAAACATATAACCTGTTTTATGCTTCAAATGGGAGAAATATCAGTGGTTTGTTGATATGCACAGAGGCCCCTACCGTATCTGTTTTTTGCCCGCTAACTTCCACATATTCACAGGCTGCATCGATACAATCCGGTTCTGTTTTTTGTGTCCAGTTTGACATTTTTTTACCAAAATATTCGAAGCGGCAAGTTGTTTTTTTGGTTGATTACTAGTTAAAAGTTTTTAAATATGTACATGTATGTTAATCGTGCATATCGTGTGAGCTACCAATTGTAAAAAAAATGAGGCTAAGAACACGAATAAGGCTGCACAAAATGTGCAATCCCTTCTCAATGTAAACAAAAATTTAATAAACACAAATGCGATTTTAGCTTTTATTAGCTCAACTTACTTTATAAGTTTGAGCTATTGCCATGGGTTGGCGTCCGTGTGTCTGTGTGTCCGTCAACAATTTCCTTTGGCGCGGGCTACAGGTCGTACCTTTGGTCTGATCTTTATGAAATTTGTCATGAATGTTGACATTGACATGTAGATGGGAACGAGTCATTTTGGGGTCATTCGGCCAAAAAAAACTTGACCGCTGGTGGCCATCTTGGATTTCAAAATTAAATACATTGGCACGGGCTACAAGTCGTACTGTTCGTCTGATCATCATGAAATTTGTCATGTATTGACATGTAGATGGGAACGAGTCATTTTGAGGTCAATTGGCTGCCAGCAGCCATCTTGTATTTTACTCTTTGCATGACTAAATCCTTTGGCGCGGGCTACAGGTCGTAGCTTTGGTCAGATCATTATGAGATTTGTAATGGCTGTTAACAATGACATGTAGATGGGAACGAGTCCTTTTGGGGTCATTCGGCCAAAAAACATGGCCACCAGCAGCCGTCTTGGATTTTACTCTTTGCATGACTAAATCCTTTGGCGAGGGGTGTTAACAATGAAATGTAGATGGGAACGAGTCATTTTGGGGTTGTTCGGCCAAAAAACATGGCCATCTTGGATTTCAAAATGCTTTCCATTAGCACGGGCTACAGGTCGTATCTTTTGTCGGATCATCATGAAATTTGTCATGGATGTTAATATTGACATGTAGATGGGAACGAGTCATTTTGAGGTCAATCGGCCAAAAACATGGCCGCCAGCAGCCATCTTGGATTTTACTCTTTGCATGACTAAATCCTTTGGCGCGGGCTACAGGTCGTAGCTTTGGTCAGATCATTATGAGATTTGTAATGGATGTTAACAATGACATGTAGATGGGAACGAGTCCTTTTGGGGTCATTCGGCCAGCAGCCGTCTTGGATTTTACTCTTTGCATGACTAAATCCTTTGGCGAGGGCTACATGTCGTAGCTTCGGTCATGAAATTTGTCATGGATGTTAACAATGACAAGTACATGTAGATGGGAACGAGTCATTTTGGGGTTGTTCGGCCAAAAAACATGGCCACCAGTGGCCATCTTGGATTTCAAAATTCTTACCATTAGCACAGGCTACAGGAATCAGGGAGCTAAATGTGTTCTAGAGTCGGGGAACGAGTACACCGTGAACTGCTAAAGGTGAAGGTAACTGAAGAATGACCTTCACCTGATACATGCGACACGTTATTAAAGGATGACATCGCGTTTATTTGATTTGTACATCATATCTAAATAATTTAAACTGGTGAATGAATGGGGGAATGGGAAATTGTGAGCGGGAAATTTATTTAACTACACTGTAGCTGCTGTAGTTCTGGATTTGTCCAGATCAAATTTGGCTGTGGGATAGCCCTGTCGTACACTTGGGGATTTATTTTAAAAAGTAAACACATGACCTATGATTTTTCTACCATTTTCGTGATCAACTGGTGTCAATCTAGCCGGGTAAACATCACTGATATGGCCTGCAGGCTTCAATTCAGTGAATTTGGCCGAAATGTTAACACTGTCGCCAATGGGAAACCATTTAGTTCCGTGATTCCTACAGGTCGTATCTTTTGTCGGATCATCATTAAATTTGTCATGGATGTTAATATTGACATGTAGATGGGAACGAGTCATTTTGGGGTCGTTCGGCCAAAAAACATGGCCGCCAGCACGGCCCAGCAGCCATCTTGGATTTTACTCTTTGTTTGACTAAATCCTTTGGCACAGGCTACAGGTCCTACCTTTGTTCGGATCATTATGAAATTTGTAACGGTTGTAGATGGGATCAAGTCTTTTGGGGTCATTCGGCAAAAAAACATGGCCACCAGCGGCCATCTTGGATTTCAAAATTCAATCTATTAGCATGGACTATAGGTCGTACTGTTCATCTGATCATCATGAAATTTGTCATGTTGTAAACATTTGTATGTTAATATTGACATGTATATGGGAACGAGTAATTTTGGGGTCGTTCAGCCAAAAAACATCTCCGCCAGCAGCCATCTTGGATTTTACCCTTTGCATGACTAAATCCTTTGGCACGGGCTACAAGTCGTATCTTTGGTCCGATCATAATGAGATTTGTCATGGATGTTAACAATGAAAGGTACCGGTATATTGGAAGCGATTAATTTTTATGTCATTCGGCCAAAAAACATGGCCGCCAGCAGCGATCTTGTATTTTAATCTTTACATGACTAAATCCTTTCACATTGGCTACAGGTCGTATCTTTTGTCGGATCATCATGAAATTTGTGATGGATGTTAACAATGACATGTAAATGGGAACGAGTCTTTTTGGGGTCATCGCCAAAAAAACATGGCTGCCAGCGTCCATCATGGATTTTACTCTTTGCATAACTACCGTAGGCCTTTCAACTTTCCACATTCCTAAACACTCCATTGACAGTAACACATGAAATTGTTCCCTTTCCAAGTTGAGCTACAGTGTCATTGGCACTTTCATGTTAACATACTACGTATGGATAACATTAGTTGCAGGTTCCTGAGCAAGTTCATAATATGTCTTTAAATGGTCTCCTTTTCAGAACACCAACAAACACAGTACTGTGATGCTATTCGTGCACTGATGAACATTACCCAGAGTATTCAGAACAACGATCCAAAAGATGACATGGACGATGTAGCGAGAGGCAGGATACAATGACTGTTCGCATGGTGAATTGAGCATACATGTACATGTACCGGTACTATACTTCTGTTTTGTCACTGCTATGGATTATCTGATTCAAATGGAAAATTTATATTCTCTGAATGATGTTCCGTAACCAATATAGGCTACCATAGAAGATGCACCACACTTTAATAGCCATTCAAAGCCAAGATTATTATACCCCCCGCAACGAAGTTAGGGGGGGGTATACTGGAGTCAGCTTGTCCGTCCGTCGTCCGTCCGTCCGTCGTCCGTCCGTCCGTGGACACAAATTTGTCCGGAGTTTTTCTCAGTCGTTTTTTGATCAATTTCCGTGAAACTTGGCACAGACATCAACCATCATGGGAACCTGTGCACCTGCGATTATGACGTCTGTCGGACTTTTTTTTTTGGAGTTATCCCCCATTTTTCGACTTAGAAAATTTTCGCAACATGTATACTTTTGTCCGAGCTTTTATTCCTACATTTTTCAGTCAATTATTTTAAAACTTGGCACAGATATTTAGTACCATTGGAACTTGCGCACCTGCGATTATGACATCTGTCCGACATTTTTTGGTGGAATTATCCCCCTTTTTCAACTTAGAAACTTTTTTTGCAACATGCATAATTTTGTCCGAGCTTTTATTCCTACATTTTTCAGTCAATGATTTTGAATCTTGGCACTGATATTTAGTACCATGGGAACCTGTGCCCCTGCGATTATGACGTCTGCCTGACATTTTTTGTGTGGAGTTATTCCCCTTTTTTGACTTAGAATTTTTTTCGCAACATACATAATTTTGTCCAAGCTTTTATTCCTACAATTTTCGGTCAATAGGTTTAAGATTAGGGTTATGGTTGTACACCTGCAATGGGAACTGTTATTTTATTATTTTAACTAAATGTTTACTGACATGTGAAACATCTTAGTATTTTAAAAAGGGGGGTATCCGTAGTCCCATTGGGACAGTCACACCTCTAGTTTAATCTATCACGCTCAGTCCGGTAGATGTATTCCCATTTTAGCGATACTAAAAATCCCTTAAGCCTTTAATAACTGAATATCGGTACTCATTGATGAGTAGTTAATCGTTTCTTCATTTGCAATAAATTCTTCATTTGCAATTCTTCATTTGCAATAAATTCAGCAAACTGCCTGAGGCTATTTGTTGCACTTATTATATGATCACTCCTACAACTGAAGGATTGTAATTCATGTAGAATGCTTGAGGCTGTTTCATCTGTGCTGTCTGCATGGGAGACTCGCATGTATAAGAGAATGCACTGGCACAGGGTCTTTAATGCTGCACGAGCACAGCTCCCAACATGAAATGGTTAAAATGCTTGAGAGGAAACAATAATATTTGATACGCCTGCAAGTGCATAATCCCTTGGGGGGATGCATATGACGTTATATTTGGTGCACAGTATTTTTTAAAACTTTTTGTGATGGTATAGACCCCATGATCGCTAGATTTCAAAATATGATGTAGAACTTTTGTCAACATTCAAATTGGTAGTTTTTTTTACCACATGGTCCATGTAAATATTTGGTTGTTACTGCTGAATTTCCTTTCTCATCTGAAATTGACATCCAAATGGAATTAAACTTGAGTAATGTGAATCTCACCTGATAAAGCTGGTAAAACTCTTAAAGGGGTACTGTACGCCATTTTCATTAAATTTCCGGTGACAACAACGATCTAATATCGATAATATATAGAAACATAAGTAATTTGAGTCGAAGATGTATTCTGTAAACGCTCAGGTTAATAGGCTATCTTAAAATTTAATAATTTAAAAGTTAATAATTTGATATAAATTGAATTTATGACTGGAGCCATAAAATGGCGTCAATTAAATTACGAATTACCGTAATCAAAAACAGTAATTGAGGGATACTGGATGTTAAACCGATCGCACACACGATCGCTTAACATATTATGATGATACAGGGAGAACACTCAAGCCACTCACTGACTAGCGACGATACAATAACTTAAATGATTATATGGGACTAGTATGCATATAATATAACTTTTATTTGATTCATTTGGTTGAAAAAATTACTCGACAACGACAATTTGTATTTTTGCATTCCGGTAAATTTGTCATCCGTAACATGACTTCGTACTCAACAGACTTTCAAATAATGGAAAAATTGTTACCTTATTCTCCGACTCGGAGACTATAGAAACCAACAACAACATTTGGCGTACAGTACCCCTTTAAGATGATTACTATTTATTTTGTTTTTGGCACATTTTAAAAGCAATTCCACTACACAGTGCTACAGCTGTACTTTCCTTTTTATGCGTTTTCATCTGTGCTATTCATTATAGGCCATCTAGCCAGCTAGCCGAATATTTTCTGAACTGTCTCTTTTAAATTATCTCCGATTAAATTGTCTTGGCTTTGCCACTTGAATGGCTAAGTATGGCAAATCTTCCAGTTCATATTTGTTAGTCAACATCATTTAGATAATTTAAAAGAAATGTATTCCCCGTTCAGTCGAACTAAAAATACCTTAACCCTTTGATAACTGAATACTCACTGACGAGTAGTTACTGGTTACACATTTGTATTAATGTTTATATAATTTCTCTTGTGATTATAAACGATAATTTTATAAACGATAATTTCATTGTGAATTATGACACTTGCGCTATCAGAATTTATCTGTCATTAGTAGAGTGGCGGTATTGTTTAGATTTCTGGTAGATGTTTATAGTGGAATATAATAAACAGAATAATCACATGATTAAACTAGTGGCGTGAAATAATACATTGCATTTAAGTGTTTTACAAAATAGTCCTTGCCTCAAATGAATTATGTGGTAAAATGAATTATTTTACTACACCACTTCAATCAAGTGAATCCTCTCTATTTATCTACATGTATATAAATCACAGTGCCTATATATACCATGTTGTTATGTTTAAAGTTGAATTCTTATTCTGAATAAAATAATTTAGATAGAAACTTATCGCATTGTACTGAAAACCATTGATGGAACATTCTGGGTACCCAGCCATCACCCGCCACCCCCACCCCCACCCCCACCCAGCTGGGTTCCCCATCCATTCTTCGACGCACCAAATGTGTCAGATGACATGGACCTGTGTCGCCCCAAACGTGTCGTTTTACACGCCTGACGCGCTTTCTATGGACAAACTCTGTGACGCGTTTAGTGTGTCACCTGACACGATTGGGCGACACATTAGATGTGTCGCATGACACATTTGCTGTGTCGCAAGACATGGACCCGTGTCACACAAACGTGTCGTTTTACACGCCTGACGCGCTTTCTATGGACAAACTCTGTGACGCGTTTAGTGTGTCACCTGACACGATTGGGCGACACGTTAGCTGTGTCGCATGACACGTTTACTGTGTCATTCGACGCGCTTTCTATGGACAACTTATCGTGTCATTTGACACGGTAAAGTTTTTCAGTGCGGTACTCCTTCGATACCACACTCAATGCACAACTTTCGTATCAAAGACAGCATTATTTACTTATGTTCAACCCCAACTGGCGAATTAAAATACCATATTAGCACCCATCATGCCCAACGACGAACATTCGAGTCTTGACTCTGCACCCCACTCCATCCACCCATTCCCAACGACGGTAGAACGTTCGAGTCTTGACTACACCCCACTATACATGCACTTCCGCGACAAAATCAACATTCGTTATCTAAATTCACAATGAACCTGAACTGACACATTAATTTAGCGCTTATTTCTAACAACGCTTTGGTTGAGCGCATGGAGGTTAGGCCTACAATAGCAAAGCAAGTGTTGGTTTGCGTTCGACGTCAATGGCGTCATTTGGACAAACGTCATAAGAAATAGTGTCTATACTTGAGTGCAAATACTGCATGTGGGGACCATGCTAGATCTCAGGTTTGCTTTGACCAATCAGCGTGAAATTTGGTGAGCCATCTTCTAATGGCATAATGTAGGCCATGGTACAAATTTTGGCTACATTGCACGCATGGTTCAAAAGTTATAAGCGCGCCAAAAACGTGTCCGAGTTATACACACACACACACACACACACACCCTCACACCCTCTCTCTCTCTCCCTCTCTCTCTCTCTCTCTCTCTCTTCTCTCTCTCTCTCTCTCTCTCTCTCTCTCTCTCTCTCTCTCTCTCTCGCACACACACACACACACGCATAGACGACGGGTTTATATATATATATAGACTAGGGGGTTGCCCGTCACAAAATGACGGGTATATGTGCTTTGTTATTTTCTAGTGTCCGCTTTCATGGACATATGGCATGGTCATGCTTCTCTTTTTTTGTTATTGGATGCACGTTGGAACACTTTATTTAACTAAAATTGTATTTCTACGCACCCAGTCTACATATGCGCATGCACATATTGAACGAAACAAAATCAGTATATTATTTAAATAATACTATGTAGGCCTACCGACTGAAACATACTCAATTCAGGAGCCTTCATTCGGGAGCTTGTTGCACATTTTGAACGGACCCACTTTGGAACCTGTATTCCGCATGCCGCCTAATTATCACACGCCTGCACTGTGCGGTCCATTTGTATGAACACTTTTCAATAAAATTGTATGTTTTACCCCCAACCCATGCTATGCATGCACATATGGAACGCAACAATCAAGATATTGTACTTTATCTATACTGAAACAGGCTCAATTCGGGAGACTTTATTTAGCGCGGGGGGGGGGTCTACAGCCCCTTTCTGCGCATCGCGCACATTATATGATCTTAAACTGCGTACGCTTCGTGCACATATATAGGCCTATAGGGAGCTTGCAGCACATTTTAAACGGACTCCCTTTGGAAGCTGTATTCAGCATGCAGCCTATAATGATCACACGCCCTGCACTGCGCGGCCCATTTATATGAACACTTTATTTCAATAAATATATATTTCTGCCCCCACCATCATTTCCCCAACCCACGTATATGCAGGCACATATGGAACGCAACAATCAAGATATTTTACTTTATCTATAGTGCCTACTAACTGAAGCAGGCTCTATTCGGAACCTTTATTTAGCGGGGGGCCTGCAGCCCCGTAGTGAGCTTCGCGCACATTATATGAATTTAAACTGCGTGCGCTTCGCGCACATTGTGATCTTTTAAACATTTATTCTTTTATCAGATTTGCACTCAACCGAAAGATTAAAAGAACATTAATTAGCGTCGGCAGTATTGTTTACACTGCAGGCCCTATTATTAGGCCTGTCCCGTGAATGTTATTTTTCTAACTGAGTTTGGCGAGTTCACGGTACCCACTGGCGGGAGGTCAGACTGTCCATTCGCCATCTTCCGTGTATACCGGTACTCCTTCGATACCACACTCAATGCACAACTTTCGTATCAAAGACAGCATTATTTACTTATGTTCAACCCCAATTAAAATACCATATTAGCACCCATCATGCCCAACGACGAACATTCGAGTCTTGACTCTGCACCCCACTCCATCCACCCATTCCCAACGACGGTAGAACGTTCGAGTCTTGACTACACCCCACTATACATGCACTTCCGCGACAAAATCAACATTCGTTATCTAAATTCACAATGAACCTGAACTGACACATTAATTTAGCGCTTATTTCTAACAACGCTTTGGTTGAGCGCATGGAGGTTAGGCCTACAATAGCAAAGCAAGTGTTGGTTTGCGTTCGACGTCAATGGCGTCATTTGGACAAACGTCATAAGAAATAGTGTCTACTTGAGTGCATATATTGCATTTGGGGACCATGTTAGATCTCAGGTTTGCTTGAACCAATTGGCGTGAAATTTGGTGAGTCACCTTTTATGCCACACTATAGTCCGTGGTACAAATTTGGGCCACATTGGATTCATGGTTAAAAAGTTATAAACGCGCCAAAAGCGTGACCAAGTTATACACACACACAGATACACACACACAGACGACGGGTTTTATATATATAGACTAGGGGGTTGCCCGTCACAAAATGACGGGTATATGAATGTTCTTTGTTATTTTCTAGTGTCCGCGTTCATGGACACATGGAATGGTCATGCTTCTCCCTTTTGTCACTGGATGCGCGTTGGAACACTTTATTTCACTAAAACTGTATTTCTACACACCCAGTCTACATATGCGCATGCACATATTGAACGAAACAAAATCAGTATATTATTTAAATACTACTATGCACCAACTGAAACATACTCAATTCAGGAGCCTTCACCCGGGAGCTTGTTGCACATTTTGAACGGACCAACTTTGGAACCTGTATTCCGCATGCCGCCTAATTATCATACGCCTGCTCTGTGCGATCCATTTGTATGAACACTTTTCAATACAATTGTAGTTTTTACCCCCACCCCATCTCCCCAACCCATGTATATGCATGCACATATGGAACGCAACAATCAAAATATTGTACTTTATCTATACTGAAACAGGCTCAATTCGGGAGACTTTATTTAGCGGGGAGGGGTCTACAGCCCCTTTCTGCGCATAGCGCACATTATATGATCTTAAACTGCGTGAGCTTCGTGCACATATAGGGATCTTGCAGCACATTTTAAACGGACCCCTTTGGAACCTGTATTCAGCATGCAGCTTAATGATCACATGCCATGCACTGCGCGGCCCATTTGTATAAACACTTTATTTCAATAAAACTGTATTTTTGCCCCCACCATCATCTCCCCTACCCACGTATATGCATGCACATATGGAACGCAACAATCAAGATATTCTACTTTATCTATAGGGTCTACTAACTGAAACAGGCTCTATTCGGAACCTTTATTTAGCGGGGGAGGTGTCTGCAGCCCCTTGGTGAGCTTCGCGCACATTATATGAATTTAAACTGCGTGCGCTTCGCGCACATTGTGATCTTTTAAACATTTATTCTGTTATCAGATTTGCACTCAACCGAAAGATTAAAAGAACATTAATTAGCGTCGGCAATATTGTTTACACTGTAGGCCCTATTATTAGGCCTGTCCCGGGAATGTGATTTTTCTAACTCAGTTTGGCGAATTTACTGAGTTCACGGTACCCACTGGCGGGAGGTCAGACTGTCCATTCGCCATCTTCCGTGTATACCGGTACTCCTTCGATACTACATTCAATGCACAACTTTCGTATCAAAGACAGCATTATTTACTTATGTTTAAACCCAACTGGCAAATCAAAATACCATATTAGCACCCATACCCAACGACGAACGTTCGAGTCTTGAATCTACATCCCACTACATCCACCCATTCCCAACGACGGCAGAACGTTCGAGTCTTGACTACACCCCACTATACATGCACTTCCGCGACAAAATCAACATTGGTTATCTAAATTCACAATGAACCCGAACTGACACATTAATTTAGCGCTTATTTCCAACAACGCTTTGGTTGAGCGCATGGAAGTTTCGCCTACAATAGCAAAGCAAATGTTGTACTGCGTTCGACGTCAATGACGTCATTTGGACAAACGTCATAAGAAATAGTGTCTACTTGAGTGCAGATACTGCATTTGGATCTCAGGTTTGCTTGCACCAATCGGCGTGAAATTTGGTGAGTCACCTTTTATGACACACTATAGGCCGTGGTACAAATTTGGGCCACATTGGACGCATGGTTAAAACGTTATAAACGCGTCAAAAGCGTGACCGAGTTATACACACACAGACAGATACACACACACACACACAGACGACGGGTTTTATATATATAGACTAGGGGGTTGCCCGTCACAAAATGACGGGTATATAAATGTTCTTTGTCATTTTCTAGTGTCCGCTTTCATGGACACATGGAATGGTCATGCTTCTCCTTTTTTGTTACTGGATGCGCGTTGGAACACTTTATTTCACTAAAACTGTATTTCTACACACCCAGTCTACATATGCGCATGCACATATTGCACGAAACAAAATCAGTATATTATTTAAATACTACTATGCACCAACCGAAACATACTCAATTCAGGAGCCTTCATTTGGGAGCTTGTTGCACATTTTGAACGGACTCACTTTGGAACCTGTATTCCGCATGCCGCCTAATTATCACACGCCTGCACTGTGCGGTCCATTTGTATGAACACTTTTCAATAAAATTGTATTTTTTACCCCCACCCTCATCTCCTCAACCCATGTATATGCATGCACATATGGAACTCAACAATCAAAATATTGTACTTTATCTATACTGAAACAGGCTCAATTCGGGAGACTTTATTTAGCGGGGAGGGGTCTACAGCCCCTTTCTGCGCATCGCGCACATTATATATGATCTTGAACTGCGTGAGCTTCGCGCACATATAGGGAGCTTGCAGCACATTTTAACCCCCTTTGGAACCTGTATTATGCATGCGGCCTAATGATCACACGCCATGCATTGCGCGGCCCATTTGTATGAAAACTTTATTTCAATAAAACTGTATTTTTGCCCCCAACATCATCTCCCCAACCCACGTATATATATGCATGCATGCACATATGGAACGCAACAATCAAGATATTTTACTTTATCTATAGGGCCTACTAACTGAAACAGACTCTATTCGGAACCTTTATTTAGCGGGGGAGGGGTCTGCAGCCTCGTAGTGAGCTTCGCGCACATTATATGAATTTAAACTGCGTGCGCTTCGCGCACATTGTGATCTTTTAAACATTTATTCTTTTATCAGATTTGCACTCAACCGAAAGATTAAAAGAACATTAATTAGCGTCGGCAGTATTACTTACACTATAGGCCCTATTATTAGGCCTGTCCCGAGAATGTGATTTTTCTAACTGAGTTTGGCGAATTTACTGAGTTCATGGTACCCACTGGCGGGAGGTCAGACTGTCCATTCGCCATCTCCCATGTATACTGGTACTCCTTCGATACCACACTCAATGCACAACTTTCGTATCAAATACAGCATTATTTACTTATGTTCAAACCCAACTGGCAAATTAAAATAGAATCAAAATACCATATTAGAATTAGTACCCATGCCCAACGACGAACGTTCGAGTCTTGACCCCACTATACATCCACCCATTCCCAACGACGGTAGAACGTTCGAGTCTTGACTACACCCCACTATACATGTACTTCCGCGACAAAATCAACATTCGTTATCTAAATTCACAATGTACCTGAACTGACACATACAATTAGCGCTTATTTCCAACAACTCTTTGGTTGAGCGCATGGAAGTTTCGCCTACAATAGCAAAGCAAGTGTTGGTTTGCGTTCGACGTCAATGACGTCATTTGGACAAACGTCATAATAGTGTCTACTTGAGTGCAGATACCGCATTTGGGGACCATGTTAGATCTCAGGTTTGCTCGGACCAATCGGCGTGAAATTTGGTGAGTCACCTTTTATGACACACTATAGGCAGTGGTACAAATTTGGGTCACATTAGACGCATGGTTAAAAAGTTATAAACGCGCCAAAAGCGTGACCGAGTTATACATACACAGACAGATACACACACACACACACACACACAGACGACGGGTTTTATATATATAGATAGGGGGTTGCCCGTCACAAAATGACGGGTATATAAATTTTCTTTGTTATTTTCTAGTGTCCGCGTTCATGGACACATGGAATGGTCATGCTTCTCCTTTTTGTTACTGGATGCGCGTTGGAACACTTTATTTCACTAAAACTGTATTTCTATACACCCAGTCCACATATGCGCACCGAAACAAAATCAGTATATTATTTAAATACTATACACCAACTGAAACATACTCAATTCAGGAGCCTACATTCGGGAGTTTGCTGCCCATTTCGAACGGACCCCCTTTGGAACCTGTATCCAGCATGCCGCCTAATGATCACACGCCTGCACTGCGCGGCCCGTTTGTATGAACACTTTATTTCAATAAAAGTGTATTTTTACCCCCACCCCATATCCCCGACCCATGTATATGCATGCACATATGGAACGCAACAATCAAAATATTTTACTTTATCTATAATACTAACTGAAACAGGCTCACTTCGGAATCTTTATTTAGAGGGGGAGGGGCCTATGTACAGCCCCTTTCTGCGCTTCGCGCACATTATATGATCTTAAACTGCGTGAGCTTCGCGCACATATAGGGAGCTTGCAGCACATTTTAAACGGACCCTGTATTCAACATGCAACCTATTGATCACACGCCCTGCACTGCGTGGCCCATTTGTATGAACACTTTATTTCAATAAACTGTATGTTTGCCCCCACCATCATCTCCCCAACCCACGTATATGCATGCACATATATGGAACGCAACAATCAAGATATTTTACTTAATCTATACTAACTGAAACAGGCTCAATTCGGAACCTTTATTTAGCGGGGGAGGGGCCTGCAGCCCCTTTGTGAGCTTCGCGCACATTATATGAATTTAAACTGCGTGCGCTTCGCGCATTGTGATCTTTTAAACATTTATTCTTGTATCAGATTTGCACTCAACCGAAAGATTAAAAGAGCATTAATTAGCGTCGGCAGTATTGTTTACACTGTATAGGCCCTATTATTAGGCCTGTCCCGGAAATGTGCTTTCTCCAACTGAGTTCCGGCGAATTTACTGAGTTCACGGTACCCACTGGGTACCGCCTGCCCACGTGTATACCGGTACTCCTTCGATTCCACACTCAATACACAACTTTCGCATCAAAGACAGCATTCTTTACTTATGTTCAAACCCAACTGGCAAATTAAAATAGCATATTAGCACCCATTCCCAACGACGAACGTTTAAGTCTTGGATCTGCACACCACTACATCCACCCTTTCCCAACGACGGTAGAACGTTCGAGTCTTGGCTCTACACCCCACTATATATACATGCACTTCCGCGACAAAATCAACATTCGTTACCTAAATTCACACTGAACCTGAACTGACACATTAATTTCCAACAACGCTTTGGTAGAGCGCATGGAAGTTTCGCCTACAATAGCAAAGCAAGTGTTGGTTTGCGTTCGACGTCAATGACGTCATTTCGACTAACGTCATAAGAAATAGTGTCTACTTGAGTGCAAATGCTGCATTTGGGGAGCATGTTAGATCTCAGGTTTGCTTTAACCAATCGGCGTGAAATTTGGTGAGTCACCTTGTATGACACACGATATGTCGGGGTACAAATTTGGGCCACATTGGACTCATGGTTGAAAAGTTATAAACGCGCCAAAAGCGTGACCGAGTTATACACACACACACACACACACAGACAGATACACACACACACACACACAGACGACGGGTTATATATATATATATTCTCCATCAGTTGGTCGTCATTCTGGTGGCAATTTTGAGCCAAAGTGACAAATTTGATTCTATTGAGATGGAGAAGTCATAAGTAATGGTATGCCTCACTTACATTGCACAGTTCTGCTCATTTCTTGTTGAGATATGACTAGAATCCCAATGGTGATTTTTGGTGAAATTTCATACCGCGTTCTGTAAAATCTATTTTTGAGGGATCGAAAGGGGCTGTGACCACCATAATGACATATTGTATTGACACAATGATCTGTTAACATGGAAAATACAAAATATAGTCGCAATTCTCAACCAGTTCCAAGCAGCAGAAAGAAGATTTTAATAAAAAAAAAGATAGTCAATGACAAGTACATATCTACCAATAAGGTGCGACCGGTACGTTGCTACATGGGGTCTGCGTATGGGTGTTTGAAATTTACCACTGACCAAATTTAGTTGCAATCAATTCCAACACCGCCCCTTCCCGCTTGGGAAATTATAAACTCCGAGTTCGAAACCGAGAGTAGAAAAATATTCGACGGTCTAACAAATTTCACACTACATTCTGCATGGAAAATCTAAATATCAAAACAATTCCATTCTACTCACGTGCATGATCACTATATATTAAACAAAGATATACCAAGATTGATCTTAGGATTAATTAATGATTAATATTGACTAAATATCGATGAGATTTGAAGAAGTTTTTTAAAGGCACGGATTGCCTTCGCGGTGGGTATTGATGTTAAAATAGTCACACCCGTTAGCACTGCCATAAACAGAAATAATTTAAAACATAGACATTTTCTGTTCTTATGCCAATCATAGATATCGCGTAAAATAGTATGTAATTATTAAGTTCGCACGCTGTGTTCTGTAAACAAATGCCAGGTTCTGTAACATTTTTGGCTTTTGTTTACACAACAAAGCATACGAACTTGACAATAATATATTGTTTACGCGATACTTATGATTGGCATAAGAACAAAATATGTCTATATTTAATTATCTTTCGGTTTATTGTGGCATTATTTTATACCACATGTTAGGATATAGATATTCCCACAGCATCGGCTACATGTATATAATGTATATATATCCTTAATATTCTTTTGTAAATTCTTCTTTCTATATGTACTTCGCTATGTTCATGTGAATTATGAAAATAAATCATCTTCAATATTTTAATAGCAATATACCAACCGCGAAAGCAATCCGTGCCTTTAAAATTGTTTTCAATGAACTTCGCAATATGATATTCGTGTTTGGTGCATTGAGTACTAGAACAGGAGCACAGCATCATATAATATTGACTCGCGATCATTGTTTCTGGTTATATTTGTTTCACTATGTGAATATACACAACACAATAAGTGTAGCTTTTAGCTACGACCAACATTTTTATTTTACGAAAACGTGTTCGATTATTGAAAAGCCAACCGAAAGCTAAACATTGCATGTTTATTGTGGATGTGCAGTCACGCGCACATGATATACGAACGCAAGAACCACCGTCAACGTGTGGGTTTTTATTTGTTGAACTAAAGTGTTTGTAATACTATAAATTGTATTTTATTGGGGCCGTTAACATAGTTGATTGTGTTACTCATTTTCGTTTTGATTTACTTCGGTTTGAAGTACAATCAAGCAATATACCAACACTGACGGCTCTTTGCCATTGTCCCGAAGCAATATTATCATATATTCATCGAACAAGTGAGCCTTTATCAAGAGGGGTGGGTGGTTAAGGTTTGGGAGGAATTTAATGTAAGACTTTAATCTGGAGTCCCTAAACGGATTGTAATATTTAAGAGTGTAAAGCAATAATATGTTGGCTTTATCGTGTCTATAGATATGTTGTTATCAGTTGTAAAAAAATAAATTACTTGTTAAACCCCACGTATAATAATAAGATTACAGTTATAGGCAATCTACCTTATCACGGCGGTGATGACGTATCGAACCTGTTTCACAGTTAAGTTGGACAATTGACCTAATTAAAATTTGATATCGTGGTCAGCATTCATGGGAAGATTGTCGGACAGGATGAAAATTAAAAACAAAAAAACTGACCGGCGTATATAAATTACACACAAGGAACCATTCTAAAGTGCACGTCCTCCCATATATAGACTTTAACTCCTATAAAAGTCGATAAACCTAATCTTTTTGGTATTATCGTTCGTTACCAAATCGGTGACCCAAGCTGATTGGATGTAGTGATCACGTGATGCCTGATCTTTCATTACAACATCCTGATCGAGTTTGTAAACTAGGTTGGTCCAAATTCTTTTTTTCTGAGTTACGGCCCCTAGTTTGTCTATTTTACCAATGGCATGACCTATAGCGTGGAAACTTGAATAAACGTAAACTGATCCCATTCATATTGGATATATGTATCTTCAACAACAATATCTTAATCGAGTTTTATTCCAGTTATTGTTTTGTGCCTGAGATATGGCCCTTAATTCTGGGTTATGGTTCCTTAGTTTGTCCATTGTTAGCGATTCTCGGGAGGACAGATTCACTCTTTGGGTCCAAAAAACTCGACGAGCGCCACCTTTGATGCGAACCCCATGTTTAAAGTTGGCAATTTCATGCCTGAAAAAAGCAATAGTTAGAATTTCATACTGGGGAATAGATTAAGATAGTCACGAAAATTTTAATTTCCAGCCAACAATTATAGTGTGAAGTATTTCGCTTTAGAGAACAATATTTCTATATATTTCAATATAAATGTTGAATTGAAATCAGAATGAATCCAATTGCAAAATGCAACTGAAAGTTCGAATCACTGCTGTTTCGGCACCAACCTAATGCCCGTCCCGTACGAGTGTACGTACTAAAGCATTCCAATTATTATATACGGTGGCAGATGGTCCGATGCCGTTGCGCCTAGCTTCTTGGTTGACGTCACTCCGCCAACAATAGGCTGGTTATCTTTTGGTGAGCCTGGTCCATTCGGTGTCTTGGCAACGAACGAACCAATAACTGCATACTGGGGAGATATCGGTGATCCCGAGAGTGGAATCCATGTAATGAACATCATGATTGGATCTTCACCTGGTGATGATGACGTCGTTCCAAACCAGAAGGTTGACGGCACAGGCTTTGTCGTCGAGACTACGTGGTTCATAGATGCTCACTGTGAGCTTAATTATTGTCATAAATATTAATAATTAGTATACGTCCTTTTGAAAAAATATCGTATTATGTAATCAGTCTGTCTGGCTGTCTGTCCGTCTGTATGTCTAGCCGTATGTCCGTCCGTTAGTCCATTTGGTTTCCGATCGATAACTCTAGTTTGGATTATATGATCTGAACCAAAGTATTTCCCAGCTAATAGTACAGGCCAAGTTCGAAAATGGGTTCCGTCCAATTATTTTCACATGAGTTACGGCCTTTTTTTCGACTTCGAATTTGACCGCATTTTAGCATTGGAATTAGGGGTATATCAGATATTCTTAGTAGGCTCAATTTTATTTTATTTTTTGCGGTAGTACAATTCGAAATGGATAAAGGGAGTAGTTTACCACGCCCTAGCGATGCTCTTTTATCGATGTTATCCACTATGTCCCTGTTATTGCACAACTAACCGAACATTGCAACTGATTGTCGCTTCCAATATGTGTATTCTCGAACGCATGACATACACTCAATATTGGTCAATATTCTACATATTACATTGACTCTATTGCAACAACATTCTAGCCGAAACGACAGACATTCACTGTTACAATATATCCCTCCATGAACCGGGTTCTTTTTGGTATGTGCAGCTGCGTTTTGGTATTTGCTATTTGAAGCCCGACATTCCGAACCTCTTTTTGGAAAATCAGGTCGACACCCATCATGCAAGTTGATATGCATATACCTTCGAGATAGCTATTCAATAAATATTTATATTCTCACAAATAGTTACAGTCTTTGCTCGTTCACGTTTTCATTCATTTTAGGCAACAAATAAGGCGGGTCTACTTTCGACTGTGCATTCGAAATCAGCCTCTGTTGACAAATCACCACCTCTGCCTGGAAATGTTCTGGAACTCGGGCCCGGTCGACAGGTAAGTAGCATATAATGTGCCACATTGTTTTATGCTATCGACTATAATGACTACATTTGCTCTATTGCGCTATACTAAGTGTAACGTTGGAATAGAAGCTGCTTCGTGAAGTTCGAAATTAGAATTTTGACGTTCTATTTTACTCTAACCTCACGTGACGATAATATTATTTCTATCGTTTTCGTGATATGTGCATTTAATAGAATCACTCGCCGCGGGTGTGACTAATTACCGCCCGGGGACCGCCCGGGACCGCCCGGGGACCGCCCGGGACCACCCGGGACCGCCCGGGCGGCCCAACGAGCCCGTGGACACAATATCTCGACGGTATAACGTAGCGACATGCCACCTGAGGGCAACATAGAAAAATTTACTCGCTCGCTCGTCTCCGGCCGGTCATATTAACCCCACAAATGCCGATATTGGCTAAAAGAGCCTGGGTGATTACTGGTGTCTTCGTGTGTGTTCAGACAGATTATTATGGTGATTCTCGGTAGTGCAATAAGTGCAATACACCTGAGTGTTAATTCCATGTATTGACTCGTTGACGCGTCCACGGCCGATGTAATTAACCCCTCAAATTCCGGTAAAATAGTGTATAAACAAAAGAACCTTGGAACCGTCCGGGACCGCCCGGGCGGCCCCATGGGCCCGTGGACACTATATCTCGACGTTATAACATAGCGACATACCCCACGAGGTCAACCTAGAAAATGTTACTCGCTCGCTCGACCCCGGCCGGTGTTATTAACCCCTCAAAATCCGACAAAATGGTATATAGACAAAAAGAACATTGGGACCGCCCGGGACCGCCCGGGTGGCCCCACGTGCCCGTGGACACAATATCTCGACGTTATAACATAGCGACATACCCCACCTAGAAAATGATACTCGCTCGCTCGACCCCGGCCGGTGTTATTAACCCCTCAAAATCCGACAAAATGGTATATAAACAAAAAGAACATTGGGACCGCCCGGGAACGCCCGGGAGGCCCCATGGGCCCGTGGACACTATATCTCGACGTTATAACGTAGCGACATACCCCACGAGGTCAACCTACAAAATGGTACTCGCTCGCTCGACTCCGGTCGGTGTTATTAACCCCTCAACATCCGATAAAATGGTATATAAACAAAAAGAACATTGGGACCGCCCGGGACCGCCCGGGAGGCCCCATGGGCTCGTGTACACTATATCTCGACGTTATAACGTAGCGACATACCCCATGAAGTCAACCTAGAAAATGGTACTCGCTCGCTCGACCCCGGCCGGTGTTATTAACCCCTAAAAACCGGCAAAATGGTATATAGACAAAAAGAACATTAGGACCGCCCGGGACCGCCCGGGAGGCCCCATGGGCCCGTGGACACTATATCTCGACGTTATAACGTAGCGACATACCCCACGAGGTCAACCTACAAAATGTTACTCGCTCGCTCGACTCCGGCCGGTGTTATTAACCCCTCAAAATCCGATAAAATGGTATATAAACAAAAAGAACATTGGGACCGCCCGAAACCGCCCGGGAGGCACCATGGGCCCGTGGACACTATATCTCGACGTTATAACATAGCGACATACCCCACGAGGTCAACCTACAAAATGTTACTCCCTCGCTCGACCCCGGCCGGCGTTATTAACCCCTCAAAATCCGATAAAATGGCAAATAGACAAAAAGAACATTAGGACCGCCCGGGACCGCCCGGGTGGCCCCACGTGCCCGTGGACACAATATTTCGACGTTATAACGTAGCGACATACCCCATGAGGTCAACCTAGAAAATGTTACTCTCTCGTTTGAAATCAAAAGAAGACACCGAGCTGTCCGTGCCCTCTTATTCAATATTGGATTTTTAGGGGTTAATAATACCGACCGGAGTCGAGTGAGCGAGTAAGATTTTCTAGGTTGACCTCGTGGGGTATGTCGCTACGTTATAATGTCGAGATATAGTGTCCACGGGCCCATGGGGCCTCCCGGGCGGTCCCGGGCGGTCCCAATGTTCTTTTTGTTTATATACCATTTTATCGGATGTTGAGGGGTTAATAACACCGGCCGGGGTCGAGCGAGCGAGTACCATTTTGTAGGTTGACCTCGTGGGGTATGTAGCTACGTTATAACGTCGATATATAGTGTCCACGGGCCCATGGGGCCTCCCGGGCGGTCCCGGGCGGTCCCAATGTTCTTTTTGTTTATATACCATTTTATCGGATTTTGAGGGGTTAATAACACCGGCCGGAGTCGAGCGAGCGAGTAACATTTTATAGGTTGTCCTCGTGGGGTATGTCGCTACGTTATAACGTCGAGATAGTGTGTCCACGGGCACGTGGGGCCACCCGGGCGGTCCCGGGCGGTCCTAATGTTCTTTTTGTCTATTTACCATTTTATCGTATTTTGAGGGGTTAATAACACCGGCCGGGGTCGAGCGAGCGAGTACCATTTTCTAGGTTGACCTCATGGGGTATGTCGCTACGTTATAACGTCGAGATATAGTGTCCACGAGCCCATTGGGCCTCCCGGGCGGTCCCGGGCGGTCCCAATGTTATTTTTGTTTATATACCATTTTATCGGATGTTGAGGGGTTAATAACACCGGCCGGAGTCGAGCGAGGGAGTACCATTTTGTAGGTTGACCTCGTGGGGGTATGTCGCTACGTTATAACGTCGAGATATAGTGTCCACGGGCCCATGGGGCCTCCCGGGCGGTCCCAATGTTATTTTTGTTTATAAACCATTTTGTTGGATTTTGGGGGGTTAATAACACCGGCCGGGGTCGAGCGAGCGAGTAACATTTTCTAGGTTGACCTCATGGGGTATGTCGCTACGTTATAACGTCGAGATATTGTGTCCACGGGCACGTGGGGCCACCCGGGCGGTCCCGGGCGGTCCCAATGTTCTTTTTGTCTATATACCATTTTGTCGGATTTTGAGGGGTTAATAACACCGGCCGGGGTCGAGCGAGCGAGTAACATTTTCTAGGTTGACCTCATGGGGTATGTCGCTACGTTATAACGTCGAGATATTGTGTCCACGGGCACGTGGGGCCACCCGGGCGGTCCCGGGCGGTCCTAATGTTCTTTTTGTCTATTTACCATTTTATCGGATTTTGAGGGGTTAATAACGCCGGCCGGGGTCGAGCGAGCGAGTAACATTTTGTATGTTGACCTCGTGGGGTATGTCGCTATGTTATAACGTCGATATATAGTGTCCACGGTCCCATGGGGCCGCCCGGGCGGTTCCAAGGTTCTTTTGTTTATACACTATTTTACCGGAATTTGAGGGGTTAATAACATCGGCCGTGGACGCGTCAACGAGTCAATACATGGAATTAACACTCAGGTGTATTTCACTTATTGCACTACCGAGAATCACCAAAATAATCTGTCTGAACACACACGAAGACACCAGTAATCACCCAGGCTCTTTTAGCCAATATCGGCATTTGTGGGGTTAATATGACCGGCCGGAGACGAGCGAGCGAGTAAATTTTTCTATGTTGCCCTCAGGTGGCATGTCGCTACGTTATACCGTCGAGATATTGTGTCCACGGGCTCGTTGGGCCGCCCGGGCGGTCCCGGGCGGTCCCCGGGCGGTCCCCGGGCGGTCCCCGGGCGGTCCCGGGCGGTAATTAGTCACACCGCTCGCCGCGGATTTGTTTTATACATTCGATCCAGATACGATTTTATAAATGAATACTCATGATTTCTGGAAGGTTTATTTCTTTACAGGGTGATATAGACTATCAAATGGACGAGAACGAAATACACCTGGCACTAAACAGGTTCTCTGATCCTCACTCGGGAATATACCAGTACACGGTCTGTCTCGGAACAACCGTCGGGAGATGTGATGTGCGACAGGAAAAGAACATACACAGAACACAAAGTTAGATTATTGATCGAGTCATTGGCGCTTACAGTTAAATGTCTGTATTTTCATCTGCCAACAATATTGCGGTGTAGACAAGAAACCCATCCATTTATCAAATGAGAGAATGAATATCTATTGACACACACCAACCGGATAGTATGCTGTCGCTGGTCCCGTCAAAATGTTGTCGATTGGATATATTTCGGATTTTCGAAACTTTAAAGGTACGGTTGGCCTTGGCGGTGGGTATCCTGTAAAAATATTTCCACCCGTCAAAAACCGCCACAAACAGAAAGAACATCAAAATGTAGACAGACTTTGTCCGTATACAAATAAGAAATATCGCATAAACAGTATGTTATTGTCATTTGTTTGACCATTGTTATGTAAACAAAAGCATAAAAAGTTACTTTTCTGGTGTTTGTTTATATTATGATGGTAAACATAAAGAGCGTTCTTTGTTGGTGAATTCCTGATATGGAACAAATAAAGAGCATTTATGCCATTTGTGTGTGATTAGCCAGTAGCATTGTGCTGTCTTCTGTAACACAATCAGGCTCTTGCTTAGGTAAAATATAGTAGGTCTTTATGATAACATGCTGTTTACGCAATAGTCATGGTATATATGAACGAAACTGTATGCATTTTAATGTTTTTCTGTTTACGGTGATTGGAACAAATATGAATATTTTCGACAACTAAGGCCTCACGTGCCTTTAACTAAAAGAGTTTGGTGATTTGTAAAATGATTTATCGACGGAATTGTGCTTGACGTAAATGATGTTATCATTGCTGGTTAGGAACTTTGTTGCGTATTGCTTCCCAGCAACGCATGGATCAGGGGATTGCTGAAATATAAACTGGCTAATCCGTATATTGATAAAAGCTAATTGCCCGCTTAACACACAAAAGAACAATGTGAACTATTTAACCCTTTGAGTGCCAGGTCCGATTTTTGTATCAACCCATATACCCTGTGCCAATGCATTCTCTTATATATGCGAGTCGACCATAGGTCGCCTCGCATATATAAGAGAATGCATTGGCCTAACAATTTTTAATTTTTTTTACAATTTTTTACAATATTAATATATTTTATTATATTCTTTAACAGACTTATTGTGTAGGTTTAGGGCCGATAATATCGGCCCCTGGCACTCAAAGGGTTAAAACCACAGTCAGTCGTATGACACTGCATGGGATTACGAAAATCCACCAGTAATATTAATGTCTTGAAAACAAATTGCATAAAATCATAATTAAAAGGCTATTTATTTCAATATCTACCGTTATTCTTTTCTATCCTTTTTATTTTGGTAAAAGAGTGTACGACCGGCTTTTATGATAGGCAATCAATGAATGTTCGCCAGACAAAACTGCAAAACATGTTGAATAGGCTATCTTTTTTAAGTTGATATCCCACTATCAAAATCTGATATTTCGGGTATAGAAAACTTACATGTGGTAGCCGTATTGTGTCAAATCGAATGGGACGGCGTTAAATATTAGTTTATGTTTCTCTTTTAGCACAAAACACGAATTCGTTACATGTTGGATGACTGATTGTGTATCTGAATTGGTTACATGTAGGATGACTGATTGTTACATGTAGGATGACTGATTGTTACATGTAGGATGACTGATTGTTACATGTAGGATGACTGATTGTTACATGTAGGATGACTGATTGTTACATGTAGGATGACTGATTGTGTATCTGAATTCGTTACATGTAGGATGACTGATTGTTACATGTAGGATGACTGATTGTTACATGTAGGATGACTGATTGTTACATGTAGGATGACTGATTGTTACACGTAGGATGACTGATTGTTACACGTAGGATGACTGATTGTGTATCTGAATTGGTTACATGTAGGATGACTGATTGTTACATGTAGGATGACTGATTGTTACATGTAGGATGACTGATTGTTACATGTAGGATGACTGATTGTTACACGTAGGACGACTGATTGTTACATGTAGGATGACTGATTGTGTATCTGAATTGGTTACATGTAGGATGACTGATTGTTACATGTAGGATGACTGATTGTTACATGTAGGATGACTGATTGTTACATGTAGGATGACTGATTGTTACACGTAGGATGACTGATTGTTACACGTAGGATGACTGATTGTGTATCTGAATTGGTTACATGTAGGATGACTGATTGTTACATGTAGGATGACTGATTGTTACATGTAGGATGACTGATTGTTACATGTAGGATGACTGATTGTTACACGTAGGATGACTGATTGTTACATGTAGGATGACTGATTGTGTATCTGAATTCGTTACATGTAGGATGACTGATTGTTACATGTAGGATGACTGATTGTTACATGTAGGATGACTGATTGTTACACGTAGGATGACTGATTGTTACATGTAGGATGACTGATTGTTACATGTAGGATGACTGATTGTTACATGTAGGATGACTGATTGTTACATGTAGGATGACTGATTGTTACATGTAGGATGACTGATTGTTACATGTAGGATGACTGATTGTTACACGTAGGATGACTGATTGTTACATGTAGGATGACTGATTGTGTATCTGAATTCGTTACATGTAGGATGACTGATTGTTACATGTAGGATGACTGATTGTTACATGTAGGATGACTGATTGTTACACGTAGGATGACTGATTGTTACATGTAGGATGACTGATTGTTACATGTAGGATGACTGATTGTTACATGTAGGATGACTGATTGTTACATGTAGGATGACTGATTGTTACATGTAGGATGACTGATTGTTACATGTAGGATGACTGATTGTTACACGTAGGATGACTGATTGTTACATGTAGGATGACTGATTGTGTATCTGAATTCGTTACATGTAGGATGACTGATTGTTACATGTAGGATGACTGATTGTTACATGTAGGATGACTGATTGTTACATGTAGGATGACTGATTGTGTATCTGAATTCGTTACATGTAGGATGACTGATTGTTACATGTAGGATGACTGATTGTTACATGTAGGATGACTGATTGTTACACGTAGGATGACTGATTGTGTATCTGAATTCGTTACATGTAGGATGACTGATTGTTACATGTAGGATGACTGATTGTTACATGTAGGATGACTGATTGTTACATGTAGGATGACTGATTGTTACATGTAGGATGACTGATTGTTACATGTAGGATGACTGATTGTTACATGTAGGATGACTGATTGTTACATGTAGGATGACTGATTGTTACATGTAGGATGACTGATTGTTACATGTAGGATGACTGATTGTTACATGTAGGATGACTGATTGTTACATGTAGGATGACTGATTGTTACATGTAGGATGACTGATTGTTACATGTAGGATGACTGATTGTGTATCTGAATTCGTTACATGTAGGATGACTGATTGTTACATGTAGGATGACTGATTGTTACATGTAGGATGACTGATTGTTACACGTAGGATGACTGATTGTGTATCTGAATTCGTTACATGTAGGATGACTGATTGTTACATGTAGGATGACTGATTGTTACATGTAGGATGACTGATTGTTACATGTAGGATGACTGATTGTTACATGTAGGATGACTGATTGTTACATGTAGGATGACTGATTGTTACATGTAGGATGACTGATTGTTACATGTAGGATGACTGATTGTTACATGTAGGATGACTGATTGTTACATGTAGGATGACTGATTGTTACATGTAGGATGACTGATTGTTACATGTAGGATGACTGATTGTGTATCTGAATTCGTTACATGTAGGATGACTGATTGTTACATGTAGGATGACTGATTGTTACATGTAGGATGACTGATTGTTACATGTAGGATGACTGATTGTGTATCTGAATTCGTTACATGTAGGATGACTGATTGTTACATGTAGGATGACTGATTGTTACACGTAGGATGACTGATTGTTACATGTAGGATGACTGATTGTTACATGTAGGATGACTGATTGTTACATGTAGGATGACTGATTGTGTATGAATTCGTTACATGTATGATGACTGATTGTTACATGTAGGATGACTGATTGTTACATGTAGGATGACTGATTGTTACACGTAGGATGACTGATTGTTACACGTAGGATGACTGATTGTTACATGTAGGATGACTGATTGTTACATGTAGGATGACTGATTGTTACATGTAGGATGACTGATTGTTACACGTAGGATGACTGATTGTTACATGTAGGATGACTGATTGTTACACGTAGGATGACTGATTGTTACACGTAGGATGACTGATTGTTACACGTAGGATGACTGATTGTTACATGTAGGATGACTGATTGTTACATGTAGGATGACTGATTGTTACATGTAGGATGACTGATTGTTACATGTAGGATGACTGATTGTTACATGTAGGATGACTGATTGTTACATGTAGGATGACTGATTGTTACACGTAGGATGACTGATTGTTACATGTAGGATGACTGATTGTTACATGTAGGATGACTGATTGTTACATGTAGGATGACTGATTGTTACATGTAGGATGACTGATTGTTACATGTAGGATGACTGATTGTTACATGTAGGATGACTGATTGTTACATGTAGGATGACTGATTGTGTATGAATTCGTTACATGTAGGATGACTGATTGTTACATGTAGGATGACTGATTGTTACATGTAGGATGACTGATTGTTACATGTAGGATGACTGATTGTTACATGTAGGATGACTGATTGTTACATGTAGGATGACTGATTGTTACATGTAGGATGACTGATTGTTACATGTAGGATGACTGATTGTTACATGTAGGATGACTGATTGTTACATGTAGGATGACTGATTGTGTATGAATTCGTTACATGTAGGATGACTGATTGTTACATGTAGGATGACTGATTGTTACATGTAGGATGACTGATTGTTACATGTAGGATGACTGATTGTTACATGTAGGATGACTGATTGTTACATGTAGGATGACTGATTGTTACACGTAGGATGACTGATTGTTACATGTAGGATGACTGATTGTTACATGTAGGATGACTGATTGTTACATGTAGGATGACTGATTGTTACACGTAGGATGACTGATTGTTACATGTAGGATGACTGATTGTTACACGTAGGATGACTGATTGTGTATGAATTCGTTACATGTAGGATGACTGATTGTTACATGTAGGATGACTGATTGTTACATGTAGGATGACTGATTGTTACACGTAGGATGACTGATTGTGTATGAATTCGTTACATGTAGGATGACTGATTGTTACATGTAGGATGACTGATTGTTACACGTAGGATGACTGATTGTTACATGTAGGATGACTGATTGTTACACGTAGGATGACTGATTGTGTATGAATTCGTTACATGTAGGATGACTGATTGTTACATGTAGGATGACTGATTGTTACATGTAGGATGACTGATTGTTACATGTAGGATGACTGATTGTTACATGTAGGATGACTGATTGTTACATGTAGGATGACTGATTGTTACATGTAGGATGACTGATTGTTACATGTAGGATGACTGATTGTTACATGTAGGATGACTGATTGTTACATGTAGGATGACTGATTGTGTATGAATTCGTTACATGTAGGATGACTGATTGTTACATGTAGGATGACTGATTGTTACATGTAGGATGACTGATTGTTACATGTAGGATGACTGATTGTTACATGTAGGATGACTGATTGTTACACGTAGGATGACTGATTGTTACATATAGGATGACTGATTGTGTATGAATTCGTTACATGTAGGATGACTGATTGTTACATGTAGGATGACTGATTGTTACATGTAGGATGACTGATTGTTACATGTAGGATGACTGATTGTTACACGTAGGATGACTGATTGTTACATGTAGGATGACTGATTGTTACATGTAGGATGACTGATTGTTACATGTAGGATGACTGATTGTTACATGTAGGATGACTGATTGTTACATGTAGGATGACTGATTGTTACACGTAGGATGACTGATTGTTACACGTAGGATGACTGATTGTTACATGTAGGATGACTGATCGTTACATGTAGGATGACTGATTGTGTATGAATTCGTTACATGTAGGATGACTGATTGTTACATGTAGGATGACTGATTGTTACATGTAGGATGACTGATTGTTACATGTAGGATGACTGATTGTTACATGTAGGATGACTGATTGTGTATGAATTCGTTACATGTAGGATGACTGATTGTTACATGTAGGATGACTGATTGTTACATGTAGGATGACTGATTGTTACATGTAGGATGACTGATTGTTACATGTAGGATGACTGATTGTTACACGTAGGATGACTGATTGTTACATGTAGGATGACTGATTGTTACACGTAGGATGACTGATTGTTACATGTAGGATGACTGATTGTTACATGTAGGATGACTGATTGTTACATGTAGGATGACTGATTGTTACATGTAGGATGACTGATTGTTACATGTAGGATGACTGATTGTTACACGTAGGATGACTGATTGTTACATGTAGGATGACTGATTGTTACACGTAGGATGACTGATTGTTACATGTAGGATGACTGATTGTTACATGTAGGATGACTGATTGTTACACGTAGGATGACTGATTGTTACACGTAGGATGACTGATTGTTACATGTAGGATGACTGATTGTTACATGTAGGATGACTGATTGTTACATGTAGGATGACTGATTGTTACATGTAGGATGACTGATTGTTACATGTAGGATGACTGATTGTTACACGTAGGATGACTGATTGTTACATGTAGGATGACTGATTGTTACACGTAGGATGACTGATTGTTACATGTAGGATGACTGATTGTTACACGTAGGATGACTGATTGTTACATGTTGGATGACTGATTGTTACACGTAGGATGACTGATTGTTACATGTAGGATGACTGATTGTTACATGTAGGATGACTGATTGTTACATGTAGGATGACTGATTGTTACATGTAGGATGACTGATTGTTACACGTAGGATGACTGATTGTTACACGTAGGATGACTGATTGTTACATGTAGGATGACTGATCGTTACATGTAGGATGACTGATTGTGTATGAATTCGTTACATGTAGGATGACTGATTGTTACATGTAGGATGACTGATTGTTACATGTAGGATGACTGATTGTTACATGTAGGATGACTGATTGTTACATGTAGGATGACTGATTGTGTATGAATTCGTTACATGTAGGATGACTGATTGTTACATGTAGGATGACTGATTGTTACATGTAGGATGACTGATTGTTACATGTAGGATGACTGATTGTTACACGTAGGATGACTGATTGTTACATGTTGGATGACTGATTGTTACACGTAGGATGACTGATTGTTACATGTAGGATGACTGATTGTTACATGTAGGATGACTGATTGTTACATGTAGGATGACTGATTGTTACATGTAGGATGACTGATTGTTACACGTAGGATGACTGATTGTGTATGAATTCGTTACATGTAGGATGACTGATTGTTACATGTAGGATGACTGATTGTTACATGTAGGATGACTGATTGTTACATGTAGGATGACTGATTGTTACATGTAGGATGACTGATTGTGTATGAATTCGTTACATGTAGGATGACTGATTGTTACATGTAGGATGACTGATTGTTACATGTAGGATGACTGATTGTTACATGTAGGATGACTGATTGTTACATGTAGGATGACTGATTGTGTATGAATTCGTTACATGTAGGATGACTGATTGTTACATGTAGGATGACTGATTGTTACATGTAGGATGACTGATTGTTACATGTAGGATGACTGATTGTTACACGTAGGATGACTGATTGTTACATGTTGGATGACTGATTGTTACACGTAGGATGACTGATTGTTACATGTAGGATGACTGATTGTTACATGTAGGATGACTGATTGTTACATGTAGGATGACTGATTGTTACATGTAGGATGACTGATTGTTACACGTAGGATGACTGATTGTTACATGTAGGATGACTGATTGTTACATGTAGGATGACTGATTGTTACATGTAGGATGACTGATTGTTACACGTAGGATGACTGATTGTTACATGTAGGATGACTGATTGTTACATGTAGGATGACTGATTGTTACACGTAGGATGACTGATTGTGTATCTGTCCTTTAGGTTATACATTCCGAGGTCATTTCATCAGCGGGGTGACGTACTACACCACAGTGACGTGTTGCAATGGGGCGGGGATGTGCACGACCGTGACGTCAGATGGTATAACTATCGACTCGTCTCCACCAATCACAGGCATGGTGCATATCGGGTTCAGGAACCATCACCAACGATACTGGGCTCACAGGTAACACGTGACCGACTCTGGGCTCACAGTTATTTTCATTCGATATACTGAGTGTAACATTGGACTAGCAGCTGCTTAATGAAATACAAATTTAAAGCGTTGACGGATTACTATTACTCTAATTTTACGTGACTATTATATTATGTATAGTGTGTCATGATATACGCGTTGAAGAGAATAAACCTTAGTGGTCTTTCCTACAATTTTTGATACATTTGATCAAGCCAATATATTATAAATGAATATGTTCGATCTAGAATTACGCATGGTAAACACACATTCTGAGTATGACCTCATGAAATCACGACGAATAGAAAGAGAAGTTAGAAAGATAAAGTTGACTGATAGATTAATTGCGGTTTAATAACGTCGTATCAGTCGTCAGTCGTTAGCCATGCGGCGATAGAAAGTAACTAAATCCGACAATGGTGTAACAACTTTCTACAGAATTTGAGTGGTGGCTTAGTCCAAATAACTTTTGGAATATATACAGATAAAAGAACCTCCCGGACCCATATAAATACAAGAACGCAGTGATTTGTTGTTTTTAGTGATCTGAGAATGGTGAGACTATACTCAGGGACGTGATGATATGGGGGTTCGGGTGTCTACCCCACCCACCCCCACCCCCGACTAAAGGTTTCAACAGTTGAAATTCCATGCATGCCTCACACAACATCAGTGGGAAAATTCAGACCAAAATAGGTTGAAATTTACTTAATCAGTATGTTTTAGTGTAAAGTTTGTTATTAAAAATCGAATAATTTTCAACTACGGTCAACGTTGTGAACATCGATGGTAATCAGTTGGACATTTTCAATCAATAGGTGTGAAGTTGGCAAGCGTGAGGTACCAGTTGGAAGATTCTAGCTCAAATAGTGCAAATTGAATTGCCATAATTAGATTCGGTGTGGTTAAAGGGATGGAGTTCTAGGCTGCGCCCCGAACTGAGAGCCGATAGCTACGTCCCTGAATTGTTTCACATTTTTCAATTCGTGACCGCATGGGACTGGCAACGAGGTACGGTAACCCCGATTCCCTGTATATCCACACCATGCTGTACCAACTATTACTGTTAAATATTCAGAACATGTCGACAACAAATAGGTAGACAATTATGAAGGTAACCATAAATTGTGAAGGAAATCCCATGTCCGTATGGGGGTAAACCCCATGCCATCACGTTCCTGAGTAATGACACCATTCTTAGAACACTAAAAGTTTGAAGTTCTAAGATGCATGACACCCCAAACAGAGAGCATATAGTCAAGTCCCTGCATTACGATTCACATTGTTCAAGTAGTGACCGTATTGGAATATTTGAGACGGGCTGGCAACGAGGTATTACAATCCCGATTCCCTGTGCACGCACACCATTCTGTACAAACAACCTCTGTTATCACGCGAATGTCTTCTATTTATATGTGGTGAAACAACCAAAACGAAACTACAACAGTCCTCAAGAATGATGAAATTGTTTTAAGAATTGAATGGATTGCATACTTGCAGTGAGTTGCTTCAGTAGTTTAAATATGATATTGTGTTCATATTAGAATTCCGTGGCATCGTGAACAATAACGAGAAAGTTATCGCCGTTTACAATGTATATTCACGTGTTTATCACTACTTGCTCTTTGATATGTATTTTCAAACAGGAGTTACCTGACTGCCCACTGGATAGGATTTCATGACGCCCAAAGCGGTATCCATAGCTACGAAGCGTGCCTAGGAACTCGGCCACATGTTTGCGACATTACTGTTGCATCCATATCCACCTATCGAACGAGCTACATGTGGACGGGACTGAGTCTACCAATCGGCGTTAAAATCTATGCAGCCGTCAATGTGACCAATAGAGTTGGTTTGCTGTCGTCGACAAGTTCTGAATATATAATTGTAGATGACACTCCACCTATTAACATTGGACTTCCGGAATGGGAAATGGCCATCAGTGTTAATACGGCAAAAATGCATTATGCTATTCAACAAGATAATACAATAATGAAGCTGAAATGGGATTTCTCAGAAGATTTTAGTCCAATAATCAGTCACTACATACGTATTGTAACCCATAGTGATGGGCACGTGGCGTCTCACACGTCACGGTGTAGCATTTCAAGGGAAATGACTCTTTGTTCGACGAAGAAGAACTCCGTTCTGGTGACAGATATACGGCGTATGTGACGAGTTGCAATGCAGCAGGATTGTGCACCACTGCCCATAGCATACCGCTGTTAATAGACTCCACCCCACCACACATGGGTAATCTGGTCGACCCCCTGGAGCTGACGTCCACATCTAGTGGATCATTGATTGACATTGAATGGGAGGACTTTGTGGATGCGGAAAGTGACATATTAACATTCACCATCAACGTCGGATCTTCATATAGTGGGCGACAACACGTCGATACGCTTGAGGTTCTGAATAATTCCACCAAACCAGTTACCAAGGTGACAGTTCGCTTACCAAAACAGATAGATAACGGGCAATTCCTTGTTATCTCAATCAGCGCCACGAATGAAGCGGGTCTCTTAAGTGACGTCAGGAGGGTAACAACAATGGCGAAGTTAGATAATAGGGGAGAGGGTTCCCTTGTTTTCGAGACTCACTCTTGTGATGTTCACTTCTGCACTAAAGAATGTACTTGTGCGACGGTTGGTCGTTTGTGTCAAGGCGTGGACGCCCCCTGGGAATGCATTCACAGAAACACATCGACCAGGTTTGACGTCAAGTTCGGACTCAACAACAACGAAACCGTTGAAGTACAATCATCGACACGATGCTTCTCTGCTTTTTGGTGGGACAGATCTCAGGGTGTGGACATTGTAAGATATGAGTGGACTGCTGGCTTACTTGATGGTACATCATATGGAGAATCACTGTTCAGCAAATTGATAGAAAGTATATGGCATGATGTCGGAAACATGCAGACGATCACGCATTGCCTATCGGGACGAAAGCGGTTGTTACATGGTAGAAAATATGTGTTCCATCTTAAAGTCTGGTTTTCCGAGGCTGATTTTGATATAATTGAGTCGAAACCTCTAACGATCGACACCACACCTCCGACAGCTAAGCGCGGAGCGAGAATCCGCGAGAGTGTGTACGGGTGCGTAACAGACACAGAATACATCCGGAATGAGACTACCATCAACATATGTTGGAAGAATATCTTCAGAGAAAAACAGAGCACAATCGAAGGGTATATAATATTCTGCGGCACATCAAAACATGGTACGTACATGTTTAAACATTTGAGTACGTGATTGTGAGTGTTGCCTTATACATTTGCTACTTGATTGACATTGCATCGTTTCACTCTGGTAAACGAATTTGAATATATTAGCAAGGTAGATAAGATGGGGTCATTGTCGCCACATTCGGGTGTGCTGGGTATACCAATTTTGGTTTGTGTTCAGACGATTTCGTGAAGACAGCATTACCCAATATGTATTAAAGGTATAATCTGGTTATTTCCATGTGGGGTAAAGTTTGCGAAAGTTTATAGTCACTTTCACCTGACGTGACTTTTCACATTGAAATCGTCTTTGTCCAATTCAGATTTCGGCAAGTCGAGTCAAGCATGTTCTCAATATAGCGATGACCACCTGGTTGTACAAATAAATATGGTAGAAAAGCAGTGCAGAAATACATTAATGGACTTTATTGTTCTCTCAATAGAATTAACGATGGTTCATAGTAGTTAAATTCACTTGACTCAATGCAGTTTGGCAAATGGTATGCCCCAAAGCATAGAGTCTCTTCATTTATCTGACGCTGTATACGGCGCTCACAGGGAAGCGAAGTCGTGTGCCACTCTATACCAGCAGACAATTAAACCACCACAACGTAATTACCATTCAACAAGAGTACCACATACGATTATTACGTGCGCGAGCGCAACAGTATGGCGATCAGTCAGATTCGTAGGTACGTACGTTGGTGTCACCCTGCCGATTTCACTCCACGACGTCACCCTTGCGCAGTACATGCTGGCGACGTTACGGAGTAGATTATAGAGTTGACGCCCTTGGTTCTGACTTCCGTTACTAGCTCGTTGCTATATAAACAAACCAGCGATGTGGCTTTTGTCGAAAAGTGACAGTCAGTACATTCGCCCTGTATACATGTACTTTCAGAAAATACAAAACACCACAACGTTATACCCCACCAATGTCAGTGTCTCGATATCATTTGACCAAATTTCTTGACATGAAACCGCGACAGACACGTACGGCGTGAAATACATCGCATTGAGTAAACAATTTCCCATTGTTCAATTCAACTTCAAGATCGCGGTAAAATCAAAACCGCAATTTGTAAGTGGTAAACATCTGAAAAAGACATCAGGTGCATGCAGAAACTAATTGTTGTGCATATTTATTTCTATTTGAGGTGGCAATTTTCATGTTTATCAGTATTTTTAACGATAAGAGCGATGGTAATTGGGGGACTATATTTTATCTAGCGCATTAAATTTAAAATAAAAAGTCGTGAATTGGCTGAGTGTTTTCTATGGCCGCACATTTCGTTGACAATTACGAGCCATTTGTTTGTCTAAATAACATTTTTAAGTTCGAAGAGCATTAGAATGGGGATAACAGTGTGGTGTTTTGTGAATCGGAAAGTTACATGGCGAATATACTGTGGCAAATATCCGTTAATGTTCGAGTCAGGGCTACCTGTCCTCAGTTATTTTATTCGTGTTTTACAATGTTTTAGCTAATATACATGTAATTTATTTTTCAGATAGGTTGTGTTTTATTCACGTTACTGTTTATGTACATATTCATTGTTTTACAAGTCAGTTAAGAGCTTAATGCTCATGTTTGTAATTTAAAATGCCTGACTTTATAAATAAAGCTTTTGAACTTGAACTTTGAGCCGTCGCCCATTAACTAAATTTGCCACAGTATATTCGCCATGTACCTTTCCGAAATCACAAAACACCACACTGTTATCCCCTAAATAAAATTATTGAAGATTTAATTGTCTTTTTTTGCTAACATTAAATTAAATTAAATTAAATTAAATAAATTAAGTAAAATACAGTGAAATTATTTTTTTATTATTTTTTATTACATTTTTGCGCAAGTTGGCATCTCTCTGAGTGCATTCTAGTTCTGATTCTAATGTGTTTAACAGTGTATAAGTGCACACTACGTATATATACCAAGTATTCCAAGTTTCATATATCTTTCATATTACCCTTTCTTTACTTGACCAGGGCTTGTGTACCATTAAAGATCACATGACATTGCATTCTCTCGTATATATTAGTCGCCCATAGCTAGCATCGCATATATAAGAGAATGCACTAGCTTATATTGTCAAGGTAAATATTTTTAGGACAATGTGTTATCTTATATATAAGATGCTCCCAATAGGAGACTCGCATGTATAAGAGAATGCATTGACACAGTTTTTTCGTAAAATGTCCGGAATATCCAGTCATGGAAGGGTTAAACATTGTATGTACGCCATATGTCCGAAAATGACCAGCTATATATTTATCTTTTCAGTTGATGACGTTGTCCGGCCAGTCGATGTTGGACTAAACACGTCATTCACTTTATCAACCGTTAACCTGGTACCAGGAGTAAGATATTACTGCACTGTTTTCACAAAGAATATCATCGGCCTTACGTCATCCCTGGCAACCGACGGATTCCTTATAGACATAGAAACCCCGATAAGTGGCGAAGTGTTTAACACTCGACAATTTAAAAACATCATGGCACAGTTTCGGATGGACAGTGTGAGCGCTTCGTGGCGTGGATTTGACGACAGGCACTCGTATATATCCCGATACTACGTGGCCATTAGCAGCGGAAGACAGGATCTGCTGATGGATTTCCGTGACGTCGGGATAAACACGCAAGTTACAATCAACAACATCACGTTAGAGACTGCTGATGAGGTTGCTATTGTTGTAAATGGCTGTGATGCCGCAGGCCTATGCACAGATTACATCATCAGCCCATTCATGAAAATGGATTCCACACCACCGATGGGCGTGTCGTGTGTATCGTTTGAGACGCACAACGTGACCATGATTCGAAGCGAAAATACAGGAAGTCTCAATGACGCAGAAACCACCGTTCAGTTCTCATGCAACTCGTCCATGATGGCTGACATGCCACTCATGATCATGAAGCTTGTCGTTAGCGTTGATACAAATGAAACCATCACTGGCTCGGTCGTATTCGGTTCCGGTCACCTAAATTTGCTGTTCTATGAAAATCACAATGATCAGAAGACGGCTGAATTAACTCTATCACATGACAGTTCTATAGCAGATTTTCAACTTAAGTTGAACCGTCACATTGGATACGACAAATTAGAAGTCGATGTCTTCCGTTGCGTGGAAATGAATAAGTCATCACATAATGGCCTGTATGCCCGCCAAATCACACGAGATAAACTTGTCTTATCGGTAACTGCTTCAGATCCAGAAAGCTCTATACAGGAGATAAAAGTGGGCGCAGGCACAACCGAAGGTGGATTTCAAATCAGGAGTTTGGTTCCCATACGACACTATGGTTACGATATAATTCCATTCCATCTGCCCCATGGGACACCAATATACGTTACTGCATCCGTTGAGAACAGAGCGGGATCTAGAAGAATATTTTCGCATAGGCCGATCGTTTCTGATCAGACAGCTCCTGTGTTGGTCTACTTCGAAGCGTCTCTCGAACATACGAACAGCTGTCTACCTAGCACTAACCCCTCTGGACTAAGCAATGGGACGAATGTCCAACATTTACGTCTAGGAAATACAACGACCCCTTCTGGCTGGAATTACACATTGGCTACCACACCAGCACACGATCCAAGAAACACCACTTGCAACAAAAACGATTATGTCAAGATGGTCATAGTTCGAATTAATCTAGCCTGTTCGGACGATGAGAGTGGTATCAGCAAAGTGTACGTGTCGCTGGGTGAGTTTAAGATGTAATTAAATCTAACTATGAGGTGCATATATGATTAAAACCAATCAGATTTCACATATTCACAAATAGAACTTTAATATCTGGCAAAGCGGCCACATCAGTGTCAAATGCTAACGACTAGGTAATTTATACCACAACTTAACTGAGCTGTGAATGGTGCCAGAACAGCAAGGATAACATACATGCATATAAGTACTATTAGGCGAGTCAATAATATATCAAGAAGTTTAAACGTTAAGTCAGGTTATTGACAGCTTCCAAAAAGTCAGCAATTTCCATTGGTCCACATCTTCATGTGTGGTATAGAAGCTTATCGGTACACATATATGGATAGGTGTATATATATATCGATATTAAAGGAAACAATTCATGTATTTAATATGACGGTAACCAGTTGTCTGAATTGACATCGAATTATATAATGTATTAACAGCACCCTGTACAGAATGTTCATATTATGAAACACTTCCAGCTTTAAGTTAATTTTCTAAAATTCTTCATTGGTAATCAAAGCACTATAATGATCATATTTTATTTTGTAGGTCACGAGAGTGGTTCACAAGATATAAACACCTGGGCTCCTGTTGTCGATAGCAAATTTGCGTCGCCCAGTTTGAACTTCCCACACGGAACTCGCATCTTTCCTACAGTAAAATGTGTGAACAACATCGAATATGTCAGCATTCACGAATTGGACAGCGTTGTCGTATCTCTTAAAGAACCCGACGTGTCGTCTGCTTCTATGCGTGTCTTTCCGCAGACTACGTCATCAGATTGCCAATCCATGGATGAACGTCTGAGGAAAGATGGCAGCACGAATGTCAAAGAACGAACGTGTGACGATCAAACTAACACTAACAGTCTCATCGTCTCGTGGGAAAACGTGATTGATGTTTCTGGAATCGATCACTTCCAGTGTCGGGTCGTGTCCCAGAAATCTCAGTATATCGCATATTGGAAATCAACAGAACAACGAACATTTGCGAAAATTCCTGGCCTCACTCTACAGGATGGACAGTCATACGCGATCGAGATGGTGGCGATAAGTGCTGATGGATTAATCAGTGATGGCTTGAACCGCTCCATTTCCATTCACACAACACCACCCAAACTTACCGGTACGTATACCCTCCATGAGCAAAACAATAAAACTTTCGCGACTCAACCGCCTAAATTATATTCAACGAACTCGCAACTAGGTTTTATTAAACGTGCTATATATCTTCTCGACAACACTGCAAACAACACCATAACTGTCGTTGGAACTCTCTTCGAAGACACGCTTGTAGAACACAACCTCAAATTATGTGGGGGGAATTTTATAACGTAGCACATACAATAAAAAGAACACATACGACTAGGTAATTTATACCACAACTTAACTGAGCTGTGAATTTTATAACGTAGCACAAACAATAAAACGAACACATACGGGTTTCGGTTGAGTAGCCGGATTATTCCATCCGTGGCTACAAGGAAATATAGAATTTCCACTCGCGGCTTTCAGCTGCTTGTGAAAATGATGTACGTCCTTGCAGACACTCGTGAGATAATCCGGTTATTCAACCAAAACCCGTTGGTATCCTCTATATATTCTTACAATATCAATAGAATGTGGTTTTCATTCATTACCGACTTTTATTGGTTCCGCCTTATAATTTATAAGTATAGCAGTGATTATAGTAATGATCTCTAAACTATATATGGTTAGTCCCTCTCGGTTAATACGGCTGTATGTGCTTCTGATTCTAGGTTCGAAAGTAGAATGCCATCTGGTGGGCTCATATGTTGACGTGAATTGGCGGAATGTTTTCATGACGGAGCCATCGATGTCTGTCTCATACACTGTGAGTGTGGGGACTTCAAATGGACTCGTCGACGTCTTGAGAGAGGAAGTGACGACAGATACAAACGTGAATGTTAGACTGTTCCGTGACGCCGATGTTATCCATGTTTACATACGTGCTGGTTACGGTAACGGACTGGCTACACTTTACAAAGACAATTGTTGGTTGTAAATGACATGTGGAAATACTATATTATATCTGAAATATCTAAACATAATTACGGTAAAGCTGCAACAGACAGTAATGGTATTCTTCAAGATTTTACGACCCTATAACGAAGAAAGAACCCGTCATTTTAACCCTTATACTAAATGGATTCTCCCACTCAGTTATAAAAGTATACATTGGAATAGTATATTATTCATTATGAGGGGTGTTCAGGATAAATTAGCAGACGACAGTGTGACCAAAAGATAATATATGTGCTCAATGATTCCAATTTATTTGTGGGAAATGTTCAGATCATAAGTTCAACAAACATTTCATGAACTTATTATCTGAACATTTCTAAGGGAACTACTCACCAGAATATTTAATAACTAAAGTGTTAACGGACATGTCTCATTTTAAATTCTAATTATGTCTACAAAATTGGAAGGAGGAAAACGATAGGTTGATAAATACACCAGATATTGATATATGTTTTCAGTTCCCCGAACATAGTGAGATAATCACTGTTTATTTTTAACATATCAGGAATAAACTAAAATGGAACGCCCTGTAATGTTCCACGTTCAAGAAGGGGCCCCAGTTTTACTAATGTTATTACTTGAATCGATTGAATGAATAAGTCTTTCTATGCCATATAAAGTCCGTACAAAAGTATTTAAGATGGCGCCGACATGACTTGTTTCGGAATTGTAAGTCATGGCGAATTTTTCAAAGACTAAATCCATGAACACAGCTACAACTTGGAACAAGTGGATTCTTTTAAACGCTGGAGCACATAACTTGCGCAAGCATTGATTTACTTGTCAGAAACGATACCGTTAGTGATATTTCACACACTTTTTCCAAAACGACACTTCATGTTTTTCAGGACAAAAACAATTAATCCTATCCTAATGAATCTACTTGAAAATCATAAATCAGTGAGTGCACTGGATAACAATATTAGCTGTAAGTGTTTGTAATTTTCATAAGGATTCAACTCAGGCTTAATTTAATTTAGATTATTTTAATATATTTTTTCGGCTCAAAAACATGTCACCTATTTCTGGCTTATCAATTATCTCCCTTGAATTACAAAAGTATACCAATCACTAAACAATTATGTCTAGTTCACTGTGAATACTGGTCAGTTAGTTGCATCACCTCTTGAATTTTCAATTTGATTGAAAGATATTTTAATTCAAAATTTTGATACAGAGATTGGGGGGTTGGAGGGACAAGTTCTTGAAACTTGGACCTCCTCTCCCCACAATAGATAATATGTGTATAACAACGTGTATCAAAACAATTTAAATATAATCTATTTGGCATGACGGGTGCATACATACTACGATAATGACATATGATTTATAAATATAATATCAGGTATTACTGATGTGTGGGGGGTTTTGACGATGGATGGGTTGAAAATAGAATTGCAACTGAATATCCATTTGTGGGGACCTACAAACTTGACACCTAAACACAATCTTAACGCGTTTATTGGCATGCAATTATCTCGCAAGAATGTACCATATATACGGGTATTAGACAGATATATAGATAGATAGTTTAATTACATATAACACCACACGAGACCGATGTCAAAATAACAAATATATATAACAATGTCAACAATGATTCAAGATAATATATATACTATAGTAACTATTTCATAATTATATCAGTAAAATTTGACCTTTCTTAGAAAAAAAATTCGGACCATTTTGCAGATTATGTTGCATGTAGGAGGTTGTTGTTTTGCATTATGTATTGGAATTTTTGGCCATTAATATTTGAAGGCAACTGTTCGTACCAACGTTACATGACAGTGGTACAACATAAATTTTACTTCTAATATCGTTATATAGATTTGATAAATATGCTTGTTACACTCATGTTCATGTTCATATTGTTGTACCATATGTTTTTAATGAAGAAATGTCTGCAAACCGATACGAGACAAACTTATCAGTGTGTGAACGTACCCAGTAGCCTAAAATGAGCATTACTTCAGGCTCAAAGTTTAAATTTCGTTTGGGCTCTTATACATTGCAGCTGTACTGCCGCTTTCTCGTTTATTAAAATAAGTATTTTGATTGTATCACATGTTCAAGATTGTGCATCTTTCCAATGAACTTATATATACCGGGACAGAAAACGTGTCTATTTTGTAACTTTACATCATTTCGCGTTATAAATATATTAAAGAGAGACTGTTCGCCAATTTAAATAAATTCCCGGTAACAACAACGATCTAGTATCGACAATAAATAGAAAAATAATTAATTTGAGTTGAGGATGTTTTCTATAAATGTTCAGGTTCAAAGGTTATCATAAAATCAATATTTATCAATATAAATTTAGTTTATGACTTAATCCCTAAACTAAATTACAAATAGTTACGAAATTCCATGTAACGACGTAATCGTGCAAATTAATTGGATAGTGGTTTGAACTACATTTAGCACACATCGGGTTAACATTTATGTCCACACGGGGCGTTTATTTCATACATTTGCCTGAAAATTGTACGAGAATATTTCGATGACAAACGTTCTATTCACTGCATTCCGGTTTTGCTGGCATCCGTAAAATTTAATCCCGTCGAGTCGTAGTCCAGTCGTACTCCGTATACAGTACTCACATTGGGCATTTTGTTAAATATCGTTTTATTACTTCAGGCTAAACAAGTCACACAAATACAATACATATGAGTAGAGTTCCCCTTTTAAAAACATTTAAGTTGAAATATACGTTAATTAAGAGTTCCATAGACATTTTTGTTTTGTTGCACTACCAGAAGAATAGAGCATACGGGTTTTATAAAGTTTACTTTGGAAACCACAATACATATTTAGCAATATATGTCGCCATGTTAGTTATTGGACTACAAACTATACGTAGAATAAGTCTGTGGGTTAGTTGTCTAATCCCCAATGTAATATGGTTGTTATATTTATGTGACCGTGTTATAAATGTATATGTATTATGACTTATGTATCTATTGTATTCGAAAATAAAACAAATGTGGGTACACTACGTAACCCAATATTTGGTTTATCGGAATCCAAACAAGGCCCGTGCGTCTAAAAGGGCATGACTAATATGAACCTAAAACATAATGCATACGTTATTTGCTTGTAGGGACAATATACACTTATGTCGATGAATACACAAATAAAAGTCTCAATGACACTGTAGCTCAACTTGGAAAGGAGTTCATTTTTTTCTGAGCAATGAATATAACATATAATGATAAAGAATAAGGAAAGTAAAAAAAAGTTACAGTAAAGGGCTTGTATTGTGTAGATGAAATTATTTTCATTTCAAACATTCCTCCAATAAATGTGGGCTGCTGCAGGGTGTGCCGATGAATTCAAATTTGAAATCCAATATGGCTGCTGGCAGCCATGTTCTCTAACGAATTTTGTAAATAATCGATGGCTCCCATATAGAGGTCACTCCGAAGATCCATATGAAGTTTGGTGACGATTGGATGAGGGTGTGGGCTGCAGGGTTTGCCAAGGGATTTAGTCATGCAAAGAGTAAAATCCAAGATGGCTGCTGACGGCCATTTTTGTTCATCGAAAATTGTTTAAATTCTATGGCCCCCAACTAGAGGTGATCCTGAACATGCCTACAAATTTTCAAATCAATTCTCCAATAAATGCGGGCTGCAGAGGTTGATGGACAGTACCATTATGCAGAAGAATAATGCAGAACGCTCTCTAAACCACATCAGAGAAATTACGTATCAGTTCCTTCTCTCATTATGTGACTCTTTTCAATGTATATGCCATCTGAAAATATGTGTCAATGTATTTATGTTGGTCAATTAGCGTAACAACAGAAAAATGAGCAATTACTTGTTTAATATGTAATCGTTAATTGTTACAGTATTTCACTGTTCACAAAACACTTTAATACATATAACTAAATGTATAACAACACGTAATAGGATTTTATCATTTGTGTCAGTGATTGCCAGGCGTCAGTGATTTCTACGTGTAGATGAATTATTCTACAGGGAAATAAGTCCACTGCACGTAGAAACCACCGTCACTAACATTACATTCCCCAATCCGTGCATATTTCACAAATCCGCGGTATTTTTTATGGAAACAGTTGCGCCATATCTGAAGTGCTTCGGGTGGCATATTATGCTACTTACCTGTCCGACTAAGTCACTTCGACCCTATGGTCTCATTTTGAAAGTATTTCATTGAATACAAAAAAGTTCTTACGTTAATGCATATCACACATGTAACTAAATCCATGACAATATATTCGAGGCGTTTGTCAATGCTAACGTCGAGATGGTGTACCAGATTTTGGGCATTCCATTCTTGGTATCTGATCAAGGAGTAATGAGGTATATCAATGTTTGTCGGGCGTCAAATATTTATCATGCAGTTGAATCATTCCACCCACAAATCACTCCACTGCATACAGAACTACCGTCATCGTACAGTAGCTGACAAACTTTACCAGACGCACGCATCTTGTTACCATTTATGTCCGTAAATCACACATCGGCGCTTGTGATTGAATGGGCCAAATTCGCATTTGTTGGACGGCGTATGTGACCCAGTGCGCCATAACAATAACAAGCTGGGCCACATGGTCGCCATGTTGTGGTGTAAGGAGTGCATGTAGTATTTTGTGTATATTTATTGGATTTATAAAGGGATATACAGTGGACATATACACTCTCCAAGCCACTCTCCAGACCCCCTCGCTCAGATCTCTCCTTATACATGGATACTTTTCTGCCATCAGCGACCAGATTATGGAATGACTTGACCCCTGAACTGAAACAAGCGGAATCCCTCGAAGTATTTAAATCGCGACTAGATGCAGGTAAACGTCTAAACATGAGAAGAACTCTTCACCTGAACTTGTGTTCTAATCGAAAAGCCCAAATAATCCACACCCAACTAAGACTCAAATGTAGTAGTCTTAATAAAGACCTCCACGAGAATCACATAAAAGAAAGCAACAGGTGCTCATGTGGTGACATAGAAAGCGCAGATCACTTTCTTTTAGTCTGCCCTTTATACAACCAAATCAGGGATGGATGCTTTATGCCATTAGAAACAAAATACAGAGACAGTGTAATACTCTTAAATGGCTCAAATTCTCTTACACTTAGCACCAACCACAAAATCTTTAAAGTAACCCAAACTTTCATTACCAGAAGTGAACGTTTGGTAATGTATCATAAGATATAGAATCATATCAGTACTGAATAAAACTTTGGCCAAATACGTCCACTTAATCAAGTAGCATAGTTGCCCGATTCAGTGAATTTCCGTTAAATTTGCGTTAAGTGTCAATCATCATGAAAAACAAAGTTATAAAGATCTATAAATATAGATATATTTGAGAATACTTGTAAACAAGTCATAAAAAACAAAGATAGATATATTTGAGAATACTTGTAAACACACAGCAGTAGTAACTCACCCTCTGTCCCACTCCTTCCATCTCTTCTGCCTCAACTTAATGTTAGTAACTTGTTATTTTCATCCCCCCCAAACATGTTCTCCTTAACTCAGCCTCTTGCCATACGCTCCTTCTACATACTATTCTGCATGCTTTTCTTTTCCGAGGAGATAACTTCAAATAAGAGGTGACCCGCTTGTTGTTAGATCCTCTTCACCCTCCTTTTCTTCTAACCTGTCATTTAATTTAACTCATATTGTTCAATGTCTTATTTCATGTATACATGTATTAATTGAGGGTAGAATAAATATTGTTTACTCCAGAGTATCTCTGGATCGCATTGATCTAGCTGAACAGGACACATATTGTGATGCAGAGCAACTTAAACTTATCTCCATTTCTACAAAATGGCATTTGTCAGAATATTGACGGCTGTGGGGAGGGGTGTTCAATGTCGTAAAAAATAAATTCTCTCCGATCACGATCAAACATACATGCATGCATGATGTACCTGTCACCCCGATAACGATGCCATGAACATAATGTAAATCGGTGTAAAATTGACTGCGTTACCGGCCCTTGAATGTTGAAAAAATTAATCATCATTCTCGCTCTCTCTCTCTCTCTCTCTCTCTCTCTCTCTCTCTCTCTCTCTTTCCTCTCTTTCCTCTCTCTCTCTCTCTCGCTCTCTCTCTCTCTGGAGAGTGTTTGGTGGTTTATGTGCCAACCGGTCCTGAAACAGTGATGTGGGGACACTACTTTCCAGTGGCGTTAGAAGCACGTGCCAAATTAATAGTAATGCCCCGACGCACTGTCTATCGGTAGCCCTTTTCAGAATATGAACTCTCTCCACGCAACCAGAATAATCTTGAATCATATCCACGAATGAGATACAGGTTTATGGGAACAACATTCGGGGAAGATATGGTTTATGGGCCAGAGAGACATTCCTTATATGGGGACCTGATTTTCAGAGAGCAGGTTTGTGGGACTGGAAAACTATATATATGGGGACGTGATTATGAGAGTAGGGTTTATGGGCCAGAAGATAATCGTTTTATGGGACTGATCACTGATTGTGATAGGCCTAGTACACTCTGTACACTCTGTCTATATAATATATGCTGTCCGTCGTGTTAAGCGTGTTTAGCAGGTTTATCGGGCCATGTGAGGGCCAGTAGGTTCTGAGGCGCCGGAAGAATGGGGGCAGAGCGGGGGGGGCAGCTGACCCCCTGCCCTTGGTCAAGGGGCGAGCGGGACAGGACACGCCATTTTTCTGGTGACTGAAAATAGTTTTATGTGTTAAATCTTGTATTTTTGACTAGTTGTGTGATGGCCAAATCAAAAATCTAATTAAAAGACAAACTAATGGAAATCATCTTTCTCCGAGAAGTCTGAATAAACAAAAAACGAAATGGAATTCCTGACAATACTGAATAAATCAGCGCGACCGTTGTTTCAATTTTATTATCTTATTTATCAAAATAATCGTTGACACAGAAATTCCATAAGTTTTTCTTTTAATTAGACTTGTGATTTGACCATCACAGATGTCGACCAGATTTTGTGTTTAGCAATCTCTAGCTGAGCAAACGATGGATGGATTTTCATAATTATAGTATGTGTCGGAGAGCAGGTTTATGTGGCCCCTGGGTGAGAGTGTAGTTTTATGGGGACGCCATATCAGAGGTTTATCGGGCACACCGTGTGGGAGAGTAGGTATATGGGGGCCCAAAATATAGGTAAGGCAGTAGTTTTATGAGGACACCGTATCGGGGAGTAGGTTTATCGGGAACGCTGTGTCACATGGGCCCACATGCGATTAACATGACGTATATACCAGAGCGGGGGGGGGGGCAACCGACCCCCCTGCCCTTGGCCAAGGGGCGAGCGGGACAGGACATGCCATTTTTCTGGCGACTGAAAATAGTTTTATGTGTTAAATCTTGTATTTTTACAGCACAATCTGACTATTTGGGTTCAAAAACCACCAATATCATTATATCACAAGGTTTAGTAATTTTGTGAAAATTTTATAACACAAATGGTCGCACAAATAGACGTCACAAAAAATATGACCGATTAAGATTTAATTATCTGGTTGACATATATTGTGTGATGGCCAAATCAAAAATCTAATTAAAAGAAAAACCAAAGGAAATCATCTTTCTCCAAGAAGTCTGAATAAACAAAAAACTATATGGAATTCCTGACAATACGGAATAAATCAGCGCGACCATTGTTTCAATTTTCAATTTATTATCTTATTTATCAAAATAATCGTTGACAATTTCTGCAAGCGACCTATATTCAGCATTGGCAGAAATTCCATAAGTTTTTCTTTTAATTAGACTTGTGATTTGGCCATCACAGATGTCGACCAGATTTTGGGGAGGGAATTTTGTGCTTAGCAATCTCCAGCTGAGCAAACGATGGATGGATCGATTTTCATAATTATAGTATGTGTCGGAGAGCAGGTGTATGTGGCCCCTGAGTGAGAGTGTAGTTTTATGGGGACGCCATATCAGAGGTTTATCGGGCACACCATGTGGGAGAGTAGGTATATGGGGACCCAAAATATAGGTGAGAGAGTAGTTTTATGAGGACACCGTATCGGGGAGTGGGTTTGTCGGTAACGCTGTGTCACAGGGGCCCACATGCGTGTAACATGACGTATATACCAGAGTGGGGGGCAGCTGCCCTTGGCCAAGGGGCGAGCGGGACAGGACATGCCATTTTTCTGGCGACTGAAAATAGTTTTATGTGTTAAATCTTGTATTTTTACAGCACAATATGACTATTTGGGTTCAAAAACCAGCAATATCATTATATCACAAGGTTTAGTAATTTTGTGAAAATTTTATCACAAAAATGGTCGCACAAATAGACTTCACTAAAAATATGACCGATTAAGATTTAATTATCTGGTTGACATATTGTGTGATGGCCAAATCAAAAATCTAATTAAAAGAAAAACCAATAGAAATCATCTTTCTCCGAGAAGTCTGAATAAACAAAAAACTAAATGGAATTCCTGACAATATGGAATAAATCAGCGCGACCGTTGTTTCAATTTTCAATTTATTATCTTATTTATCAAAATAATCGTTGACAATTTCTGCAAGCGACCTATATTCAGCATTGGCAGAAATTCCATAAGTTTTTCTTTTAATTAGACTTGTGATTTGGCCATCACAGATGTCGACCAGATTTTGTGTTTAGCAATCTCTAGCTGATCAAACGATGGATGGACTTTCATAATTATAGTATATGTGTCGGAGAGCAGGTTTATGTGGCCCCTGAGTGAGAGTGTAGTTTTATGGGGACGCCATATCAGAGGTTTATCGGACACACCGTGTGGGAGAGTAGGTATATGGGGACCCAAAATATAGGTGAGAGAGTAGTTTTATGAGGACACCGTATCGGGGGGTATAGGTTTATCGGGAACGCTGTGTCACAGGGGCCCACATGCGTGTAACATGACGTATATACCAGAGCGGGGGTGGTGGCAGCTGACCCCCCTCTGCCCTTGGCCAAGGGGCGAGCGGGACAGGACATACCATTTTTCTGGCGACTGAAAGTAGTTTTATGTGTTAAATCTTGTATTTTTACAGCACAATCTGACTATTTGGGTTCAAAAACCAGCAATATCATTATATCACAAGGTTTAGTAATTTTGTGAAAATTTTATCACAAAAATGGTCGCACAAATAGACTTCACTGAAAATATGACCGATTAAGATTTAATTATCTGGTTGACATATTGTGTGATGGCCAAATCAAAAATCTAATTAAAAGAAAAACCAAAGGAAATCATCTTTCTCCAAGAAGTCTGAATAAACAAAAAACTAAATGGAATTCCCGACAATACGAAATAAATCAGCGCGACCGTTGTTTCAATTTTCAATTTATTATCTTATTTATCAAAATAATCGTTGACAATTTCTGCAAGCGACCTATATTCAGCATTGGCAGAAATTCCATAAGTTTTTCTTTTAATTAGACTTGTGATTTGGCCATCACAGATGTCGACCAGATTTTGGGGAGGACATTTTGTGTTTAGCAATCTCTAGCTACGCAAACGATGGATGGATTTTCATAATTATAGCATGTGTCGGAGAGCAGGTTTATGTGGCCCCTGAGTGAGAGTGTAGTTTTATGGGGACGCCATATCAGAGGTTTATCGGGCACACCATGTGGGAGAGTAGGTATATGGGGGCCCAAAATATAGGTGAGAGAGTAGTTTTATGAGGACACCGTAACGGGGAGTAGTTTTATCGGGAACGCTGTGTCACATGGGCCCACATGCGATTAACGTGACGTATATACCAGATCGGGGGTGGTGGCAGCTGACCCCCTGCCCTTGGCCAAGGGACGAGCGGGACAGGACATGCCATTTTTCTGGCGACTGAAAATAGTTTTATGTGTTAAATCTTGTATTTTTACAGCACAATCTGACTATTTGGGTTCAAAAACCAGCAATATAATTATATCACAAGGTTTAGTAATTTTGTGAAAATTTTATCACATAAATGGTCGCACAAATAGACTTCACTGAAAATATGACCGATTAAGATTTAATTATCTGGTTGACATATTGTGTGATGGCCAAATCAAAAATCTAATTAAAAGAAAAACCAAAGGAAATCATCTTTCTCCAAGAAGTCTGAATAAACAAAAAACTAAATGGAATTCCCGACAATACGGAATAAATCAGCGCGACCGTTGTTTCAATTTTCAATTTATTATCTTATTAATCAGAATAATCGTTGACAATTTCTGCAAGCGACCTATATTCAGCATTGGCAGAAATTCCATAAGTTTTTCTTTTAATTAGACTTGTGATTTGGCCATCACAGATGTCGACCAGATTTTGGGGAGGACATTTTGTGTTTAGCAATCTCTAGCTACGCAAACGATGGATGGATTTTCATAATTATAGCATGTGTCGGAGAGCAGGTTTATGTGGCCCCTGAGTGAGAGTGTAGTTTTATGGGGACGCCATATCAGAGGTTTATCGGGCACACCATGTGGGAGAGTAGGTATATGGGGGCCCAAAATATAGGTGAGAGAGTAGTTTTATGAGGACACCGTAACGGGGAGTAGTTTTATCGGGAACGCTGTGTCACATGGGCCCACATGCGATTAACGTGACGTATATACCAGATCGGGGGTGGTGGCAGCTGACCCCCTGCCCTTGGCCAAGGGACGAGCGGGACAGGACATGCCATTTTTCTGGCGACTGAAAATAGTTTTATGTGTTAAATCTTGTATTTTTACAGCACAATCTGACTATTTGGGTTCAAAAACCAGCAATATAATTATATCACAAGGTTTAGTAATTTTGTGAAAATTTTATCACATAAATGGTCGCACAAATAGACTTCACTGAAAATATGACCGATTAAGATTTAATTATCTGGTTGACATATTGTGTGATGGCCAAATCAAAAATCTAATTAAAAGAAAAACCAAAGGAAATCATCTTTCTCCAAGAAGTCTGAATAAACAAAAAACTAAATGGAATTCCCGACAATACGGAATAAATCAGCGCGACCGTTGTTTCAATTTTCAATTTATTATCTTATTAATCAGAATAATCGTTGACAATTTCTGCAAGCGACCTATATTCAGCATTGGCAGAAATTCCATAAGTTTTTCTTTTAATTAGACTTGTGATTTGGCCATCACAGATGTCGACCAGATTTTGGGGAGGGAATTTTGTGTTTAGCAATCTCTAGCTGAGCAAACGATGGATGGACTTTCATAATTATAGCATGTGTCGGAGAGCAGGTTTATGTGGCCCCTGGGTGAGAGTGTAGTTTTATGGGGACGCCATATCAGAGGTTTATCGGGCACACCATGTGGGAGAGTAGGTATTTGGGGACCCAAAATATAGGTGAGAGAGTAGTTTTATGAGGACACCGTAACGGGGAGTAGTTTTATCGGGAACGCTGTGTCACATGGGCCCACATGCGATTAACGTGACGTATATACCAGATCGGGGGTGGTGGCAGCTGACCCCCTGCCCTTGGCCAAGGGACGAGCGGGACAGGACATGCCATTTTTCTGGCGACTGAAAATAGTTTTATGTGTTAAATCTTGTATTTTTACAGCACAATCTGACTATTTGGGTTCAAAAACCAGCAATATAATTATATCACAAGGTTTAGTAATTTTGTGAAAATTTTATCACATAAATGGTCGCACAAATAGACTTCACTGAAAATATGACCGATTAAGATTTAATTATCTGGTTGACATATTGTGTGATGGCCAAATCAAAAATCTAATTAAAAGAAAAACCAAAGGAAATCATCTTTCTCCAAGAAGTCTGAATAAACAAAAAACTAAATGGAATTCCCGACAATACGGAATAAATCAGCGCGACCGTTGTTTCAATTTTCAATTTATTATCTTATTAATCAGAATAATCGTTGACAATTTCTGCAAGCGACCTATATTCAGCATTGGCAGAAATTCCATAAGTTTTTCTTTTAATTAGACTTGTGATTTGGCCATCACAGATGTCGACCAGATTTTGGGGAGGGCATTTTGTGTTTAGCAATCTCTAGCTGAGCAAACGATGGATGGACTTTCATAATTATAGCATGTGTCGGAGAGCAGGTTTATGTGGCCCCTGGGTGAGAGTGTAGTTTTATGGGGACGCCATATCAGAGGTTTATCGGGCACACCATGTGGGAGAGTAGGTATATGGGGACCCAAAATATAGGTGAGAGAGTAGTTTTATGAGGACACCGTATCCGGGAGTGGGTTTATCGGTAACGCTGTGTCACAGGGGCCCACATGCGTGTAACATGACGTATATACCAGAGTGGGGGGGGGGCAGCTGACCCCCTGCCCTTGGCCAAGGGGTGAGCGGGACAGGACATGCCATTTTTCTGGCGACTGAAAATAGTTTTGTGTGTTAAATCTTGTATTTTTACAGCACAATCTGACTATTTGGGTTCAAAAACCAGCAATATCATTATATCACAAGGTTTAGTAATTTTGTGAAAATTTTATCATAAAAATGGTCGCACAAATAGACGTCACTAAAAATATGACCGATTAAGATTTAATTATCTGGTTGACATATTGTGTGATGGCCAAATCAAAAATCTATTTAAAAGACAAACTAATGGAAATCATCTTTCTCCGAGAAGTCTGAATAAACAAAAAACTAAATGGAATTCCTGACAATACTGAATAAATCAGCGCGACCGTTGTTTCAATTTCATTATCTTATTTATCAAAATAATCGTTGACAATTTCTGCAAGCGACCTATATTCAGCATTGTCAGAAATTCCATAAGTTTTTCTTTTAATTAGACTTGTGATTTGGCCATCACAGATGTCGACCAGATTTTGGGGAGGACATTTTGTGTTTAGCAATCTCTAGCTACGCAAACGATGGATGGATTTTCATAATTATAGCATGTGTCGGAGAGCAGGTTTATGTGGCCCCTGAGTGAGAGTGTAGTTTTATGGGGACGCCATATCAGAGGTTTATCGGGCACACCATGTGGGAGAGTAGGTATATGGGGGCCCAAAATATAGGTGAGAGAGTAGTTTTATGAGGACACCGTAACGGGGAGTAGTTTTATCGGGAACGCTGTGTCACATGGGCCCACATGCGATTAACGTGACGTATATACCAGATCGGGGGTGGTGGCAGCTGACCCCCTGCCCTTGGCCAAGGGACGAGCGGGACAGGACATGCCATTTTTCTGGCGACTGAAAATAGTTTTATGTGTTAAATATTGTATTTTTACAGCACAATCTGACTATTTGGGTTCAAAAACCAGCAATATAATTATATCACAAGGTTTAGTAATTTTGTGAAAATTTTATCACATAAATGATCGCACAAATAGACTTCACTGAAAATATGACCGATTAAGATTTAATTTTATCACATAATTTGGCCATAAAAGCAGTTTCATAATTATCGGTAATAGACACGTTTAATATCAGCGCGTGCGATGACGTCACATCGTTCTTCAAATGACTTGCGATCGCTGCAGTTTATTATCGTTGTTTTCGATGGATATTTCGCATTGCTTCGCGTTTATTTGATCATGTGATAAAAAGTATCTCACACTCGTCCTATTTTATGCGTAATTTATCAACCTCGTCCACTAAATTCTATTTGAGCCTCGGTAAACCTCGGCTCAAATCGAATTTAGTGAACTCGGTTGATAAATTCCGTATAAAATAGAAACTCATGTGAGATCCTCTATATCTGGTTGACATATTGTGTGATGGCCAAATCAAAAATCTAATTAAAAGAAAAACCAAAGGAAATCATCTTTCTCCAAGAAGTCTGAATAAACAAAAAACTAAATGGAATTCCCGACAATACGGAATAAATCAGCGCGACCGTTGTTTCAATTTTCAATTTATTATCTTATTAATCAGAATAATCGTTGACAATTTCTGCAAGCGACCTATATTCAGCATTGGCAGAAATTCCATAAGTTTTTCTTTTAATTAGACTTGTGATTTGGCCATCACTGATGTCGACCAGATTTTGGGGAGGACATTTTGTGTTTAGCAATCTCTAGCTACGCAAACGATGGATGGATTTTCATAATTATAGCATGTGTCGGAGAGCAGGTTTATGTGGCCCCTGAGTGAGAGTGTAGTTTTATGGGGACGCCATATCAGAGGTTTATCGGGCACACCATGTGGGAGAGTAGGTATATGGGGGCCCAAAATATAGGTGAGAGAGTAGTTTTATGAGGACACCGTAACGGGGAGTAGTTTTATCGGGAACGCTGTGTCACATGGGCCCACATGCGATTAACGTGACGTATATACCAGATCGGGGGTGGTGGCAGCTGACCCCCTGCCCTTGGCCAAGGGACGAGCGGGACAGGACATGCCATTTTTCTGGCGACTGAAAATAGTTTTATGTGTTAAATCTTGTATTTTTACAGCACAATCTGACTATTTGGGTTCAAAAACCAGCAATATAATTATATCACAAGGTTTAGTAATTTTGTGAAAATTTTATCACATAAATGGTCGCACAAATAGACTTCACTGAAAATATGACCGATTAAGATTTAATTATCTGGTTGACATATTGTGTGATGGCCAAATCAAAAATCTAATTAAAAGAAAAACCAAAGGAAATCATCTTTCTCCAAGAAGTCTGAATAAACAAAAAACTAAATGGAATTCCCGACAATACGGAATAAATCAGCGCGACCGTTGTTTCAATTTTCAATTTATTATCTTATTAATCAGAATAATCGTTGACAATTTCTGCAAGCGACCTATATTCAGCATTGGCAGAAATTCCATAAGTTTTTCTTTTAATTAGACTTGTGATTTGGCCATCACAGATGTCGACCAGATTTTGGGGAGGGCATTTTGTGTTTAGCAATCTCTAGCTGAGCAAACGATGGATGGACTTTCATAATTATAGCATGTGTCGGAGAGCAGGTTTATGTGGCCCCTGGGTGAGAGTGTAGTTTTATGGGGACGCCATATCAGAGGTTTATCTGGCACACCATGTGGGAGAGTAGGTATATGGGGGCCCAAAATATAGGTGAGAGAGTAGTTTTATGAGGACACCGTAACGGGGAGTAGTTTTATCGGGAACGCTGTGTCACATGGGCCCACATGCGATTAACGTGACGTATATACCAGATCGGGGGTGGTGGCAGCTGACCCCCTGCCCTTGGCCAAGGGACGAGCGGGACAGGACATGCCATTTTTCTGGCGACTGAAAATAGTTTTGTGTGTTAAATCTTGTATTTTTACAGCACAATCTGACTATTTGGGTTCAAAAACCAGCAATATCATTATATCACAAGGTTTGGTAATTTTGTGAAAATTTTATCACAAAAATGGTCGCACAAATAGACGTCACTAAACATATGACCGATTAAGATTTAATTATCTGGTTGACATATTGTGTGATGGCCAAATCCAAAATCTAATTAAAAGAAAAACTAATGGAAATCATCTTTCTCCGAGAAGTCTGAATAAACAAAAAACTAAATGGAATTCCTGACAATACAGAATAAATCAGCGCGACCGTTGTTTCAATTTTCAATTTATTATCTTATTTATCAAAATAATCGTTGACAATTTCTTCAAGCGACCTATATTCAGCATTGGCAGAAATTCCATAAGTTTTTCTTTTAATTAGACTTGTGATTTGGCCATCACAGTTGGGGAGGGCATTTTGTGTTTAGCAATCTCTAGCTGAGCAAACGATGGATGGATTTTCATAATTATAGTATGTGTCGGAGAGCAGGTTTATGTGGCCCCTGGGTGAGAGTGTAGTTTTATGGGGACGCCATATCAGAGGTTTATCGGGCACACCGTGTGGGAGAGTAGGTATATGGGGGCCCAAAATAAAGGTGAGAGAGTAGTTTTATGAGGACACCGTATCGGGCAGTGGGTTTATCGGTAACACTGTGTCACAGGGGCCCACATGCGTGTAACATGACGTATATACCAGAGCGGGGGGGCAGCTGACCCCTGCCCTTGGCCAAGGGGCGAGCGGGACAGGACATGCCATTTTTCTGGCGACTGAAAATAGTTTTATGTGTTAAATCTTGTATTTTTACAGCACAATCTGACTATTTGGGTTCAAAAACCAGCAATATCATTATATCACAAGGTTTAGTAATTTTGTGAAAATTTTATCACAAAAATGGTCGCACAAATAGACGTCACTAAACATATGACCGATTAAGATCTAATTATCTGGTTGACATATTGTGTGATGGCCAAATCAAAAATCTAATTGAAAGAAAAACTAATGGAAATCATCTTTCTCCAAGAAGTCTGAATAAACAAAAAACTAAATGGAATTCCTGACAATACGGAATAAATCAGCGCGACCGTTGTTTCAATTTTCAATTTATTATCTTATTTATCAAAATAATCGTTGACAATTTCTGCAAGCGACCTATATTCAGCATTGGCAGAAATTCCATAAGTTTTTCTTTTAATTAGACTTGTGATATGGCCATCACAGATGTCGACCAGATTTTGGGGAGGGCATTTTGTGTTTAGCAATCTCTAGCTGAGCAAACGATGGATGGATTTTCATAATTATAGTATGTGTCGGAGAGCAGGTTTATGTGGTCCCTGGGTGAGAGTGTAGTTTTATGGGGACGCCATATCAGAGGTTTATCGGACACACCGTGTGGGAGAGTAGGTATATGGGGGCCCAAAATATAGGTGAGAGAGTAGTTTTATGAGGACACCGTATCGGGGAGTAGGTTTATCGGGAACGCTGTGTCACAGGGGCCCACATGCGTGTAACATGACGTATATACCGAGCGGGGGGGGGGGGCAGCTGACCCCCTGCCCTTGGCCAAGGGGCGAGCGGGACAGGACATGCCAATTTTCTGGCGACTGAAAATAGTTTTATGTGTTAAATCTTGTATTTTTACAGCACAATCTGACTATTTGGGTTCAAAAACCAGCAATATCATTATATCACAAGGTTTAGTAATTTTGTGAAAATTTTATCACAAAAAATGGTCGCACAAATAGACGTCACTAAGGGTGGATACACACATGCATGTAATCTCTGTATGTAAAATACATGTATTTTACATGGCCACACCAATAATTGACAACATTAATCACCTGCGCGCGAGCGGTTCATTGTTACCAGGCAAGACAAGTGAGTAGTCATAAGCGAAATCAAACTCTCTGCTATCGGGACATTTAAGGCCAGTCCAAGACATGTCTTCTCTTACGAATGTGGAAATTAGTTAAGTCTGTGTGATATCTGACATTTTATTAATGCACATCAACAGAAGCGACACATATGGTGTATACAGGCTTGATATAGAACATTTTCGACCATGATGCTTGCTTGGCGTGGGGTTTCGAAAGCTTCAAATCGCTAAGTGACTTAGTTGAATGTATCGGTCGGAATAATCTGGGCAAGAAGGTACAATATATGTTTTACTTAAATAGCTCAGAGTTAGCCACCCCGTCTGGTAGCTTTCGGGATCATATACAGCCCCAAGTCGGGTGTCATATTTAGCCCCTGCGTCCGGAAATCCTGATAATATTGACCCCATGTTGGGAATCATAGGCCCTGGGTTGGGGAACTCCTGGGGCCATCATCGGTATAAAAATCAAGAGAAGACTGACAATGATTTAAACAGAAAGTCCAACATTTGGGTTATCGCGCGAACAATTATTCTAAGCGGCCTGACGACTTCGTTCAGTCAACGGTTCTCTGCACGCTCAGAGCTTGGCTCACTGTGGTCAAACATAGCCGCAATGATTGGGTTGTCAACGGACACATATTACATGGTCTGTATGATCCATGTAAAACTCCAAATACACGATAATTACAGAGATTACATGCATGTGTGTATCCACCCTAAACATATGACAGATTAAGATTTAATTATCTGGTTGACATATTGTGTGATGGCCAAATCAAAAATCTAATTGAAAGAAAAACTAATGGAAATCATCTTTCTCCGAGAAGTCTGAATAAACAAAAAACTAAATGGAATTCCTGACAATACGGAATAAATCAGCGCGACCGTTGTTTCAATTTTCAATTTCATTATCTTATTTATCAAAATAATCGTTGACAATTTCTGCAAGCGACCTATATTCAGCATTGGCAGAAATTCCATAAGTTTTTCTTTTAATTAGACTTGTGATTTGGCCATCACAGATGTCGACCAGATTTTGGGGAGGGCATTTTGTGTTTAGCAATCTCTAGCTGAGCAAACGATGGATGGATTTTCATAATTATAGTATGTGTCGAAGAGCAGGTTTATGTGGCCCCTGGGTGAGAGTGTAGTTTTATGGGGACGCCATATCAGAGGTTTATCGGGCACACCATGTGGGAGAGTAGGTATATGGGGGCCCAAAATATAGGTGAGAGAGTAGTTTTATGAGGACACCGTAACGGGGAGTAGTTTTATCGGGAACGCTGTGTCACATGGGCCCACATGCGATTAACGTGACGTATATACCAGATCGGGGGTGGTGGCAGCTGACCCCCTGCCCTTGGCCAAGGGACGAGCGGGACAGGACATGCCATTTTTCTGGCGACTGAAAATAGTTTTATGTGTTAAATCTTGTATTTTTACAGCACAATCTGACTATTTGGGTTCAAAAACCAGCAATATAATTATATCACAAGGTTTAGTAATTTTGTGAAAATTTTATCACATAAATGGTCGCACAAATAGACTTCACTGAAAATATGACCGATTAAGATTTAATTATCTGGTTGACATATTGTGTGATGGCCAAATCAAAAATCTAATTAAAAGAAAAACCAAAGGAAATCATCTTTCTCCAAGAAGTCTGAATAAACAAAAAACTAAATGGAATTCCCGACAATACGGAATAAATCAGCGCGACCGTTGTTTCAATTTTCAATTTATTATCTTATTAATCAGAATAATCGTTGACAATTTCTGCAAGCGACCTATATTCAGCATTGGCAGAAATTCCATAAGTTTTTCTTTTAATTAGACTTGTGATTTGGCCATCACAGATGTCGACCAGATTTTGGGGAGGGCATTTTGTGTTTAGCAATCTCTAGCTGAGCAAACGATGGATGGACTTTCATAATTATAGCATGTGTCGGAGAGCAGGTTTATGTGGCCCCTGGGTGAGAGTGTAGTTTTATGGGGACGCCATATCAGAGGTTTATCTGGCACACCATGTGGGAGAGTAGGTATATGGGGGCCCAAAATATAGGTGAGAGAGTAGTTTTATGAGGACACCGTAACGGGGAGTAGTTTTATCGGGAACGCTGTGTCACATGGGCCCACATGCGATTAACGTGACGTATATACCAGATCGGGGGTGGTGGCAGCTGACCCCCTGCCCTTGGCCAAGGGACGAGCGGGACAGGACATGCCATTTTTCTGGCGACTGAAAATAGTTTTGTGTGTTAAATCTTGTATTTTTACAGCACAATCTGACTATTTGGGTTCAAAAACCAGCAATATCATTATATCACAAGGTTTGGTAATTTTGTGAAAATTTTATCACAAAAATGGTCGCACAAATAGACGTCACTAAACATATGACCGATTAAGATTTAATTATCTGGTTGACATATTGTGTGATGGCCAAATCCAAAATCTAATTAAAAGAAAAACTAATGGAAATCATCTTTCTCCGAGAAGTCTGAATAAACAAAAAACTAAATGGAATTCCTGACAATACTGAATAAATCAGCGCGACCGTTGTTTCAATTTCATTATCTTATTTATCAAAATAATCGTTGACAATTTCTGCAAGCGACCTATTTTCAGCATTGTCAGAAATTCCATAAGTTTTTCTTTTAATTAGACTTGTGATTTGGCCATCACAGATGTCGACCAGATTTTGTGTTTAGCAATCTCTAGCTGAGCAAACGATGGATGGATTTTCATAATTATAGTATGTGTCGGAGAGCAGGTTTATGTGGTCCCTGGGTGAGAGTGTAGTTTTATGGGGACGCCATATCAGAGGTTTATCGGACACACCGTGTGGGAGAGTAGGTATATGGGGGCCCAAAATATAGGTGAGAGAGTAGTTTTATGAGGACACCGTATCGGGGAGTAGGTTTATCGGGAACGCTGTGTCACAGGGGCCCACATGCGTGTAACATGACGTATATACCGAGCGGGGGGGGGGGGCAGCTGACCCCCTGCCCTTGGCCAAGGGGCGAGCGGGACAGGACATGCCAATTTTCTGGCGACTGAAAATAGTTTTATGTGTTAAATCTTGTATTTTTACAGCACAATCTGACTATTTGGGTTCAAAAACCAGCAATATCATTATATCACAAGGTTTAGTAATTTTGTGAAAATTTTATCACAAAAAATGGTCGCACAAATAGACGTCACTAAGGGTGGATACACACATGCATGTAATCTCTGTATGTAAAATACATGTATTTTACATGGCCACACCAATAATTGACAACATTAATCACCTGCGCGCGAGCGGTTCATTGTTACCAGGCAAGACAAGTGAGTAGTCATAAGCGAAATCAAACTCTCTGCTATCGGGACATTTAAGGCCAGTCCAAGACATGTCTTCTCTTACGAATGTGGAAATTAGTTAAGTCTGTGTGATATCTGACATTTTATTAATGCACATCAACAGAAGCGACACATATGGTGTATACAGGCTTGATATAGAACATTTTCGACCATGATGCTTGCTTGGCGTGGGGTTTCGAAAGCTTCAAATCGCTAAGTGACTTAGTTGAATGTATCGGTCGGAATAATCTGGGCAAGAAGGTACAATATATGTTTTACTTAAATAGCTCAGAGTTAGCCACCCCGTCTGGTAGCTTTCGGGATCATATACAGCCCCAAGTCGGGTGTCATATTTAGCCCCTGCGTCCGGAAATCCTGATAATATTGACCCCATGTTGGGAATCATAGGCCCTGGGTTGGGGAACTCCTGGGGCCATCATCGGTATAAAAATCAAGAGAAGACTGACAATGATTTAAACAGAAAGTCCAACATTTGGGTTATCGCGCGAACAATTATTCTAAGCGGCCTGACGACTTCGTTCAGTCAACGGTTCTCTGCACGCTCAGAGCTTGGCTCACTGTGGTCAAACATAGCCGCAATGATTGGGTTGTCAACGGACACATATTACATGGTCTGTATGATCCATGTAAAACTCCAAATACACGATAATTACAGAGATTACATGCATGTGTGTATCCACCCTAAACATATGACAGATTAAGATTTAATTATCTGGTTGACATATTGTGTGATGGCCAAATCAAAAATCTAATTGAAAGAAAAACTAATGGAAATCATCTTTCTCCGAGAAGTCTGAATAAACAAAAAACTAAATGGAATTCCTGACAATACGGAATAAATCAGCGCGACCGTTGTTTCAATTTTCAATTTCATTATCTTATTTATCAAAATAATCGTTGACAATTTCTGCAAGCGACCTATATTCAGCATTGGCAGAAATTCCATAAGTTTTTCTTTTAATTAGACTTGTGATTTGGCCATCACAGATGTCGACCAGATTTTGGGGAGGGCATTTTGTGTTTAGCAATCTCTAGCTGAGCAAACGATGGATGGATTTTCATAATTATAGTATGTGTCGAAGAGCAGGTTTATGTGGCCCCTGGGTGAGAGTGTAGTTTTATGAGGACGCCATATCAGAGGTTTATCGGGCACACCGTGTGGGAGAGTAGGTATATGGGGACCCAAAATATAGGTGAGAGAGTAGTTTTATGAGGACACCGTATCGGGGAGTAGGTTTATCGGTAACGCTGTGTCACAGGGGCCCACATGCGTGTAACATGACGTATATAACAGAGCGGGGGGGGGGGGCAGCTGACCCCCTTCCCTTGGCCAAGGGGCGAGCGGAACGGACATGCCATTTTTCTGGCGACTGAAAATAGTTTTATGTGTTAAATCTTGTATTTTTACAGCGCAATCTGACTATTTGGGTTCAAAAACCAGCAATATCATTATATCACAAGGCTTAGTAATTTTGTGAAAAGTTTATCACAAAAATGGTCGCACAAATAGACGTCACTAAAAATATGACCGATTAACATTTAATTATCTGGTTGACATATTGTGATATGGCCAAATCAAAAATCTAATTAAAAGAAAAACTAATGGAAATCATCTTTCTCCGAGAAGTCTGAATAAACAAAAAACTAAATGGAATTCCTGACAATACTGAATAAATCAGCGCGACCGTTGTTTCAATTTCATTATCTTATTTATCAAAATAATCGTTGACAATTTCTGCAAGCGACCTATTTTCAGCATTGTCAGAAATTCCATAAGTTTTTCTTTTAATTAGACTTGTGATTTGGCCATCACAGATGTCGACCAGATTTTGTGTTTAGCAATCTCTAGCTGAGCAAACGATGGATGGATTTTCATAATTATAGTATGTGTCGGAGAGCAGGTTTATGTGGTCCCTGGGTGAGAGTGTAGTTTTATGGGGACGCCATATCAGAGGTTTATCGGACACACCGTGTGGGAGAGTAGATATATGGGGGCCCAAAATATAGGTGAGAGAGTAGTTTTATGAGGACACCGTATCGGGGAGTAGGTTTATCGGGAACGCTGTGTCACAGGGGCCCACATGCGTGTAACATGACGTATATACCAGAGCGGGGGGGGGGGGGGCAACTGACCCCGTGCCCTTGGCCAAGGGGCGAGCGGGACAGGACATGCCATTTTTTCTGGCGAATGAAAATAGTTTTATGTGTTATATCTTGTATTTTTACAGCACAATCTGACTATTTGGGTTCAAAAACCAGCAATATCATTATATCACAAGGTTTAGTAATTTTGTGAAAATTTTATCACAAAAATGGTCGCACAAATAGACGTCACTAAAAATATGACCGATTAACATTTAATTATCTGGTTGACATATTGTGTGATGGCCAAATCAAAAATCTAATTAAAAGAAAAACTAATGGAAATCATCTTTCTCCGAGAAGTCTGAATAAACAAAAAACTAAATGGAATTCCTGACAATACTGAATAAATCAGCGCGACCGTTGTTTCAATTTTATTATCTTATTTATCATTTGTCATTTGAGATGGAAATATTTCACACAAGACCTCAGTAGTCGAGTAATTTCACGAATGCCAACGTTGGTAGATATTTCACGTTTTCCACCAGCTAATGCGCTCTAGCCTCTTGTACCATATGCCGGTCGTATACACGATCATTTCGATATATCACAGGACTACATGGCCATGTCGCAAATTTGAGAAATCAAGATTTGAATATACTCGTTTTACTATATTGAGGGAATGGAATATCGCCTCCTAACATCACATTGGTCATGATGTTCCAGATTATGCTGGATTATGTTATTTAAAAAAAACTATGATCAAGAGAATTTAGCTTTCTTCCAGTGCATAATAACTGGCATATTGCAGAAATTATAACATACAACCGATAACATCTACAACCAAATCATGCACTTTGTTTATAGCGATTGCCGACAAACTAAAAATTGCCCTTTGAAACATTATTTTTACTTACGTACTAAATCTTGAAATTGCCCTTTAAAAATAATATAACTGTTATGATGAATGTGTAGTTCGGTGTAGCTAATTTTATCTCTATACAGCCAATATATAGCATTTGGAGCCCCTCCCCCACAATTAGCTTGTATGTAGCCCTAATTGTTATCAAAACTCGAAGCTGTCATCACTGCACATCAATCGACCTTTGATCCATGTGTCCCTGCGAATCGGATTTCTTTGATCGAATCGAATCAGGTAAATGCAGTGGTGAATTGCAGGGGGAACGCGGGGGAACGGCGTCCCCTCACTTTTTTTACTTCTGCTTATATCTAATATACAAACGACGTTCCCCCACAAAGTTACCGGCCAATTCCCATCACTTAATTTCAGTGTAAACGGAAGTCGACGTCGCATTAATTTAACATCGTCTGACTCTGAGCTGAGTATATATTGTGTAAGTCTCGCTGAGTCGTGAATTCGATAGTATAATTGTGCCTATTTTAAAGAATAATCTAATAGCAATTTCTTGAAAATTATTTTGTTGAGATGCAAGGAAATGCATTCTTTGGACGTCTCATTTGCAAAATTTGTCCCATTTAGGGAAGTCTTTCATGTAAGAATCACGAATCACGAAGCTTCTCCGACACCTAAACATGTACCAAATTGTAAAATTCCCGTTATTTTGTCAAAGTCTACACATTTATAGATTACAACTTTTAATTTCAGACTAATTTTGCATATAATATAACAGCACCAAGCTTGTAGAATAATATTACTTAATAATATTGTCTTTGTGGCTGTTTTTAATAAATAAGGATGCATGTTATTACTTACGTTTATAGTCCTCTAAACGTAATCCTTAATTGAATAGGGAAACTAAAATATGTTTACACTAATAGGGAAACTCCACACTATAATGCCAATTGAGTGGAATTTATTTCAGAATTGCCCTTCTTTGTTATCAACAAAATCTTGTCACTCATTGCGGTCAGAATATTGTGTACAAACATTCATCTATCAATACAATGTTAATTTTCTGGGAGTCAGATCTTGAACCTCTTAATCATAATAATATCGGAGTGACACCTTACGTTCTATTTAAAAATCACAAGTTCGGCACGTTCCTCCAGTTGACAGCTGAAAGACTGGACAGGTCAATATCGTAGCAAATTATACCTGTACATTCTTACGTTATGATATTACCCATCACATTAATGATTGTTTTGATAAACGTGTTAAAAATTCATTCTGCATATCCAATAGAAAATAAACTATTGAAACACCAAATTTCATAAGACAAACTCCCCATTATTAGGTAGTGGGTGATCATATGATCGAGCTATCTCACCTAACCGAGATATAAATACATAAATACGAATGGTGAAAACAACCCCTATACTTACGTCGAATCGAAGTGCCTGTTTTGGTGACTTTCCTTTCAGCGTAACCTGCGAAATTCTTCTTAGAGGATCAGACAACTTCTCAACGGACGCGAATATCGAAATTATTAAATATGTTCAAAGATTTATCGAAAGGAGTAAAAGATTCAAAACGACGAATTAATTAATTAAACTATATCCGTATCCATACTACCAATAAAATGGACAACAATTTTGACTCGATTGGTCCTACATGTACATGTAAATGCATATATACTCCCATTGACTGACTATACCAATTGTGCAAATTAATACTTTTATAGGATTCAATTGAATTTAAATATTTAATTAAATTTCCATCACCAAAGCAGATCATTAATTTATGGCACCCGATCGGAATCGCAACCATAGCCACTCATTCCGGGAACGCATATTTATTTCTGCATTCCCGCAATGAGTGGCTGGTACCGATCACTTTAAATATGACATAAAATATGGGTTAATTTAAATTTAATGAATAAATATTATGGAACATATACATTGTTATATATTAAAGACACGTCCAGACAGCTTTTCATGACCTCATTAAACGTCTGACGTCTTTGTGTCTCTTTGCGGCAGTACTTGTCGGCAACATGTATGAATGATAATCAACGGTATTGTGAACGTATTAGTTTCAACCACACCTGTTGGTTGAAACTACAATGACACCCGAAACGGCGTTGATGTCTGTCGGCGACCACCAAGACTTTTTAGGGGCTACCAATCACTGATGTGTCGCTCAACCATAATTATGTTAACCTGTTGTTACAATGAAAACAATGACACCTGCGAACGGCGGTGATGTCTGCCGGCGACTACTATGTGACTTCTAATTATCACTGACGTGTTGTTCAAACAGTTTTGCTCAAGATAGGCTCTTCTCACTCACAAACAGAACCAAAGTTGGGATTCGGGAGAGGGGCATTCGCCCCTTTCGATAACCCTGGCGCTTTCGCGCATCGAACTTCACAACATCAATATAGACTCTCACAGGCTGGGATAAGGCCTTAAATAAATAACCCATTCCTATCCCATTTCGGATATCGGTCATACGACCTCCCTATGTTATCTGGGATGACCGTCCGATCTCCGTATGGTCCATGGGAAGACCTTGCGATGCCTGATGATTATACGATGTAACGACATCCATCTGGTCCCTGGGATTGTCATACGTCCATGGGACGACCCTCCGACACCCCAATGATCCCTGGGGCGATCATAGTACATACCTGTATGGTACATCATGCATGGGATGATCATACAACCTCCCATTTTGCCTGTCATTTTAGTAAAATATTATGACATTTTCTTGTGATACGGACATGTCAGTCATATTTTGTTATATATAGCACTATTAAATGATCTGCACAACTAAATTTTACTCTTTGTTGAAAAATATTGAAAAAAGTCTCTTTTTTGATCAAAACAAGATATTTCAGTAAATTTTTGGCGAATTTCGAGATTTTTAAAATTATGAATGACAAATGTCGGATTATCAAATCATTATATTGTTTAAAATCAATTTTGAAGGAGCATATGTGTTGAATGGGTACACTATTGAAAATTTAAAAAATTGGATTAAATTATTAAAAAATAGGGGGTAGGGGTAGCTTTTTTCATAGTAAGTCGAAAATACGGAATGAATCACATTCTAGTTTTTTGAACATGTGGAATATACCCTTGCGAAGTTTTTAAAACCTTAATATCCGCATGTTTCACTGAAATCCGGAACTTATATCATTTTATATTAGACAACATTTTGGAAAAAGTACCCAAAAAATCACTCTTTTTATCACACTTTTCACTATAACTCAATTTATTTTCAATATTTTCAAAAAATGACAATTGTGTCCATTGACGGTATATATGAGGCATGTTATCAACTATAAACGGTTCTTCGAAAGTTTTTAAGATTCGCGTAGGGGCTTAATGATTCAGAACAGCTACATGTAATGTTTTCAACTGGGGTAGGGTTAATCATCCTCATTTTTCGAAACTTTTGGACACATTTCTGAAGTGGAAATTTACACCACCCTGACGGCTATATAATTACCTACAATTTGGTATAACAAACACTTGTTCGGAGGGGGGTGCAACGCAAGCGAAAACTAGGCGCCCACGGACTAGGATGGATGCGATTAAAGTCCATAAATGCCAAGCATTTAATGACGGTCCCATTAATGTCTTTGGATTTCTATACAACCCTTCCACATTTCCCAACTTTCCACAACAACTAGATCATTTCAAATACCATGTGCCATGTACATGATACTGTTATGTCCATTAATTGGTGCCAGCAATGGCTTGAAAGAAATGGGTAACATTCCCCCACTCTGGGGCTAGCTCTCCAGGATTGTCCATAAATCTTTGTATCTTTAATATATATTAGTTGTTAACCAAATATGACTGGGTATTTTATGGTGCACTCCGTTTACTACATATTATAAGCTGATACAGTTAGATGGCATGGTACAGGGCCCTATTAGCATGTGTCTTCTTGGTAAACTAACAGCCTGGGATCATTAAATGCTTGACTTTCTTCTGTTTTATGTTCCAAATACTAATAAAACGGCTAGCTGCTATGTGTGTAATGAAAAAGATTAAATTGTGTGGACCCTGATATTGGTACGACCAAAACCGTCCAGCTACTACACCACTGCCCTTACATATATACGCCCATGTCAGAGCGGCTTAACATCAGACCCAGACTTTGTATTTAGGTGGCAAACTTGGCCCATGTGCAAACTCTGAATAATATATGGAGTTCACCAAACCCGGATAATAGAGAATGTCCGTAGTTTCTACAATAATGAGTCCAGATGCTAATAAATCTAATCTTACTAACCACGGGCCACATTGGCGGGAGCCAATGTTTTCGCTCAAGCAAGGACTTGTATAGCAAAAATTAAAAAACCTTGGCTCAAGGAAACGAAAGCATTTATTGCCAACACAACCTTATACATTTCCTGATATCCTGCTGTGATGTCAGACCAGACCAGTTAGAAATCCCATGTCTGTTATGTAATGCCTTTGATACAATCAATCAATCAATTTTATTGTACTTTTACATCATACAAAGATTGACACACATGTCCATCACGGCGATGAGCGGTAGATAGATAGATAACATTTATTGCAAGAAATATATATTACAGACATGTTGCAAAGTAGTATATAAAAACACATATATAAGAATATTCATTGTATCAACACATAGTTTGAACACAGATAATTAAAATTACGTACGAATTAGATTTATTTCCCTTCCAACTTCCCTTTTTCATTTGTTGTGAGCAACATTTTCCCGTATTCTGAAGAATCCATATAATATTATGTTATTGCAAATCATATCGCACACTGTGGGATTGTTATTTTTCATAATACTAATAAATGTTTCCTTGTTTGATAGTTTGATGAACCCCGGATTTACAGTTTCTAATTTTTCAAATAGCTTTGTTCGTGCTATATCATATAATTTTGTTGTTGTATGCTTTATTTTTGTCACTAAATTAATGTGATACAAAATTTTGAATATATGTACACTATATACACATTATATATATCCCACATTCCATAATAAAATCTCCCCGGGCTAACCAAAAGCTATCTTGATCCTATCATGTAAAGCGAAAACCCTGTGGTCTGCAAAATCGGTTTATGTGGTGAAATATAGATGCGGTGAGTGTGTACAAAATTACCTATGGGCTAACCTGTCATAAAACAAAAACAAGCCTAAATTGTGTGGGTACCACCTGTGCGCCAGAAATGACCCCTCGTCGAGCAAACTTCCCGACCTTGGTCGAGTTTCGCTAATTTTTCATAAACAGTTGAACTCATGCTCCGGGAAAATGTGTGTTTTTCTGATTTAACGCAGGTAAGTATAATATTTAAATGTTGCAACCTGTAGAGATATGATCTAAATATAATTTTGTGAAGCAGGTGACCAAAATTTATGTCGCATTTATACAGAAATACGTAACTACTCTGCAACTTTGGGTCTAGTTTTCTCGCCGATGAATGAGAAAAGGAACCAATTTTATTATAGTCAAAATTCACAACGTAACAATGAACAAATGTGGTCGATACAATAAAGGATATCTCCACCAAATGATATATAAAACTCAGTTTGCCCAGTGATCGATGTCGCGGCGAAAACAGCGTTATCCGATTTAAAAAGTTCAAACTTCGTGAAATGGTCACATCAGATCTGGAGGTTTGTTTCAAATTAAGCAGAAATGATTATTCTATCCGTATCACCAAACGTAACTATGATGGCAAAGCCGTGGTATTAGTTACATCGACTAAAACGACCGAGATATGAGCGTGATAATTAGTTTACACTAAGGGTAATACCATCGCTATATCTGACTATATGTGCAATCAGTATAGGCATATAGTCCGAGGGGAAATCGGATTAACAATTTACCTGACAATATTATGTGAAATTTCAATTTGATATATTTATGTTCTCTGTTAATTGTTGTATTTATACCGCTCTGTCACACTCACAGCCCCCCCCCCCCCCAAATCGGGTAGAAAGTTCAACATTCGGGCAAACTGGAGATTTTTTATGGTCCTATTCGGGCAATTTTCTGACAAATTGAATGATATTTCAGGGAAAATTGTTGCACATTACAATAGTTTCCACATTTCTGGCCGAATTATTCTTATTTGAGGCTAATTTGGACACTTTTGTTATATTTGTGTGTGTATATATTGTATATTCGCTAGTTTGGCTATGTAACTTGCAAGCTGAGTCGTTTACCCGTGATTTGTTTTGGGTCCAACAAGTCGCGAATGAGTACCGATCACGGCCCCAAATTTAACGTTTTCATTGGAGCCATAGATTGGTGTGGGCGTGGTCGTGAAGGTGTATCGAGGCATATGTAAAATAATTAGTTGTAACCTGTTATTATTATATCTTTATTTCCTCCAGATATTGAAGATTTTACAAAGAATATAACATTGTTATGCACAACACAATGAATAGATATCATAATTAAATTTTATAGCAACAACACAAATAAATATGATAAGCAAGACGTATTTACATTTCTACAATGGTGGATATACTGACGATGATGATGATGATTGGGATGATGTTGAGAACGATGACGTTGATCGATGATGACGATGTTAATGTTGAACGTGAGGAAGAAGATGACTATATTGATGATAATGATAATGATGACGATGATGATGATGTACATGATGATGAAAATGATGTTGAAGATGAGGAAATTAGATTATGACGATGACGTCAATGATGACGGTGGCGATGACGACGATGAAGATTATGATGATGACATGGACGACGGCGATGATGATTACGATGATTATGTCGATGGTGGTGACGACGATGATGATGATAATGATGATGATGACGATGATGATGATGGGCTGACTGATTTGTATTATTCAATGGACTAGGAAATATTTCTCTGCAAGAGTGCATTGTACCACATCCATAATTTGGCAGTAATCGTTACCATGAAGTCCAGAAAGACGTCTACATCATCAACTGCTGTACACATAGCACCAGTAATATGAGTCAAATGAAGCAAGATCATTTCGTCCAATGAAAGATCATCAATCCTGATAAAACATTCTACGCCATAACGATCAATAATATCAAAAAACATATTATTCCGTAGTGATGTCAGGGAACTGCATTCAATGAGAACGTGCCGTACTTTATCAAGGTACATTTTATAGCAGTTAGGACACTGGATTAGTGCTTCGTTTAAGTACGTTGTTGCATCGATCACAAGAGCTGTGGTTAGATAGGAATGTTTATTATGTGAGGTTTATGTGGCCCCTGGGTGAGAGTGTAGTTTTATGGGGACGCCATATCAGAGGTTTATCGGGCACACCGTGTGGGAGAGTAGGTATATGGGGGCCCAAAATATAGGTGAGAGAGTAGTTTTATGAGGACACCGTATCGGGGAGTAGGTTTATCGGGAACGCTGTGTCACAGGGGCCCACATGCGTGTAACATGACGTATATACCAGAGCGGGGGGGGGGGGGCAGCTGACCCCATGCCTTTGGCCAAGGGGCGAGCGGGACAGGACATGCCATTTTTCTGGCGACTGAAAATAGTTTTATGTGTTAAATCTTGTATTTTTACAGCACAATCTGACTATTAAGGCCACACTTGGATTGCCACTTCACGAAAACGAAAATATATCATCTCTTAAAGTGATATAATTCATTATCAGATTTGACACTTTTCACGAATTAGATATCTTCGCATGTAAAAAGTTATTTTGGGCATATCCAGCATTATTATTGATAACTATTCACATCTAGCTAACACATGTGATTTAAGATGTTTTATTAAATCAATCAATCGACCAACACTCCAGCAATTTACTCAATTAATCAATTTATTTGTACTTTTGCATCAAACGATCAAGCGTACACATACATGAAATAATAGGTAATAAAAGACAATAGGTAACAACAGAGCATACTTAAATATAATACATGAGATAAGCAGGTACATAATTAGTTTATGGTGATGACTGGTAGTATTTTAGGTCATTAATTAATGGGTGCTTACTCTCGTATGGTTTCCTATTCTTTGTAGTAGTTCTGGACTAGGTTGCCATATTCCCTTTTTTTCTAATCCGTGATGAATAAAACGGGCAAGGGCAATTATGAAAAGCGGATCAGTACATTGCAGTATGCGATTGAACTGATCTAACCCCGATAGTTGTTGTATATTATATGGTAGTTTGTTCAAGTGATGGGTTCGTTCTTGTGCGAGTAATGAACAGCTCGTAATAAGATGTAATTCGTCATCCTTCTCATTGCACAGTTCGCAAATGCGATATTGTTCGTCAACATTTTGATGACGACCTCGTTCAATTCCCAACGACTGCATGGGAACCGATTCGTAGCCGTGTAAGTGATTCCCAAGGTTTTGTTATTTTACATTCATTTAAGTAGTCTTCTAATTTCGTCTCAGTCTTAAATTGTCTATATGTTTTTAATTTGTAACAGGGTGGAGTTCGTCCGTCATTCATTTCGTCCGTTAATCACCAAAATTATTTCCATTAATTTAATTAAACATGCTATTTTGGACCATTAATTAATACCGCCCTGTACCGAAAATTCGGGAAATTTCAGAAATTCCCTGATTCGGACCACATTTTTCGACGGAACTTCCTAAACCATCTAGGATTCCGATTTACCAACTAAAATATTACAGGTAAGAACTTAGTGATCTCTTGCCAAATTCATCTTGTTCACAGTCTAAAAATTCCAAAATTTAGATTGTTTTCCTCGGAATTGCCAAAAGTTGAAATTTGGCCAAATATTGGGGGTGTCACACCCCCTACATCCACCTGTAGCTACGTCCCTGACATCATGCTATTTAATACACGCTGAATAAGTCAACTGTGGACGTTGTAGATGCGTTGTTGATCCGTTGGCAATGCAGTTATATGGATTACACCTTGAACCAATTATAGGTCGTAGTCCAATATCATGCATTTGAACGCCGGTATAACAACAATAAATGTGTCTAGGTATGGTATGGAATCGATAGAATAGAATAGAATAGATTTATCAGCAATGAACACCCTTCCGGGCAGAATGCTTTTACAATGAACATAATAGTACATTTTCATTTCACATACATCATATTATATAATGTATGCATTCATTGTGATTATTGAAGTATAGTTATTTCAAGGAAAATATAACAACATAAAAAATTAAATAGATCAATTGTTGCATCCAATTTGATATTCTGATCTTAACTGAAAGTACTGTCGGATCAAGCTGCAGACTTTCGCACAATTTGATCTGTTATCGTTCCTCAATATCATCTTAAACTTATGTATATCATCCAAGTTATTATATGCCTTTGAATGCTTTGTCATTATTTTATTGATCTCTGATCGCAAAGGACATTCCATTAAAAAGTGAAATTCATCCTCTATCGTTGATGTACTACATTTGCATACTCGTTTTCAAGAGGTATTTTAGGTTGACAATGTCTTCCTTTTTCAATTGCAAGATTGTGATTACTTATGCGTAGTCTAGTGAACATATTTCGATCCTTAGCAGAGTGCGTGCATTCCAAATATAATTCTAAACTAATATTTCGTTTCACAACCCGATAAGTCCTTAATTTGTTTTTCTTATCTTTTTCGGTATTATCGGCCATATATACTGTCTATAAACTTACATACATGCATTTCCTTCAGTTTGTTTTTCAAATTAATCATAAATGTCAATGGGTTTGTCTGGTTTGTGATATTGGACATATCAATAATTTGCGGAAATGAAAAGATAGACATATCAGCGGGAAGTAGGTGTTGATCTTTAATAGCTTGCGATAAAAGACCGCCAACATCTGGTGAGAGTAATTTCGTTGCGTAAGACGCTGTTCTTAAGATGGCATCATGTGTTAAAGGGAATCTCACAAGCTCCGCGCGAACGGCTTGGGTTGAGGCGAATTTCCCGACACCTAGTACTTGTTTGCAGAATTTAATATGTAACTGTTCCAACTTTTTAACATATAAGATCCCCATAGTTCGCTACCGTAGAGCTGAATTGGTTTGATTAGTTTGTCATATAACTTCAACATTATTTTAATTGGTGGTAATGAGGTTGTTTTGAACGCGTCAAACAAGGAATACATAGCTTTCCTTCCTTTCGCACTTAGGTCAGACATTGCATTTTTAAAAGAACCTGTTCTGGTAAAATTTATTCCCAAAAAAGTGTAGTTACATGTTTGTACCAGACACACTTTCGCTTGTATAAGAAATACCAGCCTGGCCCCATGAAATCAACACATAGTGGCCTCAATGATTTTTCCTTTTCAGCCCATAAAGCTTATTTGTGTCTCGTGTTCATCTCTACACGCTATACGAGACTTTTTGGTGTCATCGTTTTCAGCACCATTATGGAATATTTCAAAATGAATTAGTACCATATAGTGATATAGAGCTGAAAATATATAATTAAAATTAAGCACGAATCTAGTGAATTAACGGAATGTTTTGATGTTATGAATTACGCCCAATACGGGCTCATCGCAACAATATGGTATATATATGATATTATTTCAGGAGAATATGTTGAAAATACACACGCAGTATCCTAGCCTGTTTCGTGAAAATAAGTTCATATGGAATATATATAATATTTGTTTTTCGCTTTCAGCCCATATATAGAGCTAATTTATTTTTTGTTTTCATTCTTATATACGAGAGTATTTGGGGTCATCGTTTTCAGCACTATATGCGATTATATCAATATGAAATAGTCCCACATAACGCTGAAAATAAACATTCAATTTAAGCTTGAAACCATCTTTTACTAAGTAACGGAAAAGTCTGATTATGGTGTTCTGAATTATAAATCCAATACGGGCTTATTGCAATAATAGGGACTTTTTCGTGTAATTTTCGGCCAAATTGAATGGTGGTATATCAGGGGGAATTCTATAAATAATACCCAAATCTTACGCATTTCAATTATTTACACGGTGGTGCAAGATCGGTGGCGCAACGGTGGCGAAAACGGTGGTGATTTTGAAGATGGCGACGGGCGATGTTTTGATGAGTATGTATGTCAGAAATCACGTTTTACATCACATGTGTTACGTTTGTGTTTACTGATATTTCATCCGATTGCTTTGGAATATAATAACGTACGCTGGGACATAAGATATGTGGTGATTGAATTTGTTATTACGCGTGATTGTTTATATTTATTAACCCATTTCACCACTTATACTGTGGTATTCGAGCATACATGAAGCCACCAACCCGCCCGACCCCAATATCCATTACAATTAAACTATACATTAAGCCTTTACAACGGGAAGGACGGGCCGGCGTATATATATATGGTACATGATTGAAGGTTCGAATAGTGAACTTGTTCAATCGACCTAGTTTGATGTGAAAGCCGTGGGTATTTTCGTGATTTCTCTTAGTTTATGCATTCTAAATTAATATGTAATGACGCGTGGGTACTTATATTATTAAATTTGACATAAGGGAAGTCAATCGGGAGATCTGTATTGCCTAGATATTAAAAAAAAATGTTTTATGCCGGTGACGACTATTGCGGTGGCGACGAATTTATGCCGGCGGCGACTAAATTTATTAACATTTTTTACATCGCCACCGTTTTCGCCACCGATATTGCACCACTGTGATTTAGGGTCCTGGGAATAATCGAGATTCGATGAAAAACGAATCGACTAATATTCTTCATAAGTGCACATCTATCGCTTTATTATTGTTTAAGTTCTTGGTTCACTAATTCCAAAATGAAATAGGTTCAGTTTGGGCTCGTTAGTTAATAACTTCACCCGTTGTTATAGTCTGGGTTCCAAATTGAATCAATTGTATTCAAGGGAGCAATTTTCGATTCGACGTTTCGGAATTTCCGATATTCACAGGACCCTAACAGTAACTGTTCCTCCATACAAACCAATGTAAAATTTACAAACTTGCATGCTATAACCATTCAATTCATCAGTCAATATTTACACTCCAATATGTCAGTGGCTATGGAACGCGAATTTAAACTCGGGATTGGTTTAGAGTCCACCACGTGACGCTCGGGAACCGGTTGCAACACGTGTCTATATCGTATGGAACCGTTTGCAATATGCATCTATAGCGTATACTTCTAAAATTGAGCCAGTTTGTTCGAAAGGTACATTTTATCTTGCCATTTGAGTATAAATATAAGTTATGGATGTTCGTTTCTGCATTTCCATGGTATAGATGCATGTTGGTCTGCCAAAGTCATGTGTGGAGCGCTTACTGTTATATAAAACCATTCGGGCAAAATGTTCACCCCCCCCCCCCCCAAAAAAATCCGGGCCCCGTACGGCCATGGTGAACCGGAACTATAACAAATAAAGTGCCTAGGGTCACAGTAGGGTGGTATCTAAGTAGATACTAGTTAGTCGTTTGTGGAGCGTGGTATAGTTTTGAGTATTAAAAGTTACTTTATTGACATTTTTTAAAACTATCCTCCATTAGCGCCCGCGCGATATTATGGCAAAGTTCAGCGGTAGCCATAGGGTGAATCTAATTAAAATGCCTATCGATAGCCTATACTGTTGCGCTGGCCTTTGTTGCCTGTATTTAGTTATTCCCATCCACAATTTATCCGGGCTGTGGACCGGCATGCCAAAGTAAAAGATACTTATTTTAAGGCAAGGCTGCGTTAGAATTTTTGTGTGTGTCGTACATTGTACATATTTTGACACATTTTATTTTAGCATCAACGTTCTTTTTGTGTTTATATATAGTGCCCTGTTTTTGTACAGTTTTTGGGCACTCGAGTCCTCCCCGGATCTCGGCGCAATTACCCACATTTACGGGGAGTGTGCGTCTTTTGAAGTATTTCAATCTAATTACGTTTTTGTCGATTTGTCAGTCGTCCGTCTGTCGATGTTTGCAATTTTGCCGTCTCGTGTACGTGGTTCATAAGTTTATTAAGTCGCCTGTTTTTTTACTTGTTGACTGTTATTGACTGCTGTTGACTCTTCATGTCTCAGTATATTTAGTCGCATCCGTCCTGCACACAGGTTTACATCTTCACGGTCATGCACGAAAGGTTTACATATGTCACGGTCATGCACGAAAGGTTTACATCTGTACATATTTCGCTGTCTGATGTAAACTGTATCCGCGAACACCACATGTAAACGCTATCATAAACAAAAGAGAGTGTTGTCAAATTAATACGGCGCTGTGTGATAAACCATTAGCATGATAGATGTACCATGATCTAAATTGAAAGACTATCTTCACAAAAAAAAACTTTTAAATATTTGGTTGAGAGTAAAATCATACTAAAATGCCAAGAAAAAGTGTAAACTGTAAATATGACCATGACTGACGTAAACTGTATTCAGCTCGTTGACAGAATGTAAACGCTTTATATCCTTTATGCAGGACCGGTTCACATGGGGTGTGACCAAGAAATTCCAATTTATACTGATTTAACACTATTTTCGTCGTTGCCTCTGTATAAAATGATCTTTAATCCTTGTACCAAAGGCTGCGATAAATTTATCGGGATCCAGGACTATCGGTGGGGATTCCCATACATAACCGAAACCATATAATTATATTTATAAAGGTTGTCTTTTATGCATTTAAGCCAAGGATATTTATGTGACGCGGTCATTGTTTTCATGCATTTGTGAAGGAAACGATCTTCGACTGGACCCGTAGACAGTAACTTATCATATTCCTAAAAAGGCCTTTAAGGCCTTTTTACATGGAGAGATTTGCCCCCCCCCCCCCGTGTATAACTTACTTTTTGGTAAGCGATACCCCCCCGGTGGCAGAATTTACACCCGGAGTGGGTTTTTACCTCATGTAAACGCTTTTGCCCCAGGTGTATTTTTTGCCCCGGGTGTAATATTTGCTCCACCTCCGGACCAGGAGCAAATCGGTTTACCCCCCGAGTAAATGCACATGGGAACGCAAAACGAGATTTACCCCCCGTGTATCTGTATGATTTGTCGGGTGGTGGGTGCCAATTTCAGCCAATATCACAAGGATTAACATTATATGGTCATCTGATGGTAAAATTACACTATTAATGTATTGTGGTTGTACAATTAGCTGAATAGATGGTGATATTTCGGTTACAATTTAGTTTTAAATGCCACATACTGATGATTCTGACTCAATATATCAAATATAGAATATATGTTAGTTTTCGGTTATAATTTAGTTTTAAATGCTAAATACTCGTCCTATCTCAATATATATACATATAAACTATAGAATATAAGGGGATTGGCACTCCGTTGTTTGTGTATAACGCACGCAATTGCATGTACACATATATATTAATGCCATTATACATGATAGCTGGACAAACAAAAGTAAAAAAAACTGCATGGATGTTTTAAAGTCAGTTGATGCATGGAATTTGCAGTTTTACACTTCGGCCAATGCTGGAGTTGGTGCTACCCACAATACCCCATATGCATGCAGTGTGCAGCCGCATCGGTCAACCCCAAGTGTATACATGGTTAAAGTTGAATGTGTGATCCAAATAGTGTATATTAAGCATATAAAGGCCGACCGTAGATAGCTTTGCTACCCTATTTATAATGCATGTAGACGCAGATCAAAATCCCATTTTACACGGGGAGTATAATTTACACCCCGATCAAATTTTACCCCCAGATCAAATATTGGTCATGTAAAAAGGCCTTAAGAACCTCTACGCGAATAGGCAAGCGTACCATACATGCATATAAGTTACTACTTTTCTCAGTTCCCCAGGGAGCAACACACCAGGCCAGCAGGCATCACGCCTGTGGGTTACAAAACCTTTGCCATTGAGAATTAATTGTGTCTTGGATATCAGTGTGAGGAATTCCTGCTGTTGGTTTGAATAAAGAGTTCTTTGTATTCAAGATATATCATGCCGTTATTGTCCGGAATCTGAGATGGGTTTGTTGGATTTAACAATCTGTTAGCAATATGTGATACTAGGTACAAGGATGGCAATAATTTCCCAAACACCATGTGAAGATTTCCCACAGGGACCTCTATTGGGCGAGGGTGGTCGTAGAAAATTTCAGACACGTATGCGATGTTTTCGTTTTCTGATTGGTTTGGGACCCACCACACCTGTAATTTTTTTTGGACGAGTTTTTTACTCCATATTTGGGCCACCCACCGCCTTTTAAAACGATTTTCCGCGGTAATAATCAAACAATTACATGATTTTCGGTTAAATGATACAGTCATAAAAAAGAATGTTTAATATCAATTCGATATCACAAACACTAGTCAAATTTATTAGACTATGGTACATCTACTCTTTTCTAAGACTGATATTGGAATGTAGATTTCCCAGAGTCTAATGTCATAGTGATAATTTCAGAATCAACTCTGCTGGACAAATTCTCCAGCAAGTCGAAAGTTGATTTTCATCACAGTCACTATAATTTCTCACCGAATTGAGCCTTTTCTGACAAAACAAAAACTAAAAAAACTTTTAAAAAATCTAAAATTTAACTAAATTTTAATTTTTTTTAAATGTTTTTTTTTGTAAGGTTATCAAAAATTATTCCTATCAAATCACCATATTTTATTCATTATGCATGAAGCTGCCATATTATTCCGGTTTATACTTGTGGGAATCACATACATGTATACCGTACTTCACATTAACAATCTCTACACGATAATACACTGCCACTCAGCCATCAGGGCCCATCCCAGCATATAAAGTGTCCCCATGTAATAATCATTATGTCATGTGTACAACACACCAATAATGTTCCATTCAGGGATAAATTGCACACCAACGATGTATAGTGTGAATGAGTAAACATGTGAAATCATTGCCAGCCGCAATTCATGATTTTAATACTGCGCGTCATTCTCGAGTACAGTGATGGCTATAGGGCTCGAACATTAGGTCTCACTATATATATTTGCCCAAATTGCTTGTGAATTTTGATGAAAAAGGTGTGAGTAAAAAATTACCACCATGGTGCGATTTCCAGCCCAGCAACACACTAGCATCCACACTGGTTGGATGGGACGTAATAGTAAATACCGGTATGGATTTTTTGCCATACTGGACTGTAACTTGCATATATGGTACCATGAGTCAGTCACATGTGGTGATTTCAGTCTGTGTCATTGATCTAGTAGTCCTGGCCGGTCCTGGAATTATATTATTATATTATTATTTGAAATAACATTATGTTATGGATGTTGCCGCCCTGTACGCATGCATGTACACAGGTGGGTACTATAGATACCACCCCTTGCATCCGGATATCGCCATAGCGGAGGCACCACATGGTCCATGAATTGAAGGTCGCTCATGGTTAGACGCATGTTGCTCAGAAACCAACACACACCAGTGGTTGGCAGTGGTGGTATCATTTGGGGCTATAATTTGCCCAACTGTGAATCAAAGTTCTTGAATTCTCGGTGTAGTTTAATCCTATTATACCCGGGAATTAGGTCATAAATTGTGGCCAAATTAGAATTTCTTACATAATTATAAGATTGCTGTAGAAACAGTGCGGAAAATCAAGTAGTTTCATAAATTGCTGTTTGCGCGGGTATCTCCTTAGTATTATAGTTAACATTTCCAATCATACATCAAATTTTCCATGCTAAAAAATAACCAGATATGCAGGTCATAGCTAGAAAATATGGTATGTCTGTAGCAATGCATGATATGGCCGTATACAGCACCAGCGATTTTTAAATGATATGATCGTAGCAGGTTTACTTTTATGATAATTTCATATGTGGTGCCTCCGCTATGGCGATATCCTCCGCTATGGCGATATCCGGATGCAAGGGGTGGATACTGCAGTCTGCAAGCTATATAGTAATATTTATTATATGCTTCCCCATTAAATAGTGGGAAATTGCCGTGGCGTAGAGCGTTATATTCATCGCCTGGACCGACTCGATGGATAACACTGACCGACTCGATGGATAACACTGACCGACTCGATGGATAACACAATAGTATTACTTTTTCGGAGATCACTTCCGGTTTATAGCGGCGAATCACATTAAGTTTCAAAGCGTATCAATAACAGCCGGACTATTGTTTTAATTATTGATTTTCACGGTTCATAAACTGTTATTTAATTGTTATAATGTTAACTCATTTGTTTTAATATATTCTTATCACTAAATTATGTATATATACATTAATTTTCTCGCATCAATTCAGAATAAAACAATGGGGACTATTTCTTGTGGCGGCTATGCTCGATATTTGTCATTCAGTGGTGAGCAAATCAATTGATGGAATGTAAACAAAATGCAAATGTCGAAGCTTTCTAACAATTTGAAGTGAACTGTAGGACAAAATTAGCAGTTTTGGTGCGGTTTATAGCGCATATAATAAAAAGAAAACCTACGGGTTTTGGTTGAATACCCAGATTATCTCATTCGTGGGTGCAAGGAAGTACAGAATTTCCACTCGCGGCTTGCAGCCGCTCGTGGAAATTCTGTACTTCCTTGCACCCACTCATGAGATAATTCGGGTATTCAACCAAAACTCGTAGGTATTCTCTATACATCAATTTATTTGTCAGTGATATTATTCATGATCACTGTCATATAAAAAAAAGAAAATTAATTGCTGATCAGGTGAATGACGGTGAACTCCAAGAATGTAAGACAGCAACACAGTGTGCCCGTTAAACCTCCCTGTCCATGATATGGCGTCCTCATAAAACTACTCTCTCTCCAGTGGGCCACATAAACTTGCTCTCCCACACATAATATAATTATGAAAATCCACCCATCGGTTGCTCAGCTACAGCTACAGCTACAGCTACAGTTTGCTAAACACAAAATGCCCTCCCCAAAATCTGGTCGACATTTGTGATGGCCAAATCAAAGGTCTAATTAAAAGAAAAACGAATGAAATTTCTTACAATGCTGAATAAATAGATCGTTTGCAGAAATTGTCAACGATTATTTTGATACATGCGGGCCAGATGCATTGGCGGAAAAAAATTATTCATTTAGGGGTGGGTTGTCGGTGAAATGTGGAAAAATTATTCTTGTAAGTTTTTTCCAAACATGTGTTTGCAGACTCCAAATTCAATTTTCTTTCATTTTATAGAATATGGATTAACCTTAATATCCAAATCAGATATACATGAGTAGTGCAATCCACATAAAACAATTTTGGATGACCACTGCGTTGGTTTACATGTGATATTGACCCCATTGACCCTCTTACTAATGCAGACTACGGTCATAGTCTACCAGTCGAATTAGTGATGTGAACCGGACCGCCTTGGACCGGTCCGGTCCGCGGTCCAGGGGTGGACCGCGGTCCGGTCCTAGTGACAAATAAAATGTTCTTCCCCAAGAAGTTTATAATTTCTTTGCATGACTAGCTACGGTACCGAATTTTAGATGTCATTATGTCGACGTATTTCCATAATTATATTATACGCGGAAAACCAGGGGGGGGTGGGGAAAAACTCCAGGAACGTATGCTTATTTTCTGCGTTCGGGAACTTTTGGGACCCACCCAAATCCGCAAATTTTGTACTACCAAAATTTAGGTACACACCCCCATACTGCTTTATTTTATGTGAAATTTAATACAGATTTATGCCCCAATATCTAAAATTTCCCTCATGTTCTGTTTCTGAAAATTTTAGATTGGCGGGGATGGGGGGGGGGGGGGCTTCATGCAGCCGCCTGGCTTACCCTCATGCATGCAGCTCGTACGACCATGACCAGATAATAATAGTATGTGCGGTCATTTATATGTGAAAGCAATTTAATTGTAGCTGTCGAAATCTATAATCTTTAATGGATGACCCTTCGTGTTCAGTTCCCAACATCCCAGATGGTGCCAATTGATAGCGCACATAAAACGCACATAAAACGTGTTGACCCTAAATGAACCCATGCCAGTATTGGTCAAATCTGGTCAGTGGCCAAAGGGGGATAACTCAATCTGGTAAATTGTCACCCAATACTATTCTTAAAAATGCATTTTATTCCCAACTGATACTAATTTCATAATATTTCTGACTGGGAATATCATTATTTGTATCACAGTAGTCACAATGAATCCACTTACGTAGTTTTAGACACAGAAAACACCATCCGGTTTATGGGCCAGGAGAGTAGGTCCCCATAACACATAAGTCCCCACAGGCCAGGTCTAAAGACGGCGCGGTTTCCCCGTAAACCATGTTTAAACCTCCCTCTCTCTCTCTCTCTCTCTTTCCTCTCTTTCCTCTCTCTCTCTCTCTCTCTCTCTCTCTCTCTCTCTCTCTCTCTTTCCTCTCTTTCCTCTCTCTCTCTCTCTCTCGCTCTCTCTCTCTCTCTCTCTCTCTCTCTAATTGAGGAACATGGCTAATAGAGGAGCCGAATATTTATTGAATTTTCCAAATGGGAAGAGTGATTCGGACTGGAATTTTCAACTTAAAATTGTTTTGTCCCAGCAGTTTCCGATGTATGGCTGGGACAAAACAATCAGCTATTTTTCCTGCCAAATCAAACGGGCGAATGAAGTAGCGATGTTAATGCAGTAGTATGTTCGCTCCCAAAGATTGACCGCTCTACTTTAAAAGCAACCCGTCCAACGGAGAGTTCGCTTCGGGTGGGTTCAGACTTTTGACAAATTCCATCAAAACTCAAAGGGGGGGGGTAAAAATCGCAAATCGAGATAAAACAAAATTGACGAATGGATGTGAAGGGTAGTATCCGCGCGCAACTTGAGATTGTCTAAGTTTTCGAGCGAACGAGTAGTATGTGGCGCGGTTTATTACTTGCGCCAGTCTATGCTGGACGCAAGCAATGTTTTCGGTCCGGATCTCTGTTTATCTGTTTATCTGTTTATCTGTCCTTCCGCGAATGTTACGTCATACCGGAAGTACATAATGTAAAGAATGCACATGCGCTAATATGAAATGGTTGCACCAATTGTAATTTAAATCCACATATATACTTAATTTGCATTGTATTCTGGTTTTATTCACCCACTGACCGACGTCGTAGGACTCATGCGTTTCTGCTGAATTGAACTAGAGCCTATGCGTGTCTGCTGAGCTGCACTGACGTTTGATCGCAAAATAAAATTATAATCATTATCAAAGCACACGTTTGGATAACACCGCCATAAACAGTGACATATTATGATGTTGAGCTCGTATCGTCAATAAAATTAGAGTTATAACTTATAAAACGAATAAAAAGAATTAATGCTGAAGTATTTCTACCAATTGAGTAACTAGATTCAGGTTGAGCGGGGACTTGAGAACTTTTTAATTTCAACCAATTGAAATGTCGTTGGGAGTGGAAAGGGTTAAGGTTGGGAAGCAACGCAAATGACGTCATCGTAAACAAGGCGCCTCAAAATCAAATCGTACACATGTACATGTCTCGCTTCGTCTCGGAAGCTGATTTAAATTCATTCATTTTGACTGTTTCTGTGTCCTAAGATATTAAAAACTTGCGGGATATCTTTGAATGTGCTTAGGAAGGATTGTATTGATATCTAATTTATTGGATTTACCTCCCAAAAAGGTGAGTTTAAGGCCTGCATTTGTTCAATGTGTTGTCAGTCTGATTCTGACAGTGACAGCGCTCGTCTGCAACTGTAATTGGCTGAATTCGCGTGTTTGAAGCAAATGTTTTCTCCACTCGATTCTCTCAAAATGCCATAATCTGTCAAATTCTCTCAATAATTATATCTAAATACATCTTAGCTATTGTTCGGATCAGATCTCCCCGTCGAGAGAGCGATTTTTTACCAAAACGACACTTGAGAAAATGATTGTTAAAATTTGTTTACGCTGGTTAAAAGATAATTACGTGCTGGACCTTGCCGTTTTAGGAATATATAAGTATTCCACGCAGAAACACCGAGTGTCAGCTTAAATTTTTTTTAAATAACAGTTTTATCGACATAAATCAATTTGAATGGGACAATCCCATGTTAAAATTTATCATCGAAAACAAATTCATTTCTTCCATCTAAAATATAATTACGCGATGGACCCTGTCATTTTAGTAATAGATAAGTATTCCACGCAGACATACCAAGTCTCAGCTTAACATTTTGAAAAATAAGAGTTTTATGGACATAAATCGATTTGAATGGGAAATCCTGTGTTAAATAAATTTTAGGGCCCTGCGAATATTTTCTGAGGTGCTCCATATTGGACACCAGGGTACATATTTGACAATTTCTACCTGATAATTGTGCGACAGTAAAGTCGCATTACTTTATAAGTCAACATTGGTCACTATCACTCGACAAATTTATTTCGGTCTATCGTATCAACCCCTATTTTCCCCGCATATAGGCTGACTAAGTGTCAACATTGGTCTTTATCGCTCTACTAATTTATATTGTTTCATCAGTATTAACCGCATATCCAATTATCCACATGTAACCAACCCAACTCTAATCCCGGTCCAATTTATTATTTTTTTCATCGGTATAGTCGAGTTATGTACATATTTTTAACATGTGATCAATACTTATGTCTATGATATTACGTGTACTATGCCGTATACATATATCAATTGCTATTCCTTTCTATATAATTCTGGTGCCATATTTTGAGATAGAGATAATTTCAGACCCCCCCCCCCCCCCAATTTTTTACAATTGTCGCTACAGTACAGTCGCGATGCATTACATGGCAACATTGATCACTATAGCTCTACTAATTTATGTCAGTTCATCGTATGAACTCCTGTTACTCCATATAACCAACCCAACATCTAATCCCGGTCCAAATTATTATTTTTCTTTTCATCGGTATAGTTGTGTTATATACATGTTTTATAATTTGATTCTAATTTTCATTGTACCACTATAGAAGTCGATAAATAACTATTCTGGCACTATATAGAGATAAATAAGTTTCTGACACCCCCCCCCCCCTATTTTATAGCCTTGTCGCAACAATAGAGTTGAGATGCATAATATATCAACATTGGTCATTATCGCTCTTCAAATCTATATCGGTATCAACCCATATTTCCCCGTATCGCCCACCCCTCCCCAATTTTTTCATTTGTATTATAGACTCGTTACATATACATTTTATCATTTGATACTGATCTGTATTCTGTATTTCTCTTCTGTTCAACAATGCCAAAATCATAACGGTGCAATGCCTTGTAACATTTGCTTCAACATGCCGAGTTCCGCTGCAGACGATACAAAACTGACAACATTTTGAAATGTAAACAGGCTTCAAACTCACCAAAACCAAAGGTCCCAATAGTCTGGTCGATAAACTAAAATTTTAGGGTCAACCTAGAAAAAATTTGGACTAAGTTGGTTTCTATTCCATTTTGAAGAGGAATATATCCTCTATAAAATATCCAAAATCCGCTTTGAGCATTTTCTGTAATACAAGATGGCGTCCATGATGGCAGTTGGTATAGAAAAATCCTGAATTTCGGTGGTAGGTGCGCCAAGAAATACCAAATTAGTAATAAAATAAAATCCACACAAACAATCCTTAGTCGTAAACCATATCGGTAGAATGTCTGTCCAAAATGGCCGCCAAAATGGACAAAATCGAATGAAATTTACAATTTGCGGAAAATTGAATAGCTGGTTATACAAGAACGAACAGGCCGTCGAATTATACGAGGAAGAATGATTTCAGAGTATAAGGGGAGCTATTAATAATAGTATGTAAGAATTCTCTCTAATGTATCTCGCGAGAGAGCAACTGCAAGCCAGGTCTCATACATCGATTGAATGTGGACTTTTTGGGCGCCAAGAAATAGAAGAATAACGCAGTTATATATATACTGTTTATCTTGAATCGTGTAATATATGTGTATTAAAACAGGTAAATGTGATCTAATAGGGATGTACTCATTGTGTGACCTTTTCTAGAAGCAGAAATATATGTAATGAAAACAGTCTCACGAATGTGACCGATAATCATTTATTTTTGAATCTACAACACACAGTCTGTCGAAATTCACTACTATAGAACAGTATGAGAGCTATTCATATGGTACTATGTAAAATGTGTAGATCCCATTGTCCGTGTCTTAAAATAGTAGTCATAGTTGCCTCCGGTCAAGTGATTAAACACGAATATTTCATTTTTATCACACAAATACATGGTGGTATACCATGAACGCAATTTATCAAAATACAAAGGATTAAAATAGACTATCTTCAATAAATTCTCAACATAACCCAATTTGCCTACATACTCTATGGCAGAGACTGTATTTATACCTGGAAATTTTTTGCACTTAAATGCACTAAGGCCACATATACGCGAAACGTACGACCTTTTCTGCAACCGCATCGCCGCGTTTACACATTCTCCCTAATGTTACACATATCTGCTGCATACAAAACCATAAATAGCAACATTGAGTGAATGGTAAACGCAGAACTAATAACTGTAAACGCTGATGACCTTATATTTAGCGCAAGTATGTGGGTGGCAATGGTAACATAATTTCAAACAACAAGATACTGACAACTGATAGTGTGTATTGCGTGGTACATATTCATGTTGTAAAGTGCCGATTGAAGTAATTTGAACATAATTGTCTACTAAGAAACCGGTTTGGGAGCACCTTGAAAATTAGTACTAAATAAAATGTACGATGTACAGTCTCTTCGATCTAGTGAGATAGTGTACTATTGTGTTGAAGAGATAAGTGTTTCTTGACAGTATAATCAGCATTACGACATACGTGTATGGTTTATTGTCACGGAGAGTGTTGAAAATTCTGGAAATATAACTAGTATTTACACAGATAGGGTGGGCACTTCAGTTTCTGCTTTACATTCAATAATGAATCATCATTCCAAAAGGAAACTACCACGCACTGTTTGACGAAATATTACTTCGTGAGTTGCATGCCCAAAATAACTGTTTTGGTCCGACTGTTGGATGTATTCTAATAAGAAAACCAGAACGTAAATCATCGGGTTAACGTGCGTAGCAGTGATCGATAAATCATTCAGATAGATCTGGTTTAATTTTATGTGTACCTTTAAAGATATATAACAACATTCTTGTAAATTACAAATGTGTATTTTCGCTTATAGGGGGTTATCCAATATGTTGCTTTCATCGTAGCATGGATTGTAGTTGCGGCCATTTTGACAGCCATTTCATCGCCGCGATTGCATGGTTTTCTGTCATTGTCACTCTATTCGCCCCATATACTTTTTTACACAAACTGGTATATATCGGATGGAGGATTAATGCGTTCTGGTTTCGCCGATGAGGGATATTGTAGAAAAACGTACTTCGCAAGGTCGAAAAATTAGCATTTTTTAAAATCTCTGTAAAAATGTTTGCTCAAAGTGGATTTTAGCGGATTTTGGATATGTTGTAGAGGAAATATTCCTCTTCAAAATGGAATAAAAACCAACTTAGTCCAAATTTGTTCTAGGTCAAACCTTTTATCGACCAGACTACAAGTCAAGGTCCAAAATCCCCAACACACTGATGTGAGGTATAATGATAACCATCTAACGAACCAATATAAGGATGTGAGGTATAATGATAAATCCATCTAAATAACCAATACAATGATGCGAGGTTTAATTATAACTCCATCTGCATAACCTGCAATATAAGGATGTGAGCTTTAATGATAACCCCATCCACATAACCAATATAAGGATGTGAGGTTTAATGATAACCCCATCCGCATAACCAATATAAGGATGTGAGGTTAATGATAACTCCATCCACATAACTACTAAATATGTCTGAAAATTAAACCAAAAAAATTAAATTCCATGATGGCGTCCAATATGGACTACCTATTTCAATGACATTTTAATTCACTTGGTGCCAAAAGCCGACCTACATGTATGGGAGCGCGTTTCGAGCGCGACTGTATCTTCAGCATATGTGCAACTTTAATAAGCCAACAATTGGAATCCCAACAGAGAAGATTGGCGTCGGTCACTTGCGCATAGACATCATTGATGATCTCTATGGGAAACAAACTTGACATTTAATAGACAATTTCGATTAACCGCAATAACTTAAGGAATCTCTAATTGCGCTCAAGCCCAGTGAGAATGCAATAAGACATTCCTTATTATGCTTAACCGCAATTACTTCCCATTGCACTTAAACACAATTAATATCTCTCTCATTAGATCACCCTTCTGCAAATAGTAGAATAATCCTATATTTGTTCCACCCATTGTACCATGGAGATGGACTACACCACCTGAATTATAAGGAGTTTATGTACTATATATAATATACTAGCCGATGAGCCCGACGTTGTCCAGGCTATTCAAAAACCGACGAAATTTGTATCCGGGGCAAGATACATTCACATAGCAAATTTCAAGTCGATAGCTCCACCCGTTTCCGATATCTGGTCTGCGCATGCGCGAAGCTGGCGTCGCACGGGCTCGGCGACCCGATAAAATTCTTATCCGGGACAAGATACATTCACATACCAAATTTCAAGTCGATAGCTCCGCCCGTTTCCGAGATCTCGTCTGCGCATGCGCGAAGCTGACGTCGCACGGGCTCGGTGACCCGATAAAATTCTTATCCGGGGCAAGATACATTCACATAGCAAATTTCAAGTCGATAGCTCCACCCGTTTCCGAGATCTCGTCTGCGCATGCGCGAAGCTGACGTCGCACGGGCTCGGTGACCCGATAAAATTCGTATCCGGGGCAAGATACATTCACATACCAAATTTCAAGTCGATAGCTCCACCCGTTTCCGAGATCTCGTCTGCGCATGCGCGAAGCGGGCGCCGCACGGGCTCGCCAATACGACAACGTTCACCGCCTGGTCAAACTACACTCACGTACCAAGTTTCGTCCCGATCGGTCGAGAATCGTAGATTTGTATTAATGACAGACAGACAGACAGACAGACAAACAAACAAACAAACAGAGGTCTTCAAAATATATATGAGATTATTCCTTATTAAGAGATTCATTATTGGACAGTGGGTGTTTTTCCTCAATTAATTGAATTTCTTGTTTTGGTACTAAATCGTTCATAAAAGAACAGTATTGAAAGATTTCTTTCTGGTAACCGATAAAGACGCCATGACGTCACGACGCACACCAGGACGTCACAAGCCACATGGGCGCGCAAAACACCCGACATGATTGCGTCGATGTCCAGACAGCTGAGACTCGTATTACACGGGCAGGATAAACCGATCCATTTGCCAACAGCTTCGTGTTTTATTATTATAATATATATATATATAAACTGGATGGAAAATAAAAGTGGGCAATAGTACTTGAAACACGGGAAATGAGTTGAGATCAAGTCTAAAAGAAGCGTGCGGAATCGTTTTTTTTCCCGCAGAGACAATGAGGTGCGAACATATTTCTGGAAACTTTCTTTGAGAAACAATTGCACTGAAAAATGTGAATGTGGAAACATGGATTATTAAAATGCCTTATTAATTAACTGGGAAAACAAACTTTCTCATTCTCAACGATATAGAAATTTTTATGATATGTTCCCGAAGACTTTAGATCAGTCGCTAAGGGCATGTTCACATTGACACATTGTTAATCAAAGACTAGCCAATACGATCGCGTGTCTTTTATTTAATTGTGTCGGTATTTGTAATTGACTTTGATGTTTTTTTCCGCTGAAGTGCAACGGCTAGTAATTTGAACCAATTGGTATATAATATACATATCATCATCGGCAACCAATCGTATTCACACCCTTCATATGAGCGATGTCTATATTGTTCTATAAATCTGTCAAACAACTCGTACGTGTAATAGATCAACTGGAGATAACAGAGATATTCTGACTGTACACACAACTATTTCAGCGATGGATGAACTGAAATTCTATATCTAGATTTGTTATCGATCTCTCAAACGAAGGGCCACAACCCGTATTTCAAACTGTTGTTGGCAAGACACCACAAAACATGCCAAAGGTGTGATGGGTGCAAGTATAGGAAGCTCCAGTGAGTGCATTCTAGTTATAATATATCATCGTCATGATCAAGAAATAATATAACCACCAGATGGATGAGTAGCTTTTATTATACTCTGTCGCCATCATGATCGAGTAACACTTTTACAAATATTACTATTATAAATAGAGAACTATATCGTGCATTACGTTTTATGCATATCCAGGCATGTTTAGGATCCGTCCAGTTCATATACTAGGTGGATACATACAAACATTGCATACATGTAGTCACGAGCATGCATGTGCACGATATTATTTTACTTACTCATTTCTTTTATTTATTTAATATATAATTTCCATATAATATAAAGATTGTGTTCATTAAAAATTATATATTCCATGGAAGTATAACATTTCTGGCGCATTTCAGAAATTTATATCCTAGTTATGTATTAATTTGATATGTGTAACACTTTACATGTCATCTGCTTAGTGGATAGCGTGAGTTTTCCTACCTCCTGTAATATTTAAATGTCCAATCCCATAGTATCATAAGCCCCCACCACCCTAATGTACCATGCCTATTTACGGACCTGGTACACGAGATGGTAGTAGACACGAGAGTCGCGTATAGACGAACGGCGCATAACGGCAGTGCGGGTGGGTGCAGTGGGCAGCAATAATGAAATAAATAGATCTTGCCAATGCATATTTTAAAACTGAAAGGAAGAATCCATTCATTGGTGGAACAAATTAAAAATGCACCATCCGATTTTATACCAAAGAATTCGCCAATGTTCTGCTCACCAGGGAAAAGAAACTTAATAAAACCTGCAATCATCTTCATTCGTATGCGAAAATGCCATGCGAAAATCCAAGAAATCGCGCGCAAGTAACACACCGAAACGTTTCACACCAGATGCGCCACCAGAAACGAGGAACATATATTTTACGTATCTTGATATCCAGTAATGTAAATGTTGATCAGTACACGTTACCAATGGGGTTCCGAATTGGTTGTGCTCTAAAAACGGCATTTCTGCAACATCTGTTCATTCGTGAAAGTTTAATGCATTCAAACAATCTATAATTTTTTCGGCCCATTTTAATAAAAACAAACTCTATTTCACCAAGCACCAGTTGAAATATTCAGACTGAGAAAATATTCTACATAACTCCAACGTTAGACAAATTTACCAACCAATACTCGGTGTAGAGTGTATTGTCTTTAGACCCAGGTTCGAATATTGTCCTACTTTTCAGTCAAATAGAAGATCGCATGGGAATATTTAGTCATATTAAGTGTTGGGTTGGAATCCATCAAGAGTTCGAACCGCCGAACAATTTGGTTAGGTTCCATGTCGATGGGGTTGGGAGATTCGGTTGGAAATTTAAACTTGGAAACAATAAAGAGCGATAATTCTTAGTATATTATTTATACGGTATGGATATATATTTTTTATATCTCACGTGACTTTCTCGCATTCTGATTGGCTGCACACTGCTATACAATTTTACGATAGTACCCCAGTAGGATTACTACTAATCTTTTCTATTTATAGTAACAAACTAATTTCGCGCAGTCGGGTTGCCGCCTGAATATATACGGCCAATCCGAAACTATACCTCGTACGATACGTGTTGCTGCAATATCGGTATATCATTAGATTTATTGGTAGATTGTAATGATCTTACAAATGTCCGATCATAGCTATCCAATGTATTTAATAGTTTGTATGTTTAGTTGGCAGGCGACCAGTCCTAATTTTGTAATGCCAGTGGACGTTATTTATAACTTCCATTCCGTTTTCTAAAAGTTCGCCAAAATGTTTTTGCTAATAACGTATTTATAGAAATAAATGCATGAATCGCGAAGTGATGCTGTTAGATGTAACTAATAACAATAGTTGTGCTCCCCTCCATCGCCAAAAGATTGCCGTAAATTGTAAAATCTTAGACCGATTTCCAAAATTCACGGCAAATAAAAATATGACAACATAAGACACAGAAATTGTGAGAGAATTGACACCAATGTTCGATATAATATCATAAATAATGAATGTCTTGTCGTTGACTATGCCAAAATAGTGGTCATCGAGGAGGAATAGTCCACTCGCCTGCGGCTCTTGGACTATTCCTCCTCTCGGACAACTATTTTAGCATAGTCTACTCCAAGCCATTCATTATCAATATAATATTGTTCTTACGTTGTTGCATGTGAATATGATAACTTCGTGGATCCTGATTCCTATTTGCTTGTTTTGTGAGGATCAATTCAGTGTTCCTTGTAAACTTCCTATCACACCTTTAACTGGGCATACTCTTTTAGAGTAACTCGAGTGGTTTTTCGTTGCATATTCATTTTAGCTAGCTTGCAAGAATGAAAACGCTTTAGTCACATGCTCGTATATGTACCTCCCAATTATTTAAGTTGAAAGAACATATTATGTTGAGCGTTCTGGTAGAGCAAATGAACTACGGCATATTAACAACATCATACTCCTTCCTCTTTGACTGATATTCTTGTGTTTGCAGGGTTGGCACTGGACCAAAATATTCTCTTGCCTTGCCGAATTGAATTGATTGGTCTAATTTTGGGAAATTCAAAAACATTTGAACATAAAATGATCATTTTATAGACACAAATTAACTGCTTTCGACACGATAGTATTGTTAATACATTATTTCGCAGTGTTGGGAACAAAGAGCCTCAATAGAAACTTTACAGAACATCGCTTTTTCTCACTGCAATATGTTAAACACAGTCAATTAACTATCCACACATCTTTGAATGTCTGATTTGTCAATTATGTACGTATGTTAGTGACTTTCGAATGCGTTTTAAAAAAATAAATTATAAATCTACTTGCCAAACTTTTTGCAAAATGAATTTAATATTAACCAAATTAAATTAATTTTTGCCATTGGCAAATTGGCAAGTGGCAGCGTGAACCATGTCTGTGGATGACAAAAATGACACTTAAAGTGCATTTTAACTACATGCAGTGACGCACGAGATGGGTTGGTGTTGTAACAGGAAGTACATCACCGGGGTATTAAATATATGCTTTTGTGTTCTGGTTATACGCAGTGGATGGCAATCAGCTCCTTTTGCGTTTATTTTATAACATAAGACAAACACATTATTTCGTTCAATTACTTATATTAGGGCGTAGTGTCGATAACAGCACTTCAGCGCTTCAGCACTTCAGAACATGAATTTTGAGATAAATATTTGAGTAATGATAACTAGTCCAATATATCAATCGTTCAAACAAACTTCCTTGTAGATTGTCATTCCACAACACATTGTCGCGATTTACAATAACCTTCTTCGTGTAGTTGCATTAAATGACATACTTACAATATTATCTTGTTACCGAAGCACGTTTTTTAAATTTGATGCAGCTACGTGTTTTTTTTTTGGAATGGATGAAAAACTTTAACAACTGAGCTGAGACAGAAGGTAAGTGTTGCAAGTTATGTTGTAAGATACATGTAATTGCGAAGTGTATATGCAATAAGTTGTATTTCTAAATACAAGATATCGCCATTGTCAAATCGAAGAGGAAATTGGCCCATTAATAACATAAATCCGATTTACAAAATTAACATTTCCATCAATGTTCAGTTGGTTTAACCATGCAGGCAATAATTTATAATGCTATAAGGGATATGTTGTTCAGTTCTTTTGTGCTGGTATCAATCTACATAGATCCATCTACGAGATCCATTTCTCTGTATGTATATATCCTGTGTAAAATTTTACACAACAATCCAATTAGTAACTACCTTGTGGTCTTTGTTCTATTAGCAGAGGTTTAATTTGTGCATTGTGTTGAGTTGAATGTTAAAGAGGAACTGACACGAGTTAATAAATCTAAACAATATACAATGTAAAGGATGCATCTTTCATCCCTCAATGACAATACAATCGTTGCCAGTCGTGACTGAAGCCGATTCGGTATTCTGGCCTTTAAATTCAAATTTTCGCAATCTTTCAAATTTGTGTTGTGTTTTAAGATATCTGACTGATATATTATACACTCTCAGATATAAAACAAAATTGTTTCGCAGTCGTGTGTAGACTAATGAATTTATAAAATAAATTCACGAAAATTTGTCACAATGGAATATCTCGCACTCTTTAAATTCGTTGAATAGTCAGCTGCCGATTAGTTTTCTTAATATTTGTAATAGTTGATAAATAGAATAAATAAAATTCTGGTGGACTGATTGACACTTTCATATAGAGATTCGTTGCTTAATAATAGAGGAATATTTCTTCTCGTCAGATCTCACACGTCTTCACAAATAATGTCATGATTCTGGGTGAAATATTAAAAATAACGAATCACCGGCCGGTAATGGCGAATCTTGAATAAAATTTGCTGTAAACATATCTGTTGGGCATATTTGGTGGTGGTTGATCATCTAAATTTCCAAAAAAATAACGGCATACCTTCCTGCCTTTTTACCCCCCGCCCCCGGTCGAAATGGATGATAAATAATAATTGACCTCTAATAGAGCACCATCTTGTTTATAATTACAAATCAGATGCAACAGCGCGCTAATCAACTTGGAAAATGGAGGAAATGTGTATAAACTGTTTATGGCGTGGTGTGCATGGTAAGCGCTATGTTGCATTATTATTATTATACTTTAGTTCAACGTCTCTTTCTTTTTTCTCCATTTCAGATGAGTCTGTGTTTCATTTCGTTTATCGCAATCCTGTTAGCAGGGGGCGCGCTTTCATCAGGTAATTGTAATTAAAATATTGGTTGTGACAAGTATTAGTAGAGATGAACAATTCACATACGAAGGATAAATGAAAGTGTCAATGACACTTTAGCTTATGTTGGAGAAGGTATAATGTCATACATTACAGTCATTGGAGCGATAACGAATGCAGAACGTTTAAATGTTTGGGTAATACCAGAGGTCAGCCCGAAGAGTCATGTGAAGTTTGGGATTAATTGGAAAAATTGATGACTGTAGGGCATGCCGAGGTAGATAGTGATGTAAAGAATAAAATCCAAGATGTATGCAGCCATGTTTTGATCGAATATCGTTAAAATTCGACAGCTCCCAGCTAGAAGTGATCCTGAAATGCATGTATACTACAATCGTGAAATCCTAGATGGCCGCTGGTGGCCATGATTTTAAAGATATTTGGAAACATTTGATAACTCCCATCTGGTGGTTACCAGGATTATCCCTATCAAGTTTAGTGGTGCTCGGATGAGTGAGGGTTGTCGTCTGCAGGATGTGCCGACGATTTAGTCATGCAAACATTAATATACATAATGGCCGCTGGCTCCCATGTTTTTCAATAAAATTATAAACAAAATTGATGGCTCCCATCTATTGGTCACCCAGAAAATCCATATGCAGTTTGGCGACGATCTGATGGGGATATGGTCTGTAGGGCGTGTCAACGGATTTAGTCATACAAATAAGTAATATACAACATGGATGCCGGCAGCCATGTTTTACATCGAAGATCGTTCAATTTCGATAGCTCCCATCTAGAAGTGATCCTGGATATGCCTGTAAATGTCGGCTGCAGAGTATGTCGGTGAATTCAATTATTGTGAATTAAATCCAAGATTAAAACAAATTTCGGAAAACAATCGATGGCTCCCATCTATAGATGTCACCCGAACATTTTTTTTCTGGATACGGTTATGTAATCTCGTAATTGCATGTCACATTATACTGATTGTATAGAATAATTTGAACCAGTACAAGAATCTAAGATACGGAAAACAGTCTTAAGTGTGAAGAGCAGGTCCTGCTCCCTCCACCCAGTACCAACCAAACCATCAACCATAAAGTAAGTATAAACTATCTTACTCCTGTTGTACAAGGCTCGTCCACAGTTTTTTTTATCTTCTGGTACTGTCCATGCAAGTGAGGTGAAAAAACATCCAGTGAACTGCACGCCGATGACAGTCAGTTGTGTGTTGACTTTTCTCGTTAAGACCAACAGGGATACAAAGGAGCGTGCAATAAACTTTAACGCAGTTTTCTTGAGATTCGGGAATGAATGTCAATGAACAGACAGTTTTCTTTGAGTGTGGGAGACACAACAATAAACACATGTGTCTCACTTCGTAACAGTGGTGGTCATTTCGATGAAGCAATGTCCATGAATAAAATGGTGTCATCTATGTTTCTATCTTTGATTTATAACAGACAATTTCAAATTCTCACAAGATAAAAACCGTGGCTTCAGATAAATAATTAACCTAATGAATACGAGATCATTCTGAAGAAATTCGGATTACAAGATTATTGAGTGAATGAGTGTATAGTTACAAACTGAAACATATTTTAAAAAGTTTAGTTTTCAATGCCTCCTTAAAGTCACCAATATCATTCAATTTGCGCACGTCATCTGGTAACGAGTCAATACTTGTTTTGTGAAATCATTTGTGTCCATTGTTGATATTGGTGAGATTGATTTGTTTCCCATCAAGTCTTCGAACAGAAAAACGTCCGTGGTACTGACATATGTAATCACGTGTGCATAGGTCTTGTTAAAACTGTCGGTATATGCGAGTGAAGCGGAAAACTTGTGGCGAGGCGAGCACAATTATGTAACAGCATGTTGAGTTCCGTTACATTTGCTTGTGATATATTAATCAGAAGGGAATTTAGATTATCAATGCGTGAATGAAACAGCTAGTGTCAGAACAGCACTTCTTCATGGCTCGTTGGCTGATCTGCATTAGAGACAGTATAATTGTTATGAAATAACAATTATACTGTCTCTATTGCAGATCATTGGTCATAGTCCATTTCAATCCCTGACAGATGTATCTTGGTATAAGTTCATTACGCAACATATAAAATTCAACCTCCTGGTGCCTGAAATGGTACATATGATCAATCATGACAGTAAACATGGCGACAATATGTGTATAAAGTGTTAGATTGGGGACACACACATGAACAATTTTGCAATAGCTTTATAGCCTCATATTTAGCCTTATATGACTGAGACATTGATTTTGTTTATAAGAAGTGGGATAAATATTGACACTTCGCCATAAAAGCAATGTAGTTCGTGGCTCTGTCCAGAAATTAAATTACCAACTAGTTCCAATATTACGGAAATAACACAAATTACTACGGTCAAAGTTCAAAATAATCTGGCTGCGGGAATGGTGTAGTATTAGTCGTTATATGGTATATCGATTGAAACAACCAATCAAATAATCAACAGTCAATTCACTTTATCTGGTAACATTCCTGTGTATGCTAAATATTTCGTAGAAAGCCGTACTGACTACTAAGTAATGCTAGGTGGCTGATGATTGCTCACAGTTGAGCGTTTTCAGAACATCGGGATAGCGCCCAACATGATCATCACTTCATAAGTAACTACACCAACTCGAAGTAGAAACGATCAGACCAATGCTTCACTTGAAGGACGTACAATTAGAGTTGCTGTCTTGAATGTGGGCTCTAGTCTTCTTTGGTCTAATACGTCTCACCAAATGCATAAATGTGTTGTCTTCATGTGAGAGTTATTTGTATATCTAATCAGTACACATGTATCTACAACGTGCGGTGTGCTGGATCAGAAAATATAATTTAGCATTTATAATTAACCATGTTATCTATAGTGGGAACTGGGTCCAACTGTGGTTATGCTTGTTTCTACAGGTCGCATATCATTATATACATTGACTCTTAAAACCCTGTACATGTACATTCATGTGGAATTTTCAAAGTTGCCAGTGTTCTCCTGGTCAATGTGTTTTTTATTTCTACAGCGATCTTTGACAACCGGACGTGCAATACATATAAATACCATCATTTAGTCACGAACATGTATATTTCACAAAGATCATGGACAGAGGTCCCGATGTGAAAGCAACAAAAACTGTTGTATGCATATACACTTACAATAAAACAATAATTCATAGAAGTGCATTCGCTCCTAACCCCAAATTCTCTTTCCGGTGTGTTTTTTATCACCAAGTATTGCAGTATACTACCGGGGTGGAGGTAGTCATTTGGTGCCAGCGTTATAATTATTATGCCCTGTGTTGTAAATAAATTTGAATTAGCTCACCCCAATTTGAGATGTTCCATGGGCGAACAACTAATTCAGACAAACTGATATCCTAGCCTATTCCTGTGTATCTTCAAGTTTGTTCTACTGTGTCCCGATTTTCTCTAAAAAATATTGCTAACAAGCAACAATTTCCATGGGAATACTTCAATATTTCTCAACCGCAAGCGACCGGCGGTAATCGCCACAGTGTGATTTATATTTCGCTGAATAGTTCAAATCTGCTCACTGCCATGACGTCATCCAACTGTCGCTGAAATCTCATTGTATTCAGGCTCTTGTTCTACGTGGTACCACAAGGTATTTGGATTGGTGCATGCGAAACTATAATTCGTCGCACCCCTGTAATCTTATTGCTCACGGAATATTGTTCTTCATGTATGAAGACCATGTTGAATAAATGTTAGTCCAGGATCCTATGTATATCTGGTATACACTATCTAAACTCACGCATGTGCTCATGCTGTCACATAATGAACATGTGTGAATCAGAGCTGAATGTAATGATAGCACGTTACATTGTACCGGCAGCCCAATGTATCTTCATTTGGTGGTGCTGTGATCAAATTATTTCCCTGATCTACTAGGTCATGACAACGTTGTATGTAGTACAGCTTTTTTAACTCTGGAAATATCGATTTCAGTTAGTCTGAGACTTACTCAGATCATTGCCCACAAGACAAAAATGACAAAATTCACGTGTCATTGAGTGCCCTCTCTACATAGTTGAGATCACGGCACTCAATTATACAAGGTTGTGTCTTGAATAAATTAAATTTGACGCAGAAGTCTCTGGTCTTCTACACTATAAATCTCATACCACAGATGCATGTAACTTCCATGTTCCTACTGTCTTCTAGTGGGTCATATTTAAATACAGGTTAGTCAACCCCATGCATCTATCACTCACGGCATATATAAGCGCATAAGGACGAAATATTTAATTTTCTATACATTTGTTTGCCATTTTGAATGCGATCATAAACCATAGTAAACGTTTGATACCCTGATTTATAGGCAATACTCCCATTCGCTTGATTCGTTAAAATCAGTTCATCGCCCACTAAAATATGGCCAGGAACCAATATTGAGTTTTCGGGGAAATTCCATACCACGTTCCGTAAGATAACTTTTATTTGGGATTGGAAGTGGCTGAAACCAAAGAAATAACACATAGTACTGGAAAAATGATCATACGCTATGAAGAACAAGAAAACAAGGCCAAATTAGGAACGGATATAGGAGACATTGGTGAGAAAAAAATCCTATTTCCCCATTCCGGTCGCCATTTTGACAGCCATCTTTCTAATGGAGTGTCAACTTTTCCTAAAACCAGTAGTATAATGTAATAGCATCCAAATAGTATATAAATTTGTATGCATTTGATGAAATATGTTTTCCAACAAAACAGATCAAACTAGATTAGTTCATATTCTACATTACGGCGGCCATGTTGGACGCTATCTTGGATTATAGGAAATACGCAAGGGTGACAACTCCACATCCACCTAGAAATTGATGCACACACTACCAAGAATCACAATCCATAAAGGAAAAACTTTAACAGAGAATGTTTACTTCACCCCTATTGCTCCCGGACTGTAACGTTTCCATGTGAGGACATTCGCTTTATTGAACACATGCATAACTTTCCATAGCATTCATGTTATCTACACAGAAAAAGGTACTACTTAGAGCCAGTCTCCTTTGCTTGCTGTCGAACACACAGTCGAATCGAACATATCGTTACCAGAGATTCTAATATCTCTGACATTATACTGTGGAATATAACTGCCGAATTAGAGGAGCGGCCAAATACCAAAAGTGGTCGGATACCCCTACCATCGGTAGAACAAGTTGAAACCAATATTTTCTGGATGGTAAATCTGTATCATTTATGAAAATGATTCTTGGCCTTGCCGGTATTTGTGGTAGCTATGTATTGTGAGACTATTTGTGAAGGTACCCTACCGAAAATTTGGCCTGTTTTCAGCGAATGACCAGCAATACACAATTGGTTAAAAGTTAATCACATCACCAAAACAGAACATTATATTTGTTATTATGGGGTAAATTGTGATACTAGATACGAATGTTCTTATTTTTTCTGGTTTGTTTGAGATTTCACGACGTCATGGTAGAGAAAGTAATGCTCTGCGTCAAAAAATCATGACGATTCAGAGAAACTGTCGCCCGTCAACTATGTACAAAACTAGCACGCTGGATCTAGGTTATCTTATCATATATGTTTGGAAAGAGTGGAGTATTTTCTACCGGGAGGTATTAACTTTGTTATCCTATCCCTATAGATATTGCAATAATAGGCAAAAACTTACCCCCCCCCCAATATCATAAAACTAGAAATATAGCCATCACCGAAGATTGGATCCCAGAATGATGGAATAATGCATAGTATTTGCTTTTATTTAGTGTAACAAGTGTAAAATGCGAATTTCCATCCATATTCACTATTATAAGAGTATCAAAATCCAAGATGGCGTCCAATATGGCGGTCAGTTTTTAGACTTAGTGAAGCGACATACGAAAGATTCAGAAAAGGAACGTCCCCAGTGGTAAAAATCTGTATTATGATTACATAGAATAACATTTCATATCAAACATTAATTTCACCATTATTACATCTTTTCAATTGGTAAAATAATAGGTAAACATTTATCCCTCGTCCAATGTCATACAATTTGAAATAAAGTTATCGCCTGGGATTGGGATCACGAATGATAGCATGATGCGCAGAATTTTGTTTTATTTAATGTATAACACACATACAAAGTGACAGGTATGAATTCCATCCATATTCAATATGAGAAGAGTATGAAACTCCAAGATGGCGTCCAATATGGCATCCAATATTAATTGTAATTAGCGAATGAACATACGAACGAACTATAAAGGGAACGTCCCTTGTGGCATATTGTAATCATTGAAGTGACTACATGTAGACGATATTTCATATCGAACAGTAGTTTCACCATTAGTCCATCTTATCAGTTGGAGAATTAGTAAACCAAAATGTAATCACCACACAGTCGCAAACGTCCACATAATTGCGGCACTAGTGACTCTAGTCCAGAATGCAAAGAATTAAGAAAATCATTCGGAATTACTTTGTTGAATACAACGAAGAAACAACATGTAAAATTTGCATCCACATTTGGTCTTAGTAGACAATCAAAATCCAAGATGTCGCCCCTCATGACGGCTAATTCTAATGTCAACACGTTGCGAACAATGAATACGAAAGCCGGTCAAAATGTATCATACGGCAGTTTGCAGCGATATATTGTTTAGATTGTGTGTTTATATTGGACGGCGATATGTTGTGTTTGAGCGATGGTGGTGTGGTAAGACAACATTTTTTGTTCAGATAAAGCTTTGACATGATTTCCTCAAATTAACTTCCTTAAACCGTCGATCAGCTCCGAAGGGGCGGGTATACCGTGTCTTTCATGTTGCCATTGGTTTGGTAGTATCCTACATCAGGTTCCAAATGTCACACCCTTAGCTATGAAGCAGGTGTGACGCCAGGATTAAAACAGGATGGAAATTTGCATTTGTTGAATGTTTTGTTTTGTTTAGCAATGATCAGGAACTTTATTTCAAATATTTGGAGAAAGACAAAAAACGAAAATAAAATAAATAAATAGAATAATCGTGTATCGATTTCCAATGCGCATTTTGACTATTGTTTGACACATTTGATGTAATTTTGAGACGTAAGGTCAGTAAAGCATTAACAATATATAAATATCTGGTAGTAATAGAGGATGGCATTAACCGTTACAAATAATAATGCATTCGATGCGGCACGAAGTGATGTTGTAATGTTCAATACTAACATATAACTTGCATTAGGTGACACTCCACAGTTTCGAATGATCAGTAGGGGTGATTTTATAGATATAAAGTGCTAGTGGTTTCTGGCACCATTCATGTGGTATGTATATTGAGACAAGGTGGGATATGAGTTTGTGTAATTTTAGAAGGTGTTCTAGACTGATGACAAAATTAAGTGCAAGTGACCTTGACACCACCCATAGACAGCATTAGCGTTTTCTGCGAAACAGTGGCTCTTGATACTGGGTCAATTTTTTAGCACCCAAAATTTGTCATCTGCATTAAAAATTGATTTTCTGGAATTTTAAACGGCGAAAGTTTGAAATGTTTTCACATTGATGTTGGAAGCCAGAAGCCTTTGAACCAACATAGGTGACCATGCTTGAAAAAATCCTGGTATTCGTGCCCCTTGGGTATGAAAATGCAATATTTTGGTCATTTTTTTGAATAAAAATCACATTTTCGATCAAAAGATCAAGGGCCATAACTCTTGATAGCCCATATATTATGGAATTTATGTATCAAATTCTGAATGCATATTCTGTTCTAATTTCAGACATATATATATTGTCTATATGGTTTGGGATCATAATCCAGATAAATTTCAATGAATCTATGGGCTCCCTATTTCTGGCCCCCTACCTGTTGAAACTGTGGAGTGTCACCTTAATATATTGTGATAGTCTAGAATGTGCAGTCCAACATGCCCTATTGAATTTCCACCAACATTTTCGGAGAGCCTTGCAACAGTTTTGGTCACACGAAACATTAAATAGCAGAATCATTATCGATTGTTATATGCAGTAATTCAAACAAATGGAATGCATTTTGAAATCCAGCACATAAGATATCTTATCGATCTCTGGTTTTGGGAAAGTGGGATATGAATCCACGTGCAATCAATAATCACACATTATAGTACTACCTATTAATGTAACACGAAATTCATCATCGCAAACACATAAAATGCTCTTTAATGACAAAACATGGGACCACAATGACCATGTAATACAATCAGCGTTATGAATATTATTTGCAGGGGGTCGAGAGCTTCCTGCTTTGTATAATCGTCCGAGTTTCGGCCCAGCGCCCAACAAGAGAAGCCTTCTGGCCCACCTACCAGTGCATTACGCTGGCTATTTATCTGCCATTCTAGTGTGCTAGGTATGGGGACGCCAATTCCGATAGACGTGTTACCTGGTCGGACACCCACTTATTTATAATGGTTCCACATGTTCTTATGTCAGAGTAGGCACATGCGTATGGCCCTCTCAGTTCAGTTTCAGATTTTTGCTGATTTCCGTTCAAAATATTGCCAGAATCCCATAAGAAGTGTTCGGCAAAGTTACATACCGCATGATTTAAAATGAAATTGTCGTGCCGCCTAAGGTACTGGGACAACCAGAATAGAACATATATTTGTCAGTTGGTTAAGTAACATGATTAATAACTAGGTGAATCACCGTGTGTTTAATATTCAAGTATATACGATAGAACAGCCAATTTGTTGTATTCGTCATCCACAACTTTTAAGCGATTGCATGGCACGCTGGGACAATATTTACCATTTTCCATATTTTGGCCGCCATTTGACAGCCATTTTTAGCTAAAGTGACAATTTTGGTTACATTGAGTTTAAATATTCATGAGTAATGGCATGCCTCATTTACTTGGCACAATTCTACTCATTTCTTGTTGAAATATGACTAGAATCCCAACTGAATGGTGATTTTTTGTGAAATTTCATACCGCATTCTGTAAAATCGAATTATTGAGTGACCGGATGGGGCTGGGATACCAAGAATGGCACATTTCATTTTCATTTAACACGAACAATACAAAATAAAGTCACATTTCCGAACCAGTTCCATACAGAAGAAACTGGTCAAGAAGATACCAGTGAAATCACGTCAAATTTTCCACTTACTGTTGCCATATTGACGGTCATCTTGTACGCGAGGAGTTCCAATTTCGCCCTAAAAATGAGCCATTATATCTCGCAGAGTCTACCTTATTGTATATGCCTAATTTTAAACCTGCGATTTCATGGTAAGATTAATTGTGACATTTAATAAATTATATAATAATGAAACGCCCTTTAAATTCGGAAAAGCCCTTAAAAGAGGGGTTAAAAGAATTTTCAGCGTGGCTCCATATCTAATATCCATTAGTATGTGACGAAGTGAACAATTCTTTTACTAATCTACTCGACTAATGGTGTGTGTCAAATTAATGTCCAACTAATGTTGGGTCAGACATGAAATTTCCAATTGTTGGAAATGTACCAAAGTTCGGTTCGGGGGGATCGAGACACCCCAACCAACCCCTGTCGCCAAGTCCCTGTACAATGACAAGTTTCGTGCGTTCTCCAAACGTCTTCGGAATTTTATTCAGGAGATCTAGAGCTGTTATAAATGCTTGCCCTCATCAATAAACACACTTTAACTTGTAAAAAGATGCGATTAAGTCGGATTGGCAGCCAATTAGATGACATGTATATATACATAGATGAAAAGCATGACTTTCACAAAAACATGAACATTATAAATATGAGATACAAATTTTATGCCACTTGTGTCAAATACAGTATCCATGTTTGACACTGGGAGAACATTAAACATGGTATGAGACTACGTGGATTTCAAAATCTGAAATGGAATCCGTGTAATCTCGATTTATCCCCGCCCGTAATCGGTTTCGGATTCTGAATCCAGATTCTCCCACGAAATAACGACTCAGGCTAGAACATTCCAGATATTCGTGTTGTGTGGATTTAATTTTTTTTTTGTAGGTTCAATTTATCATCCAGTGTCATCATCGTGGTCGAGTTACTCAAAATGTATTGGACCTTGCGGTAGATCTACTCACACCAGAACAAGAACAATATCAATAGCTGGACCGTGCCCGGGTCCATACCCTGTAGCTTGCCTTCACTCAACAACAGAATCAGAGACTCATGCGTGCCGACTACAACAGCACTGCCAGCGTAAGTATAGTTGAAACAGAAAAGCCATTACGCTATTATACCATTTTAAGACCTTGATGGCCATTTTGACTGGTGCATTGTGGCATGTATATTCTCTAAAACAGTGACACGTGGCTGAAGCCGCGTCCATTGACCGTGGGATACTTAGAGTGCGTCTACAATACGTATTATAACTTTGTTATTTTTTATACTTTTTGCGTGAATTTAAAAAATATATATATTCGGGAAATATATTCTTCACAGAATGATAAAACTGATTTCTAATTACTAATTTAATTTGATTTTATGCGACATAACAGTCGGGACAACTTCTCTTAACTTAACTCCTTCATTTTTTTTACGGTGTCAGAAAACATCCGATAAAACTAGTTCTATTGGGAATGTTGGTCCTAAAATTTCCGGAAATAGAGGACAAACATAGTCCTTTCGAGATTTCTGAGTGTTGGGATTTTTAAACCCCTAAACAACCGAAAGTGCCGATAATAAATTCGTTGTGGTGATATATACCTCATTCTCTGAGTGCATAAGGGGGGTCTTGAAACATTTGCAGGCTCAGGGTTGAAAAATATAAGATCTGCTATATAACGACCCACCCCAACCCTCTGAATTTTTTTATTTTGTCCAGGCCAACATTTTGGGACCCACCCCCTCAAATATTAATAAATAAATCAGAATAATATGAAACAAACTTATATCAGCCTGGTTATTTCCAGCAATTACTAGTTAGCATGTTTGAAACATATTAATTGGTAGTAGCATGATTGGAAGCGAGATCATAAAACAGTTTCCATAGGTATCTGCTTCCCATCTTTTTTCCAACATTAAAATACATCTGAGTGAATATATAAAGATATGCATATGTGTAGGGATTTCATCTTCTAAAAGCCTATAACAACTCATCTGATAGTTCTAATGGGGCATGTGCACATACAATGTCCAAGTTGATTGCCGATGCACTCCAAGTGGAATCCTAATGGGCTGGGCTGTATGTCAGTGATTGTTTGATTGTTTATGTGTGGTCTACAATAATATACACAATAAAATGGTTTTGGTAACCAGTGACTGTTGTAAAAGGCTCAGACGGCAAGATTGATTTATGAAAATATTTTGTTATAATTTTATACTGTTGACATGCGCGCATCGCGGATGTCACATTTTGTCATTCAAAATGGGTATATGTTTTATGTATGTAGCCATGCATAGGACTCAGTGCTGGTACATGCTTATGGACTTTACTAAAGACTAGCAGACATTCTGAGAAAGAATAAGACCTTGATGGCCACTGCCTGAAGTACATGTAATGGTATGGGAAGTGGAATGAAGGCTCGTTCATATCATTTAACCGTCGATGGCCGGTAGTTAGTCGTACATGGTCGACAAGTTTATCAGCCATTGAAATCACTCTTAGATTAGCCGTAAGTGTGCGGATTTCATCCACCACTAAAAGTGACAATGTCGTGATATGACCTTAGTTGCCGAAATCTACATATAACACACTATAAATCCGATTCCAAGAAAACGTGGTTCCAGGAAATGAGTTTGTAAACAAAAACACTTGTGTCACCATGCTCGGGAAAAAAATGCAGTATAAACAAACTTTTACACCGAGTGCACATGTAACATATAAAGTTAAGGGGAAGGGTAGTTGACGGCTAAATATGCCCACAACAACTTCATATAATAAACTTTTCTATTACTGAAAATACTATGAAAATGCAAAGTTACCATCTGGGATCCAACGTCAAGTTGATAGCGGGTTATTTGGCTCGCGTGTTTGTATGTCACAACAGCTGCAATGTTTATCAATAAAACACAATGTGCATGTTGTTGGTTTTTGAAGAAGCAAGATAGTCGATGTATGCTATGTATAAGTACAATAACTAGGAATAGAGCATTAGATCTTATCAACACACGTGTGCTCAATTTCCCGATAGCCACGCTTTCCGGTAAGTTGGATATGTTGGGTGTTATATACCTGTTCCTCTGAAATGAACTGATACTTGATAGTCTAAGCAAATTAGGTTTCACTGGGGAAAAATCGGGGAAAGCTGATTGTTTTCAGGGATCAATAAGAACATGATTACGAGCAACATGGCAAACGTCCCCTAAAATCCGAGTTGAGCTTTTTGAGATATCTTGATTTTTCGGAGTGGTTCAAATTCTGAAGCATTTCCATCAGGCCATATGCGAATGCGGTCATGTGTAGATAAATTAATTCCAAATTCATAGTACATTGAGGTGTATACAAACAATGCTTAGTCGTGAACCATATAAGTAGAATGTATGTTCCAAAATGGCCAAAATAGAATGAAAATTACATTTGATGCAAACTTGAATTGCTAATCCCATAAGAGTGACAGCACGCTCGAAATGTGTGAGGAAGAATGCTTACAGAGTATAAGAGAAACATTTTATCGGGGATGTACGAATTCTCTCTAATATATCTCGCGAGAGATATAGCGAAAAACAAGATCTCATACAATGGTTAAATCTGGACTTTTTGGGCGCAAAGAAATGGAAGAATAAGGCAATTTTTCCTGCATTATTTATATTGAATCGTGTGATATATGTGTGTACACTAAACTGTAAAATGAAATTTAATAGCGACAAATTGATTATGTGATCTTTCCTAGAAGCCGAAATACATGTGCTCATATCAGTATCACGAATGTGACCGGTCGTCGTTTTTTTTTTATATATATACACCATCAAACCTTTCAAAATGCACTGCTATAGAGCAGTATGAGAGATATTCACAGAGTAATGGGTGAAATGTGTAGATTAAATTCTACTTGTCTTAAAATATTAGTCACAGTTGCCTAAGATCAAGTAATAAAACACGAACATTTCGCTTTTATAACAAGAATGCATTGTGGTATACTATGATCGTAAGTTATCAAAACACAAAGGAGTAACATATACTATCTTCAAACAAATCTAAACTTGACCAAAATTGCCTACTCTGTGACAGAGACTATCTTTATACCTGGATATAATATTTGGTTATATTCACCAAGGTCACATATACGCGAAGGGTACTGTGTTTTCTGCAACCACGTGACGGTGTGTATCCCTTCTCCCTGATGTTACACATATTCCGTGAATAATTTCGAATTAGTTGATTCAACGTAGGCCGCATAAACTAATGTATGACACTTTGACTTAGAAATTTTATTCCTATATCTGAAACTCTTTAAAACCGCGTCATGAAATACGGGAAATCTACCCAGTTTTGCACGAGAAGCATGGTTCGACGCTTTTCTATTTATACAAAGTACATTTTTGCAGAATTTCAATTGAACCTGCTCGCAAGGTAAAGAATCAGTATGCAGATTCGGCACATCTCCCAGCCATACTTCACAACCATACAACATTACTGGTTTTATTAGTTTATCAAACAACTTGCATTTTGTAGGGGTCGTTAGCTGAAGTCTTGATGGAATAGATTGTGTTAGGAAAAACATTGATTTTAATGCCTTTGCACTCAAATGCTCCTGCGATTTTAACGTTTTGCCAGTTGCATTGAATTTTAGACCCAAATACATATAATCCCCAACCATTTCCAGTGGCTTCGATCGAAATATGAATTTCGGTTCATATTTTGACTTGCGACATCTGAAATCCATGCATTTTGTTTTATTTACATTAACAGTGAGACTATTATCTGTTGCATAATTTTCCAAGTTACTCAAGCATTTCTGTAAACCTTCTTTCGTTTCCGATATTATTACAAGGTCATCTGCGAATAAAAGATGACTGATCGGCCGATTATTTAGAATAACGGGATTGCAAGTCGAGTCAAATGATTACCTTATGTCATCAATATACATTTTAAACAACGTGGGTGAAATTGAACAGCCTTGTCTTACTCCAATAGTTGATAGAAGTTGTGGTCCAACGCCTGCCTCTGTTTTCACACTTATGTAGCTTGCTTGATACATTGAACGTATACACTGATTTATTTTACCAGAAATTCCATAATCACGTATTTTGTGTAACATTAACGATCTATCTACTGAGTCGAACGCTTTTTTGAAATCAATGAATGCAGCATAAATGGGCTTATTTTTCTGCTTGTATTTCTTCACAATGGTATTTAAAACAAATGCACTATCAATTGTACTACGATTCGTCCGAAAACCAAACTGATTGTCACTGATCAGATCATTCTCCTCGAGGTGGTTATTTATCCTGGTGTTAATTATTTTGTTGAAAAGTTTACCTAGGTTATTTGTCAGAGCAATCGGGCGATAATTATTATATTGTGCCGACAGCTGTTAATGCCGACATGTATAGTAACTTGGTGTACAGTTCCATATTTACAAGCATTGTCATCTTCGAACCATCTCCTAAGACCCTTAAGTCTTTGTCCTGGTCTTACAACACATTTAACTTCCTCATTCCCGACAGACATCCTTTCTGGTATTATCCCTCTGATCACCGAATCTCCGAGTATCAAATGAACCGGAACCACATCATCATTCACCTGCCGTTCATTGACATTAACAAAGTTATTCTGAGTATTGTCAAGAATATCGGAGCTGCATTCCTCATCACCATCACCATCATCATCATCATATATTACACATGGTATGGACTCCAACCAACGTAATATCCCGGTTTGAAATTAAACTGAACCTGTTCTCAGTCGATACTAGAATTTCGACGGTAGCATCCTCAGTTTGTTTATCATGTGTTAGAACCTTCGGCTTGGCTAAACAATTGTCAATATGTATTGTGCCTTTTGCTCCCGATGTCGCTTGAAGATTATGTTTCACTACCCTAAGCATTTCTACTTCCTGTCTCAGTGTTGTGTTCTCTATCCTAATGTTTTCCAACTCCAGCTTAAGCTCTTTCATTGTTACACGAAATTCTCTGGCTTGTTCTTCGAGTAGGCTGCTGATCAAAGCTTTCATATCATCTATTGACTCTCGTTGTTCCTTCTGCTCCAGTTTATTCTCTTCAACCAACACGTGCAGTTCATCGACTGATGATTTTAACGTAGATGTAGTTATATAATCTCCCCTTGTGATGCTGCATAGCTTCCTTGGCTTTTGTCCCCTACGAATGTGTGTGCGATGTGGTGTTGCAAAAGATACAGTCTTTGTGATGTCAGACGTATGTTTATCAATAAGTAACGACACGTGCTGATCATTAACATCTGATATTTCTCCAGTAACATTACTTTCAGAACACCCAGACGCTGACGGTTGTTCCAGATCAAGAGCATCAATTGTCAATCCAGCTTCTTGATATTTTACATGCTTCAAGGCGGGACATTTTCCTCGTTTATACACAGCGCTTACAACACTATGAATGTCTCCGTCAAAAACAGATTTAAATCCAATGCTGTATATATTAGGCAGAATATTAGTCAGCCACCAAATTATGTTAGGTTTGGGTCCTTGCAACATCATTTTGTTTTGGGTTCTGAATATATGAATAGTTAACATACACGACTTACTTCTGGTTGGAACTTTAACAATGTCCTCAACTTCAACACCTTTTTTGTCGCAGGCAACGCGCCAAATAGATCCGTTTTTCTCCTTCAGCTTAAAAGAATCCCAATATATTTCTGTCACACCATACATGTATGCTTCGAATTTCCTGGTATCCAAATCGATAGTGACACATCTTCCTTTGTTTTTCACTTCCACATTATCGAAATAAACAGACATTCCCTTCGATTTCTTTTTCGCAACTTTGTCAATTCTCAGTGAGTAATCCCGCATTTCCGTAACCTTCGGTACCGGTACTGGTATATCTATAGCTGTAGATATCACAGTTTCGTTGTCCGCTTCATCATCCGCCATTTCACCTATACCTCCGATGACCAATGTCCAGTGAGTGTAAGTTAATAAGTTGCCATGTGTCGCTTTAAGAAACGACAATAGGCGATATATTTATCTTCGCAGAGAGCGAATTACAGTTGCGACTTGACGTCACCGCGATTACGTCAGTACGATGATGTACTGTCTATTTTATCTGGTGAGATGGAGTACTAATCTTTTGAAGATATGGAGGTTTCTTTGCAATATAATAAGCATTGCAACATACGTGTATGGTTTATTATCACGGACAGTGCTGAAAAATATGCATTTAAGTTTCCGTGTTACTTTCGATAATGTATCATCACGCCGAATGAAACTACCATACACTGTGTGGCGAAATATTACTTCGTGTGCCCGAAATTATTTTTTGGGCCCGACTATAAACAGAAAACCCGAACTTTTAAAGACGTAAATCATTGGGTTTGACTAGTGTTGCAGTGACCTATAAATCCTCCAAATGGATCTGTTTTAATGATATGTGTACCTTTAAAGATATTTAGCAACAGACTTGTATATTAATAATATGTGTTTTACCTATTAGGTGGTTATCCAATATCATGGCAATATGTTGCTTTCGTCTTGGCTTGGCTAGGGGGTTGTGGCCATTTTGACAGCCATTTCATGACCGCGATTGTATTATTCTGACCGTGTCACTATATTCGACCTCGTACTCACATTTCACATGAACTGGTATAACTGCGTAATGTATATGACTAGATTACACAAAATAGAAGAGCAAAATTCGACCAGATCGTTGACAACCAATTTTGGCGGTACGGTTATATTTTTTTAGAAGTTTTCACCACTTATGATAAGCGTACTCGCTAATTATGAAGCCCGAGAAATCTGACATCGAAGACAACAGTTTGCCTTCAAAATCGTCATTGTTTTGGCTCAGTGTTTTATTTCATGTCCATATCTGCGAAATTCATTCGAAGTTTCCCTTTGAATGTGTGTTTTTGGTTCGAGAATTGTGTATCGAACAATAGTGAGTGCCTTCTGTATATGTTTCAGCTGAAAAATTGTTACAGCATCCAATTATTTCCATAATTATGAACAATATTTTGTTTTTAATTATATGGAAAAAATGATGTAACTCAGAAAACTCAACTCAGATTTTAGGGAACTTTTCGTCACGCGTCCGCGATGTTATGGCCTAACTAATATTTTAAAAAACAGCCTTCGCCGCAATTTGTAAGTCATAAACAACTGAATGAGACATCAGGTACATGCAAAAACTAATTGTTTTGCATATTTATTTCTAATCGAGGTGGCAATTTTTCATCTTTATCGGCATTTTTAACGATAAGAGCGATTCTAATTGAGATACTACGTAGTCGTAAATCAGTGTTTTCTATGGCTGCACATTTCGTTGATAATTAAAAGGCATGTGTGTGTCGACATAACGTTTTAAGTTCGAAGAGAATTAGAATGGGGATAACAGTGTGGTGTTTTGCGATTTCTGAAATGTACAGGCAATGTGGAATCGCAGAACCCAACAATGCACGGTACATCGGTAGAACTATCCCTAAAACGTAAATCAAAGGTCTACACGCGGTAAAACCCGTCGTTACATCATAAAACATTCGGAGTATCGGACTTTCTGAGTATCGGACCTTCGGAGTAATCGGTCTTCGGAATATCGAAGCTTCGTAGTATCGGATATCGGACGTTCGGAGTATTTGGTCTTCGGAATAAACGTACGTAACCCTATGCCGGATGCCATTTGTCCCACGATGAATGAGAACATGTTTCACATTATCAAAATCAATATCCTCGTCCCTTTTACATGTTTTATGAGTTCTTCTCCGATGCTGCCCATGTCAGCCCCAGAGTAATTGAACTTTTGCGTATGTGTGTCTTTGAATTCCATCCCATGACAATTACTTGCACCTTTCGGAAACATATGCTTAGCCTAAATACGGCAGATAGCATGTAGGCTATGCATTGCACACCCCGTCCCAAGCAGATCTTCGTGAGCAACGATTTGACGATGACATAAGCACTAACATGAGGCACGGTGACATTTCTGAAGGTAACTAAAGATATGTTCTGGAAAGAAAATCGTTAACAAATATATAACGACATATTTGGTGTCACCGAATGACAACAAGAAATGCTCTTTATGGGTTAAGTTTTAGAGTATCAACAGACCTCGTAGTCCAGGAGATCGGGAGGTAGTGTTGCTCATATTGACGGACAAGCTGCGACCATGTTATTTTTAATGTTTTATGTATGGTAATGAAGAAAAATTATTATAGCAAGAACAAATTTGTAGCCTTCTTTGTTTTTTTGCGATTATTTGGGCATTTTTCTACGTTTTTAGCCCAAATTTTTCAAATTTTGTTTCAATTTGTAACCATTTCATTTTAGTATGATTTTGGTGATTAAGTTGAATAGTAATTGTGTTAATAATGTTAAATAACTAATCGTGCTAAAAAAAATTGAAGAATTTAAAAAAAATTAAAAAAATTACCATTTAAAAAAAATAAATTATGCAAAATCGTCCAAATTGCAACCATTTCATCTAAGTATGATTTTAATGGTTAAATTCGCCATTAATTATTTGAATAGTGTTAATTAATTTACAACTGGTCTTCTACAATGTTTTTAAATGGATTTAAGAAGGTTTCTACTTGTTTTCTAAGTTGAGAGGGGTCTAATTCAAATCCAATTAAACATTGTACTGTTCAAAATTAGATCAATTTCTTAAGGCGTATGGTAGATATACGTAACTAGTTTTCAAAACTTATACATATGCATTTCTATCATGTGCGTTATGCACGCGAGTCGGATTTTACAAATTAAATTATGATGAAAAACCCTGAATTTTGGGTGTGATCACATTTGTGGTCATACTATTCCCATTAGAGAGTGGATGGACATGGGGCATGCGACACTGTGCAGCACTGTGCAGTATATATGTATATGACAAGCATGCCATGAGACATTAGTATCTTTCTACTAAACTGTGCTTCCAGAGTTATCAGGAATAGAGTATCGGTGTTATTTCTTACCCAAATAAATTTTAAAACGGGGTATGTGGGTTAAAGGACCACTGGGAGATAATAGGATGTCTAATGACTCCTATATTTCTATCGTATCACAGTAAAGCTGTTTTTGTAAAATTGGCGCGGTTTACACGATCAAAGTTCGATTTTCTTTACAATATGTTACAAGCAACTAATTATATAGAGTTACGCTTCTTGAATTTGTGTAGGGAAACTCGAGTCAGCATAACAAAAAAATCTGGCTGCTGATTGGTTGATTATCATTGAAGGAAATATGGAAGGGGTCTGGATATTTTTATGCTGCTGATTTATGTGCAGTAAATGGAGTAGTTGTAGTAATGCAAGATTATCGTTTGGGAAAAAATACCGAAAAGTGCGCGTTTGTTGTCACATACTGGTGCAACGGATGACGTTCTAAGGAAAAACTGACCACTTGAAGTTCAAATAGGCTTAACCCATGACTTTTAGTTAACACTGTCATCTATGGAAAATAATTAGGTGTGTGTAACCTATAGATACGAAGCTTCGGTACATTAATTATTATTCATATATTACTATATTTAAATCAGATGTATGCATACAGTCGGCGTCGAAACAAAAACACGAATGTACCGATTATTCGTGACTTTCAAGTTAAATGTTCAATAATAGAAAATTATACTGTGACTGCTTCATTCAACATGATGTTAATATGGCACCGATAACAAACGTTGGATGGTGACCAGAAACCCGGATATTAATAATTTCAGATCATAATTAGCATCGATATTAACCCATCGAGGAATATGTCATAATGACACACTATATTACACCCACCCCTATATATCTGCTCCCTCTCTGACACAGGGCTACATGTAAGAAGATTATCGATGTCTACTTAATGAGACTATACAGTTCCGTAAAAATCTGGTGAAAAAATGTGACCTCGCATCGTTAACCCCACGTCTGTGGCGATTTTTCATCCAATTTACCGAAGCTTCGTGACACGTACCGTCAAATGGCATCAAACGTTGAATGGTCACCATAAACTTCGATATCAGTCATTTCAGATCGTAACTATCATAGAAATATATATTAATCCATGGTGTAATTATGTCAAAATGACACACTATATTAGACCCACCCTATATAACTGCTTTACTACAGCCCCGACACAGTGCTACATACAAGACGTTTATCCATGTCTACTTAATGAAAGTATATAGTTCTGTCGAAATCTGGCGAAAAATGTGACCTTGCATCATTAACCCCAAATCTGTGGCGGTTTTTCATCCTATGTATTGAAGCTTCGTGACATGTACCGAAGCTTCGTGACATGTCAGAACTCCAAGAATATACCCCAATCGGGACATCAAATGGTATCAAACGTTGAATGGTCACCAGAAATCTCGATATTAGTCATTTCAGACCATAATTAGCATAGCATTATATAATAACCCATCGAGAAATACGTCAACATGACACACTATATTACACCCACTCCTATATAACTGCGTCCTCCCTGACACAGGCTGCATATAAAAAGTTTATCCATGTCTACTTAATGAGAGTATACAGTTCTGTCAAAATCGGGCGAACAATTTGGTCTATAAATACCGCAGCGTGACACATTTAAGATAGACCAAAACAATAAACACTTTCAACCCAAAGATAGTTACATTTTAATTGAAAAAATAGTCCAAACATGAAAAGTTAATTTTTGCCGATATTTAAGTCAAGTTTCTGAGAGAATAGTCCAATATTTTTGGTGATGTCAGTGGTGACAATAGTAACAATTAACCATGTATATCAGACATGTTAGTATTCAATGTATAGAAGGCAGAATAGCCAATTTTGTACATCATCCACAACTTGTAATTGATTGCAGGGCATGCTGGGGAAATATTTACCATTTTCCATATTTTGGCAGCCATTTTGGCAGCCATTTAGACCCAAAGTAAGAATTTTGGGTCCATTGAGTTGAAATAGTCATAAGTAATCATGTGCATCACTTACATTACAAAGTTATGTTCATTTCTTGTTAAAATATGACTAGAATCCCACGTGTGATGTTTTTGTGTGAAATTTTATACCGCATTCTGTAAATTCGTATTTTTGAGGGAAGGGAAGGGGTTAGGACCCCAAAAAGTGCATATTGAATTGCCCCAATGATCAGTTAATATACAAAATACAAAATAAAGTCACATTACTCAACCAGTTCCAAACAGCATGAATCGATCTAGAAGATATTTGTAAAAAAAAGTAATAGAGTCTGGTCTGAAAAACAGCGGCCATGATGGACGCCATTTTGTCTGGAGTCTATATGGCCACTTCTTGTTAACGTTGCTTAAAAGTTGAAGGACATAATAAGGAACAAAATGAGTGGGGAGAAGTTAAGTCCCAAGGGGTGCAAGGGTACCAATATTAGCTCCCGGTATACTAGTAGTAATGTGACGTCGCCGGAAAATTCTTCTATTTTCGGTCGTCGGGTAGGTCAATAAAAACATGTTTTTCGCCAATTAAGCTACAAATTCACCACTGGATTTTCGTAATCTACATATATTTTAGACTGGATAGCACTTGTCCGTCAAAATGAGCAACATTTGTTAGTTCTTGGTGTCGATCTCCTGGACTATCGTGAAATCTTTTGACAGACAGAAGTTCTGAAATATAAAGTAGATGATTATCTGGATCTTGAGAGTACCAGCCTATATTATATAAGGCGTAATATTTCAGTGCAAATAACATTAAATTACTTATATATACTCACGTTTCTGGGTTACGTCGGTCAATATTGAAACCATTCTGGGTTACGTCGGTCAATATTGAAACCAAACACTGTACACCATTGGATTACTGGGCATTTAAATTTTAATGTCTGACTTTTAAAACCTGCCTGCATGTATTCAGCAGACAATAGCGGCATGTTTAGACAACAATCTTAGTCTGCTGATTAGGTTCTATAGAACAACTTCGGAAAAGAGCAAGTGCAAAGAGGAACAAACAAGTATACAAACTTCGGGGAGGGTGATTAAGCACATAAATAATCTCTGATAAACTCTTTCAAAACTCTTCTGTTGACTGTCATTAAAATCATAAAATGGGGCGGCGGCGAAGGAATGGTCATGACCTACATGTTAGTGAACTATCGCCGGTTGACATGAGCGCGGCAGTTGGGGTCTTAAATAAATTATTATAAAACACGCGGTTAGGGTGGATACACACATGCATGTAATCTCTGTAAATATCGTGTATTTGGAGTTTTACATGGATCATACACACCGTGTAATATGTGTCCGCTGACAACCCAATCATTGCGACTGTGTTTGACCACAGTGAGTTAAACTCTGAACCGCTGAAGAGCCGTTGACTGGGACGAAGTCGTCAGGCCGCTTAAAATAATTATTCGCGCGATAACTGAAATGGTCGACGTTCTGTTTAAATCATTGTCAGTATTCTATTGATGTTAATACCAGTGATGGCATCTTCCACAACGCAGGGGGCTATGACCCCCAACATACACGGGGAGCTATATTATCCCAGAAGCTACCGAATTCACCATTGCATATTTCCTCGACGGGGGGGGGGGTGTGCACGCAGCACCCTGAGTCCTGACACCCTGCTTTATAAATATCGAAGTCATGTCTGTCGTGTCTGTTTTCTACGAGTGATTATTCTAATATGCAGCAATTTATGCTATTCATATAATTATGAACATATTATACAGCTTTAAATTTGAATGCATGGTGTTGCTGTTTGTCTTCATTCGGCGACAGGGTTGCCTAGCTACGAGTTCCCAACTACGTCACCTTTCATCTCTTGTGTTATACAGTTATACATGTATACGCAAAATTTACAACTATGGAATATTTAAGTAAAACATTATATTGTAATTCTTGCCCAGATAATCCCGGCTGATACATTCAATTAACTCCCTTAGTTATTGGAAGCTTTCGATAACCAGCCCCTCCCCCAATCATGGATTATGGTCGAAAATGTTATAATTCAAGCTTGTGACAGGTAAGAGCTTGTTCAACCTTTGGCTTGAGAAACATATATATAAATGGGGGGGGGGGGTGTCACTCTTTTTAATTTCAACGCTGTACCTCATTATTTTTTGGCGCTATAATGAATATTTGCAATCCCAATTGAATTAATGTTATCACATGAGCTCGCTCTCAAATTATCAGAGAAATCTCAACAAGCCGGTATCATCCTATAAAAGAATTCTGCATATTTTATTTCTGTTTTGGATGACCCTGTTTCCAAGAAATGACAGAAACAAATCAAGTATAAAATCGACCGGCTCTAATCGACTTTTCGAAATGAATTATAACTCGTGAAAAACAGCAACATATATCAGACAAGAATTACTCATTTCGGCATCCATGAAAGAAGACATGTTTATGACTGGCCTGAAATTTCTTGATGGCAGTTTGTTTGATAATGGCTTATAACTACTCACTGGTGAAATTGACCTCTCGCGCGCAGGTGATTAATTTTGTCAATTATTGGTGTGGCCATGTAAAATACATGTATTTTACATACAGACATTACATGCATGTGTGTATCCACCCTTACGGTCGTGGAATAAAGCGGATTAAGTGCGATGTAATTTATCAATTCACCTGGAAAATTGGGTCTCTCACCCCTCGACACGAAAAGGGGACATTTAGACAGATACGTTTCTTTTCATCGGACACGCCGACAACTTGAGCGAATTTATTATCGGCGATGTGGAGGTTAATAAATCGCAAGACTCAACAATATGTTATATATCCCGATGGACATATGTTTTCCCAATATTCTCTGAACATTTAGTGTACACATTCCCAATAAAACTAGTTTTATCGGCTTTTTTCTAACACCGCAAAAATGGAGCAGTTGGCGCAGTTTATTTATTTTTTAATACCTTGTCGCATAAAATCAACAAATGAACGATGTGTTCTTCCAATTTGTTTAGAATTCTGCGAAGAATATATGTCCTTGATATATGTTCAAAATTGCAAGCAAAACCTATGAACAATAATAAAGTTATAATACGTGTCATTCTAAATTTCCCATAGTAAACACAAGCGGCTTCAGCCACAAGTTATTGTTTGGACAAGATGTACACCACACTGCATCCTTCTGCTGTAAATCTGTTTTTTGTTTTTGTGATGTCCACAGGTGGCGAGAAACCACAATCGTTTACTAAAACACATGATGAGAACTTGGCGTCTGGATAACACGCTTAATGCTATTTGGTGACAACAACGCAAAATACTGAAAAGCTAAACAGCGTTCAACACAATGTTTTCTGTTGTGTTCCTGTGTGTACACGTATAATCAATTTCGTTTTTGAAACTTCATGTATTTTCCTTTTACAGAATGTGACGATTGTTCGCCTGGACACTGTGTAGACAACGGGGCAGCACATTCCAAGTGTCAGTGTGATCCAGGGTTCCACGTCGTCCAAGTCCCCAAGTCGTCCTATGCGTCGGCATATTGCGGTACGGTAGCCATACAAGGCGTGATTTTGCTTTTCACAGTGAGACACGCCAATAAAGCGAGCTTTGTGTCCCTTATGAATAAGCTACTATAGTAAAAATATACCATGGTATTTTGGAGACTTCCTATAGTAATACATAATACTCCAAATAATACTATAGTATTATTAATATAAAAATAGCTTAGTAGTAAAAACGGAGGTTTTGGTAGTAGAGTGGTATAGTAGTAAATGCTCCAAATAACGCTAGAGTAATAATATACTTCTATTATAGTAGTACTATTCTCCTACTATAGTATTTACGAGTTACTGCTATAGTAAAATCATGCCATTTTATTTTGGAGACCTTCCGCAATTGTTCACAGGCAGGAAAGACTCATATTACTATGATCATGTCATGACACCATTTGTCTATGTGGGTTGATTTTGAATGCGTTTTCAATGATGTTCCTCACTTAATTTTCAGTTTTACAGTTATAAACGAGGGATTTGTTTTTCTGAAAATGTTTTAGTCCATACTGCTTGATAAATCAGTCTTGAGTTATCCTATCTCAATAACATTGGTACGAGAGCTATTTTATTGATTTTACTGTTATAGTAAAGGTTGAATTACTTAGTTTATACACGGCAGTGCTCTCTCTTGTGATATGTTGTAGCTCTTTTTGGTAGAACGAAATGTTCTGAGTACTGTAGTAGTTAGTACCACATTAGCTTTGATCTTTAATATTATAACAATATATCATTCACTAATGTGAAATGTTTGGTAGAGAAGATGGGTTGTATCATTGCTGCACTAGCCAATAATATCGCTGGTAATATACTAACTGTTTGGAGTATTATATTTGGTGGATAAAGTCATGCTGGAATATATTATATAGTATATTGCTTGGAGCTATAGTAACAATGTTGAATAATATTGTGACGAATGTTTGGAGTATTATATTTGTGGATAAAGTCATGCTGGGATATATCATATAGTATATTGCTTGGAGCTATAGTAACAATGTTGAATACTACTCTTGTGACGGATTGTACAATTGCTACACTAGCCAATAATACCGCTGGCAATATAACGAATGTTTAGAGTATTATATTTGGTGGATAAAGTTATGCTGGAATATATTATATAGTATATTGCTTGGAGCTATAGTAACAATTTTAGATACTACTCTTGTGACCAAATAAAAGAAAACAACAAATAATAGCACCGAACCGGTACATGAAATTTCCAGGGAAATTAATCAAATTGCAAGATATAAAGGGACCGATTACTTACCCTTTTCTATTGAGGACAACATTTACACCTACTTGTTTGATATTCCACTCGGGGGATATCAGGAACAGGTAAGTTCACAACACAACCAAAATAAGCCACGTGTGGGTTGCCTAGTGTAACTCTCTCTCTCTTCTCTCTCTCTCTCTCTCTCTCTCTGGTACACTAGCTAATAAGTGTTTATGTTTCACCTCACCCATAAATGGCGCCTTCTGATTGGTCGAGAGCCATGTCCTATACATGAGATATTAAAATGTTGAGCTAAATTTAGCACACTGCTATGCTTGTATGTAGTACCCTGCTGTGCTAAATTTAGCACACTGCTATACCAAACTCGCATACAGAAAGTAATTAACGGAGGCAACAATATCGAGAAAATATATACGGAAATGTACTCACCAATTTACTAATCGTGTCCAAATGAAATTAAAACTTTACTATGAACACCTTCTCACAGGAAAGACGTCAACTTGCGAAGTGGCAATATTCTTTTGAAATATACCTTGCGGTAAAATTTCGTGTTTTCGTGCATTCAAAATAAAACTTAAAACATTCTACGCGTTTCGGTTTATTGAAATCGAGTTCAGGACATTCTTGCGACAATTATGTTTCGCTTACAGTCTGTATCGTTAAGTGGGTAATCATATATTTTCTCAGTAAAACGAGTTGTACTTGATTTTTATTTACTTCTCATGAAGGGAGTAGTTTGTGTTGATTAAATAATTATGTAATGTGTATGGCTGTATGTTACACGTTAGAATTGTTCGATGAAATATAATACATATATAATGTCTTTTCGTTGATTTTTGCGGGTATAGTGCCCAGTGGGATTGGAATAGTTCACTCCGCTTGCGTCGTGAAATATAACCACCCCATGGTCACTGGGTACTACGACCGCGTAGTCAAATCCAAGCCATGTTCTATTTATTAAATAGTATTATAATAGTTACATAATGTTCATTGCATACTACGGTAATATTATGATAGACTATAGTAATACCACAATGAAATATAATAAAATCCGAGGAGTATATTGATGTTGCATAGTATTTCAGACTATACTGTTCTATACAATGGTTGTGTTACAGTATGGTGATGTATCCCGGAGTTTCATTACCGTCTACTATGGCATAATACGGTATAACCACAACATGCTATATTAAACGTCCCAAGAGTACCATGATTGCTGCATTGTATTCCATAATATACTATAATATGGTATAGTTTTACTGTAACATGGTATATGTATATGTGTTCCAAAGTAATACCACTGCATGTATAATTGTATAGTATAGTTTTACTATGGTAATACTATTGTATTTTTTTCATAGTGGGTATTTTCCAGATTGCCATCGAACAAATGTCTACAATACAGCTACATTATAATATGGTTAAAATATACTAATGCCAATGTGTATGAGAAATGCTTAAATAGATCATTAAAGATGCACATAGTGCTTGGTACTTTGATTCTACAAAACATAAATATTACATATAAGGTAAACGTGTTCATTTAGTGAGAGAATAAATCATTCTTAACAACAACTAATCGACAAACTAACTTAACGGCATTAATAAACATACCTGTGTACACATTTGCCAAACTTACCTATGTTAATGTTCAGCTTACCGGGCAAATAAAAGAGGGAAAATAGTTGCAATCACCATCAGTTGTATGGCACATGCATCGCAACAATCCACATAACCATCCACGAGTTTTAAGTTAAAACGCTCTTTATCATATGCCGCTTTAGGATGATTGTACGTTCTGTATTAGAGGCGATATTTGGAATTATTGATAGGATGAGACAAATTTAAAACTTCATCAAATCGTCGTACTAATGGGATCATGGGTTCGATTTAACTATTTAACTATGGTATCGAAAACGTATATATGGTGGTTTTATGCTGTCAACTCGGACAGGGCATCTTTAGCTAAGTGCATATTATGTTTCTCTCCATTTAATTCGTGCATCAAACCGTGCTTCGTTAGTAACATAAACACTATATGAATATTCACTGCACCTTTTGTTTTTATAACACGTCTCGTTTGGGAAACTGAACAAGAATATTCTTATCACAGTTGGTATTGGACGCTTATTCTGATGTTTGTATCCTTTCATGAAGTTGGATGGAGACCTTGGACTGTGTGGTCGAGTTATTCTGAATGCGTTGGTCCGTGTGGGGGCTCCGCTCACAGCAGGACAAGAAAACGATCGTGCCACGGTGCGCCCAATATAGGGTGCAGCGGACCATCAACAGAATCACAGACGCATGCGTGCCGACTAAACCAGCACTGTCAGCGTGAGCGCCTATCTTTGTCACGTGTATTTATATATATATTTTTTTTTTATTTGATAACATATTACATGCATAGGTGAAAAATGCATAGATATTTGTATATAATATTTTGTATATTATCTGGGAGAAGCCCAGGTCTATTAGCACCACTGCAATCCCATACTCTCCAATTATACTTGCAATATCTCAAGTTTTGTAGAATTACTAGGTTATAATGCAAATGGGGGATCATATGAATTATATCAATTTTATTGTGTCATTTGTGGTGGATGGCTTAAGGATTATATTTCTTAACTTATATACCACCATTATGTTGATCTATTTCTCTCTAGTTACAAGAGTCAAATTAGGCTGCATGTAATATTATCGCTGATGTTGTGTGTGATTTTTTCAACTTGCAGTTAAAACAATATGGGTTATCACATTATACACGTAAGCAGTAAGTAATCAGCAAATGTCTCGTGAAATTTCTATAGACTATCATTGGGCGCGAGTTTTATATCTCGGAATGTTTTATATCTCGGAATTTCTGCCATCAATGGTAGTTCTATCGAGGAACTATTGTATTGATGTTGGAAGCAAGCGATTGTTCCAACCATAGGCGAGTATATACGTTTTTCAGTTTAAATACTCCACTTCCTGAATAATGGGTCAGCATGGGAATTATATCCAGCCATAATTGAAACACAGTTTTTTCAGTGTTTTGAATTGTATATCAGTATGTACATAATTTCCCCAAATTTCAATCCCATGGACCAAGTGGCTCTAGATGAGTGTTAAGTATATGTTTGTTCAAGGCTGATTGGGGTGAGACCTTTTTTTAAAACCCAATTCATGCTATATAAGATTTCCGAACCTTGAATGTGAGCTATTCATCCGGTCATATTCCTGGAAATATAAGAGTGGGGCTCTCGTTTGTATTTGGTACTCGGTCGAAGGGATGTCCTTTTTAATTATTAGCTTGTCTTTATCATTTTTAGAATTCATTGCATTGAATACCATACATTTAGGTTTATTATAATGTTATATTAGTTTGTTATCTGTTCGCAATTGTACTACTGATTTCAGCTCCATATTCGCTCTCCATAATATGCTGTTTATATGTTTATCTTATGGATATAGAGTTATCGTATCTGCAAAGGATAGAACGTTTAACGAGTTAGGCCTTGGTATGTAGTTTACATAGATTTAAAAAATATCGGTCCAAGTATTGATCTTTGAGCCACATCGGTGTTCATTCTACAATAATATGATATTTATGTCCTTCGTAGAATACATACTGCTTTCTGTTATATATATAAAGCTTTTGTGGAATTCATTGCCGACACCTCGTGGATACCGCAATGTGCTAGCTTTCTAAGAGAATTTTATGATCCATTTTATCCAATGCTTTCGAAAAATGAAAAGATATTGTCATTGTGTTGTCTTTCGATTTTTTATTATTGTTTAACCCTATATGGTTTAATAATCTCAATACTGGCTGAGTTGTGGATCTATTTTCCTTAATCGATATTAATGTTAATACAATATATCTTTTTGTTCTATATAGTCGATTAATATAAGGCATGTACCATTTTCAATTACTTTTAATAATACAGGCAATAGGCTTATTGGCCTATGCTTTTTTAGTATTGTTTTGGCACCAGACTTAAAAATTGGCACAACCTTTGCACATGTTAATTTGTATATAGACGTGCTCGGAATATAACTAGTGTCATAAGTCTCACTTATTTAATACTGACCATACTGACTCCTCAACTAATCATTAATTAACTGCGTCGTCAGCTCGTGATCGATGGTATTCTGTGTTTCAAAAATGCCGAAGTGTTTAACGATTGCTTCTGCGAATTGTCATATCTTATCAGAATAATCACATGTTGTGTTACCAAACATTAAACACAGAACATAATCCATCTTTGAGAATATAATAATCACGGGTTTGCAATTATTCTCGGCACTTGAAGACTTAAATATAGCAAAAGCCAGTATCCCGATTACAATAGACCTAGAGTTGAGAAGGAATGTGATAGATCCATTGCAAATTCCTTAAGCCATTTAGTTAACACATGTATTGAAGACTTATATCTCCTACGTGAACGGAAGCGCTCCAATATGACGCATATTACTATCCTTCTCTTTACTAACACTATTTCTGATTGGGCAAAAGCAGTCACATGATAATCCGGGGAAAAGTCATACTGGACTCCGAAAGTGTCAACAATATACCACCTGATATTACAGGAGTACCAGTCATATATGAGTCCAATATGAAAGTCACATTGGACTCAGCCCAATATGAATTTTATAAATGTTATCGGGACTCCGAATGACGTCGTCATTTTGATAAATATATATATAAACATGTATATGTACTCGTCCAGAAGGAAGAACTTTTCATATGACACCGTTTCTCGAGAGTGATTAGTTAGCTGATGCTTTATCAGTGGATGTAATGCATATTATATGTTGATCTCCGAACTAGTGTATGAAGATATGATGGTGTCATGTTATTAAACATTTCGTATAATTGACATAATTTGGATGTTTTCCGATGCTCTGACTGTTTCCTACCCAGTTTTCAATGGCATGTTTTTATTACTGCACCTTTTCGTTGCTAAATTCACGATTCTTGCTGCCTAATATTGCATTTTCTTTTTCGAGTATGTGGATGTCATCATACAGTAGAACAGTAGTACAGTTGCCCCAGCCAGGGGTAGCATACTCTACATGAGGACGTATGTAGACAAAAACAAATTCTTTCGAGGTTTCTCCTTTCCAGGACAATTTTTTTATTTGTTCTTTCAAAGCAAAGACATTTTTTAGCTGCTCTCCTTTGAACCTCAGCTATATGATCGCTCCAGTTACCTTTATTTCGGCCAATTTGGCCGGTTACTTCATGTGACTTTTTCATCTGACGTGTGTGTCGGATAATTGATCTGGAGGATTTATGTAAATGTTAGCCCAAACTACATTTCCAAGTAACGATGGTTTTGTTGTTTATTTTGAGGAATAATACCGCGTCAGATGAATTCAGCCCAAATATGTTAACAGTTGTCGTGACAAACATTCGGCAGTAGGTTAGCGTTATTTAGTATTTGTGGATGTCCTTTAACATGGGGAAAATAGACTACTGCGCTTGAACGAGCATGTGAATTTGTCGTTTTTAATGTACAGCAACTTGATAATCAATAACAGAGGCATTCTCTGTCAAATATGGTCGCTCTATTTACGGTATTAATTGCGGAACTTTCTAAAGTAAACTACGCGTAAACGGATACATACGGTAAATTCTAGAATGTGCCGGAATCGGCCTAATCGCCCCAGGGCCAACTCGCCCAGTCGACGTGTGTCAATTCGGTACCTACTATAACATGTACCCGAGTCCGATACGGAATAAAAGATGTATACGGGTGTTATATAGCGTTTGGTCCGTTGTTTCTCAATGAATATTATTGAAATTTGGTGTATATGTCCGGGCTGGGACATGGAATACAACAACGTTTGAATTGTTTTTAAATTTACAAATTTGTTGATTTTATTCAATTTGTTTTCGTTCTGAAAACACACTATAAAGTGTATATAATATAATAACGAACACGAGACATACATAATTTATAAACTGTTAACAAAAGATATCAAATTCAATACATGACAAAGATGACTCAGTGGAGTTTATAAAGTGAACATAAAAACAATGAGGTAAGCATCTTTTTAAGGAATGCAACTTTATTTAATGATAATAAACACATAAATTAAAATAACAAACATGAGACATACATGATTTATAAACTGTTAACAAAAGATATCAAACTCAATACATGACAAAGATGACTCAGTGAAGTTTATAAAGTGAACATAAAAATATTAAGGTAAGAATCTTTTTAAGCATTACTAAACCGTTTAGCACAGACCACAGTCCACTTCACTCATCCGATCATCACCAAACTTCATATTTATCTTGATATTCATCTATCAGATGAGAGCTATCAAATATTTTTTTAATTTCATAGGAAAAAATGGTCGCCAGCGGCCATATTGCATTTACGTTATATTTTATCGCGTCATGTCGATATCTAGTATTACTTAGAAATTTCACCTTTCCAGATTCATAATTGCTCCATTGACTGTAACAGATGAAATTATTCCCCTCTTCGGATAGAGTGTCACTGAAACTTTATTTTGTCAGACTGTCTGTATAATCACTGATTATATATGGCAATAATCTGTAATAAGATGTAGCACTATTTTATTTTATATTTACATGCAGTGCTGTTTTTATACATCAATTCTAATCCCCCTAGATCATCATGTGATCGATCATACATCGCGCGAGGACCTGGTTGAATTAAGGGGGGTTTTATGGATCACTTCTGTCCTCAAGCTAGATTATACTTATGACATTTAATGGCATGCTTCTAACGTGGAGGGTTAGATATGCTTGAGAAACCACCACTCTTTAATTCACACCAAGTTCTCAGCTGTCATGTTCGGATATTAGAACCCATAGCCATGATATATGGTTTATTTTGTGTATACTAGTAATATAGTTATTTTCAGTACTTTTATATACCAGTACTGTGTATAACAATGCATATAAATTAATCCATGTATACATGTATATTGATTCAACGGATTCAGTGGTTTTGTCCATCAGTCTATCAAATTTGCGGGGAAAACATGGCCACAAGCAGTACACCCTGCTAAATTTCGAATTTGAATCAATTGGCGCACCCTGCAGTCAGCTTTTATTGGAGAACTTTTTCTTATGTGGATATTTTGGGTCACCGCTAGATGTGAGCCATATTTTGTTCTCAAACTGTCCTTGTGAAGACATCACTGCCAGCGGTGATCTTCAATTTTACTATTTTTATGGCTAAATAATTTGGTTGATCCTACAGACGACACCCCTTGTCCGATCGTCATCAGATTCCACAATTATCTTCTGGATAACCAGGGTGAGAGTAATCTAATTTTCCCGAATTTCGTTAAAAAACATTACCACAGGCAGCAATTTGGTATCTTACTCTTTGATCCTCTTTTGCATGACTGAATTGTTTAGCAACTGTACAGACATATCCCTCATCTGGTTTTTATATACATGTATATCTCTTCATGCGGATAGCCAGTATTACGTAGGTACTCCAACTTTCTGCATTCCTGTCATCATTTGAAATATAAATATTTACCTGATACATGCACCCTTCAAAATTTGTTTCGTCGTATCTATTTTAATGACCCGTATGGTAATATTGATACAGATATATTTGTCAAACATTTCTTTGTACAATATACAGGTATTTAGTTTGTAACTAAATCTAGAAATATATAATAGTAGCTCGTGGACCCCACTTCGTCCGGGATGTTCCCCTCTGATTTTCGGAGAAATGCGCGATTTAACCTTGAATTGACTATTTTAAAGGTGAAGGTCATGTCGGGGTCACGATTTGACCCGTCCAAAACACTCCCCGGACAAAAGTCACGACAAAAGTACCCGTCGAAATCCGCCCGGCTTTATACCCGATTTGACCTTGAATTGACAATTTTGAATGTCAAGATCAGGTCATGGTCATGATTTGACCCACCCGAAACACTCCTGGGACAAAAGTAACAGTAGGTATCAAATTTCGTTGAAATACTTCCGTTTTACCAGATTTGACCTTGAATTAATCTTTTTGAATGTCAAAGTCAGGTCGGGATCAAGATTTGACCCGTCCAAAATACTCCCTGGAAATAATTATCCCTAGGTATCAAATTTCGTCAAATCTGTCCGGCAGTTTTCCCGGCCATAGCTAACAGACAAACAGACAGACAAATGTCCAAAATATATATTAAACTAGCTGATGTACTCGACTTCATTCGGGCTAGTTAGGGATTTTTTTTGTGATCGCCTCCATCTGGACAGTACCCAGTATATACAGCGTCTGGCCAAACTATTGTTCAATTGGTCCAGAAACATGCCTATATCAGCACGTTCGAGAACATGGTCCCACGTGAAATTGGACCCGTCCATATTGCTCCCGGGATCGAAGTAGTCCTACACACAAATTTTTAGTCGGATCGGTCAAGGTCCAGAAACATGCCTATGAGCGAGGTCAAGTTGACACGTTAAATACCAAATTCGAGCAGTGTTAGAGTCTATAACACATACACACATGCATTCACGCATACACACATACATACATACATACAGACAGGTGTTTCAAAATGTATAATCGATAGCTACAACAATTCTATGGTAGATAGTTCACGGCCGACCTGATGCATGCATCTTAGTTTTCTTGTTTTGTAATGTCACTCCAAGTTGTTTATACACAGACACGGTTGCTATAACTTCGTCTCCCATTATTAAGGGTATGTGTGTTTGGGTTTGTTATTTTTCGTTATATCATCATGGGTTTTGTTTTAGGGGCACTGCATTTTGTATACCTTCATGTAAGAATACAAGAAACCACGCACCACCCACCATTCTCCAAATGTGTTAGGGTTAGGGTTAGGGCTATGGTTATGGTTATGGTTATGGTTAGAGTTAGGGTTAGTGTATTCTTACACGAAGGACATGCCCTGAATTTGACCAACTACTGTTTTGTCAATTTTATAACCTTTTCCAGATCTGAAATCACGACGGCAGTCGCTAGATCTGAGTCTTCTGTCGTTAGATACATTGGTGTGTCATCTGTGAATATTTTTATATTGCACGTGAGGTAATCCAATGATATCGATTATGTAATTTAGGAATATAATATAGTACAGCCTAATGGTGATCCTTTGTGGACACCTGCCAAGACCGATTTCCACAATGAATTTACCCCTTCAGTACATACTTTGTCTCCTCTCGATCAAATAGTTAGATATAAGAGTGTCATAATATTCCCCGATATATACGCCACATTGTCGTAATCGAAAGCTGTGCTAATATCACACAATAAACATGATTTCCTTTCCTTCTTCTTCGCTTCATAGCATATACTAGTTTATAAATATATAATATTGTATTTATCGTATGCCGACCGACTTTATAATTTTTGGGCAAATTAAAATTAAAATTTGAGACGAAAACAACCTGCATTTTGGTTATTTTTGAGAATAATTCCCGTTATACATCAATGCGCAGTTACAGTACATGTTATGATGTCGCGGTTTTATGGAACATTTGAATGATTTGTCGGCAATAAACAAGGTATAAGTCCTGATTTAATATGCATCCATGTTCAGATATCGAAACTGTGAAATAATGCAAAAGTCAATGTTCACAAACAAAAATCAAAGTCTTTCAAACTATTATAGTTCAGAATTCCCTAGATTGAAAATAAACATGCAAATTCTGACGAAAGTGTAGATCGTAATTTTTGCAAATTGTGTGTGGTGAAAACTGTCTGAAATGACAAGAAAATAATAGTGAAAGCGAACATTTAGTCTTTCACTGGAACATTTAATCATATTTCATCGTATATGTAGCTACATTACTATTTTATTCCACTTGCATGCATTACTTTATTCGTTTAAACCATGTGAAATGCTAAAGTAAATATGACCCAATTTCGAGGCGAGAGTTTTTGTCGATACATGTAAGTCACTAACACAGCAGTGTCCTGAGGCAAAAGGTCACGTTGCGCATAATCCTTTCCTATATACTATATATATTCTTGTATAATATTTTATCTGACGTGACTATCTAAGCATTATCCGCGCTTGTGATTGGTTGCTTGGCATTCACTATTATCGTTAGTGTCGTCCACGACACGATAGCGGGCCTACTAATTTTAGTACACCCACTATCGCTTGGAAAATCCAGAAATCTATTTTTAGCATGCCCACTATTTGAAAGTCATCTCCGCCTCGCTGCAAAAGTTCAGGTTACAAGGAACTAATTATTTCCAGTAGGCCACAGTGTTAACATTATGACCCAACACTCGCAGGATTAGAATAATTGGTACAATTTCCCCTTCAATTCTGGAAGAACCATTCCTGCAACATAATTTTAACTGAAAACATATGCGGGGTACCGTAGCATTTCCAGTTCAAATTTCCCGCTTTCATTACTACCGTCAGTTCGGCAGTAAATTTTTAAAACAAACATTCACCTACCCTTATATCATTTCTCATCACAAATTCCAACAATAATAAACATTGTTCATATTCAGTATCTAAATGATCTAATCAGGAAATGCATATTTTAAAATTTTAGGCATTTAATTTTCTGAAATAATACACCAATCAGCTGCCAGGCATTTTTGAACCCATAGAACGATAATTCAACATAATTAGTTCATCGTAGTGACCTTCAACGCGTTTTTATCCCAAATGTCTGTGTGATTGACAACTAGAGCACAATAAATGATCGTAAGCCAATTCTTTATATTATTTTTTATGTTTTACCCATGCTTGATGTGGCGATTTATAATGTTCCATTCTCCACTGCTCACAATATCGCTTCGATAGTTTTGTCTATTTCCTTAGTTCGCGCTACTAAATTTTCTAAACCAATCTCCAGTTTGTTTTCGGTAAAAAAAAGTATTGTTTCGAACTGACGTCATTGCTCAACAACAACAAAACAACGACATCTGCTTTCCATCGCAAGTCAAAGTGGCAACACTAATTCCCGAGGAAGAACATTTAAGAGTTGCCCAATCAGAAGCTGGTCAATTTATTGAAGAAAATTTGACAAGCAAAAAAACAAAACCTACATCCACTGATAAAGCATCAGCTAACTAATCACTCTCGAGAAACGGTGTCATATGAAAAGTTCTTCCTTTCTTCAGCTGTCGAGATGTGTAACTCTCTCCGTGACACAGTACGTAAATATGGACAATTGTGTGACTTTAAGTCGACAATAGTAAGCGCAGATAATAATCATAGAGAGCTATACATGTATCACTATTACTATTTCTCACACCAAGTACAAATACATCACATGCGTCTTTAGTATAGTTTCCTAAATAATTACCTGAGTGAAAACTATTTGAAATCAAAACCCCTATAATATGTGCGTGTGGAAGCAACGAAACAGCGAGACATGTTTATTTCATTGTCCGATACACAGTAGACAAAGAAACGAATTTGTTTTTCTGGAAGTCTGGAAACAGTAACACTTGAGACCGCCTTGAAAGGCTATATTTCAAAACGTCTGAGTGAAAATATTATCATATTTAAAACAGTCTAAAAATTCATTAGATGAGAGCTCACTGAGTCGCGGCCATATATTGGATCCATACAGCCCCATTCCGCGGTTTAATGCTACAGGTCAAAGTTCTGGAGTAACATTCCATATATGGAGTTTTGAATAGTCATGAATTCCATATATCAATCGATGTTACCGTCACTTGTAGAGACGGTAACTATAAGCCATATATATGTTTACAACCGAATAACTCCCATTGTATATAATTACTTATTCCCTTCATCATTATTAAACTGGAACCACCAAATATGGAAATTATGACAAAAGGCGAAATTGGCATAATATTATTTATTGAGATCTGATCTCCCATAAATTAAACATGTGAACAATAATGAACCTATCTCTCACCTTTCTCCCCTAATCATGGTTGCACTCTACCTTTTACACATGAAACAATGATGATTTCTGCGACATCTTCCGGCACATAAATAACATATATAATTTATGCAAAATTTAGTAATCATAAAAGAATAAAGATCTCAAGAAATAACCATAATTGTACGCTAAACGCGTTAAATATTAATTCTATTTAAGTAAGAAAAGGGATAGGGTGGGTGGGAAAATGATCGAAGTGGTATGTCGAGAATTATGGGAAGTTCAAAGATCACTATCGAAAAGAATTATGGGAAGTTCAAAGGTCACTATAGTTTTGTCAAACCAAAACATACCGATATAGAGTAAAATATATATAGTCTGTGGAGTATTTGTTCCGGTTTAGTAATTACACATTTTGTAAACAAAATAGCCCACAAAAGGTAACGTGTATCAACTATATTTCATTCCACATAATATATGATGAACGCCAATACAATGCATATTTACAATTAACTGGAAATTATAATTTGATAGAAGCAAATTTGATTTTTGAGACAATGCAAATTTGTTGAGATTGGATGGGATACGACCCCGGCCCGACGGCGAGCGCGCCTTGCGACTCAAAGTCCGACGTCAATACCACACGGCCACCGAAGCCACCCCAAAAAAGGAAGCTCGAATGGCCGCTGTATTCCGACGTCGCACTTAGGACACTATATTCACATTTTAAGGTCTCTATATATATATATGTATGTAGGAGGTACGGCACAGCGGCAATGTTATATCTTTTTTGCCTCCGAAACATGGCGAGCATTGCTCTTAGAACATGCTTGGGACTATACAACACACCAGGCGCCTATTTTTAGAAGCAAATTTGATTTGAAGCTCGAATGGCCGCTGTATTCCGACGTCGCACTTAGGACACTATATTTACATTTTAAGGTCTCTAAAAATAGGCGCCTGGTGTGTTGTATAGTCCCAAGCATGTTCTAAGAGCAATGCTCGCCATGTTTCGGAGGCAATAAATATATAACATTGCCGCTGTGCCGTACCTCCTACATACATATATATATAGAGACCTTAAAATGTGAATATAGTGTCCTAAGTGCGACGTCGGAATACAGCGGCCATTCGAGCTTCCTTTTTTGGGGTTGCTTCGGTGGCCGTGTGGTATTGACGTCGGACTTTGAGTCGCAAGGCGCGCTCGCCGTTGGGCCGGGGTTCGTATCCCACCCTATCTCAAAAAATTTGCATTGTCTCAAAAATCTCGCCATGTTCGGAGGCAAAAAATATATAACATTGCCGCTGTGCCGTACCTCCTACATACATATAATTTGATACTTTATAACATATTACTACATGTATTGGTTAACATCTGATTTTTCGACGCGAAACTGTTTTGCTTTTAGCTTGCGCATTGGGAAACTGGTTTGATTTTGGTTGTTTTCCTGTGTTAACGTATATCCATTAATTTGCTATCTCCGTGCGTTTTGCTATTACAGGATGTGACGTTTGTTGGCCTGGATACTGTGCAGACAACGGGGCAGGATCTTTCAAATGTCACTGTGACCCAGGGTTCCTCGTCGTCAACGTCACCATGTCCTACACGTCGTCATATTGCGTTTGTGAGTTCACAATGGTCCATGTATTTCATTATATTGATTGTTCGCTTATGATAGACCAACAAGCTATAATAATTACCTACTGATATCGAGGTATTCATGGGTTGGAATGACATGAGAGCGCTCTGATGACACCGACGCTATAAGGGGGCGGTTTTATACACACACGAAGGTTATTTTCAACCCATGGACACCACTGAGAACAGTCGGTACTTATCTTACCCATCGTCTCAATCGAACAAACTGCTCTCTGTCGCCAAAGTCAATTGAATTTATGTCACAAATGCCAGACTGCTCACGTCGAATACTTATATTCCAAAAAAATTGCGCCTACCTATCTATACAAGAACAAGTGGTAAGTTTATTTTAATTTGCAAATTTATTCCGAAATTAATGAGATCGAACCAATTTGTCGTTTCGTGAGAGTTTGTTAGCACGTTGTCGAGAAAGTTATTATAATCACAGCGGCTAAACCGTACAAACATATAATCGGAAGTTGCTTTCGCCAAGACGATTTTTTTTATTTTTAGAACATAAATACTACAAAAGAATCAAAACAACACCATACAAACAAGTATTTAGACCGGTTAGACGGTTTCCCAACAGCAATACATGTCAGTATAAAATTTACATACACAATTGCCCATCGCAAGCGGGCTCAATTTGAGCGAAAGACTCTTTTCTATATATAAAGGCCGTTATGCGTGCAACATAATTATATTGACATTACCTTGGCTCGGGTTTATTCACAATATGAAAGTAGAGACTATCTATTTAGACAACCCACCCATCAGTCTCTGTACGCCTAGTTGTGTACGACGACAATCGTCCGTTGCGACGTTGTACAGGAATCGTACACTAATGATATGTTCCTTTCGACCCATTTAAACATAACTATATCTTCGAAATGTCACGCCATTGAACTTATAGACTGAATCAAACAAGGTATTATAATTAACATTTAGTGACTTTTATTCGACTCCGCAATTAATAAACTGTATTTGGGGGATGTTGGCTGTATATATGTTATATTATGTGATGAAATTGTGTATACGTGGGAATTTACTAATAAAACATACAGGTCGTATGTGCACCATCGCCTTATATTTACGGTGCTGTGACGAAGGGGTCGTGACTGCGAGTGCCTCTTTGTGTATCACTACATGAATATCGACTGGCCAGTCCCGAAAAGTCCTGCAAGTGCTAGCTTCGAGTTGCACCTCTTGGGTTGGAATTTTCCGGCAGAGACTCACAGACAAACGATTGGAGAAAATTACCCCAACCCCACCCTGCCAATTGGTAGTTCGATTTAGATTCATATTGAAAACCCAAAACAATGGGGGTAGATAGCGCTCGCACATCACAATATCCCTGGATACAGGACTATAGACGCCCACATTTTAGACACAGTGTCTCCAATAAAATCACAAATGTCCACAGAAGTAGACTTAGTTAAGATATGTGTGGATACGATATATTGTGTCACAATTGGGACGACAATATCGCAATTGTCAAGGTTCGTTAACTGGAGAGATAGACTGTATTTTAAGGTTCACTGTGCCTATATATGTCTTCTGATTATAATTTCGATCTGAAAAAGTGTGTTATGTACGGAAGTACCCCGTTGAGAGAGAGAGAGAGAGAGAGAGAGAGAGAGAGAGAGAGAGAGAGAGAGAGAGAGAGAGAGAGAGATGTCATGCGATGTCGATTTGGTTGTACATGCATATTTCAGTTTCCTGTCGCTTAAATCAACAAATCACTCCAAGTGCTGATAACGAACATTCAAGACTTGAGGTTTTATGTTTTTCAATGAGTTTAATTCTACATTATTATATTATGTTTACTTAATTTTATTTGAAATGATTTTGGTACTTATATTTAAAAGATAGAGTTTCATCTCTTGAGTCACCGGAGCACAAGAAGTAATATGCATGATATGTATACACGTAGAGCAGAAGTATTCAATTGCGTACCATGTTTTTCGATTAACTACATCATGTAATTCATTGTCATAATACATTGTAAAATATATTTCCAATACACTTAAAGATATCAGCACGGTATATATTGATACATATAGTTATGTTCGGTGCTTGAACATATAAGAACAAATTTTGTGGAGAAATCGAAAAAAGGATGTGGAGGGGAACAGTGCCTTCGTCGTGTGACTGAAGGTTAATAGTGACCATCGGGAGGTGGAACATGTCTAATATGGAAACCTAATTCATGGTTTCGTCTTTGCACACAAATCGCATCATCACAACTTGACGTACATATTTTTGACAACTAGTGATCAGCAACTTAAACAATTAGGCGTACAGAGACCGACGAGTGGGCTGTCCCAATAAATAGTCTCTACATTCAGATTGTGAATACACTCGAGTCAAGGTTATCTCAATATATGTTGCACACACAACGGCATTTCCGTTGCAATATAGCGGGATTTCCGACAGATGCTGTATATGTGTTAAAATGACATTTGAAGAGGGAATTTTTGCGAGAAAATTATTTTCTGAAGTGATCAAAGGCCGTTTTTATCTATAGAAAAGAGTCCTTCGCTCAAATAGAGCCCGCTTGCGATCGGCAAATGTGTATGTACAATTTATACTGACGTTTATTGCTGTTGGGAAACCGTCTATCCGGTCTAAAAACTTGTTTTTATAGTTTTGTTTTGATTCTTCTGTAGTATTTATGTTCTAAAAATAGAATTTTTCGTCTTGGCGAAAGCAACTTCCGATTATATGTTTGTACGGTTTAGCCACTGTGATTATAATGTTTTACTTTTTGGTCGACTGGAACATATGTGATATAAAGAGCGTTTGCTGTTCCATTGTCAATCAAAGAGCGTCTTGTATGCTTGTTTTGATAGTTTTGTATCAAACCGGGTTGCACATTTTTAGTCCGAGAAAGGGTGTGACCTTTTTTGCAGGAACTCGCGACCATGATTCGTTGGTTCGGGAGGTATTTCAACCACATACGTGAACCAATCCGTTTCGCAACCTAACTAATTTTCACTTCAGTCGATATTAAATTAGAATTGTTCACCTGGTACCTGAAACCTTCCAACTGACAATAAATAAACCAAAACACCCCAAGGATTGGTAATTGTTTTTAAATCGAACGTAGGGAAATATTCAATCCACTTTTCACTGATATTTATAATAACAGAAACATTCAACCATCTTTTCCTTCCGAAATATCCAACTTCTGTTCTTCTAGCCAGGAATTTACAGCTAAGAGCGTTCGTTGTTTTATTTCCAATTTACGAGGTATATTAAAGGGCGTTTACACTTGTTGTCATTTGGTGTCAAATATGAGTGATCTTTCTGCGTGGACGTTAGCAGAGAGCGTTCGTTGGGCGAGGGGCCAGGTCCAAATTTCGATAGCCACATGATCCAGTCCTTTTTTGCAACTTGACTAATTTGAATTTGTACTCGACACTTAATTAACATTTTAACCTGGTACCTGTAAACATCCAACTGATCAAAGCTTTCAACCAAATCACCCCTATATATTATTGGACATTTTCTAGCCGAGGCGAATTAATGTAACATTTTATTGAAAAACCAGAAAATATCCAACGCACTAGATATTGGCTGTTTATTTATAAGAATAGAAATACCAAAACATTGTTTCTTTCCGAAATGTCCAACTGATGTTCTTCCAGACACATATTTATAACTGTTAAAGATGGTTTATCATTCCATGTAAGAAGTTTTATATAGTTTCCTGGGTATAACATAATAAATATGAATCGAAGAATACTGGAAACTCTTCTGTCAATTGATATTGATATTACATCGAATTTTCTGGTAGAATAAATGCAAACAATTTTAGACATTTTACGGCTTTCTGAAATGTTCGGCGGACCGTAGCAAGGAGGAAAAACTCGATCGATATCTGAAATTGCCTGAATGTTTCACGACGGTCAGTTCTTAACATAGGAACGAAAATTAATTGACAGACGCGTTTCCGGACAGTTGACTTCGGCTCATATTTATTATTTTATAACTAAACAAATATATACGTATTTAGGAAGAGATAATCCATCATTAAAATTAGAGTATCGCGGGACACGCATCGCATCGGTACAGGTATATATTTAGTGGGTTTGAACTAAACAGGAAAAGTATGAGTCGTCAACATAATTTTATACCGATGAGATGCAGACTTGGGGGTCACTGTCAGCAGAGCCCGAGCCCGAGCGCAGATAGCGTGAGTACGTCAGGGGATCATAGGCTTTGCTCCACATGGAACATGTTGAAAACAAATAGGTTCAATTTGGTGCATTTTGGGTGGTTTTGTCAGTCATAATGAAGGCGGGATAGATACACAAATTAACAGCATATTTCAGTAATATCATATACAGCTATGAGGTATCCGTAATTGGTGAAATATCATCTATGCCTCCGGCTATACGTCGCCTCTAGCTAAATTCATTATGTTATTCTGGCAAGCACCTCCAAGTATTCTTCGTGAGTTTGTTCAACTCGTTGTTCTTTTGATTGGTACCAGTGGTTTGCTTGTATCATGTTCCCGTGGAACAAGCAGGAACAATCAATAAAAGATAGTTTTGGCAGCTAAACAAGGCCCCAAGCCAATAATTCACTGGAATGAACACATGGGACAGAAAAAGGCTGAGGTGGGGAATGATTGTTTCAGCCACAGTCCGAAACGCCTATAGAGCGAGCGTTGTGTATTTTCTCGACTGCAGTCGAACCAGTATTCACAATACAATTATAACAAGAAAACCATAGTCAGAAATGGTAACGCCACCAATATTATAGTATTACATATAAATAGAAATTATAAAAAATACATAAAATATTTTGATAACAATTGCGTTTAAACAAGTAATCCTTCAAATTATTACTAACAAAGCAAGTAAATGACTGTGGGGTCACTCAACAGATTATAAAGACTTGGACTTAGTATACTGTAAATACTGGGACTGTATATTTTTAAATTTTAGTCTAAAATTTAAATGAAATAATTAAAAGATAAAATTTAGCAAGTAGTAAAAGTTAATTTTCTCATTTAATTTTTTTTTTGGTTCAATAAAGGAATAATTTAAATGTAAAATTTGGTTTAAAAAAAATGATTGACCTTGGCTCTTCCAATAATTGCGCGACTGACCTGGTCAATTGTTCTTAAGAAGTTGTTTTGAAAATTACTATGGAGGGAAATAGTTATGGCTGTGGCTTCGCAAGTAATTGACTTGGTGACGTGATGTTAACAAATCTGAACTCCAGTAAACCAAGGACGCTCCGTACCAAATATAAGGTAAATAAATAATTCTTTAGAAGTTGTTTTAAGATTTACTATGGAGGGAAAGAATTATGGTGATGGCTTCGCAACTATTTGACCCCATTGTAACAAATATAAATATTAGTCACTCAGGCAATAGATGTATCCATGCTGTATATTAAGTTATTGGGTCTTACGTGTCTTGAGATGTCTAAATATGTTTTGATGGCCAGATCGCGCAAGCGCACGCGCGAAGCGCGCTCCCGTAGGTCGGTTTTTGGATCCCAGTTAATGAAAATATCATTGAAATAATCGGTTTCCCCCCAATAAACATCCATATATTCAATATACATGTTTTTGGAGCAGAATTAGGTAGACCATATTGAACGCCATAATTCTGCTGTGGTTAAGTGGTCAATTACTTTGGACATTACTGTATGTAGATGGAGTTAGCATTAAACCTCACATCCTTATATGGGATACAGTAATGCCCAAAGTAATTGACCACTTAACCACAGCAGAATAATGGGTAATTTTTCAGGATTTAAAATCCGGAAAAATTACCCATAATTCTGCTGTGGTTAAGTGGTCAATTACTTTGGACATTACTGTATGTGGATGGAGTTATCATTAGACCTCACATCCTTATATGGGCTACAGTAATGCCTAAAGTAATTGACCAATTAACCACAGCAGAATTATGGGTAATTTTTCAGGATTTAAAATCTTGAAAAATTACCTATAATTCTGCTGTGGTTAAGTGATCAATTACTTTGGACATTACTGTATGTAGATGGAGTTAAACCTCACATCAGTTTGTCGGGGATTTGGACCTTGACTTGGGACCTTTGGTTTTTAACGCAACAAATGCGAGTACACCTTATACACAAATTTCTGATGTAGCCAGAGTTTTTCTTGGATAATATGAGTTTGAAGCCTGCTTACATTTCAATATGTTGTCAGTTTTGTATTGTCTGCAGCAGAACTCGGCGCGTTGAAGCAAAAGTTATGAGATAAAATGTGTACGTAACGAGACTATAATACAAATGAAAAAATAAATTGAGGGAGGGGTGGGCATTACAGGGAACTAAGGGTTGAACCGATATAAATTTGTAGAGCGATAACGACCAATGTTGACATATTATGCATCTCAACTCTACTGTTGCAACAAGGTTATAAAATAGGGGGGTGTCAGAATCTTAGTCATCTCTATATAGTGCCAGAATAGTCATTTATGGACTTCTATAGTGGTACAATACAAATTAGAATCAAATAATAAAAATATGTATGTAACACAACTATACCGATGAAAATAAAAATAATAATTTAGGCCGGGATAAGATGTTGGGTTGGTTATATGGACTCGGAGAAAAAGGGGTTCGTACCGATGAACTGACATAAATTAGTGGAGCGATGTTGCCATGTAATGCATCGCGACTGTACTAAAGCAGCAATGATATAAATGGGGGGGGGGGGTCGGAAATTATCTCTATCTCTATAGATGGCACCAGAATTATATAGAAAGGAATAGCAATTGATATACGTATACGGTATACTATAGTAATACCATAGACATATAAGTACAAGTATCACGCAATAAAATATTTCGTAACGTGACTATAGCGATGAAAAAAAAAAAAAATTGGACTGGTTATATGTGGATAATTGGATATGGAATTCATACCGATGAAATGATACAAATTAGTGGAGCGATAAAGACCAATGTTGACACTTAGTCAGGCTACGCGGGGGAAATAGGGGTTGATACGATAGACCGAAATAAATTTGTCGAGTGATAATGACCAATGTTGACGTATAAAGTAACGCGACTGTACTGTTGCACAATTATCATGTAGAACCAGTCAAATATGGACTCTGGTGCCCAATATGGAACAGCTCAGAAAACATTTGAAGGGCCCTAAAATTTATTTAACATGGGATCTGCCATACAAATCGATTTATGTTGATAAATCTCTTATTTTTCAAAATTTTAAGCTGAGACTTGGTCTGTCTGAGTGGGATACGTATATATTCCTAAAATGATAGGATACAGCACATAATTATGTTTTAGGTGGAAGAAATGAATTTTTTTCGATGATAAAATTTAACATGGGATTTGCAATTAAAATCGATTTATGTCGATAAAACTGTCATTTTTCAAAATTTTGAGTTGAGAATTCGTGTGTCTGTGTGTAATACTTATATATTCTTAAAATGACAGAGTCCAGGGCGTAATTATGTTTTAGATGGAAGAAATTGAATTTGTTTTCGATAACAAATTTACAGCATGTACGGCCGTAATACGGGTTTATCGAGTACGCTATTTTATAAACAAACTTTTGTCAATAGCCGTTTTGGTCAAACTAAACCTTTTTCGACCGGGAAAGCAGATCCGAATAGTAGCTAAGATGTATTTAGATAGAATTATCAAAAGAATTTGACCGATTAGGGTGCATTTTAAAAGAATCGAGTGGAGAAATCTTGGTGACATTTTCATAAAACACGCCGATAATTCCAGAAGATAAAAGATGGCGTTTATCACAATAGAACAGGCATAATATTACCCATAATTCACCTCACTACACCAGGGGGCTTACCCATAATTCACCTCACTGTACCAGGGGGCTCCCAATGGGTTATATATTATTTTCAGGCTATCAGATTATTTATATTTTCAACAACATATCATTACACCGGTGACTTTAAGATTACAATTTCAGCCTGTCCTGACTATCGATACGATTGAGTCATATTTTCAAAAACATATTATACACCGGTGGCGTTAACTTTACAATTTCAGCATCTATGTGATTCTATCGGTACGATTTGAGGAAGGTACAAAAAATTAATCTTCGCCCACTCGACCACAGAATTGAAGACTACCACTGAATATGAAAAACAGCCACACTAGAAACACCACATGGTGGCGTAATAAGGCTAAGCTTGATTAATTACATTGTTATGGCAAATACTGAACATATAGATAACTAACCCTACGCATATTGTGCATGGAACTTGGATTCTACAAAACTTACATCATCGACCATATTGATTGATTTAATAAGGTTCTTTAATGTTGAAGACACAAATGTAATTGATTATTTTTATCACCAATTTTTAGCTAAACAAAGCCCATGTGCGGAAAAAAAGTGTCCAAGTAGTGCCTAGTATCGTTGCTTGCATAGTTATAAGTTGAGAAGTGTTATTATAATACCGAACACTATATGTGCATTTAAATGTGTTTTATTCGCATGTTACTGGTTAGCAAGTAGGCCAGAGCACCGTATTCGGCTCAAATATTCTTGAATTGGTTTATATCTTCAGCATATACCACTTCGTCCGGTAGTGTTCCAGGTAGTGACCACTCTTTGGCTAAATGTATATCTTCTCACATCATAGTTGGATCTTTCTTTGTATAGTTTATAGTTGTGGCCTCTGGTCCGAGATTCGGTGTTTCTTGTTAGAGTGTGTGATACCTCCGGATCGTATAGCAGTTGAATATTTTAAAACATTCGATACAACAGAGGCGCAATGTTAAAAGTATAGTTACATAACTAACGTTTGTCATATCCCACTCAGTTGCCATCTCTGTTCCATGTATATGTCCACCATCAGCGTGATAACTATATAACATAGCAACAGTTAGGGATCCGTTGCTACCATTCGGCCACAAATTCCCGCAATATATACGATACGTTACTATGTTTGTCATGTGGAATTTTAAGGTATATCGCTGATGTATGATGATGAAGTGTGGCTCACATGTGTCCACTTTCCATATAGTATTGATATTCGTCTAATCCGTGTTTTGTAGATTTGGTATATAATATATACAGCTCATATATATGAGAATTTTCTAAACTAACGAAATTATTGGAACAAGGTCAATGCAGATATAAGGAAATGTAATACAGTGTAAAATAATGTAATTGTAATTCTAACACCTCTCTAAACCAGCCTCGACACCACCTGACATCCAGACCTGTAGAATGGGCGTTGAGAGTTCATCGGGAGAGGCAAGAAATTCAACAACGGTCGGAACCACGGAATGTCGTAACCAAATGAACATGTATGGGAAGTTTACGCCGGGCTTCATCTCATTTGAATCCCTCTACGACTTCAAGATCGTACCGCTTTCCAACAAGTCATCGTACGTTGCCGATTACAGCTTTGGTTTGACGGAGGCAAATGTGACGATTCTTAGAGAATACTCGAACGGTGAGTCCAATCTGATTTACGTATTCAAGAGTTTGTAATCATTTCCATGCAAGAAAATTGTAAGCCCAGTTGGCCGCCTAAATGCACTTGAATTGACGTGTCAGATCGTAATAGCGTGGTTGAATACTCTTTTGTTGGGGAGTTAAATATATATATACCTCTTACACAATGTCACACTAAATGTTCGTTGGAAACGTATAATAACCTCAGCCTCAGCATGTAGATGCTGGTGCAATTGGCACTTATCCGGACTAGATAGTCTCAATAGAAACCGACATGTATGAACTCAAGATCGTGGAAATACATTTATTGCAAAAAGGAGAGTGCTGTTATCATTATATTGACAAGCTTGGGAGTCTATACATATAAGTATTCACCCAACTGCAGTTGTAGTATGTCACATTCGCCTGCGATTTTGTTTTACTACCACCTCACAAAAGATTAAATATGTCATATATCCTCCCGGCAGCATTCCAACAACAACAAAATGTTATGCAACTTCTTCTCATGGAACATTTAAACTAATATTAGCAGCAACATAAGAGAAGCGTCTGGCTTTACGCAAATGTTATTTAAAAGTGTATTTAAAGGACTGATTTTTAATACAAATGCTGTTATGTTCTTTAAAAAATGGATGCATTCTTTATCACTTTGCTTAGAAAAAATAATCGGTAAAAGTAAAACATTACCAGACGCTCCCGTTGCCTGTGCTCGCTGAATCAAAATTAAATTATTTACCCCCGAATATATACATAGACATCACAGAAAAGATACGCTATATTTAAATGCGACGGGATTTCTCAAAACTGAATACAGTTTCGTCCAGTTGTCTTCAATGTGTTATGATCATTAGCGAACGGTAGACAACCAGGACAGGACCTGTACTATACGATTCGTACATCGACAATTATACTGAATACTGACATATTAGGAACACGGTAACGCCCGGTCACCAGTGCTCGAATCGTGTTAGGGACAAACCTGTCTTAGTATTACAACAATGTATGTTGGTGCCACATTAAATATCATGTAGGGAGCATCGCATATATAAGAGAATGCACTGTCTTACAAGGTTTAGGCCACTATATTCTCTGATATATATTCTAAGTTGATATTTCATATTGCATGGTCAAGTGTAGTCCAAGTTTCCTTTGACGCAAGCCAGGTAGGGAAATTGTTTTGGATAATGCTGTGTATATGTCATTGAAAATGTGGCGCTTGGCAACTAGCTCTTCAAAAAGAACCAAGTAGACGGACTCGAAAACACTCCCTATAACTTCCCTAATATTATTCCCTTCCAGCTTCATTGAGCACGCTACAAGTTATCAAATTGACTGTGGCCAATCAATCGATGGACTCCAGCGACCCTCTCGAAAGGATCAATCGACAGTTGAATGTCGAAGTTCACATATATCCTCCTATGATAAATTGTGAAGGGTGAGTGTCTTTTTTGTAATTTGGGTATACTATACTCCATGTATTAGACGACTAGACGTATTTACATATATGCCCCATTATGGGGAAGATATCCAATATTGGACTCCAGATGACTAACAAGTATGAAAACAACACAGAAACAATTGTTTGATACTAAATAATATTGACTGCTGGTATGTAATAAATAGAGAACCACACATACGTGTGCAGGAGGTGAGCATTACTGAACTAGTTTGTTATGCCACAAATTACAACTAGAGCTGCCACAACAAACTCGTGCGGTAACGTTCACTATATTCATACGCGTCTGTGGTTCTGTCTATGTATCAATGCGAAATAGTTTAATTGGTAATTGTGTGCTTTATGTTTCCATTTCAGTTCCGAATATTTGTTTCCATTCCATAAAATGCATTTAAACCAGTTGTGTTTTCCTTCCAAATAATGTATGGAGTGTGCTTCCAGGTCATGCATACTATTCTCAGCCAGAGGAGGGGGATTTTTCAAACGCAAGGAACACGACGGAACAATTTCTGGCAAACACTTATATCCACAAGTTTATCGAGAGAGAATGCTGTGTTACTATGTCGACAACGCCGCTCCCGAACACTGTATTGTCAATGGGTGTGACCTAGAACCAATACAAATTAACCAGCCTATCACAGAATCAGAAAACCTAACTATGGAATTGGGTGGCTGGATCGACCCATACATCACAGAGCGGCAGCAGGCATCTGGATTGGATCATTTTCAATTATCGCTCCATTACGTTAAGAATTCGGACCCCGGCTTTCTGAAAATGGATCACGAAAGCATTCATACAATGAACATTAGATGCTGCATAAACGATTCGGTTTCATTCATCCTCCCCAAAGAACCATCCCTGTACGCCATGGTGCTTGAGGCAGTCGACCATTCGGAAAACGTCCAACAAACACGTCGACTTGTACTTTTCGACCAGTCATCTTATGTCACTGTTGACAACAACCACATACTCAGAGTGACGTCAGGGACTCCAGCAACAAATTACACTTGGCAGACGATCCATGGGGAAGTTTGTCTGGACTGGAGAGAACGTTACTACAACACGTATCATCGGAGCAACAATAGATTGCTGCCGATCAAGGGAGAACAGAACGTCACTGGATCATACGAGGATTACAACGAACCATTGGTGGTGGCTGGGGCAGTGAATATTCACGGGATTACATCATTCATGTACAGTTGGACAACGAACGACAAACCGTCTTCTCCATATATGTTCGTCCCCGGCTTCCCGAACCAGACGCTGTGTTACCATGTCAATACGTCTGATGGGGAATCGGTTACCACCTGGGTAAAATCAATTGACGTAATGAACAGAACATTCGTGGAACCGATAACAGTTTACTTCGACTCAAGTGAACCAACCATTAAGAACGCGTGGTTAACGAAGAACGGCCACAATAATTTGTACGCGCACTATTCGAAGGACTTGTCGACAATGAGCTTGCGTTTCGAAGCCTCGGACACACACAGTGGTATCCATAGTGTACATTGGTCGCTGCATGCGGGAATGTGGAATGTTAATTCGTTGGAACTGGACAACCGAACGGCGGTCGGACACGGATCTATCGCAGTGAAGAGGCTTACTAACAAGGTAAGATTGTGTTGTCTACCTTACATCCATTCTTTGATCAATATAATTGCTAACGAGGAAAGCCGTAATAATTGTCGAACACCGTTAATCAAAGGTTCGTTCAAATTGGCACATTGACGCAACATACATTTATTCAGAGACAATCTCGCATTGAAATTGCATATGTGCGTCCATTGCTGGCACGTTAATTTAGCAGAAAAAGGAATGTGTAACATATACTGTCTTCTCCCTCCAAAAGCATGAGTTACTGGGCTAAATTAAAATAATTTTACTAGCGAACGACAGTCATGAGTGTGGAGAAATGGGAGATGGGTATTAGCTATGGTAATAATGAACAATGAGCCTATACTAAACAATCTCAACTAGCCCCCATGCCAACGTTGTTATGTATTTGCAGAAGATAAAATGATTAATCGAGGTGACTAATGGGTGAACATCACCAACTTTTCACTGTGAGACTTCAATCTGATCCTAGGTCTCTCATAGCAGTTGAGGCCTGAGCAGAATGAGGTTCCCTGAGGGTGAATTTAGTTATGCTAGCCCACGCACTATTTCAAGGCTTGCGCAAAACATAACTATGCCCTTGCTGCTTCAGATTGGACACACGTGCAGCAACCGGCCACCACCACCGAGGTACACATTGAGCCAATATTTCTCTATTTTCCAGACGCATTGCAGTGGGCCTTTCAACTGCTACTGTCCCAACTTTGGTCTCTGTGAGATGACAAATTATTCAGTCCCATTACACTCACTAATCAGCCATCACGGGGACCACAACAGAGATTACTACTTCAGACTGATAGTCCATAATTCAGCACGGTTGACATCTACTAGAATAATTAGTATCCTGGTCGACGATTCGCCACCTGAGGTAGGGGTCGTCTCCGAAAGTCCGATTGGTGGCCCAGACATGGACTATACAAGTACACTGCGATTCCAAATCAGTTTCCAAGGTTTTGTAGATCACGAGAGCGGAATAAAGTTCTATAAGGTAGCTCTGGCTGAAAAATGTTTAAACAGAGAAGAACTGTTAGGTGCATCATCAAACGGTAGCCAATATGTGGCTGATGATGTAGTGTCTCAATCGATCATGGTTGTGGCACCAGCCTTTGGTAAATATTTCACCACAGTTATCGCAACTAACTATGCCGCTGAGTCATCTCAACCCGCTTGTTCCGACGGAATAACAATAACAAATTCTACACCAGAGATTTTAAACGTGACAATTAGAGGAGCTGCTACAAAACCATCCATCGCATGCGTGAATGGATCAGCCGTGATGGTAAAATCTGTACTACGGGTCGCCCATCTATTGCCGTCAGAAGAATGTGTCTTGAGGTGTCAACGAGAGGCGGAATCTCAAGTTTCCACATTCTTACCAATTGACAATGATACGCTAATAAATGAAGAAGATTCGACGATTTTCTGCACAACATTGCCAACCTTCTCACACATATATGTCCCATATGATGGAATTGACATCTGGTGGAACGTGACCGACGAGAAATCGCAAATACGTGACGTCACACTTGAGATTGCTTCCACTGTCGCATCAGTCGATAATCCCGACCTGGTCAGTTCAATTCAAATCCAGCATCTCAACCACTACAAGCTGTCTCATATCGGTCTCAGCTCTGGTTCGGAATACTTCTATGTTCTGACTGCAACAAACAAAGCTGGATTGGATGAAAGGGCGATAATCGGACCAGTAATCGTCGATGAGTCGCCGCCCCTGGTTGATATTGCTGGTGTCAATGTCTTACTCAGAACGGAATCAGTAGATGTTGAGTGGGGTCAGGATGTCATAACCGACGGCGAGCAGGTTGAAACAGAATTTGACATTCACTACAGCATTGGTATGTGTTTATCTTTTAATTTGAACACAGTTGTGAAAACCACATAAAGCTATACGGATTTAGATTAGCGTTTCTGAATAGGCCCGAGTGTTTTGTGCGGTAAAATAGTATGTGGCAGTGTTTAGTGTGTATGCAGATACTGAAATACAACGGTGTTTCCTTTTTTTCTGATTATGATACATATCATTTCGAGGTCAAAGCACTTGTTTAAAGTGTTAAATGCAAGTGGCTCGTTCAAATGTGAGTGTTAAGTCGACGATTTCATGTAATTCCTGCATCAATACCAAAATTATGCGATAGACAAAAAGACAGGCGGAAATATTCCGTACGTGATTGATCTCACGCGGAAAGAAACAGGATTCCACCCAGAGAAATTCAATCATTTGCAACCAAATCACAATTTTAAAAGTTTTGTTTTCTGAACTGCCGTTAACTGGAGAGCCATTTACGTGTAGATTGCGTGTTTTAGCTCGATCTTCATCAAGCCTTAAAATAGCGTGTCTGTCATTTGCAGAATGAGGTCCCCAGAGGGTGAATTTAGTGATGCTATCCCGCACGCGAGCTGGCATCACCAAATTCACATCTGGAGACATCATTCTGCTTAGGTCTCATCTTCTGGGAAGTATCTATAGTATCAAATTAACATTGTTTTAGTTACGTTTCCCTTCTAGGAAGTTTCTATATCCCCTAATTTGTAGAAGATAAAATTCATAATTGAGGTGCCCAATGGGTGAACATCACCAACTTCAACTAGGGAACTTCAATCTGATCCTAGGTCTGCCATAGCAGTTGAGGGCCTTAGCAGAATGAGGTCCCCAGAGGGTGAATTTAGTGATGCTAGCCCGCTATGCGGGATAGCGTCATTAAATTCACCCTCTGGGGACCTCATTCTGCAAATGACAGACACGTTATTTGCAGGTTTGATCTTCATGAGTAGGAGCATTTCAAGATGAACGTGTGCATTTTAAAACGAGATATATCATTACATAATAATTAAAAACCTCAAATGGGTAAACGGATGTCACAAACAGTTAACTCATGTAATAAGCCAATAAAATTTAAGAGTAACACAGTAAATATAAAGATGAATTTGACACTACCCGTGCCATTCAACGCTACCAGGCATGCAAACCCATGCAGAACAAATGTTACATGCATGTATATGTAGTATTCTAATAACAAGAGAATTCGTTGTGTTTTACTAACTACATGTACATCTCGGTCATTCTCTTATATTTATAGTTCGGGAAAACGACGGCATAACACAGATGTTAGAATCGGGATCAACTTTGGACCGAACCCACGTGATTGCTGCAAACAGATCGCATGGTGCCATAAGTGTCAACTTGTCTTCACTTTCGAACGTCGACAAGGACATGGGGTTGCGATATCATTTTCGACTTATTGTGTACGATGTTGTCGGTCATCACGTCTCTGTCGAAACAGATGCGTTCCAGATGCCGTCACGGAAACCCCCATCACCCGGTGTTGTATACGACTTAGACCCATCGTCCCCCAATGATGAAGACGTAGATTATCATACTCGCGCGAAGAAGATCTGTGCAGCATGGTCTGGATTCCATCATACTCGAGATGTGTCTCTTTTTATTGGAGTTCGATCAGCCAGTGATCGCGCAGAGGTTCTTCCATACAAACAGATACCATCTAACTCAACTCGGTTTTGCATGAAGTCTGTCAATCTCACTTTCGATACCGCTTATGTTGTTTCGGTCGTTGCGAAACATGGTATTTATCAAAGCGAGTCGTCATCTGACAGGGTAACCATCCTCAATGAACCAGAAATGTTACTAGGCGCATTTGTATGGCAGTCAGCTATATGTTACCCGTTACCATTGAACTTTACAGAAGCTAAGCAAAGCACTGATATATCAGCTAGAGTGCGTGTAAATGCTGGGCAAATCCACACTGTCGTCCTTCCAGTCAATCTCCAAGATCACATCTTATTGGAAGACGAATCAAACAATGATTCACTAACCGTTACAACAAAACCACTCGTTGTGGCAGGTCAAATGTTTCTGAGCATATTTCCCAAAGAGAGCTTCTTGAATGTTCGCATAAAAGGCATTAACGGAACGCATTCGCGTGCAACTGATTATGGAATTGAACTATTCCCATGTCAAAGGGATTTACAATACCACCATGAGACAAACTCTCTAACTGTGCATTGGACATTCCCGAAAATGGCTCCTCTAGTGACGACATACACTTTACAAATTTACGTGTCGCAGTGTGGTTACAATATCTCCGCCGACTGTCTCAAACTCACTCATAACTTTGTTATGTCCGGCAAAGAGACTACGTTTGACGCCCGGGTAATTTCTCTTGAATCTGACACTGCCTATGTTACTGGAGTTATTCCGCGTATCGCAGCGAACGCGTTTGGGCAAGTATTCTCCAGTCCCTTCACAGTTATTGACCCTGATCAAAGTTCTCTCGAGCTTTCCAGTGCAGTGTTGTCAAGCGGCTCCCAGACCGGTTGTGTCGAAATCAAGATCCAGTTCGACCCAATGGTATGTTCACGTCGAATGAAAGACGACATTAAGATACATCGATGGTCCATTGGTTTAGACGGGAATTCTCGCAGATTAGTTCATCCCTGGACAGTTTCAACGTCTCCTGGAAATATCACGGAGGTGAGTAATATCAACTGCGGTCAAATCGACCACCACGGAGATTCATTCATATATATATATATGGTCAGTGTTCCATACATCGAAGATATATCATAAGTGAGCTGTGGAATTTACTATAAAAAAAACAATAAGAGAACAAATATATGACCAAGAATAAAAGTAATGGACTAGCTGATTTATTGGAATTACGTCGTTTGGAGCTTCGAAAACGATACATATATCTCATAATTATTCACTTTTGCATGAATTTTCTTTTCAAATTTCAGTGCATCGATCTTTCTACTCATCTGCACAAGACTGTGTATGCTTGCATAAAAGCCACTTGTCCGTGTGGACGTAGCTTTACGAAATGTAGGAAACTACGCGTAGACAGCATCACCAAAAACACGCAAAACACTCTTTATGAAATCAACGCAAAAAACAAAGAAATAAAGAACATCCTTCAATACCTAAATAGTCGATACATCGGTGACTCACTAACGACCCTTCAAAATGCTGATATTGATTACATAACAACTACTGATGATGTCATCGCTTTGATTCTCAATACTGGCGACAGGGCAATCCATTGGTTTCTTATGGAAAATCCTGTTATTCCTGGTGGACCATACGCAAGAGATGCTGGATGCATCAGAGATATGACGTCACATAAAGGAATGGTTGAGTTCACGCATCTAAGTTTAAGTAACGGTCGAATGTATTACATATGTGCTAGAGTAGAAAACGGAACAGCTGAGAGGGAATCGAACATAGAATATTTCGACAATTTCGAGACTTGTGGTAATGGCTTTCTGGCTGACGACTATGGCCCATCAGGTGGGACAGTTGAAGCCATGACAGCTCGCAGTGGGTTTAGCTCCATCGACGATTCAATTCAAATCAGGTGGCATGGGTTCTCAGATGTGGGAAGGGGTGGTGATGGAGATGACGTCTCGGCAATCTCACATTACTCGTACAGAATAGGTCAGTGTATATTATGTACCTAGCTCTACACCTAATCATTTGAACACATACGCCCCACTATGACATGACATCATCCTGACCGTGCAGTGTAAGTGTAAACGCATCATCAAATTCCCTTAGCGGTAGTAACTTCCGATCATATGTTGCTTACGGCAACTATTACATTCACACATAACTGAAATGTCGGTCTACCGTTTAATATACAAATATGTGGCTTCTGAACTGTGTTGCCATTAATTTTGCCATAACAGTCACGCCTAATGCCTGGTCGATCCGATCATACGCTTATTACTTTTTGAACAGCAGTGATTGTAGGAATGTCAAGGAATGCACATGTAAAGCAATCCGTTCTATCGTTTCTGTCGTTCTATCGTTTCGCTTCCGACGATTTAGTAACAATCTATGATGGATGTTATGGTGAAATTCCACAGACATCGAATATCATTATTGGTGTATTTAACAATGTTTTCTGATGTGTTTTGATGACAAAAACGTTCTTCAGGATCAGCTCCAGGCGGTTCTGACGTGGCAACGGAGACGTTCGCAGGTCACACCCACCACGCACAAGTCACGGGGCTGGCGATGTCCAATGCCGGCGTGTACTACGCAACTGTGAGAGGTTGGTTCGTAATTATATAATTCTCTGAATAAAAACAAGCGACAACCCATAGAGTAAAAATAATCGTACGCAACTTCTAAGATGTACACACAGTAACAGGCACGTGTCAAAATTGGTGGGCGGGGTATCTCACTCAGCCTACTGGTTGTTTTTTTTTCAAAGTTTGGCATGTCCATGCCTTAAATACAACAGCTGGAATTTCACACTGGGAAGTAGATTGAGATTGTCACAAAATATAAAATGCAATCAACCAACAACTAGTATAACGCTTTGAGGAGAATATTTCAATACTATTAGTCAAATGTTAAACTGAATTCAGAATTAATCCAATTGCCAATATTTGGGTTATTGTGGTAGAGTGTGTAACGCCATAGCTTATCGAATACAATTGAGGATTACCAGATATTTTAACTTGGTCTGGTTCAAGGAATGCAACTGGTTTGAATGTAATCACTATTGTTTCGATTCCAACCTCTATCCCCATCCCCAACAATTGCACGTACTTAATCATTCCAATTACTATGCACAGAACGGTGTCCAAGCTTTTACATATTTCAGCTTATGATCACGGTGGCAGATGGTCCGATGCCGTGGCGCCTAGCTTCTTGGTTGACGTCACTCCGCCAACAATCGGCTGGTTATCTTTTGGTGAGCCTGGTCCATTAGGTGTCTTGGCAACGAACGAACCAATAACTGTGTACTGGGGAGATATCGGTGATCCAGAGAGTGGAATTGATGTAACGTATATAATGATTGGATCTTCACCTGGTGATGATGATGTCGTTCCAAACCAGAAGGTTGCCGGCTCAGTCTTCGACGTTGAAACTACGATGTTTATCGATGGCCATGTTTATTACGCCACACTTACGGTGAGCTGCATGTTGTCGCAAACATTAACAACAACTTTCAATATTATCGACCATTTCTCTGTTAGTTTACTATAGACTGAACATTGCATCTGGTTATCGCTTCCCAATAGTTGCATTCTTGAACAGGTAAAATGGTGATGTTGTCCAATTTCCTCGACTGCGACGACATTATATCTCCAACCACAAGACACTTGCCCTTTTGTTTATCGGATCACATTGCTTCCAACGGTGACATGTTGAGCTGACCATTTGAAGTCCGCCATCCAGAGCCGATTACGTATTGCTCGTAGCACTATACTATATACTTACACAGTCTTTGCTTGTTCACGTTTGCTTCATTTTAGGCAACAAATAAGGCGGGTCTATTTTCGACTGTGCATTCGAAATCAGTCTCTGTTGACAAGTCGCCACCTCTGTCTGGAAATGTTCTGGAACTCGGGCCCGGTGGACAGGTAAGTGGCATATAATATTCCACAATGTTTAATGCTACGGACTGTCACTAGGAAATAACTTTTTCTATGAATTATTTCTATGAATCGGGACAGTTTATGTTGCTATTTAAAGAATATTACTACATTTTGATTGAAATTTATCTTTTAAAACACTATTATTTGAAATATTTGTAACACAGGATGTTTCGCATGTGTTTGATTGGGAACAGCAGTGATAAGATGCCTTTAAACACGAGTTTCATAGAATAGATAGACCATCTTTAATGACTATATCCTCTTTCTCACGCAAAACTGAAAATAGCAATATACGTTGGAATAGCAGCTGATTCATTAAGTTAAAAATTAATTTTTACCTATTATTTTTACTCTTCACGTGACTATTATAATGTTTATAATTGTTGCCGTGATATACGCGTTGAAGAGAATCACCCACATCGGACTTTGCAATAATTGTAGATACATTTGCTCGAACAATGGATATTATAAATGAATATGTTCGACCTGCAAACCCGTATGGTAAACATGCATTATAAATATGACCTCATGAAATCACGGTTTAACGTCGTTTCAACCGTCAGACCATATAAAATCCTCAGCATCATACCCGGCCCTATATAAATAGAAATAGTTCACATCACTATATATCCATTATCCATGTGCACACTAAAACGATATTAGGGTATATTTGATGTGATATAATATAATATATAAATATATATATATATATATATCTCATATATATTTTGAAGACCTCTGTCTGTCTGTTTGTCTGTCTGTCTGTCTGTCATTAATACAAATCTACGATTCTCGATCGATCGGGACGACACTTGGTACGTGTGTGTAGTTTGACCAGGCGGTGGTCGTTGTCGTATTGGCGAGCCCGTGCGACGCCGTGCAGCGCATGCGCAGACGAGATCTCGGAAACGGCTGGAGCTATCGACTTGAAATGTGGTATGTGAATGTATCTTGCCCCAAATACGAATTTTATCGGGTCGCCGAGCCCGTGCGACGCAGCTTCACGCATGCGCAGACCAGATCTCGGACACGGGTGGAGCTATCGAGTTGAAATTTGGTATGTGAATGTATCTTGCCCCGGATACGAATTTTATCGGACCGCGAGCCCGTGCGACGCCAGATTCGCGCATGCGCAGACGAGATCTCGGAAACTGGTGGAGCTATCGACTTGAAATTTGCTATGTGAATGTATCTTGCCCCGGATACGAATTTTATCGGGTCCGCCGAGCCCGTGCGACGCCAGCTTCGCGCATGCGCAGACCAGATCTCGGAAACGGGTGGAGCTATCGACTTGAAATTTGGTTTTTGAATAGCCCGGACAACGTCGGGCTCATCGGCTAGTCTCTTATATATTTTTGAAACCATCTGTCTGTCTGTTTGTCTGTCTGTCTGTCCTTTATACAAATCTACGATTCTCGACCGATCGGGACGAAACTTCGTACGTGTGTGTAGTTTGACCAGGCTGTGGTCGTTGTCGTATTGGCGAGCCCGTGCGACGCCCGTGCAGCGCATGCGCAGACAAGATCTCGGAAACGGGTGGAGCTATCTACTTGAAATTTGCTATGTGAATGTATCTTGCGCCGGGTACAAATTGTATCGGGTCACCGAGCCCGTGCGACGCCAGCTTCGCGCATGCGCAGACCAGATCTCTGAAACGGGTGGATCTATCGACTTGAAATTTGGGTTTTGAATAGCCCGGACAACGTCGGGCTCATCGGCTAGTATATATACCCGATGAAACAGCTTTAGGCATAATGTATGTGGTGACAATAGGTGACAAGAATAATAATGTTTTAGCAAATCTCAGCCCAAACGTCTTGAGTAGTGTTTAGAACTAACGGAGAAATTAAATGCACCAAAATATTTCACCGTATTGCACAAAAAAACATAAACATCCTGTACGTTTCGATGTCGACCATGTGCTTAATTGCAGCCAAAGTTTCACACTGATAAATATTCAGAATTAGATGGGTTCGTTTCTTTACAGGGTGATATAGATTATCAAGTGGACGAGAACGAAATACACCTCGCACTAAACGGGTTCTCTGATCCTCACTCGGGAATATACCAGTACACAGTCTGTCTTGGAACAACCAACGACAGCTGTGACGTGCGACAGGAAAAGAACATACACAGAACACAAAGTCAGATTATTTAGTCTTTCATAATAAACTCCAGCGGTCATATTATAATTTCTGTACTTTCATCGGTCAACAATATTCACTGTAGAAAAGTAACCCACCCATATATTAAACAAAAACACCATAGTCAGAAATGATAACGCCCTCAAGATCATATTAGTAGGCATATATATAAAATATACTGTAGCTTGGGACCTACACCTACAGTGAAATACATTACTAAGGAACAGATATTAACCAAGTAATATATTACCTGCACTGTTTTTGCAAAGTTATAAACTTATAGAATTCCCTGTCACAACATACAAAATTTCCCTGGTTTTGAACTAGTGTAGTATGATCTATACGGGCGTAGCTGGAGTAGAGATTCATGGCATGATCTAGGGGGTGAGACACCTTATCGCCACGTTCATGATAACAGGTCCATGTGCTATGATGCAGTACAAGTACATATAATCCACTGCCAGTAGATCGTAAGATCGCACCGACACTAGGGACCACAATTCATCGCTATTTACAGTTACCAAAACTAACGGCACCGTTGGCATCTACCTGGTACATATGAGGAAAGTGTTCCTCAAAAACGCATGGATCAGGGGGATTCCTGAAATCAGAACGTACACTGATAACGTTAAGCCAATTTTAAACCGCTTTCTACACACAAGTCAAATGTAAAATATTTACAATCACAATCGTTCGAATATATGACATAATCATTACGATAATTCATCTATAATTTCACGAACACGATTGCCGAAAATAATAATTTAGACGCTATTTATAATTGACAGCTTTTGGTAAAAGAAGGCACGAATGGTCTTTATAATAGACAGAATATATGCAACAAATGAACGAATTTGAGACATGGATTAGTGCAAAATACACTCCTATGCTCTATCAATGATGCAAACAACATGGTAATTATAATGAAAATGAATTTATGACTGGAGTATGACATTTTGTAAGTAATAAGGCCGGATTTAGTGTACAGTACCACTTTAAGTATCGGTATATATGGTTCTATGTTGACGCAAATCGCGACCTTATTGTCTATCTGTCCTTTAGGTTATACACTCCGAGGTCATTTCATCAGCGGGGTGACGTACTACACAATTGTGACATGTTGCAATGGGGCGGGCATGTGCAAGACCGTGACGTCAGATGGTGTAACTATCGACTCGTCTCCACCAATTACAGGCATGGTGCACATCGGGTTCAGGAACCACCATCAGCGATACTGGGCCCACAGGTAACACGTGACCAATTATCGTCTAGCTCACTGGTAACATTCATAGTGATGTGTTGTTTGCAGTGTTCTGATAAATGTTGCAATTAGACTACTCGGGGACTTGTATCATGGGTTTGGGGTGTCTACACCCTCTCAATTATGAGCCACACACAATATCAGTTGGAATAATAGGTCAAACCCTGATTACTTTAATTTTTCCCATCATTATTTAGTGTGAATGTTGTTTTTTTAAGACCAAAATTCGACGATTTTACTATAGAACATAGATGGCCATCAGTTTTGCTCTTTTGTCAATAGGAGGTATGAAGTTGGAAAGTGTATTTGTGTATGGTTCAAGGGGTAGATTTGGAAGTTTTATGCTGGACACCCTAACCGAGAACCTATAGCCACGACCCTATGTTACGTTTCCCATAGTTCAAGTAGTGACCGCATTGGGATGGTGGATTGGTGCTGGCCTTTGGGTACCAGAATTTACATATACTTATATGTATTTGAATAACGTCGTAGCCGTATGCCAGTGGTCGCAGAACACTCAGTATTTAATTCAACGTACATTCTATTAGTACCCATCATAGAAACAAACACACCGGCATGCATGTATGAACACCTGCAATGAAACTGATTATTACGGTTTGGTTCTTTCACAATATCGGATCATGAGCCAGTCTATCAAACTTAGTGACTTCGCAAGTACGAAGAGTTATCAGAACAAGGACAGACGACAGTTCCGATGTCAGTATTCATTCACTTAGCATTTATGTCTGCTCTCCGATCAATATATACTGCTTAATTAAATGTACTTCAATAATTCCGTGGAATACAAACCAAGAAAGCCATGTCGAAGTAACAAACTTGTCATTTTCCCAATTGAACCAGTGGTAACTATCGTATCAGCTGTACTGATTGATCATTATCCAATAATCAACTAAGCCATTACGTCGCCTCGGTGCTAAAATGTTCTATATTCATTTTGGCGGGAAAATAGATAACGGTACCGTTCGATTCGACGCGGTATTTTCTGTCCACAAACACAAGATATTGAGTTTAGCATATACCAAATATGAATGAGAGGCTATGCAAATATGTTCCATCTCCCGAAATAGTTTTTGTGTTAGTGCTGTAGTATTCTATCTCCACAGTGGACCAGTGAATTGATTTATTTTGTACCACGTGGTCGCATAAATTTCAGCGCTATAATGTTCTCGAACCGACAATGGTAAGCAATGGGAACTAATTGCCGTTAATATGCCTGACTGGAAATAGTGCTTTCGTACTCTTATATATGAAAATCGTAATTCTAGCTAAATTCTTCTGTTAAAATAGAACAGCACATGACATAATGTGCGAGTTTTGTACGTTGGAATGATTTAAAAACTTAAAAACCACTTTAGCACTCACGAAAAAAGCTAAATTATTCCGCAAAGTGTTCTATCTCCAAACACAATCATGTCTTTTCATTGCAACATTACCTAGATAGAACTTTATAACCGTTTACATTACATATTCACATGTATGCCATTATACCTAATCATTGATATGCATCTTCAAACAGGGGTTACCTGACTGCCCACTGGATAGGATTCCATGACGCTCAAAGTGGCATCCAAGGCTACGAAGCCTGCATAGGAACTCGACCACATGTTTGCGACATTTCCGTTGCATCTATTGCTACCTCTCGAACGAGCCACACATGGACGGGACTGGATCTATCAGTTGGCGTTAAAGTCTACGCAACCGTTAATGTGACCAACAGAGTAGGGCTTCTTTCGTCGACATATTCTGAATATATAATTGTAGATGACACTCCACCTATTAATATTGTTGTTCCGGAATGGGAAATGGCGATACATGATAACACAACGAAAACGCAGTACGCTGTTCAACAAGATAGTACGATGATGAAACTGAGATGGGATTTCTCGGAAGATTTGAGTCCAATAATCAGTCACTATATACGTATTGTAACCCATAGTGATGGTCACGTGGCTTCTCACAAATCACAGTGCAGTATTTCAAGGGAAATGACTCTTTTGTTCGACGAAGAAGAACTAATTCCTGGTGACAGATATACGGCCTACGTGACAAGTTGCAATGCAGCAGGATTGTGCACCACTGCACGTAGCATCCCGCTATTGATAGACTCCACCCCACCACACATGGGTAATCTGGTCGACCCCCTCGAGCTGACGTCCACACCCAATGGGTCATTGATTGACATTGAATGGGAGGATTTTGTGGATGCGGAAAGTGACATAGTAAAATTCACCATCAACGTCGGATCTTCATACAGTGGACGACAACACATCGATACGCTTGAGGTTCTGAATAATTCCACCAAATCTGTCACCAAGGTAACTGTTCGCTTACCGGAACAGATAAACAACGGACAATTCCTTGTCGTCTCAATCAGTGCCACGAATGAAGCGGGTCTCTTAAGTGACGTCAGGAGGGTAACAACAATGGCGAAGTTGGATAATAGGGGAGAGGGTTCCCTCGTTTTCGAGACTCACTCTTGTGATGTTCACTTTTGCACAAAAGAATGTACTTGTGCGACAGTTGGTCGATTGTGTCATGACATGGACGCCTCCTGGGAATGCATTCACAGAAACTCATCGACCAGGTTCGACGTCCAGTTCGGACTCAACAACAACGAAACAATTGAAGTACAATCATCGACACAATGCTTCTCTGTTTTTTGGTGGGACAGATCTCAGGGTGGGGACATTGTCAGATATGAATGGACTGCTGGTTTACTTGATGGTAACTATGGAGAATCGCTTTTCAACGAAATGACAGAAAACATATGGCACGATGTGGGGAACCTGCAGACTGTCACACATTGCCTGTCGGGACATACGCGTATGTCACATGGTAGAAAATATGTATTCCACCTTAAAGTCTGGTTTTCCGAGGCTGATTTTGAAATAATTGAGTCGCAACCTCTAACGATCGACACCACACCTCCAATAGCTAAGCGTGGAGCGAGAATCCACGAGAGTGTGGACGGGTGTGTGACAGACACAGAATACATCAGCAATGAGACTAGCATCGGTTTATGTTGGGAGGATGTCTTCAGAGAAAAACAGAGTGCAATCTACGGGTATATTATATTCTGCGGCACATCAAAACATGGTATGTATATGTGTATTGCTGTGAGTACTTGAAGGTGAATTGCTACTTGATGGATATCGCATCGTTTTACATTGGTACCGTAGACTGTGGATCTATCAGCAAAGTAAAGCTGATGGGGTCAGTGTCGCCAACAATTTGGATTTGCTTGATGATACCAGCTTTGGGAATCTATTTTACATCTTGATATATGCTCTAAAAGTTTCCACTCAGATAAAAACCGGAATCTCTTTGGTTACACAATGCAAAGAACACAAGATTTACTCAATATGTACCAACAAGAATGTTGAGAAGGACACAACAGGTGGACGCAATGTCTTATAACACTATACCAACAGTCAATTAAACCACCGTAGCATTCCATTTCGCAAGAGTCTCACGTTAGATTATTCTGATTCTTATATTTTTCAACAAAGTGGCAGTGTACACTACATGCATATACCAGCCTTCATTCACCCCATGCTAATTTATGTATGCCATAATGTGACCAAAACTATCTATATATTTTCAGTTGATGACGTTGTTCGGCCCGTCGATGTAGGACTAAACACGTCATTCACTTTAACAACCGTGAACCTGGTACCCGGAGTAAGATATTACTGCACTGTTTCGGCAACGAATACCATCGGCCTTACATCATCCCTAGCAACCGACGGTTTCCTTATAGACATAGAACGACCGATAGCTGGCGAAGTATTCAACACTCGACAATTCACCAACAACATAGCACAGTCTCGGATGGACAGTGTGCGCGCTTCGTGGCGTGGATTTGACGACAGGCACTCTCATATATCCCGATACTACGTGGCCATTCGAAGCGGAAGTCAGGATCTGCTGATGGATTTCCGTGACATCGGTATAAACACGCAAGTTACAATCAACAACACCACATTAGGGGTTGTGAACGAGGTTGCTGTTGTTGTGAAGGGTTGTGACGCCGCAGGCTTGTGTACAGATGGCGTCCCCAGTCCGTTCATGAAAATAGATTCCACACCACCGATGGGTGTGTCGTGTGTATCGTTTGAGGCGCACAACGGGACCATGATTCGAAGCGATAGAACTGGAAGTCTCAATGACGCAGAAACCACCGTTCATTTCTCATGCAACTCGCCCATCGTGACTGACATGCCACTCATGATTATGAAGCTTGTCGTTAACGTTGACACAAATGAAACCATCACTGGCTCGGTCGAATTCGGATCCGGTCACCTGAATTTGCTGTTCTATGAAAATCATAATGGTCAGATGACGGCTGAATTAACTCTAACGCATGGAAATTATATACAAGAGTTTCAAATAAAGTTGAACCGCCACCTTGGATACGACGAATTAAAAGTCGACATCTTGCGTTGTGTGGAAATGAATATGTCATCGCATAATGGCTTGTATGCTCGACAAATCACACGAGATAAAATTCTATTATCCGTAACTGTCTCAGACCCAGAAAGCTTTATACATGAGATAAAAGTGGGTGCAGGCACAACCAAAGGGGGATTTCAAATCAGGAGTTTGGTTCCCATACGACACTATGGTTACGATATAATCCCATTCCACCTGCCCCATGGGACACCAATATATGTTACTGCGTCCGTTGAGAACATAGCGGGATCTCGAAGAATATTTTCGCATGGGCCGATCATTTCTGATCACACAGCTCCTATGTTGGTCTACTTCGAGACGTCTCTCGAACACAAGAGTAGCTGTTTAGCTAGCCCTGACCCTTCTGGACTGAGCAATTGGACGAATGTCCAACAATTACATATAGGAAATACAACGACCCCTTCTGACTGGAACAACACATTGGCTACAACGCCACCACTTGAACCAGGGAATACCAGTTGCATCGAAAACGATTATGTCATGATGGTCAAAGTTCGAATTAATCTAACCTGCTCGGACGATGAGAGTGGTATCAGCAAGGTGTTTGTGGCGCTGGGTGAGTTTAAGATTTAATTGAATTTACCAACGCGATGCTTCTATGACCATTCACAAGAAGATTTCACATATAAATTAATAGAATATTAATATCGGGCAACGTTTTCTCATCTCATTTCTAACAGCGCAATTGAGCCTAAAAGATATACAAAGACTATTAGCCGAGTCAATAATTTATCAAGAAGTTTAACCGTTAAGTCCTGTTTTGTCAGCTTCCAAGTAGACAGCAATATTTTTTTGTTTGCCGCATTGGCATACTTTTGTTTATTATTTCTGATTACACAGATACCCCACATATTGATTATTTACAGTACGCATGCAGCTTCATTAGGATTATTTGAAGCATATATGTATACATGATCATATATACATACTAGAGATATGTATACAATGTATATCGTGTATGTAATATGGCGGTAACTAGTTGTCTGCTTTTACGCCGCATCATATACTATTAGTATCTAGCACCCAGTACTGGATGTTCGTATTGTGAAACATTCCAGCTTTAAATTAATATTCGAAAAAATGTCATTGGTAATCAAAACACCTTAACAGTAAACTTTTGTTTTGTAGGTCACGAGCGTGGTTCACAAGATATAACCCCCTGGGCTCCAGTTGCCGATAGCAAATTTGTGTCGCCCAGTTTGAACGTCCCGCACGGGACTCGCATCTTTCCTACAGTCAAATGTGTGAACAACATCGAATATGTCAGCATTCACGAATTGGACAGCATTGTCGTATCTCTTAAAGAACCCGACGTGTCGTCTGCTTCTACGAGTCTCTTTCCACAGACTACGTCATCAGGTTGCCAATCCATGGATGGCGGTATGGGCGAAGATGGTAGCACGAATGTCAAAGAACGACCATGTGATGATCAAACTAACACTAACAGTCTTATCGTCTCGTGGGAAAACGTTATTGATGTTACTGGAATTGATCACTACCAGTGTCGGGTCATGTCCCAGAAATCTCAGTATATCAGACATTGGGTATCAACAGAACAACGAACATTTGCGAAGATTCCTGACCTCACTCTACAGGATGGACAGTCGTATACGATCGAGGTGGAGGCGATAGGTGCTGATGGATTAATCAGTGATGGCTTGAACCGCTCCATTTCCATTCACACAACACCACTAAAACTTACAGGTTCGTATACCCTCCGTGGACAAACAATCAGAATTATTGCGCGACTCAACCGCCTAAATTATATTCAACGAACTCGCAACTAGGTTTTATTAAACGTGCTATATATCTTCTCGACAACAATGCAAACTATAACATAACTGTCGTTGGAACTCTCTTCGAAGACACGCTTGTAGAACACAACCTCAAATTATTTGGGGGAATTTTATAACATAGCACATACAATAAAAAGAACACATACGAGTTTCGGTTGCGTACCCGGATTATTTCATTCGTGGCTACAAGGAAATATAGAATTTCCACTCGCGGCTTTCAGCTGCTCGTGCAAATGATGTGAGATAATCCGGGTATTCAACCAAAACCCGCCGATATTCTCTATATATTCGTACAATATCAATAGAATGTTGTTTCCATTCATCACCGACTTTTATTTGTTCCGCCTTATAATTTATAAGTATAGAAGTAATTATAGTAATGACCTCTGAACTGTATATGTTTAGTCCCTCTCGGTTAATACGGCTGTATGTGCTTCTGATTCTAGGTTCGAAAGTAGAATGCCATCTGGTGGGCTCATATGTTGACGTGAATTGGTGGAATGTTTTCACGACGGAGCCATCGATGTCTGTCTCATACACAGTGAGTGTGGGGACTTCAAATGGACTCGTCGACGTCTTGAGACAGGAAGTGACGACAGATACAAACGTGCATGTTAGACTGTTCCGTGATGCCGATGTTATCCATGTTTACATACGTGCTAGTTACGGTAACGGACTGGCTACACTTTACAAAGACAATTGTTGGTTGTAAATGACATGAGAAAATAATATACTGTATCTGAAATATCTAAACATAATTATGGTAAGGCTGCAACAGACAGTAATGCAATTCTTTTTTAATGGATGACATACTGTTAGTCGTCAAGATTTTACGACCCTATAACGAAGAAAGAACCCGTCATTTTTACCCGTTCTATACTAAATGGATTCTCCCACTCAGTTACGAAAGTATACATTTGAATACACTGTAGTATATGATTCATTAGGAGGGGTGTTCATGATAAATTAGCAGACGACAGTGTGACCAAAAGTTAATATAAGCGCTCAATGATTATAATTCATTTTGGGAAATGTTCAGATATTAAGTTCAACAAACATTTCATGAACTTATTATCTGAACATTTCTAAGGGAACTACTCACCAATGAATATTTAATAACTAAAGTGTTAACGGACATGTCTCATTTTAAATTCTAATTATGTCTACAAAATTGGAAGGAGGAAAACGATAGGTTGATAAATACACCAGATATTGATATATGTTTTCAGTTCCCCGAACATAGTGAGATAATCACTGTTTATTTTTAACATATCAGGAATAAACTAAAATGGAACGCCCTGTAATGTTCCACGTTCAAGAAGGGCCCCAGTTTTACTAATGTTATTACTTGAATCGATTGACTGAATACGTCTTTTCTATGCCATATAAAGTCCGTATAAATGTATTTAAGATGGCGCCGACATGGCTTGTTTCGGCATTGTAGTGGATTCTTTCAAACGCTAGAGCACATAACTTGCGCAAGCGTTGATTTACTTGTCCGATACTATACAGTTAGTGATGTTTGACACACTTTTTCCAAAACGACACTTGATGGTTTTCAGGACAAAAACAACTAATCCTACCGAAATGAATCTACTTGTAACTAATGAATCAGTGAGTGCACTGGATAACAATATCAGCTTTAAGTGTTTGTAATTTTCATAATGATTCAACTCAAGCTCTATTTAAATTAGATTATTTTAATATATTTGTTCGGCTCAAAAACATGTCACCTATTTCTGGCTTATGAATAGGATAGGATAATTTATTTACAATATACACATGAATAATACAATGACAGTAACATATAATAATATAAATGCTGTATATATTGTTGGGGGTTAGCCTAGCCCTATCGGGCTGTCTTCCTGCTACCCCCTAAAACAAGTATCACTATAATTATTTGCATAGTTATAATTATTTGCATAGTTATAATTATTTGAATTGTCTCCCTTGAATTACAAAAGTAGACCCATCACTAAAAAATACGGATGTCTCGTTTACTGTGAATACAGGTCAGTTGCATCACCTCTTAAGTTTCCAGTTTGATTTAAACAAATTTTAATTCAATAATTTGGTACAGAGATTGGGGGATTAGGGGGACAAGTTCTTGAAACTTGGACCTCCGCTCCACACAATAGAGAATATGTGAATATCAACACAATTTAAATTTAATCAATTAAGCATGACGGGTTTATACATACTGCGATAATGGTATATGATTTCTGAATGTAATATAAGGTATTACTCATGTGTGGTGGGGAGTTGACGATGGGTGGGTGCAAGTAGGATTGCAACTGAATATCCATTTGTGAGGAACAAAAAACTTGTCACCTAAACTGGTAACAACATGCAACATGCAAAGATCTAGTATCGACAATAAATAGAAAAATAATTAATTTGAGTCGAAGATGTTTTCTATAAAAGTTCAGGTTAACAGGTTATCATAAAATCAAATCTTTGTCAATATAAATTTAGTTTATGACTTAAGCCATAAACTAAGTTACGAATAGTTACGAAATTCCATGTAACGACGTAATCGTGCTAATTAATTTGATAGTGGACTGAACAACATTTGGCACACATATTTATGTCGTTTATGTCGACACAGTGCGTTTAATTGATACATTTGCCTTGAAATTGTACGAGAATATTTCGATAACAAGTATTTTATTCATTGCATTACGGTTTTGATGGCATCCGTAAAATATGTTTAATCCCGTCGAGTCGTAGTTCAGTCGTACTCAGTAATAGTCAGTTTACAGTGAAAGTTGGCAGATTTTGGTCGACTAACAATGTTTTATTCCAGAATGATGTCCATTTCCATTGGTACTCACACTGGGCATTTTGATAAAGTTCGTGTTATTACTTCAGGCTAAACAAATCACACAAATACAGTACATATGAGTAGAATTCCCTTTAAAAACTGTTAAGTTGAAATGTACCTTAAGAAAGAGTTCAATGTATAGATGTTTTCTTGTTGCTGGCAGCGCTACCAGAGGAATATAGCATAAACAGTTTGTAAAGTTTGAAAACCACAATACATATTTAGCAATATATGTCGCCATGTTAGTTCTTGGACTACAAACTAGACGTGATATAAGTCCCCAATGTATATAGTTGTTATATTTATGTTACCGTGTATATATGGACTTATGTAACTGTTGCATTCGAAAATAAAACAAATATATTGGTTTATATTCGTCTATCGGAATCCAAACAAGACCCGTGCGTCTGAAAGGGCATGACTAATTTGAATCTAAAAAATAATGCATTCGTTATCTGCTTGTAGGGACAATATACACTTATGTCGATGAATACATAAATGAAAGTCTCAATGACACTGTGACTCAACTTGGAAAGGAGTTAATTTTTGCCCCAGCAATGAATATAATGATAAAGAAGAAGGAAAGTCAAAAAAAGTTACAGTAAAGGGCTTGTATTGTGTAGATGAAATTATTTTCATTTCAAACATTCTCCAATAAATGTGGGCTGCAGGGTGTGCCGATGGATTCAAATTTAAATCCAAGATGGCTGATGGCAGCCATGTTTTGTAACGAATTTCGTAAATAAACAATGGCTGCCATCTAGAGGTCACCCCGAAGATACATATGAAGTTTGGTGATGATTGGATGAGGGATGTGGCCTGTATGGTGTGCCGAAGAATTTAGTCTTGCGAAGAGTAAAATTCAAGATGACTGCCGGCGGCCATGTTTTTCTACGATTTTTGGAAAAAATAGATGGCTCCCATCTAGAAGTCACCCTAAAGATCCATATACAGTTTGGCGATGATGGGGTGAGGGTGTGGTCTGCAGGGTGTGCCAAAGGATTTAGTCATGTAAAGAGTCAAATCCAAAATGGCTGCTGACGGCCATTTTTTTTATCGAAAATTGTTCATATTCGATGGTTCCCATCTAGAGGTGATCCTAAACATGCCGCCTTCAAATTTTCAAATCAATTCGCCAATAAATGCGGGCTGCAGGCTGTGATAATGGATTCAAATTTGAAATACAAGATGGCTGCTAGCGGCCATGTTTTGTAACGAATTTCGGGGGGAAATATCGATGGCTCCCATCTAGAGGTCACCCCGAAGATCCATATGAAGTTTGGTGACGATCGGATTAGAGATGTGACCTGTTAGGTGTGCCAAAGGATTTAGTCATACAAAGAGTAAAATCCAAGATGGCTGCTGGCAGCCATGTTTTTAACGAATTTCGGAAATAATCGATAGCTCCCATCTAGAGGTAACCCCCGAAGGTCCATATGAAGTTTGGTGGTGGTCAGATGATGGGTGTGGTCTGAAGGGTGTGCCAAAATGATATAATTATGCACAGAGTAAAATTCAAGATGGCTGCTGGCGCCATGTTTTTCATCGAAAATCGTTAAAATTTCATAAAACAAATCTCAAAAATAAATTATAGCAAAAATTGCCTATTTACCAAGCGGAGCCGCCAGTTAGATGTTATGTCAGTTTAATGATATGGCTGCTTTAGTTCCCAGACAACTGCTTCATATATAACTTTTGCTGGGGAGATTTGCATGGAAATCCCCATTCAAAATTGGTCACTTGACCTCCTCCTTAAGAACATTACAACTTTACTGAAAGAAAAGGAGTTCCATAACACATTCGATGTTGCTATTGGACCCGCCATATCAAATCCAGTCGTAAGTCGGGATTTTTTTACCCTGTGCCAATGCATTCTCTTATATATGCGAGTCTACCATAGGTCGCCTCGCACATATAAGACAATGCATTGGCCTAACAGTTTTTTAAATAAATGTTTCTTACAATTTTTAGGACATAACATAAAAAACATCCATTACCCTGCAGGGAGCCCCACACATATATAGAAGCATACATAAGAGTGTCGACTGCTCATGTTTGTCTGGGGCTCTGTATGGGTGAAATTATAAAATAATAAATATTGTTGATTGGTGGCATGGAACTGTAATAAATCTTTTTAAACTCAACATTTATCAGACAAATTCATAGCGGTTTCCCATTAGTGTTCACTGCTTCTCACATAAGAGTGAAAACGCTCTTTATATTTACCAAATCAGCAACAGACTAACACTGAACACTCTTTGTAGTTCCACGTTGAAGAAATATATGAACTCGATTTCTCGAAATTTTATGACTTAAATACGTCTTTGTGGCAAATAAAATCCATATAAAAGGATTTGTTGTATTGGTCGACCCATCTTGATTCCCGGACTGGGATGTAACAATAAAAATTGGCATAATTTCATACTTCTTTAAATACTGCTTCTCTGCAAACTGATGAGCGTTGCACCAATCCTACACCGGACATATACAACGGTCATTACGTACGTGTCTATTTTAAGAATAGGAACAGTTCGGGAAAACACATAAAATGTCTGTCACCGTGCGTCACATGAGTGGTTTCATGTCAAGTTAAGTTGTTTAGGAGATTTAGATGGTACGACAAGCTTGTTTCAGAAACATATCTGACGTATGAGTTGTCGGGCGAACCTGGCCCCAATATAGGAGGCGACTGGGGCGAAGTTCTGGCCTTTAAACCGGTGACTTCTCTCTCTCTATCTATCTCTCTCTCTCCTCTCTCCTCTCTCTCTCTATCTCTCTCCTCTCTCTCTCTATCTCTCTCCTCTCTCCTCTCTCTCTCTTTCTCTCTCTCTCTCTCTTGACTACTAGTATTTGGCACTTCTATATCAGAAAAGTTGTCGACAAAGTTGATCTGCATCATCCGGCTAATTTCCAACTTAAAGTGGACTTCAAAGTTTCTCAAAATGATGAATAATGCATTGAAACCAACAATATTCTTTAATACAAATTGTTTTAGGAAATATTACATTATGTACGTCATGGTAGTGGTCAGACCAGTGTAGTGAGGGGACAGATCTCTGCCTTGAAGTTCGGCTCATATTGGCCCTCGAGGAAAGGAACAGCTGAGTGGAAAATATCCGATTCTATGCTGCGTGGTATGCTATATTAGCCATGAAAAACAGTTCGCTGGGTGCTACAAATTTGATGTCAACATGATGAGCAGACGACCGCACGCATGTTGGATGACCTGAAAAATAGTAAGTTAACCCTTTCTATACTAAAATGGAAGACGAAATTATAATACAAGGACAGAAGACTTCATATACATTGATGGGAAATGCTTATATAATATGGTCGTCTGTTGGACTTATTATCTGAACATTTCCTAAGGGAAGTACTCGTCAATGAGTATTTAGATTATAAATTGTTAAAGGCCATGACGTGACAAGAGGGTCTCCGTTGGGTGACCACACTGAACGTTCGATCTGCACCCTCCCCCTTTGAACCGAAATTTTTATCATTTACTTTCTGCTTTAGAGGGACATTCTGGCAAGTTATGGCATAGCCATTTCGATGGAGCTGCATGCTCTTGATGAAATTCATCTGTTTGCTCTCTTTCTTGGCAGTACGCTTCAAACACTCACTGAGAAATTCTTTGATTGCCTGCAAGAATTACTTCTGGACGCTACCATTGATTGTAGACTCATTCGTACACGGCCTATATTTTAATGCATCCTGGAAGCTATGACACCATCACGAACTTCGATACGTTCTCCCCTCTCAATTAATCACACATAACTGTTCAAGACGTTCTTCTACTGTATATAACTACGATCACATGCGTTCGACATGTGTCTGGGACAATACAGAACACCAATATGTCGTATATCCGCATGCATGTGACATAAGTACTTGATGTATAAACTATATAGCGTTATTTTATTTATTGTGTGTGTATTTTTGTTTGTCTCTTTTTCAATTGTTGATGCATGTATTTGTAACCCTTGCATAATATCATATTTTAACTTTGTCTTATTTGTAAATATGGTAAGGCAATCTCCACACGTGGAGGTCAATAAATAAATAAAAAATAAAAATTGCTCAGCAGATCAACACTCAAACAGTGTTAATGTTGTTTTTATCGTTGTTGTTGTTGTTGTTGTTGTTGTTGCTGCTGCTGCTTAATATACTGATATATAATAAAACACCTGACTACAAACTCACCGTGTGTTGGTTTCGCCAGTTGGACCTCATTCCCTGTAGAGATATCGTACATCGCGCCTATGTAGAATGCAAAGTCATTATCGATACAGATTTGTGTGGACGAATGGCTATGGACGTGAACTATTAAAACACCGGCCAGGAAATTCCACGATATCCTCCCCTTCAAGCAATGTTCGATATCAATCGTGATTTCGACCTTAGATCCATCGCTGCCAGGTTGACTGGAATATAGTTTTAACAGTTAACAATAACAATAACGTGTTATGCTTAGATATTAATTAATATATGTGTGTGCTTTAATTGTCCCCAATGGGCCACTCATCCAGGGGTTGTTAACAGCTAGCTATTGAAAGTTAAATGATAGTTGTATCATATGCGTATGTAATCTCTGACTAAGTTACTGGCAAATCACTCTGCCCATGTGCACGAATATGCCCATTGTAATGGCCAAACCGCATCTTCGGTCCCAGGCTGATTTGCTGCCTTCATCGTCATAAATTCCTTCCCTTGTCAAGTCTGATTTTTTATATAAAATTGGATAAATACCAACATCCCATCCGATCTATGGACGGGACATTCTATGTAGCACTCTACACTGCCTTTTAGTGTTTCGACCTATTTTGTCAACCAATTTAGAAATTGGTGAACCCGCAAGGTCTCATCAGGAGAGAGCGGAATTAAGATTCCTCAAAGTAACTGAGGGATCAACACATATAGGTATGTGTGCAAGGTAGATACAGACTGTCTCAAGACAGCTGAATTGAGCGATGGCCTTCAAGGCTTCGCGTGTTGTTCATAGTAACATGCCTATTATAATAGGCGTGAGTTATTGTGTCATTCGTTGTGAAATAGCAATAAGTCGGAAGCAACATTATGTGCAAGTTATCACAGACCCGAAGTTGTGTGGTCTGCACTTACTACTAATATCGCTGGTCAATATAACACGTGCTATGGTCAGCCCACCGTTCTGTGTGTAATACGGCAGTATAGCAAACACGTAATTTCATTGGTTCGTTAAGTGTGATTGACATGGCCACTGTGTAATAGCGTGGTAGCATTCGGTTCACATGTGTGCCAGATTAGTCCTGTCAAGTATCAGATCAAGGCAGTTCTCACTTTCCTTTTGATCAATTAGACCAGATTGTTGTAATCTCTTGCAAGTGTTGTAAGATATATCTGTATTGAGTAATCTACGTTTCAACAGGCTGTGTGTCGTTAAAAGCCAATATTTCAAGGATTCTGGCAGTCACATATCGTAAAGTACAAGAATTAAATAGTTAGTCCCTTAGCGGGTGTTTGATTCCCATGTAGGGGAGTTTTTAATGTAAGGATGGATAACTACGAACATCACGTCCGATCTTTGAACGAGACTGTCCATGTGTTTCCATTTTCAATGAGTAAATTATTCACTGCGCGTGTGTGCATATAGTAAGACATTATTCGTATCTCACATGAGTGAATTTTTAAAAACAATGTTCGAGTTGTTTTCATGTCTTATATAATGATGCACCAGTATGGTATTGTGTGCAAAATTATATCATTTATCAGTGGCATTGAGCAGGTGCTTCTTGGTTAAATTAGCACGTCGGTCATTGAGTGTCAATGTATGCAGGGCTGCCGATAATTCTTTCGGGTTATAGCCTGTTTTTTAGCTTTTGTTGAAACACGGAACAACGGTTCATAAATTCCGTGTCAGTAAATGAGTTACGTGGGTATCGAGTGATTAAATACTTAAGTAGTACACATTCGGTAAGAATGAGAGTCAGTATATATACACGTTTCCTATTGGAAAAGAGTTGCATACTTAGATATTATACATCTAATATGTAGGCAGGCATCCGAATTCAGGGATGTCATGGTGTCATACCGTGTAGAAAGCATGATTAAATAGTTAAGTGGTTCCCATGTAGGGGAGTTTTTAATGTAAGGATGGATAACTACGAACATCACGTCCTATCTTTGAACGAGACTTTCCATGTGTTTCCATTTTCAATGAGTAAATTATTCACTGCGCGTTTGTGCATATTGTTAGGACATTGTTCGTATCACACATGAGTGATTTTGTTTAAAACAATGTTCGAGTTGTTTTGTAAACCGTCTTATATTATGATGCACCAGTATGGTATTGTGTGCAAATTTATATGATTTATCAGTGGCATTGAGCAGGTGCTTCTTGGTTAAATTAGCACGTCGGTCATTGAGTGTCAATGTCTGCAGGGCCGCCGATAATTATTTCGGGTAATAGCCTGTTTTTTAAGCTTTTGTTGAAACCCGGAACAACGGTTCATAAATTCCGTTTCAGTAAATGAATTACGTGGGTATCGAGTGATTAAATACTTAAGTAGTACACATTCGGTAAGAATGAGAGTCGGTATATATACACGTTTCCTATTGGAAAAGAGTTGTATACTTAGATATCATACATCTAATATGTAGACAGGCATCCATGTTCAGGGATGTCATGGTGTCATACCGTGTAGAAAGCATGTTTAATATTTAAGTGGTTCACATTAGGTAAGAATGAGATTTTTATATAAAATTGGATGAATACCACTTTAATGAGTATTCTGAGCCCGGAATTTATAGATTCCATCGTGCTGCTTATATTATTAGAGCAGTCGGTCGTGTCACGCCCAAGTTTTGCACTTTGAGTCAAATGAGTTAGTAATGTGACAGTCATAATTTAAACCAGCATAGTTTATGCCTATTTGTTGCATTTTAGATGCAGATTTCTTCTGTATTTGCATATTATATGCAACCTAGAATGGCTTGACCTGTCTTTACAACAGCGCTTACTAGGGCAGACACGTTGAGTGTGAAGTATATAAGTTTTCCTATATGCTATATACCCAGAACACATGTGGTCTGGAAGGAATTGGTTTAGTCTAGTTCAAACTGTTCCATGACAGAATCAACATGTGGTGGACATTGTGCCCTGTGTAACTTTAATGATAGGAAATTGATATCCCTACTCTATAGGAGTTGGCGATTAATGACGTGTCGATGTTTTGACACACCAATCATATACATTTCCAGATAAATTTGTGTATAGTACGCCATATTTGATGGCATTTGGTATTACATGTATATGTTAATTCCAAAATAGCGTGTAAGAGCATAGAACACACCGCTCTCCATGGATATATGGTTTGAGATAATGGTGCATTCCAGTTGGCTCGCATGTGTATATAATAATCAAGCAAGACAGAGCATAATATCAAATAATATTAGTGGGCTCTATATGTGTCTTCCAGATAAGTTGAGCGTGTTACCCAATGAATTTCCCAAATAAATGGATGAATTCAATTGAATATCAGTGGGCCCTCGTTTAAATACAAAGCACACGCATTGCTAGTTGGATATGTTTGCCATTTTGATAGCTAGAGTAGACCAATTTTAGCAGGTCACTTGAGTTTGTGATTTTTCACGTTTGTGGATGAAGAGTTTATACTTCGAGACACTAATGTCTCAGTACATTAACATGTACAATTGGTTTTAACACTATTTATCGTGTGTAATCATGGGAAGATTTCAATCTTCTAATTGCTATGAATTTATTCATTTAGTTTATCTTTTGTGTATATATAATGCACACTTCTTGCTAGTTCGAAATGTAGACAGGCATCCATATTACGGGATGTCATTGTGTCCTATCGTGTAGAAAGCATAATTAAGTAGTTAAGTGGTACACATTCAGTTTGAATGAGAATCAGTATATATACACGTTTCCTATTGGAAAACAGTTGCATACTTAGATATTATACATCTAATATGTAGGCAAGCATCCAAATTAAGGGATGTCATGGTGTCACACCGTGTAGAAAGCATGATTACATAGTAGAGTAGAACACATTCGGTTGGAATGTAAGTCAGTATATATACACGTTTGCTATTGGAAACACTTGCATACTTAGATAGTATACATGCATATACTATGTATATAGGCAGGCATCCACGTTCATTGATGTCATGGTGTAATATCGTGTATAGAGCACGATTAAATAGTTAAGTAGTACACATTCTGTTTGAATGAGAGTAAGTATATATACACGTAGCATGTAGGAAAACAGTTGCATACCTATATAGTATGCACATAATATGTGGACAGGCATCCTAGTTCAGGGATGTCCTGGTCGCATAGCGTGTAGAAAACATGATTATATAGTTAAGTAGTACACATTCAGTTAGAATGTGAGTAAGTATATATACACACGTTTCCTATTTGAAAACAGTTGCATACTTAGATATTATGCATCTGATATGTTGGCAGGCATCCATGTTCATGGATGTCATGGTGTCATACCGTCATAGAAAGCATGATTAAATAGTTAAGTAGTACACATTCGTTAAGAATGAGAGTCATTATATATACACGTTTCCTATTGGAAAACAGTTGCATATTTAGATATTACGCATCTGATATGTAGACAGGCCTCCATGTTCAGGAGTGTCATGGTGTCATATCGTGTAGAAAGCATGATTAAATAGTTAAGTAGTACACATTCGTTAAGAATGAGAGTCATTATATATACACGTTTCCTATTGGAAAACAGTTGCATATTTAGATGTTACGCATCTGATATGTAGACAGGCCTCCATGTTCAGGGGTGTCATGGTGTCATATTGTGTAGAAAGAATGATTAAATAGTCGAGTGGAACGCATTCGGTTATAATGGAAGTCAGTATAAATATACGTTTCCTATTGGAAACAGTTGTATATTTAGATAATATATTATACTATAATATAATACAATATATAGGCAAGAATCCACATTCAGGGATTGCCATGTTGTCATACCGTGTAGTAAGCATGATTAAATGGTTAAGTAATACACATTCAGTAAGAATGGGTGTCAGTATAGGCACCCTATCTTCGAATGTGTATAGGCAGGCAGTGTGCAATGGTGCTACACAGAACGCCGCCACAGTCAGACTAGAGATGGATCACCCCACCGGAATGGGAGATACACAGGTTATACCCACAAGAGCATCAGTTTTTATATAAAATTGGATAAATACCAACATCCCATCCGATCTATGGACGGGACATTCTATGTAGCACTCTACACTGCCTTTTAGTGTTTCGACCTATTTTGTCAACCAATTTAGAAATTGGTGAACCCGCAAGGTCTCATCAGGAGAGAGCGGAATTAAGATTCCTCAAAGTAACTGAGGGATCAACACATATAGGTATGTGTGCAAGGTAGATACAGACTGTCTCAAGACAGCTGAATTGAGCGATGGCCTTCAAGGCTTCGCGTGTTGTTCATAGTAACATGCCTATTATAATAGGCGTGAGTTATTGTGTCATTCGTTGTGAAATAGCAATAAGTCGGAAGCAACATTATGTGCAAGTTATCACAGACCCGAAGTTGTGTGGTCTGCACTTACTACTAATATCGCTGGTCAATATAACACGTGCTATGGTCAGCCCACCGTTCTGTGTGTAATACGGCAGTATAGCAAACACGTAATTTCATTGGTTCGTTAAGTGTGATTGACATGGCCACTGTGTAATAGCGTGGTAGCATTCGGTTCACATGTGTGCCAGATTAGTCCTGTCAAGTATCAGATCAAGGCAGTTCTCACTTTCCTTTTGATCAATTAGACCAGATTGTTGTAATCTCTTGCAAGTGTTGTAAGATATATCTGTATTGAGTAATCTACGTTTCAACAGGCTGTGTGTCGTTAAAAGCCAATATTTCAAGGATTCTGGCAGTCACATATCGTAAAGTACAAGAATTAAATAGTTAGTCCCTTAGCGGGTGTTTGATTCCCATGTAGGGGAGTTTTTAATGTAAGGATGGATAACTACGAACATCACGTCCGATCTTTGAACGAGACTGTCCATGTGTTTCCATTTTCAATGAGTAAATTATTCACTGCGCGTGTGTGCATATAGTAAGACATTATTCGTATCTCACATGAGTGAATTTTTAAAAACAATGTTCGAGTTGTTTTCATGTCTTATATAATGATGCACCAGTATGGTATTGTGTGCAAAATTATATCATTTATCAGTGGCATTGAGCAGGTGCTTCTTGGTTAAATTAGCACGTCGGTCATTGAGTGTCAATGTATGCAGGGCTGCCGATAATTCTTTCGGGTTATAGCCTGTTTTTTAGCTTTTGTTGAAACACGGAACAACGGTTCATAAATTCCGTGTCAGTAAATGAGTTACGTGGGTATCGAGTGATTAAATACTTAAGTAGTACACATTCGGTAAGAATGAGAGTCAGTATATATACACGTTTCCTATTGGAAAAGAGTTGCATACTTAGATATTATACATCTAATATGTAGGCAGGCATCCGAATTCAGGGATGTCATGGTGTCATACCGTGTAGAAAGCATGATTAAATAGTTAAGTGGTTCCCATGTAGGGGAGTTTTTAATGTAAGGATGGATAACTACGAACATCACGTCCTATCTTTGAACGAGACTTTCCATGTGTTTCCATTTTCAATGAGTAAATTATTCACTGCGCGTTTGTGCATATTGTTAGGACATTGTTCGTATCACACATGAGTGATTTTGTTTAAAACAATGTTCGAGTTGTTTTGTAAACCGTCTTATATTATGATGCACCAGTATGGTATTGTGTGCAAATTTATATGATTTATCAGTGGCATTGAGCAGGTGCTTCTTGGTTAAATTAGCACGTCGGTCATTGAGTGTCAATGTCTGCAGGGCCGCCGATAATTATTTCGGGTAATAGCCTGTTTTTTAAGCTTTTGTTGAAACCCGGAACAACGGTTCATAAATTCCGTTTCAGTAAATGAATTACGTGGGTATCGAGTGATTAAATACTTAAGTAGTACACATTCGGTAAGAATGAGAGTCGGTATATATACACGTTTCCTATTGGAAAAGAGTTGTATACTTAGATATCATACATCTAATATGTAGACAGGCATCCATGTTCAGGGATGTCATGGTGTCATACCGTGTAGAAAGCATGTTTAATATTTAAGTGGTTCACATTAGGTAAGAATGAGATTTTTATATAAAATTGGATGAATACCACTTTAATGAGTATTCTGAGCCCGGAATTTATAGATTCCATCGTGCTGCTTATATTATTAGAGCAGTCGGTCGTGTCACGCCCAAGTTTTGCACTTTGAGTCAAATGAGTTAGTAATGTGACAGTCATAATTTAAACCAGCATAGTTTATGCCTATTTGTTGCATTTTAGATGCAGATTTCTTCTGTATTTGCATATTATATGCAACCTAGAATGGCTTGACCTGTCTTTACAACAGCGCTTACTAGGGCAGACACGTTGAGTGTGAAGTATATAAGTTTTCCTATATGCTATATACCCAGAACACATGTGGTCTGGAAGGAATTGGTTTAGTCTAGTTCAAACTGTTCCATGACAGAATCAACATGTGGTGGACATTGTGCCCTGTGTAACTTTAATGATAGGAAATTGATATCCCTACTCTATAGGAGTTGGCGATTAATGACGTGTCGATGTTTTGACACACCAATCATATACATTTCCAGATAAATTTGTGTATAGTACGCCATATTTGATGGCATTTGGTATTACATGTATATGTTAATTCCAAAATAGCGTGTAAGAGCATAGAACACACCGCTCTCCATGGATATATGGTTTGAGATAATGGTGCATTCCAGTTGGCTCGCATGTGTATATAATAATCAAGCAAGACAGAGCATAATATCAAATAATATTAGTGGGCTCTATATGTGTCTTCCAGATAAGTTGAGCGTGTTACCCAATGAATTTCCCAAATAAATGGATGAATTCAATTGAATATCAGTGGGCCCTCGTTTAAATACAAAGCACACGCATTGCTAGTTGGATATGTTTGCCATTTTGATAGCTAGAGTAGACCAATTTTAGCAGGTCACTTGAGTTTGTGATTTTTCACGTTTGTGGATGAAGAGTTTATACTTCGAGACACTAATGTCTCAGTACATTAACATGTACAATTGGTTTTAACACTATTTATCGTGTGTAATCATGGGAAGATTTCAATCTTCTAATTGCTATGAATTTATTCATTTAGTTTATCTTTTGTGTATATATAATGCACACTTCTTGCTAGTTCGAAATGTAGACAGGCATCCATATTACGGGATGTCATTGTGTCCTATCGTGTAGAAAGCATAATTAAGTAGTTAAGTGGTACACATTCAGTTTGAATGAGAATCAGTATATATACACGTTTCCTATTGGAAAACAGTTGCATACTTAGATATTATACATCTAATATGTAGGCAAGCATCCAAATTAAGGGATGTCATGGTGTCACACCGTGTAGAAAGCATGATTACATAGTAGAGTAGAACACATTCGGTTGGAATGTAAGTCAGTATATATACACGTTTGCTATTGGAAACACTTGCATACTTAGATAGTATACATGCATATACTATGTATATAGGCAGGCATCCACGTTCATTGATGTCATGGTGTAATATCGTGTATAGAGCACGATTAAATAGTTAAGTAGTACACATTCTGTTTGAATGAGAGTAAGTATATATACACGTAGCATGTAGGAAAACAGTTGCATACCTATATAGTATGCACATAATATGTGGACAGGCATCCTAGTTCAGGGATGTCCTGGTCGCATAGCGTGTAGAAAACATGATTATATAGTTAAGTAGTACACATTCAGTTAGAATGTGAGTAAGTATATATACACACGTTTCCTATTTGAAAACAGTTGCATACTTAGATATTATGCATCTGATATGTTGGCAGGCATCCATGTTCATGGATGTCATGGTGTCATACCGTCATAGAAAGCATGATTAAATAGTTAAGTAGTACACATTCGTTAAGAATGAGAGTCATTATATATACACGTTTCCTATTGGAAAACAGTTGCATATTTAGATATTACGCATCTGATATGTAGACAGGCCTCCATGTTCAGGAGTGTCATGGTGTCATATCGTGTAGAAAGCATGATTAAATAGTTAAGTAGTACACATTCGTTAAGAATGAGAGTCATTATATATACACGTTTCCTATTGGAAAACAGTTGCATATTTAGATGTTACGCATCTGATATGTAGACAGGCCTCCATGTTCAGGGGTGTCATGGTGTCATATTGTGTAGAAAGAATGATTAAATAGTCGAGTGGAACGCATTCGGTTATAATGGAAGTCAGTATAAATATACGTTTCCTATTGGAAACAGTTGTATATTTAGATAATATATTATACTATAATATAATACAATATATAGGCAAGAATCCACATTCAGGGATTGCCATGTTGTCATACCGTGTAGTAAGCATGATTAAATGGTTAAGTAATACACATTCAGTGTAGAGTGCTACATAGAATGCCCCGTCCATAGATCGGATGGGATGTTGGTATTTATCCAATTCTATATAAAAATCCCATTAGTGTTCACTGCTTCTCACATAAGAGTGAAAACGCTCTTTATATTTACCAAATCAGCAACAGACTAACACTGAACACTCTTTGTAGTTCCACGTTGAAGAAATATATGAACTCGATTTCTCGAAATTTTATGACTTAAATACGTCTTTGTGGCAAATAAAATCCATATAAAAGGATTTGTTGTATTGGTCGACCCATCTTGATTCCCGGACTGGGATGTAACAATAAAAATTGGCATAATTTCATACTTCTTTAAATACTGCTTCTCTGCAAACTGATGAGCGTTGCACCAATCCTACACCGGACATATACAACGGTCATTACGTACGTGTCTATTTTAAGAATAGGAACAGTTCGGGAAAACACATAAAATGTCTGTCACCGTGCGTCACATGAGTGGTTTCATGTCAAGTTAAGTTGTTTAGGAGATTTAGATGGTACGACAAGCTTGTTTCAGAAACATATCTGACGTATGAGTTGTCGGGCGAACCTGGCCCCAATATAGGAGGCGACTGGGGCGAAGTTCTGGCCTTTAAACCGGTGACTTCTCTCTCTCTATCTATCTCTCTCTCTCCTCTCTCCTCTCTCTCTCTATCTCTCTCCTCTCTCTCTCTCTATCTCTCTCCTCTCTCCTCTCTCTCTCTTTCTCTCTCTCTCTCTCTTGACTACTAGTATTTGGCACTTCTATATCAGAAAAGTTGTCGACAAAGTTGATCTGCATCATCCGGCTAATTTCCAACTTAAAGTGGACTTCAAAGTTTCTCAAAATGATGAATAATGCATTGAAACCAACAATATTCTTTAATACAAATTGTTTTAGGAAATATTACATTATGTACGTCATGGTAGTGGTCAGACCAGTGTAGTGAGGGGACAGATCTCTGCCTTGAAGTTCGGCTCATATTGGCCCTCGAGGAAAGGAACAGCTGAGTGGAAAATATCCGATTCTATGCTGCGTGGTATGCTATATTAGCCATGAAAAACAGTTCGCTGGGTGCTACAAATTTGATGTCAACATGATGAGCAGACGACCGCACGCATGTTGGATGACCTGAAAAATAGTAAGTTAACCCTTTCTATACTAAAATGGAAGACGAAATTATAATACAAGGACAGAAGACTTCATATACATTGATGGGAAATGCTTATATAATATGGTCGTCTGTTGGACTTATTATCTGAACATTTCCTAAGGGAAGTACTCGTCAATGAGTATTTAGATTATAAATTGTTAAAGGCCATGACGTGACAAGAGGGTCTCCGTTGGGTGACCACACTGAACGTTCGATCTGCACCCTCCCCCTTTGAACCGAAATTTTTATCATTTACTTTCTGCTTTAGAGGGACATTCTGGCAAGTTATGGCATAGCCATTTCGATGGAGCTGCATGCTCTTGATGAAATTCATCTGTTTGCTCTCTTTCTTGGCAGTACGCTTCAAACACTCACTGAGAAATTCTTTGATTGCCTGCAAGAATTACTTCTGGACGCTACCATTGATTGTAGACTCATTCGTACACGGCCTATATTTTAATGCATCCTGGAAGCTATGACACCATCACGAACTTCGATACGTTCTCCCCTCTCAATTAATCACACATAACTGTTCAAGACGTTCTTCTACTGTATATAACTACGATCACATGCGTTCGACATGTGTCTGGGACAATACAGAACACCAATATGTCGTATATCCGCATGCATGTGACATAAGTACTTGATGTATAAACTATATAGCGTTATTTTATTTATTGTGTGTGTATTTTTGTTTGTCTCTTTTTCAATTGTTGATGCATGTATTTGTAACCCTTGCATAATATCATATTTTAACTTTGTCTTATTTGTAAATATGGTAAGGCAATCTCCACACGTGGAGGTCAATAAATAAATAAAAAATAAAAATTGCTCAGCAGATCAACACTCAAACAGTGTTAATGTTGTTTTTATCGTTGTTGTTGTTGTTGTTGTTGTTGTTGCTGCTGCTGCTTAATATACTGATATATAATAAAACACCTGACTACAAACTCACCGTGTGTTGGTTTCGCCAGTTGGACCTCATTCCCTGTAGAGATATCGTACATCGCGCCTATGTAGAATGCAAAGTCATTATCGATACAGATTTGTGTGGACGAATGGCTATGGACGTGAACTATTAAAACACCGGCCAGGAAATTCCACGATATCCTCCCCTTCAAGCAATGTTCGATATCAATCGTGATTTCGACCTTAGATCCATCGCTGCCAGGTTGACTGGAATATAGTTTTAACAGTTAACAATAACAATAACGTGTTATGCTTAGATATTAATTAATATATGTGTGTGCTTTAATTGTCCCCAATGGGCCACTCATCCAGGGGTTGTTAACAGCTAGCTATTGAAAGTTAAATGATAGTTGTATCATATGCGTATGTAATCTCTGACTAAGTTACTGGCAAATCACTCTGCCCATGTGCACGAATATGCCCATTGTAATGGCCAAACCGCATCTTCGGTCCCAGGCTGATTTGCTGCCTTCATCGTCATAAATTCCTTCCCTTGTCAAGTCTGATTGGTTAATTTCTCTGTCCTACTGGCCATGGTCACAAATGCTTATTGTTTTAATACAATTCAACGCGACGCCACGATTATTCTGTGAACATACAATTACATGTCGCAAACAAAGGGTCGTCGGCGACATGGTATATAAGCGATATTCTAAAAACATGTTGACATTCTTATCTGTCTGTGTCCATCGAAGGGTGGATTGCGACACATCTAAGTGCTTCATATCTATAAGAGCTATACAAACCAACAGGTTAACAATCCGAGCTATGTTGCTATATTTCTCTTTAATCGCCAATGTCGTTGTGCGTGCTAAGATATGTGATTGGTAGATACTCTCTCCGGAATACATCCCGCTAACATGACCAGGAACCCAGCACTTATTTTCCACTTATACATCACACTTTTATGACTTTAGCTATCACGAGCCCGTATTACACTTGGTGCGACTTTTCATTTTTGTTCTGTTTCTTATACAGGTTCCATATTGACAAGGATGCCATGAGCGCTAACAGAAACAAGAAGGGTGAATATTTACCGCCAGACGAGGACAAATTCGTAAATGAGGTATTGAGTTGATAATCCGGTTTGACAAATATTGCAGATCTAATTACACAAGGCGCGATAAAAATGTGGAGTCGAACCCCCTTCATGAGGAATTATCGGCGTGTTTTATGAAAATGTCAGCAAGATTTCTCGACTCGATTCTTTTAAAATGCACCCTAATCGGTCAAATTCTTTTGATAATTCTATCTAAATACATCTTAGCTACTATTCGGATCTGCTGTCCCGGTCGAAAAAGGTTTAGTTTGACCAAAACGGCTATTGACAAAAGTTTGTTTATAAAATAGCGTACATGCTGTAAATTTGTTATCGAAAACAAATTCAATTTCTTCCATCTAAAACATAATTACGCGCTGAACTCTGTCATTTTAAGAATATATAAGTATTACACACAGACACACGAATTCTCAACTAAAATTTTTGAAAAGTGACAGTTTTATCGACATAAATCGATTTTAATTGCAAATCCCATGTTAAATTTTATTATCGAAATAAAATGATTTGTTCTACCTAAAACATAATTATGTGCTGTACCCTATCATTTTAGGAATATATAAGTGTCCCACGCAGACACACCAAGTCTCAGCTTAAAATTTTGAAAAATAAAAGATTTATCAACATAAATCGATTTGTATGGCAGATCCCATGTTAAATAAATTTTAGGGCCCTGCAAATGTTTTCTGAGCTGTTCCATATTGGGCACCAGAGTCCATATTTGACCGGTTCTACCTGATAATTGTGCGACAGTACAGTCGCGTTACTTTATACGTCAACATTGGTCATTATCACTCGACAAATTTATTTCGGTCTATCGTATCAACCCCTATTTCCCCGCGTAGCCTGATTAAGTGTCAACATTGGTCTTTATCGCTCCACTAATTTGTATCATTTCTTCGGTATGAATTCCATATCCAATTATCTACATATAACTAACCCAACCTCTAATCCCGGTCCAATTTATTTATTTTTTTCATCGCTATAGTCACGTTACGAAATATTTTATTGCGTGATACTTGTACTTATATGTCTATGGTATTACTATAGTATACCGTATACGTATATCAATTGCTATTCCTTTCTATATAATTCTGGTGCCATCTATAGAGATAGAGATAATTTCCGACTCCCCCCCCCCCACAATTTTATATCATTGCTGCTTTAGTACAGTCGCGATGCATTACATGGCAACATCGCTCCACTAATTTATGTCAGTTCATCGGTACGAACCCCTTTTTCTCCGAGTCCATATAACCAACCCAACATCTTACCCGGCCTAAATTTTTTTTTTTATTTTCATCGGTATAGTTGTGTTACATACATATTTTTATCATTTGATTCTAATTTGTATTGTACCACTATAGAGTATAGAAGTCCATAAATGACTATTCTGGCACTATATAGAGATGACTAAGATTCTGACACCCCCCTATTTTATAACCTTGTTGCAACAGTAGAGTTGAGATGCATAATATGTCAACATTGGTCGTTATCGCTCTACAAATTTATATCGGTTCAACCCTTAGTTCCCTGTAATGCCCACCCCTCCCTCAATTTATTTTTTTCATTTGTATTATAGTCTCGTTACGTACACATTTTATCTCTTATAACTTTTGCTTCAACGCACCGAGTTCTGCTGCAGACAATACAAAACTGACAACATTTTGAAATGTAAGCAGGCTTCAAACTCATATTATCCAAGAAAAACTCTGGCTACATCAGAAATTTGTGTATAAGGTGTACTCGCATTTGTTGCGTTAAAAACCAAAGGTCCCAAGTCAAGGTCCAAAATGTCCAACACACTGATGTGAGGTTTAACTCCATCTACATACAGTAATGTCCAAAGTAATTGACCACTTAGCCACAGCAGAATTATGGGTAATTTTTCAAGATTTTAAATCCTGAAAAATTACCCATAATTCTGCTGTGGTTAAGTGGTCAATTACTTTGGACATTACTGTAGCCCATATAATGATGTGAGGTCTAATGATAACTCCATCCACATACAGTAATGTCCAAAGTAATTGACCACTTAACCACAGCAGAATTATGGGTAATTTTTCTGAGAGCTTTCCGTTGAATGGCAACAAGCCATATTTCCGACTAAATCCTGAAAAATTACCCATAATTCTGCTGTGGTTAAGTGGTCAATTACTTTGGGCATTACTGTATCCCATATAAGGATGTGAGGTCTAATGATAACTACATCTACATACAGTAATGTCCAAAGTAATTGACCACTTAACCACAGCAGAATTATGGCGTCCAATATGGTCTACCTAATTCTGCACCAAAAACATGTATATTGGATATATGGATGTTTATTGGGGGGGAAACCGATTATTTCAATGATATTTTCATTAACTGGGATCCAAAAACCGACCTACGGGAGCGCGCGCGACTGTTTCTTAAACATATGTGCATATTTAATAAGCCAACAATTGGAATCACAACAGAGAAGATTGGCGGGGGTCCCTTGCGCTTGCGCGATCTGTCCATCAAAACGTATTTAGACATCTCAAGACACGTAAGACCCGGGCAATAACTTAATATACAGAATAGATACATCTATTGCCTGAGTGACCAGAGTGACTAATATTTATATTTGTTACAATGGGGTCAAATAGTTGCGAAGCCAGCACCACAATTCTTTTCCTCCATACTAAATCTTAAAACAACTTCTAAAGAATTATTTATTTACCTTATATTTGGTATGGAGCGTCCTTGGTTTACTGGAGTTCAGATTTGTTAACATCACGTCACCAAGTCAATTACTTGCGAAGCCACAGCCATAACTATTTCCCTCCATAGTAATTCTCAAAACAACTTCTTAAGAACAATTGACCAGGTCAGTCGCACAATTATTGGAAGAGCCACGGTCAATCATTTTTTTTTAAACCAAATTTTACATTTAAATTATTGCTTTATTTAACCAAAAAAAAAATTAAATGAGAAAATTAATTTTTACTACTTGCTAAATTTTATTTTTTAATTATTTCATTTAAATTTTAGATTAAAATTTAAAAATATACAGTCCCAGTATTTACAGTATACTTAGTCCAAGTCTTTATAATCTGTTGAGTGGCCACACAGTATGGTTTTCTTGTCTATACTGGGACTGGGGAAGATATGAGGTGGCGTGTTCTGGAAGACGTCAGGGTGAGTCACGATGCAGAAGTCCAACAACGGATATTATTTTACGAAGACCTTGTTAGCAATATGATGCGAAGTATCATCATCTCTGCCTCGGCCATTTTATATCCGAGCGAAATATCTCGGCTGCAAAGAAGAAGATAAAATCGGGAGACACTGAACATAGCATATTATCCGATCTCTCTGTACAGAAACTAACATACAATATGAGGGATGATTAGGTTACAAGTGCTGAGATCAAGTTCAAACCATTTACTTCTATGTACTCTCGTTTCCATGAACCCATAAAAGAAAATGGTGCTGGTTGATAGTCAAAAGTATTTCGGTAAAGAGATTGAAAGATAGGATACAACTTTCGTGCAGTGATATTTCATTTGTCAGAAACCAAGGGAGAGCATACATGTATTTAGAGTTTGCAAGTAACGCAAGGTGGTACCGTAAAGATAACATCTTATTGCAAAGCAATGGTGAACTCGAAAATCAAGACCCAGACTATTCTCGTCTTGTTCTGGGTATAACCGATTTCGAGGAAGTTTTTGCGAAGTTGTATATCACAAACATCGGATGAAACTTGCAACGTTATTTTAACTCACAAAATATCAAGAGACCAGTACAGAGACTTGATTCCAGATAAACTGTACACCTTCATTTCGATTGTCTTGACTTGAAACATATTTTATTTGTATAATATACAAAAGGGATTGAGGCACAAGTTTTTACAACTTACGAAGCCCCTCTCCCGATACAATAATATAACATACATGTGATCAAGATGACGGTATATAAACGTATTTACATGATGATCAGTTTAGAGATATATAATTTGTATTGCCTTCCAGAGGTTGTGTAGATTTGTGTTTAAAACAACGAGGCTACATTTTGAATATGTGGCACGATAAACGAGTGCTAATATAATCTATTGGTGTACGTATGTTCGGAGGTTAGGAAAAAATAATAATAGTAGACAGTCATGAACTAGGTTTTAGTTTTTGTAGCGCTCTGGAAGGCAGTACCAACAATTGATAAGAACGTGCATGTTTGTGGGGGAGGTTGGTCCATTTGTGAGAATAACTGCCACATAAAAAATTGAAATTTCGGAAGCACATTTAAGTATATTCAGAAGTGATATACTTATGTATGTACACACACCTACATATACACATGTACATACATATGGATCCATATGGACACACATACATACATATAATATAAAATCGTTTAGGGGTCGAAACGTTTAGTCGCGGCAATATATAGCTGTGTGATGTCAAATAGTCTCATATTTTTTTGGGACGAGAAATTAGGTATTCCACACATGAGTTCTGCAATGTTGCTTATTATGAGATTTTCACTGGTTAGTTTCTCAGAAAATTCTGAGCGCTCTCTTTGGTACAATGGGCACATGAAGAAATAATGATATGCGTCTTCATGCCGGTTTCCACACGAACATGCGGGGCTGTCATCGATATAGTTGTTGAACATATCAGATCGGAGTTCACTACACAAGTTACGTAGGCGACATTGAAAAATATTGTATTTTCTGAGTCCAACGTAGAAATGTCGAGGGGGACTGGGCGTTGGATCTATATGTTGCAAGTTGGTTTTAAAGGTAGAAAATTGGTCCGCATCAGTGATTAATTTGGGAAGTTTATTCCATTCCATGGCCATCTTTGGGGAAAATGACTGTTTGAAGTGTTCGGTATTGCAGTAATATGAATAAAATTTACTGGGGCGTCTCCAATTATAGTCTGCAACTTCATGAGATCTGGGGGGGAAGTGTAGTGGATAGATATGATGGTGCTAAATTGTTGACGATTTTATAGAGTGCCTGCAATTTATGTGTTTGGCGTCTTTTATTGAGTGAAGGCCATCCAACTTCCTGTAATACCGTATCACCCGAGGCAGAACTGGTGATACCGCTGACTATCCGGCCAGCATCGATATGAAGCCGGTCAAGCTTTTCTAACATATAGTTAGAGGCATTGTCCCAAACGGCATCTGAATAATTGTCGATCAAATTGTCGATCAAAGTGAGCTACGACCATGTAGATGCGAGATGGCACAAGGACATCAAAATGCTAATGACCAAAGGACAACTAGTTTGTTCGGTTTCAACAACATTTCTCGCCAAATTTGCATTGACAATGGGACAAGACCACTTGCTTGTCACTGCAGAGTTGGCTATCTACCACAAAAGCACAACATATTGTGTGACAGCGTCCAGGCGGGCTTGTAATGTTACGATGAGGCTAGGGGGCATGCTTTGATAATGGGTTCCTTCTCTCGTTTTGCAAGCCGTGTGGAGATGGTGGCTTGTTGGCCCTTTGTTGGTGGAATCAGATGCGTAAGCACAGAACACAGCGCAGTAAATGATTCTAGGCAAGCATTATTCTAGAGCACTTCGTGGAGTGATCTGTACATCAAAGCCACTTACAGAGTGATTGGAAATACAGCTGCAGCTTGGTGGACGATCAGGAATGGGGAGTTGACGTCTGAAAGGTCTTGTGGGTTGTATTGTGCTGACGCACCAAGCACGTGACGCTGGGGACAATATGCGTGTTACTGAGTTGACATAAAATTCAATGTCATACCTTGGATTCACTTCGAAATGATTGGATGAATTTGGACAGCTTGGTAGTGAGAGATCTCAAACGTTTGGGTGTTGGTGCACCCGTCTTAATGCACGATTGATTCTCTTTAGGCTCATTATAGACAGCGATGCCAATTTCATGCTACATCTGGATGCTGTCCGCGAGACGGTTCCATGGTTCGTCACCGCAGGAAAGATTAACTACGGTAAATGGACCCATGTATATGTAGCACACATGTCTGGTTTTGGAGGATACACAACCATACTCATTCGTGCAAACGCGCGTCGGAGCCTTCGTTGATAAGAGAGGCGCCCAAACTTTCGGGTGGGTTCCAACCGACCAGGCCCTCGGGCATTCCATCAGTCGAGAATCCAAACTGTGGTGATATTGTTGGATTCACCCTTAAGGAAGGAGCACAGATATTGTATACAGTGTCACAGGCTGCATATACATAGCTTGACGAACACGACAGATTAGCGAAAATGATAATATAGAGGAAAGGGAAGCCTACCTGGCTGGATACGGATTGCAGGGATCGGCAAACGCCACGGCGGCTAACGCGCAAACAAGAGCCAATACTATCATCCTAAAAATCTTCGTGACGAACCGATGTCTTCTGCCCGGCGGCGATATCAGGGGACATAACCCTACTCAGTGTACACATGTGGCCATTTCTCACGCTGTCCACCAGATTATGTCGCAGTAGGCCTACAGAATGTACCGGCACGTGAAGCTATGTGAACTTTCAAAATGGCACTCGCACCTTTACAGTGTAGTACCATTAATTCATGAAACTCCAGTATACAATGACAGGTTCACTCAGCCAAGAGCGTTTATTGAATGACCGGCAGGTTCACGTTGCCACTTGCCAAATTTACTAACGGAAACAGTAACTTCATTTGGCAAAACTTTTGACAAAGGGGTTTCTAATTCAGTGATTGGAACGATCTAGTCGGAAAACATCACGGGACTTCGACGGCGGATCATCAGTTATGTGTGCCGACTTAGATGATACAAAGGGACTCCTTTCAACGTTCCCTCTGTGCGAGCCCGGGTTGGAAAAGATGTACCGCCCCACTGCCAGGAGTAATATACCACTAATGTGGCATCATGTTTGCCGTGGGTTGCATCCTGTGAGTCCTGGTGGCACTATATGGCTGTCAGTAGTATAGAGGGGTCGATTCGACCTGCCAAAGATAAAGATTGAGCGACTGAGCGGGTCGACGGCGTATGAGTACAGGAGATAAGATAGTAATAATTAGCTTATAGATTTGGCGTCAGCGAGATGAGTGAAAATTAGTAAAAACAATGACAGACGACAGCTAGATAGCAATTTGCATTCACTAAGCAGTTATATCAATATTGAGACGAAAATTATTTATTAAAATGTTCTGTTACGTCCATGAACAACTAGAAATTTAGACAGCTATTATGAGTGTTATCGAATTTCGCGCGTTATACTGGTCCTTGTCTTTGTTCACCGAAAAGTTGAAAACGTAGTAACCTGACCCTTCCTGATATAATGTAAGGCTTCAACCAGCCTAGTGCCTTTAATGGTGACGTATCTCTTACCTGAACTCAATCTCCATTGGGTGCTGCCAGCACTTATGCAAAATGAGAGAATTTGACTCATTGTTTTAATTGAGAGTTTTGTAGGTTACAATTCATTCTGCATTATTCTGAGAAACGGAACTGTCTATATTCATTTGAACATTGTCTAGATAAAGCCAGAATGAATTGCGATTGGCAAAAACACTTCAATAACAAATGTTAGATTTAATTAAGAATATACACATGCCGGCAGCGGTCCGACATATTGTAGCGAGGGGACAGAACACTGTTTTGCAGTTTTTCCTGGACTTTCTGTATAGATTCGGGAGGTATAAATAAAATTTGAATCAGGGAGACCAGTCAATAGTTGATTCTGTCTCTTGGAAATGTTTTTATCCCAATGATTTTTTTTTAATGAAAATCTATCTTTTAAAGGTGTATACTGTACACTAAATATGACCATTTATGGGACCATCTCCTCGTTTACTCTGTGAGCGATCCAAACAACATGGTCATTATAACGAAAATGAATTTATGACTCCTTAAACCACAGTCGCCATATTTTCTATTTCATAGTTCTCCCTTGCACAATATACAGCCGATTACCCGCTGGTAACAATAACTGTGCATTATTTTAACAATAATTGGGAAATATTAAAATATTCCGCGGGTATTGTCATAACAATCACAAGTCATTGTTTGGTGTGCTCTCCACTTGCTGACACACCGGAAGGTCAAATTGGTGTGACTAATCAATAAAATGAGAAACTGAACAGTGTTCGGTTATTACAATGCAGACTCCACTGTGTCGCTATAATCCGGTAATACATTGTAGTCCGATTCACTATTCCGAACGTTAAAGTCCTCTTCCAAACCTAATACGTCAGAAAGTACATCTTGTGTCGAAATTCCGACAAACGAAACAGGATCCTCGTCTGATGACGGTTCCATTCTATACGTTGACTGGGTCATAGTACATCTAAATTCATCATCTGAGTCCATATGTTGGTTGTGTGTAGATCTTAGAACACCACCACTTTGCGGGTGCATTTATTCTCGTGAACACGAAATAGATAGCGCGCGTTAATTAGTTAACACATTTAAGGTGAACTAAGGTCGCTGGTGATGAGTGCGACAATAGTCAGATATGCATTATATTATTAGGATCAACTCATGAGGTGTTGGTTAATCGCAAAACTTAATCAGCGTGTGATATATCGCTCACGGACACACCGCAATCGACCAGCTTTCAAACAGGGGCGGTTGTTCCCTTGAACTCCCAAAACATGTCAGAAGAAACCAGGGACATAGCTAGACACAAATTATATGGGATGTCCATATTCGTCCTGTATTCACCATATATAACTATATTCACGACTATTTTAGAATTCAAACACGGTAATTATACAATGGTCCATAACAATCAAATGAATAATAAACTTGATATCACAATCACCTCTCATCAAATAACTCGACTGTCAACGCGGTCCAGTGAATTCCAGTTCAAAGCGATAATTTGGATTTGTGACAATGCCTTGGCAAGCGAAGTCGATGCAGTGAGGACGCACACTATCAGGCCAAGCAATTTAAATGTTTGTTGTAACTGAAGGTGTCCATGATGTTAACACATATGCACTGGTGTCAATTAGACTTCCACCCATGTGTTATCTGAGATCTAACATCATGTGAGTCAGAAATATTGTGTTTATTGGTTTATACATGCACAGCCAAGTAAGACATATCGCAGGATTGAATAGTGTTCATGGGGCGGGGGGGGGGGGTCGATTGACACATTTTTATTCTCCGGATCACTATTTAAAGTGGCAACTGAATTTGGGTACAAATCTTTATTTGTCTGACAGACTCGGAACTTGTTTAATGGTCATGTTCATATTTTTCGTTAACATTTTTATTGACTTTTAGTTAAATATATCATACATTGTAATATCATTGACAAATTTCTAAGCAAAATTATAGCGAAACTTTTAAATTTCGTCTTGTTATTCTTTAAATAGTGAGGTTTAAGATAGATATTCCCCTCGCTGTCGGGCATTCGTCCAAATAAACACATCGGCTTCGCCTCGGTGAATTATTTTTCCTAATGCCCGACAGCTCGGGGAATATCCTCGACAGAACATTTGATAAATTAGATAAACTGTAGTCATAAACTCATTTTCATTATAATTATCATGTCGTTTGCACCGCTGTCTATTTTTGCACTAATCCATGGCTCAAATCCATTTACGTCTCTTCGTGGCAAATAAAATGCACATAAAAGGATTTATTGTTTTGGTCGACCTATTTTTATTCGCGGACTGGGATATATGTGACAATAAAATTGGCATAATTTCAGGCTTCTATAACCCTTTACCCAACAGAAGGGCCCTGTGCCAATGCATTCTCTTATATAAGAGAATGCATTGGCTTAACACATTAAAAATTATAAAATTGTTAAAGAATGTAAGAAAAAATGGTAAAAAGTGTTAACTCGCATATATAAGAGAATGCATTGGCACAGGGCATAACTGTAACAATGTGGTCAATGAGCCGATTCCAATGATATCCATATGTGTATGGTTCTATTGAGACAGATCGAAGATATTTTAGGCTGTTGAAGCTTTATTTGTCCGGTTTTGGCCGGTTTGTTGGGTAAAGGGTTAAAAGGGGTACTGTAGGCCAATTTCATTTCCGGTAATAACAACGATCTACTATCGATAATATATATAGAAAATTAAGTAGTTTGAGTCGAAGATGTTTTCTGCAAACGTTCAGGTTAATATGTTATCTTAAAATCAAAGTTAATAATTTGATATACATTTAATTTATGGCTGGGGCCATAAATTAAATTACGAATTTCCGTGTACAAGACGTAATCAAATTAATTGACGGATTGTGGATTGGGCAACAGAATCAGAATTTAATTAATCTCAAATCGTCGTACATGTTGAAGACATAACAGAGGCATATACATATTCATATTGCACATGCGTGCGTATATACTCATTCAGGTTTACATATATAATGTTAAACTTATCAAAGCGGAAAGATATGTATTGCAGACAGTGGCGAATATACCAAAACTCTGACAGAAACTCTCATAAATCAATGTCTAATCATGAATGACACATCTATCAATACATGTAATCGCACTAATTCATATGCACATACTCGCACAAATTTGAATCTTCTGTGTTGGAATTCAACGGGCTTGGCATCAGGCTCTCTTTATTTGACCAATCTGCTCAATAAAAATGGTCAGAGCTATGACGTTATTGGATTATCAGAGCACTGGTTAAATGAGGATGGCCTGGTGCAGCTCGACCGGATTCACGAACAGTATATCAGCGTTGGTAAACCTGGTCGAACTATAACAACGCAATCTGGCGGAAAGTATACCAAAGACGGGGTCGCCATTCTTATTAATAAGAAGCATCGCTCATGCTTCACTGATATGCGATTAGAAAACGAGCGTCTGGTTCGAGTGAAACTTCGATTAGGATTTGAAGAATTTGCATATATTGTGGAGGTATATCTCCCAAACACAAATTATACTGACGAAGAGTACAGTGACTGCATTACCTCTCTGAGTAATTTTATTTTCGAGTACTCTTCTCAAGGTACAGTAGTCATTATGGGAGATTTTAATGCCCATATATTTCCTGACATAGAACACGCAGAAAAAGAATGGCCCAAGCGTGCTAACAGGTCGAAAATGTTCAAGTCTTTCCTGGACTCACATTATCTACAATCTCTCGTCACATTAAACACATGTATGGGTCCTAAGTACTCGTTCGTGCCGTATAACACGGAACACTCTCCATCGTTGATAGATCACATAGTAGTCCCACAATGTAAATTGGATCTGGTTGAAAAGATCGAAATAATTTCGGATGAAGCACTAAACACTTCAAATCACAGGCCTGTGCACTGTACAATGTCATTCATTATCCAATCTAAGACCAACGCGCACCCTACCGAGCCCGCCGTAAACTGGTCTAAGATTAACATACCGGCATATCAGGAAGCATTGAGGCGACAAATCCAGAAGCTTGAAACAAGGATATCGAACACTTCAGATATTGACGCATTATATGCATGTATAGTGCACATCCTCAACTCTGCAGCAAGTGAAGCGAGCCCAAAATTTACGGCGAAAAGGCAAAAATATTCGAAATCCTATTGGAACCAAGAACTGAAAAGTTTACATGCAGATATGCGTCAATGTCGGAGGTGTTGGATATCGAAAGGGCGCCCGAATGGAGTTACTAATTGTACGTTCCAAGCATATAGGGATTCAAAACGCTTATTTCGGAGGCGACATCGCGCGGCGGTGGACGCTCTCCAAACAAGGCACATACATAATATTGAGTACCTCGCCAAACATGACCAACCTTCTTTTTGGAAATCAACTAAGACTCAGAATAAATGTGGTACCAACCCTGGGTCTGAAATTAAGTTCGGAAACACAATCTTCAGAGATCCCCAAAACATAGTGGATGGTTGGAGAAGCTATTTCCAAACTTTGTACAGTAGAAGTATGCACGAAGTCCCAACATTTGAGACGCTTGTGGAAAATACAGCCGCTCAACTGAATGTAGCATCGGAGATACCCAGTCGGGATAACTCTATTTGTAGAGATGTGTCACCCGATGAACTTACCCGCAGTCTGAAGCAACTCAAACGGAATAAATCTGGCGGACACACGCGTATCGTGAACGAACATCTCTTATTTGCCACCGTTGATCTAACTGCAGTAATTTGTAAATTATTCTCCGGTATGCTTCGCCTGGAATATATTTCTTCAACCATGAAGACGGGAATAATTGTTCCTATATACAAAGGCAATCCAAAACCAATGGACAACCCGGATAACTATAGAGCAATAACTCTATTACCAATCATTTATAAGCTATTTGAAATGATTCTTCTCGAAAGACTACTTAGTTCTGATAAGTTTGCTGGCTTCCCCAATCGCCTTCAATTTGGTTTCCAGAAAGGGGTTGGTTGTACGGTCACATCTTTCATCCTCCAAGAAAGTGTACAGTATGCACACAGCAACAGCTCTAAGGTATACGCCGCATTCTTAGACTCACAAAAGGCATTTGATAGGGTATGGCACCAAGGCCTGCTATATAAATTAATGCAGAAAGGCTTAGATGGGCGTATGCTTAGAGTTGTTGCAGCTATGTACACAGATATCAAAAGCATGGTGAGATATCAAGGACATCTGTCTAATATATTTAATATTGAACAAGGCACTCGCCAAGGGGCGTGCTATCACCGTTCCTATATCTCGTCTTTATCGATGACCTTCTGAACGAACTTGCCAGCTCACCAGAAGGGCTTCATATAGACAACATTTCATGTTCATGCCCAACAACTGCAGATGATGTATGCATCCTGTCGTATTCTGAAGGTGGGTTGAAAAGACTGTTGGAAACTTGTTACAAATATAGCAAACTGTGGAAATTTGATTATTCGATTGTCAAGAGTGAAATAGTCGTCTTTTGTGACAGCAATACAGGCAAAAGCTCTAATGTAAAAACTGATGTGTCAAAATGTTTTTTGGGACCACACCCTTTAAAGGAGGCTGAAACCGTTATTCATTTGGGCATTCCCCAAAATAATCGTTCAAATCGCTCAAAGAATATTGACAGGGCATGCGAAATGATGAGGCGAACATTTTTCGCTGCTTGCAGGTCACCAGTTACCAAGTACCTCACACCTTCAACTGTTATTACTTTATTTAAACCTGTTGTTATACCGAAGGCATTGTATGGCTGTGAAATGTGGTACGGTCTCAGCGAAGCACACTACCTACTTCTCGAACGGTCATATCGTATGTGTGTCAAAATTATTCAGGGCCTACCAAAGAGAACGAATACCGAGCTATCCCTATCACTCCTCGGACTATCGCCTCTTCGAGTTGAAATAGATAAGAGAAAATTGTTATTCATGGGTTCGCTCATAAACTAGCCGAACGGTCATGCTGAAGCACTAAAAATATTTCTGTTCAATGTGTATGGTCATCTCATGTTTAACCGGCCGTTGATAGGCTTCGCAAGGGATATATTTCCAATTTTACATAGGTATAATCTATACCAATATCTCACTACCTTTGTAAATAGCGGAATGTTTCCATTGCAAAGCCACTGGAAGGAGCTCGTGAACTTGAACTTGAATATTAATACCCCTAACGCAACAGCTACTGCCAACTTAACGAATGCACATCTGACTTTTTTCCGCACGGTAAAGCCTTGTCCAAACTCAGTATGGAGAGGTTGGTTGATCGCTAGAGAAAAACCCAAAATATTGGCGAAATCTCTTTGCATGGCAAACATCCTCTCCAAAACTACATATGACAACGCTGCAGTGTGCAAACACTGTCACTCCTCGTATTCATACCTGATGTCACATATGTTCCTTCACTGCTTCTCCCCTCACATTCAAGAACTGAGAAACGCCTTCTGGTACAAAATTCTAAACAAACACGGAGTGCAAGTATACACATTGCTAGATAATCTCACACCAGAAGCGTTTCTCGCATATGCAGCCGGTGGCACCAGTCATCCAATTATGACGCAATTATGTGACGAGGAAATTCTTTTCATGGACTGCCTCACATTTATATGTATTTTGTGCTTAATTGACACATCCATGTATGATTAATAGCATATAACATTCATGTGCACTCTTTCTGTATATAATTATTGTTTGTACATCACTGGTCATGTCATTGACGGTGCAACTCACTCATGTATATATTATCTTCATGTGTTGGATGAATAAACATTATCTCTCTATCTCTCTCTCGACAGAACATTTGATTAATTAGATAAAAACTGTAGTCATAAACTCATTTTCATTATAATTATCATGTCGTTTGCACCGCTGTCTATTTTTGCACTAATCCATGGCTCAAATCCATTATACGTCTCTTCGTGGCAAATAAAATGCACATAAAAGGATTTATTGTTTTGGTTGACCTATTTTTATTCGCGGACTGGGATATATGTGACAATAAAATTGGCATAATTTCAGGCTTCTATAACCCTTTACCCAACAGAAGGGCCCTGTGCCAATGCATTCTCTTATATATGCGAGTCGACCATACGTCGCCTCGCATATATAAGAGAATGCATTGGCTTAACACATTAAAAATTATAAAATTGTTAAAGAATGTAAGAAAAAATGGTAAAAAGTGTTAAAAAAAAATAAAATTTAGGCAAATGCATTCTCTTATATATGCGAGTCGACCATAGGGCATAACTGTAACCATCACAATGTGGTCAATGAGCCGGTTCCAATGATATCCATATTTGTATGGTTCTATTGAGACAGACCGAAGATATTTTAGGCTGTTGAAGCTTTATTTGGCCGGTTTTGGCCGGTTTGTTGGGTAAAGGGTTAAAAGGGGTACTGTAGGCCAATTTCATTTCCGGTAATAACAACGATCTACTATCGATAATATATATAGAAAATTAAGTAGTTTGAGTCGAAGATGTTTTCTGCAAACGTTCAGGTTAATATGTTATCTTAAAATCAAAGTTAATAATTTGATATACATTTAATTTATGGCTGGGGCCATAAATTAAATTACGAATTTCCGTGTACAAGACGTAATCAAATTAATTGACGGATTGTGGATTGGGCAACAGAATCAGAATTTAATTAATCTCAAATCGTCGTACATGTTGAAGACATAACAGAGGCATATACATATTCATATTGCACATGAGTGCGTAGTCTTGATTGACAGCCGTCTTGTTCCAATAGACGTCTGATAACAGCTGCGGCCATCTTAATTTAAGATTAAGCTCCGCCTCTCGACATCTACCGGCGCTTTGTTGGGATGACATTAACTAACACGAACACTGACTTCCGGGTTGATAACACGTTTTTCGAAAACAATGGATCTAAATTAAAAATCAAGATAAATCTACTTGAAAACGAAATGACACAAGACTAAATCATAAAATTTAACATCATTGAGTAAAAGCACAAGAAAAGAGAGTGCGCGCTCCGCATATCGAGATAAATCGATCGAATTGATGGATGCACGATATTCATCATAATTCATATTGCCTATTGGGCAATAAATTATAAACTGAGTTACTGAATTCACTAACTAACGGATCACAAAATCTATTTGTTATTGTAGGGCCATTAATGCCCTATTCTATATCTGATGACTGTTGGACATGAAGATTAGGCAAGTTTTTATCACTTTATTTCACCAATCAACTTTCAATCAATACTTTCTCATACATGTATGTCCTGTCCATCTATTTGTTTACTTGTTTGTCTGTTTTATCTAAATTACTCTATCTGTGAAGGTGACTTGATTGTCAATAAACTTATCTTTACATATATGATAGGGCAATAGATATATATCTGTGTTGATTCGTTACGGTATTTAACGTACAAGTCATATTTATAGCTCTATTAGTTGGGTTGTACATATATGCTAAATATGTTGATGTTCTTTGTTGGTTCTTTCGGTTGATGTTATTTCACGGTGTCTAGCTGTATCGTCCAGGGGCCTGTTTCATGAAGCAAGGTCATAAGATTATCTTAAGATGGACTTAATCTAAGATCTAAGGTGGATCTTATGATGTAACTTTTCCGTTTCAAGAACGCGTTTCACAAAACAAGATTAAGTCCTACTTAAGTAGTAAGTTAAGTTCCCGCTCATTTAGACTGGTTATCGACAATTTTCTACAGTCCGGAACAAAAATATGTGGGCTTGTGCAATCTTTATGTACGGCATTGAGAGGTTATCGAGAAAGAGCCGAGTCCGAGTTGACATTATTGTGTGACAGGGATGCTGGATAGCGGCTGGGGTGGGGTGGGCGAATCAGCGCATGTATCTTAGTGTCTATAGTCAATGGCCTTATATTCGCATATGGATCTTAGACTTGTATGAGTTCCACGATGTGAATTCGAACATGAGTACATCGCAGGCTCTTAAAATGACGAGCTTTGCGTTTACTGACGAGTGGCGGTGTCAGAAATAAGACAATATAATTATATGGATCGATGCATGACTGCGACCATGCATTCACGCCGAGTTAATCCACTGAGGGCAATGATCAGGCGGCGATTTTTTTTATGTGAGCCCACATAACTCGTATATTATCGACCACCGCTCTCTTCGTGTGGCAATAATCAAAATAAATCGGCGATGTCATCAGGACACACATAGGTCATTTTTCGATTCAAAGGGAAATGAAAAATATTTGTTAGAGTAACTTTTTTAAATTATTTTTATGCAGATGTTTTATGCGGTTGTCATACCATGGATATATATATAACTACGTTTTCATTAGCACACTCGTATTAAGGGGTGTCATCGTTACGGGTGTGTATATCATATATACAGTATGCTGTACAACGGTCATCCCACCCCTGCAAAAAAAAAAAACATGACAAAAATTTGGACAGCCTTGAAAATCACGACATATGGGCGTGGGCATAAACTCAATAAAAATAATATTCTCTATAGAAAATTGTCACTATTTCTAAAACATATTTTGATAAAGAGCGTGTGTGTTACCTTTCCTATATGACATATCTGCTTTGTAAACAGCCGACGGAAATTTTGAAAGAGGAAAGAATCAATTAATTGATCTCATTTTACCCCATCTCCCCACACACATATGGAATAATATAGAGGAGATTGTGAGCTTTGAGCTAGGTCATAATTCTTATCAAAAGTTTAATTCGTGGGTAATACAATTTTACAATATATATTATCTATAGGTCACATACACAGCTGATAATTGACTATATTCGATGAGGCTCGGGGTGGCTAGTTGGTCTATGTGGGGGGGGGGTACATCGTGCATTTCCAACTGCACCCGCCCCTTAATTGAACCGGGCCAAACTTCCATGTTCGCGAAATGCCATGTCCACCCCACCCGTTGGATTTAAACTTTCCAATTGGTATCTCAAATATTCCAACAGTTCGAAATTTCTAACCTGACGCCCCTAAAGTTGGTGATTTTCGGTTGCTGCTGTTTGTCTAAAACAACACATTCCTTTACTAGTTAGAAATTCAAACAATTGAAACCTATATATAGTGTACGATTAATGTTGTTGTCAGGCATGAAATTTCCAATTGCTAAACATTTTGACCAAAGTGTGTGTGTGTGGGGGGGGGGGGGGTATAGACAACACACAACCCCCATTCGCCACGTCCCTGTGATAAGCCTGTGCTCTGAATTGCTTTTACCAAACTAACCCTATGGTTATACGGTGGGGGGGGTTGCCCTCTCCAAACTTTGGTTTTGGAAAGTTTGAGGTACCAGTTGGAATGTTTAAACCCAAAGAGAATTTGGTGTTGTTTAAGGGGGTGTAGTTGGACATTTCGAGGCGAACACCCCCTGTCACTCTGTAGCCACGACCCTGTATACCAGACGACGAATTGCCCACCCAGACAATGTACAGATATCTCCGTAATTGCAAAATAATATAGGCCGCCATACTTGTGATCGATATGCCACTTATTACGTGGGTCTTAACTTTAAGATTATCTTATGACACCTCACAGCAGTCTTAAAGTTAAGACCAAAGTTAAGACCATCTTAAGTTAAGATCTTGTTCGTGAAACGCACATATGACTGAGGTTTGAACTTATGACCATCTTAAGTCCCAACTATGTCATAAGTTGCTTTCATGAAACAGGGCCCTGATGATCAATTTCATTATTGTCAACTCAGTCTTGAAAAAATGCATATTTCTATTGAGACTTATTTGCTATTATTGCACAAATTATTAAATATTGAAAACAAATATACATTTGGTCAAAATTAATTATGAGCATTGAGCAGAGCCTGGTTGAAATGCTACGGTGTGGCGAATCATACTCGTCTGCGAGCGACGGTCAGAACTGATGCTATATATGCATGGTTCTATTAATGGTTTGTATTTTGATGAGGTAAACTGCTCGTAACCTCCATTGTAGACAATTTCACACCAGGTTCTATTCATAAACAAATTAGAAATTTGGCATAGGGAACTGTAGTAAACAAATGTCTGTCCAAATGACTAGATCATTGAGACTCGGGCAGACATATCTATACGGGTAATCCAATGTTAATAATGTAATGAGGCAGCATGTTTAACACAACCTTTATTATTAAACATTATAAAGTTAACATATTAAAGACATATTATGGACTTGTTCGGACATTCCACAAAGCATCTCCAAAACTAGTGCCCTTATGGGTAGCTAGTTAATGGCCCAGTACCATGGAATCAATTTTAGGGCACGTGAAACTGATAAGTTAGTATTCAGGCACCATGCCAACTGGGAGAATGTAGCATTCTACTATCAGAGGCTCAGAGCCAAAAATCTGAAACAAATCGACTGTACCACTCCATTGAAAACATCGCCTGAACTACGCTCAAATATAAATATTTATGACTAGATTCGGGATGCAACTATCAACGATAAATTTACAAAAATGATTCCGCCAACGAAAGTCACTGCATTTCAATAATATATAAGAATGACGGTGTGTGTTGTGAATTTGGAAATAATATTTGTAAAATGTAACTAAGTACTTTGAGGAAGATTATTCACCATTTCTATTTGGTCACCCTACTGGAGTGTTTCACATCACTTTAAAATTTAAAGAAATATGGTCGAAATGCAAATGAAAGAAATAATGTTGAATGAGGCCAGAAAATAAAGATGCTTTGTTTCCGTGCATCGACCGACCCTAAAAAATAACCCGCCGACCCTAAAGTGTTTATTGATATTTGGAGAAAAAGTTTTCTAAATTTTTTATTTCTGTTTTTACGACTAATGCTCATAAATATTGATGATTATTAGTATACAAAACACATGGCTTCTAATAACATATCCCTGTGAAAAGTGACGTGAAGTGTGTGATGGGTTGTGGAGTGATGGGCATGAATTTTGCAATTTTAATTTTATGAGAGTGGATCCCCATGCCTGGCTGCTTTACCTGTATGCCTTGTTTCGGACTTATGGAACATACTCTTGGGTTCCAAATAAACATGCATGCATATTTATTATTTTATTTGGAAATCTGCCCCTGCATAGTGGTTATTTGGGCAGCCCTGGGAATTAAGGAAAATTTGCCTAGGCAATATTTTTGCCTAGGTGAAAGAAACCAGCCTAGGCAAAAACAGATTTTACCTAGGCAATTTTGCAACAATATTGCCATCTCAAATCAATATGATTCAATAATAACCTGAAATGCTTAGTTATTTTGGAGAAAATTTCCAGGCCACTACTCGTCATATATATACATTCCACAAAGCATCTCCAAAACTAGTGCCCTTATGGGTAGCTAGTTAATGGCCCAGTACCATGGAATCAATTTTAGGACAATATATGTAAATAGTGATTTAAGGAAGTCATTTTGGCTAAAGAGGTTCTATTTCTGATAGACACAAATCAATTTTAGTAACCCAATGAACTTGTTTTACCTAGGCAATATAATTTCCTAGGCAAACTTATTTTGCCTCTGCTTTTACCTAGGCATTGCCTATTGCCTAGGTCAATTCCCAGGGCTGTTTTGGTCTGCAAGTTTATTAATTTTGAGGCTATGCAAATTGAAAACAGCACAAACTCAAGATTTGAAGATTTGTATATGATTCTGATACCAAATTGATGAGCTTATAACTTTATGCATGTACAAGTTCAAGTATATTGCATACATGTGAACATTTAAATATTGAATAAACACCACATGCCACATATTTTGTTGATTACCATGTGTGATTGCTTGGCCTATATTGCATGTACTATACAAATAATTGTTTATTAATAGTTGATGTTTTGCTCAGTTTCCCCTGTGGTATTTTTTGGGTCTGCACTGTTATTAACTTGCAATGGAATCCCCCCCCCTGCACTTTTATTTGGAGCCCGAGAGTACAGATAGGAACACTATCAACAATCATGGTGGTGTTTATCTGTACAGTAATGCCATAAGTAATTAGTTTAAACAGTATTTATTTTTCCCTCTATGGACATTCAGATAAATAATTACAATAGATACAAATTTAGAAGAAAAATGGGATTAGGCAACAAGCCATATGCTTATTTGAAGCCCTCTCCCTTGACAATGGCACAGCCCTACTTGACTGCAAGTCAAGTAGGGGTAAATAATAGAGGCATACAAAAGATCCATAGAAAGAAGAAATATGAGGTGGAGGCGAGACAAAGGGACAGAAGATAATGTCAGAATTTTAGAGAGAAGGTCAGAGAGTACAGAGTGTGAGGTGTAATTATATATCTGAACATGCATATAATTAATTTCAAATAAACCAAAAAGATATATAATAACACATTTCAAGGAAATAACAAGTATTTATACATAATTTGTGATTGGAAAAATAACCATGTGAACATCTGCAGTGGTCCATCGACCCGACGACCCACGTTGTAGAAACCAATAGCATCTCGGTTTATGATGTACCATGCAAGTTCAATATTGCAATTTTGGAACAGCTTAAGAGAAGAATCGTTGAAAGCGATTACTGGTTATTATAAATTTCTGAGCTGCCATGAAGATTTTCTTATTAGTTTCATAGGATAATTCATCAGATCCACATAGTAATAATTCACTAGTTATTGTTACATCAGATAGGGTATTAAGAAGTTCTTCTCTGTGAGAGGTATATTGAGCGCATTCCAGAAAAAAATGTAATTGATAAAATAAGTAATTGACTCTCTATCTACAGCAGAGTTATGGGTAACTTTTCAGGATTTAGTACTTAGGGCATTACTGTAAGTATATATACATGTATAGAGGTTATCACCACATATGGTAGGGGTACAACTACTGTTTCCAAAAACCAGGCATGCTAGGTTGGGTGTACTGGCTACCTCCAGACAATGGGATGTAGTCGTCACAATACAAGTACAGTATTATAGTCGTGTCATGGGTAAAATTATAAAAAAGTTAGTGACATCAATTTCGTACCAAGTTGATAGCCAACTTTAGGAAAATGTGGTATGTGAATATTAAATAAAAAACATACTTAAGCATGAAATACCGGTAAGTTTGATCTTTCATCAATCATAATGTATATTTCCACTGTGTTTATAATCAAGCAATACTTTTCCCACAACACAAGTTGGCATTTTATGTCTCTTCAGTCGAGGTGATTCAATATTTCTGCAGCTGGATAAAAAATATCAAAATAAAATAGAAAAAAAAATCCCTACCTACCTACAGCCCTCTTTATTCAGATTGTTTGGCTTCGGCAATACACTACGGCAACAGTATGCAGTGGCCTAGTTTGCTTCAGCAAAATGCTTCGGCATTGAATGCTGATTGCCGTAGGCAATTATGAAGGCTGTACCTACCCTAATTTTTTCGCTCCATTATCGGAAACATACTCTTTTTTTTTTTGCCTGACAAATATATTTGTGTTTAAAGAATACAAAAAATGTCAATATAATTTAATATATAGATAATAAAATAAAATAATATATATTGAATTAATTAAAAATAAATTAACAATTTAACATGCTGACCAGTTAACACAATTAGTGACAGTAATCATTATTTCATTATTTAGGATCCATTGAATGAGACTGGACTTGTCTTCAGTTGTTCAGTGATCAACAATCAGCAGAAAAATTTAATCTTTAAAAAATAAGTTAAAATAGTAATTTTGGGTTCTTAAATACGTTCCACATACGCAGAAAAGAGATTTTTTTCACCTACATGGTGTTACTAAAATAATCTTTAGGAACTCCATATTAAGGTTGATTTAATGATCTTTATGAAGCTATGGGGGGGGTAAATAATATAAATTGCAACAAAAATGGTAAATAAAATAAATTTCATATGATTTGAGTGAATAGCATATACCACTCACACACTGACTCAAGTAACCAAACATTCGTCACAATCAGAGATGGACATGTATGTCCTTTTGTAGCCATAAACACATTTTCAACCGTTGAACTTGACCACCGGGGTTGCTGGGTGCACGGAAATCTTCCGAAATTGGTTGGCCCATAATGTTTTATAAGTGCAATCTAAGTCGTTCTAGCTGAAAATGTGTTTTAACATTTGTAAGTCATATCCATATATAATTGAGCGTCTTACTGTATAGTATTATTCAATAAATTTGACAGTTTGTGCTATAATTCGTTAAAAATCGCAACAACTTGCTCGTAAAAATTTAAAATGGTGAAGTTTGTTTACCACGTTGGATAGGTCAAGGGTCATTGGCGAAAGGTCGAGGTCACTAGCTGTTCCCTGACGCCTAAAGTGTATGCTTGGCGTCAGGTAAGCCCTGGTTAATGAGTGCGTACATACTCATTCAGGTTTACACATATAATGTTAAACTTATCAAAGCGGAAAGTCGAGTGCGACTCTGGGGGGGGGGGGGTGGGGTAGATTAAAGGGTATTCATATTATTTAGGATAGTATGTGGGGGGATATATACATAGGCATGTTAATTGCCGAGAATCTTGTGTTTGGAGTGTCATATATAGAGTGGACAATTTTCTTAACATATGAGCGTGTTTGTGTGTGCGTGGGTGGGGGGGGGGGGGGGGGTAGTATGTACCTACAAGTACGAGTAGCAATGGAAATAAATAAAGTTCCGGGCCATATATACTCGACACTGTGTACACATAAATATAAATTGGATTGGAGCTGTGCCTCAGGGAGGTTCCATTATCAGCTGGACTTCGTATATAAATTTCGCCAGATTCGTTATTGTTCTTTTATTATTTGATGTGAAAAGGGAGTTAGTCCGGGAGCTAATAGGGGTACCCTTGCACCCCCCCCCCCCTGGGACTTAACTTCACCCCACTCATTTTGTTCCTTATTATGTCCTTCAACTTTTAAGCAATGTTAACAAGAAAAATAAGTGGCCGTGTAGACTCCAGACAAGATGGCGTCCATCATGGCCGCCGTTTTTCAGACCAGACCCTAAGTCAGTTTTATGCAAATTATAGCGGGAAAATCTTGTAAAATGTATACAAATGTATATATTTTCGTGAAGCTGAGACATAATGACACTTTTTTGGGCCAAAATTGAAACTCACCATCCAAGATGGCCGCCAAAATGGCCACCGGAAGTTGAAAATATAACATTTTTTCACAAATATCTTCTAGACCAATTCATGCTGTTTGGAACTGGTTGAGTAATGCAACTTTATTTTGTGTTGTGTATATTAACTGATCATTGGAGCAACGAAATATACAATTATTTGGGTCCTAACCCCTTCCGATCCCTCAAAAATTCGATTTTACAGAATGCGGTACAAAATTTCACAAAAAATCACAATTGGGATGCTAGTCATATTTCAACAAGAAATGAACATAACTTTGTAATGTAAGTGAGGCATATTATTAACTATTAATATTCCAAATCACTGGAACCAAAATTCTTACTTTGGCTCAAAATGGCTGCCAATTTGGCCGCCAAAATATGGAAAATGGTAAATATTACACCAGCGTGTCCTGCAATCACTTACAAGTTGTGGTTGGTGTATAAAATTGGCTATTCTGCATTCTATACATTGAATACTAACATGTCTGATGCACCATGGTTAATTCTTACTATTGTCACCCCTGACATCGTCAAACATATTGGACTTTTCTCTCAAAAACTTGACATAAATATTGGCAAAAAATAACTTTTCAGGTTTTGACCATTTTTTCAGCTAAAATATAACTATCTTTGGATTGAAAGGTGTTTATTGTTTTGGTCTATCTTAAATGTGTCTCACTATGGTGTTTATAGACTAAATTGCTCAAGATGGCTTCCAAAATGGCAACCAAATTTGTAGAATGTTAATTTTTTACATATATCCCGAACATTCTCTGCATTATCCGAAAAGATAGCATATTGTGACTCACTTGGTTATTATACATGTTAGTTAATTAACTGACAACTACATGTTCTATTCTGGTTGTCTCAGTTCCGTATGGGGCATGACCAATTCATTTTAAAGTATGCAATTTTGCCGAGAACCTCTTTTGTGATTTTGGCCACATTTATTGAAAGGAAATGGGCAGAACTTTGATACAGAACTATTCTGGTCCATTATTATAAAATGTTAACAGGATACAGTGTGGATGCAAAGATCATAGCCAGGGAGTTACTCTAATATCATATGTGAGGTGAATAGGTATACAGGGTAAGATGCATCTAGGTATACAGGGAGAGGTCATTGTCAGGTGTGAGGTCAATCGGTATGCATGGAGTGACTCTATGGTGTATGATTGTGTATATTCAGTACGGGTGCAACCGTATGGTCATTGGTGTGGTGTATGGATATGGCTACATGGTCATCTATGTGTTGATTGAATATGAATACCTGGAGTAAGCTGGGTGGACATTATCGAGGGTGTGGGTATATAGGGAGTGTCCGTGTGGTAATGGTGGGATGTATATTTATATATCTCGTGGATGTATTATCATTTGTGGGTGTATAAGGCTTAGCTGTATTATCATGGATGGCGTGTATGATTATGCAGTGAATTGCTTAATTGTCATGTGTGAGGTGTATATGCAAGTATGGAGTGTTTGAGTGGTCGTGTGTGCGTTTTTTTGTATATCTGGAAGGGATGAATGGCCATTAGTGAGGTTTACATGTATACCTGGAGTGAATCTAGAGTCTAGGTTGGGCTGATTATGTATATCGAGTGGTTATATGACTATGTGTGTCGAATAGGTATACAAGTAGTGACTGAATTGTTAATGGTGAGATGAGTACATGTAGGTATACAAGTAGTGACTGTATGGTCACAAATGTAATGAACATCTATACAGGGGGTGACTAAATGGTCGTGTGTCAGGCGTAAACCTGGTGTTCCTGTTTGGTGACTCGTGGCGGTATGGCCATGTGTAGGTTATACCAGCATACACACGTGTTGCTTTATTGTCATGGGCGAGGGATATGAGTATATAGCGAGTGGCTATATGGCCATGGATGAGGTGCATATGCATACATGGAGTGACTATACTGACATGGATGGGGTGTATTAGTATATCTTGAGTGGCTATTCGGCTATGGTGTGACAAATAGGGATACAGGGAGTGACATGGCCAATGTTGAGGTGAATATGTATACAAGGATTGGCCATGATCATGTATGAATGTTTTGAATAGGTACACACGGGGTGACTATATGGCCATAGGTCAGGTGAAGGAGTATACCAGGTGACATGGGTGATGGTATGTATATGAAGCGAGTGGCTATATGGCCATTGGTGAGGTGCATATGTATACCGGAATGACTTTATGGTGTTGATGTAGATATTTATTGTCTATTTGGCCATGCGTTTGGAGAATAGGTATACAGGGGGTGACCTTATGGCCAATGGTGAGATGAATGGGTATACAAGGATTGACTATATGGTTATGGGTCATGTTTAGGAGTATACCCGATGTGCCTGCATTGTGACGCATTGCTGTATGGTCACCCGTGGTCATGGGTCAGGTGTACATGTATAAATGTATACAGCTTAACGTCCCCCATCTACATAAACATCATCAAGATGGAGAACTCTCTGACATGACCTCTCTATTGATTAACATACCCTTGAGTTATTGTGGAAAGCGATAGCCACCCAAGATACACATGTAATCCCAAAAATTAAATCCAGGGCTCTCCAGTTCACATACCTTTTTATAATATAACAAGGATTAGTCAGAACCCACTATAATTGACAGCAACTTCTTTTTAACAATGGAAGGTCAACCACCAACAAAATTGGTGATTACTTTCCAATGAAGACTGACAGAAAACAATAAATGACGTGTAGATTCATTTAGCTTAAAGCGATTGACATTGTGTACTAACTACCACAAAAAAAGTTTAAATTGATAGGAAAACTTATTATGTAAGTATTTGTTTGTTTTATTTCAGATATCTATGTATGTATACATTGATGTATGGAAATATGTTAAGTTTCAGCAAATTGTACCAAAAAGATTAATAAATTATAATAAACAAAAAGATACACATGTACAACCCACCCATTACCCAAGTCACTCCATATGTACATAAACACAACACAAATGCCAACATAGTAACCCACTTTATACACGTACACCTGATCATGCAACCATACTTGGTTATACCCGTACATACCACAAATGACAATACAGCCACGAGTCACCATGCATGAACACCAGGTATACACCTACACCCGACACATGACCAAAAAGTCACTCTATGTATACATATTCACTACATTCACGATCATACAGTCACGCATTGTATACATATTCACCTAACCATGGACCATACAGCCACTACATGTATACCTATTCGCCATACACATGACCATAGAGTCAATCCAGGTATACATATGCACAATACCAATGGTGAGCCCTTTCAGATATACCAATACCCGCACATACGACCACTCATAAGTTCCATACTTGCCACTCATAAGTTATATACACGCCATCCATGATCATACATCTACTCCCCATACACCACCAATGATAACACATCCACAACATATATAAATATATGTCCCACCGTCACCAACAGGGGACTCCCTATATACCCACACATCATTCGTGACCATACAATAACTCCCTGTATACCTATTATCCTCATATATGACCATAGAGTAACTCCGTGGCTGCCATCTTGGCTTCCACCCTGTATCCAGTTGATAAATTTGTATCATAGTGGGCCTGAATACCCACATATCATGATGGTTCATCTCAGTTCCGTCTCAAAGTTCTGCCCATTTCCTTTCAATAATATGGCCAGAATCACAAAAGAGGTTCTCCGCAAAATTCCATACTGCAACTTTAAAATGAATTTGTCATGCCCCATACGGAACTGAGACAAATATAATAGAACGTATTTGTCAGTTAATTAACTAATACGTAAAAGTGAGTCATAATTTGCTATCTTTTTCGGATAACGCCAGGGGGGTGGTCATCCACTTTTTTCCATACACTAGGCCGGGGTGGGTGGGTGGTTCAGCTGCGAAAAAGTAACTTTTTTCCTGAGTGGTCGCAATGTTTTCCTCTTACAACATTTCTTCAATATAAATGCCTCAAAGTGTTCAGCATCATTGTTAAGGTGTGTATGACACTTAGGGCAGTGCTTAGGGGTGTAGTTAGTGTGGATATGGGCATGATGCTTCTCAGAAATCCAGATTACGAACCAACTTTCAGGAATTCGCCTTTTACATCCGATCACATTGCCATGTACCAATGCTACTGGTTCCAGATGAAAATGGACAGTTATGTAGCACATGCATAAACTTTAATATAAATAAAATGAAAAAAGCTATTCATTTATCTCATTAATATTTACTAATTATACCTGATCAGACCAGATGACTCAGTCAAAATTGTATCGGAACTTGGCATGGGACTGTAGACTGCAACAACGCATATCACTGAGATAATAATCTTGAGATGGTGGGACCCAGATAAAAGATTGGGCGAGCATACATAGACCTTGAATGTGTAGATATGGAGAAGGCTGCTAAGTGGAATAAACAAAATCAGAACAGATGAGTGAAAAGAAGTGAAAGAAAATATAATATAATATGCAAGTCTAAAAATAATGTGCTGGTCATCAGCAAAATGATCGAAGTCTGCAGATGGCGAATTTGGCGATATTACCCGGCATAGCATCAACAAATTCAACCTCTAACGACCTCATTCTATTTTGGTCTCGACCAACCATGGAGAACTAGCTACATATGAGGGTCCCATATGGTGAATTTGGTAATGCTATAGCCCACTCTGCTGGGTAGCATCACAAAACTCACCCTCCTTGGAGCTTATTCTGCAGACTGCATATGACCGTCTTATTTTCAGTACATGTATTTGTATGAATGCTTGACCTGGTTCTGGCCTTAGCACAGTACCTAGCCCAAGAACTCAGCTCATGGAAATGAAAATTAGTTTTTTGAGATACATAGTGGATTTCAGCTGAATACCTGTATTGCTGGAGAGTTAATTGCCAGGTGGTGTTGCCCTAATAATTTTTTCAAAAATCATAATTGACATAAATTCATGTGATACTATGGGACACATCTAAAGTTACACTTTCTGTGATGAAAAGAAGGTACACTAATGCTTTTATATTTGTTTACAAGTATAATGAGCATTATGAGCTACCTTAGAAATATTTGGGGAAGAATCAATCAATAATTTACTGATCAGCACATGTATTATGTGTGTTATTTTGGGTTTTTCCAGGTATTTTTTTAGAACCTGTTTCGTGTTGTTACAAAAGTTGGAATGACTTAGAAGAACCAGAAATGGAAATAGGGTAACTGTAATACTGACCATCAAGCTTAAATGGTGTGATATTACAGATTTGGAGGTAAAAAGGGGGTGGGTACCCCGCATGAAATTGGAAAAAATATTTTTTCCTTCAAATAGGGGGGTGGTGGGTACCCAAGAGCCGGAAAAAAGTTTTTTCAGCCTAATGCCATGTCACTTTTTTCCGACCCCCCCCCCCCCCCCCCCCCCCTGATAACGCAGAGAATAATGTTCGGGATATGTTAACTTTTAACTTTTTACAAATTTGGTTGCCATTTAGGAAGCCATCTTGAGCATTTTAGTCTTTAAACACCACCGTGTGACACACTTAAAAGATAGACCAAAACAATAAACACCTTTGATACCAAAGATAGTTGCATTTTACTTGAACAAATGGTCGAACCCTGAAAAGTGAATTTTTGCCGATTTTATGTCAAGTTTGTGAGAGAAAAATCCCATATTTCTGGTGATGTCAGTGGTGACAATAGTAAAAATGATCCATGGTGCATCCGAGATGTTAGTATGCAATGTATAGAATACAGATTAGCCAATTGTACATCAACCACAACTTGTAAGCGATTGCAGGACACCCTGGGGCAATATTTACCATTTTCCATATTTTGGCGGCCATTTTCGCAGCCATTTTGAGCCAAGGTAAGATTTTTGGTTCCAGAGAGTTGGAATATTCATAGGTAATGATATGCCTCACTTACATTACAATGTTCTTTTCATTTATTTTTGAAATATGACTAGAATCCCAATTGTGATTTTTTGTAAAATTTTGTACCGCGTTCTGTAAAATCGCTTTTTTTAGGGATCAGAAGGGGCTAGGACCCCATTAGTTGCACAATTAATTGCTCCAATGATCAGTTAATATACACAACACCAAATAAAGTCATATTACTCAACCAGTTCCAAACAGCATGAATTGATCTAGAAGATATTTGTGAAAAAATGTCATATTATCAACTTCCGGCGGCCATTTTGGTGGCCATCTTGGATGGTGAGTTTCAATTTTGGCCAAAAAAGGTGTCATTATGTCTTAGCTTATATACATTTGTATACATTTTACAAGATTGTCCCGCTATAATTTGCATAAAACTGACCTAGGGTCTGGTCTGAAAAACGGCGGCCATGATGGACGTCATCTTGTCTGGAGTCTACACGGCCACTTTTTTTTCTTGTTAACATTGCTTAAAAGTTGAAGGACATAATAAGGAACAAAATAAATGGGGTGAAGTTAAGTCCCAGGGGGTGCAATGGTACCCCTATTAGCTCCCGGACTAAGTTCAGTTTGCAAATGTTCGGCCGAGTATAATAATAGCTTTTTAAACCCGAGGCCGGAAACAGTTTTTGACCACTTTTTTGCATTTTGTTTTCATTGACATATTTTCAACTGTTTTAAACATATTGGTTTATATGTTGCGGCTTGTTGCAATATGAGAAGCACTAATACATTCAATATTGTTATAATTACCCCCATAAATTGATATAAAATGGAAAAAAGTTAATATTGTTGGGGTGGGTCCCAAAATTTTCAATGATTTTTTTTGCGCGCAAATTTTTTTGATTGTGTCTGTTCCAGCTTGCTTGACAGTTTTTATATTGAAAATTGTCTAGTTCACGGTGTAGTTCAATAAAAAAAATACTTCAGATAGCTCTAGGATAGGGTGAACTTAATGCAGTATGACAATATCAGCTAACAACTCATGACAGAATATTACAATAATTCTTATACTTCATGACAGTCTCTTTACTCATACAGTTAGTTGATGCATGAGTGCAATGTATGAAATAAGTATGTGTATCAGTGTTTGTATACTAAAATTTATTATTCTCATAATGTATCAGAATAATGTATAGTTAATAATATATAGTAGACACAGGTAGACCATAGTAAAATAGTAAACCAAGAGTACATCCGGTATACTGTAAACAGAAGTCAAAATTGGAGTTATCCTCCCTACACCAACACAATGACGTTACGCTTACTGTGACCTCGTCTCCATGGTCACATGTCACTAAAGTGCACATCCGTGTTTTTGGATTTAGCACTAAACTGACCATCCGCGTTCAAACTCAAAGGGTTAAACATTATTTTAGGCCTAGTCCTAAGTCGTAATGCGAGGTCGGGTCGCTGGTCATGCAGGTATACATAAAAGCTAATTCGTACACTGCACGGTTCTTATGCACATTTTCCTTTTTGGTATTACTATAGGCTCTATGCCTACTAGTTGATGTCTGAAAAAAAGATAAATTTAATTTTGTGTAATTTTTGTATTCTATTATAGGCCCTAACACTGGCCCTTTTTATCTTTTGTTGTCATTGCAGGGATTCAACATATTTTTCATCTACTCACACAGATGATTAGGCTGGATTATAAATTTACCAATATAATCACATCATATTCTACCTTTGTTGATTTCTTAGAGTTCAATTTAGTTGAGATTATCGCTGATTACTGCTGATTATCGCATAATTATCAGCCAAGAAAATATTTGTCTTGCACATGTTTGTAAACAGGAAGTAAAATTTAATTTGGTCTTTCAAAGAAGGGACCAATATAGAGCGGTTGGTCGTTTTTACAGAGGGACCAACATAAAGCTTTCGGGTTTTGTGGTGGGTGTGTAAAATTTTATGAAAAAAAATGGCAATGTAAAAAAACACCCCCACGTCTCGCAACTTTGTTACGCCCCCCCCCCCCCCCTGTGTGATATACAATTTTTGAGGCGCAATAACCGCCTATAAGCAAAAAGGCAAACACATCAATCTTGTGTGAACTCCTACAACACAAACGAAAATTGGAGGGAGGGGGGTTTTCAAAATTCCTGACCGTCCTCATCGGTCAATTAATTGGTAAGAAAGTTAACACCATCCCTACCGGTAACAAATATAGTTCTCCCAATTCTTGCTTGAGAATTATTCCAATTGACTCATAATATAAATAACATTATTGTCAAAATTCTTGTACTTCATGATTATGTTGTAAATTCGTCTAAGTAATTCGCCACGTCATGATATTGCTTACTTTTGTGGAATTCCATGCGGTATGGCGTAATGATCTATGTCGGTGAAATATCTCGCTACCAAACATGTTTGCGTTTCTAAAAATTTCCTGTTTAAATTCACGCATCTGGTTAACCCTTTGGGATAAAATACGTCACACAAATACGCAAAGAGAACATTTCCAACAAACTGAATTTGTTTAGGAGGTTTAGAAGGTACGACAAGCTCGTTTCACAAACATTTTGACGTCGGGGTTGTCTGGCGGACTTCTATATCGGACAATTTTTCGACAAAGTTGATCTGCATGATCCGCCTAAGTTCCAACTTAAAGTGGACTTCGAAGTTTCTTAAAATGATGAATAATTGCATTGTAACCATCAACAAACTTTAATACAAATTGTTTTAGGAAATGTTACATTATGTACGTGATAATAGTGTTCAGACCAGTGCAGTGAGGGGATATAACTCTGCCTTTAAGTTTGGCTCATATTGGCCCTCGAGGAAAGGAACAGCTGAGTGGAACATATCCGATTCTATGCTGCGTGATATGCTATACTAGCCATGAAAAACTGTTCGCTGGGTGCCACAAATTTGATGTCAACATGATGAGCAGACGACCGCACGCATGTTGGATGACCTGAAAAATAGAAAGTCAACCCTTTCTGTACTAAAAATGGATACTCCAAATCGGTTATAAAAGTATACATTGGAATGGTCTATTATACATTTGGAGGCATGTTAATGATACGATATAATATATGAGCAGACAACAGCCAGACGAAATGATAATATAAGACTTCATGTACTTTGGTGGGAAATACTTACATAATAAGTTCAACAAACGACCTATGGTCGTCTGTTGATCTTACTATCTGAACATTTCCTAAGGGAACACTCGTCAATGAGTATTTAGATTATAAAGGGTTAAAGACCATGACGTGACCATCCTCAACTCTCCAACTGCACCCTCCCCCTTTGAACCGAAAATTTTGTCATTTAGTTTCGATGTTTTGGAGTGACAATTATGACCAAAAAATAAACAATATCTTTCTATAATTAAATAGGTCTAGTAAATTATGTGTGGTTGTTGTTGTTGTTATTGTTGTTGTTTTTGTTGGAACTGGAGGTCTGAAACCCCGAATACGTCTTTTAACTGTGTTTATAATTAACAAAAGATTGCTTAATATACTGATGTACAATAAAACTACTGACTACAGACTCACCGTGTGTTGGTTTCACCAGTCGGACCTCATTCCCTGCAGAGATGTCGTACAGCGCGTCTATGTAGAATGCAAATTCATTATCGATACAGAGTTGTGTGGACGAATGGCTATGGAAGTGAACAATTAATACACCAGCCGGGTAATTCCACGATATCCTCCCATTCAAGCACTGTTCGATATCAATCGTGATTTCAACCTTAGATCCATCGCTGCCAGGTTGACTGGAATATAGTTTTAACAGTTAACAATAACGTGTTATGCTTAGATATGCATAAACATATGTGTGTGCTATAATTGTCCTTTCACAATGTTAACAGCTAGCTCATGTATGTTAAATAATAGTTATATCATATGCGTGTATCCCTGACTAAGTTACAGGCAAACCGTTCTACCCATATGCACGAATATGCCCATTGTAATGGCTAAACCGTATCCTCGGTCCCAGGCTGATTTGCTGCCTTCATCGTTATAAATTCCTTCTCTTGCCAACTCTGATAAGTTAATACATAATGACATCAAGTCTGATGAGTGATTGTAACTATGTGCTTTCTCTGCCCTACTATCCATTGTCACAAATTCTTATTGTTATTTTTTTTAATACAATTCACTGTGAACATATAATTACGTGTCGCAAACAAAGGGTCGACGCCGACATGATAAGCGATATTCTGAAAACAAGTTGACATCCTTATCTGTCTGTGTCCATCGTAGGGTGGATTGCGACACATCTAAGTGCTTCATATCTACATGAGCTATACAAACCAACAGGTTAACAATTTGTATTTACATACTAAGTGTTGTCATCACTAAATCCAGCATTCTGGTTGGTCGGCGCCCACGTGGCTAGTTGCAATTATTTCTCGGTGAATGCGCAACAGCTAATAACTGCAAGCTCATAACAACATCGATACGTCATTTGGGTTTGGAAAGACGAACGCGTAATGTTTTGGGCGCATTTGGATTCGCACAGGATTGACTTAATAAATCATCGGGTTTCAATTGTTCCTGTTAACTTTTGCCAAGGGTGCTATCGGATATTTTGGGCTGGTTTTGTCACGATACACTTTTCGATTTAAATACATTTACAAAAGTGGCTTTTTCGCTAAATGTATATAAATATAAGGATTAACTGTCATGTGGACTGTTTTTATGGAGATGTAACCGTGAGGTAAGTGGTCATAACTTGTATGTAAAACCCGAAGTTATGACCACTTACCTCACGGTTATATCTCCATAAAAACAGTCCACATGACAGTTAATCCTTATATGAACCAATAACTTTTATAGTTGAAACAATTGTCGCACACAAAGGGCCCATGGCGATATCTTCAACGATAATCCGAGCAATGTTGCTATATTTCTCTTTAATCGCCAATGTCGTTGTGCGTGTTGAGATATGTGATTGGTAGATTCTCTCTCCGGAATACATCCTGTTAATATGACCAGGAACCCAGCACTTATATTCCACTTATACATTACACTTTTATGGCTTTAGCTATCACGAGCCCGTATTACACTTGGTGCGACTTCTCATTTGTGTTCTGTTTCTTATACAGGTTCCATATTGACAAGGATGCCATGAACGCTAACAGAAACCAGAAGGGTGAATGTTTACCACCAGACGAGGACAAATTCGTAAATGAGGTATTGAATTCACAGTTGATAGCCCGGTTTCACAAATATTGCAGATCTAATTACACAACGCGATATAAATGTGGAGCCGAACCCACTGAAAGAGCCAACAGACATATTTCCATATAGGGACATGTTGTGTTTGGTCCTACTACAAGCCGACCGCACCCAATCGCACCCGACCACACATCCACCAGGGGGTCCGAGCGTGATGGGGTTTGCACTATCGTGCAGAATAGACCTGTATATACCAAAGTTCCAATCCCAAGTCGATAGCTCGAGCGTACAGGGCACTGTTAACCCCTAACTTCCGACCGGTTCCGTCTGGTACGCAAAATCCAAAAAGGCACCGACCGCACCTCCCCTGTCTGTATGACCACGGAAATGGACTTCATATCATGCAGCGAATACCCCTATGTATCCATGGGCGACCAGGCAAGTCGCTAGCTGCATCGGAAGTGAATAAATTGACCAATACACTGCTGCCAAATTCGCTATGAATGTACGCAAAAACGCCGATAATACCAACCGCCGACCGCACCGCCACCCGGGGACCGACCGAGATGGACATGCCATATCTTGCAATATAGACCTTTATGCACCAAATATCCAATCCACAAACCGCTAGCTCGTGCTGACACGGCCTCGTTAACCCATAACTTGCGGTCGGTTAGGGGTTAACATTGCCGTGTCCGCTCGAGCTATCGACTTGAGGTTGAAACTTTGGTACATTCAGGTCTATGCTGCACGATAGGGCAAGGCCCATTTCGCTCGGTTCCCTGGTGGAGGTGCGGTCGGGTGCGGACGGGTGCGGTCTGCTTTTAGTATGACCGTATACGAGAGGTCACAGCTGAAGAAATCCTTTAACACTAATATCTACTGGGACTGGGGAGATACGAGGTGACGTGTTCTGAAAGACATCAGGGTGAGGTACGATGCAGAAGTCCAACAACAGATATTATTTTACGAAGACCTGTTTGCATATGATGCGAAGTATCATCGTCTCTGCCTCGGCCAATTTATATCCGAGCGAAATATCTAGGCTGCAAAGAACAATGCTAAATCAGAAGACCTCGAACGTAGCATATCCGATCTCTCTGTACAGAATTTAACAGATCATCTTAGTAACATGAGGGATGATTTGGTTAGAAGTGCTGAGATCAAGACCTAGACTATTTCCGTCCTGTTCCGTGTATAGCCGGTGTCGAGGGTTTTGCGAAGTTGTATATCATAAACATCGGATGAAACTTACAACTTTATTTTGACTCACAAAATATCGAGAGAGCAGAGCCGAGATTTGATTCCAGATAAGCTGTTCACCTTCATCGGTTTAATTGTCGATAAAGTGAGCTACGCCCATGATGTAGATACGAGAAGGCACAGGGACATCAAAATGCTAATGACCAAATGACACCTAGTTAGTCCGGTTTCAACAACATGTCTCGCCAAATTTCCATTGACATTTCTTGTCACTGCAGGTTGGTTATCAACCAAAAGAGCACAACATATTGTGTGGCAGGGTCCAGGCGGGCTTGTAATGTTGCGATGAGGCTAATGGGCATGTATTTGATAATGGGTTTCTGCTCCGCGCTTTGCAAGCTGTATGGAGATGGTGGCTTGTTGGCCCTTTTGGTGGAATCAGATGCGTAAGCACAGAACACAGCACAGTCAGTAAATGATTCTAGGCACGCAATATTATAGAGCACTTCGCGGAGTGATCTTGTGCATCAAAGCCACTTACACAGTGATTGGAAATGCAGCTGCAGCTTGGTGGAAGATCAGAATGGATAGTTGACGTCTTCTGGTCTGGTGGATTGTCTTGCGCTGACGCACCAAGCACGTGACACGTGTTACTGAGTTGACATAAAACTCAATGTCATACCTTGGATTCACTTCGAAATGTTTGGATGAATTTGGACAGCTTCGTTGTGTGACATCTCAAACATTTGGGTATTGGTGCAACCTTCTTAATGCAGGATTGATTCCCCTGAGGCTCATTATGGTAGACAGAGATGCCAATTTCTGTTACACATCTGGATGCTGTCCGTTTCATGGTTCGTCGGAGCAGGGGAGTTTAATTACGGTAAATGGAGCCCTGTGTATGTAACACAAATGACTGGTTTGGAGGATACACAACCATACTCATTCATGCAAATGCGCGACGGAGCCTTCGTTGATAAGTGGGGCGCCCAAGCCTTCAGTGTGTGTTCCAACCGACCAGGCCCTCGAGCATTCCATCAGTCGAGAATACAAACTGTGGTGATGTTGTTGGATTCACCCTTAAGGAAGGAGCACAAATATTGTATACAGTGTCACAAGCTGCACATACATAGCCTGCCAAATACCACGGATTGGCGGAAATTATAATATAGAGGAAATGGAACCCTACCTGGCTGGATACGGATTGCAGGGATCGGCATACGCTACGGCGGCTAACGCGCAAACAATGGCCAATACTATCATCCTAAAAAATCAAGAGCTTCGTGTCGAACCAATGTCTTCTACCCGGCGGCGATATCAGGGGACATAACCCCACTCAGTGTACCGGCACGTGAAGCTATGTGGACTTTCAAAATGGCACTCGCACCTTTACAGTGTAGTACCAGTAATTCATGAAACTCCAGACTCTTAAATATACATTTATATTAGATAACAAGTTGAGACTCTTATACTATGGCCGACTCCTTAGCATACAATGACAAGTTCACTCAGCCAGCGCGCGTTTATTGAATGACCGGCAGGTTCACGCTGCCACTTGCCAAATTTCCCAGAAACAGTAATTTCATTTTGCAAAACTTTTGACAATTGGTCTCTAATTATATGATAGGAACGATCTAGTCGGAAGACATCATGGGACTTCGACGGCGGATCATCAGTTAAGTGTGCCGACTTAGACGATACAAAGGGACTCATTTCAACGTCCCCTTTGTGCGAGCCCGGGTTATAAAATATGTACCGCCCCACTGCCAGGAGTAATATACCCCTAATGTGGCATCATGTTTGCCGTTGGTTGCATCCTGTGAGTCCTGGTGGCATTATATGGCTGTCGCGTCACGTGAGCCGTCGCCACTTCGTTACTACATCTCTTCCAGATGGGTGGTGGTTGAGTTGACCCTGCTCCATCAATCGGCTGGTCACGTCTCATCGCGATATTTCATATTAACCTTGTGTTACCTGTCGTATTGTCTTTCTGGTGTTTTCAGCTTTGATTCGTGCGATCCTTGAATAATGTTTCTGCCGTCATATTTCTTCAGAAATTGGCTTGATGATTGTTGAATGTTCACACCTGTCTGAGTGTGGGAAGGTACGGACGCTGGTAAACTAGTACGTGTATGCAAAGGCTAAAGGGGTTACCGCTTCAACTATGTATTCAGACCATAATTCGAAGAGTAATACGTGGTGGCTTCTGGGATAGTTGTCGATTATTTGCTTTTCATATAGCAACTGAAACTAGAAAACAGTGCATCGAACGTAGAAATGATTACTTGCTAAATCCCAATTAATGATGTTGGGTTATATCTTCAGTATTACTTGTTTCTTAGTTTTGATCCAAATGTCAAGAAATCTTCGGTATCTGTCACTGTTAAAAAAAAAGTTATTGCTGGACATTTGAAATAGGTCAAGTCAATCACTACTGGGCTTGTATATGACTCTCGCCTGATTGAATGTTCAAAGCAAGTTCATTCTGAAACTCGTCGTTTAACATATCTTACACACACGCCTGTGTTGGTTACTCCTCGTAAGACTTCGAATAGCAGCAGGGCTATACCTTACTCGTATTTAAATTCGCGCAGCACTATTTATCGCTCAGTTTTGAGTTCGCGAACTTTAAATTCGCGCACCTAGCTGTGGAATTCAAAACTGACAAAAATATGTTCGTAATATTTCCGTGATATTTTCGTATATCTTGGAGCTGATGACAGTTTCGGTTCTTAGTCATTGCTGGGGATATTATATGTCTGTATTACACCTCATCGCGGCGGATTTACATCGTGTAGACAAGTATAACTAGTAACTACATACATCATCATATTGTGGCGACCTGGAATATTAGCATTTCTTATATATACAAGCATTTCAACCATGTCTATATGTTACCATGGTATGTCGCTTGAAATTATGAGCAATGGTCTTGATAGCGGTTGGCCGAATGTAAATATATGCATACATGATGATGTTTATTCATCCGTTCATAATATATGTAAACACAACAACATATCCCTCTTGTGCCATTTTTAGCTCAGTTTTAAATTCGCACACCGATGGGTGCGCGAAAAATAGTACTGCGCGAATATAAATACGAGTAAGGTACCTATGTTGAGAATCTGTGATAACTAATTCGTCTACGTATGAGATATGTGAGACATCTCAAACCGTTGGGTATTGGTGCAACCTTCTTAATGCAGGATTGATTTTCTTGAGGCTCATTATAGACAGCGATGCCAATTTCATGCTACATCTGGCTGCTTCCGCGAGACTATTCCATGGTTCGTCGCAGCAGGAAAGATTAAATACGGTAAATGGACCCCTGTGTATGTAGCACAAATGACTGGTTTGGAGGATACACAACCATACTCATTCATGCAAATGCGCGACGGGGCCTTCGTTGATAAGTGAGGCGCCCAAGCCTTCGGTGTGTGTTCCGACCGACCAGGCCCTCGAGCATTCCATCAGTCGAGAATACAAACTGTGGTGATATTGTTGGATTCACCCTTAAGGAAGTGGCACAAATATTGTATACAGTGTCACACGCTGCATATACATAGCTTGACGAACACCACGGATTAGCGGAAATGATAATATAGAGGAAATGGAACCCTACCTGGCTGGATACGGATGGCAGGGATCGGCATACGCCACGGCGGCTAACGCGCAAACAAGAGCCAATACTATCATCCTAAAAAATCAAGAGCTTTGTGTCGAACCAATGTCTTCTACCCGGCGGCGATATCAGGGGACATAACCCCACTCAGTGTTACACATGTGGCCATTTCTCACGCTGTCCACCATATTATGTCGCAGTAGGCTTACAGACTGTACCGGCACGTGAAGCTATGTGAACTTTCAAAATGGCACTCGCACCTTTACAGTGTAGTACCAGTAATTCATGAAACTCCAGACTCTCAAATATACACTTATATTAGATAACCAGTTGAGACTCTTATACTATGGCCGACTCCTTAGCACACAGTGAGAAGTTCACTCAGCCAACGCGCGTTTATTGAATGACCGGCAGGTTCACGCTGACACTTGCCAAATTTACCAACGGAAACAGTAATTTCATTTGGCAAAACTTTTGACAGAGGGGTTTCTAATTCAGTGATTGGAACGATCTAGTCGGAAAACATCATGGGACTTCGACGGCGGATCATCAGTTAAGTGTGCCGACTTAGACGATACAAAGGGACTCCTTTCAACGTTCCCTCTGTGCGAGCCCGGGTTAGAACAGATGTACCGCCCCACTTCCAGGAGTAATATACCCCTAATGTGGCATCATGTTTGCCGTGGGTTGCATCCTGTGAGTCCTGGTGGCACTATATGGCTGTCAATCGTATAGAGGGGTCGATTCGACCTGCCAAAGATAAAGATTGAGCGACTGAGCGGGTCGACGGCGTAGGAGTACAGGAGATAAGATACTAGTAGTAAAATTAGCTTATAGATTTGGCGTCGGCGAGGAGAGTGAAAATTAGCTTATTCTCGGCAGATACGGTTTACAGCATCTAGGCGAACTATTGGCTTTATTACTATATATTCCGGTATATGCGGAAGAGTAATAATTAGTTTATAGAGTTGTTGGGGACTTTATTGCAGGAAGAGGAAGGTTGAAAAACGTATCATTCTCAAGGAAGGTCGTAGAAATTAAATTGAATTTTATTAAATTTAAATTTAATTTAATAAAAAAATAATTAATTATTACTATCTTATCTCCTGTACTCCAACGCCGTCGACCCGCTCAGTCGCTCAATCTTTATCTTTGGCAGGTCGAATCTACCCCTCTATACTACTGCTGTCGCGTCACGTGAGCCGTCGCCACTTCGTTCCTACATCTCTGCCAGATGGGTGGTGGTTGAGTTGTCCCGGCTCAATCAATCGGCTGGTCACGTTTCATCGCGATATTTCATATTAAGCTTGTGTTACCTGTCCTATTGTCTTTTGGTGTTTTCAGCTTTGATTCGTGCGATCCTGGAATAATGTTTCTGCCGTCATGTTTCTTCAGAAATCGGCTTGATGATTGTTGAATGTTCACACCTGTCTGATTGTGGGAAGGTACGGACGCTGTTATACTAGTACGTGTATGCAATTGCTAAAGGGGTTACCGCTTCAACTATGTATTCAGACCATAATTCGAAGAGTAATCCGTGGTGGCTTCTGGGATAGTTATCGATTATTTGCTTTTCATATGGCAACTGAAACTAGAAAACAGTGCATCGAACGTAGAAATGATAACTTGCAAGTCCCAATTAATGATGTTGGGTTATATCTTCAGTATAACTTGTTTCTTAGTTTTGATCCAAATGTCAAGAAATCTTCGGTATCTGTCACTGGTCAAAAAAAAGTATTGCTGGGCTTGTATATGACTCTGGTCTGATTGAATGTTCAAAGCAAGTTCATTCTGACACTCGTCGTTTAAAGGTACTCAACCCGTAAAGAGGGTCCCCATCTCAACAGATTCCAACAACAACAATCCGAGCAGAGGGTCCTATATTACTATTTCTTTGGCTTTGGGGGTAAAAAATATTTGATTCGAGTCGAGGAACCCATCAAACAAAGCTCAGAGTTATTAGATATTGATTTTTGAAAATTCTTATGTTCTCGAGATGAGTACCAATAACTGCCGTCAATTTGGTAACCTGCTCGAGATTTTACGCCAAAATTATATTCAAACAGACAAGGATGGATAACTCTATAATCAAGTGGGTAATAATAACGAATTTTTGATTGTCTTCTGGGCCAGAAAGAATTCCCGATAATGAAAAATAATAGATTTCTAAAATCGATATCTAACAAATCTGAGCTTTGATGGGTGACTTCCTCGACTCGAATCAAATATTTTTGACCCCCGAAGCCATTGAAATAGTAATTGAGAGGAGTTTTATCGGGTTGAGTACCTTTAACATATCTTGCACAAACGCCTGTGTTGGTTACTCCTCGTAAGACTTCGAATAGCAGCAGGGCTATACCTTACTCGTATTTAAATTCGCGCAGTACTATTTTTCGCTCAGTTTTGAATTCTCCCACTTTAAATTCGCGCACCTAGCTGCGCGAATTCAAAACTGACAAAAATATTTTCGTAATATTTCCGTATATCTTGGAGCTGATGACAGTTTCGGTTCTTAGCCATTGCTGGGGATAGTATATGTGTGTATTACACACCATCGCGGTGGATTTACATGGTGTAGACAATTAACTAGTAACTACATACATCATCATTTTGTGGCGACCTGGAATATTAGCATTTCTTATATATACAAGCATTTCAACAATGTCTATGTTACCATGATGTGTCGCTTGGAATTATGAGCAATGGTCTTGATAGCGGTTGGCCGAATGTAAATATATGCATACATGATGAGGTTTATTCAACCGTTCATAATATATGTAAACACAGCAACATATCCCTCTTGTGCCATTTTTAGCTCAGTTTTAAATTCGCACACCGATGGGTGCGCGAAAAATAGTACTGCGCGAATTTAAATACGAGTAAGGTACCTCTGTTGAGAATCTATGATAACTGATGTTTTGTCGCTTTCGGCGGTTTCCGCGTCTGGCTGATTCCATATTCCCCGCCCCGTTGCAAGTTGCATGGCCCTAACAGTATTCCATAGATTTAGAGTCCAATAGAGCGTAAAAAAAACAATGCCGACATGGGCTTATTTGGAAAGATCCAACCAAACTGGGGCATGCAAAAGGTATTTTGCGAACATTGAAGTTTGGTCTGGCTCAAGGTTGAGGGGAGCAGCTAGAAATGTCAAGGTAGAAATACACGATTTCTGGCCATTTTTACCATTTCGACGGGGTACTGTATTACAACCTTCTGCTGAGCCGTGGTAATTGATAAACAGCACATGAATGCTTCGTTACAGAAATGATCAGAGCATTATCTGTTTGTATTTTGACAGGAATTGTCTATCTCATTACAAGTTGAATTATCTCCCTTAGACTAGACTGAAAAATCTTCATTTTAACCACTGTTTGGCTATATAACCACGATAAAGTGAATGTCAGTTTACAATCACCTTATGAAATATGTGTAAGATATATTAACAAAATAAAGAAAAGTTATTGCATCAATTCTGAAATTTTGTCTTGGAAGTTCAGACGCTGTTTTCAAGGGTTCCCTCTAATAGCTTATCAATACCACTTAGGACAACAGGGGTGGTATTCACCAAGCGAGACTATTTTATAAACCAGCTAGGTAGTTTATTTGGTAGTGGCTGAACGCAAATGTATCTTCGCTTTAGCGCCAACGAGACACGCTGTCGATGATGTGATTGATCCAATCTATCAGATTTGTCACTTGTCAATGGACACCATCTCACGACCAATCCGTGAACACTCACCGGCCACAATCAGCATACATGTATAGCGGTATAATTTTTGGGTATAATTGTATGGAGACTCATGCTGGCGTTTTATACATCTGCAGAATGAGTTTCAATGACATTATTGAGATTTTTTAATTAGCACAGCGTGAAAATGAAGAGCCAAGAAGACAACGTCTCAGAAGAATTTTAAGGGACAGATCAAGCCCACTTGAACCCAATATTTGCTTCTAACTATAAATTCTATGTCTATGGAGTTATAATTTTTAATTTCCATTCTTTATTCGAAAAGTTGTGTATTTATTCCACACACCCCACCCCGATCCAAAATGAACGCCCTCTAAATGGGTTCAAATAGGACGCCATATATACATGTAGGCCTTGACCGATATAGGCCAAACAAAGGCGGTGGCCATTTTGGATCGGGTGGGTGTGTATGGGGTGAATTTTAGAGTGGTTTGGGCGACTATAGCTACAACACACTTTGTTTGAATTAATCGGTCAATGGCTGGCAAATGGCTGTGGCCATGGAGTAATTTTAGAACAAATGAAGTGGGTATATCAAAATCTTGAAGCTCGAATGAGCCATGTCCGTTTTAAAACAATTTAGTTTAAATAGCATGAATGTAGTTTTACCTGTATGGTGTTATTCCATGAGAACGGAGTTTGTATCACTTACTTCTAAAATTAAAAGCTTATAATTTGTTACCAATTTAAAGGTACTCAATCCGATCAGACGCTCCTAAATTACTATTTCTTTGGCTTCGGGTGTAAAAAATATTTGATTCGAGTCAAGGAACCCACCCATCAAAGCTCAGAGTGATAACTCTTGGATATCCATCTTCATCCGCACCTTCGTCCGTTCGACCACGTACTTCTGGTCCACAAACAATAGAAATAGCAAACTTCAAACATCAATATCTAATAACTCTGAGCTTTGATGGGTGGGTTCCTCGACTCGAATCAAATATTTTTTAGCCCCAAAGCCAAAGAAATAGTAATTTATGAGCGTCTGATCGGATTGAGTACCTTTAATATTAATGTGTCTAACTGAAGTGCAATTGTGTGGTACTAAAATTAGTTCAGGAATATGCATTACCCCATACTATTAGTTTTATTTATGGCTTATTGTTTCAACCACTATATGGTATATCGTAGTGTCACAACACATTCAGTTTCGATGGCACATGGGGATCACCAAAATGTTATCTTCATTATGACATAACGCATGGGGAGGCGCCGGATTGCCCGACTCGTGTGTTACCAGCCCCTTCAAGAGAGGGGCGGGGGAGCTATACAGGATTAGCCATTGCAGATTGCAACCCTCCCCGACGGGGGGCTTTAACTAGCTCCAACCCCGATACCCCAAAACCCATCTGGTACCACCCTTGACATATAAAGAATTGAATTTTGTTCTCATAATTCGATTTTCACAACTATAATTAATTGGGAATTTGTTGTTGTCACACCATAAGTCACACATTTGCCTACTTTTTATCACAATATTGGACTGAAATGACCATCAGTTGGATATTAGGGAGTGTCATATTGGAAATTTCCATCAGGTGGAAAGGTTTAGATTACTAGGATGTTGCTGTTTTTAAGTTCAGATTAAATTATTTTCTCCATCCGCATCGATCAAACATTGGTCCTGGTCCCCTGGTGGGGGGGATTGGACATTTCAAGATGGACCCCCCCCCCAACACCGGAGACCCTCTAGCCACACCCATACACATTCCCTCATGATGGTTAAGATGTCCAATCGTTGGCACCACATTAGTTCCTATAATGTTGGACCCATTTCGAATGGACGGACATATTTACATTCAATATACTACATATAAGTTTTGGTTGAAAATTGCTCACTTGCAATTGCTTCTGGCTGGTTGTCGTCGTACTCATTGGTCATCTCCAGAAACTCTTCAGGCAAAAACTCAAGAATTCTAGCAGTGTCATCGCTAATAACACCTATTTGGATGTCAACCTCCTGTTCCACCTGGTCCGTGGTCTGTTTTTCTTGCTTTGCCTTAATCTTCATCCGCTTCGACAGCACTTTCAAATCTTCTTTTTTTTTTTGGTCTTTTGGTTCTATTTGGAAATTTCCCTGCCATTTCCAAAGAAATTTCTTTCCAGACATAATTTTTCCAGCGCTGGTGGATGGTGCCGGTATCTTTATTCTCTAGGATTTTTATGCTTCTCTGCACAATGCCCAAACAGTGTTTCGCTCATCGGCTGTGTATTTAGCACCCCTTCCTTTCCCTAGGTTACTCATGATTGAACGGAACCAAACGTGTACTTTTACGCGCAGCATGTTTTATGTGACCGGTGGTCAATCTATGATTGCCGCCAATCACTTTGATTGGATAATCCTATACCGCGCGCCGATGTCTTCCCATCGATGTCCACCGATAGCTTCGCACTGAGCGTCGCCTCGTAAAACTACCTGGACTATATTATAAACCCAGCCGGTGAATACCACCCCAGGTGTTTTTCCTCAATTAATTGAATATCTTCTATCGCTCAGTTGCTCTTTTTACCTCTCCCCTCTCGCTCAGTTGCTCCTTTTTCCTCTCCTCTCTCGCTCAGTTGCTCTTTTTTCCCTCTCCTCTCTCGTTCAGTTGCTCCTTTTCTCCTCTCTTCGAATGCACTTTTCTCTTTTCTACGCACGATCACCCTACAAAAAAAAAACCCCGAACCGAAAAAGGAATGGGGCCGCGCGCGCGCCTTTTTTAATACCTAAGAACAATTACTCTAAAAGAAAAATAAACGTACTCTTAAAGCGGCGTTTGTATACCACACCATATTCTCTCTTCTTTTCGCTGATATAATGACGATCGTTCTTCCTATATGTTTCGAGATAATGCACGGGTGCCATTTATGCGGAAAGATCTTATTGACGAACTACAATCTACAAAGACATAAGAATAATAAACACGGAGTTATGTCAAGAACGAAGAGCGATATATTCGGGGGATACGAAGACACTGCGTATGACCGAGAAACGGTTCTAGATTCGGACGAAGGTGAACTGGAAAAGTTATCGGATTCGGAGGATGATACTGTCGCCGGAAGTAGAGCGGTAATCGGCCGTAAGAAAGCTGCGCGATGTGCAGGCGAGATGAACACATTCAAAAGTATGTTGAAACGCGTCAACGATGATGCGGAAGCGGTGGAAGTGGGGTCTGGTAAGGTTGATCAACTGATGGAAGAAGAGGGCGTGTCTGAAGAAGAGGCTGAGTAAAAAGCTCAACGAGAATGCATCGACACAGAGTTTGGTCTCTTTCTCAAAAGTTACAGACGGTTGATAGAATACCAGCATCGATTGAAAACATCCCCCACACATAACACTATCATGACGAAAATGGTCAAACTGACCAAACGCGGATATAATAATGAATGGGCTGCGGATGAAGCTATGATAAAATTCAAGAAACTCCTAGAAATAAATCTAACGGTTGAAGATTCAGACAATGATTACATTTCAATAAACTTCATCAAAATGTTATTCTCGTCTTCGTTATATATTCATATTTGGATGGGAGAGAAGATGGATGATAGCTCAAACTTAGCAAGTCAAGTTGAGCTAAAAAAAACAGACTTTATAAAAACAGATTCTAAACACAACGAAGATGTCGAGAATCATTGGTGAGACAAGCACACATTGTTCACCATATCATAAATATACTGGCCATTATCGCTCTTTATTATTCCATGCTTTCCATGTCATGAATAATTAAACCCGAAGCATAGACCCCGTATATTACAACATCATCTGGTATATTTATCTACCTATATTGATCCCTGGAACCATGCAGACTGTAATTAAACAGGTGTGCGCATTACTAAGTACAAGAAAACCATAGTTAGAAATGGTAACGCGCTCAAGATCATATATTATATACCCATGATTGTAATTATAGAATATAAAATATATTGGTTTCACGAATGACCAACTCATAGAATTAATCGCCTTGCACTTCTTGGCATCCGACTAACAATTGAAATTGAAATTCCCAACAGTTTCTGGCAGGCTTATGAGTGCACCTTTAAATTTGGAGGGCATTCAGTGCAACTGTTTATCTTATTTTTGTGTTAGTCAAAAGTAATTGATAACTTTGATTTTAATGTGAATTGTATGTCTATGTATTGTTGTATTAAGTCAGGATTGGTAAAATTATATCTTTAATTAGTCAGTCTAATTAATACAAGTAACTTTTGTTACATTTTAAATAGTTTAATAATTTTTATTAAAATTTTTAGTTATCAGTGAGTCAAAAAAGCCATGAGCTAATAAAAATGGCAGACAATTGTTTTGCACTTCAATCATTTGTGAAAATTACAAAATACAAGAAGATGTTACATTGAAACATCATAATGGTGCTTTGCACACATACTAGAGTTATTGTGTTTAAAGTTAGAGAAGAGTTTTTCAGATTAGACTCAGTTTCAAGCGTTTAAAGGGGTACTGTACGCCATTTTCAATAAATTCCCGGTGATAACAACGATCTAGTATCGATACTATATAGAAATATAAGTAATTTGAGTCGAAGATGTATTCTGTAAACGCTCAGGTTAATAGGCTATCTTAAAATTTAATAATTTAAAAGTTAATAATTTAATATAAATTGATTTTATGGCTCCAGCCATAAAATGGCGTCTCTTAAAATTGGAATTTCCGTGTACAAAACGTAATCAAATTATAATTGAGGGATACTGGATTAATAAAACAATTGCACACACGATCGTTTGAAACATTATGCTTATACGGGGAGAAAACCCAAGCCACTCATTGACTAGTGGCCATACACTAACTTAAATGAGTATATGGGACTACTAAGCATATACTATAATGTTTATTTGATTCATTTGGTTGAAAACTGTACAAAAATTACTCGACAACGACAATTTGTATTTTTGCATTCCGGTAAATTTGCCATCCGTAACAATACTTCGTACTCAACATACTTTCAAAAAATGGAAAAGTTGTTACCTTATTCTCCGACTCGGGGATTATAGAAACCAACAACAACATCTTGGGTACAGTACCCCTTTAAGACATATTGTGTACATAAAATGACTCGACCTGAAGCATCCGATATCTGATCTCAAAACCGAACTAAGCAACTATCTGATGCTATGTTATATTGTTTATTTACATGTACTAAATTATAATGTTTTATTGGTCAAATACAATATTATTTTGATAAAAAACGTGTTTCGCGGCTGAAGGACCACGTGCAACCCCTCGCCTATACATTACATATATCGTACATGTATCAGTAAATGTTCCATGGATTTTTGGGGACACTGTTATCAGGGAATGATCTGCCAAAAGCATATCCAAAAGGCCTGAGCGGGGAGGTTCCGGGGGGGGGGTGTCCCCCTGCTGATGGTCGGGTCTGGCGGTTGTCCACATGAACTGTTTTGTTAAATCCGTTGTATTGAGAGTTTAATTTGTCAAGCGTAACTTTGGAAATTTGTATATATGTATGGGATTGTAAATGATTATAAGTTATTGTCAGATAGCCTTTGGTTCAATGGATTATGATTATCCTGCTTGAAATGAGATTTACCAGTACCGTTTAATATCACTCTAATTCATATATTAGGCTATTTTATAAAAATTCAAGTGAGAGACACTTACATGTATATAATATACTACATGTAGTAGTGCAGAAACAATGTATATTAAAGGTACTCAATCCGATCAGAGGGTCCTATATTACCATTTCTTTGGCTTTGGGGGTAAAACGTATTTGATTCGAGTCAAGGAACCCATCGAACAAAGCTCAGGGTTATTAGATATTGATTTTTGACATTTTTTATTTTCCCGATGAGTACTAATAATTGCCCATAACTTCGTAATTTGCTCGAGATGTGTACACCAGAAACACTATTCAAACAGACAAGGATGGATAACTTTAAAATCAAGTGGTAATAATAGCGAAATTTTGACCGAGAACATCCTTTTGACGCCATGTTCTGGGACAGAAAGAATAGAAATAACAAAACTTCAAATATCGATAATCACCCTGAGTGTTGATTGGTAGGTTCCTCGACTCAAATCAATTATTTTTTACCCCAAAGCCAATGAAATAATAATATAGGACCCTCTGATCGGATTGAGTACCTTTAAGTTAGAAATTACTATTAGTACTAATCTCTATGTTAATTATTAATTTGGTATTATGATATTCCACCTAATAACCATGTTGAATTGATCAAATTGTCACTGTTCCTGCACTGTATTGTGTAATTTCACTTGAATTTGATTGAAATACGGAAGTAGCTGAATGGTAACAAACCTGAACTCAAACTATTTGAAGTTTTCACAGATGAAAGCCAAACATGCTTTACAATATGATTCCAACAATCTTTTTGTAAAATAAATGTCTTATGTCAATTTACTGGTACCGGTATATAAATGTTTTGTTATGATATGAATTGGGACCTGAATTTTTTTTGGTTTTTTTTTTTGGCACCTGCAGTTTGGTTGCCCACATCGGTAAGCGGTATGAAAACTGGCTTTGATAGGTCCCTGTGTATGTAAAAACAGACACACTCGCCTTGCATTAGAAGAAATTTAAATGATAATAAATTCATAATAATGGCAATTATTCGCAATGGGTTGATTTAAGAAATTTGCTAAATCAGCAAACAGCAATTTGGCAAATAAATTTGTACCAAACACTGACAATGGGTGTTCTTACACAAATTGTATTCAGCGATATGTGTGCTGAAATATTCTTAAATATATATCTGAAAACTCTCTGGACCCCGCACCGAGTACCAGATTGAACTACAAGTAGACGCCTGTGATAACAACAAAATGGCACAAATTTACAGTCCTGAGTCTGATACTATACTAATCTAAAATATGCTAATAACAAATGGCCATATTTAAAGCATAATTGTACCACAAATATGCATTGCAATTACGCCTCTTGTTGTAATTATAATGTCACCTTTCTCAGGAGGTGTTCGTGCAGAATATATACCGGATATTCGTAGTATCGGACCTTCGGATTATGAGACCTTCGGATTATTGGGTATTCGGAATAAAAAGCTACATAACCAAAGCCCGACAGACAAACAAAACAGAAATGAGTTTTATTTATTAGTATTATTATATTGTATTGTTTTGTAGCGTACTGCTCCTTTATTGATGTTTATGCAAATATATTGTGTCGTATAGTACTCTCCCGATGACTATATTTCAGAACCATACAGCAATATAGGCATAGAGTTCAGGTTTGTTACCATTCAGCTACTTCCGTATTTCAATCAAATTCAAGTGAAATTACACAATACTATACTCGCGATTTTACAGTCTATTTATAAGTCAAGTTATTATTCCGTTAAAACTTCAGTAGGATTTGGTCCCGCTTTATTGTCGAAAATAGGAGTAAGGCAGGGGTACTCCCTATCACCCACTCTTTTCAAAATATTCATAGACGATATTGGCGGCAAATTAACTAACATGTCTAACCCGTGCTATTTGAACAATCGTCCGATTACGCATTTACTTTTCGCTGATGATCTCGTTTTACTATCTGAAACGCCTGATGGTTTGCAGAATTCTTTGCATGAATTGGAAAAATATAGTTTTCGAAATAATCTAACAGTTAATGCAGACAAAACAAAATGCATGATATTTAAATCAAATAAGCGGAAGTTAAATATAGACAATACATTTTAAATCAACAATGAGTTGCTAGAAAGAGTTGACGAATATAAATACTTAGGTCTCGTCTTCACTTCTGACGGTAAAATGTCGAAAGCTTGTGAAAATTTAAGTGGGAGAGCTTCTAAGGCTATGTTTTTCATGACGAGCTCACTGAATTCACATATAGAATTGTCTCTCAATACTAAATGTAAGTTGTTTGACAAATTAATAATGCCTATATTGCTGTATGGTTCTGAAATATGGGCATCCGAGTTAAAAAATCCATTTATTGACACTAACCCACTTGAGCAAACACACTTGAAATTTTGTAAGAATATACTCAGGTTGAATAAAAAGGCCTCAAATCATGCTTCGAGGGCTGAACTGGGTCGATATCCCATAGCAATTAATGCTATTGGTAATATGTATAAATATCTAACTAAACTGCGTGCATTAAAATCAAGAACTTTAATGCATGATTCTTTTAGGGAATCCCTCATGTCTAATCAATCAACTTGGGACGCACAGTTAGTCAAAAGTGGTATCAATATATCACAATCTAATACAACAGTAAGAGTGACAGACAAACTAATAATTGAAAGGTTAAAATCAGAACATATAAATAAGTTCAAAAAAGACATTTTCGATGACGACAGACCAGGTGGTGCTAATAAATTGCGAAATTACAGAACTTTTAAAGACAATTATGACATAGAACCGTACCTGAGGCACGTTCGATCGTCCGCGGCAAGAGAGATGTTCACTCGACTACGTGTTAGCAATCATATTTTAGCTATAGAAAAGGGTCGACACACGCAACCGAAGACGCCATTAAAAGACCGAATTTGTCACATGTGTGATGAACGTAAAGTTGAAACAGAAAAACATTTTATTATGGAATGCAGTGCGTACGCTGACTCTAGAAAAGACTTGTTTAATATTGCTCAAAAGTATAGCATAGATTTCATAAACATGAGTGATGATAATAAGTTCATCTTTATAATGAAAAACAAAGACAAACAAATAATCAATTCCGTGTGCAACATGATCCGGTTATTCTTTCTAAAAAGACAGAATGTCAATATGGGAAAAATGAAAGTTGAAAGTATTAATTTATAATACTAATGATCATTTATCGTACATATGCATAATTAAATGTATTTTATTTTAATGTGTAACTTTTCATGTATTAACTGTTATTTGCAACTGCCTCCATTTGGTGTATTGCAATAAATCATCTTATCTTATCTTATCTTATAGTATTGGGTAATGGGTACACACAAAACTCATTTTTTTTACATTCTGTTACGTAAATTATGATCTAATGGAACTGGACCGGGTTCTAACAAACGGGAACGTAATTCGAGATTCCAAACTGTACTGTGTTGTTGTATGGTAGTTGTTGGTGCATGGTGGTGGTGGTGGTGGTGGTGGTGGGAGACGTTGTTTGTGCACGGAGTCACTACAATATAATATAGTTATTACCGGAATCACGTTCAGAAAGGACGTCTTACTTGTCGCACATCCATTTGAGCAATGCATATTCATATGGCGCAAATCGCTTTTAAAAGTAACAATTATGGTCTTCCATATATACCGGTATCTGCACTCGCCGCAGTTGACCTTTGCACTTTGGTGCGAATAACGAATAAATCGATAAAATGGCTTCCGACTCCACGTGTTTTGTGGGTTTGGTGAATTCGGCTGTATGGGTATTGCAGGTGGAAAACGTTAAATATTTTCAAATGGAATTGTAGTCGGGACACGTGGTCATCTGTCACTAAGTTATTTTTTGGGGTGAAATGTGGTTTCGCGTTGTTTGCGTACGAATGCCAAAGGCTATTTTCCAAGACATTTTTCTGCCACTTAGAATACATTCATGGTTTCCGATACTCCAAACCTGGACCTACATTTTGATATATCAATTTAGTCTGTGCTCGCAGTTATCGTCAAAAACGAGCCTCCGAACCTAGCCCACCCTCATCGACAATGCATATTCCCAAATTTAGGGGAATCCTACCTTAATCCGTCCAAAAATGTAAATTCTATAAATAAAACGCCCATGCACCCACTGTATACCAAGAAACAGCGAAACATTATACACGCGGAGCGCGAAATGATGCGGCTCGAGGGGTCAGGTTACTACGTTTTTAGATTTTTACAGCTTTCGACCAGGAACCAGTCTATTCAACAAGAGACATTGAGTGCGCACAAATAAACAGACACGAGAGTCGCATAAAACAATGACAGACGACAGTAAGATAGCAATTTGCATTCACTAAGCAGTTATATCAACTTTGAGACGAAAATTATTCACTAAAATTTTCTTTTACGTCCATGAACAACTAGAAATTTAGACAGAAGTTTTGAGTGTTGTCGAATTTCGCGCGTTAGACTGGTCCTTGTCTTTGTTCACCGAAAAGCTGAAAACGTAGTAACCTGATCCTTTCTGCTATAATGGGAGGCTTCAGCCAGCCTAGTGCCTTTAATGGTGACGTATCTCCTGAGTTCAAGCTCCACGCAGAGTTCAGTCCCCTGCTACACAAGACTTACCGCTGCCAGCACCGACGCAAAATGAGAGAAAATCACTCATTGTTTTATTTGAGACTTTTGCAGGTTACAATTAATTCTGCATTATTCTGAGAAACTGAATTGTCCATATTCATTTGAAAATTGTCTTGATGAAGCCAGAATGAATTGTAATCGACTTCAATAAAAAATGTTAGATTTAATTAAGAATATACACATGCCGGCAGTGGTCAGACATAGCATAGCGAGGGGACAGAACTCTGTTTTTGCAGTTTTTCCTGGACTCTCTGTATAGATTCGGGGGGTATAAATAAAATTTGAATCAGAGAAACCAGTCAATGGTTGCTTCTGTCTCTTGGAAATGTTTATGTCCCAATGATTTTTGAATGAAAATCTATCTTTTAAAGGGGTACTCTACACTAAATCTGACCATTTATGGGGCCATCTCCTCGTTTGCTCTGTGAACGATCCAAACAATATGGTCATTATACAGAAAATGAATTTATGACTCCAGAACATTTGATTAATTAGATAAAAACTGGAGTCATAAACTCATTTTCATTATAATTATCATGTCGTTTGCACCGCTGTCTATGTTTGCACTAATCCATGGCTCAAATCCATTATACGTCTCTTCGTGGCAAATAAAATGCACGTAAAAGGATTTTTGTTTTGGTCGACCCATTTTTATTCTCCGGATCACTATTTAAAGGATTTATTGTTTTGGTCGACCCATTTGATTTATTGTTTTGGTCGACCCATTTGATTTATTGTTTTGGTCGACCCATTTGATTTATTGTTTTGGTCGACCCATTTGATTTATTGTTTTGGTCGACCCATTTTTATTCGCGGACTGGGATATATGTGACAATAAAATTGGCAGAATTTCAGGCTTCTTTAACCCTTTACCGAACAGAACGGCCCTGTGCCAATGCATTCTCTTATATATGCGAGTCGACCATAGGTTTTTTTTAGGCCAATGCATTCTCTTATATATGCGAGGCGACCTATGGTCGACTCGCATATATAAGAGAATGCATTGGCACAGGGCATAACTGTAACTATCACAATGTGGTCAAGGAGCCGGTTCCAATGATATCCATATTTGTATGGTTCTATTGAGACAGACCGAAGATATTTTAGGCTGTTGAAGCTTTATTTGGCCGGTTTTGGCCGGTTTGTTGGGTAAAGGGTTAAAAGGGGTACTGTAGGCCAATTTCATTTCCGGTAATAACAACGATCTAATATCGATAATATATATAGAAAATTAAGTAGTTTGAGTCGAAGATGTTTTCTGCAAACGTTCAAGTTAATATGTTATCTTAAAATCAAAGTTAATAATTTGATATACATTTAATTTATGGCTGGGGCCATAAATTAAATTACGAATTTCCGTGTACAAGACGTAATCAAATTAATTGACGGATTGTGGATTGGGCAACAGAATCAGAATTTAATTAATCTCAAATCGTCGTACATGTTGAAGACATAACAGAGGCATATACATATTCATATTGCACATGCGTGCGTATATACTCATTCAGGTTTACACATATAATGTTAAACTTATCAAAGCGGAAAGTCGAGTGCGACTATGGGGGGGGGGGGTGGGTAGACTAAAGGGTCTTCATATTATTTAGGATAGTATGTGGGGGGATATATACATAGCATAGGCATGTTAATTGCCGAGAATCTTGTGTTTGGAGTGTCATATATAGAGTGGACAATTTCCTTAACATATGAGCGTGTTTGTGTGTGCGTGGGGTGTGGGGGGGGGGGGGGGGGTAGTATGTACCTACAAGTACGAGTAGCAATGGAAATAAATAAAGTTCCGGGTCATATATACTCGACACTGTGTACACATAAATTATCATTATCAGCTGGACTTCGTATATAAATTTCGCCAGATTCGTTATTGTTCTTTTATTATTTGATGTGAAAAGGGAGTTAGTCCGGGAGCTAATAGGGGTACCCTTGCACCCCCCCCCCCCTGGGACTTAACTTCACCCCACTCATTTTGTTCCTTATTATGTCCTTCAACTTTTATGCAATGTTAACAAGAAAAAAAAAGTGGCCGTGTAGACTCCAGACAAGATGGCGTCCATCATGGCCGCCGTTTTTCAGACCAGACCCTAAGTCAGTTTTATGCAAATTATAGCGGGAAAATCTTGTAAAATGTATACAAATGTATATATTTTCATGAAGCTGAGACATAATGACACTTTTTTGGGCCAAAATTGAAACTCACCATCCAAGATGGCCGCCAAAATGGCCACCGGAAGTTGAAAATATAACATTTTTTCACAAATATCTTCTAGATCAATTCATGCTGTTTGGAACTGGTTGAGTAATGCAACTTTATTTTGTGTTTTGTATATTAACTGATCATTGGAGCAACGAAATATACAATTATTTGGGTCCTAACCCCTTCCGATCCCTCAAAAATTCGATTTTACAGAATGCGGTACAAAATTTCACAAAAAATCACAATTGGGATGCTAGTCATATTTCAACAAGAAATGAACATAACTTTGTAATGTAAGTGAGGCATATTATTAACTATTAATATTCCAAATCACTGGAACCAAAATTCTTACTTTGGCTCCAAATGGCTGCCAATATGGCCGCCAAAATATGGAAAATGGTAAATATTACACCAGCGTGTCCTGCAATCGCTTACAAGTTGTGGTTGGTGTATACAATTGGCTATTCTGCATTATATACATTGAATACTAACATGTCTGATGCACCATGGTTAATTCTTACTATTGTCGCCCCTGACATCGTCAAACATATTGGACTTTTCTCTCAAAAACTTGACATAAATATTGGCAAAAATTCACTTTTCAGGTTTGGACCATTTTTTCAGGTAAAATATAACTATCTTTGGATTGAAAGGTGTTTATTGTTTTGGTCTATCTTAAATGTGTCTCACTACGGTGTTTATAGACTAAATTGCTCAAGATGGCTTCCAAAATGGCAACCAAATTTGTAGAATGTTAATTTTTTACATATATCCCGAACATTCTCTGCATTATCCGAAAAGGTAGCATATTGTGACTCACTTGGTTATTATACATGTTAGTTAATTAACTGACAACTGCATGTTCTATTCTGGTTGTCTCAGTTCCGTATGGGGCATGACAAATTCATTTTAAAGTATGCAATTTTGCCGAGAACCTCTTTTGTGATTTTAGCCACATTTATTGAAAGGAAATGGGCAGAACTTTGATACAGAACTGAGATGGACCATAATCTTTGGCTATTCTGGTCCATTATAATAAAATGTCAACAGGATACAGTGTGGATGCAAAGATCATAGCCAGGGAGTTACTCTATGATCATATGTGAGGTGAATAGGTATACAGGGAGTTATTGTATGTCATGACTGATGTGAGTAGGTATACAATGAGTGACTATATGGTTATGAGTGGGTTGTCCATGGTAAGATGCATCTAGGTATACAGGGAGAGGTCATGGTCAGGTGTGAGGTCAATCGGTATGCATGGAGTGACTCTATGGTGTATGATTGTGTATATTCAGTACGGGTGCAACCGGTGTACCCGTATGGTCATTGGTGTGGTGTATGGATATAGCTACATGGTCATCTATGTGTTGATTATGTATATATGGAGTGACTGTAAGGTCATGAGTGGTATGTGCATGTGTTGTCTGTATGATCATGGATGGGGTGTGTGGATAAATAGGGAGTTATTTTATGGTTACGGTTAATGTGTACCGGTATACATGGAATGACTGTACGGTCATGATTGAATATGAATACCTGGAGTAAGCTGGGTGGACATTATCGAGGGTGTGGGTATATAGGGAGTGTCCGTGTGGTAATGGTGGGATGTATATTTATATATCTCGTGGATGTATTATCATTTGTGGGTATATAAGGCTTAGCTGTATTATCATGGATGGCGTGTATGATTATGCAGTGAATTGCTGAATTGTCATGTGTGAGGTGTATATGCAAGTATGAAGTGTTTGAGTGGTCGTGTGTGTGTGGTTTTTTTGTATACCTGGAAGGGATGAATGGCCATTAGTGAGGTTTACATGTATACCTGGAGTGAATCTAGAGTCTAGGTTGGGCTGATTATGTATATCGAGTGGTTATATGACTATGTGTGTCGACTAGGTATACAAGTAGTGACTGTATTGTTAATGGTGAGATGAGTACATGTAGGTATACAAGTAGTGACTGTATGGTCACAAATGTAATGAACATCTATACAGGGGGTGACTAAATGGTCATGTGTCAGGCGTATACCTGGTGTTCCTGTTTGGTGACTCGTGGCGGTATGGTCATGTGTAGGTTATACCAGCATACACACGTGTTGCTTTATTGTCATGGGCGAGGGATATGAGTATATAGCGAGTGGCTATATTGCCATGGATGAGGTGCATATGCATACATGGAGTGACTATACTGACATGGATGGGGTGTATTAGTATATCTTGAGTGGCTATTCGGCTATGGTGTGACAAATAGGGATACAGGGAGTGACATGGCCAATGTTGAGGTGAATATGTATACAAGGATTGGCCATGATCATGTATGAATGTTTTGAATAGGTACACACGGGGTGACTATATGGCCATAGGTCAGGCGAAGGAGTATATCAGGTGACATGGGTGATGGTATGTGTATGAAGCGAGTGGCTATATGGCCATTGGTGAGGTGCATATGTATACCGGAATGACTTTATGGTGTTGATGTAGATATTGATTGTCTATTTGACCATGCGTTTGGAGAATAGGTATACAGGGGTGACCTTATGGCCAATGGTGAGATGAATGGGTATACAAGGAGTGACTATATGGTTATGGGTCATGTTTAGGAGTATATCCGATGTGCCTGCATTGTGACGCATTGCTGTATGGTCAACCGTGGTCATGGGTCAGGTGTACATGTATAAATGTATACAGCTTAACGTCCCCCATCTACATAAACATCATCAAGATGGAGAACTCTCTGACATGACCTCTCTATTGATTAACATACCCTTGAGTTATTGTGGAAAGCGATAGCCACCCAAGATACACATGTAATCCCAAAAATTAAATCCAGGGCTCTCCAGTTCACATACCTTTTTATAATATAACAAGGATTAGTCAGAACCCACTATAATTGACAGCAACTTCTTTTTAACATTGGAAGGTCAACCGCCAACAAAATTGGTGATTACTTTCCAATGAAGACTGACAGAAAACAATAAATGACGTGTAGATTCATTTAGCTTAAAGCGATTGACATTTTGTACTAACTACCACAAAAAAAGTTTAAATTGATAGGAAAACTTATTATGTAAGTATTTGTTTGTTTTATTTCAGATATCTATGTATGTATACATTGATGTATGGAAATACGTTAAGTTTCAGCAAATTGTACCAAAAAGATTAATAAATTATAATCAAAAAAAAGATACACATGTACAACCCACCCATTACCCAAGTCACTCCATATGTACATAAACACCACACAAATGCCAACATAGTAACCCACTTTATACACGTACACCTGATCATGCAACCATACTTGGTTATACCCGTACATACCACAAATGACAATACAGCCACGAGTCACCATGCATGAACACCAGGTATATACCTATACCCGACACATGACCAAAAAGTTACTCAATGTATACATATTCACTACATTCACGACCATACATTCACGCATTGTATACATATTCACCTAACCATGGACCATACAGCCACTACATGTATACCTATTCGCCATACACATGACCACAGAGTCAATCCAGGTATACATATGCACAATACCAATGGTGAGCCCTTTCAGATACACCAATACCCGCACATACGACCACTCATAAGTTCCATACTTGCCACTCATAAGTTATATACACGCCATCCATGATCATACATCTACTCCCCATACACCACCAATGATAACACATCCACAACATATATAAATATATGTCCCACCGTCACCAACAGGGGACTCCCTATATACCCACACACCATTCATGACCATACAATAACTCCATGTATACCTATTATCCTCATCTATGACCATAGAGTAACTCCGTGGCTGCCATCTTGGCTTCCACCCTGTACCCAGTTGATAAATTTGTATCATAGTGGGCCTGAATACCCACATATCATGATGGTTCATCTCAGTTCCGTCTCAAAGTTCTGCCCATTTCCTTTCAATAATATGGCAAGAATCACAAAAGAGATTCTCCGCAAAATTCCATACTGCAACTTTAAAATGAATTTGTCATGCCCCATACGGAACTGTGACAAATATAATAGAACGTATTTGTCAGTTAATTAACTAATACGTAAAATAACCAAGTGAGTCACAATTTGCTATCTTTTTCGGATAACGCAGAGAATAATGTTCGGGATATGTTAACTTTTAACTTTTTACAAATTTGGTTGCCATTTTGGAAGCCATCTTGAGCATTTTATTCTTTAAACACCACCGTGTGACACACTTAAGATAGACCAAAACAATAAACACCTTTGATACCAAAGATAGTTGCGTTTTACTTGAACAAATGGTCGAACCCTGAAAAGTGAATTTTTGCCGATTTTATGTCAAGTTTGTGAGAGAAAAATCCCATATTTCTGGTGATGTCAGTGGTGACAATAGTAAAAATGATCCATGGTGCATCCGAGATGTTAGTATGCAATGTATAGAATACAGATTAGCCAATTGTATACATCAACCGCAACTTGTAAGCGATTGCAGGACACCCTGTGGCAATATTTACCATTTTCCATATTTTGTCGGCCATTTTCGCAGCCATTTTGAGCCAAGGTAAGATTTTTGGTTCCAGAGAGTTGGAATATTCATAGGTAATGATATGCCTCACTTACATTACAATGTTATTTTCATTTCTTTTTGAAATATGACTAGAATCCCAATTGTGATTTTTTTGTAAAATTTTGTACCGCGTTCTGTAAAATCGAATTTTTTAGGGATCAGAAGGGGCTAGGACCCCATTAGTTGCAAAATTAATTGCTCAAATGATCAGTTAATATACACAACACTAAATAAAGTCATATTACTCAACCAGTTCCAAACAGCATGAATTGATCTAGAAGATATTTGTGAAAAAATGTCATATTATCAACTTCCGGTGGCCATTTTGGTGGCCATCTTGGATGGTGAGTTTCAATTTTGGCCCAAAAAAGTGTCATTATGTCTTAGCTTCACGAAAATATATACATTTGTATACATTTTACAAGATTGTCCTGCTATAATTTGCATAAAACTGACCTAGGGTCTGGTCTGAAAAACGCGGCCATGATGGACGTCATCTTGTCTGGAGTCTACACGGCCACTTTTTTTTCTTGTTAACATTGCTTAAAAGTTGAAGGACATAATAAGGAACAAAATAAATGGGGTGAAGTTAAGTCCCAGGGGGTGCAAGTGTACCCCTATTAGCTCCCGGACTAAGTTCAGTTTGCAGATGTTCGGCCGAGTATAATAATAGCTTTTTAAATATTTTGTTCTTGGTTCGCTCAATATGGGTAAGTATTACGTTGTATTCGTCACCAAGTTCCCCTTTGCATAACGTGCACTTTCTATCTGATCTGCTTTCGTTTGCCCATAATCCGGTTTCTATGGGGAGGCGCTGGTTTTTAGTTCTGAATTTGGCGAGCCGCAATACTACACTTTGGCTGTTCAGTGATATTATGTTGATATATATACGGGGCGTAGAATCAAGCCACTCAATGACTATAGTGACTACACAATAACGTAAATGAGTACATGGGACTAGTATGCATATAATATAACATTTATTTGAGATATTTACTTGGAAACTGTGCTCGACAATTAGTATTTTCGCATTCCGGCTAATCTGACATCCGTAACATTACTTCGTACTCATACTTTCACATATAGAAATCAACAACAACATTTATCCCACAGGGTTAAAATGAAAGACAAACAATGGAATGCGTTTTTGCTACCTGTTTAGAAAAAAACAATTAATTACAGGAAGCCGATACAATAGATGGTAGTAAAAACAAAAACAAACATGTGATACAGGGGGGTGGGGGGGTACCCGAGGCCGGAAACAGTTTTTGACCACTTTTTGCATTTTTTTTTTCATTGACATATTTTCAACTGTTTTAAACGTATTGGTTTATATGTTGCGGCTTGTTGCAATATTTGAAGCACTAATACATTCAATATTGTTATAATTACCCCCATAAGTTGATATAAAATGGAAAAAAGTTAATATTGTTGGGGTGGGTCCCAAAATTTTCAATGATTTTTTTTGCGCGCAATTTTTTTTGATTGTGTCTGTTCCAGCTTGCTTGGCAGTTTTTATATTGAAAATTGTCTAGTTCACGGTGTAGTTCAATAAAAAAAATTCTTGTACTTCATGATTATGTTGTAAATTCGTCTAAGTACTTCGCCACGTCATTATATTGCTTACTTTTGTGGAATTCCATGCGGTATGGCGTAATGATCTATGTCGGTGAAATATCTCGCTACCAAACATGTTTGCGTTTCTAAAAATTTCCTGGTTTAAATTCACGCATCTGGTTAACCCTTTGGGATAAAATACGTCACAAAAATACGCAAAGAGAACATTTCCAACAAACTGAATTTGTTTAGGAGGTTTAGAAGGTACGACAAGCTCGTTTCACAAACATTTTGACGTCGGAGTTGTCTGGCGGACTTCTATATCGGACAATTTTTCGACAAAGTTGATCTGCATGATCCGCCTAAGTTCCAACTTAAAGTGGACTTCGAAGTTTCTTAAAATGATGAATAATTGCATTGTAACCATCAACAAACTTTAATACAAATTGTTTTAGGAAATGTTACATTGTGTACGTGATAATAGTGTTCAGACCAGTGCAGTGAGGGGATATAACTCTGCCTTTAAGTTTGGCTCATATTGCCCCTCGAGGGAAGGAACAGCTGAGTGGAACATATCCGATTCTATGCTGCGTGATATGCTATATTAGCCATGAAAAACTGTTCGCTGGGTGCCACAAATTTGATGTCAACATGATGAGCAGACGACCGCACGCATGTTGGATGATCTGAAAAATAGAAAGTCAACCCTTTCTGTACTAAAAAATGGATACTCCAAATCGGTTATAAAAGTATACATTGGAATGGTCTATTATACATTTGGAGGCATGTTAATGATACGATATAATATATGAGCAGACAACAGCCAGACGAAATGATAATATAAGACTTCATGTACTTTGGTGGGAAATACTTATATAATAAGTTCAACAAACGATATATGGTCGTCTGTTGATCTTACTATATGAACATTTCCTAAGGGCACACTCGTCAATGAGTATTTAGATTATAAAGGGTTAAAGACCATGACGTGACCATCCTCAACTCTCCAACTGCACCCTCCCCCTTTGAACCGAAAATTTTGTCATTTAGTTTCGATGTTTTGGAGTGACAATTATGACCAAAAAATAAACAATATCTTTCTATAATTAAATAGGTCTAGTAAATTATGTGTGGTTGTTGTTGTTGTTGTTGTTGTTGTTGTTGGAACTGGAGGTCTGAAACCCCGAATACGTCTTTTAACTGTGTTTATAATTAACAAAAGATTGCTTAATATACTGATGTACAATAAAACTACTGACTACAGACTCACCGTGTGTTGGTTTCACCAGTCGGACCTCATTCCCTGCAGAGATATCGTACAGCGCGTCTATGTAGAATGCAAAGTAATTATCGATACAGATTTGTGTGGACGAATGGCTATGGAAGTGAACTATTAATACACCAGCCGGGTAATTCCACGATATCCTCCCATTCAAGCAATGTTCGATATCAATCGTGATTTCAACCTTAGATCCATCGCTGCCAGGTTGACTGGAATATAGTTTTAACAGTTAACAATAACGTGTTATGCTTAGATATGCATAAACATATGTGTGTGCTATAATTGTCCTTTCACAATGTTAACAGCTAGCTCATGTGTGTTAAATAATAGTTATATCATATGCGTGTATCCCTGACTAAGTTACAGAGGCGTTATTTCGCTAAAATCCGATTTGGATTCTGGATTCAGATTACAGATTTGTCCCCGTACGACTTGGTTCGGCAAAAGAACAGACCACAAATTTCCAGAATCAGTAAACGAACAGACCGTAATCCTAATTTCGTGGGAATCCGATAGGGATTCGGATTCCGATTACGGACTCAAATGTTCGTAATGTAAACAAACCGAGATTTCGCCACCTCAGAGTTTAAAAACACAATAAAACATAAGAATCCGTCTCTTGTGTACAAATTATTGCAGAATATAAACGATCTATATCAAAGAATTTTAAATGCGGAGACAAATTTGTTTTATTGAATGTAAACTGGGAGAATATTACTGAAATTAGCCAAATAATAACGCTATTGATAGTAACGCTGGGGGAGCACTTCGGTTGATGGCGAAGAAATTGCAATTCATTGTTGATTGTCACTTTCATATGTCCATTTCATAATTCCATCCTTAAAATACCGCCCGAACGCATGTCGATTTCGAATTCGGCGGATACGTCACCATTGACCGAGTTCATATGCACCTGCATCGATATGTCTTCTGCTGTGTTCGTTATTATAATGTTTCTTCTTATTCAAGAAATAGTAGGATTATATGGTATCGATGGATTATCAGATACACGTATGTACTATCATCTAGTCTTAATGTTATAGCAATTTCATGTTTAACATGTTTTGTTTCGTTAAATGCAGTCGTTAATGCAAAATTTTGCACAATAGTCTCTGTATAGACAACAGACACATGTTCTAGGGACGTGGCTAGAAGTTTCCTCAAATTTACGGCCAACTGCACCCCCCCCCCCCCCCCCTTGAACCAAACATCAATCTCACAGGTTCGCAGAATTCAATTTGCTCCCCTTGGAAATATCCAATCTGACAAACACTAAGATTGGAAAATTACCAACTTTTACTGGTTGAAAAAAATCAAACAATGAGAACAATGCCAACCTATATATGGTGTCAAATTAATGTCCAACTAATGTTGTGTCATGCATGAAATTTCCGACTGCTGGAATGTACCAAAGTTTAGTTTAGATATATTTATTTAAAATATATGTCAAATTTAGATAACACATTATATATAACACATACATTTGTTTATACATACAAAGGAATTGGGGGACAAGTACTGACTCACTTAAGGGTACCCCTCTCCCAAATGTTATTACACTGAAAAAATAAATAATTAGTAATGGCAAAGCAACGTACATGACTACCAAAACAAGTTGAACATATATACAGATCACTGGACACCCCCTCTCCCGAGTTAGTCATAAGTTTGTATATGTATTTATTTAAAATCGGGTTTGTTTGTTTGTTGCGTTTGTTGGCTTGTACGTATCATTATTTAGTCAAAATAATCCTGATTTTCCTCACGTATGAATGACTGCACAGCTTAGCAAATTGTACCAAAAATCGGGGTGGGGGTCGAGACACACAAGCAACCCCTGTCGTCACGTCCCTGTTCAACTGACAAGTTTCGTGTGTTCTTCACAACATCTTTGGAATTTGATTCAGGAGGCCTAGAGCTGTCATGTTTAGATATGCTTGCCAACATCAATAAACACACTTTAACTTGAAAAAAAAGATGCGATTAAGTCGGATTGGCAGCAAATTATGTGCCGTGTATATACACATAGACGAAAAGCATGATTTCACAACAAACATGCACTTTATAAATATAAGATACAAATGATACTTTTGTCAAATACATGAGCCATGTTTGACGCTGGGAGAGATTTTCGGAGACCACGTGGATTTCAAAATCTGACCTAGAATCCGAAATTAGCTCCGCCCCCCGTAATCGGCTTTGGATTCTCAATCCGGATTTTAGCGAAATTACGGCTCTGGCAAACCGTTCTACCCAATGCACGAATATGCCCATTGTAATGGCTAAACCGTATCCTCGGTCCCAGGCTGATTTGCTGCCTTCATCGTTATAAATTCCTTCTCTTGCCAACTCTGATAAGTTAATACATAATGACATCAAGTCTGATGAGTGCTTGTAACTATGTGCTTTCTCTGCCCTACTGGCTACTGTCCATTGTCACAAATTCTTATTGTTATTTTTTTTAATACAATTCACTGTGAACATATAATTACGTGTCGCAAACAAAGGGTCGATGCCGACATGATAAGCGATATTCTGAAAACAAGTTGACATCCTTATCTGTCTGTGTCCATCGTAGGGTGGATTGCGACACATCTAAGTGCTTCATATCTACAAGAGCTATACAAACCAACAGGTTAACAATTTGTATTTACATACTAAGTGTTGTCATCACTAAATCCCGCATTCTGGTTGGTCGGCGCCCACGTGGCTAGTTGCAACTATTTCTCGGTGAATGCGCAACAGCTAATAACTGCAAGCTCATAACAACATCGATACGTCATTTGGGTTTGGAAAGACGAACGCGTAATGTTTTGGGCGCATTTGGATTCGCACAGGATTGACTTAATAAATCATCGGGTTTCAATTGTTCCTGTTAACTTTTGCCAAGGGTGCTATCGGATATTTTGGGCTGGTTTTGTCACGATACACTTTTCGATTTAAATACATTTACAAAAGTGGCTTTTTCGCTAAATGTATATAAATATAAGGATTAACTGTCATGTGGACTGTTTTCATGGAGATGTAACCGTGAGGTAAGTGGTCATAACTTGTATGTAAAACCCTTCGGGTTTTACACAAGTTATGACCACTTACCTCACGGTTATATCTCCATAAAAACAGTCCACATGACAGTTAATCCTTATATGAACCAATAACTTTTATAGTTGAAACAATTGTCGCACACAAAGGGCCCTTGGCGATATCTTCAACGATAATCCGAGCAATGTTGCTATATTTCTCTTTAATCGCCAATGTCGTTGTGCGTGTTGAGATATGTGATTGGTAGATACTCTCTCCGGAATACATCCTGCTAATATGACCAGGAACCCAGCACTTATATTTCACTTATACATTACACTTTTATGGCTTTAGCTATCACGAGCCCGTATTACACTTGGTGCGACTTCTCATTTTTGTTCTGTTTCTTATACAGGTTCCATATTGACAAGGATGCCATGAACGCTAACAGAAACCAGAAGGGTGAATGTTTACCACCAGACGAGGACAAATTCGTAAATGAGGTATTGAATTCACAGTTGATAGCCCGGTTTCACAAATATTGCAGATCTAATTACACAACGCGATATAAATGTGGAGCCAAACCCACTGAAAGAGCCAACAGACATATTTCCATATAGGGACATGTTGTGTTTGGTCCTACTACAAGCCGACGCACCCGATCGCACCCGTCCGCACCCGACCGCACCTGCACCAGGGGGTCCGAGCGTGATGGGGTTTGCACTATCGTGCAGAATAGACCTGTATATACCAAAGTTCCAATCCCAAGTCGATAGCTCGAGCGTACAGGGCACTGTTAACCCATAACTTCCGACCGGTTCCGTCTGGTACGCAAAATCCAAAAAGGCACCGACTGCACCTCCCCTGTCTGTATGACCATGGAAATGGACTTCATATCATGCAGCGAATACCCCTATGCATCCATGGGCGACCAGGCAAGTCGCTAGCTGCATCGGAAGTGAATAAATTGACCAATACACTGCTGCCAAATTCGCTATGAATGTACGCAAAAACGCCGATAATACCAACCGCCGACCGCACCGCCACCCGGGGACCGACCGAGGTGGACATGCCCTATCGTGCAAAATAGACCTTTATGCACCAAATATCCAATCCACAAACCGCTAGCTCGAGCTGACACGGCCTCGTTAACCCATAACTTGCGGTCGGTTAGGGGTTAACATTGCCGTGTCCGCTCGAGCTATCGACTTGAGGTTGAAACTTTGGTACATTCAGGTCTATGCTGCACGATAGGGCAAGCCCCATTTCGCTCGGTTCCCTGGTGGAGGTGCGGTCGGGTGCGGACGGTGCGGTCGGCTTTTAGTATGACCGTATACGAGAGGCCACAGCTGAAGAAATCCTTTAACACTAATATCTACTGGGACTGGGGAGATACGAGGTGACGTGTTCTGAAACACATCAGGGTGAGGTACGATGCAGAAGTCCAACAACAGATATTATTTTACGAAACCTGTTTGCATATGATGCGAAGTATCATCGTCTCTGCCTCGGCCAATTTATATCCGAGCGAAATATCTAGGCAGCAAAGAACAATGCTAAATCAGGACACCTCGAACGTAGCATATCCGATCTCTCTGTACAGAATTTAACAGATCATCTTAGTAACATGAGGGATGATTTGGTTAGAAGTGCTGAGATCAAGACCCAGACTATTTCCGTCCTGTTCCGTGTATAGCCGGTGTCGTGGGTTTTGCGAAGTTGTATATCATAAACATCGGATGAAACTTACAACTTTATTTTGACTCACAAAATATCGAGAGAGCAGAGCAGAGATTTGATTCCAGATAAGCTGTTCACCTTCATCGGTTTAATTGTCGATAAAGTGAGCTACGCCCATGATGTAGATACGAGAGGCACAGGGACATCAAAATGCTAATGACCAAATGACACCTAGTTAGTCCGGTTTCAACAACATGTCTCGCCAAATTTCCATTGACATTTCTTGTCACTGCAGGTTGATTATCAACCAAAAGAGCACAACATATTGTGTGGCAGGGTCCAGGCGGGCTTGTAATGTTGCGATGAGGCTAATGGGCATGTATTTGATAATGGGTTTCTGCTCCGCGCTTTGCAATCTGTATGGAGATGGTGGCTTGTTTGCCCTTTTGGTGGAATCAGATGCGTAAGCACAGAACACAGCACAGTCAGTAAATGATTCTAGGCACGCAATATTCTAGAGCACTTCGCGGAGTGATCTTGTGCATCAAAGCCACTTACACAGTGATTGGAAATGCAGCTGCAGCTTGGTGGAAGATCAGAATAGATAGTTGACGTCTTCTGGTCTGGTGGATTGTCTTGCGCTGACGCACCAAGCACGTGACACGTGTTACTGAGTTGACATAAAAATCAATGTCATACCTTGGATTCACTTCGAAATGTTTGGATGAATTTGGACAGCTTCGTTGTGTGACATCTCAAACGTTTTGGTATTGGTGCAACCTTCTTAATGCAGGATTGATTCTCTTGAGGCTCATTATGGTAGACAGAGATGCCAATTTCTGCTACACATCTGGATGCTGTCCGTTTCATGGTTCGTCGGAGCAGGGGAGTTTAATTACGGTAAATGGACCCCTGTGTATGTAACACAAATGACTGGTTTGGAGGATACACAACCATATTCATTCATGCAAATGCGCGACGGATCATTCGTTGATAAGTGGGGCGCCCAAGCCTGCAGTGTGTGTTCCAACCGACCAGGCCCTCGAGCATTCCATCAGTCGAGAATACAAACTGTGGTGATGTTGTTGGATTCACCCTTAAGGAAGGAACACAAATATTGTATACAGTGTCACAAGCTGCACATACATAGCATGCCGAACACCACGGATTGGCGGAAATTATAATATAGAGGAAATGGAACCCTACCTTGCTGGATACGGATTGCAGGGATCGGCATACGCTACGGCGGCTAACGCGCAAACAATGGCCAATACTATCATCCTAAAAAATTGTGTCGAACCAATGTCTTCTACCCGGCGGCGATATCAGGGGACATAACCCCACTCAGTGTTACACATGTGGCAATTTCTCACGCTGTCCACCATATTATGTCGCAGTAGGCTTACAGACTGTACCGGCACGTGAAGCTATGTGGACTTTCAAAATGGCACTCGCACCTTTACAGTGTAGTACCAGTAATTCATGAAACTCCAGACTCTTAAATATACATTTATATTAGATAACAAGTTGAGACTCTTATACTATGGCCGACTCCTTAGCATACAATGACAAGTTCACTCAGCCAACGCGCGTTTATTGAATGACCGGCAGGTTCACGCTGCCACTTGCCAAATTTGCCAGAAACAGTAATTTCATTTTGCAAAACTTTTGACAATTGGTCTCTAATTATATGATAGGAACCATCTAGTCGGAAGACATCATGGGACTTCGACGGCGGATCACCAGTTAAGTGTGCCGACTTAGACGATACAAAGGGACTCATTTCAACGTCCCCTTTGTGCGAGCCCGGGTTAGAAAAGATGTACCGCCCCACTGCTAGGAGTAATATACCCCTAATGTGGCATCATGTTTGCCGTTGGTTGCATCCTGTGAGTCCTGGTGGCATTATATGGCTGTCGCGTCACGTGAGCCGTCGCCACTTCGTTCCTACATCTCTTCCAGATGGGTGGTGGTTGAGTTGACCCTGCTCCATCAATCGGCTGGTCACGTCTCATCGCGATATTTCATATTAAACTTGTGTTACCTGTCGTATTGTCTTTCTGGTGTTTTCAGCTTTGATTCGTGCGATCCTTGAATAATGTTTCTGCCGTCATATTTCTTCAGAAATTGGCTTGATGATTGTTGAATGTTCACACCTGTCAGGGTGTGGGAAGGTACGGACGCTGGTATACTAGTACGTGTATGCAAAGGCTAAAGGGGTTACCGCTTGAACTATGTATTCAGACCATAATTCGAAGAGTAATCCGTGGTGGCTTCTGGAATAGTTGTCGATTATTTGCTTTTCATATAGCAACTGAAACTAGAAAACAGTGCATCGAACGTAGAAATGATTACTTGCTAAATCCCAATTAATGATGTTGGGTTATATCTTCAGTATTACTTGTTTCTTAGTTTTGATCCAAATGTCAAGAAATCTTCGGTATCTGTCACTGTTTAAAAAAAAGTTATTGCTGGACAATTGAAATAGGTCAAGTCAATCACTACTGGGCTTGTATATGACTCTCGCCTGATTGAATGTTCAAACCAAGTTCATTCTGACACTCGTCGTTTGACACATCTTGCACAAACGCCTGTGTTGGTTACTCCTCGTAAGACTTCGAATAGCAGCAGGGCTATACCTTACTGGTATTTAAATTCGCGCAGCACTATTTATCGCTCAGTTTTGAGTTCGCGAACTTTAAATTCGCGCACCTAGCTGTGGGATTCAAAACTGACAAAAATATGTTCGTAATATTTCCGTGATATTTTGTATATCTTGGAGCTGATGACAGTTTCGGTTCTTAGTCATTGCTGGGGATAGTATATGTCTGTATTACACCTCATCGCGGCGGATTTACATCGTGTAGACAATTATAACTAGTAACTACATATACATCATCATATTGTGGCGACCTGGAATATTAGCATTTCTTATATATACAAGCATTTCAACAATGTCTATATGTTACCATGGTGTGTCGCTTGGAATTATGAGCAATGGTCTTGATAGCGGTTGGCCGAATGTAAATATATGCATACATGATGATGTTTATTCAAACATTCATAATATATGTAAACACAACAACATATTCCTCTTGTGCCATTTTTAGCTCAGTTTTAAATTCGCACACCGATGGATGTGCGAAAAATAGTACTGCGCGAAGTTTAATACGAGTAAGGTACCTATGTTGAGAATCTGTGATAACTAATTCGTCTGCGTGTGAGATATTGGTTGAGCTATTCTGACCTTCGGCGGGTCTCAACACCAACCGGAGTTGAAGATTGGATATATGAACAGTCCATTGACTAGTCAAGTATGTATCATCTCACTTATGGGCGGCCTTTGGGTCGGAAATTACATGAAATAAAAGTTAATGGTGGTTTGTTTAAACAATTACATGAAACGCACATTCAGTAGAAGTCCATTTCTTTTAATAGCAGTCTTTCAACCCAATGGTGTCCATTTTCAAACCAATAGTCGTTCTTATATTCAATAGGAGCCAATTCAATTTGAGTATATGTCTTTCATAATCAATGTTGACCGATAAACAATTAATGTTCTATTTCAATTTAATGTTATTCAGTGTTCAACCAATATCTAGTAACATTCAATATATGTATATTCCGTTTCAATGGCCATATTTTCCTAATCAATATAGATTTCCCCAATCAACGATGTTCATTTTCAAACCAAAAGACACAATTTCCTAATCGATATAGAATTCCCCAATCAACGATGTTCATTTTCAAATCGATAGACCTTGTCAGTCTTATATTTAATAGATATCATATCCACATTTCAATTCAATATGTTTCGTATTCCAATCAGTATCTAACTTCAAAATCAATGATCTATAATATTCAATGATCGCAGTTGACATTTTAATAACTACTGTTTACAAACCAATAACCAATTCTTGAATTAACGCTAGGGGCGCCACCAGGGACGTTGTATATACTTGATTCGTGTGACGTTAGGTGTACGCGTGGTGGGAACCACATATCTATTTAGTCTATGTATATATTCCTGACATACCGTACGTAACGTGAACCGAAGTCCTCCACAAAATATATATATAATCTGTGCATCTTTAATTGCCCCCACCCCAATTAACGACCGTACATATGTTCCTATAGACATTTTGCAATTAATTAATAAGTGTATAGCATTCATGAACCAAAATTTGGAATGTTCCTAGAAATATTTAAATGACGGCGGTTACTGGTAAAAATCTCCATCACGTCACCATTAAAAATGAAAACATTTTTGGTCAAAATAATATTCCCAAAAATGGGTAAAATACAATATTTTCATGAATGTTCAAAACATATTTTCTGACTATTTAGTGGACAATTATAAATATACATATTCTTTGCTAAATCAAACAGTTTTTATTTTTGTTATAAAATAGATTTAAACGGGATAATTCCCCTATGCATCTGATAACAATTTCATCAGGTTGCGACAAAAACTTGAAAAGTTCACCTTGACTCGACCTGGGAATTTCCTGACGTCATACATTATCTAAATATAGGATAAAATTTGCGAGCGACTGATTTCATTTTTACGCAAACAGCATCTATCAACATTGATTAGAAAACGATATATATTAGAATGAAATTGTCTCATATTGAATATAAGAAGACTTTTGGTTTGGAAATGAACACAGTTAATTGGTTGGGTAATAATATTATTGATTTCGAAATGATTTCTTTTAATATGGAATATACCTATATTGAATGCTTGATGCATGAAATTAGTTAAACAATCCACTATTAATTTGTATTTGACGTATTTTCCTACCAAACGGCCTGCCCATACTCACTTGTGGTGTTTTCAACATGGCCTCTTGCAAATAGGTTCATATTGGACCTAACATTCACGGTTTCGATTCTGAAATAAACCCATAGCACACTTATACCCGTTATTCCGTGTTATGGCGCGGGCCAAGGTGAAACACACATTATTAAGAGCGTACATGCCTTAAGTCGATTTAGAGTCCTATACAGCGTTAAAAAAACAATGCCGACATGATGGGCTTATTTGGAAAGATCCAACCAAACTGGTGCATGTTAAAACGGTATTTTGCGAACATTGAAGTTTGGTCTGGCTCAAGGTTGAGGGGACTGAGCAGCTAGAAATATCAAGGTAGAAATACACGATTTCTGGCCATTTTCACCATTTCGAGGGGGTACTGTATTACAACCTTCTGCTGCGCCGTGGTAATTGATAAACAGCACATGCATGCTTCGTTACAGAAATGATCAGAGCATTATCTGTTTGTATTTTGACAGGAATTGTCTGTCTCATTACAAGTTGAATTATCTCCCTTAGACTAGACTGAAAAATCTTCATTTTAACCATTGTTTGGCAATATAACCACGATAGAGGGAATGTCAGTTTACAATCACCTTGTGAAATATATGTAAGATATATTAAAAAAATAAAGAAAAGTTATTGCATCAATTCTGACATTTTGTCTTGGAAGTGCAGACGCTGTTTTCAAGGGTTCCCTCTAATAGCTTATCAATACAACAGGTGTTTTTCCTCAATTAATTGAATATCATTTTATGACATTAACCCTTTGAGTGCCAGGTCGATTTTTGTATCAACCCATATACCCTGTGCCAATGCATTCTCTTATATATGCGAGTCGACCATAGGTCGCCTCGCATATATAAGAGAATGCATTGGCCTAACCATTTTTGTTTTTTTGTTTTTTTTTTTACAATTTTTTACAATTTTAATAATTTATTCTTATATTAGACTTATTTTGTAGGTTTATGGCCGATGAGATCGGCCCCTGGCACTCAAAGGGTTAATGCGTATTTCTGGGACATATAATGCGCGTAAAAAGGTGGTTCAAGTACTCACCGACCTATTTAGATTCCGGAACAAACTTTTAAAGCTAACATTTTCGTGTCTCATGGACAACTAACAATATAGATACAAATGTATTAGCTGAAACAGGCTCCCTTTGGGAGCCTTTATTCAGCATCGGAGGAGCCAGGGGGCCCTGTGTTCGCTTCGCGCATACGCAGACATCATATTCTTTTATATATAGATATAATATTTATTATGATACTGCAACATAACCTCGTTTACGGGGAAACAGGAAGGTAGCCCTTGTCGATTTCAGCGAAAAAGAGAATGCTTGGGTTTTGTTCGCGATTAGTTAAAGGTGATTGCTCAATATTAGCGCAAAAGTTATATAAACTTCTCTATTTCATCGAACAAAGTTCCTATTTGAACGGTAAGATGATCAAATGGATCACATGTGTCAGAAGTACGTTGTCTTGTCTAGGGTGGGGGTCCCTCTGGGACTCGCAACACTCTTTAAGTAAACTAGAGCTGATTTACTCAGCTGAATATATTCATGGAAGTTCGTAGAACAAAATTTGTTGAACAATGGAAGAACACGATTGAGTCATCAAGTCGCGGAAAGTTTTATGGGCTGTTTAAAACGAATTTCGGAATGGAAGCATATATTATTATTACAACAAACAGTTTGATAACATATATTGTTAAGATGCGCACTGCTAATCATAGACTGCAGATTGAAAGGGTAAGCTGGGGTAAAGCCAAAAAGTAAAACAAGAAAAATAATAATACAAATATCTGCCAGCAATGCAAGACGGCGATAGGCGACGAATTACACTTTGCACTAGAATGCACGGTACTCACACATTTAAGACGAAAATATTTGCCAAAAACTTACCATACGGAACCAACTGAAACTAAATTAGTTAAATTACTCACGAGTGCTGACCCAAATGTTCTAAAGCAGTTTGCAATCTTTGTGAAGTTGGGTTGATAGGAACTATCTATTGACAGCGGCAATTTATAACTATATCTGCTTACGATGATTACGGTGATGACATATATTATGACAGATTGTGCCAATACGGGTACATATAACTCTTAAGACAATTAAAACGGTTGATTATTTAATTGCAACAAAGTCAATAATGTTCATTCATCAAGTCTGGCTTCTTCCTAGTTGAGTTTATCTTCCTGTCGTCTGCACGGGTTATGGTCTCATAGTGTCCTCGTACGTGTCTGCTTGTCATCTACTCGGTTGAGTTCCGATTGAGTTTGTCTTCCTGTCGTCTGCTCTTCTTCTTCGCCGGCGCATCAGTGGTGTGTTGTTAGGAATACAAGATCATAATGTGTTACCTTGCATTCCTATCCATGCTTCCGGCTAGAGATCCTAGCTGTCTTCGTGGCGTCCGAGAAGTCTTGGTAACGGCTGGGTAGTCGGTTAGAACTGTGTGTCGGGTCTCGATTCGTCCGCGTTCAAATACAGGAACGGTATTATTCCGGCTCGGTTCGCATTTCATGGTACGTTAATTGGGGCGTTTCTAGGTTAACCAGGCGGGGTAGTTTTCCTGTGTGTTCTTCATACTCTTCTCCCTGTGTCTCGCGCTGCGTTAGGTTTCAATAGCTTTTCCTAGCGAAGTATCTGGTCTCGCTAATCCCAAAATCGTTCTGTTTACTGCTCATCTCTCCTCCTATGTATGTATCGGACATGGGTACTGCATGGATGTCCACTAATCTGTTTTGGTGTCCAGTATTTCGCAATCTAGCTGTGGCCAACAGTGGCGCTGATATGTGTGGTAATCGAGCGGCCCCCGCGACTTAGAGATTGTCTGTTTTCTTCCCGGGTTGAAAGTTATGTCCCGGGGGTTGTCTTGGCACAAGATATAGTGAAGATACGATATATATGGAGTATGACGATAACTGTGGTGGTGGTGGTAATGATGATACTGTTTCGAATGGCGATGATGGTGATGCTGCTGATGATGATAACTGATGGCGATGATCACGCTGATGGTGATGATGATGATGGTGGTGCCGATGATTATGATGATGATGATATGTATGATTACGATGAAGATAACGACGACGATAACGACGACGATGATAGCAATTGCGACGACGATGACGATGATGACGACGACGGCGACGATGATGAAGATTTTGATTATCATGATAACGATAATTATGACGATGATTAGGACGATGATGCTTATGATGATGCTTACGGTGATGGTGATGGTGGTGGTTGTGGAGACTATGACGACGACGATGAAGACGATGATGATGATGATGATGATGATGATTACGACGACGATGACGACGATGATGACGATGATGATGACGATGATGAAGAAGATTATGATGATGATGATGATGCATGACGATGATGATGATGATGATGACGATGACGATGATAGTATAAATATACACTTCCGCCATATGAAAATGGCAAGCCAGATAACAGTGGCCCCCTTTTGTAAATATATGTATATATGTTAATTAATTAGTACTCTGTATTCGCCACTTAATTGTGGCATTGAGTAAATAAACAATCAATCAATCAATCAACAATCAATCAATCAATCATGAAGAGATGCTGATATTGGACCTAAATGTTACCATTGGTTGATATTGGACTTATTTGATTATGGACTAGACCCATAGAGGACTTAAACCCGTTATGCCATTGGATGGCGCGGGCCAGAGTGAAAATACATATATAAAGAGCGTACGTCTGGTGCTGCAACGTTTATATTGGACCTAAATATCACATAGGTTCACATTGGACTTATTTGGTTGCTAAATATGGCCATAGTGAGCTTATTTAATAAAAAAAAAACAATAATTTTTTTTATTTAATTAAATTTGATTAAATCAAAATTTTGAAAAACTAACACCGCTGAAACATCCGCCATTGTACCCCGAGTCACCACACCAAATTGGTTGAAATATTGCCAGCAGCCTGGGAGAAAAATCCGGAGACGGACATACAAACGGATAGACAGACAGACATATCCTACTACGGGGGGGGGTCGAAAAAAGAATAACACTCATCTCATTAACTTCGCGCTGCATGCTGCATGATTATTTATGATTTTTCAATTTAAAATGCCGTTTATATCCGACAGAGACTGGGCGCACAGGGTAGAGGTATCCCATATGGAGCTGTTTGTTCTGCCGTCTACCAAGGAAATACACACACAGGTTATAAAACTTGCATTAAATTAAATTTTCAGATATTTTACTGTCTGAGTACTGAGTACGACCGACCTGACTAGAATAAAACTATGTTACAGATGGTGACAAGGAAGCATGGAAAATTACCTAGTTTATCTCCCCCGGCCTAAATATCTTTTAAATCAACATCTAATGGCCAGCTGCTCCCTTATTATTGTTTTATATGACTATATGACTTCGAAAAACTATCACTGGCGAAAATGAAGCATATTTCTTTTTCTGTGAAAGAGGCAATAAGCTGAGTTCGGAGAATTTTCCTTGAAATTTACCCAGTTCATTTCTCCACCGCCTGAATTTGTTTTACTTCTACATATAATGACCAGATACTCTCATATTATTGTTTGATATTACTATGTGACTCGGAAAAACTATCATTGGACAAGGAAGCACGTTTTTTGTTAGTTTTTTTGTTGGGAAAATTACCGTTTTGATTTTATTTTATGATAACACGTGTTAAACTGAACATTTACAGACAACATCTTAGACCAAGATTAATTATTGTTCTATTTATTATCGCTATTATGTCGTTGTTGTTATTGTTCTTTAACAACAAGGGAAACTAACATATGGGAACACTTTCGAGCTAATTTCCTTCTATATATTAACGTTGGCCACCCCATTCCTAGACTTTAGGTCCCTGGCCGTCAACCACAACGCAGGAATTAATTCTGGTAACTTATTCAATTTATTGTATTAAATATCTGCTACAAATAGACACGGACAAAGGTTGATACTGTTGTAAACGTTTATTCAATTATCGCGTTAAAATTCGACTAAAAAAAAAATCGTTAGCAAAACTAGCGGTATACCAGCATCATATCAATTCAGCAGGATTACTTAACCAGGGTGATATCGTGGCAGACTAGAATGTACATAATGCCAATATAGTGATCAGTGACATTGAGAGGCAACTTTGACGCGGTGTGTCCAGTCAAACTCCATGCAGAGTTTACCTCCCTTGACGACTCGGTAAGACCGTTGCTATATATCGGCGACATTTTCCCCACATCTGGTGGACTTCCGCGATGTTAAGATATATACTTAGCGAACAGAGCAACATGCTGCCCTTGCTAAACACACAAAATACCGACTAAAATATGTGTAATTTCGTACCTTAAATTTGGAAAGTCCCACTAGAAGCAACTATATTTCGAAACGGTGTGAGTTGGTTCTCCGATTATACGTTATCAACACAAACGTATAAACGCACATGGACGACAATGTCACGCATGGCAAGTCAAATACAAGAGTTTCTGCAATTTTGACTTTTAGCTTGCGAAAATCGTCACCAATCTACCGCTCTGATCTGAGAAATGTCCGAGAAAGTCCGAAAGTGTTAATTGCCCACCCCACCCCGAATCTCCTCCTGTGGTAAAATTGTTCACTGTTTCCTCAACTCATGGCAACTGCTGGAAATTTCCTATTGACGGCCATTTCAGTACAACAGTTTAATAGAAAGTTGACATATTCGACTTTTGTTCTAAAAACAACACATTTCACTTAAAATTCATCTCACAATTTAATTTTTTAAACGGTAATTAGTGTGAAATTTATTGTTTTTTAATATATCAACAGTCTCACATTTTTGTTACTTTTGTTTTTAGAAAAAGATTGAACTGCAACGGACATTAGTTGGAAATTTTCCAACTTTATTGGATTTCTATAGTTTGGGAATTGCCAACTTGATATTGTTGTCAGGTTCATGGGAAGTGCAGTCTCCTCTGGTCTCAAAGTGGAAAAACATCTCAGCCATAATTTCCGCATGAATTGCATGTAATCCAAAAACTGTGTATGGACAGCTGGCTACTCCACGATATCGGTCTAAATTGACTACACCCACATAATCATTAAGATCAGTAATAATATGAGTGTATGTTAACATAGACTATGTAAACACTAACGGGTGTATCTTTATCCCGCATTTCCCGGATTAGGGTAAAACCCCCTGAAATTGTGGGGTGCACCCTACAAGTCGATTTCATGACGGAGAATAGAATTCACCTCACAAATGTCTTTTTGATGCATGGCGCGACGTGCGTCCATCCGCGTGCCCGCGTCCGATTCCTTGTCCGGACGTTAACTCCAGTTATAATTATCCGATTAAAAACAAGACTTGGTATTAGAAATAACCATCACATTGTTGAGGTTAAGTCCTAATATGGTTCTGGTCGAATGATTTAATATACAGTTATCGCCCGCGATTGAGTGAGACACGGGGGTTTGTCGCCCGCTCGAGACCTGGAATGTCATTCCAGGTCGAGAGCGGCGACAAATCCCCGTGTCTCACGAAAACAAGGGTGATAACTGCTTTGTTATCTGACAAAGGAGTACACACGAACCTCCTTAATAGCAGGCATAAATGCGCGCATATATTCTTTAATCCAGTTCGAAAAGTTAATTTTATGTTGGAATCATCGCTATTTAGAAAATAAAACATTCATAATCTGGATCAATTAACAGACCCGTCGTTTGCGCAGCTATTCTCCGGTCAGTGTGTTGGTTGCGTGGTGGAGATCAGTTCACGGAAAGAGGAGTAAAGCAATTTCGAAGTTGAGTAGCCATGCAGCGAAATGTTCGGTTTCGTTTCAAATGAGCGTGAAGACGCCGACAGACGTGTTAATTTCCAGAATGCTAAAATGTGAATCTAACACGTTGTAGTAGTGCAAAAAGAAATTGACATATGTCACACATGTCTGAAGTCTGAGGAATGTATTGAAGAAAACACCCCATGCATCCGGTAATGCTCGTAGCGGAAGACATGCTTGTAGCGGAATAACCACATGGCCCCCGATTTGCACACCGTTCACGGTTAAACACATGTTGCACCGAAACCAACACATACCAGTGGTTTACGGTGGTGGTATTATTTGTGGCTATAATTTACCCAACTATACATCAAACTTCTTTAAACATGGACGCAGTTTAATCCTATTTTACCGGGAAGTTAGGCCAAAAATTGTGGCAAAATTTGCATTTCTTACATAAAATTACGATTTATGTGGCAACAGCCAGACAATCTAGTCTTTGCATACATTGCTATTTCCGCGGATATTCCCTTAATATAATAGACAACATTTCCAGTCATGTATCTACATTTTTCATAGTTAAAAAAAACCATATATGCAGGTCATCGCAAGTAAGTATGGTATGTCTATAGCAGTGATATGATGTTTACTATAGACATCCCCAAAATCGAGTGAGTGCCTCCATGGAAACTAATTTTTCGGGCACTAATATGATTGCCATCGCAAACATGTCCAGTTCATTTTGAAGATAAGATATCATACTTTGAGAGACTGTATGTTATATAATGTGTCAGTACAAAGATTCATTAAAATTTGATAAAACTTATATTGAGTAAGTATTTTAGGTCATAATTTTCGTATAAAACCCGATTATCGAACAGTAATATGCAAATTGCGGAAACCACAACCACTCATTTCTGTAGACCGATTATCGCTGTTAACGTTAAAAAAAATCAAGGTAAAATACATCGTGTTTTTATGAAATAACTTACGACAACTAAAGACGATGTGCAAATCGCGGGCCATATGGTTATTCCCCTACGAGCATGTCTTCCGCTACGAGCATATCCGGATGCATGGGGTGGAAAAGAAATAGTCAATTGATAAACAGCAAAGAGTGGCTATTTGATCCAGTACATAAACGTAGTTGTAACGTATGTACATCGTATGTGCAATTGTCTGCAGCACATACCAACTGCATAATAAGGTTTATCTATTTGTACCACGGTTTTTATTATTGATATAAAAAGGTCCAATAGGAACATTGCACCTTATAACGGATTTGTGGCTGTGATAACACCATTTATACATAGCGTGCTTTAATTGCAAATAAAAAAAACACACAATTATGCAAATTAGCAAACACCACAGTTCGCGGTTGTTATGAAACAGTGGGGTTTATAAAAACAGTGTTTTTCGAAATTATTAGAGAGCTGTCAGAGAATCTCTGCGCGTTGAGTTCTTCGTAGTTCTGTGTTTACTGGGGCCCGGTTGATTCACTCACAGCACAGCACAGCACAGCACAGCACAAATCTGTGACGAGAACTGTACCGGTGAATCAGCCAAAACGGCACAGACTATCGGCACATTTAACCGGAAGTAACTATTTAAACATGGCGTCGAACGAACAGGAAAATCGAAACGTTCGTAAGCGAACAAAAGCAATCGCTTTATGGGCAATTATGGAGCTGTCAGATGAGGAGGAGACGGAGATGTGGCCGCAAGATGACATTCTCCCATTGTCCTTGCACAATCGAAGTGATTATCTAGTTACAACATGTTTTATTTGATAAAACAATATTTAACTAGCCTATATTCGTTATAATATAAGATTATAACTTATATAAACTAAAGCTGATGAATTTAAAAATAAATTTAATGTTGTAGCCAATATATATAAAGATGTATATAGCATTGAGACCTAGTAATAGTAGTATACATGATGCTGCACTGCTGCAGTCTTTTTCCATCAAAATGACATACCACATTCTTACGCATGTAGTACTCTCACCTGCCGAATAATCGTGTTGGCCAAATAATCGTGCTTGGTTAAATTGTTCACACAAATACACGTTACCTAACAACCATGTTTAGTACACGGGTAATACACCATTAATAATTACAAATAAATTGCTATTTTAACAGATTTTAATATATTTTTTGGCGTTGATGCAAATTTTCGCATCCAAGCAGGTTTTAATAGTCGTGATCACTGGCCATTTTGCCCAAAAAAATAATCGGCACGATTATTCGGCAGGTGAGAGTAGTCTACTTCAATATACGGTAACGATACCGTCAGAGGAAACTCGGACTATTATCCAAACTGAGATGAGGAGCACTTCATTACTTGTCTTCATAGCATAGATGGTTAGTGCATTTCAGTACCTAGTAGACCATTGCATGTATACGTACTGAAAAGATGCCAGTTCGAATCTGGCTGAAGACCTGTTCTGTTGTTGCTCCTGCTTGTCAATGATGATGTGCGTCAAATCGTGTTAATATGACACTGACAATTTTTATATTGATCTTTATATGTGTTTATTTTACATCAAATTGTATTGTTTGCTTTTAAACTTTGGACTGAATGGAAGCAAATGGACGTTCCTCAAAAACTGGTACGAAGAGCTGAAATCCCAAGTCAAATGTAAAGGGAAGCTGTCGACACCGAACTACAAGGGGTTAGACAGGGTGTTAAATTGTGATAAATGTATATTTTTCATCCCATTTTATATGTCTATACTTTTTTATCATATATTTGCTTTTACACAATGCCAATTTAATTAATTAGTATAGTACCGGTATACTAGTACTAGTGCTTATATATAGTAACTTACTATTACTTAGATAGTTTACATTACAATATTCTATTCAGTCTAATAAATATAAATTTATTTAATATACATCAGTTTAATAAACATATAGGGAGAACAGTTCTTGTTAACTATTGTTATTGTTAAAATAAATTGAATTATTTATTTGTATAAATGATGAAGAATGTAATTCACTTTTCTCTATATATCTTTAGAAGGTGAAGGGTAACTTTAATAGTCCTAACATTAAAATGACTGTCGGCCATATTGTTGTTCATTGCAACGTATAAATCCTATTCCATGGGCTACGATTTACATTGAATGCAAGTATTTCTGTCAGCCATTTTGAGAAAAAGATGAAAATGACGTCACTGTGACGAGCGGCACACTTCTGTACCACCTCGCTTAGGTGGTGCAGGATTGTGACGCTCGTCACATTTCTGTGCCGTGTTCCGTTGCGGTTGATTGGGGAAAATGGTGTGACGGAACAGAAGTGTGCTGTCAGTGGCTGTGCTGTGAGTGAATCAACCGGGCCCCTGGTAACAGCTGAGCGGTCAATAACTGAGACAATGTTACCCTCGAGGGTAATATGGTGATTTACGACCCGCCATGTGACGCACTCTCAGCCAATCAGAAGAGAGGAAAATGGGATGAAGGATAACAATAGGACTTATGGCCCTTTTACATAGAAATTGCGACTATAATGTTAAATGGTAAAGACTCCGATTAGTATTATCTGATCGAAACGAACTCGGTATGAGGAATAACCCTCGAATTAATGATGAGGTGAAGTTCGATTATGGTTCCGGTCCGATAATTTTTGTCGCATTTATTTACTTAGAAATTTCTATTTCCGTGTTGTCCGGTAAATTCTCCGGTTATTATTTTCTGATCTGAACGAAACTTGGTATGAGTATTAAACATCACATTTTTTTGGTCAAGTTCGAATATGGTTCCGGTCAGATGATTTTTATCAGACTTGTGGTAATTTTTCGGTTTACAAATTGCCATGTGTCGTGTTGTCCGGATGATAACTCCAGTTAATAGCAACTAATCCGAACGAAACTTTATATGCGGAATATCAATCGCATTATTCATGTCAAGTTTGAATATGGTTCCGGTCCAACGAATTTTGTCGACGTTATCGCCTTTTTATTTTACTTAGAAATCGCAGTTTTTGTGACGTAGACCAATTAGTCCTATTTTGGTAGCTGTTCGATGATTTTTTAAGGAGTTATATATTTTTTACTCAGAACACGGATTCTTGTCCCACATCTTATAATGTTACCCCCACCCACCCCATCCCCGCCCCAATTGCAATCACCATGACAAGTGATGTATGTAGGGGTGTGAATCAAGGAGTGTCCATTACATAAATAGGCGCGGATCAAGCTTCTGGGTGATGTAAGTCCGTATAAATGACAAATAAATTCGGATTCCGGTTTGGATGGACGCAAGACTCTTATTTCTTGTGCCAACCGGAGGAAAATTATCAAAATATTGGCGCACATGGGCAACATTCCCAACTCTCATTGGGTTAACATGATGAATGTCCATCTTACATAAGCTGCCATATACCATGGAAAACAATTTTCATTGTGGCCATCTGTCTGCTTTGGCGGCCATTTTGTCCGCCATTTTATATAACCGGTAGTAACGTCAATGTGTTAATACGCCCAGCATGCAAACTTGGTTAAAACATAGAATTTAAATGATATGTTGTCTTCTCGTGTGATATCTAGTTGCGAAACAAAGAATGCATACAAAGCCAACTTGGTATTTTGGGCGGCCATGTACGTTTCGGTGCATGGTTACAATCCCTAGCTTGGCATGACATCCAGACGGATGTTGTACACAACGTTTGGTGCTTTTACCACGAACTGAACTATATAGGGTGTCGTCGTTGGATCTAGTCGAATAGTTGTCACATGCACTGAACATCTCGTTGACTAAAGTTTTACTCAATAATCACTCATAGTGTAACTATACAACCAAGCAACGTTGACTAAAATGTTGAGTAAACTGTTTCTACTCAACGAGTTGAGTAAATACTAACGTTGAACGTAGTAAACCGAATTATAATACATTATGTAAATTTGGAACAAGTAACAACCATTTGACGCTGGTAAAAACCTGAACAAACTGGCCGACTATGTCCACTGGGTAAGTTACTCCAGAAAGATTGGAGATGAATTTCATTATCAACTCGAGCGACAGGACTTAACCAGAACAATTCAACAGACATACGGAAATTGTGCGACTTTATTCAAATAGTCAATCGTGAACTTATAAATTCGTTTAAGGTAGATACCGAAAATGGTAGTGTGTTCCTACGAAGCTAACAAGAAATCACACGCGCAAGCAACTGAACCATACTCTTAATTATTAACGCCACCGGTGTTTACTGTTGGGCAAATATTAGAAACCTGTGGACCTGTGGGGACTTTATAAATATATAATTGGTTTTTCCGGTTATTTTGGGACGCGTTAAAGTTGTACTGCGACCCCGAGTCCGGTAAAAGCTGTAGTTGGAATGTCCAAGTTCGTGAAAGTTCTATTGACTATGGCGATGATTTGATAAGCTTTATTGTTTTAGGATATTGTAGAAAGGCTAATCTGGCCGTGTCAAATTGAGCTATAGCGATGTGATATCTCGCAGGACAACACATTTCGGGTTTTCGTGGGGTGTGTATTCGCTGGATGTCTTAAAGTTGCAGTATGTAACTATTATGACCGCGTTAATTACGTTCGATGTTTAGGTATGAACAATGGCTGGGCCATGCACACTTGAAGATTTTATGGCGGGAACCCAATTTTTTATCCGCATTTAGAGGCTTTCTGGTTTGGTGAATGAAAAACCTGCAGTAATAAGCCGTAGATTTTTGTAATAATTTGAAGGAATAGTTGTTTTAACGGAATTCTGATGTAACCAATATATTTTATATTATAATTTATATTTATGGCTAATAATGATCTTGGTGGCGTTACCATTTCTGATTATGGTTTTCTTGTATTACTTTGCTTGTAATATGATTGAGGGTGGCTGTGCACTCTGTGTTGATTGATCACATGACACCATAGTCTAATCGTCAGAGGAAAAGTAAAATACAAGAGTTCTGACTTGCTGCAGTTTTGACTTGTAGCTTGCGAAAATCGTCACCAATCTACCGCTCTGATCCCAGAAATTTCCGAGAAAAATCCGAAAGTGTTTATTGCCCACCCCACCCCCACTCTCCTCCTGGGGTAAAATTGTTCAATGTTTCCTCAACTCATGGCAACTGCTGGAAATTTCCTACTAACGGCCATTTCAGTACAACAGTTTAATAAAAAGTTGACATATTCGACTTTTGTTCTAAAAACAACACATTTCACTTAAAATTCATCTCACAATTTAATATTTTAAACGAAAATTAGTGGGGAATTTATTGTTTTTCAATATATCAACAGTCGCACATTTTTGTTACTTTTGTTTTTAGAAAAAGATTGAACTGCAACGGACATTAGTTGGAAATTTTCCAACTTTATGGGATTTCTATAGTTTGGGAATTACCAACTTGATATTGATATTGACTGGTATTTCCTGATAGGTATTCTCCAGGGGTATTATGACATTGGGGGGTGCTCGGCGATCTGCTTGAGCACAGATATACCACAGACTATGAATGCGCATTCAAAAACTTAAACGACCACGATTCGATCGTCTTAAAGTCTTTACTCGTGGGTAGTAACATGTAGTTGGACTGCACATGCTCACGGCAATATCGTACGTAAACACTTAATATCAAGCACTGTTTGGTTTTAGATTTGAAATCGTTACATCCACTTGCGACGGAATCGCAGTCGTGTGTAAGTAAAAATTGTAGATGGAAAGATCGCAGGGTAGTCAATCACGTGGTTAACCATGGCTTACTAACAACCAACGATATCCTCATCTGAGACATCGCAATTGTTTGTAACATTTCTAACCAAACGCCATTTCAGTCTAAAATTCGGGCCGAATGTATAGGAAAATATTCAAACGCTGTTAGGCATGAACTGTCAAACTGTTGAAAATTGTGGCAAGATTGAGGTTGTGATGATGCAACCCCTTTCAACCACCACTGTATCGAGTAAGTATCGCCACACGCATGGTGCATTTAAGCGACACATTGGCCTACAAATTATGTCAAGGACTCAATTAAAACTAATAATTCTTGTTTTTTTTTATCAAACAACTGTGAGGCGAATAGTGTTGTTTCGTCGTGTATATATTTAATGTTTCATCCCAGCTCGACCGTGACAGATGCGAACAAGTAATGGCTTCTATTTGAAGTCTGAATATTGTGTACCACAAATGGGAAATCAATTGATGACAAAACATTTAATTTACTAAAAACCCGTGTCTTTTTTGTACTATATCAGACATAATATAACAGAGGGGATTTGGTATCTTAATTTTTGAGCTTCATAATTGTCCACTTCTAAATCTTCTGAAGAAACAAACAAGCTGTTTGCATTCTCGTCGAAAATCCACGCTCATACATGCATAGATAACAGGGTTGATAGAATTGTTAATGAAGTATGATCTAACAAATATATTCAATGCTATTTCTTCGGTGTTGCTTGAAAAATCCGCGAAAACTACCTTAAGCTCTCTCAGCGTCATCAGAACAATGAAAGGGAGAAACGTGACGATGTAAGCTACGGATACAGCCCCGAATATCACAGTGAACTTCGTAGTTTTTATGTTTATTGAGCAAGCACTTTGTTTTCTTTGAAAATGATGACGAGGATTTTCCCCTTCGGGTGTGACTTCCGCTAGTTCCAATGACATCCCAAAATCTCTGCTTCTAGTTCTCTGAACCGACGTCTGTTTTCCAATCATCTTATTGTTACGTCTATAAACATGAAGACCAATAGCTCCATACATACAACATAATGCCGTAAACGTTAGAATGAGTATTACGCCCATGATTCCGTAATAAACTTTTGGATATACGGTTCCTTGCATAGAATCTTTCACAGTGCAGTCATGTCCGACGATACCTGATCCAAGGTCGATGCTTTTTAGACCGAAAATTAACAAAATGGGCCAAGATAAAACCACGCCTATTATAACAGCAACGACACAAGGAATTCTCATGTTGTCGCAAAATTTAGTTCTTCTCATCATGGGCGCGCAGACGGCAAGGCAGCGGTCAAGGCTGATGTAGAGTAGAATGGTGGCCGATGCTAAGATTGAGACAGATTCTGTGAACCTGAAGAACATACACACAGATGGTTTCTCGAAGGTGTACGGAAGCAATACGTCTGCAATTTCAAAAGGAAATACAATACAACACGTGACTAAATCGAACACAGCCATGCACAGAATTGAACGGTTGGCTCTAGTTGGTTCCATCTTCTTGCCGTACACAAAACAAACTATGACGTTTCCTGTTATCCCGACACATGATAACACTGATAGGAACACGATAACTGGCGCCAGCTGTCGTGCCTTATCATTGTTGATACCGACAAGAGCGGCTCGAAGGGAAGAAATGTTTTCAGAAACTGCATCCGAAATGTTCAGCAACAAGACACTATTATCGACCATTATCATAAACTGGATGGCTGCCGAGTTGTAGTAATTGTTCATTCAAGCCACCGGAAGATGGCACAACGTATAAGCAACACAATTTGCAACTATGGCTGCCATATTAAGCCATGTTGTAACCAATTACGTTGCGTAAAAAAATGCACACATGAACCTCTTGGGTATAACGAGACCATCAAGTCACAGAGTTTTTGCTGTCTTTTTCCACACCGGTGACACAAGCCAGTATAATAAACTGAGGATAACAATACGTCACTATATTACCACCACATATATATGTTCCGGTGACACCAGCCAGTAAACTGAGGATAACAATATGTCACTATATTACCACCACATATATATGTTCCGTCCAATAAATGTATCCATTTTAACAAGGAATATTTCGTATCCTGTATCTAACAAGTACGTTGAATACTACTGTGTTATTTCCGTACACAGATCAGCCTAGTGATATCGTCGTTAGAATTTAATGAAGCGAATCATGCTGAACACAATTATTAAATGCTCACATGTGATCACACCGTCCTTTTTTCAATGCCGTTGACAAAATTGATAGCTGTGATTCTGAGAATTTCTGTCAATGACAAACAATCCTAGGCTATATTCGGGGGATTCCCCGTATTAATTTTCGAACCTGTTTCAAATGTTTGGCTGTACAACCATCGTAGTTTGATCACTGCGGCAAATAACTTCTAAGGTTATGCAAACAGTTACATGATACAGTACTGTTATCCAATGCACTGTGAATCGAGGTGTACACATGTCCGGTTTAGATTGTCGACGTATATGTTACGGTATTACCAATAAACACCTGTAAACACATCTATATTTAAGGTAGATCATGCCATGAATCTCTACTCTTGCTAACGCCCGTAGAGATCATATTCCACAAGTTCAAAAGCTGGGAACTTTTTGAAGTTTTGGCAGGGAACCTTATCAAGTCGGAAAAAAATAACTAGGGGAATATATTCCTTTTTTAATACCTGTTGCTTAAAGGTACTCAATCCGAACAGAGGGTCCCCATCTCAACAGATTCCAACAACAACAATCCGATCATAGGGTCCTATATTACTATTTCTTTGGCTTTGGGGGTAAAAAATATTTGATTCGAGTCGAGGAACCCATCAAACAAAGCTCAGAGTTATTAGATATTGATTTTTGAAATTTGTTAATTTCTCGAGATTAGTACTAATAATTGCCGTCAATTTTGAAACCTGCTCGAGATGAGTACACCAAAACTCTATTCAAACAGACAAGGATGGATAACTCTAAAATCAAGTGGTAATAATAACGCAATTTTGACTACGTACTGGGCCAGAAAGAATTCCCGATAATGAAAAATAATAGATTTCTAAAATCGATATCTAACAAATCTGAGCTTTGATGGGTGACTTCCTCGACTTCCTCGACTTCCTCGACCCCCGAAGCCATTGAAATAGTAATTGAGATGAGTTTTATCGGATTGAGTACCTTTAATAGTTTATTCATCAGCAGGCGAAGGTCCCAGCTCAAGATTATAGACCAGGCTGTGGTGGAGGTATCGGTGCCACCGGAAAGCGCAGAAATTGCTACTGGTATTCTCCAGGGGCATTATGACATTGGGGGTGCTCAGCGATCTGCTTGAGCACAGAGATACCAGACTATGGATGTGCATTCAAAACCTTAAACAAAGACTATGCTATACGATGTACTAAGACTCGGTGTTAAATTTCAATCCGTGCATGTTAGTGGAGATATTACGTAATGTTTCCCCTACCCCAAAATATGGGTATGGTTTTATGAATCTTCTTCGTAAGTATAAATATCCAAGTGTAAACAAACCACAAAGTACAAACTTTAGGAATATATATGCCTAATTTGTTTGTTTTTAATTGGGTGATACATCTGCAATCACTGCGACTCATAACCAAGTCCAAAATAAACGGGAAGGTATCCACTTCCTATATCTCTTCGACATTTTACTTCTATTCACACGATACAACGAATGGGATAAGTACATGCTGTATCAAAATATATAACTTGCTCAGACTTCGCTAAGGCAGAGAGAAACACCTCACATAATATTCCTATTGGCTTCTATGCTCCGCAATTCTGAATTCCGTTTCACTGTGGCTCTCTTACTTATTCTTGCAATTATTTCCCGTTTGTTCTAGAAATTAAGTCATGCATAGAAAATTTCATTAATCTTGAGACGATTTCCTCTGAAACTTGCAATGGAAGGGGGGATACCAGAAATTAAATGGAAGAGTGACGTCTTCTCAAGATCATTATTGAGAGGATTAAGATACTCGGTTTTCAAAACCTTAATTAAATCTGACAGGTTTTTCTCCGATTTCAGAATTTGAGATGGCCGCAGTGGTTTATATTTGGAACTGTGATTATCTACATTGGCTAATTTCAAAAGTGCCTCTTTATTGTTAGCTTGTTCTGGGCGATTTAATGTACACTTTAAAATACTAGAACTATCTACCTAGTATCGTTCAGTCAGTGCCCAAATAATGTGTGCAACACTTGCATAGGCACAGCTTGATTCTGACTGAGGATTCGTTCTTCAATGCATTTAACAACGGCATCATAATTGCCATCTCGTTTTGCAATTTGTAATTTTAATTTCATAAAATAAAGTCTCATCTTATTGGCCGAATACAGGAGAAGTCGGCCCCGAGCGAAGTCGGCCCCAGAGAAATCGGCCCCAGAAACATTGTTTAAAATTATTTGTCACGATGCTTGACAATACTGGCGGAGAAGAATTGTAGGCATCGGACATATGTCCTGCAGACTGCTTTCAAAAAGCTGGGTACCCAAATGTAAATTTTATAAAAGCAGGATATAAACCCAACTGAAAATTTGAAAAAGCTGGATACTCAACTGAAAGAAATGGGGGGTGACAGTGACCATTTCAGCGTCAGTGACTGAAGGGGTCATTATTGCCACATTTTGGGGTTTTGGGTACCCAGCTTTGGGAATAGGTGTTTTATGTACCCAGCTTGACCTTTGCAGTTTTATGTGATATATGTTGTCGTAAATAATAAAGTTATATATCGCCGAGAAAAAAGGCAATTATTAGTCAGAAATATCAATTTTGAATGTTACTACTCAAGCGCCAATTGATAGCACACAACATTTATTCGACAATTGTGTACTCGAAACAATGCAAAGGTCAAGCTGGGTACCTAAAACACCTTTTCCTAAAGCTGCATGGGTATATCCCTTTACCCAACAGAAGGGCCCTGTGCCAATGCATTCTCTTATATATGCGAGTCGACCATATGTCGCCTCGCATATATAAGAGAATGCATTGGCTTAACACATATTAAAAATGATAAAATTGTCAAAGAATGTAGAAAAATATTATAAAAATTGTTTAAAAATGTAAGAAAAAATTATAATATTGTTAAAGAATGTAAGAAAAAATGGTAAAAAGTGTTTAAAAAAATGTCAATGCATTCTCTTATATATGCGAGGCGACCTATAGTCGACTCGCATATATAAGAGAATGCATTGGCACTGCAGGGCATAACTGTAACCATCACAATGTGGTCAATGAACCGGTTCCAATGATATCCATATTTGTATGGTGTTATTGAGACAGACCGAAGATATTTTAGGCTGTTGAAGCTTTATTTGGGCATTTTTTGCCGTTTTGTTGGGTAAAGGGATATAGGGCTACCCAACACACCAAAGTGTAGTGACAACGACCACCTCAGCTCCAGTGCCTGCCCGTAATGATAGTTGAAGTTCATTGTGTTGCTACAACTAAGGTAACATGATTGTGGACTTCACAATTAGCCTACATAAACACTATCTCAATCAATACAAGAAAACCATTGTCAGAAATGGTAACGCGCTCAAGATCATATATTATATACCCATGATTGTAATTATAGAATATAAAATATATTGGTTTCACGAATGACCAACTTATAGAATTAATCGCCTTGCACTTCTTGGCATCCGAATAACAATTGAACTTGAAATAAAATTTTCCAACTCCACCTTTTACCGGACTCGGCCTCCGGGTCGCAGTTCGACTTTTAATCCGTCCAAAAATTTTCCATTCTATAAATAAAAGGCCCGTGCGCCCAGTGTATAGCAAGAAACAGCGAAACATTATACACTCGGAGCGCGGAATAAGCCGATTTAAGGCTTCACCCAACTCCCATCTAATTAACGGGTCCGACTTCTCTGGGGCGTCTTCGTATGGGGCCGTCTTCGCGCGGGGCCGACTTCTCAAGATACCTATATTGGCCGCCTGTTAGTGGTTGACACGGCCTTGTATTTTGTCACTGTGGTGGGGTATTTATGTTTTTCATTACGTTTAATTCTATATTTCTTGCAAAAGTCGCATGCATTCGGATATATGTTGCTAGAAAATCCTCCAATCCTCCAGACAGCCTGGGTTGTTTAGATTGTGACGCATTGGATGTAGAGGGAGATCTACTGTCACCAACGCTGCTAGGGGACACCTCAAGCGATCTTTTGGTCGACAATATTTAAAAAACAATTATAGCATGGCGTCATATGAATTCCATGCCTATCTGGATCTATTTCTGATAGAATGGAGAGGCATTGTTGTTGGTGATAACTTGTTCACGAATCTCCTTCGATTTATATATCTTCTCTTTAGTTTTATTAGAGATAGGCTTCAAATCGGGGTATGTTAGGTCAGCCATAGTGCACAATACAGTGTAAATGTGCTATATTGTTGCACTAATATGATTATCATATTATATAAATTCTGTTGATACAAATTACAATATAGATAAAACGTCGCTGACCAAAATGTCCCCGACGAAGGTGGCAGGTTTGAATGATTTATGGGTTTCGGATAACACATTCGGTCTTCTGGGAGTGGAGAAATGATTTATATTTTGACGTGAAAAGTTGCTGACAATATAAAAAAAACTAAAAATTTAACCCTTCCATGACTGGAGATTCCTAAAATTGTGCGAAACCCCTGTGCCATGCAATACATTCGCTTATATGTATACTCGCATATATAAGAGAATGCACTAACAAATTATATGTAATGCTGCACCTGCGCAGCTCCAGTCATGAAAAGTTTAAACTAAAAAACAAATGTGAAAAAAAAAAAAACTTCTCAACGCCCACCTTATTTTTTATTTAAACATGTGTTATACAATCACTTCACTTCTGTTCTCACCTGAAGGAAAATCACGTACAACTATTTGAACAAGTTAAAACATCGTATGGTCTTCAAACAACATATTTTAGAAAGTATGTGTTTTTTTTATATAAATAGAACAAATAAGGATATATAAACGGACAGGGATGTACACGGTGGTGTAATCGTGACACAGAAAGGACCAGGTTACTACGTTTTCAAATTTTCGGTGAACATAGACAAGGACCAGTCTATTCCGCGAAATTCGACAACTGTCTAAATTTCTAGTTGGTGGAATAAAAGTACATTTTAATGAAGGATTTTTGTCTCAACGTTGATATAACTGCTCATTGAATGGAAATTGCTATCCATCTGTCGTCTGTTGTTGTTTTTCGAATTTCATGTTTGTTTATTTGCGCGCACTCAATGACTCTTGTTGAACAGACTGGTTCCTGGTCGAAAGTTGCAACAAACTGAAAACGTAATAACCTGACCCCTCCAGCAATAAAGAACACCCACAGAACTTGGAAATTGGAGGGTCTCAAACGGGATTAACGATGTATACATGTACATGTTCCAAGTCATTTATATGAAACTTATATTACGTCTCGTTAAAGGTGTACTCATGATTTCAAATATGTAGTTACAACATACGCATTGTAATTTAACAGTTGTTTTAGACCGCTGATAAAATATATTTTTGTTACTGAAAAATTAACAATATAATTATTTCTGGCTCTCTAAAACACCTATAAGAAAAAAAGTTGCATTATTCCAGCATGACGGTTATCCGCATGTCCTTATAAGGTGACACACATATCAATATATTCTGTTGAAGATTGCTCAAATTAACATTTAGACAAATACAAAATTATGATATCAAAGTCGAACAAAGGCGCATAAGTTCGTCACACATCATTGGATCGTGGCGCATTCGAACTTGGCCTGTCTTTTCTTCAGATCGGAACCATTTACCAAATATCAAGACATTCTGTTAAACATTGTTCAAGTTATCATCCGGACAACCCAAAAATTAATTATTTATTAGTCGAAAAGCGACATCAAAATTCATCGGACCCTGACCATTTTCTAACTTGACTGAGTTTTCTCAAATGTGAACCACATACCAAATCAATAGAATACTTCTAATGCCATCATGCGGACATAACTCCCCAAAAACTGCGATTTCTGAGTCGAAATGGGGGCATAACTCCATCACAAAGCATCAGCCCGTGACCAAATTCGAACTTGACCTGTGTCGTCTCAACTGTGAACCGTGTACCAAATATCAAATAATTCAGTTCAGTATACTGCTTAAGTACTAATATTTGGAAGAAACTGCAAGAAAAAACATAATAATATTTTTTAAATCGGCAACAATAACATTGAAACAGTGAAAGATTATACATATTTAGGAACTACCTTCCATAGAAATGGCTCCTTCTCTCTTGATAGAAACATGCGCTGCGAAAGAGCTAAAAAAGCGATGTACGCATTACTTAATAAGAAGAGATCCAATAGCTTAACTGTAGAGAGCACACTCGAAGTTTACGAAAAATCAATTGTCCCGATTCTAACATACGGAGCAGAGATTTGGTCATTCGAAAACCAATCCTGCTTCCAGAAAATAGAACTATGGTTTCTAAAATTTTTGCTCAATCTGAAAAAATCTACACCTTCAGCATTCGTGTATGGGGAACTGGGAATATTCCCCATCACTATGAAAATAAAATTAAGAAATTTAACGTACTGGGGAAAACTTATACAAATGAACTGCAATAGGCTACCATTTATACTGTATTATATATTACTCACTTATTACAACTCATCTAACGTTAACAACCCATGGATTGCAAATGTGCATAAACTGTTAAATGAACTTGGAATGGGGGGTATATGGATCAACCACACATTATCTAGTCTCGACAGATTTAAGAAGTCGGTCAAGTGTAGGCTGGAAGACCAATTCATTCAAGAATGGAGAGGTACAATGTGTAATTCAAATAAGTATGCCTTTTACCGAATTATAAAACACGACTTCACCAAAGAGAAATTCCTCTCTTTCGTGAAAAACGACACCGTCCAAATACTTCTGAAATTTCGTACCCGCAACCACCACTTACCAATCGAATCTGGTTCATGGATTAACTCAGATTATTCCGATAGACTATGTACTCTATGCGGTACAAATATAGGGGACGAATTCCACGTAATATTGCAATGCCCGTGTTTAAAAGACCTGCGAGTCAAATACATACACAAATATTATTATTGTCGACCAAATACTATCAAATTAAGTGAACTTTTTAACTGTAAACGACATAAAACCTTGAAAAACCTATCTCTTTTCATTAGACGGGTCCTGATTTTATTCAAAAACTCCTGAGGCATACTATATACGTAATACATTAAAATCCGACATTTGCACAACCATGGGCTGTTCTCAATCAACTGTATTATTATAATATGTGTAATTTTCAACGCGCACCACTTTTGTAATTTGCACAGAAATTATATGCACTATATTCCACCGAGCTCTATTGTGTCATATTTGACGATTTGAGTGAATAAATAATTGAATTGAATTGAATAAGTTGTCAACTTATCAGACGGCCAACCCCAAAACAACGATTTCGTCGTCAAAAATCAACGGATCGTGACCAAATTCGAACTTGACTTGCACGTTGTGTCTTTTTACGTTTAGGCGTTTATGAAGTCATTAAAGGTACTCAATCCGATTAAGCACCCCTCAATTACCATTTATTTGGCTTCGGGTGTAAAAAATATTTGATTCGAGTCGAGGAACCCATTCATCAAAGCTCAGAGTGATCAGATATGGATTTTTAAAATCTATTATTTTTCACCACCTGGAATATTTAGTGGCCCAGTAAAAGTCGATGAGCAGACCAAATAGCGGATGAAGATGGATAACTCTAAAATCAAGTGGCTTTTTTGTGTCAGATATTTGACAAACGGGCAAAATTTCATTGTACAAGATGTTGATAAATAACAGCTTTTGGACAATTTTATACTATAGTGGACTGTGGTTAGCATTATTTTTGGGCAATTAATCGATTCTGAGAAGTGAAGCGCATTTCAAAAAAATTGTTGTTGTTGGAATCTGATGATATGGGGACCATCGAATCAGATTGAGTACCTTTAATTTCTACTACACCATGAAGCAGAATTTCGACGCGATCTGACGCGGCACATAAACTGGGGTGAAAAATCACGTGAATGTGAGTCACCTAGGGAACATCCACACCAAACATGAACCCATTCGGTCTTATGATTCCGGAGATGTTTAAAGAATTGTTGATGACGATAGCTCCACCAGAATTGAAACTCAACGTCGAAGATGGCCACCAAAATGGCCGCCGGAAGTGGAAAATTTAACTGTTTTTCACAAATATCTTCTAAATTAGTTTCTACTGTTTGGAAATGGTTGAGAATTGCCACTTTATTTTGTATTTTTCTTGTTAACTGATAATTGGAGCAATGAAATATGCCATTCTGTGGCTCCCAGCCCCTACCGATGCCTCAAACATTTGATTTTACAGAACGCGATATAAATTTCTCAAAAAATCACCATATTTCAACAAGAAATGAGCAGAATTGTGCAATGTAATTGAGACATACCATTACTTAGGAGTATTCCAACCGAATGGAACCAAAATTGTCATAAAGTTGAGCAAAAATTGAGAATTTTTTATTTTCTTCAATACATGTAGACCCTTAATTAAATTTAACAGATCCTTTTGGATTTGGCTATTTTGGCAACAATTATGCGTGAATCTTGCATTCAACACTCTTCTGAAAGCCCTATTGAAAAGCTATGTTTCAAAATTCATATTGAACAGCTGTTTTCAAAATTCCGAAAAACTTTTCGATATCATTTGTATTACCAATGCTGTTGACACTGGATAGGGCTTTCTCTGCACTGTGACATCACCACCCACATTTAGCATTAATTATTCCACACAACTATCTTCTGATTGGCTTTCGGCTGTGCCCTGCCACAATTTGTGGTTGGCTGGCACTGGCGGAATTCTGTTTAACCCTTTCAGTGCCAGGGGCCGATCTCATCGGCCCTAATTTACGGTCTGTAAAATCGGCCCTTTTTTGGGTATGCCTAAGCATGCTATAGCTAATTTAAAAACAAACTGGATAAAACCTTAGGGGGATGTTATAACTCAAAACTATCACCAAGTATTCATAGTAATAATTTTTATGCCCATGAAAAACGTAAGATTCCCTGGCACTAAACCTACAAAATAAGTCTGTTAAAGAATACAAGAACAAATTATCAAAATTGTAAAAAATTGTAAAAAATAGTAACAAATGATGAAATATTGTTAGGCCAATGCATTCTCTTATATATGCGAGGCGACCTATGGTCGACTCGCATATATAAGAGAATGCATTGGCACAGGGTATATGGGTTGATACAAAAATCGGACCTGGCACTGAAAGGGTTAAAGTAATGGGATTACCTGCTATCTGTTTCAGACTAGTATAATGTAATAGGACTATACCTTTATTATTTTATTGTTTACTCGCTCATTTAAACAGAATTATAACGAAATTATATTTTATAATTCCAGTTCCTATACACATATATATACTGGGATCTATTTACACATGGTAAAAAGGCCTTTATCACACAAAATAAGGTAACTATTCCTTTTATTATTTACCCAATCTTATAATGCCCGATTTTACAGTATTCCCATTCAAGTGATATTTGCAAATAGTACATTCTAGTGATATCATTAATATATTTCCTATGTGATGCATTTCTGCATTCCTATAATCAAGCTTTTAAAAGTTAATAGTCATGTCAATCATCTGAGTACATATTAGTTCTTATTTAAATCCAAAGCGTCAAGTAATCTCATTTTATAATTTAATGTCTAAGCAAAATTGTGTATCCCTTTAAATTCATTCATTTCGGCCAATTTGGCCGTTTACTTCATGGCTGTTTTTCATATGACGTGTGTGTCGGGATAAATGATGTGGAGGATTTATGTAAATGTTAGCCCAAACTACATTTCCAAGTAACGATGGTTTTGTTGTTTATTTTGAGGAATAATACCGCGTCAGATGAATTAAGCCCAAATATGTGAACAGTTGTCGTGTAAAACATTCGGCAGTAGGTTAGCGTTATTTCGTATTTGTGGATGTCCTTTAACATGGGGAAAATAGACTACTGCGCTTGAACGAGCATGTGAATTTGTCGTTTTTAATGTATAGCAACTTGATAATCAATAACAGAGGCATTCTCTGTCAAATATGGTCGCTCTATTTACGGTATTAATTGCGGAGCTTTCTAAAGTAAACTACGCGTAAACGGATACATACGGTAAATTATAGAAGGTGCCCTAATCGGCCTAATCGCCCCAGTGCCAACTCGCCCCAGTCGACGTGTGTCAATTCGGTACCTACTATAACATGTACCCGAGGCTGACTCGGCTGGGAATAAAAATAAAAATATTAAGGTAAGAATCTTTTTAAGCATTACTAAACCGTTTAGCACAGACCACAGTCCACTTCACTCATCCGATCATCACCAAACTTCATATTTATCTTGATATTGATCTATCAGATGAGAACTATCAAATATTTTTTTAATTTCACAGGAAAAAATGGTCGCCAGCGGCCATATTGCATTTACGTTATATGTTATCGCGTCATGTCGATATCTAGTATTACTTAGAAATTTCACCTTTCCAGATTCATAATTGCTCCATTGACTGTAACAGATGAAATTGTTCCCCTCTTCGGATAGAGTGTCACTGAAACTTTATTTTGTCAGACTGTCTGTATAATCACTGATTATATATGGCAATAATCGGTAATAAGATGTAGCACTATTTTATTTTATATTTACATGCAGTGCTGTTTTTATACAACAATTCTACCCCCCCCCCCCAGATCATCATGTAATCGACCATACATCGCGCGAGGACCTGGTTGAATTAAGGGGGTTATATGGATCACTTCTGTCCTCAAGCTAGATTATACTTATGACATTTAATGGCATGTTGCTAACGTGGAGGGTTAGATATGCGTGAGAAACCACCACTCTTTAATTCACACCAAGTTCTCAGCTGTCATGTTCGGATATTAGAACCCATAGCCATGATATATGGTTTATTTTGTGTATACTAGTAATATAGTTATTTTCAGTACCTTTATATACCAGTACTGTGTATAACAATGCATATAAATTAATCCATGTATACATGTATATTGATTCAACGGATTCAGTGGTTTTGTCCATCAGTCTATCAAATTTGCGGGGGAAATATGGCCACAAGCAGTACACCCTGCTAAATTTCGAATTTGAATCAATTGGCGCACCCTGCAGCCAGCTTTTATTGGAGAACTTTTTCTCATGTGGATATTTTGGGTCACCGCTAGATGTGAGCCATATTTTGTTCTCAAACTGTCCTTGTGAAGACATCACTGCCAGCGGTGATCTTCAATTTTACTATTTTTATGGCTAAATAATTTGGTTGATCCTACAGACGACACCCCTTGTCCGATCGTCACCAGATTCCACAATGATCTTCTGGATAACCAGGGTGAGAGTAATCTAATTTTCCCGAATTTCGTTAAAAAACATTACCACAGGCAGCAATTTGGTATCTTACTCTTTGATCCTCTTTTGCATGACTGAATTGTTTAGCAACTGTACAGACATATCCCTCATCTGATAGTCACCAAACTTCATATTGATCTTCGGCTGACAACTAGATGGGAGCTATCGAATGCTTTGAATTTTTTTGGAAAACATTGTCGCCAGCAGTCATCTTCTATTTTGGTTTTTATATACATGTATATCTCTTCATGCGGATAGCCAGTAGGTACTTCAACTTTCCGCATTCCTGTCATCATTTGAAATATAAAAATTTACCTGATACATGCACCCTTCAAAATTTGTTTCGTCGTATCTATTTTAATGACCCGTATGGTAATATTGATACAGATATATTTGTCAAACATTTCTTTGTACAATATACAGGTATTTAGTTTGTAACTAAATCTAGAAATATATAATAGTAGCTGGTGGACCCGACTTCGTCCGGGATGTTCCCCTCTGATTTTCGTAGAATTGCGCGATTTAACCTTGAATTGACTATTTTAAAGGTGAAGGTCATGTCGGGGTCACGATTTGACCCGTCCAAAACACTCCCCGGACAAAAGTCACGACAAAAGTACCCGTCGAAATCCGCCCGGCTTTACCCGATTTCACCTTGAATTGACAATTTTGAATGTCAAGATCAGGTCAGGGTCATGATTTGACCCACCCGAAACACTCCTGGGACAAAAGTAATAGTAGGTATCAAATTTCGTTGAAATACTTCCGTTTTACCAGATTTGACCTTGAATTGATCTTTTTGAATGTCAAAGTCAGGTCGGGTTCAAGATTTGACCCGTCCAAAATACTCCCTGGAAATAATTTTTCCTAGGTATCAAATTTCGTCAAATCTGTCCGGCAGTTTTCCCTGCCATAGCTAACAGACAAACAGACAGACAAATGTCCAAAATATATATTAAACTAGCTGATGTACTCGACTTCGTTCGGGCTAGTTAGGGATTATTTTGTGATCACCTCCATCTGGACAGTACCCAGTATATACAGCGTCTGACCAAACTATTGTTCAAATTGGTCCAGAAACATGCCTATATCAGCACGTTCGAGAACATGGTCCCACGTGAAATTGGACCCGTCCATATTGCTCCCGGGATCGAAGTAGTCCTACACACAAATTTTTAGTCGGATCGGTCCAGAAACATGCCTATGAGCGAGGTCAAGTTGACACGTTAAATACCAAATTCGAGCAGTGTTAGAGTATATAACACATACACACATGCATTCATGCATACACACATACATACAGACAGGTGTTCCAAAATGTATAATCGATAGCTACAACAATTCTATGGTAGATAGTTCACGGCCGACCTGATGCATGCATCTTAGTTTTCTTGTATCACTTAATATCGGTTCAATTTTATATCTCAGGGCTGTATGTGTATTCTTCATCATGTATACACAGTCATTCTGACGGATTCACAGTGGTGCAAGATCGGTGGAGAAAACGATGGAGAAAACGGTGTAGATGATCCAATATGGCGGAGGATGTATGTTTTGATGAGTATGTGGGTTGTAAATCGTGGTATTAGTGGTATATTTCGGACAGTATAGTAACCGCATATTTCCGCAAATTTACTGGTTATAAATTGGCTGTTAGGGGGATGCAAAAATAATTGACGTTTTTCTTCACTGTTAATGAAGAAACAGGTTCGAATCCCAACATTCATGAAATTGCTAAAATTTGAGGTGGAATTAAATTTTTATTTAACCGTATTATTTGGTCAGGATGTTGTTAATGGGCATGAAACGTCACCGGAATGTATATTTGATGGTTCTAGATACACAGGAGTAAGTTACTTCGCATGGTCACCTTCAAAATCGGTTGAATTTACATCAATACAAACAACCATTTTTGGCGGTGCAGATGAATGTGTATGACGGTGCAGAATGTTGCCTGGTTACTGCGAATAACAATTAGTAATGATGGTGCAGATGAAATACACGATGATGGTGTAGATGATATTTAGACATGGTGGTGTTGGGTAAAATCGTGATATACTAATACAAATGGCCACAATCGAAAGCTGTCATCTTCATCCAGTTCTCAAGACATAGCAGATGTGCTAGATGTATCTGCGATCCAGCTATTACATGGATGTCGTGTCTTATCAGAATTATACACCCCAGTAGCTATTCCCACCTGTCTAATATAAATGACGTGATGTCACTTGCCTAATAATGTCAATTAATTTCGAGAACACGAAAAATCCCCCTTTCTTCCATATTCTGGTGAATACATTGAGAAAAAATTTGTTCATTGGGGTGGATACCAGTGTATCATGTTTCCGAAAACCATACAACCCATAATATTTGTTTGACGACTGCTACGTTAGTATTGGAATAGGTTCGAAATTGAAATAGTTGAAAAAGCAGAAAACAAAATTATATAATTGCCTCATAAAAAGTAATATTTGACCCCGACATTGAGATAATCTACAGGGGAATGCGTGGTACCTATAGGTAGATATATTTCATGAAAAATGACCGGTGACGCTCGATTAGATATGCATAACAAACAACTCCAAACACCACAAGGATGTGTGTCTTAATGTAAATATAAACTCCGCATTAAGATATTTTGGTCCTAAATTATAATGTTCCATGATAATGTATGTTTGGTGAATCAACTGAAACTCTAGTCGATTGTCACAAAGTCATGACATTCTTCGTAAAAATGATGCCATAGCTACAATTAATATACATACAATATAATTTACTCCATTGCAAGGATCATCAAATCGATTTAGAAGAGCGCACACATCTTAAACGAAAGCTTAAAAGTGGGAACGTGTCATAGCCAGAGGAACCATGCAGCGAGAAACCCATTTCCTGTGAGAGAATTTCACCGTGTCCATGCAGGAATAAAACATACATGTATATGCAGATATCAGGCGGGGATTAAACTTTCAGAATATATAAAGAATAAACACACGATATGTATAATAACTGTTGCCCTTCCTGTTTACCCCCACTCATCGGAAAGAATGGTTACTCTGCAATTCGTGAATTCTTATAAGGCTTATTTCGTTCCCCGTAGCGCATGATATATTTTCCAATGTATATTGACATATACAATAAGTCTTGGCACTGATTCGCTGCCATATTGGATCCATCCAGCCCCGTTCCGTTTAGTGCTACGTACAATGTCAAAGTTCTAGAGTAGCACTCCATATATGGAATTCATGAACATTCAGAAGCTCCATAAATTACTCTTAATAAAAATAATTTCTTATATTTGTCATATATGGAGCTTCTGCTAAGTTCTGAATGTTCATGAATTCCATATATGGAATGCTACTCCAGAACTTTGACCTGTATCACTAAAACAATAGAACGGGTCTGGATTGATGGTCTCGACTCAGTGACAAGGCTTATATAATTACAGGATAATGTTTGTGGTTTTTTCATGCATAATACTGTGTCTATATATGTCGGTTGTCAGTTAGTGACGTGTGCGGACAGGGCTGCGCGCCAGATATACTTTCCCGCAGCTGCGGCATCGATGAAGGACGTCCTTGTCGTATACAGATCTCGTGTGATTTCTTAAGGTATACTTCCTGGTAAATACAGAACCGCAATTTATCACAATGTGTACCACTTTCCAATTTGGTGACTTTCTATATGGTGATTCAAAGTGTACTTGCGAGAAAATGTTTTGGGCTTTACACGATGTGCAAATGTTTCTCAATAAACTTTTGGCCTCCATCACCACACGGGAGTGGTTGTGAATTTGTGTGTGTATTCTCATGCTTTTTCATGTTGAAGGAATTTGCACAATATGCACAAACATGTCTGAATCGCTTGTCTGAGTCCGATTGACCACTCGTTATCTGAGACGTTGAGCCTGATTCTTCGTTGAAGGATTCTTCCATTGCTTCAACTCTGAAATAAAATAAAAACAATCACAAGTGAGGTTATGGAGAGCAAAGTTCAGTATATGTATACAGGGACATGGCAAAAGCGATACGGTACCAAATTACTCTTAATACACATAATTTCTTATATTTGTCATCTCTGTTAAGTAGGCATAATAATGGCTATTATAGTTATAGATTCCACTATAGAAGCAATGCATGGTCTTCATAACCTTCATCCACGATGACCAGACACCGATACAATCCAATTGATCACATCTAGACCCTTTAATGTTTTAATGTTTTTAAATTCAATAGGTTTCATTAAAAAGACTCTTCCGAGCATAAATGCAAATTGATGGTATATTTTTGCTCTGTGTGCTAGACAATATAATTATTGTATCAACGTCGTTTGCGATGTCATTTATGCAGAGGCCAATGTAGGTGCCAGACTCAGAGGTCGAAATTGCCGTACAAAATAGCCTATACCGTATGCCTATAATGCCTGACATTGATAATTAGGTCTACGCCCGAAATGACATCACAAACGACGTTGATTGCTTATAATTACATCCAGGTATTTGAATTATTTAGAAAATACTCTACACCATCATAAATATTGTACTCTACACCATCATCATTATTGTGTAAATTGTCTTCATCTTCACCGCCATTTTGACAATTTGGAAAATAATTTCAGTTTTACCAATTTAATTAGTCCTAAGTGTGATGTTAAGTATAAATTCCATTACTCGTGTAACTTCATATCCTCTAGCAAACACATCCGTTAGGGTTTCATCTGAATCCCGTCGGATTCACAATTTATGCACAAAAATGCACGAATCTCGCCACCTCAAAAAGTAAACAAAACATTTCACCACATTTTGACCTTTCTAGCACACTTAAAATACTTAATATCAATTGAACAACATGCCGAATATATTCCACACACAATTCGACTGCCCGTGCAACTTTGTTGTAGTGAAATGAATTACGTAAATGAGAGAAAACATTCATTGAGTTGAACCACGTACCTTACGCTAAATTTGTCCGTCGCCATCTTGAAACTCTCCACCGTTTTCTCCACCGATCTTGCACCACTGTGTTAATATGATGAGTATAGAGCTATATCTTAAAGAACAGTATTGTTCGTGTTAATTATTAACAACTAGCTGATGTGCCTGACTTCGTCTGGGCTATTTTGTGATTTCTTTGTGATCGCCTCCGTCTGGGCAGAATATACAACGTCTGGACAAACTATCACATGTGACTATTGTCAGATCTGTCCAGAAACATGCCCATATGAGCATATATGAGCTAGGTCAAGGTCGCACATGAAATAAGGACCCCCCCCCCCCCATATTGTTCCCGGGATAAAAGTAGGTCTACATACCAAATTCGAGTCGGATCGGTCAAGGTCAGGAAACATGCCTATATGATCGTATGAGCAAGGTCAAGGACGCGGTCACACGTGAAATTGGACCTGCCCATATTGTTCCCAGGATCAAAGTAGGCCTACATACCAAGTTTGAGTTGGATCGGTCGAGCAGTTTTCGAGTCTATAACACACATTAATACATACACAGAAGTTCCAAAATATATAATAGACTTGCTGATGTACCCGACTTCATCCGGACTATTTAGGGATTTCTTTGTGATCGCCTCCTTCTGGGCAGAACATACAGCGTCGGTCCAGAAACATGCCTATATGAGCGCATATGAGCGAGGTCAAGGACACGGTCGCACGTAAAATTGGACCCACGCATTTTGTTCCCCCGTGTCAAAGTAGTCCTACAAACCAAATTTGAGTTGGATCGTTCCGAGCAGTTTTCGAGTCTATAACACACATATACATACAGACAGAAGTTCCAAAATATACAACAGACTAGCCGATGAGCCCCGACGTTGTCCGGGCTATTCAAAAACCAAATTTCAAGTCGATAGCTCCACCCATTTCCGAGATCTGGTCTGCGCATGCGCGAAGCTGGCGTTGCACGGGCTCGGCGACCCGATAAAATTCGTATCCGGGGCAAGATACATTCACATACCAAATTTCAAGTCGATAGCTCCACCCGTTTCCGAGATCTCGTCTGCGCATGCGCGAAGCTGGCGTTGCACGGACTCGGCGACCCGATCAAATTTGTATCCGGGGCAAGATACATTCAAATACCAAATTTCAAGTCGATAGCTCCACCCGTTTCCAAGATCTGGTCTGCGCATGCGCGAAGCTGGCGTCGCACGGGCTCGGCGACCCGATAAAATTCGTATCCGGGGCAAGATACATTCACATAGCAAATTTCAAGTCGATAGCTCCACCCGTTTCCGAGATCTTGTCTGCGCATGCGCGAAGCAGGCGCCGCACAGGCTCGCCAATACGACAACGTCCACCGCCTGGTCAAACTACACACACGTACCAAGTTTCGTCCCGATCGGTCGAGAATCGTAGATTTGTATAAATGACAAACAAACAGACAGACAAACAGACAGACAAACAGACAGAGGTCTTCAAAATATATATGAGATGATCGGTTTGCCCGAGATCAGCTCACCAAAAGGGGGAGGTGGAGTCCTATTTCAGTAACTGTTCAGTCTGGTTCAGGCCTGAGACTTCATCCGGGCTATTTAGGGATTTCTTTGTGATCGCCTCCATCTGGGCAGAACATTCAGCGTCGGTCCAGAAACATGACTAGATGAGTGCATATGAGCAAGGTCAAGGACACAGTCACACGTAAAATTGAACCCACCCATATTGTTCCCCCGTGTCAAAGTAGGCCTACAAACCAAAGTTGAGTTGGATTGTTCGAGCAGTTTTCGAGTCTATAACACACATAGACAGAAGTTCCAAAATATATAATAGATGATCGGTTTGCCCGAGATCAGCTCACCAAAAAGGGGGGGGGGGGGGGGGGGGGGGTGGATGGGGGTGGAGTCCTATTTCAGTAACTGTTCAGTCTGGGTCAGGCCTGAGAATATGGTGCCGGACAAATTTTCATAGCCTCAAATTCACCATTGTATTGTATATCAGAATTAAGTAAATTTTGACCACATTTATTTTACTTTCAGTCATAATAACATAGGATAACTGGTGTTGGAAAGAGAAGTCAGTTGATATTGCCATCACCAACAAAAATATAACAGATATCCAGTTTATACATTCTGGGTATTTACAGAAAGTAAATGTCACACACGAGGCTAAACTGGCAAGTGTGAATTGATGCAAATCATAACAAATGCAAAGTTGAAATGTGCATTCTAATTTTACTGAAGCAATTACATACATGTACAGGCCTGAAAATGTGGTGCCATATGAGGTCCCCGGAGGGTGAATTAATGATAGTAAGGCTACCCTGCACAGTTGGCTAGCATCACTAAATTCATCCTCTGGGGACCTCATTCTGCTTAGGCCTCATCTTCTATGGGAGATCTAGACTCAGATTTAAGGTCCCAGATGGTGAATATTGTGATGTGCACCCATTGGGCACCTTGATTAACATCAACCAAGATAACTCTAGAATGACAAATGTGTACAATGCCATTTAATACTACTCTTGTGACTGAATATTCATACTATATTTCATCGAGAATGGACAAACAATGAGATATCTGCTTGACCGACACACATATGAACCAAGACTTGAATTTGGCAGTTTTCTATATTGGCTTCTATAGCTTTTTTACAGCATTGCCTTTTGCAGTAGCTAATTTCAAGTGCTGTACAGTAATGCTCTAAATAATCGACTCCTTAACCACAGCAGAATTATGGGTAATTTTTCAGGATTTAGTCAGAAATATGGCTTGTTGCCATTTATCGGAAAGCTCTCAGCTCAGCTCTGTGAGAGCTTTCCGATGAATGGCAACAAGCCATATTTCTGACTAAATCCTGAAAAGTTACCCATAATTCTGCTGTGGTAAAGGAGTCGATTATTTAGAGCATTACTGTATGCATGCATGTTCAGACAGACAGATGCATCTAATCCAGTATACCCCCCACTCATGTTCCCCAATCTTCGAGTGGGGGTATGCTAATGCATGTGCAGGGGGTATACAAGCCTTAGTTTAGTGTGCCTGTCATTTGCAGAATGAGGTCCCCAGAGGGTGAATTTAGTTATGCTATCCTGCACAGCAGGCTAGCATCACCAAATTCACCCTCTGGGGACTAGGCTTGCCGCGATTTTGGATTTTCAAAATCGATTAATCAGTGGCTATAATCGACGATTAATAGATTTTTCTACCCATGAAATTAAATCTCAAATAGAGATTTAATTTGTAGTAAATAGATGCCAAAAAAGAGACTATTAAGAGGTGCGTCTGGTAAGTGTAAGATGGTAAGTATAACTCCCGTTTTACAGGCACCGCACATCGGAAATGAAGGGCATTAGTTCTGAGAATTTGCTCCCATATAAATTCAAATGCCTCTATTAAACAATAAAAACAAAATAAATACCCGTAGTTTATGAACTTTATGTAAGCACTAAGCAGATTCAGAAATCATTTTGATTAAACAAATTGAACGAACAAATCGGAAATATACTCCCAACTCTCGTCGGGCCACGTGCTTCGTGAGACAGTTCGTGAATTTGGGATCGTGCATTAATTGAAGTCCGGGATCGTGCCTTAATTCAAAGTCGGGAATCTCTCAATTCATTCGATTGTCAATATTCTTATTCGAGTTTGTCCGCGAAGTATACACATGCATCGGCGCATTAAATGAAAAACCGCCATGACGTGAAACCAAGACGGAACTGAAAGTTACATTGTCACAAATGTTTGCGTGGGTGGGTTTCTGGGTTAGATTAGTGCTGTAGTGCTGTAAATACGGTGCAAAATATTGCCTCTTAAGTTGAGATAAGTTCTTTGCAAATACGCTGTATGCCAGCGTTCTTGTGTTGTTGTATAATATGCATTGTTATTTGAACTAAAAAAGTTGATTGACGATTGTTCGATTATTCCCAAAATCGCGGCAAGCCTACTGGGGACCTCATTCTGCTTAGGACCCATCTTCTGTGAAAAGTTTCTTTATTATCAAATTACTATATAAACTGTTTAGACATATATTCTATTTCTTATTTAGTTTCTCTATATCCCCAAATTGGCAGATGGCACATTGAAAAATCGGTGGTTCCCAATGGGTGTACATCATAATATTCACCATTTGGGAACTTCAATCTGAGTCTATGTCTCCCATAGCAGATGAGGCCATGCAGAATGAGGTCCCCAGAGGGTGAATTTGGTGATGCTAGCCCACTATGCGGGATAGCATCACTAAATTAACCCTCTGGGGACCTCATTTTGCAAATGACAGGCACAATAAACTCAGGCTTGGAGGTATATACATGTAGTTATCCTCCTCAGACTGCAGGGGCGGGGCAAGAGAATGAGATTAAATGACACGCCAATATGCTTCTTGATCTGGTTGTAGACAGAATATTTTCATACATAACATAACAATATTATGTATTCTCACATTGAATACACAGGAAGTACATGTACTTATGAACATGAAAGAAACCATTCAATGTGGTTTTCGGTGAAATGAATTGGCCTGCCAATTCCTCATCCTTGCGCATACTGGAATATCATCATATGTCATACATCATCATATGTCCAACATAAGAGCATTATGGCGAATCCTTTCTCTAATGAATCTGATTCATTTATATTCGCATTTCTGTTAACCCTTTACCCAACAGAAGGGCCCTGTGCCAATGCATTCTCTTATATATGCGAGTCGACCATAGGTCGCCTCGCATATATAAGAGAATGCATTGGCTTAACACATTAAAAATTATAAAATTGTTAAAGAATGTAAGAAAAAATGGTAAAAAGTGTTAAAAAAAAGATTTTTTTTAGGCCAATGCATTCTCTTATATATGCGAGGCGACCTATGGTCGACTCGCATATATAAGAGAATGCATTGGCACAGGGCATAACTGTAACTATCACAATGTGGTCAAGGAGCCGGTTCCAATGATATCCATATTTGTATGGTTCTATTGAGACAGACCGAAGATATTTTAGGCTGTTGAAGCTTTTATTTGGCCGGTTTGTTGGGTAAAGGGTTAAAGGCTCCATATTTGATTGAAACTGAATGAAAATCGGCAGGAAATGACTATTAATGATTTAGGTTAATATATTATTCCCACTTGAATTGGGTCTACAAGAAAAGCATGTAGTTGGCTTTCAGTCGTAAATCCTAGACTAGTCGTTATTATCAGTTTCCGTGAAGCAAATTGATGCTATTTTCATTTAAAACATCCCATTCAATCATGAAGCCTTATACACTCCCACTATGGCTGGTCGCAGAGTCCTCTCATGTAATTTGTATCCTATTTTCTGGATCACAGCAACCGCACCGGCTTCCTTTCCCTCCATCGGAACTTCGAACAATGCCTCGTGAAAATGTGGGTTGAATTTATCACCTTCTACAGGACTGATCTTTGCTAGCTTGTATTTTACAAACACTTTTTGCATCTGTGATTCAGTCATTATAAGTCCTTCATACAAATTTTTCAGATGAGGATTGCTATTGGTGATTTCCTTTTTAGGAACAGAGTCTGTTGCAGAGTTCAGAATGTCGGCAACTTCGAGAAGGTCTTTACACAGCCCTTGAATACCGAACAGTTTGGCTTCGTCCGTCTGCTTCTTCATCCTCTGTCTCACGTTCTCGGCTTCAGCTAAAGATCTCATATACTTATCCTGAAATTCAGAAAAAAAGGAAACTATCAGGAAATTACCTTGAAAATGAGAGATAACAATAACAACGTATCTAAAAGTGAAATTGATGGCAATCACATCCATTGTCCCTGACAGAACTAAATCATAGCAATTAAAGTACTATACTTGACTCTTGTGTCCCAAAATAAACATACATGTACATTTATTTATTTTTTTCATGAAAATTGCCGACCTGTATGAGCTTATTCCAGTCTACATATTTATTAATTTTTATTAATTTTATACTGTCAAGTTCGTATGTAACTCGCCAAAATGCAATAAAAACAAACATTTGAAAGAGAAATTTTAAGAACCGAAGTACGGAATTGGAGTTTGAACACTAAAAACAAAGCACGGGTTGGTCGCCATTATTTTAGTTGACACAAAACATGATGACGGATTGTTAAATAGGTAAACAGGTAAAGTAGTCACATGGGTAGGGTGAGACAGCCGGTCACATGTGGGTTGAGACAGGGAAATCTCACCCAGCTATCCTAACTCACCCACACCACGTGACTGCTGTCTCACCCCACCGGATCTATGTTAACGAGCCATAAGATTGTCTCTTGTGTCAAGTTGTAAACTAAAACAATGGTGACCAACCAGTTATGCTTCACTATTCAAGTAAATAAATACAGACGAATTTGTGGATGCAAATACAAATGGAGAGAAGCCTCCAACATGTTAAACACGAAGAACCTTCAACATAACCTCACTTGCAAACACAGAGTTGCATAACATCCAATTTAAACGACTATTCGTGCGAACACATTCCATTATACGGAAGGCCCCAAAGCGAAACTGGCATTACTTGCACATTACAAAGCTAATATAAATGGAGATATGGCTCCAAAATGTTGAACACGGAAAACCTTCAACTTATTGTGTGGATACATTCCACCAAACGGACAGCCCCAAATCGAAACTGGCATTAATTGAACACTTTGTAACACGTAAACAATAGCAGCTTCACAAATGACGAACGAAATAGTTCCACATTTGAAAAAGTCATCGTTGCAATACATCGTCGATCACGTCAAACTAAAAAAATTCTGGGATATAAACATGTTCCCTTTTCTAATGGTACTGATATGGACATTCCCAATAGCAAACACAGTTAGTCTAGTTGTAAATACTTCATATCAATACGAGCATTTCTCGGAATTCATGCAGGTGCACAGTTGTGTCGTAGCCATGTCATTTTCACGAGACCGTGTCAATTTCACTCAAACGTATTAACCCTGATCACGGGGGTGACGCACTTTATTTTTCCAGTATATTCTGAAACCATCCTTAATCACAAATATGGCATTAGATTTCTTCCCGGGTGTGTCGTTACGAACCTACTGAAATTTGCCAAAGATTGGTATAAAGAAAATTATCAGAATGAGGTTTATGGCTGGGAGAACGAGAGGCCAATCACGATCGGCAGATGTTAACCCATCCCTTGGCGATAGTAAATTACTATGATCGGAATCATAAATGAGAGTTTTGGTGTTGAATTATAGAGTATACTTTTATGTACTATTATAGACAAATGTACATAACACAAATTATTTGAATTTATGGGTCACTAGCATTTATAAAGAGAATGCACTGGTACAGCTAAACCACCACAGCCTTGGGTTAAATGTGAAAGGTGTCCAGGACATGGTATAATTGGGTTAAGAGAGTTTACAATAACAAGAGTAAGAGTGCAAATTAATTAGATAGAGCTACTGCCTGCAAGCATGTGTCCCTCAAAAACATAGCTAGTTTCACCTCACACTAATGTCTAAAAAAAAACTCGGATCGAACCCATATTCGAACTCGATCTGTATTTGGTGCTGAGAAATTCATATACAAAATTTGGTTCCGATCAGATAGAACATATTTCAGTTATCGCACCATGCGTAAAGTGTCTACAGACAGACAGACAGCCAGACAGACAGACGGACGGACGGACTAACGACGAGTGGTCAATCCGGACAACGACACTATGTTTACCATACTATGGTATGGGTAAACATAAAAATGATCCATCATGACCTGGGATGTGGGTCAGGCCTTTCCATTAGTCTAATTTGGGGACACCGAACAAACCTGCCGGACCATGGTTCCGGCAGGTTTGCGAAAATTTGAGATTTCAAGTCCACGAAACGCCATTTCCTGGCTTCTCAGACTATAATAAGTATCTATTTCAACCTAATTGTATTGAATTGAATCTTTCATTTCTAGTCCATTTCACATTTTCAGAGCAATATACAAGGTCACATCCAGAAAATTGTTTCATACAGTACCATTTACAGAATTGGATATCAAACTCATCATCCCAAAACACTTTTTGACTTTATTCTTGTGCATAATTCTAATATATTATTAAGTCAATTATTTAATAAATATAATTTTAGTATCTAATTCTTGTTGCTGAATGTGTTCAAAATTATGTGAACTTAAGTGCTAACTGAAGTTATGTATATTGTGACAGTCACAAACTGATGAAAATATAAATAAATGAATTGATTAAAAATTAAATCTAATCAACTTATCAAGAATGAAGTTGATGATGAAATCGTGTATTTAATAATATATATGGATTTTGGGATGATGGTTATTAACCAAACACTAATTTGCTAAATAACCCCTTATTGAACAGAGTGAACAAAATGACTGACAGTCGCCGGTCGGCTCACTTTCGGTTTCAGTGAAATTTTCACTTTCAGTTTCCTTCGTTTTGTCAGTTTCGCCAGCGGCAATGTTTGTAAAGAAGGATGTTATGGGCGCAGTTTGACTGTCTTCCTCTTTTCGTTTGCGTTTGGAAGAGTATGTACCGCTCGTTTTATTGTGAGACTTGCCACTTGTTCGAGGCCTCCCTCGCGAACTCATGATTATTTTCAAAATTTTATTCTAAAATCAAAGCTGAAACATTCGTATCTTTCCAAGACAGAAGAGTGTGATAATTTCAAAGGGGGGTAATTCACTATTAAATTAGAACTCGTATTCCGCGTTTTACAATGTTCCGATTTTGATTTCCGTTTCCGTTTCCGATCGAAAAAAAAAATGTGTTTAGTCTGTCAAAAACATCGATAAAACAATAAAACAAACTCTTATTTTGGGGACTTTGTCGTAATTTGGGGACACCGGTAGTCGGCTTGAATTGGGGGGAATGATAAGGCCTGTGGGTATGGAAAAATCTTACTCTCAGGGCCAGATATTCGGACCAGACACTCGGCAAGCCTCATGTCTAGGCCAAATATCTGGCCGCGTGGGTGAAATTTTTCCATCCCACATCCCAGGTCATGATGGATAATATATTACCCCGCCTCCCAAATTATGTACCTGGTATACAGCTGGGTAAACCAACAGATAACTTGGGATTCAAAGAGCCATGCCAGTTAAAAGTTTATAGCCTACCTTCATATCTTGTAAGTTAGCTTCAAGCTTCTTTTTTTCTTCATTGAAAGTTTTCTCAATGTCTGACTGCTTGAGTTGATCTTCACTCTCTTGACTGCCATTCTCCTGTGCTTCCTCTGGTTGTCCATTTGCTTTTGTTGTTGACATCCATAATCTCAGTGAATTCCTAAAGAAGATAAAGTTAAAGATAGAATTAGGGTATGAGACTTCCCTTTATTAAAAATACGTGCAACGCCAAGCATGGCATAAGCCCCCGAATCTCAGTTTAGAGAGTGGGCATTATTAAATATTTGTATGGATGGAAATTTGTTTTGTATTTCTAAATCTAAGAAGTGGGTATCCTTTCCACTGAAAGGGGGACTTTACACTAAAACCAGCCATTTGCAGAACCATCTCCTTTTATACTCAACAGAATATATGCGAATGAATGAATTTGAGACAGTGCAAAATACACTCATGTGCTCTCTGTTCAAAAGATACAAACAACATGGAAATTATAATTAAAATGATTTTATGACTCGTGTCACACACAACATTCACAAATAAATCAAGGGCCATAACGCTGGTAAAAATTAATGGATGAAACCCATAGTATGTGGGTATACTTTCCCCCAACCTGTGATATCACCATGCCATAGAATAACAAAATGTCACATTGTGATATATAACACCCAAGTTACAAGTTGAAATGTTTGGACGGACTGACAGATGGATGGAGCCCTCGTCTTCATGTATATGCCCCAAACATCCTACGAGGGTCAAGGGCATGTAACAACAAGTGCAATGCTAAGTACAGCATATCCCCAGTCCACAGTACTGTTATTGGGCCCAATGACTGAAAGAAAAACCCAGAAGTTGATCATATATCCTGACTTATTATAAGAGGACCCCAATTTGGAAAGCTACTTCAGCATGCTACCATTAGATTAGTGTCATTTAATTAAAACATTGTTAATTGCGCTAAGCTATGGTGACTCGTTGAGTTTATTGTTTCTTTGTAGATGGGATAGTGCTACACAACTAATGAAAGTCAATTCTATTTGTGCTTTTTTGTGATATGACCAAAATTGATAGAGACGTGCAAATCACATTAAAAATGTAGCTCAATCAGGCTATGATAGACAAAAACGAGCTACGTAGCCCATTTTTTATGTGTGCTCGACCTGTTTATTGGTATGATCCAACAGAATCGATCTATAATAGCCTGCTCGGGCTAAAATAGGCTGATCAGTCTTTCACAGCCAGCATGCATCTGGGTAGATCATGCCATCAATCTCTACTCTGGCAAACGCCCATAGAGATCATATTCCACCAGTTCAAAACCTAGGAACTTTTTGAAGTTTTGTCTGGGAACCTTATAAAGTCGAAAAATAACACGGGGAATACATGTATATTTCTTTGTTATAACTTATTGATTGTTAGTTTATTGATCAGTAGACGAAGGTCCCAGCTCGAGATTACATTATTAAGGGACTTTGTGGGCGAGTTTGCTTTGTGCCACTTACAATCATGGAATTTCTCGATGGTAATTAATTCAATGTTGTTTGCGATACAGGCTTACTCAAGTCAATAAAATCATATATTCCCTGCCTTATTTGTTCAATGTTATAAAGTTCCCTATCAGAAGGGGTCTGAACATCAAAAAGTTCCCAGGTTTTGTAATGTTGGAATATGATCTTTATGGGTGTTAGCTAGAGTAGAGATTCATGGCATGATCTAGCATCTGGGATGAGGGGAGTCACTCTAAATTGATCTATAATTATCGTTCGACCAATACTTTGATAAAAAAATTATTTTCTGATTCCTTTTGAAGCTAATGAAAGACATGGAATAATTATTTATTGAGAATATTCAGTATAAACATGTAAAAATCTTCAAACAATATTCAATAAATTTAGAGTTCCCTTTCGTAAACAGTGAGCATTTAGTCAGTCAGGACTATTATAGATCGATCGGTGATTCACCCTAACCCACAGGGGTCCAGGAACATTTTTTTTTAATTTATTATATTATTTTTAGAAGGGTCATCTCCCCATTTTGAGGAAATCACACCAAGCTTCCTTAAATATTACTAGTAGTCTTCGACACTAACATCCATCAAATATGATAAAGCAAATTCCAAAACTGATTGATTTTTTAAAACTGCTGTCTGACGTCAAGCTATTTAAACTGGTGAATTAATGGGGGAATGGATTTTTGTGAGTGGGAAATTTATTTAACTAGCTGCTCAGGGTAGTTTCCAGGCCAGTTTTGGTACCTGTAACAGGTATGGGCGCCCAAACTCCAGTCGCCCAAAAAAAAAACAGATGGAACAGGATGGAAAGAACAAAAAAATACTCAGATAATTTGTTTTTGACCATTACTACTAGAAAACAAACACAACTAACACTACGGTACCCTTGAGTGCCTAATAATAGTACAGGGCGGAATAAACGTACAGACTGGAAATATTAGTACCATACATGTACATCCCAACAAAACGCACCTTCTGACTGGTTTACTGATGCCATGGGACAGAAATAGTTTTGATGGATAGCCAGGTCTGTGAATCTACAGTGTGCTGATCACTGTCAACAATCAGAGTTCATTTATCTATGAATAACACAATTTAAGGCCAAAAAAAAAAAAGGTTTTGGTTCTCAGGCACCGCCGCATTGAATAAAAAGGGCCGCATTAGGCCTTTTTATTGCAATGCCTGATGTTATGACAAAAAAACTTACGAAAAAAAAAATTTGAATTTTTTTTTCGGGGGATACAGATATGTGTTGAATACTAGTGTGCATTGAGCTCTAACATGTAATGTGTTAAAAAGTGACTTGCAGGCTTACAACATGAAGTAGATGACTACAATTAAGAAAATGATAAGCTGACCCTCATGCTCTTCTTACAATTAGTCATTGTGAACTAACTTACACTAATTGTAACAAAAGAACATAATAGTCAATGATGTGCGAAAATATTTCTTTTCCCAGAGAGTGATTACAAACTGGAATAGTTTATCAGATTACATTGTTTCCACTGAATCGGTTCAACAATTCAAGGAGTTATTCGATAACAACTGTTATAACGAGCGATATATGTACGACTAAACGTCATGGATAATTTTAAAACAATTAATTCATTTACATGTATGTTCTATTCATGTATGTTATTATGTGAAAGGGGTAAAAGTCATGGCGACTTACTCCCCAAACATTGATGATGATGATGTAACTTTATACAATTGAAAGGCACAGAACTAAATTCAGGATCACATATTAGAATGGAGCGGTATCAGTTTTTAGACAACAATAACAGTAGTTAATGTCAGGTGCATTATATAATATTAGGTAATCCCAGTCATACACTGGTAGTACAATGTCATTTTTATATAAGATTAAATAAAGTTTATATGCATAACAGTTCCCTCTACATTTCTGTTTATTACTAGACAGGGGGAAGGTATCTTTGTCCATGCTTACTATGCGCAGAAAAAAATAAAAAATAAAAATAAAACCCTCCCTCCCTCATTGATTTGAAAAAAAAATTGCCCGAGAACCAAAACTCTTTTTTTTTTTGGCCTAAGATTGGTGAATTATTTCTTTTGGTTAATTTAATAAACGTACAGGACCAAATAACGATCGTACAGGTGGGAATTTTACCTCGATTTTAATAATCGTACATTTGTATGTTTATTAGGCACTCAAGAGTAAATCATCAAATAAAGCGATAAATTGTCATTTTATGGCAGTACGTAGTTCCAGGGGGAGGCCACCCTTCCCATGCCCTCCCCCAACTTAGGGCTGTGTCCTTCGGATATGACTTTGGCATATAAAACAGGTGTCCCCAAATAATTACTGGAAACTACACTGTAGCTGCTGTAGTTCTGGTTTTTTCCACATCAAATTTGGCTGTGGGATAGCCCTGTCGTACACTTGGGGATTTATTTTAAAAAGTAAACACATGACCTATGATTTTTCTTGTATTTTTGTGATCAACTGGTTTCAATCTAGCTGGGTAAACATCACTGGTATGGCCTGCAGGCTTCAATTCAGTGAATTTGGCCGAAACGTTAACACTGTCGCCTATGGGAAACCATTTAGTTCAGTGATTCCTATAAGACGATTTATTATCCAAAACAACAAACATTCTGCCAAAGCAGGAAAACATGGGTGCACTCGATTGGGAATCCGAAGAAAAAAATGTTATGGTCCCCTCATTTCAATGATCGAATTATAAGTGATTAACAGGGTAATATTATTTAATAACAAATTAATAAACATGTCTGCAATAGAACAAGTTTATTTTGGAATTTATGCTGTTACTGGTACTCTAATTGTGATGCTTGATGGTGCAGAATTTTTTATCACTTCAAACCTGAGGTATTAAATGGTCTTTTAAAAATTCAGATTTGATAATCAAACTGCGCTTGAAATGATAAAATAATTTATAAATATTAAAGATTTGATAGAAGTCCATTATGTTACCACTGTATGTAATTGTAATATAAGGCTTTATAAGCTTCCGCTGTACTTTCAAATAATTGCCACGCTGGGAGTAATGCAGGGAAGTTGAACATAATACAAAGTTTATGCAGGAAAGACTATGTAAATCAACGAATGTTATTCTGGGTGCAATCTGCAATTCAGATATTATGTATCAATCTCCCTTGAATAAGGAGTGGACGGATTTACTATACTTGTAAATGATAATTCCAAACACACATATGGACATTCATCTCTGAAATAAAATAATAATAATAATAATAATAATAAAATTAAATTTATTTAGAACTACACGACCTGCTGATCTGTCAAAGGACTGTGGCGAAACTAAACAACAACAGCACTGGACAAAACAACAGCTAACATCCGTTCAAATTGTCAATACATCCGAGTGGATCTTGCAGAAGTTTCACTAAATATTGGTTGTTTCAGTACCCCGACCTATTCAACCACAGGGGTTTGACAAGATGATAATAAATAATAATAAATATAATATATAGATAATACATTATAATATAAAGAATAGGGTAGCAACTACAGGATTAGCGATTTGCGTCATATATTTTTAATTTTTGGTAACACGAAAATCAGAAACACTTTATCGATCGTTGCGATCTTCAGATATATTGCTATTATGACTATTGTACATAAATCTGACCACATGTAACTTACATTTAGCTTCGCATTGCCTATATCACCTGTGTTCTCTTTATATCACGGCGACGCAGGTTTCATTTGTGAAGCGTTTTCTGTCGTCTCCGTGGCAGAGCCGGGTCACGGTGTCCCTTGGTCCAGGCAATTTTTATCAACTCTCTGGAGGAATATCTTTGCAACAGTGGTCCGAATATTTCGACCCAAATCTTGGAAATGTTACTGACACTGTTGCTCTTTTTCTCATCCCGATATACGGGTACAGGAGTAGGTCCAGAATCGAGATGGAACTATTTGTACAATTGAGCCTAGTTTGACACTGTTTTGTAAGGAGAGATACGGTCTATTTATTTCAGATTTTCAGCATATTAGTAGAATGCTATATAACATTCCTCCAGTTGATATAGGCTATAGCGCCTAAATACCAACTTATACGTTATTGGTGGATGATGCACAATTATCTTTGTGCTTTAACAGTTAATAACACGTGTCGATCGTAACTGCATTACTTGGTAACACAACACTGTTATATCGGGATGAGAAAAAGAGCAACAGTGTCAGTAACATTTCCAAGATTTGGGTCGAAATATTTGGACCACTGAGAGTTGATAAATTTGGCCCGGACCCCAGGGACACCGTAACCTGGCTCTGCCACGGCGACGACAGAAAACGCTTCGCAAATGAAACATGCCGTCTTCTTCTTCTTCACATTACAGCTCGCTGTCATTTACTGACAATTATGAGCCGGTCCAGGTGCTACCACGGCCGAGTAACTTTATAATAGGGCCCTGCGAATCGGGGATTTCCTTTCGAATCGAATCTCGAATCGAATCACGAGAATGATTCGCGAATCGAATCTCGAATCGAATCTACACCTTTCGCGGACATCGAAATTTAACATGATTGTACCGGAGAAAAGTTGAACAAACACCATTAGATTCGTGTAAATCATAAACAACTCGACGTGTGTATTATTTTCATTTCTTCTGCGTAAGAAATTAACAATATAAATGTACAATTTTAGTCATTTACATGGCTCGGGTTCAAACATCGGCGTTAACCATCGCGCAAAATAGTCATACTTTTCGATCAAAAAATCAACAACGTTACGATACAGACTCAAAAGGTCTCCCATCAACGATAAAAAATGTTATAAGGGCTGCATCAAACTGTTTTTGTGTGTCTGGCATAATTATGCGTTTGGGGACGAAATGTTGGCCCATCGTGGACTGTTTCTTGGGTGCAGAATCATGATCACCTACTTGCGAATGTTCTGGAAGTTCAACTTTAGGCTTTTTTGAATTTTCCGTCTGTGTCGTTCTTTCGAACAGAGTGGGGTGCTTCTGCTGGACATGCAGCCTAAGGTGTGTTGTTGTACCCGTGGGTTGAACAGACAAAAGCGTGGTGCAGTGCTTACACGCATATTTGTTCTCGCCTTTTAATAAATTGAACAGGCAACGAAACTCAGCCATTTTGGTTTTGTATTATTTTGTAAACACGCGCCTCAGGAATTCCCAATTACGTCACTTCAATAGTCATTACGACATTACCTACTTTGGTTCTATTTATAGCTTATTGGTCAACGCGGCGATCCGTTTGATCTCGATGTCTCGAGCCACACGATTATTTCCTTGTTTATAGGACATAACAATTGGGTTGTTTTCATCGGGTTATGACAGTTGAATGAGTTGATTGCCTATATATGATGTCTGATCATGAATGATTCGAAAATACTCGAATCGGACAGTCGAATCGAATCGAATCAGGACGACCGATTCGCGAATCGAATCTCGAAGCTTCGCAGGGGCCTACTTTATAACCCTGTGGTGACTCCAGTCCAGTAGCGTTCTTTAACGTGCACACACCGAGGCGTGTACACGGGTCAGCCATTAATGTCTGCACCCGATCGGACAGCGTACTGCACCACAACAACATACCTGGACTAATGTTGTAATGGGGGAAGTCGGTACTTTTGCATTCGGATCTTTATTCAGTGATCTCGAATGAGACTTTTCAGCCTTACAAACTTGGTATCTGACCGAGTTCTGATTTTTGTCAGAATACCCTGACCAGGTTGCGATCCCCGGTCCGCTAGCATGAGACCAGTACGCTATCTCTCGGCTACCGTCGCGGTGATATAAAGAGAACATAGGTGATATAGTCAATGCGAAGCTAAATGCGGTCAGATTGATGTATAATAGTTTTAATACTTAATACTAATAGTCATAATAGTATTTAGTATAATAGTAATCTATTTTTGAGTCAAATAGTTATAAATAAAAATTTATAGGTCAAATCACTAATCCTCTAGATGCAATCCTTGTCTTTTATTATGTTTCTATTTGTAAATATTTATTATTGCTATTATTTATTATCATCCTGTGAAACTCCTGTGATTCAACTTCAAGGACGAATGTCGATAAAGTATATACATCGAAAATGAGAAAGCCATTTTCCGTAACCGTAAAAAATATATACTTATTAAATACATGGGGATATACATAACACACTGAAAATAGAAAATATTCGTTCTTACTGAGTTCTGATGTTTTGGTTCAATAAATATTTCGAATAACGACGCAATCCTGTAAAAGTCCTCGTGCACATGTTGAAATCTGACTTGACAAAAGGGGCGTAATTCTTGCATCAGACTGTTCAAGCACCTGCTACGTCAACGAAATACCAGGGACGTCCTACTACGCGCCGGTTCTATGAGTGTTGATTTGGTACCGCTCTCGGGTAAATCTAATATTCGATGAGACCCAAAATAGAAAAGATGTATCGAAAGAGTGCCATAGACGTATATGATTAGTATTCATGGCTAGATTAATTCTTTCTAGTTTTATACTAACTTTCCCATAGGATCGTCTAATTTATAATATAATAGAACCGGAACCTTTTAGATGGGTTCATCGAAATTAATAATATCTATACCGTCACGATATTTACGCCGCTCGAAGAATGCGAGAACAAGAAGCATGCTAGTAATTAAGTTAAAGTACACGAGTGTGCATAACCATACAACCCAACTGGATCACGACTGACGATGATTAGTATTCATGGAGACCTAGATTAATTATTTCCAGTTTTTCACGATCGCCGCGCTGTGTCGCAATGTCACCAATACAACACCGAAATAAAATCACGTCATGTTTATATGGGAGGCCAAATTCACTTTTAATAATTATTATTTGTGCTTAAGCACAGTTATTTGCACTTATAAGCTCGATTATTTGCACTTAAGCAAATAATTGTGCTTTTAAAAGCGCAATAATATAATTATGCTTAAGCATAAATAAGCTAGTTGTGCTTACCACAATTAAGCACTTTAAGCACAATTATTAAGTGCAAATAAGGCAATTAAAAACCATTACCTAACACACCATGTTGATATTGGAGGAGTCCACTACACGTTAGAAGTTCAAACATCGGTGGATGGGGAATGAAATGTTTCAGCACAAATATTTCAGCATGAACACAACTATTTCCGCTTAATTAAACACAAATATTTGCGCTTAAGCTAAAATAATTGTGCTTAATCGCAAATGTTTGGTCTTAAGCGAAAATAATTGTGGTATATATTCCATATATACCCATAAATTATATAGCCATAAAATCGTTGATATTTGTGCCGAAAATTAATTACTTTGTACAATAATATATAATAGTAAAAAAAATCGGCTAATCTTGTAAAAATCGGAGCTTCTTTGCATTCAAAGTATACTCCAGTGTAATGTATGTAGTACACAATTAATAAGTCCCCCTTGTATAATTATGGACTTTATATTTAATGCCGTAATGCCTATACTATATATATGATGGGTGAGTAGCAATATAATTATGCCAGACAAGAATCATGGGTGAGTAGCAATATAATTATGCCAGACAAGAATCCGGCTGAATAGTCATGCAGTTTAGTGTGTTCCAGATAATCTAATTTTTGAGTGACGATGTGAAACTTGTGGCTATACTTTGAACTATAGTGACCCATGGTGATTTGCTATATAAAGTTAAATTACACCCACCCCCCCCCCCCCCGTATGTTCGGATTTAAGATTTAATAGCTTTTATTCAGCGTCTGTGTGCCCGAGCTGTGTGGCCCCTGCACAAAGGGGCCTGCGGCCCCTTTGTGCGTTAGGGCCTGCTGTCCCTGTTTGTGCAATATTCTTATATGTATCGATTAATATTTGTTATGATACTTCAATATATCCTCGTGCAAATAGATTCATATATTGTACATAAATATTTACATTGGTTCATAATGGACTTATTTGGTTTGGAATAAGCCCACAGAGGACTTATGTCAGTTATTCAGTTGAATGGAGTGGGCCACAGTGAAATCACATATATAAAGAGCGTACATATGGTGCTGAAATAGGTCCATATTGAGCTCATTTGTTTGTTTTTGGTAATTATTTAATTAAAAATTTTAGATTAAAATTTTGAAGAATAAAACTAACGCCGTTATAACCACCGGCATTATACCCTTAGTCACCACACCAAATTTGGTCGAAATTGGTCTAGGGGTCTGGGAGAAAAATCCGAACAGACGGACGGACAGACGAACGGACAGACATATCCTACTCTGTTATATACATAGATGAGTGATGTCACTTGCGGAAGAGTATTTCTTTCAGTCACATTTAAATCACGTTCATATTGTTTGCTTGACCAGGATAAACTTATCACAATTCTCCCCATCCTGGGTAACTTCATCACAGTTTCGGGAACCTGTCCTGGTACTGACACCACGGTAAAAAGCGACCCCAGATGGTTTTTTGCCTACCTTTAGCCAAGCATACACGGGCATTAGCTGGTCTTTTTTTTTTTACATGTTGTTATCCTAGCTAATGTGACATTTTATAGAAAGTAGTATATGTTTAATGTTGTGGCATACCATTGTGGTCAAGCTGCAAAACATAGTTCAGTCCACTCGCTACGCTATGTCTGACCGCTGCCGGCATGTGTATTTTCTTAATTAAATCTAGCATTTTTTATTGAAATGTTTTGTCAGTTACAATTCATTCTGGCTTGATCTATCAAATGAATATGGACACTTCACTATCTCAGAATTATGCAGAATGAATTGTAATCTGCAAAAGTCTCAAATAAATAAATCTGAATCTGAAACAATGTTCAACGCATGTTGTTGATGTTGTTGTTTTTTTTGTTTGTTCATGATATTCCTACTTTTTTATTATATGAGGAGCACTTGTTTGTTGTTGTTGTTGTTGTTGTTGTTGTTAAAATTGTGTGTTAAGAGATTCTGTAGGAGGTTATCAAACTCCAGGCAGGTTATCTCCCATCGCTCCGCGGATATCGCAGTGATAACGTAGAGGGCGCTGTATGGAGTTTGGGAGGTTATATACAATGGTAATGGTAATTCATAGCTTTCAGTAGCTCGTACAGCTCCAGCAGTTAAAATATTTGGAGGTATTAAAATTAGTTATGGATTTCTTTGTTATTGGTATTTGACAACGGTTTTGGTGACTGGAGTCTTAATGTCTTATTCCCCACTTCTAGTTTACAGTCATATTTTTGGGAGGTCTTTTTTCCAGCAAGTTTGTTCTAATTATGTGTATTGAGTAAATGTAGTTTCTTGCTATAATTCCTCCAGATTATATATGGTTTTGTGGTCCTTTGTTTCAATGATCTCTGTACAATCGATGACAAGCTATGTAATTACGTCTGTCTGATCTAAGCTCAGTGTGTTGGGGAGGAGCTGTTCAGCTTTCCCCTAAAATTGCCTTTTACGGCATTTTACCGTTGGGGTGTGCGATTTCTTCACATTATGTGTGCATGGAGCTTGCCAATCTCTACCAGAGCACACGTGCTTAACAAGGGTAGCATATGTTGCTCTGTCGCTTAGTATATATCTTAATATCGCGGAAGTCCACCAAATGTGGGTAAAATGTCGTCGGTAGCAGTTTAAGAGCTTGCCACGCTCCATGCAGAGTTTATCGGCCATCTTGAAAATCGCGAACCAGTGATAAGGCTTATCGGACACCTCCATCTCGGTACTTTCAGTTGATTCATCGAAATGTAAGTCTGAATAGGTGAGGCGATTCGACGACGAGGGTGACGATTGACCGCTGCCAGCACCCACGCATAATGTGAAGAAATCGCATATTTATTTATTTGAGACTTTTGTGGGTTACAATTGATCCATTTGCATTATTCTGAGAAACTTTTAAAACAGTCCATATTCATTTGAAAATTGTCTAGATCAAGCCAGAATAAATTTTAAATGACAAAACACTACAATAAAACATTGTTAGATTTAATTAAGAAATACACAATCCGGCAGCGGTCAGAAATAGCGTAGCGATGGGACTGAACACTGTTTTTCAGCTTGTATAATGGACTGTGAGCAGCGTTCTACAAGAGCGCCAACTTGACTCTTTTTGTACCTCATGGACGTCTTTCACGAGTGTCGGAATTATTTAGGCCAAACCAATTTTTAATTAAACACGGAAGTAAATGGAAACATCTGTTGTCAATTGATAAAATTTGTTAAAATTCACGCTATCTAGAGTCGCATTCGTGTCAAATTATATCAGTTGAAGTGTGACAAGAGTCAAAAAAATTCCAAATTAACCCGGCTTTGTTAATTGAAAGGATAGTACGCCACCAGAAACGCCAACACTTAAAACCTTTTTTTGGTAACTATGCAGACTGTGCAAGTCCAATGAGGCTACCAAGAGTTGATTGTTTGACTTCCTAATTTTCCGGGTAACCCACAGCGTGACAGCTGTCTGTGCTCGGTGCTCCTTTAGGCTACAAATCAACCAGGGATGAAAACTGGTGGGCCTATAGATCATGCCATGAATCTCTACTCTGGCTAGTTGGTGGACCCAAATATTCAAACAGAGCTAGACGCTTATGGGAGGCCAAATTCACATTTAATAATTAATTGTGCTTAAGCGCAATCAATTGCGCTTAAGCGCAATTAATTGCACTTAAGCGCAATTCATGGTTATATGTAACAAAACACCCCTGGTGAATAAATAGGTTTCTCCATAACTTAGCATTAACTCCTATTGACATGTCACCTCTTGGTTTCATTGGTTTGATTGGGTAGGGAGCTAGCCCAACTTCTTTATCAAAATGGCTGACTCGCAATTATAAGTATCACCTTCTGTTTTAGTTGGAGCATTATATTATCTTCGGTATATATTAGTTGGGGCTACTTGCAATAGCATTACTTTCTGTATTAGTCGGGGCGACATTGATTTTCTTAAATTTTCGAGTATACAGGCACACCATATGAGGGAAGCAAGCCCTCGGTGACACCACATTCACACTATACTAGTATGATCATGGAAATACTATAGATTTGTGCAAGAGATGCTGATTTAATAAGAAAAACTAGAGCTCCAGGACTGAGACACCAAAGCTCCAGTGATTACACACCATTTTTTGGACAGGGATGCTGATAATATGAAAATAGGGTTTTTTCCCCCCTGATTTAAGTCAATAAGTAAACCATACAGTAATGCTCTAATTAATCGACTCCTTAACCACAGCAGAATTATGGATAACTTTTCAGGATTTAGTCGGAAATATGGCTTGTTGCCATTCATTGGAAAGCTCTCGAGAGCTTTTCGATGAATGGCAACAAGCCATATTTCCGACTAAATCCTGAAATGTTACCCATAATTCTGCTGTGGTTAAGAAGTCGATTAATTAGAGCATTACTGTATGAGGTAAGAAAGCCCTCATGCAGTGACACCGCATGCATGTATAGGCTAAAATCTGTGCAAAAATACATTAAAAACATCATACAAAAAATTACTATAAGTTCCGGGAAGGCGACATCAATTCTTGGATAGAGGGATGCTGATATTAAATATGTAATTAGGGATTCTCCTTGTTGAACACATACTCACAGTTGACTGTTGAGTACAGGTCAAAATTAGCCCAATGCTCATCTTGTGTTGCTAGGTGATACACCAGGTCATGCTAATAGTTTATGGGTAGGTTAGATAGTAGTCACAATTATGCTTAAGCGCAATTGATTGCGCTTAAGCCCAATTGATTGCACTTAAGCGCAATTAATTGCGCTTAAGCGTAATTAATTACGCTTAAGCGTAAATGCCCTATTTGCGCTTAAGCACAATATGTGGTATTTGCGCTTAAAGGTACTCAACCCGATAAAACTCCTCTCAATTACTATTTCAATGGCTTCGGGGGTCAAAAATATTTGATTCGAGTCGAGGAAGTCACCCATCAAAGCTCAGATTTGTTAGATATCGATTTTAGAAATCTATTATTTTTCATTATCGGGAATTCTTTCTGGCCCAGTACGTAGTCAATTATTACCACTTGATTATAGAGTTATCCATCCTTGTCTGTTTGAATAGAATTTTGGCGTAAAATCTCGAGCATGTTACCAAATTGACGGCAGTTATAAGTACTCATCTCGAGAACATAAGAATTTTCAAAAATCAATATCTAATAACTCTGAGCTTTGTTTGATGGGTTCCTCGACTTGAATCAAATATTTTTTACCCCCAAAGCCAAAGAAATAGTAATATAGGACCCTCTGATCGGATTGTTGTTGTTGGAATCTGTTGAGATGGGGACCCTCTTTACGGGTTGAGTACCTTTAAGCGCAATTCATTGCGCTTAATCGCAATTCATTATTAAATGTGAATTTGGCCTCCCATAGACGCTATGCTCTGATAATAAAAGTCAGATTTGCCGACTATACTCTGGCTTGAGATTCATGGCATGATCTAGTGGGCCTAGAATCACTGTTACTGGACATGAAGTCCCAAAAGTAAGGTTTTAACACAGTTACTGAACATAAAGTCCCAAAAATAAGGGTTTAATCAAGTTTATAAATCGGTATCCCAATATAAAGAGCAATTATATTGGGATACAGATTTATAAACTCGATTAAACCCTTATATTTGGGACTTAATGTCCAGTAACTGTGTACCAATATCCATATTTTTAACTTCCATCTCAATTTAGCTAGAACTTTGGGATGGATGTTGATTCATTGATACATTGATTATGTTTCTTTTTTCTAAGCATGTACTAGTATATTAATTTCTATTTAAAAAGTGTGTTAATATTTGTTATTGTCCGCCGACCCAACAGGTTCGGAGGACTATTATAATCAGTCTGTGCGTCCGTGCGTGCGTCCCTCCGTCCGAGGTTTCCGGATGATAACTTTAGTTAGAGTGAACCAAATTAAATTAAATTTGGTATGTGGGTTTACTAGCAGAAAAGACAGGTCAAGTTCGATTTCTGGATCCGTCTACCAATTTTCACCAGAGTTATGCCCCTTTTTCGACTTAGAATTTAACATTTTTGGTTTCCGACTGATAACTCCAGTTTGGATTATATGATCTGAACCAAAGTTGGTATGTGTATTTCCCAGCTAAAGATACAGGCCAAGTTCGAATATGAGTTCCGTCCAATTATTCTTACATGAGTTACGGCCCTTTTTTTCGACTTAGAATTTGACCGTCTGTTAACATTTTTGGTTTCCGACCGATAACTCCAGTTTGGATTATTTGATCTGAACCAAAGTTGGTATGTGTATTTCCCAGCTAAAGATACAGGCCAAGTTCGAATATGGGTTCCGTCCAATTATTTTTACATGAGTTACGGCCCTTTTTCGACTTAGAATTTGACCATCTGTTAACATTTTTGGTTTCCGACCGATAACACCAGTTTGGATTATTTGATCTGAACCAAAGTTGGTACTGTATGTGTCTTTCTCCCAGCAAAACACAGGTCAAGTTCGAATTCGGGTTCCGCCCGCCAATTTTCACCAGAGTTATGTCCATTTTTGACTTAGAATTTTTGCCAATTTGAGGTTTCCGGATGATAACTTTAGTAAATGTGTACTGAATGAAATTAAATTTGGTATGTAGGTTTACTAGCACTAAAGACAGGTTTTTATGCGCAAACAACGGTCGTATCAAGCCGACACTTAGAGGCGGACATGAGGTCTACCGACCTTTTATTAATTTTTATATTGTTAAAATATACTTAAATATACCAATTAATATACCATGACATATCCCTATCCCCCCTTTCTGTGTACCTGCATTCTTCCTCCAGGCCTGCATGGCTACCCCTGCCTCCACCCAGCTGCTGCATATGACAAAAAATCATCTTAATAATTCTTCTGCTTATTTTGCTTGATATATATCAGATTTATGGAGGCACGGACTCAGTATGACTGATTGTATGAGCGTTCATTGCTTCAAATATACTTGCTTCAGTGAGTGTGAAAAAATTCTCATGAAACGGCGAGAAAGGGCCTGTGGGGGGGAGGGGACATACCCAGGCCTGGATATATCTCCAAACCCTGAACAGGCCTGGGTATCTCGACCACCCCCCCCCCCCCCCCCCCCCCATCCCCCTCCCCCACCGCCACCGCAATCCCTGACTGAAAGTTAATTACTCACCGTTTTATAACCCTATATTGCAAAATAAGAAATAAAATCATAAGGTGATATTTTTACTTATGTACGCTTCTTGATTATTAACTGAAATGGATTAAAGATAAACTGAAGTTAATTTCTCTCAACAAAAATTTATTTCTGTTCAACAACAATTTAATTGCTATTTAAAATGGAATTATATTTCTCTTATAAATATGATTAATGTCAATTTTGCCTCCCAACCCCATGGTTGCTCAATTTCTCTGTATCAAGAAATTGTTGACTGATTGCTATTCAGAATGAACTTTGTTAACCCAAAAACTGTTGCCAGTGTTAGTCAGATATAAGGCACATATTTTCTTGAAAACTGAAAAAGAAAAAAAATGGAGTACTAGTAATTATATATATGAACTCGAAATAATTTTGGCCTATCAGAGTCACTATAACTTTGTGTTTATAGGCTATAATTCTTGCAGTAGGATGACTACAGAAAATGGGACAGATTCAAGCCCTTCAACCATATCCTACAAAGATGAATATTTTAATGCTGTCCAATTGGGAGGGTGTGACAAGGTGATAGCAATTCTGAAGCAGGAAGACGTCAACATAAACGCAATTAACTTCAATGATGACAACAAGAGGACTGCATTATTGTATGCTGCTGAGGCCAATGATACAGAAATGATCAAAACACTTGTGAGATATAAAGCCAAAAACAAGAGTAAACTTGATGTAAATTTGGAAGATGATAACGGGCGAAGGGCAATATGGTAAGATCACATTGCCAATATGAATTTATTAAGTTTTAAGCTGAAATTTGAATATTCTCTACACTTATAATAGGGAAATGAGAAATAGTAATGCTAAATAGAATTTAAGGTTGCAATACATGTAATCCTCTGGCATTGTACAGATTTTCTCATTCTGACCTATTATTTATGGGTATAGTGTAGATCATGTCATGAATCTGAGATCTACTCAATGCCCGTAGAGATCATTTTCAACCCATTAAAACCCTAGCAACTTTTTGAAGTTTTGACAGGGAACCTTATAAGCCCCTCAAAAAAAAATGTGGGGAATATATTTCTTTGTTAATACCTGTTGCTTGTTAATTTATTCATCAGTAGGGGACGGTCCCAGCTCGAGATTTTATTATTTAAGTGACTTCCGTGAGCCGATTCCGCGATAAACACTTGTTTACTCCCTGTTGCCTATTTTATTATCAACAGGCATATTGGGCGCCGTTCTTCAAATTATTACCTATTTTGTGATATCGATAATTCATTTTGTGATATCACAAAATGAATAATATGATATCACAAAATCGAATATATGATATCATCAAATTGTAATTATTTTGTGATATCACATATTCGATTTTATGATATCATATACTAATATTCATTTGTGATATCTCTTGTTCAAATTTGTGATATCATATATTCATTTTGTCATATCAATAATTCGGATGAAAAGACTATATTTATTGATATTGCTAATGTGATTTCATTAAATATTTACTGATATCACTAAATGCTTTCTATTTTGAGATATCATATACCGGTATTCGATTTTATATCTTAAATTTATGATATCACTTATTAATTAGAATTAGTGAGAATTATCTATTCATTTTGTGATATCAATAACGGAGTGGTTAAAGAGCGGTATACAGCTCTTTAGCACTGAGGGCTAAAGAACGGTATATCACTCTTTAGCGGTGAGGGCTAAAGAGCAGTACGGGTGATAACGTAAGACCGTTCTTTATCGCGCCAGGACCATGTATAGCTAAATAGTGGTATATACCGGTACCACTCTTGAGTGTATGACAGGTATGCCGTTCTTTGGCGTTTGTCACTTAATAGCAGTATACCATTCTTTAGCGCCAACGCTGAAGATCGGTATAGCGCTCTTTAGTGTTTGTCACTAAAGAGCGGTATACCATTCTTTAGCACCAACTGCTATAGAGTGGTATACTGTTCTTTAGCGTATCAGGCCCATATATAGCTAAAGAGCGGTATACCGCTCTTTAGCCACGGCCTATCAATAAATACTAGTTATTTTATGATCTCACATATTCAATTTGTGATATCATAAATAAATTTTTGGATATCACAAAATTTAATTATTGATATCACAAAATTGTACGTATTTAGTGATATCGATAATTTGAATTTGTGATATCATCCAACCGTGGGGGCTTCCATCCGTGTGTCCGTCCCATTCCTTGCCATCCCCGGATGGAAACTTGAGCAATATTCACAGAATTTCTTGATATTTGGTATGTGGTTCACATTTTTAACTAAGAAATCGTTGTTTTCTGGTTGTCCGGATGGTAACTTGAGCAATATTAAAAAATTGGTATGTGGTTCACATTTTAAGACGCTGGCTATTTTAGCAATTTTATTAGATTTTTTTCTTAAAAAAAGCTAATGTCTCAAAAACCCACATCAATTCGGGAGACATGGGGTCTGCGACCTTCTATATTCTTTGATGTAAACATATTTTATTCCAATCCTAATTAATAAATGTGACATATATGAACATTTAACAGTAGTTTTGACAATATAGTATAGATAGGTGAATTGGAAAGGGGATTAAACAACAAGCCAGGAGGCTTTTATTAAGTTTTCTTTAATGCCATGTAGGCATGTACAGTAATGCCCTATATAATCAACTCCTTAAAGGTGGATTATCTCTTTGTAAACATGTATTATATAGTTACCGGGGTATAAAATATTAGATCTGAATCAACGACTCCTGTCTGGAAATGCTTCTATCGATTACTATTCATTTTATTTCGAATATTTTCTGGTCTAAAAAGGTGTGGTTGTTTAGCTAACGAATAATAGTGGTTACTGTTAACAGAGACCAGAAATTTTATGGTCTAATTTTGTCACAAATAAACATTAATTATACTCATTATCGCTTATAACTATGGAATAAAACAATACAACCAATCAATCTGGTACATTTGACGTTCGTTACGTAGCCATAGGAAAAGCCTAATGCTCTCTATCACTATATGGTATCACCCGAATGGTCTGTTATAAAAATAGACAAATAAACAGTCTCAATAAAATATTCGAAATAAAATAAATATTAATTTATAGAAGCCTTTCCGGACAGGGGTCTTCAGTTCATATTTATTATTTTATACCCACGCAACTATTTCAAATTTGTTATTTAAAGAGATAATCCATCTTTAACCACTGCAGTATTATGTGTAACTTTTCAGGATTTAGTCGGAAATATGGCTTGTTGCCATTCATCGGAAAGCTCTCACTGAGAGCTTTCCGATGAATGGCAAAATAGCCATATTTCCAACTAAATCCTGAAAAGTTACCCATTATTCTGCTGTGGTTAAGGAGTCGATTATTAGGGCATTACTGTATGTGTTTTAACAGCTTGTAATTGTTTATTGGTAACTTGTTTCTTTTCTCGACCCGTTGGAAACACTGGAAGTTAAATAATTAACAATGTCGCAATGACAATTGAATTGCCCCTGGCTGGCGGTGGATTGAGGATACTGTATTTGGTGCCAACTATTTAAACTGGTGTTGTCTAATCTCTGCAAGTTCAATCAATGTGAAAAATCTGTTGTTTTCTTCAGGTGGGCTTCATATCATGGAAATCTTGAGATGACAGAATTGCTGCTCAAAAAGGGAGACTGTGATGTTAATGTATTTGATCAGCAAACAGGTACGTGAGGTGGCGCGTGATTAACATTATATTCACCATGAGTACTGGGTTATTGGATCTGAGCTAAAAACTTATATGGAGATTGGTGATTCATGTGATGTCCACATTTTGGTACAACCTTGGTACAAATTCTTTTTTTTTTAGGAACTAGTGAATTCAAAATGAGTATTGAATATTGAATGTTTAAAAACTTTGTGCATAATTTCAAAATAAACTGATTTTATAATACAGTTTTTTTAGTTATTAATTTCAGTTTTTACTACTAGTATTTATTGGCTGATGGGTAACTATTAATGTAAGATCTAATTGTCTCATGTGAATTTTAGGTGACCAACCTTTATTCTGAGTACGTGTAATAGCAATTAAGTCATGCAAATTGATGATGGATCTAATCAGGTTATGTAAATTGCAGGTACTCGGCCTTTATTCTGTGCCATAGCAAAAAAGTCAACTGATGTTGCGAAAGCTTTGGTTAGTGCAAGAGCAGATGTGAACACATATGCATTAGCTTACGCCAACAGAGCAGAATCACCACTGATGAAGTGAGTATGAAGACAGTACATGTCTAATCTTAGAAACAGGGATGTAGATGGATCATGCTATGAATCTCTACTCTGGCTAACACCCGTAGAGATCATATTCCACCAGTACAAAACCTGCAAACGTTTTGAAGATTTGACAGGAAACCTTATAAAGTCGGAAAAATAGCACAGGGAATATATTTCTTAGTTATTATCTGTTCCTTAATAATGTACTTCATTGTAGGTGAAGATCCCAACTCGATGTTGCATGCTTTTCTGTGACTTCTATGAGCCGATATTGCAATAAACATTGATATAATTACCCAGGAGAAATTCCATAATTGTAAGCCACACAAAGCAAAATCGCTCACAGTCACTTAAATCGTGAACTTTTGAGTTGGGACCTTCACCTACAGTGAAGTACGTTTATATTAAAGGAATACGGTGCTGAAAAAACAATAATATTTTCTTTCAATATACCGATAAAATATATGTATAATGTCCATTGGGCGCATATAATCTAATATTCGGCCGCCATTCGTTATTTTTATAACGATTATAAAAAATTCCGAAGTTAGCCGAAGATTTTGTTGTAGACGAAGTCACGTGATCATCGGCCAGATCACGTGATTGTCACATGTAAACAGAAGCATAGCACGTGATCGATCACGTGGTAACACATCGACACCGCATAGATATGCTACGGCAGTATTTTAAGTTTGCGTGTAGTTGATAGCGGCCTTTGAAGATTGACGCGTTATCAGAATATACGAAGGCGAATGCAAAACTTTGCCGAAAACATCGCCGTTCTCGTAATTAAATGTCTTTATCGTGTTATCATTATGATATGTATCGCGATGTGTTGTTACTATAAAGCCATGCCCGTATATTATTCAGTTTTGCTCGCATTAATCTATATAAACACGTGCTCATGTTTATATATATTTTTTGTTACCGGAATAGTCCAAGTTATATTATATATTATATATTCATATAAAGATTGCATATATATGCGAAGACTTGCACGGTTATTTGGCAATTATCATCTCGTAAACATTCCAATTTCCAGATGACCTTTGTCTTGTGTCAATAAAGAGCGTTTCGTTTTAATTTATCGTAACAAGGTAAAAACAAAAAATATCGGTTTATTGCTGTCGTGTTTTCATTTACCAACATGATATGATAAGTTCATTTTTGTTGGTTCGTAATAGTGAACGCTCTTTATTGCACCAAGGTAAAGGGACTGGACTTAGAACAGTTGTCATCGTGATTTTTTTTACTGATAACACAAATACAGGTCAATACATGTACACGAACTTCCGATATGCATGCTGTATATATCCTTCCAAGTCATAACAATGTCCGCTTTATTAAACTCTTTTTATTCGTACCATATTAGGAAAACTCTTAACATGGAACGCTCTTTATTGAGCCATGGTGAAGGAAATGGGGAATCGACTTAGAATAGTTGTTATCGTGAATTATTCAACATACTTTCAACTTTAACTGCAATTGTATGTATTCGTAACATGACTGATTTGTCAAATTAAACGCTCTTTATGTGGTATATGTAATCGGTTTCTGATTTTGCGCAACGGGTTTAGCACAGAAATCCCGCCAAATGGCACGTAAACGAACATCGTTTGGAAATGAATACAGCATTATACCTAATTGAGAGTCACTAGACCGGCCACAGCCGAAAATACTGCATTTATATGGCATTGTTACGGATGAATGATTGTAAATACGGGACACTCGGGGCATAAATACCGAAAATAAAAACAACATCGTGAACACGCGCCGGAAAAGAGTTCACATGCCTGCTCGTGTTTTTATAAGCTTTATTTTTGACACGAAAGTGTTACCTACCCCGCTCAATCGGCCTGCTATAGTTTTTTTTGTAAAAAAAATAACTTTCCAAACAGCGCTTAAGACAAATCACAAGTGAATATAACTCACCGCGCGATGACAATTAACCATGCGTACACAATGCTATTGATATGCCCCGCAGTAATTCCATCACGGTCACGCGTTGATATATATTCCAGATTTTCCATCGTCATATAGGTAGACACAATTAACTCCGACTCCGATTCCGTGTTTTTAATTAGTTTACCTCGCTTGACGTCATGCGAGGTTTTGCGACGGAGATAGCCGACAACCGGTGGCGGTATTATTTATTTATTTCTCGGCTTATTTATTACGCGATTTTTATGGGACTTGGATTATTGTGATCACAATAGGGGTGGCTTTCCGATAGAGTTTTGTTGTTTCATGAGGATTGTAATCCTTTAAGGAACAGATAATAACTAAGAAATATATTCCCCACTTTATTTGTTCAACTTTGTAAGGTTCCCTGTCTAATCTTCAAAAAGTTCCAAGGTTTTGTACTGATGAAATATGATCTCAATGGGTGTTAGCCAGAGTAGAGATTCATGGCATGATCTAGGATGTAGACTGCATATTTCATGTCGATATACACACATCCAATGTTAATTGTCCTCCAAATGTTTTTCCGGGGACTGTACTATAACAATCACCATTGCCTATCCATCCAAGATGGTTTCTGGATGATAATTATAGTCATCCTATTGTTTTAAAATTTGGCATATGGATTACCCACGTACAGGTCAATTTCAAATTTGATTTTGGTCCACCTATTTTTACTGGAGTTATGACCCTTTTTGTCGAAGTTTTCCACTCCACTTAGAAATTGTCGATTATTTTGGCTTCCAGGTGATAACTTCATACACTTAGAATTTACTGATTATTCTGGTATCTAATCAAATAAAACCAGGTTTGTTAACAAACATAGACAGTTGGAAGCAAAGTTTGATTGTTTTTCATTTAAAAAAACGCCACCAGTCAAATAAACCACCTTATATTCGGAAGACATGTGACCTAGTAGCCTTTTATTTACTGTGTATAACCTCATCACCAAAGTTCTTAATCACATAGAAATCTCAATTATGAAGATAATAGAAATTTGTTGGAATAAATATATTTCGAAGTTGAAAGTAAATGAAATTGAGTGATTCTTCCAAAAACAGGTGGATATGTTCTCTTAGTTTTCTAAATGTTTTTTCTGATTATAATTTTTTTTAAGTTTACTGGTTGCTTAGTGCATGCAGATGGAAGAGGACAGCAGCTTGTTCAAAACCCTAGCCTCGCCCAGCCTTAGAAGCCTTTATTGAACAAGTTATAAAATATTCATGGACCTCAGAGTTCTGGGTATATTTCATGGGTATTTGAAGTGCACATTTTGTGGAAGCCTAATATGTGACTAATCACTATCAGATGACCAAGTGGTCCTGCTGTAATGCTATGTTGGTGGGGCAAAGTGTAAAGAAAAAGTACAAAATCTCAAAATGTTAATTTCATGGCCTTGTGAATGAATAATGAACACATCTGACATCTGACAGCTAGCCATATTTCTGACTAAATTGTGAAAAGTTACCCATAATTCTTCTGTGGTTTAGGGGTCGATTAATTCGGGCATTACTGTTGTCCTGTGTATAGCATCCTTTTGAGCAACCCTCGTGTTTATAACAATCTTCAAATGATGAATTCAGCTCTTTTAATTAGCAGAAATTTGCCCAGGCTAAAAAATTGCCTTAGCCAGACATGTTTTCTCTGCTAAAAATATAGGATCTGCCTAATGACATGCTCTACACATTCAATTTCAGTTTACAATTTAAACTTGGTCCATTATCATGACAGACTTCGGTTGGGTTCTTTGTTATCGCAGTAGTCATTTATTGGAATTTAACAATGATTTTTTGCTGTCTGCAGACTTCTGCAGTGCGACACCAATACAATATATGCAGCAATTTGTTTCAATTTTTCACAAAACATTGGCAGGTTCCGAAATTTGCCTCTGCTAAAATAGCTGACAAATTTGTTTTTGCCTCGACAGATGCCTCGGCTCAGCCATTAGCTGACACTAATTCATAACAGGACTGTAATTGATGTTTTTTCTTGTAGAGCCATAGCACTTGATAACAAAGAGCTCTGCGAATCATTGGTGAATTCTCTTTGCAAGATCAACCACAAAACACCGATAGGTTTGACTGCTCTTCATTTCGCCGTGGCTTATCATAGATACGAAATCTGTGAATTCTTACTGGAAAACGGAAGCAAAATCAACACGAAAAGCAATAATGGAATCACTGCCATGACTATCGCTATAGAACATCACGATGCTGCTATGTGCAAAATTCTCATAGAGAAAGGATACAAGATAGACAGAAAGTATCAGTGGAAAGAAACGCCATTAACTCAAGCTCTGAAGCTTCATTGTGAGTCATGTGCTATTACTCTTCTCCATTACGGCTGCAAAGCCAGCAAGTCTAAAGAACCTTCGTACTTCCAAATGGCAATAACAGAGAGACTTTTTAATGTTGCCAGATTCTTGCTGGAGCTAAATCCTGCATTTATTAGAGAGAAATGGGTCAGCGAAAAGAAATGGCCGGTTTCGATATATTATACCGACATGTTCGAGTGGCTTCAGAGACAGAGTCGCCAAGTCTTTAATTTGAAGACTTTGTGCCGATCGAGAATCTTCCAACTATTGGGAAGATATCCGTCCAGAAAGGCAGACTCACTTCCACTACCTTCTTCATTGATAGAGTATTTGAAGTTCAATGAACACATCAAGAGAGGAATCTATAAGCAGAAGCAAATAGAGGAAGACCACTGTCCATTTGATTGTCCGCCAGTCTGTCCCAAACCCTACTGCCCTGATATTGATATATCTTCAGACTCGGATAGTGATTCATAGGCTTATACAGGTTCTCATAACCTTTTTCGCGATAAACTCGGATAGTGATTCATAGGATTATACAGGTTCTCATAACCTTTTTCGCGATAAACTCGGATAGTGATTCATAGGATTATACAGGTTCTCATAACCTTTTTCGCGATAAACTCGGATAGTGATTCATAGGATTATACAGGTTCTCATAACCTTTTTCGCGATAAACTCGGATAGTGATTCATAGGATTATACAGGTTCTCATAACCTTTTTCGCGATAAACTCGGATAGTGATTCATAGGATTATACAGGTTCTCATAACCTTTTTCGCGATAAACTCGGATAGTGATTCATAGGATTATACAGGTTCTCATAACCTTTTTCGCGATAAACTCGGATAGTGATTCATAGGCTTATACAGGTTCTCATAACCTTTTTCGCGATAAACTCGGATAGTGATTCATAGGCTTATACAGGTTCTCATAACCTTTTTCGCGATAAACTCGGATAGTGATTCATAGGATTATACAGGTTCTCATAACCTTTTTCGCGATAAACTCGGATAGTGATTCATAGGATTATACAGGTTCTCATAACCTTTTTCGCGATAAACTCGGATAGTGATTCATAGGATTATACAGGTTCTCATAACCTTTTTCGCGATAAACTCGGATAGTGATTCATAGGATTATACAGGTTCTCATAACCTTTTTCGCGATAAACTCGGATAGTGATTCATAGGCTTATACAGGTTCTCATAACCTTTTTCGCGATAAACTCGGATAGTGATTCATAGGCTTATACAGGTTCTCATAACCTTTTTCGCGATAAACTCGGATAGTGATTCATAGGCTTATACAGGTTCTCATAACCTTTTTCGCGATAAACTCGGATAGTGATTCATAGGCTTATACAGGTTCTCATAACCTTTTTCGCGATAAACTCGGATAGTGATTCATAGGCTTATACAGGTTCTCATAACCTTTTTCGCGATAAACTCGGATAGTGATTCATAGGCTTATACAGGTTCTCATAACCTTTTTCGCGATAAACTAGACTAAAATTTGTAGTGAATCCTGAAATTGAGTGTCCAATACCGGTGTCTACATATTTCATCTTCGACAAGCCTGAGTTTAGTGTTTATGTCATTTGCAGAATGAGGTCCCCAGAGGGTGAATTTAGTGATGCTATATCCCACACAGTGTGCTAGCATCACCAACTTCATCCTCTGGTGACCTTATTCTGCTTAGGCCTCAGCTGCTATGGGAGACATAGGATCAGATTGAAGATCCTCAGTTGAAGTTGGCGATATTCACCCATTTGTCATATACATGTATATAGTCACCTCGATGATGCATTTTATCTTCTGCAAATTAGGGGATACAGAAACTCAACAGAAGGGAAAAATTAACTAAAAACAATTTTTATTTTAGACTATGGATACTTCCCAGAAGATGAGGCCTTAGCATAATGAGGTCCCCAGAGGGTGAGTTTGGTTATGCTAGCCCACCATGCGGGATAGTGTCAATAAATTCACCCTCTGGGGACCTCATTCTGCTAATGATATACACACTAAATTCAGACTTGAACCTAGATTTGTCCTTGTTCATTTTGCACCCCCGCACAATCAGGGATTAAATGGAACACTATGGTGCAACCTCTTGTTTGCATCTGTTCCAACAGACTGTGATATTTTGTTAAATTTTATTCAATGTTTATGGTGTATACAAATTCTTGTTATTAAAAGATATTTTTCTTATATTATAGGTACTCAATTTAATCAGACGGTCCCCATATCATCAAGTTACAACAACAACTTTTCTTCAAATTACGCTTTAGTTATCAGAATCGATTAATTACAACAAAATAATGCTAACCACTGTCAACTATGGTCAAAATTTCCCAAAACGTGTTATTTATCAACATGTTGTTCAATGAAATATGGCCATATTATCACTAGATTATCAAAAAATTTGGCCGTATTACCACTTGATTTTAGAGTTATCCATCTTCATCTGCAATTTTGTCCGAGACCGTCACCTTGACAAATTTTTTCCAGGCCACAAATAAGTACACATCTCGAGAAATAACAAATTTAAAAAATCGATATCTGATCACTGTGCTTTGATGTGTGTGTTCCTTGACTCGAATCAAATATTTTTTTACCCGAAGCCAAAGAAATAGTAATTTGGCTGCGATAATTCGGATTATGCATCTTTAATACTCATAATTTGTGGTGCATGTACTTGTCTCAAATAACTAATAACTCAGTCTATTTTCAATTCAAATTCATGCCAACATTGGGTAAGGATTGATTATATGAATTTGTGGTGCGTTGAAAGTGGGATATCGCAACATCAATAATGCATTTAGACATGCATCCGTTCTGGGGTCAATATTATGACAAGTTTTATTTGTAGGAAATCTACAATTGTTTGTAAGAAATAACAATTTCTCATTCCGCTAATACTATGAACCTGCGATTACAAACATAAATCACAGATATTATGTGTTCTTTGTAACTTCTAAAATCACAAAGAATTTTCCGAGTACTATGAAAGTTTATTGAAAGTTACAACATTAAGGATTGTGACTATAAGGTCTTTGTATGGGGTGTCCAACATAAATGTTTTATTTCCACACCCTTAAACCAGATCGTATACAATCTCTGATATGCAGGGACAAGGGGTGGGGTCGTTTACCAGAAACTTCCAATTCTGTGAAATTTAATTGTTCACCCAAGTTGGCTTCTGATTTTCCATCTGTAACATCAAGTTGTCCAATTGCTCCCTTTGGTTGGAAATTTTGACTAATTATGACTAACTTAGGTCTTAGGGTTAGTCACAAACATTTGGAGTACAGTAATGCTCTAATTAATCGACTCCTTAAACACAGCAGAATTATGGGTAACTTTTCATGATTTAGTCGGAAATATGGCTTGTTGCCATTCATCGGAAAGCTCTCCGATGAATGGCAACAAGCCATATTTCCGACTAAATCCTGAAAAGTTACCCATAATTCTGCTGTGTTTAAGGAGTCGATTAATTAGAGCATTACTGTACCTTTGACTAACAAACACCTTTCAGCAGGTCACAATAACTAATTCTGGCCTTGGTAACTAAGACTAAGGTGGTGACTAAGTTATACAAAGTATAACTCTAATTGCAACACTGCCACTTAAAGGTACTCAATCCGATTGAATGGTCCCCATATCATCAGATTCCAACAACAATACAAAATTTTGAAATGCTCCTTCAGTTATCAGAATAGATTAATTGCCCCCAAAAAATGCTAACTAGTCAACTACAGTATAAAATTGTCCAACACGTGTTATTTATCAACAAAGCCACTTGATTTTAGAGTTATCCATCTTCATCCGCAATTTTGTCAGAGACCACCGGTTTGACAACTTTTTACCTGGCCACAAATATCTACACATCTCGAGAAATAACAAATTTTAAAAATCAATATTTGATCACTTGCCCCCAAAACCAAAGAATTAGTAATTTTGGAGCATTAATTATGATTATGCATCTTTAAATGATGCTTACTATTTGTTGCTAATTGTTCAAATTCCATTGCATCGCAATTCTATTAGATCTATAATTGAATGAATTTGGTTGGATGATATAATGGCATATACATAAGAACTTCACTCCCACACCAACTGCTAAATTATTTGGATAAATGGTTCTTATTCCATAGACATCACAGGCATCTCGGGGAAATTAACCAGTTACACTTTCACATTCCCAGTGACTAAGAAAAGTTAGTCATTATGACTCAATCCTGGTCATTTTGACTAACAATTATAGTGCAATGACCCAAATAGTCATTTTGACTACCAATGTCTTAGCTGTTATGACTAACATCACCCTAATCATTTTGACTACCAATGTTTTAGCTGTTGTGACTAACATCACCCTAATCATTTTGACTACCGATGTCTTAGCTGTTGTGACTAACATCACCCTAATCATTTTGACGGTTATGCCTTGGTCATGTTGACTAAGCTAGGTTAGTCATCTGGGGAAAAAAGTTTGAGTAACCTAAGTAAGTCATATTGAATAACTTTTTGTCTTCAGTGTAGTGAACTACTCGCCTCTTGATATAAGAATGCATAGGTATTTGGGTTTGGTTTCAAGTTATGCATATTGGAATTATAGGATGGAAACGTCATCACCAAACGGATCGCTGCCTCGATATGTTATAAGAGGCCGGAGCAGTTTGATATTATAGGATCACCTCAACCTCTAACTGAGAGCCTATAGCACATCACTGTATCGATATCATGATGGACACCCCCTCACCAAACGGAGCCCCTATAACCACGTTCCTCTCTCCATACATTATGATAAGAGGGGCGGATAAGTTTGAAATTATAGGATGACCACCCCTCCTATATTTGAGAGCCTTAGAACGTCCCTGCTTCGATATTATCATGGACACCCCCCCCTCACCAAATGGAACCCATATAGCCACGTCTCTGCCTCAATATGCAATAAGAGTTTGAAATCATGATGCACACAATATATATATATAAATATACTAGCTGAAACTACATGTATGCTACTTCAATATATCCTGTGCAGATAGGATCATATTGGACCTAAATATTGACATTGGTTCATATTGGACTTATTTGATTCTGGAATAAGCCCATAATGGACTTAACCCTTTACCCAACAGAAGGGCCCTGTGCCAATGCATTCTCTTATATATGCGAGTCGACCATAGGTCGCCTCGCATATATAAGAGAATGCATTGGCTTAACACATTAAAAATTATAAAATTGTTAAAGAATGTAAGAAAAAATGGTAAAAAAAGATTTTTTTTAGGCCAATGCATTCTCTTGTATATGCGAGGCGACCTATGGTCGACTTGCATATATAAGAGAATGCATTGGCACAGGGCATAACTGTAACTATCACAATGTGGTCAAGGAGCCGTTTCCAATGATACCCATATTTGTATGGTTCTATTGAGACAGACCGAAGATATTTTAGGCTGTTGAAGCTTTATTTGGCCGGTTTGTTGGGTAAAGGGTTAAACCAGTTACTCCATTGGATGGCACGGGCCATACTGAAAATGCATATATAAAGAGCATACATCTGGTTCTGCAACATAACCTCATGCAAATAGGTTCACATTGGACCTAAATATTCACATAGGTTCATATTGGACTTATTTCATTCAATGCCCATAGTGAGATTATATAAAAAAAAAAAAAAATTGTAATTTGTGAAAACAAAGATCACCAAATCGGTCGTAGTACTCCATACGATATCAATTTGTACTCACAATATATATATTAACTTTGCTCGTACAAGTGCCTATCAATTTAGCACGCCGATTACTGATTGGATAGCTCTGATAAGCGATCAACCTTTCAACTTACGATTGGTTAATCATTTTTTATGTGACCATGTCATGATACAATCATTTTAAATTTGTTAACATGTGACCTTTCGCCTGAAGAAAATCTACAATAATCAATCGTTGATCTTTGTTGAATTAGTGAGATTTTATTAGCTCATCGTTTCATAGTACCAGCGATATGTCACCTCTAATAATCGCAAAATGATAGCACGCATTGTAACTTTCCCACGTTAATTGTGTGTCAGTAATTTTAACTTTGGGGTGTCCTAATTTGAACTAGGTATTCAGACAACACTAACAGGTGAATGACAGCGGAGTGGCGAGTTATTTTCCCAATGTTTTAGGTGTTTCACCACCCCCTCCCGGTTCATTCCGCCCATTTTTGCCGGCGCTATGGTCCTTGTTGAATTAGAATTTGCCGATTATTTTGGTTTCCAGGTGATGACTTTAGTTTTAGTTATCTGATTGTTTTCAAATTTAGTATGTGGATCAGCCACATGAAAATACAGGTTAAGTTTGATTTTGGTTCTATCCACCTATTTTAACCGGAATTATGGCCCTTGACTTGGCTTATGATTTGACAATTATTTGGTTTCCAGGTGATAGCAATATTTATTGTTATCAGATTGTTTTCAAATTTGGTATATGGATTACTCATATGAAAATAGTTCGAATTTAGGTTTGGTCTGTAGTTATGGTCCTTGTTGACATAGTTGAGAATCTGGGCCTGGTTCGAATCTGGACTATGTCCAAAGAATTTTGCGTGACAAATTATAATTTGAGAATACATCCGATGAATTTTGCATCTGTTATTGCGGGATTCCGAAATAGTTCCCAAAATCAAATTTTAATTTCTAAAAGCCACCAGTCAAATAAAGCCACATTATTCGAGGGACATGTGACATTTTATTTGGACCTATTTCAAGTTAAAACATTCAGAACAGACGTTTTGGATGAGGAAATGTTTTAAGCTGGATAATAGCTAAAAACTATACATTATTTCAGCAACCTTAGTCCATTCGCTGAAATAATGTACTTTTTACCTACATGCATTGCCCTTTTCATAATAATTCAGTCAGAGATTTTTGTTAATACAGCCCTCTTAAAGACATATTATGTACTTGTTCGGGTGCGTTAAACTGTTAAGTTAGTATTCATGCGCTGTGCCAACAGGAGCAATGTAGCATTCTACTACATCGTCGAAAATCTCAAGCAAATCGACTTTACCACTCCATAGAAAACATCATGTGAACTACGCTCAATTGTAAATATTTACTTCCCGATTCGGGACGCAACTATCGGCGACAAAGTAACGAAAACGATTTCGCTATAGAGAGTCACTGAATTTAATTAATATATAATAATGACAGTGTGTGTTGTCAGTTTGGATTTAATATTTGTAAAAATAACTACTTTGAGCAATAATATCATCCATTTCTATATGATCCCCTACCGGAGTGTTTCACATCACTTTAATTAGCAGAAATTTGCCAAGGCTAAAAATACAATCCGACTAGATGCATGCTCTACACATTTAACTTCACTTTACAATTGGAACTTGGTCCATTATCATGGAAAACTTTGGTTGGGTCTGTTTTAAAATTGCTGATTATCAAGATAATCCTTATTACATGTCTCTCAGTCATCCTTGGCATACAACAATAAACTATAGCTGTCTGCAGACTTCCGCAGTGCAAAATTAACCCTTTCAGTGCCAAGTCCGATTTTTGTATCAACCCATATACCCTGTGCCAATGCATTCTCTTATATATGCGAGTCGACCATAGGTCGCCTCGCATATATAAGAGAATGCATTGGCCTAACAATTTTTCATCATTATTATTTTTTACAATGATTTACAATTTTAATAATTTTTTCTTATGTACTCTTTCAGTGCCAGACTTATTTTGTAGGTTTAGTGCCAGGGAATCTTATGTTTTTCATGGGCATCAAAATTATTACTATGAATACTTGGTGATAGTTTTGAGTTATAACATGCCCCTAAGGTTTTGTCCAGTTTGTTTTTAAATTCGCTATAGCATGCTTAAGCATACCCAAATATTTGTTTAAATATTTGTAGTGACGATTTTACAGACCATAAATTAGGGCCGATGAGATCGGCCCCGGCACTGAAACGGTTAAGACAACGTTTCCAAAAATTTGTTTCAATATTGCACAAAACATCGGCAGGCTCTGAAATTTTCGACTACAAACTGACAAAATTTCTTTTTGCCTAGGCATTTGCCTCAGCTCAGTCAATAGCCGACATTTACACATGTACTCACCAACAAACAAAAAATTATGATTGTCAGTGTTCACCTATCCCCCTTCATCTGGGAAGAACGACAGAATGATTGGGATGATATACATTTTAATACATGACAGGAGTACATAAGGTCACAATAGTTCGAGTTGAGTTACACGCAGATGACAAATTATCTCCCTTCTATCTACAGCAAACCACTGCACAGAAGTGAAGAATGACATCATTTACACCTCCAAAAAATGCCCACGCGACCCCCGCATCCAGATATATGAAAGAGCATAGGAAGCAGAAGTAAGGAAATAATGATCTGAAGATGGGACTTTAACGGAGTATCAAATGTTTAAATGACAAAATGATATCGAGAACAAGCAAATTCGTTAAAATTTTCAATTTCGCAGATTGCAATGCAATTGCTAAATCGAAAGAAGCTGCGTTTCATTTTCTATATTGAATTTGTAGATCACATGACCAATTTTTATTTTCTTAAATAATAAGCATTTCTAAATTCTTGCTACCAGATGATTCATACCAAATCCCTGTCTGGAAATTATTTAACGCACCCTGAATGAATAATGGAGTTGCCTCATTTGCTAAGATCTGGATTTATTTATCTTGAAAATAAGAAAGTATTTTGACCTGTATCTGCAAAAACTTTTAATTTTCTGCTGATATTTCATAATTAAAGATAGTGTATCTCTTCCTACCAAGTCTGATATAGTTTCCAGGGTATAAATAAATATGAATCAAAGACACCGGTCCAAAAATAATTCTATCAATATTGATTTTATATTTCCATTTCATTGGCATTATACATACAACCTTTCGGGAGAGTTTATGGGCTATTTATACAGAAACTTAAGACGATCTGGCAAAACATGTTCAGATCGTAGCAAGAGAGAGAGAACTCTATCTCGTTATCACTCTCCATCAAGAGGGAGAACTCTATCTCGTTATCACTCTCCATCAACGCAAAATGTCATTTCTCAGCTCACTACATAAGGAATATACACAATCTTCAGTTTTGTCTGTGTTTCATTCACAGAAAGATGAACATGTAGTTTTAAAAATCAGGTTTTATAAACATTATGTTGTTTTAATTGTGACCCAGAAGAGATACATCATCTTTAATTGTGAGCATCAATGAAATTGGAATTTCGAGTTAATCGCCATGATAAATTGAGCTGTTTGATCATGTGACCTCCATCAATGTGAAATAAGCATAAATATGCAATATGTTAATTACTGTATACACCCTTCAGTGAGCCCATTCCCGAGGATAAGTCCAGTCTGTTTTTGCTCCCGAAAAAATAATGGGGATGTCCTCGTAGATCCCACCCCCATTTTTAGAAATTAGAGGGGAAGAAAACATTGATGTCAGTTAACCCTTTACCCAACAGAAGGGCCCTGTGCCAATGCATTCTCTTATATATGCGAGTCGACCATAGGTCGCCTCGCATATATAAGAGAATGCATTGGCTTAACACATTAAAAATTATAAAATTGTTAAAGAATGTAAGAAAAAATGGTAAAAAGTGTTAAAAAAAGAATGTTTTAGGCCAATGCATTCTCTTATATATGCGAGGCGACCTATGGTCGACTCGCATTTATAAGAGAATGCATTGGCACAGGGCATAACTATAACCATCACAATGTGGTCAATGAGCCGGTTCCAATGATATCCATATTTGTATGGTTTTATTGAGACAGACCGAAGATATTTTAGGCTGTTGAAGCTTTATTTGGCCGGTTTTGGCCGGTTTGTTGGGTAAAGGGTTAACTCTGAAGGAAGATGACAAAAATTAATGCATAAAAATAGCACTACTCCAGCTAGTTTCCATTGTAAATTTGTTAATACTAGCTGCCCCATTGTTTGACAAAATGCTGTATTACAATAAATAAGATGGTCTTTGTGTTTTATTTTAAATATTTGCTCTAACCTAATAAAACACAAAACAAATTATTTTCATTAGATATAATAATTTACATCATGATTCATATAAAACATGATATTAGATTAGGACTATGATTGCAAACTATGATTTTTCATGTGGGGGTCCTTGAAGGTAAGCCCTGTCCCAAGTTTTTGTGTCAAACATTTCACGGTGCCCCCGGGCTTACTGATGGGTTTATACAGCATGAAAATAGGAGCAAATATATTAAGACCTTATTGCACAGAATATGAGCAAAAGAAAACAGATATCTTACATCTATTTTTAACTAAAACAATAAATTATAATAAAAATGTACAATTTATTTCATAGATATTATCTCCCCCCAAAACATATATGAATGTACATGTACTCAGGGTTTCAGGCTATTTTCATGGGGAAATTCTTTTTTACTTTTCCTTTAATGTATAGAATAACAAGTTTGCGCTGATATTGCACATGGAAGGATTTTCTACCCATTTATCTGATATATTTTTCGAAGATTTGGAAAGAAACTAACACTTAGCAACAAAATTTTAATTTGTTGGTATTGATGACACTCTTGTAGCGCTTGGCTTTAGCTGTATTTATCATGAGGTGTTTCTCATATTGCCTTGCCAAGCCTTGTGTATTAACCCTTTCATGACGGGAGGTTTGCTTGTGCAAAATTTAAAATCCTGTGCCATTGCATTCTCTTATATATGCGAGTCTCCCATAGGGATCCTCGCATATATAAGAGAATGCAGTGGCTTACAAGGTCAAGGTAAATATTGTTAGGCCAATGTATTCTCTTATATATGAGAGGCTCCCTATGGGAGACTCGCATATATAAGAGAATGCATTGGCACAGGGTTTTCGCAAAATTTCAGGAAGCTGTAGTCAAGGAAGGGTTAATATTATACACCCTCATATATCCACGAGATATATTCAAGCAATACACAAGTATTGCTTGTGTATCATTCCATCGTGTGTATCCTCGGTTGGCTGTGGTCTGCAGGGGCGTGATTGTTTGATAGAATCATTAATTTCCAACCTCGGTATTATCGTTGTTGATGTTTGGTCCCATTTCATGAAGGTTGCTCAATGGCTGAAATAGACGCTCTTTTAATTTTTAATTTTGCAAAACGACATGAAATTTCAGGGTATAGGGGTACCTCAGAACCAAACTCAGTTTTACACGTAGTGCATGTCTTATTTTATGCTTCGTGTCATATTGATTTCCTGTAGTTTGATATAGGAGGGTATCACCCCCCCCCCCCCCCCCCCCCCCCCCTCCCCCTGAATACCAGTTAATTTTGGGGGGTGAATTGTGAATACCAGTTAATTTTGGGGGGTGAATCCTGAATACATGTTAAGAAATAATATGCGATAAATGACATACAAACTGATGCCGGTCACGTTATGGGCGTTATGATACGATTAATGATACTTTATGATGGCATAGTGGTCGATTATGCCCGAAGCTATTCTACCCACTCATTCATACAGATAACTAGCACAAAAATATAATTTGCGCCATCAAAACCTGCGTCCAAGATGTTTTGCTTGAACCTGAATACCAGTTAATTCGGGGGTATGAATTCCGCGTACGGCTTCAAAACACCCTGAATCCCACGTACCGAAAAGGGGGGCGATGCCCTCATATAGAACCTACAGCAGTCTATGAAATTGTGCTAATCACACAGTCACAGCATGAGGGACTATAATTGTGACCCGTCATATCAAATCCAGTCGTAAGTCGGGATTTTTTTACCCTGTGCCAATGCATTCTCTTATATATGCGAGTCGACCATAGGTCGCCTCGCATATATAAGAGAATGCATTGGCCAAACAATTTTTTACAATTTTAATAATTTTTTCTTGTATTCTTTAACAATTTTATAATTTCACCCATACAGAGCCCCAGACAAACATGAGCATACGATACTCTTCTATATGCTTCTATATATGTGTGGGGCTCCCTGCAGGGTAATGGATGTTTTTTATTTTATGTCCTAAAAAATGTAAGAAACATTTATTTAAAAAAAATGATAAAAAATTGTTAGGCCAATGCATTCTCTTATATATGCAAGGCGACCTATGGTCGACTCGCATATATAAGAGAATGCATTGGCACAGGGTAAAAAAAAAATCCTGACTTACGACTGGATTTGATATGGCGGGTCACAATTGTGCTATCAACTGATACTGACCAATAGCCCAAAAAACGTGTCATGAGAATTCACTGGATGTCATGTTGTTACCAAAAAAACTAACGGAATTTGCTTGTGTTTATCTGTGGATAAAGGCAAATTGTGAGTCTGTCATTTGCAGAGGGTGAATTTAGTGATGCTATCCCGCAGCAGCCAGGTATTATTCATAAAACTCATAGTTTCATTGGTGAAGGAATGACAATGCAGTACATACAACACTATAAAATTATGCTACTACATGCAGAAACCCAAATGATTACCAATGTTGGGCATACAAGTGCAAAGTGTTTTACAGCAAATTTTAGTGATTTTGTCTGGACTCAAGAGCACCATTACAGTAATGCCCTAAATAATCGACTCCTTAACCACAGCAGAATTATGGGTAATTTTTCAGGATTTAGTTGGAAATATGGCTTGTTGCCATTCATTGGAAAGCTCTCAGTGAGAGCTTTCTGATGAATGGCAACAAGCCATATTTCCAACTAAATCCTGAAAAATTACCCATAATTCTGCTGTTGTTAAGGAGTCGATTATTTAGGGCATTACTGTATATAAAGACCCGTCTAAACAGCAGAACATTCACTATACTGTTTTGTATAAGATTTAACACATAGCATCATTTACACTGAACACACACCGAGACATGTCAGAAATGTGCAATTGCTTTTGTCAGTAATGCAGCCATATTGGGTCAGAGGGTATGTAAATCCTATTGAGTCACAATATATATAATATATTAAAATGAACCAGAATTTTTAGATATTTTTTTGATACACATATTAATTTCATTGCCCCAAGTTAATGATATTATAATCCGTTTATAAGCCAACAAATTTAACATAATGCAGACTTTGTTTACAAACTTTCGTCTAGAAAGAATGATTATAGATTGGACAGATATACATATGTTATAGAATTTAATAAAGTAATTTGTCTACACTTATTTTATTATGGTCTTTTATCTAGGGCTTGTTTTTATTAATTTAAACATCTTGATTAAGAAAGGACAGGTGTTTGCATTCAGTTGATACAAATTTGTCTCCAAATATGGCTGTTTTACAGACTTTACAGCAATTGGGCTTAATTTGAGATATTGAAGCCATTCAAACCCGAAAATAATCAAGTAAATCTATAACAAATTTTCATAGGCTAGTTCTAGCAATTTTACACTTTTTGGCCAACATTAGATACATAGTACGACTTCACTATTGTATCCTTGCACTTTTTTCAGTGTACCCCTTAAAATGGATCAACGAGGCACATTCTTTTATATAGAACATATATTTGTAGACAACTTAAATTACTAAAGAAGTGTATACCTCAAAAACATCACAACTTGGCAAGCAAAGAAAGAATAAAGAATGCCAGTGAAACTTGAGTTAATGATATTTTGAAGATATTTTCAAGGTCATATGCACTCAAATATGGAAGTGATCATAAGGGCTCAGATATATGTAATTAGTTTCAGGTTTGATAATGAAACACATACTGTAGAGATGAACACTGAGAAAATATGAAATGACCGCTTTGCAAACATACCTTTCTTCACAGACAGATAAAACAGTGCAGACAACAAAATTAAACAGAGAATATTGGTGCATTATTATTGAATGAATATATAGAAACAAAACAACAGTGTCATGCAAGCCTAAGCTTCGTGTGCCTGTCATTTGCAGAATGAGGTCCCCAGAGGGATGGAATTAGTGACGCTATCCAGCATAGCGGGCTAGCATCAACAAATTCACCCTTTGGGGAGCTCATTCTGCTTGGCCTCATATGCTTTGGGAGACATAGACTCAGATTGAAGTTCCCAAATGGTGAATATTGTGATGTACGCCCATTGGGAACCTCGATTATGCATTGTGTCATCTGCCAATTTAGGCATATAGAGAAACTAAACTGAAAAAGAAATAGATTCTATGTGAAAAAGTTTCTATAGAAATTTGATAATAAAGAAACTTTCCAGAGAAGATGAGGCCTAAGCAGAATGAGGTCCCCAGAGGGTGAATGTAGTGATGCTAGCCCACTATGCAGGACAGCATCACTAAATTCACCCTCTGGGGACCTCATTCTGCAAATGGCAGGCACACTAAACTCAGGCTTGGTGCCATGAATTTCCTCCGAAAACAACCCCAAATCTTTATCAAGAAATTCATGTTTTATTCAAATACACCATATCCTCCTGACAATGCAATCCTCATTATAGACTACAATGTTTTTACCCATAAATTTCCCTGAAACTTACAAAACACTTAGTCAACTACATGGATGAATTCTAGGTTATGACTACCCTCCGGTAGGCACTTCCAACTCATCAATATAGATATTAATGTCAGTATGCAATGTCTGCATAAAAGTTATTGAGAGAACACACAGAGCGGGATTAAAAATAAAAGGGAAATCTTCAAAGTTTTAATTTTAAGAATAAAGTTTTTATCTTACCATTGCATATAAATAACAATGGTGATCACTGACAATATTAGATCTAATTTTTATATATTTTTTTATTATCAGTAGGGGTAAATTTCTTAGAATAGAATGTCAGTGTTTTATGGTGCTATGCTTGCAGTAATTTTCTCTTTTGCACTTCTGTGGATGAAACTTTGTACATCGGAGGAAACACGGGTTTCAAAATAGAGATTATAAAGTGGAATGAATTATCATAACTAAACAAAATTTTCATATTCTATTTTTGAGAAAAATTTGCATTTTGTAGCCAATTATGTTATATCCATTGACATTGCATGCAAAAACTATAACATTGTTCACTAAAAAAGCATCCATGCTGTTTAAGGTGGGATTTTAATAGCCACATTATGCTCAATGTAATGGATCTGGAGCGCAACATGCAAGCAGCAATACAGAATGATAAATTAGACCAGCATCAAAATAGAAAAATGAACAGCTTCAATGATAAAAGATGGTAACGAATCTGATAAATGAAATGAGTTTACCACAACAGAGGGTGTTAATTTATGAAAGAATACATGTGATGTTTACAATATTAATTAGAATCTTAGGTACAGGTTGAAATCAGAAATTTATGATGCCTTCCTCTTAAATTGTGTTCACACTGTGCGGAAATCATAAGTAAAATTTCTAAACATGTCTGAAATTTATAATATATGAGCTGTTCGACTGCTAATACATTAAATTTCTATTGGAATTGCCTACTCTTCATTTCCGAGATTTTCATGTAACATAAATTACAGAAAAAGAAACATCTGTCTGACATCTGCATTTATTACCTCAACATCCCTTCAGTTGAATAATAGGCCATTCAAATGTATACTTTATAACTGAGTGGTATAATTCATTAAGTATAGAATGGGCTAAACATTCATACATATGAATGAAGACTAACAACCCATCAGACTATCGAGTTACTGGTATCTAATTTGATAGTGCTTCATTTCTATGATCTGCTGAACTTTCTAATAGCGCTATATGAATAAATTTGCATTTTTTAGGAAGCAGTTAAATTTTCTGAAGCCGTTTGAGCAGTTAAGAAAATGTTGGCTGCAGGCACTAGAACCTACTAATATGATATATTAATATTTTTCTGATTTGCTATTAACCAAATTATTTTACATGTAGAGTCACTAAAAGCCAGAGTAGGATAACAATTACATGTAGTTTTATATTCTAACCAGAAGTCGGCAAAACATTGTTGTTACGTCGTGAAAGGGTTAATTAAAATTCTTTAGTATTGGGTGGAGTTCATTTCAATTTTGGACTACTAAAGTGGAAATAGTATAGCATAACTAATAAAGAGGTACATATAGAACTGAAAAACTTAATACAACAATGTTGAGATAAATCTAAATATGTTTGCTTTATCACTTTCATAATAGCATCAATTCATTTTAAAGATGGTTTATTTCTTCCCTCAACTTCCTGTATATATTCAAGGGTATTAACCCTTTCATGACGGGATCTGCAGGGTGCAGCATTAAAGATCCTGTGCCAATGCATTCTCCTATATATACGAGTGTCCCATAGGGAGCCTCCCATATATAAGAGGATGCACTGGCTTACAAGGTCATGGTAAATTTTGTTTGGCCAATGCATTCTCTTACAGATGTGAGGCTTCCTATGGATTTTCCCTCCAGTCATGAAAGGGTTAAACCCTTTCATTTAACACCTTCATGGCTGGAGGTTACTGAAATTTTGCGAAAACCCTGTGCCAATGCATTCTCTTATATATACGAGTCACCCATATGGAGGCTTGCATATATAAGAGAATTCATGGGCCTAACATCTTGTAAGCCAGTGTATTCTATCATATATGCGAGGCTCCACGGGAGACTCATATATACAAGAGAATGCACTGGCACAGGATCTTTAATGATGCACCAACGCAGCTACCGTCATGAAAGGATTAAGAGAGAGCAGCCACCAGGAGTTTTTGTCCATAAAATATAATTTTTTCCCTCCAATTATTTTCTATGAATTGGGACAGAAAATGACTATTTTCAGAACACTACAACATTTTTGATTGGAAATCTTTATCATTCAAAACATGTCAAGTAAAATATGTGTAACACTTGATTTTTCTCATGTGTGGTTTTGGTAATAATAAATGAAGCATTCATTGCAAAGGAATTTCAAAGAAATTTTCTTGTTGTTTTGGAAGTGTTGCCAGGAAGAGATAGACCATCTGTAATTCTTTGAGTAATAGTCATACCTCATAAATTGAGATATGTTCTTTTTTTTATGGAAAACTGAATGACAAGACTGTTTTTGCATGACCCAAAATAAAATAACCAAATTTAAAAGTGAACTACTGAAAATGACTTAGCTATTCTCATAGAATATTGCCATTTGCACAATGAAAGTTTTATTTTATTGTAGTGACAAAAGATAATCAGACCAAGTCCTTTCAGCCCAAATCCATAAAGTTCCAGTCAAAAGTTCTGTCTAAGTAAGGCGGGCACATGGTTAGTGAGAACTATTCAATTTGACAAGTGCGTGAAAATGTACCATAGGTATTTCATTACCTACGGATATGTAAACATTTTATTTAAAAAAAAAATTGTGACATGCTCAGCATGAAGGATAACCAATAGTTCAGTGTCTAAGATATCTTTGACAGATATATAGAGCTCCTAAAATGCTTAATTACTGCCAGTCTGAACATAGACACATATTTAAGCTGTTTGTTTCTTTTTCATGTCAGCTTAATTTCGATATTCCACTTTTGTGGAAAATTGAGACATGGTGTTTAAAGCAGAGAGTTATGTTTGTTGACAAAATATTGATTGTCTACACAACAAACCAAGCACATTTGTCACTGTCAAAACATTATCTGGCAAAAAAATGCAGTTTCCACTTAAAATAGCCAAGTCAATTTAATCAGTGAAGTCTTGGACAAATATAAAAAGAGCCTTTTAAAGATGCCCTGCCTGATTGAACACCAATAATTTACTATTTTTACGGCTTTGGGGATGAAAAATATTTTATTTTGATTCAAGGAATCCTCTCTTCTTTGCTGAAAACTATTAAATTTCTATATTTGAGATATATTTATGTTCTCCACCTTGAATTCCATATATGGTGATGCCCAGTATTTGTAAACATATACTGAGTCTATCGTATTCCCACCAACTTTTCATTTCTCAGAAGGCTGGCGGTATTCCCCCGAATTATGTCACATCGTGATACGTTAATCGTGTCGATTGGACTCCTTTATCTTGGTGGTGCCAATAGTGAATTCTGATTGGTGCTAACTCACGTAGAATCACAGGGTTGGGAAATGAAAACTCTACGAAAGGTCATCAGACCCACTATTTCATATGTGGGTATGTAGTTAAGGTGGAGAAAATGAATAGATTTCAAAAATTTAAATCTAGTCTCTGTTCTTTCAAAGGTGGTTCCTTGACACAAATCATATATTTTTCACCCCAGAGCCGAAGAAAGGGGCACCTTTAAAGGGGTACTGTACACTGAATTCAGCCATTTATGGGACCATCTCCTTTTATACTCAACAGAAAATATGCAACAAATGAATGAATGTGAGCCATGGATTAGTGCAAAATAAACTCATGTGCTCTATGAATGGTGTAAACAACATGGTAATTATCATGAAAATTAATTAATGACTCAAGTCATATACTCTTTTTCATTATAATTACCAAGTTGTTTGCATATTGTTCATAGAGCACATGAATGTATTTAGCACTAATCCATGGTTCAAATGCATTCATTTGTTCCATATATTCTGTTGAGTATAAAAGGATATGGTCCCATAAATGGTTGGATTTAGAGTACTCTCCCCCTTTGAGCTCTTTGATCCATTGGAATGCAATTTCAGGGAGTTAATTATGCAAAATGATGAGAAAACACAGACCAATTCCATTTCTTGGCTTCTATTCCTTGATATTTTCATATTAAAAATTAACAAGTTTTCATTTCCTTTCAAAATATTGTGCCTTGGGCGGCCTGAAATAATTTGAGCCTGTCATTGCCATTTCTGTGCCTGACAGTGACATTGCCAGGCTAATTATAATCATGCTAGCTGATAATCTTGAAAGATGAAAACAATTATTGTTAGCAAGAAATATTCTTTTTTCATTAAAGTTATTTTGATTTTCTCTGAAAATCCTATCTTAATTCGAGTAGCCCTATAAACCGATTCCTACATATTCTTTGATATTGGTTAGTTTGTAATTGCAGAGATTCTATAGATGTCTGATGAAACTGATTTGCTTCCATCCGTTTTCTCTCTCCAGTCGAACGTATTTCACTACAAGGTTCGGTGGTCGTCAGCGAAGCAAATGAATTGGTCTGGCCTATACAATGGAATTTCTGTTCCAAGCTCTCCTGAGAGATACACCTAGCAACACCCTCCTGCCTGGTTACCACCACCACCGCCTGAAGGCAAGCCTTGACTAGTCGGTGAGTGTTGTGGACCGATCTTGATCCCATTGGCCTGCAAACATGGAAATATAAATGAAAGTGTCAGAAGCCTGCTGTATCCCATGAAAGGCTGAATGGCCAGGGACCAGCCGAGACAGGCGACGTGGGCGAAGTAGTCTCCCTATTCTTGCTCACTTCGCCCTAATTTTGCAGCCGGGCGAAGTTTAAGTCGCCCTGAAATTTCCGAAGTTTACCTAAGAAAATCGGCAAAATATTCACCCACTATTTACTGCCAACATTGATTGAACCCAGTTATCCATTGACACTGTCGTAGATAACACCATAGTTACTATTAACAGCTGTATTAATCCGATTTGGGAGCACATTCACACCTGAGTGTTGATTGCAGACAGCTGTGAATACATCGTCAGGTGTCCAGCGACTTGTGATTTTGAGATTATCACACCTGAAGATTACAACTCTACACCTTACATCAGATCATCACCCCTTTGTTAAATTATGTAAAGGCCAGATTAGCTTTGAAAACAAATTAAATCCCATGTTAGGGACTTTTAATGAGTGAAAATGTTCCAAGATTTCTTTTGTTTTTTAGCATTTTTTTGGTATTCATAAGCATTGTCTAATTTTTATTTCTTTTTGTATTCACAAGCGGTCGTTTCTTATTTCTTTTTGTATTCATAAGCGGTTGTGAAAATGCCGTTCTTTCAAAACCATTCTCTCACAATTCTATTTGGACATTATTCATAGTTATTAGAGTGATGATTTGAACATAAAGCTTCCACATTTGAACCATTGTTTCACCATTTTAATTTAAATATTACATATCTCCTAATTTCTTTATATAGCCTTTTATAGGCGACTACAGTGCGGTCGGATTTCAAATTTGCCAACGAATTTCGCCTGGAAATCTCTGACTTTGTGACAGGGAGAAGTCACTTCGCCCTGAAAATCAGGCCTAGGCTGGTCCCTGTGAATGGCATATCATTGCCTAAGGGTAGGTAAAAACCCATAACTACATGAACAGACCCGAGGTAACAAATTTATCTATCGACCTCCTGTTAACAGTGGTACTGCCTATACAAACAGTTATGATAACACTCATGTGTCAAATTTTGGTATCATGCTTCATCCCATATCCAAAAAGTTATTTTTTTTTTAATAATTGGATGAATAGCTGAATACTAATAATATATTTTGTAAATCGACAAGAATATGAGAACAGTCAATGCAATCTCTTCAAAGAATTTGTTATATATTAAAAAAATATATAAATTCTAAGGTACTAAGCTACAATGTCTGCCAATTGACATACACAGGTGTTAAATATGTGAAGGTGTGAGAAAGATAATCTGAAATATAGTTATAATTCTGTTTGTGGAATGTGCCAAACAAACCTAAAGGAAATCTGATGGCAGTATAAAATCGCTGGGTGTGCATAAAAAAACAGAGTTATTGAGAATAGAACTGAATTTACCTCGTTGTTGATATCGAACACCCCATCTTGAATTTTCTGGTAAATTTCTTTTGCTGTGTTGATAAATGCCTGAAGAGAAAAAACACCATGGTGTTTTCATTGACGTTTGAACAATTTGCTAAGGAATTAATCTGAGGTTAATAACAGAACCCATCCTCAAGTCACATACAATACAAATCTGTCACCAGATCTAAAAGCATAGAAGTTGCACCTCAGTTGCTGGCAAACCCCCCACAGTGCCAAATTGAACATGGGCAAGAGTGTCAATGACACTGTAGCTCAACTTGAGGAGAGAATACTTTGGAAAATGTTATGTAAAGCCAGGGTTTCCGCCAAGGGGATTTTAATGAGTCCGTATTGGGGAAACACATAAACGCGACGGGACAACCATGGTTCGTCCTGTCGGGCGAAAATTTTGTTATTTGACACTGAAAAGTAGCCATTTCCTTGCACCTGAGTGTCCCACAAAGCAATCCAAAGCTATGTATATTACGCAAGTCGATCATTTTCCGTGGGTGCATTAATTCTGTTGATGGTATCCAGATAATTAATCATGTAATTACGCAATTAAGACTGCCGTCTGATTGAAGACTATAGCAAGCTACAAGTTACACTGTTTAAAAATGTATAACTTACAATAACATTCCGACAGGTATAATGAAACTAAACACTAAAGAGCATCAATGCATTGTCCAATAAGACCTAGCTGGGAAATTGAATTAAGTATTTCCTAGAATTTCAAGTAGCTTCCGTGAAAATGAAACATATATATTCCATGTATTCTGTCAATCGTAAAACTATTTGTGCGCTGTGACGTCATATATACTGCAGGGTTTGTCTGCAGGAGATATTTATAGCGGCGAAATATGAATGGTAGCGAAATCTTTCAAACTCGGAACGCGTAGCTTGTCAATAGTCTGTATTAGTCCAACAACTGACGACTGCTGCTATAGAGTTTTAGCCATTGTGTTATAAAATATAATTGAGTTTTGGCGGGAAATGGGAACATGTGCGCCGTTGTTTGTGTTGGGGACCCAGACGGGACAACGAAACTATTATTGACCGTACTTTGACTTTATCTCCATATTGGGGGGGGGGGGGGGGGGGGGGGGGGGGGGGGGGGGGGGGGGGTATATGTTTTTTGTGTTTATCCTCCATGCATGTAATATGGGTCGAATGAATGGTGTTGTCACTATGAATTCCCACTCATGTCGAGTTAACTGTGACTAAATCCAGAGCCATCTGAACCGCACTGGGTTATTGCATACCGGCCGCTAGCGTTAGTTAATTAGACAGCGCTGTCTAATTAACTAACGCTGACGGCCGGTATGCCGGTAATCACAGTGACAACACAGCTCGTATGATTACCCTTTAAGGCTTGTTATACTAATTAATTTGCAGTCAGCTGCTTAGATATGTCTTCATAAGCAATGTATATCACGTTTCAAATTTAATTTTTTTAATTTTAAAATTTAATTTTTTTTTTTCTTTCTTTTTACATTTTTAGATCCTCAGTCCAGCCTAATATACACCATAAAACTGTCTTTTTCATTGCAAGTTTATAATTTTAAATTTTAAATTCAAAGTTTAACTTTAAAAATTTTTAATTTAATTTTTATGATTTTTTTAAAAACCTGAATCTGAAATGATAAATAAACGAAATTCAAAGTTTTAAAACCTAACTTACATTTAAAAAGGAAGACAGGTAGCAAGACACTCTTTTTAGGTATAGTAACTGGTAGCAAACTAATCTTTAGTTTTCTCCGCCTAAACTCAGCTATAATATTTTGGTCGGCATCTATGAACCGACAAAATAGGAACCAAACAAATATACCGTGCCAGTATAAGAAGTATTAAATAGTTTGCTGATGACTGAGAATATCCCAACCGCACCCACACCCAGGTCTGGTAAATTGAAAATGGATCAATATTCCCGTGGATATATTTTCGATTGGAAAACGGGTATCTGTCGGGGGAAAATAGATCTACAATATCCAATAAATAGATCATATGCTGTGACTTAATATTTCAAGATATAACGGTTTCAAAGTAAAACGTTCTGACAGCCGCGCGAGCCTTGTGTATAAGAAGTAAATAGTTTGCTGATGACTGAGAATATCCCAACCGCACCCACACCCAGGTCTGGTAAATTGAAAATGAATCAAAGCTCCCATGGATATATTTTCGATTGGAAAACGGGTATCTGTCTGGGGAAAATAGCTCTACAATATCCAATAAATAGAATCATATGCTGTGACTTAATATTTCAAGATATAACGGTTTCAAAGTGAAACGTTCTGACAGCCGCGCGAGCCTTGTGTATAAGAAGTATTAAATAGTTTGCCGATGACTGAATATCCCAACCGCACCCACACCCAGGTCTGGTAAATTGAAAATAAATCAAAGTTCCCGTGGATATATTTTCGATTGGAAAACGGCTATATGTCGGGAGAATATAGCTCTATAATATCCAATAAATAGAATCATATGCTGTGACTTAATATTTCAAGATATAACGGTTTCAAAGTGAAACGTTCTGACAGCCGCGCAAGCCTTGTGTATAAGAAGTATTAAATAGTTTGCCGATGACTGTGAATATACCAACCGCACCCACACCCAGGTCTGGTATATTGAAAATAAATCAAAGTTCCCGTGGATATATTTTCGATTCGAAAACGGCTATATGTTGGGAGAATATAGCTCTATAATATCCAATAAATAGAATCATATGCTGTGACTTAATATTTCAAGATATAACGGTTTCAAAGTGAAACGTTCTGACAGCCGCGCGAGCCTTGTGTATAAGAAGTATTAAATAGTTCGCCGCGCGAGCCTTGTGTATAAGAAGTATTAAATAGTTTGCCGATGACTGGATAATATACCAACCGCACCCAGGTCTGGTAAATTGAAAATAAATCAAAGTTCCCGTGGATATATTTTCAATTCGAAAACGGCTATATGTCGGGAGAATATAGCTCTATAATATCCAATAAATAGAATCATATGCTATGACTTAATATTTCAAGATATAACGGTTTCAAAGTGAAACGTTCTGACAGCCGCGCGAGCCTTGTGTATAAGAAGTATTAAATAGTTTGCCGATGACTGTGAATATCCCAACCGCACCCACACCCAGGTCTGGTAAATTGAAAATAAATCAAAGTTCCTGTGGATATATTTTCGATTGGAAAACGGCTATATGTCGGGAGAATATAGCTCTATAATATCCAATAAAGATATTCATATGGGCTGACTAAATATTTCACGATATAGCGGTTTCGGAGTGAAGCATTCTGGGCAGCCGCGCGAGCCTTTGGTATAATAAGTCTGTCCGCACCCACACCCAGCATTTCGTTCTCGCTCCATTAAAAAAGAAGTCCGTGTGACAGGCTAATTACCTTACGCCATGTTAAAAATAGCTTTACCAGGCCCAGTCCGCCGGCGGTAGATCAAAGGTTATGTCGCCGCAGTCTGCTGTCTGGCATGTGGGTAAGTTACGTAATCATGTGACACATCGAAAAATAAGCTGATACTATATATCGCATTTTTTTTATTTCATTAAACTTCAGCTTTTGACAAAAACGAAATGTACCAAGTGTATAATTGGAATCCTCGGTTGTGGTTTGAGACTTCAATGGCTCGAATCCGTTGATAAATACGGAAATTACCCATGTGCTCAGGGGGGGGGGGGGGGGGGTCGCGCACAAAAATTCCATATATGAGGCGGGGGTGGGTGGGTCATTTCACCCGGAAAAAATGCGTAAATGACCAAAAATGCAAATTTTTTCCTCCACTTAAAATCACTGTTTTTGTGCTCATGTAATCTGTTAATATCAACCATATGACACACTATGCTATTTAAAACATACTAACCAGAACTAACTACCATTTAGGGGTGTATGTATGCTGATGTATGTCAAAATTAATGTACCAGATTTCGACGGATGAAAGATATATTATATAAGCATAATTATGAAATGATTACCATCTTCTGTTCTTAATCCACATAATGGATATTATTTGTTATCAAGATAAACTTGATGATACAAACAAAAATAACAGTTCCACTATATTCCACTGGTTTAAAACTATAAAACAAAATAACTCATACAAAAAGTTCATACTATTTGGATAACAATATGAAAACTTAGCCTTTTGTGATATTAAATCAACCACAGTTATTATTCACAAGTCTAAGCAGTTAGATACTGTACATATACATGTAATAAGATAGTATATCTTGGAGTTCCAGTTATTTGACTGCCAATACATATGGTATTGTAATTATTAGTTGTTTGTTCATTATTGGTTGCTTTGATATTCAATTTAGGATATAGCAGGATAGAGCAATGTAACTATAAAAGTAGCTTTTGGTATTAAAGTCTCAACTTATTCCATATGCAACATAAAGCTAGAATATAAACATGACTAATATGAACTTTGTTCTTGAAACTAATTATAAATCATACTAACCTGGATCAAACTGCACAGGTAATCTATGCAACTATCTTCATGCGAACTTTCTCAGAGTCACATATCTCAACTGAACAGTCTGATCCAGGATGCTTGTTCTTATAATGGGTTTCCATGTGATACGTCCAGTAAACCACATTGCACATGGGGAACCTACATGTATACAGACGGTTTGTACAAGGTGACCGTGGCTTGGATATCTCTGCTGGCTTTAAACTAAACTTTATACTCTGATAATAAGTTAATAATACTACCAATTTTTCGCTAATATTGGTATATGTCAATCTGCAAACCAACATGACATACATACATGTATTTAGACTGAGCTGCTGTGAGTGTGACTTTCCTTGGCTTGGGTCCCAGATGAAATTTGTTCTACCCCTCATTACTACAGTATTACTATTGGGCCTTGACTCTAAAACATCTTATACTATTGTTATATAAAAGAATATGGAGTTATTGAGGATATCAGGAAATGTATTACCTCGTAATTATTATGTTTTATGGCATTATGCCCAATGTTTTTAAGTGCATGCGTTCAGCATTTCCACATTTTATACTAATAGAATTATCTCCCTTTAGAGCAGTTTAGAGGTTTACTAAAATGCTGGGAATAGTATTAAATAATAAGAAATGGAACAATTCTTTGCTAGGCTTTGATTTGGTTTATATTTTATGTTTTTTGTAAGATTTTGGGGGGTGGGTCCCAAAAATTGGGCGGAAAAAAAAGAAAAAAATTGCAGGTAGAGGGGTGGTGGGTCCCCGAAAGGGCAAAAACATTTTTTTCGCCCTATATATGTAAATTTTTTTCCGCGACCCCCCCCCCCCTGATGTGCTTGTATAAATAAAAATATAATCTACACCCGAAATTAGAAAGAACTGAATTCATACAATTAGCGATAAAAACATGTTCATGCACGATCGTTTGCGCATTGTTTATAGGAAATACATGGTTTTGGGTTCCGTTTGCATTGAACGAACTAAAGCGTTAAATTGTCGTTTTGGAAACTAATTCAATTATATTTTGCTGATTTTCTAAAAAATATAATTCGTTTGATAACTTTGTTTTGCTGCGTCATAATTGTTTTTATCGTTTTATTGGCTAATTGCAATTCTGTTTTTCCTTTAAAAATAACAATACAATTTAACATTTTATACATCGAATAATAAACGGTGATTAATTTGCCAGGGTGCCCTGCCCATGCTCCCACAGGCTGAGATATGAAAGGAATATGGAGAGCTAATTAATTACTGGTTGTATGCTGGAGTCACCGTATGGTATAAAGCCAGTGCGGTTCACACCCAGGTGCCCTGCATTAGTGCTGGGAGTATATTTTAGTCACAGATAACTCGACATGCTATAAAGACTGATTTGGGACAGGTTCCGTATTATAATAGTACGATAGCACAGGATCTCGGAGGTAGATACCTCCTTTGGTAGGAGAGCCGCCTGTTGGCGTATGTTGATCCCTACTCTTCCAAACTCAGCAATTCGGCATTCTTTGATCAAATTATGTAATCGTACGATAGCACGGGATCTCCGAGCTGAGTAGTTTCAACCACAGAAATCCCGTGCAAAATAATATCCGTACTCAGCAGTCCGACATTCTTTGATGTTACCGCGACATTTATTACGCTGTATATAACGTCGCTATTTCAATGCACACCAAATATTACGTTGTAGTTTTGGCGCTTTGATTTCAAAGGGTTACGCTGTACCGGTAACACACTGTGCTCAATTGACCCGCTTTTTCACCAGTATTCTGTTTAACCCCCCGAACTCCCATTTCAGCCGGAGTTTTTATGACATATTGCTACTGACTGTTGGTACATGTATGAATCAAACAGATCATCTGCGAGGGGAATGGGTCCGTTTGACGGACCCGCAGCCGGCCTGGCGGAAACCCTGGTAAAGCAGTAATGGGTAGAGACATAATAAGGAAAGTTACATTTGAATTGATGAAGCAAAAACAATTAACCTGAATTAGGGTGTCAATTAATGAGGTATTGCAGTGTTATGTTATTCAATAGAAGGATGATTATAATTATTCTGGCTTAATCAATTTCATTTTTAGCTATTTGGTTTATGCTGTTTTGTTCTGCACAGTTCAAGGTCAACTAAGTAGGGAACTAGAGGTGACGCCAAATATCCATATGAAAAAAATATGCCTGTAAATTTCAAAACAGTTCTCCAATAAATGTGGGCTGCAAGGTGCGTCAATAGATTCAAATTTGAATTCCAAGATGGACATTGGCAGCCATGATTTTTAACAAAATTCAAAAATATTTGATAGCTCCAATCTAGAAGTCACCCCGGAGATCCATGAGAAGTTTTGTCCGATGAGTGATGTGGCCTACAGGGTGTGCCAAAGGATTTAGTCATGCAAACAGTCCCAAACGATTTAGTGATGTAAAGAGTAAAATTCAAGATGGCTGACGAAAGCAATGATTTTCATTGAAAATTGTTCAAATTCACTAGCTCCCATTTAGAGGTGACCCTAAAATGACAGAAATGTAGTCTATACCATTGCCAACAGTATGTGAAATGAACTGAGTGCAGGGCTTATAATTTCTACGTGATTCAGAATCGATTCTCGCAAATGATTCTCGTAAAGTGGCAACTGTGCTTCTCGCATACATATCTCTGCTTTGTTATAGAATGATAGTCATATCATAGGTACTACAGTGTGATTCTTTTATTTGGCCAACAGTAAATCTTTCCATATTGACAGCTGTGCCAAGCTTCATACAGAGTTCAGTCCCCTGCTACACAGGACTTCCCAATGCCAGCACCTACATATAATGTGAAGAAATCACTCATTTTTTATTTGAGACTTCTGTGTGTTTAAAACAATTCATTCTGCATTATTCTGAGAAACTGAACTGTCAATACTCATTTAAAAATTGTCTAGATAAAACCAGAATGATGAAAACACTTCAATAAAAAACTGTTAGATTTAATTTTTAAAATACACATGCCCGCATCGGTCAGACATAGCATAGCGAGGGGACTGAACTCTGTTTTGCTGCTTGCAGCTGTGCATGCACAATAAATATTGTAAATGTGACTCACTTGACTGAATATACAGGGCGAGGGAAACTTTTTAAAGATTTTAAAGTAAGATATTACTGTTGAGAAATTGGCTAAATTCATCACTGAGAATAGTTAAAGTAAAGCACAAGCAGTTACAATACTTGCTCTCATTGCATTAAATTTTCAAAACATTTCCGGGGAACCTTCGAACCACCTCTAATATGGAACGGGTAATACTCCATGTACCACTCTCACCCAACTTGTAGCATGTATCATGATTCGATTTTGATACTCATACCATCAAACTTGTGAATCAACTTTGATTCTCGCGAAAATGGAAGGATTTTAAAGCCTGTGAGTGCAGTGAATGAGAGCAAATACCAGTAATATGTTAAATCAACAGAGGCAGATACAGACAGTAAGAGCTTACAACTTACATTCAAATGTGCTGGAGCCTGTGTAATCAATAAACAGTGAGATAATTGACGATTCATAACAGAAGAACGGTCAAAACAATGATACCAAAATTGTTTCCATGGTCTTTCATCTACAGACCAAGCATGTGATAAATCGATAAGTATCAGGGTTTCCGCCAGGGGGATTTTAATGAGTCCGTATTGGGGGAAACATATAATAACTCGACGGGAAGACCATGGTTCATCCCGTTGGGCGAAAATTACATTTTTTTTATTTGTCACTGAAAAGTAGCCATTTCCTTGCACCTGAGATAATCACAAAGCAATCCAAAGCTAATTATGTTACGCAAGTGACTGTGGCAAGTCGATCATTTCCGTGGGTGCATTAATTGTGTTGATGGTATCCAGATCATAAATCATGTAATTACGCACGTTAGGTTTTATCAGGGTTTATCTACAGGGGATATTTATAGCGGCGTAATGTGAATGGTAGCAAAATCTTTCAAACGAAATCGGAATGCGTAGCTTGTTCAATAGTCTGCATTAGTCCAATAACTATAGTGACGACCGCTGCTATAGAACAGTTTTAGCCAACGTGTTATAAAATATAATTGAATTTTGGCAGGAAATGTGAACACGTGCATCATTGTAAAATCAAAATGAATCGCAGAATATGAACTCTGCAGAGGGACCCATTAATTATATAGTCCCAATGCACGGGATCTCGGAGCATCAGTAGTTTCATCCATGGAAATCCTGTGCACAAAAATCTCCCGACTCAAATTATGTAATCGTACCATAGCAAGGGATCTCCGAGTGTGAGTAGTTTCGTCCACGGAAATCCTGTGTACAAAAATATCTGTACTCAGCACTCCCGACATTCTTTGATATCACCGCGACATGTATTACACTGTGTACATGTATATAACGTCGCTATTTCAATGCAAACTAACCATTACGTTGTAGTTTTGGCGCTTTTATTTCAAAGGGTTATACCTGTACCGGTAACACACTGTGCGCAATTGACCCGATTTTTCACCAGTATTCTGTAAACCCCCCGAACTCCCGTTGCAGCCGGATTTTTTACGGCATATTGATATTGACTTTTGGTACATGTATGAATCAAACAGATCATCTGCGAGGGGAATGAGGCCGTCCTACGGACGCTAAGCCGTACTAACGGAAACCCTGAAGTATACAACTCTGGTTGCTAATTTGCAAACCAACTGTCGCCACTTTTTTGGCAAAATAATTTCCCTGCATAACATATCCAAGACATTTGGAAACAGACACAAATAGAGTCGAAGTTGACTAATCAACAAACCCCACTCCCACGGGAAACTTCCATTTTACTATGTGGCTATTGAGTACTAAATAAACGAGAAATTTGCCCAGTGATAACATCTTTTGATGTACCCAACATTGTCAATAACGTAGTAAGTATCTACCTTTCAATAGATCATCAAATTATATTTGATATCGTTTTCAATTTGAAATGAATCATTGCGAGATAACTGCTGTTAACCCTTTACCCAACAAAACGGCCAAAAATGCCCAAATAAAGCTTCAACAGCCTAAAATATCTTCGGTCTGTCTCAATAACACCATACAAATATGGATATCATTGGAACCGGTTCATTGACCACATTGTGATGTTTACAGTTATGCCCTGTGCCAATGCATTCACTTATATATGCGAGTCGACCATAGGTCGCCTCGCAAATATAAGAGAATGCATTGGCCTAAAAGAATTCTTTTTTAACACTTTTTACCATTTTTTCTTACATTCTTTAACAATTTAAAAAAAATTCTTACATTCTTTAACAATTTTATAATTTTTTCTTACATTTTTTAACAATTTTTATAATATTTTTCTACATTCTTTGACAATTTTATCATTTTTAATGTGTTAAGCCAATGCATTCTCTTATATATACGAGGCGACCTATGGTCGACTCGCATATATAAGAGAATGCATTGGCACAGGGCCGTTCTGTTCTGTTGGGTAAAGGGTTAATGAGTTAAAAATTTTCGCGGGTGTTACATCGAGACTCGGAAGCAGTGCTCTCAGAAACCGGTGCTACTAAATTTGTATCCAGCTATTTCATACTGGGTGTCTTGGCTTGCGTTTGATTGTATATAGGTGTCTTGTTTAACATTATATTATGATACATTCACCATACCATATCCTGACACATTAGTCCGTATTCAGTCTCATACTGAGTTAATTCCACACTGCTTCTCTGGTTGGCCATCACTCAACAATGTTTATTTATTTGGCGATATTGTCAATTTCATAACTGGTGTCTGCGTAAGTAATTTTACTAAATGTGCCGCTTTTGTTTTAACTTTTAAAACTGTCGTTACTGTTGTTGGTATATTGTATTGTACCATTGTTCTGTTAAAACATAGTGCGTAATTGTTCAATTTAATCGACTTGGGATTCTGGAGTCGACTTTTGGTGAACGATTCGTTGACGATGATAAATCGACAAATAATTTCAACATTAGAAATATTGCTATTTATACTTAGAAAACTTAGACCAATGACTGCATATAGAGTTCAAAAAAGACTAGGGCTCCAATGTTTATGTTTATGGTTTGTACAATAATGAAAGTGTCAATGACACTGTTGCTCAACTTGGATAATTTCATGTGTCTGTCAATGGAGTGATAATGAATACGGAAAGTTAAAATGTCTAAGTAATACTAGATGTCATCATGGAGAGAGATATTTAGAAAGTCAAATCCAAGATGGCTGCAGGTGGCCATATTTTCCAATGAAATTCAAAAACATTTGATAGTTCCCATCTGGTGGTCATTCTGAAGATCAATATCAAGTTTGGTGAAAACTGCATGAGGGATGTGGTCTGCAGGGTGTGCCAAAGGATTTGTCCTGCAAAGAGTATAATCCAATATGGCTGCAGGTGGCCATGTTTTTTAAGGAAATTCAGAAAAAGTTGATGACTCCAATCTAGTGGTCATCCAGAAGATCAATATGAAGTTTGTTGATGATTCAATGAGGTAGGTGGCCTGTAGGGTGCGCCGAAGGATTTAGTCATGCAAAGAGTCAAATCCGGCCACTCAAGTATCACACCCATTGGCTATAGGATCTCAATGAAATTTGGTACGGATGATGATCATTAAAAGGGCTCTTAATGAAGTGTTAGTAATATTCACATTTTCCCTTTTGAATTATTGTACCCCCACTCTCAAAGATCCATGCGTTCCTCCATCCGGCTTGATTACTCAAACAAATATGAACCAATTTCAAACAATTTTGGTATTTGGTATAGAAGTAAAATATCTCAAAGCATGAGCAAACGAGTTTTGTCCCAATTTTTTGTACCTGAGCTATTGAACTTAGTTTGTCAATATTTTTGTGATTTTGGTCCCATGTAAAAAGTTGACTGTAGGTTGTGCCAAAGGATTTAGTCATAGAAAGAATAAAGATCAAAATTATTTCAACGATATTTGAAAAAATTTGATGGCGCCAATCTAGTAGTCATCCAAAAGATCCATATGAAGTTTGGTGATGATCGGACGAGGGATGTGGTCTGTAGGGCATGCCAAAGGGTTTAGTCTTGCAAAGAGTATAATCTATCAATTGAAAATTGTTAAAATTCAACAGCTCCCATCTAGAAGTGAGCCTAAGCATGACTGGAAATTTCAGAACAAAATGATTGCTCCCATCTAGAGGTCACCCAGAGATCCATATGAAGTTTGATGATCAAATGAGGGAGATGGCCTGTAGGGTGCACCAAAGGATTTAGTCATGCAAAGAGTAAAATCCAAAATGGCTGTCGGTGGCCATGTTTTTAATTGAAAGTTGGTAAAATTTGATAGCTCCCATCCAGAAATGATTCTAAACATGCCTGTAAATTTTAAAAATAATTCTCCAATAAATGCGGGCTGCAGGGTGTGCCGATGGATTCAAATTTGAAATCCAAGATGGCTGCTGGCGGCCATGTTTTTTTTACGAATTTCGTATTTGGATGGCAAAGATCGGCAATAAATCAAACTTGACTTCGTCCAGTTGAGCTACTAAACAAAGGAAAAACGAGACGTGTGGCAAGTAACTTGTATACATTGGGCCCTCTGTTGAAGTATTCCCAATGCCGAACATCCATACCAAGTTTCATTCATATCCAAAATCCCACGGCTACAATATATATACCCGGATGGATGTACGGATGGGACAGACATATGGACAAAGTCAATGCAGTATATCGGGCTAGTATCACTAAATTCACCCTCTGGGGACCTCATTCTGCAAATGACAGACACATTATTATTTCAAGGCCTGATCATCATCATTGATGAAGTTAAATGTTTTACAGAAATATAATTTACCTCTTCAACATTTGCAGCTGTCTTAGCGGATGTCTCCATGAAAATGAGACCGTGTTCTCTGGCGAAGGCTTCTCCTTCCTCCTTCTTTACTTCACGTCTTGCTTCCAAATCACTGCAAAGTGAAAAGTCTATCATTTACCCTTTCAGTGCCAGGTCCAATTTTTGTATCAACCCATATACCCTGTGCCAATGCATTCTCTTATATATGCGAGTCGACCATAGGTCGCCTCGCATATATAAGAGAATGCATTGGCCAAACAATTTTTCATCATTTGTTATTATATTTTACAATTTTTTTACAATTTTAATAATTTTTTTCTTATATTCTTTAACAGACTTATTTTGTAGGTTTAGTGCCAGGGAATCTTACATATTTCATGGGCATAAAAATTATTACTATGAATACTTGGTGATAGTTTTGAGTTATAACATGCCCCTAAGGTTTTAACCAGTTGTTTTTAAATTCGCTATAGCATGCTTAAGCATACCCAAAAAAAATTCAACCCAAAATAAAATAAATTATTTCTATCTTTTTAGGGCTGATTTTACAGACCGTAAATTAGGGCCGATGAGATCGGCCCCTGGCACTGAAAAGGTTAAACCTTTCATGACTGGAGCTTCCTGACATTTTGTGAAAACCCTGTGCCAATGCATTCTCCTATATATGCGAGTCTCCCATAGGGAGCCTTGCATATATAAGAGAAAACATTGGCATAACAATATTTACCTCGACCGTGTAAGCCAGTGCATTCTCTTATATATGCAATTCTCCATATGGGAGACTTGCATAAATATGAGAATGCACTGGCAGAGGGTCTTTAATGCTGCACAGCGCAGCTCCTGTCATGAAAGGGTTAAAATTAAACTCAATATCCTTGTTTAAACTGGATCCAAGTTAACTAAATGTCTTGAGGCTCGCACTTGTCTCCAGATCCAAGGAATAAACAATGCAAGGGCTATTTGAGTTGATAAGTTATTGGTGATGATTTGAATTCATTTTTTATAATCAATTTTGTAGTGAAATATATTTGACTTCATGCATTGTTTAATCTTTATGACAAGGAATTTTGAAGAATGCAACTGGATTAAAATAACAGATTTAAATTATTAACATAAATCAGTGAGCTTGGTAATTAACCCTTTCTATACTAAATGGATTCTCCCTGTCAGTTAAAAAGTATACATCGGAATGGTTTATTCTTGATTTGTAGGAGGTGAAAAAAGCAACCGAAAGATAAATAAAAGTGCAGAAGGAGCCCCTTTTATTGAGGGAAATGTTTAGATAATAAGTTCAACAAATCACCATTGTTGAACTTATTATCTGAACATTTCCGATGCAAGCCTTGAAATAGGGTGTCTGTCATTTGCAGAATGAGTTCCCCAGAGGGTGAATTTAGTGATGCTACCCCGCATAGCGGGCTAGCATCACCAAATGAACCCTCTGGGGACCTAATTCTGCTTACACCTCAGCAGAATGAGGTTCCCAGAGGGTGAATTTGGTGATGCTAGCCCGCTATGTAGGGTAGCATCACTAAATTCACTCTCTGGGGACCTCATTCTGCAACTGACAGACACCCTATTTCAAGGCTTGTTCCTATGGGATAACTAGTAAATACTCATCAATGATGCTTTAGTATAGAAAGGGATATATAATAAATAAATCACGAACAGTATTGTCAAATTTAGGAGCAGACCTTTCACTGCATCAACACATGTAATGATAAATCATTTGCTGTGATGTCCAATAAAAATATACTTGTACAGATATATTCTGAAGATCACATGATATTTGACTTCATACCAATCACCCAGGAATTTCCAAAAATAAGAACTACTGCAAGGTATAATAGTACAAACATCGAAGAAGCTATAAACTTGCTGTCTGAATCTAGCAACTGAATCAAAGTATTCTAAAACTTAGCGGCAGGAAGATTTTAGAGAAAAAAGTGCAATATACAAACAAATCAAATTCTCCAAAGAAAAATTGATTGTTGAAGCTATGAAATTATATATATTGGATTCCTTGCTCATATATCTGACGAAAGTTATGGAGATGAACTTAAAAAGCATGTAACATTCTTCCCAAAACCATATAACACTAAAGAAATGTGTTTAATATGCCAACCCAAAATCTTAATGGGAACTTGTACTTACCGTGCGATATCGCTGTATTTATAAACTTAATTTTTAAATATGTGAAAACTATCCAGTAAACCATGTTAAATTGATATCATGATAGCATATTATTTCCCAGAGACAAAATTGTCAATTTTGCCAAGAAAAAATTAGATAGAATTCTTTTTATGATGAAAAATGATAAGTCTACAATTATAATTAAATATCAATGCATATCTATATGTTAATAACTACACAAAAACACCTATTTAGTAAATTTGATCAATATAGAATTGGCAAGCTCCAGGAGTATTTGGCAAAAATATTTTCATCAGTTAAGATTTTAGCAAAAGAACATATTAAACATGCATGAACCCAGATCATTTCAACACAGATGGTTTGGATTAATCTTTGCCACTTGTAAAAACAAATATACAAAGACATATTTGAATTAAATATTGAGAAATGTGTGCCAAATAATGGTCTCCTTGTTTTGGCACATCAATAGATGGGGAAGTTCTAATATTCATTTATTTCAAAGTATATTTAATAAATTTAAAACCTATTTAATCCTTACAAATTGTCATATTTCTTGATTTCAAATAACGGTAACTTGCCTTTTGTTTCCTATGAGCATTATCACCATATTGGAATTTGAATGTTGCCTGGCATCTTCTAACCATGTTGTAAGATGATTAAATGTATCACGTCTGGAAGGTAAGAATATAAAATCAATGTAATTATATTGTATATTAATGAAATGGAAGCGTATAACTGAGTTAGGATATGTTGACTTTTACACAGGTACCAAAGCACTAACTGGCCTGTCTATGTTGACTTCTCAAAGCGGTTTTAAACCTGATTATATGCAGATTTATGATGACACATGCCTCACCTGTATATTTTGTTATCGATCCCAAATACTTTAGCCCCTTCTTAACCCTTTACCCAACAAACCGGCCAAAAACGCCCAAATAAAGCTTCAACAGCCTAAAATATCTTCGGTCTGTCTCAATAACACCATACAAATATGGATATCATTGGAACCGGTTCATTGACCACATTGTGATGGTTACAGTTATGCCCTGTGCCAATGCATTCTCTTATATATGCGAGTCGACCATAGGTCGCCTCGCATATATAAGAGAATGCATTGGCCTAAAAAAAATCTTTTTTTAACACTTTTTACCATTTTTTCTTACATTTTTTAACAATTTTTATAATATTTTTCTACATTCTTTGACAATTTTATCATTTTTAATATGTGTTAAGCCAATGCATTCTCTTATATATGCGAGGCGACCTATGGTCGACTCGCATATATAAGAGAATGCATTGGCACAGGGCCGTTCTGATGGGTAAAGGGTTAAGACAAATTATTTGAGCTTTTGAATTCAAGTTGGATACTGATATATGGATTATTGTGATCATATCATTGATAAATTATCAGTTTTAGCTAATCGCTATCGCCAAGGTATGGGTTAAACATCTGCCGATTGTGATCGGCCTCTCGTTAACCTGATTCTAAACGTTTTTGTGGGACCATGTATTTTGGCCCAGAGAATCACCATGCTCTAAAGCAAGTCTTTAAAAGTATTTTTTTAAGCGTAATGAAACTGCATTAAAGGGACTCCAGGCCTTCGAATTGGGTTCATGCGAAATAACATAAAGTCTGTAAAACAACTATCATCAGCATGTCCATGACAAAATATATTGACTTATTCTTACTTTCATCATTACTAACTCCAATAATGAGATTTTGCATGTCAAACCATTGTTATGAAACAGCAGAATTACCTATAATTTGCTATAAAAGTCTGACTAGTCCAACAAGACATCAAAGTTTAATCAAAACTTGATGGTAAACATTGGAAATTGTCAAAGCATCAGAAAGTATTGTGAAATATTATGAGAATGATATTCAGATTTGAGTTTATTGCACAATTAGCAATGTTTACTGACAAATCACTGTAATAGTTTTGTTTACATAACAATGGTGTCTAATCAACATTTTTTTTTATTGGAAAACTATCAATAATGAATATAAGAACAATGATTATTTATTTCACCATTTCTTTTAACGGTGAAGTTTTGCAGACTTTTATATCTTTTGCATTGCGAGTGCATTGGGTCACTTTAATGAAGAGATGAAAAACAATAAAAATATACCTTGTAATGTCGTAGACAAGTAAAGCTCCAGCAGCACCTCGATAATAAGATCTTGTTATTGACCTAAATGATTCTTGACCAGCCTACAAAAAGAGAAAATATATTCTAAATACTACAACTTTGCCTAAAGCTGCTTACAAGGTTCATCCTGATTGTCCAGTACAGTAATGCCCTAAATAATCGACTCCTTAACCCGTCAGCAGAATTATGGGTAATTTTTTCAGGATTTAGTTGATTATTTAGGGCATTACTGTAGTTTGATTCCTGTGGAAATTTTGGTGTATTTTTGTGGTACAATTCTATATGTAGCACAAAAAAACTTGGTACAATCAGTGCAATGACACCAACATCTCACACTTTCATAATTCAAACCACAGGTAGATTGGTTAAAGTCATGCTCAGTTATGATTAAAATCAGACTCAATACAGATCTGTGTCACGGAGTCTGAAGATATTAGCGGTGTGTCACATTACAATCGCTCTGCATGCATGCAATACATTCAGTATGATGTTACAACGCACAAATAGTTTTACGTACTACTTTCAGTTTCTTTTCTATCCGCCACTTCAAACTGGTGTTAAGTGATGAAATTCTTAGAATATGCACCTCTATTCTCCTTGCTAGGAATTATTGGTAAATTCTTAAATCTTTCACATATGCTTTAAATGTTCAATTAGTTGTCATAATCTCTGATTTTGTGAAGTATGAAACTATCGATGTGACAGATAATTCATTGCTCTATTTTAGCTATGTGGAGAATCAACCGCTGTATAGGAATTCCGACAATTGGCTGATGGTGTGCATTGCTTTACACTGAGGTAATGGGTGCTGGTGGTAATGGAAAACCCACCTAATTTCTTCAGAATCAGTAATGCGGAGCAGGGTTTGAGTCGGATTTTAATCAAAACTGACTCATGCCAGGAAAATTAAGCCTACAAAACTTAAAGAAATGACCAAAATAAGAGTCGCCCTTTAATTGTGATGTCAATTTTTATGCTACATATATAAAACCACTGTTTTTTAAAGGGCATATAAAATCTTAAGACTTGTCCTCACCGTATCCCAGATCTGAAGCTTTATTTGTTTGCCATCAATTGTTATCATACGAGCTCCAAACTCTACACCTGGAAATAGAATGTCATATTAAGTATTATTATTGGTATGAAATAGAATGACATATTAAGTATTATTATTGGTATGAAATAGAGTCACATATTAAGTATTATTATTGGTATGAAATAGAGTCACATATTAAGTATTATTATTGGTATGAAATAGAGTCACATATTAAATATTATTATTGGTATGAATACATCCAGTATCTAATCATCAAGTTAAATTTGTGAGTAATTTGTCCCAGTTATGTCATTCATGTAAGGCATATTGAAGTGTTCACGATTGGTCTGGGGGTTAAAATGTTCAGACAAAGAATTTTTGGTGAAATGAAATGCTCAACACAAATGACATGATTATAAGAGAACAATGGTTAGATGCAAATACAAAAATTTCCCCAAAGCAGTATTGTAGATGTAAATTGCAATTCTTAAGAAATGTTTGATAAGCTTCCGTTTTTAATTAGATTGTAACATCAATTACAGAAACTGCTTGAGACAAAATAAGATTGACGATACTCACCTATCGTAATGTCATGTACAGGTACTGGCTGAAATCTACTCACCTATCGTAAGGTCATGTACTGGTACTGGCTGAAATCTACTCACCTATCGTAAGGTCATGTACAGGTACTGGCTGAAATCTACTCACCTATCGTAAGGTCATGTACTGGTACTGGCTGAAATCTACTCACCTATCGTAAGGTCATGTACTGGTACTGGCTGAAATCTACTCACCTATCGTAAGGTCATGTACTGGCTGGAATCTTTTGTCTGTAAACTGTAGTAAAAGGCATGATTTTCCAACACCTGGAATTTAAAAAAAGGAATTAAAATTACTGACGAATTTTCCCAGAATAATTAATTGTTCCTCAAATTCCTCTAATTTCAATTTATAGCAATATTTTATTTGAACAGAACATGTATGATTGCAGTTGCCCCGCATTGTCAAGGATTCAATCGTTAAACCTATAGAAACGATGAAAATAACCATCTGATAGTTCTGTTGAAGCATATAAAACAGTACTTTCAGAAATATTCAGTGGATAATTTATCTTAAATTTCAGAACTCAAACTTTCAAAGTATTATAGTTACTGTGTTCATAACACAGTTTATTTCTGAACATGACTTCTATTAAATAAAGACATATCATTTAAACCCAACCAACCCGGAATGATTTCAATTTGTTAATATCAAATCCAGTGAATATCTCCAGACACTTGTGTGTAATTCTCAGGTGCAAGGAAACACGGGAACTATCTGTAGCACATGGTACGCCCATCCTAATGATGATCCTATCCTAGGTTATACAGACCCAACATTTAGACCCTACCGGAAACCCTGACACAATGTTCAGCCGAGTAACTTTATAACCCTGTGGTGACTCCAGTATCGTTCTTTAACGGGCACACACCGATATGTGTACACGGGTCAGCCATTAACGTCCGCGCCAGATCGGATAGCGTACTGCACCCACGACAACATACCTGGACAAGTGTTGTAATGGGGGGAAGTCGGCATTTTGCATTCGGATTTTTATTCAGTGATCTCAAATGAGACTTTTCAGCCTGACAAACTTGGTATCTGACCGAGTTCTGATTTTTTTTGTCAGAATACCCTGACCAGGTTGCGATCCCCGGTCCGCTTGCATGAGAGACCAGTACGCTACCTCTCGGCTACCAATGTATAGTCAATTTTGGACAATACTAGTATCAGTAAAATAAATTTGACACAACACTACACTCTAGTCTTCTACATTCAATATTGTCTACAGATCAGCAGACTAGACTGGTGGTGTAGAGTGAGTCAGCGTGTGGTGTAAAAGTTTGACAATCACAATGGATCTGACACTGACAGGCTGATAATTTTTCTAAATTTACAGTAAAATAGAGACAAATTAAGAAAAGGTGACCATCTTCCCGATCGTAAAGAGCATCTCTTTGAAGGTGATCATAAGATTTCACATTTTACCAGATGGACATATTGGCAATTTGGTGCGATCGGACGACAATGGGGGAAAATTCTATTGATTTTATGACGCCATTTTTGTCAATTACGCTGGTTATGTGCTCGAGTTAGCATGTGAAATGACCCGTCTAATATTAATTACGGCAACTATTGAACAGTGGAATGTGTTGAGGACATATATATATATGTTTAATATTTACCTGTATCCCCAATAATGATATATTTGAATAAATATGCGTATGACATTTTGTCGTGTTTTCCTGACAGTCGCAGGTGATGATTCCAAGCCTGTTGACGTCACGTTGACCCGGAAGCAAAACTTTTCACGGTCACGTGCGCCAAGCACCTGCAGGCGGGCCCCGGTTCGCATTCTGAAATGAAGCCGGTTCTGTTCTAGTTATCTATATAGCATGGCGCAAACTGACGGGTTAACTGGGAATCAATTGATTAAAACAATGATTTGGGTGTCAAAAGACACAGGGAGAGTCCTCAGTATAATATATATAAAATCCGCTTTTGGGGAGAGTTTATTATCCAAAATGGCCCCAAGTTCCAACGTGGTTTCAGTAATACTATATGACATCAGTTCTCGAAATAAGTCATTAATCGATATATCATTGTGGCCAAGAATTACGCAGTTATGTCATTGTGTGTGAAATTTAGAGTACGGTAGTGAATTGAATGACACGGACAGAAAATAATACAATCGCGGACATGAAATGGCTGTCAGAATGGCCGCCATGCCACGACGAAAGCAACATATTGAATGACCATATAGGCGTGAAAATACGTATTGGTAATAGATACAGTCTGTTGTTAAATATCTTTAAAGGTGCACATATCATTAAAACAGATTCATCTCAAGGATTTGTCCGTCAATGCAACGCAATTCAATCCTGATGATTTACGTCTTCAAAGTTTGGGTTTTCTCCTTAGAATACATCAAACAGTCGGGTTAAACATAATCATATCGGGCATGCAACACATGAAGTAATGATTCGCCACACAGTGTGTGGTAGTTTCAATTGGCATGATGATTAATTGTGGATTAATTGTAAAGCATAAACTGAAGTGTATACCCTGGTGGTATATAAATACTAGTTACACATGATTTCCGAATGTTTCAACACTCTCCGTGACAACAAATCATACACATATGTCGCAAAGAAACACTCATCTCTTCAAATTCTAAGAAGAAATTTTGGTCAAGTTTAGAATTTATTGAAGATACTATACAGTACTCTTTTGTGATTTGATAAATTGCGTTAATGGTAAACCAACCTGCATTCTTGTAATACTAGCGAAATATACATGTTTCATCACTTGATCGGAGGCAACTAATCAACTATGACCACTATTTTGAGACACGAACAAAAGGATCTACATATTTTACCCCCTGGGCCCTGTGATTTTACCCAGTACTCCATGGAAATATCTCAAACTGTACTACATGTGTAGCAGATAAAAACGTGGTAATTATAATGAAAATGAGTCATAAATTCATTTTCATTATAATTTCCATGTTGATTGCATTGTTCATAGAGCACACAAATGTATTTTGCAATAATCCATGGCTCAAATTCATTAATTTGTTGCATAAATTTTGTTGAGTGTAGAATGAGATGGTCCCATAAATGGTCGGGTTTACTGTACAGTACCCCTTTAAAGGCAAACATTAAAATATGGCTAGCCACAATCACGACCAATAATTTTTTAGGAAGAGTGTTTGTTCTGGTCCTTTCTGTGTCTGATTTTGCTCAAGATTGATTATTAATGGGCAAATTAACTCACTTCTCGATATATACAGTAATGCCCTAATTAATCGACTCCTTTAACCACAGCAGAATTATGGGTAACTTTTCAGGATTTAGTCGGAAATATTGCTTGTTGCCATTCATCGGAAAGCTCTCGGGAATCCTGAAAAGTTACCCATAATTCTGCTGTGGTTAACGGAGTTGATTAATTAGGGCATTACTGTAGGTAAATCTAAACGGATGCCAAATTTAAATGACTTATAGTTCAATGTGATCATACGGTAGATTGAGCAAAGATTGGGTTAAACTTACTGTTATATAATGTGTATATTTGAGACTACTGGTTTTCTTTACAGGGCCACATCTATGACCTTCCATGTACAGACATTCCGCTGACTCCAAAGCAGAACTACCTGAAGGGGTCATTGTTGCCACATTTTGGTGTGTTGCATCAGTACTCAGCTTTGGAAATAGGTGTTTTTGGGATACCCAGCTTGACCGTTGCAGTTTTATGTTACAAACATTATCGTAAATCATAAAGTTACATCGCCGAGAAAAAGCAATTATTAGTTAGAAATATCAATTATAACGAGTTGTTGGAAGTCGTTATTTGCAAGTCATTATAACAAGTTTTTACCAGGTCGTTATAACGAGTTGTGTATTTGTATATTTGAGGGTGATGTGTTCCCGATGGCCCTAATGCGCTTTCGTACAAAATGACCACTTTTTACATAATTAGAACATATCTCTCATATGGTGATGGTAAACATGTGCTGCTTAGGCCTCATCTTCTCTAGAAAATTTATTTAATATCAATGAGTACCTATGCGCCTATAGCTGGGTACCCACAACACTTGACTCGAATCAAATATTTTTTACCATCGAAGCCAAAGAAATAGTAATTAGGGAGCGTTAATTTCATAAATTTCATATCCATATAGGTAGAAAAAATGTGTCATTGACATAAACAAATTACATGCAGTGACTATTGTTGGCTGATTGCTCTAATGTTTATTCTAAACAATTCGTCCCAAATAAAGTATTAAATATTTACATATGTGCGTAATTCAAACTGTGTGTTCTCTGAAATGATACAATCGAAGTGGTTGGAATTTTCGACAATCTCAGTTGATTGCTACTTTATTCCAGTGGAGATTATTGCTTGGATACTAAATTATCCGTTTTATTCACCGAAGTAAGTCCATAATATGTGTTTAATAATTTTTAGTTCGTCTTAGTAATTTCTTATTGGCGGGAATGACTAAAAATCCCAGGGTTCATAGAAACTCTATATGGCAGGTAATTTTCTGAGGACATAGATATTTATATTTAATGGCCTCAAGGTAAATCCTGAATTGGCTCAATTACATGGGGGGGGGGGGGTTAAAAAAAAGTGATGAATGATACATAGAATGTCCAGGGATGTAAGTGACTGAGCCATACAAATCTTGAAGACTTACGTTCTTGAATGTTACAGGGATTCAAAGTTTAATCTGCTGTATTTTTGCAGTCGGGAAGTATAAAGACAAAATTGTAGGGTGAAGTTTCAGGGCTGGGAACCTTCATAATAAATTGTTCGAAATGGCAGCAAAATATCGTGCCTGGCATTTTCTAGAACATTTTTTTCTAGATCTTCCAAAGATATCAGCAAGTTATTAGACCAGATATTGTACTGATTTTTTTAAGGTGAATTTGGTGTTAAAATTTCACAACATTGATATCTCATATGATCTTATTTATGTGAGCACGAGATTCAAAGTGAGGTAGCAAAAATTGATTCATGGCTCATTCATTAGATTTTTTGGTTGAGCAAACCATCCAGATAAAGAAAACGATGAATATGTGAGACATAGGTTCCTGGCTCTGACTTCTCATACCATGAAGGCTCATACACAGAGGATCTACAGTGATGCCCTAATTAATCGACTCCTTAACCACAGCAGAATTATGGGTAACTTTTCAGGATTTAGTCGGAAATATGGCTTGTTGCCATTCATCAGAAAGCTCTCAGTGAGAATAGAATTTTAGGCTCAGTACCCGATGAGAATAATACACAAAGAACACACATCAGTATTACATGTTTAATATTGATTTTTGAATGTATTAGATTGAAGTTATAATAATAAAATAATTCTATGTTGTTACTGCCAAAGAACAGTGCAGTATAATAGTATATAAATAAAAATATCAACAATCAAAGTTTGAAGACGATATAACAAAGCTAGGCCATAAAAATAACAAAGGAAGCTATAGTCCAATTTCCTCAAACAAATCCATTCCTTTCTCTTGTACTGAACAATTTTGTTCTCATCATATTGCTGCCTTGTGGCTTTAACCCTTTCAGTGCCAGGTCCGATTTTTGTATCAACCCATATACCCTGTGCTAGTGCATTCTCTTATATATGCGAGTCGACCATAGGTCGCCTCGTATATATAAGAGAATGCATTGGCCTAACAATTTTTCATCATTTGTTATTATTTTTTACAATGTTTTACAATTTTAATAATTTTTTCTTATATTCTTTAACAGACTTATTTTGTAGGTTTAGTGCCAGGTAATCTTACGCTTTTCATGGGCATCAAAATTATTACTATGAATACTTGGTGATAGTTTTGAGTTATAACATGCCCCCTAAGGTTTTATCCAGTTTGTTTTTAAATTTGCTATAGCATGCTTAAGCATACCCTAAAAAAATTCAACCCCAAAAAAATCTAAAAAAAACAATAATTTTTTTTAGGGCCGATTGTACAGACCGTAAATTAGGGCCGATGAGATTGGCCCCTGGCACTGAAAGGGTTATGGTGGGTCTAAGGTGATAATGCATCTCTATTCGAATTACACTGATTGCCTCTTGATTGGAATGGAATTGAAAGGACCAGTCACCTTCAGCCATCACAAGAATGGGTTGATTGGCGAACACAATGTTCGATAAATAATTCTTCAGCAAGCACGCATGCACCTTAAATGTTGTGTGAATATAAGATGGTGATTCACAAGGGATGTTGCATCTTATTTCAAAGCAATTTGTTGCCAGAACATTTAAATCACAGCCTACTCAATCATGGAAATTAAATTTGCAACACAAGCTACTGTCAGAGTAAATTGGGCTTATCTTGAAAAGATGGTCCCAAAACAACAGTAAGCTATTCACACAGCACTGATTCTAAACAAGTCCTGAAATTTCAGGCACATTTCAAACAAATTGGGCATATTTTATCTGTGAGAATTCCATGATGAAATGCCTGCTTTGAACACCATAGGATGATATGTAGATTTTTAAAGGCCAAAATATATTAAGCGTGTAAGCGAAGAGAGTGATGATGGAAAATTTATGATGACTGTTGAACTTGATGTGTCACAAGAAATATCTCAATTTCAGCAAATCCGATTCATAGGTTTGAAGAAAAAATTGATCTCAAATAAATAATTAAGCTTTTGAAAACCTTTTTTTGTATTATTCCTATTTGACTGAATAGGTGATTGTTGTATTAGCACATCACTAAATCTGAAATGTTAACTCAGGAACATTCACCTGAACTGTGGTATTTAATTAACCAATGGAAAAAAAACATGAAACAAGGTCCCAGTAACATGAGGGTTCCACACCAGGAGGCTATAATTGTATACTAAATAGAAGGCACTTATAACCTTCTGGAAAATAACCCTCATAATAAATAACATAAACATATTTATGCATTTTTAAATCAATGAGCCGATATACTTATGTTTGAGGATATACATTCCAGAAGTTCCAAGTAAATAGAACACAATCTCATTGTCTTGGTCTCAGATGGAATGTTTCTATATTTTTGGAATTTTTGTGTATGATATTTAGACTTATTATGCATAATCTGACTTACATATCAATTGCATGCGAATGTTGATATTTACAGCTATCCAAAAATTGAATAATATATAAATTATTGACGAAACCAATATGAATATTATCAGTCTTGTCAAGCAACTACAAATATTATCTCCCCATTGTAATTCTTCATCATACGAGTTCATGAATGAACGAATACAATTGCCAAGCAACTACAAATATTTTCTCCCCATTGTAATTCTTCATCATACTAGTTCATGAATGAACGAATACAACTCAAGGGGGCGCAAAACAAAAATAGCCAGGTTTAGCAATACACATCTGTAACATATTACTATGTCAACGGAAGTAACCTAACTGACGTGACCATTCCACCTACACATACATTTGTACATGATCAAACATTTTCAAATTATTGTGCCCAAAGTGTAGCACAGGAAACTTATAACAAAGAGGAATAATATAATCTTCTAATAACTCAACAAACTGACAACACTATGCAGCCATTATGACAATGGGATTGGCTGAGCAGGAAAAGCTTATTTTGATTGAAGTCTATTAACCCTTTTATGACAGGATCTGCGCCGGTGCATTAAAAATCATTTGCCAGTGCATTCTCTTATATATGCAAATCACCCAAAGGGAGACTCACATATATAAGAGAATGCACTGGCTTACAAAGTCAAGGTAAATATTGTTAAGATGAATGTATTCTCTTATATATGCGAGGCTCCCTGTGGAAGACTCGTACATATAAGAGAATGCGTTGGCATACATTGGAATGCAGTGTGTTCATAAAATGTCAGGAAGCTCCAGTCACGAAGGGTTAAGCAAATTACTGGTCGGAGGCTCGCAGCATGTCTTCATCACCGACTATTGTTTACATGTTTTCCAACACGGGCTGATATCTTTCAACTTGTTAACCCTTTACCCAACAAACCGACCAAAACCGGCCAAATAAAGCTTCAACAGCCTAAAATATCTTCGGTCTGTCTCAATAGAACCATACAAATATGGATATCATTGGAACCGGCTCCTTGACCACAGTGTGATAGTTACAGTTATACCCTGTGCCAATGCATTCTCTTATATATGCGAGTCGACCATAGGTCGCCTTGCATATATAAGAGAATGCTTTGGCCTAAAAAAAATCTTTTTTTAACACTTTTTACCATTTTTTCTTACATTCTTTAACAATTTTATAATTTTTAATGTGTTAAGCCAATGCATTCTCTTATATATGCGAGGCGACATATGGTCGACTCGCATATATAAGAGAATGCATTGGCACAGGGCCCTTCTGTTGGGTAAAGGGTTAAGTCTGGTATTGTAAAATCACATGACTTTTCTCACCAAGTACATCTCCCATAGCAATAACATAGTAACACATGTTACAAGTTAAATGTATGTGTGGCTAACTAAACCTGGCTAATTACAAGCTTGTAAACTGAACGACAACAGACCTTGAAATTTTTAACAATCAATTCTTATTGCATTAAAGATTATTTATGATCGGTGGAAAAACAGTCACAGCATTTGACTTTACCATTTGAATAAGATGATAGCTATTTATAACACAAAGCATCTAATTTGCATACTCAATATAGAAAAATAAATATTCATAAGACCATTGTACAGCAATGCCCTAATTAATCGACTCCATAACCACAGCAGAATTATGGGTAACTTTTCAGGATTTAGTCGGAAATATGGCTTGTTGCCATTCATCGGAAAGCTCTCGGGGAGAGCTTTCCGATGAATGGCAACAAGCCATATTTCCGACTAAATCCTGAAATTTTACCCATATTTCTGCTGTGGTTAAGCAGTCAATTAATTAGGGCATTACTGTACATCGAAGGCAATAACAATAGTATCAAAAAGAGCCATTTATAGATTAATATTATCAATATGTTTCTAACAGTATAAAAGAATGGTATATATAACAAGACAAGAAAAAAAGCTCAAAATCAAATTATGACCTGAATTCCAATAATTCAATTTTCTCCATACCCATAACATGATTGCCATTTGTCCTGACCATACAATTCCAGAGCCAAACAGAGAACTCTTAACCCTTCTATGACACGAGCTTCCTGAAATTTTTTGAAAACCCTGTGCCAATGCATTCTCTTATATATGTGAGTCTCCCAGAGGAAGCCTCGCATATATAAGAAAATACATTGGCCTAACAAAATTTCCCCTTACCATATAAGCCAATGCATTCTCTTATATATGCAAGGCTCCCTATGGGACAATTGCATATATAAGAGAATCCACTGGCACATGATTTTTAATGCTGTATCAGCGCAGCTCCCATCATGAAAGGGTTAAAACCACACAAATTAATTGAGTTTTCATCTAGAGATATATTCATCATGACAGTGCAATTAATCTGGCCAAAGATTTTACCATGAAAGTTGAAAAATTCAGACTTAAATTGTTAAGATCATTGTAATTATAGATTCTTATGTGGTAAAGTAGAGGGGTCTTTGTGGGCTGGACGGTGGGAGTTCTCTATGGTAACAGTTCTATCTGTTCTAGGTAGCTGTTGTTACAGGCCCACTTAATGTTGGATTCCCCAGATCATATTATAATTATTATTATATAACATTTGAAAGAGGAAGCTCCAAAACATTGTGTTATCAACTTATCAAGTCGGAAAAATGGAGAACACATTTTTGTAGAGGTAACGACATAAGATCTGAGTGGTTCTGTCCTTAGTTTTACAATGTACTGCCAGGTTTATTATTCTCAATGATGGGGGAATAACTCTATCTCCTAATTTTGATTTTTGATGTATTTTGGGTAAATAATGGGGAATCTTTTGGGTCAATCTAAGAATCTCTTTCAATTGGAGGACACTCAGCTGTATCCTGGCAGAATATATATATTTTTGGTCTCCAACAATAGTTATCAACCCTTTACCCAACAGAACGGCCCTGTGCCAATGCATTCTCTTATATATGCGAGTCGACCATAGGTCGCCTCGCATATATAAGAGAATGCATTGGCTTAACACATTAAAAATTATAAAATTGTTAAAGAATGTAAGAAAAAATGGTAAAAAAAGATTTTTTTTAGGCCAATGCATTCTCTTATATATGCGAGGCGACCTATGGTCGACTCGCATATATAAGAGAATGCATTGGCACAGGGCATAACTGTAACTATCACAATGTGGTCAAGGAGCCGGTTCCAATGATATCCATATGTGTATGATTCTATTGAGACAGACCGAAGATATTTTAGGCTGTTGAAGCTTTATTTGGCCGGTTTTGGCCGGTTTGTTGGGTAAAGGGTTAAGTGAGCCTTTAACTAGAATTTCAGGCAAGTAAACCTTACAAAATTGTCTGACAGAATCGTAAAACAATTAGAGGAATCCTCTGACCACTACCCTTGGTGTGTTGGAAAATGATATTGCTTGGTAAAGTTTTCCCCGTCACATAGATCGCTGCAGTATAGTTTTTGTCTTCAGGACAAAAGGCAATCAGGTTATTTAGAAGATAAACACACCTTGCTGAGTTGACATTTGGCAATTCAAGTATTCAAACAGTTTCTAAACTCTTTTCATGCACAAATCCTGAATTTCAAAAGATATAGGCCGTGTTTATCTTCATTGTAATTCATATTGGCATGATTGACGCAAGAGCCACAACATTAACCAAATGTTATGAGCCATTTATACCATAATTATTAGAAAACTATTTCAGAATGTATCAAATTTCTATATGTCCTCCATCTGCCAACTATGATTAGTATCAAAATACTATTCCTATCTCAATCCAGTTTCATTAATCTGTTTGAACAGAGCAGATAATTAAAGAGATATTTTTAAGGTTCATATTAGCTAATTTTGTTCTGTACATATGTACATTGTAAAACATTGAACACATATATTAATCAACAGTAACAAAGAAACAAACACTCAACAATACAGTATTATGTGTAGATTTATTATAACCCGGCAACACGAATCATTCATTGCTGGGTATGAGAATTAGTTTATTTTATAGGCACTGGTTGCTGCAATTAAACCCTTTCATGATGGAAGCTGCGCTAGTGCAGCATTAAAGATCATATGCCAGTGCATTCTCTTATATATACGAGTAAGAGAATAAATAAGAGAATGCACTGGCTTACAAGTCAAGGTAAATATTGTTAGGCCAATACATTTTCTTATATATGCGGAGCTCCCTATGGGAGACTCACACATATAAGAGAATGCATTGGCACAGGGTTTCTTGCTAAATTTCTGGAAGCTCCAGTCATGAAAGGGTTAACCTTCTGTGAACAGATGTCGGTAATCTGTGTATTATACACATAGTTATATGCGAGATATACACAAGGAAAACATGCTTCATGTTTTGTATCGAAAAACCATGCGCTGTGTATTCTGATGTCACGTTTTTGGAAGATCGGTCGTCCATATCAGACCACCAACACAAGTATCATATTATAGGACTTCACAACGTTACTTTGCATGTGATCAGCACCGTAGCATTTTAATTTAATATACGGTCCATATAGCTGCCGCTTATTTCATGCTCCTGTTGCGCAAATTCCAGGATAAATTGTGCATTTATTTCAAATAGAAATCAAACAGAAAATCTAACCAAACAAAACATAAAATGGCTAATCCCATTGCCAACTTAACTACCCGAGTAGAACATAATTACCCTTCAGAACAATAATGCTGTTATGGCCAACCACCGGCACACACAATAAATACATGGCCAAAAGCATACCTGCTTCTTTTAGGTTATATTTTGTGAATATACGCATATATAATATTAACAGGCTACCAGTATCTGGAAAATGGTTAATGAATTGTTCTTCCGATATAAAAGTAAACAATGTAATGGTCTTTCTTCAATTGTATGGATTCAGATCATATAAATCAGATGCCAGGCAAGCCTTGAAATAGCGTGTCTGTCATTTGCAGAATGAGGTCCCCAAAGGGTGAATTTAGTGATGCTACCCCGCATAGCAGGCTAGCATCACCAAATTCACCCTCTGGGGACTTCATTCTGCTTACAACTCAGCAGAATGAGGTTCCCAGAGGGTGAATTTAGTGATGCTAACCCGCTATGTGGGGTAGCATCACTAAATTCACCCTCTGGTCCCTCATTCTGCAAATGACAGGCACACTATTTCAAGGCTGGATGCCAGGCAAGCCTGAGTTTTGTGTGTCTGACAATTGCAGAATGAGGTGCCCAGAGGGTGAATTTAGTGATGCTATCCTGCATGGCATGCTACATCACCAAATTCACTCTCTGGGGGCCTCATTCTGCTTAGGCCTCATCTTCTCTGGAAATTTCTTTATTATCAAATTTCTATAGAAATTTCTTCACATAAGATTCTATTTCTTTTTTAGTTTAGTTTCTCTATAACCCCAAATTGGCAGACAACACATTGCATAATCGAGGTTCCCAATGGGTGTACATCACAATATTCACCATTTGGGAACTTCAATCTGAGTCTCTGTCTCCCAAAGCAGATGAGACGATGCATGCATAATGAGGTCCCCAGAGGGTGAATTTGGTGATGCTAGCCCGCTATGTGGGATAGCGTCACTAAATTCACCCTCTGGGGACCTCATTCTGCAAATGGCAGGCACACTAAACTCAGGCTTGATGCCAGGCAGATAAACTAAATAACATTCAATGTTCAGCTAATAAACTCAACAAAGAGCCTACAGTAATGCCCTAAGTAATCGACTCCATAACCACAGCAGAATTATGGGTAACTTTTCAGGATTTAGTCGGAAATATGGCTTGTTGCCATTCATCGGAAAGCTCTTTAAATTCATCAATAGTTTGAATAGATATACATAACAGGAAATTATATTTTTTAGACATGACAGTGGTAATCTGATATGCAAATTCAACAATTCTAATGCGAAATTGAATGCAATGAAATGATATGAAATATGATGCAAGCTTCTGGTCCATATATATTGTTTTTGTTTGAAATGAGATTGACAATGATTTAAAGACAGAGTTTCTCTTCATGGATAAATATTCTATTATTTTTCATGAAATTATTACTCATACCATATTTGGAACTCCACCTTATAACACTTTTATGACTGGAGATTCCTAAAAAAAATTGAAAAACCCTGTGCCAATGCATTCCATTATATATGCGGGTCTCCCATAGCTCAAAAATATAGATATATTATGTATTTTATTGTCGAAGCACTGAAATTTGTTTTGAGTAAGTCTGTATTGTAAACTGAGGCTGTCTGTGAAGAATATTGGCTTGAAATTATTAGAATTAAGGTCTAAATTAATATTATCAAATCAATAATTCTCCAATAACGAGATGTAATTATAAAGCTAAAACAATTGTTATGTAAACATCAACTGTTTCAGTTAAATTCTGTTTTCACTACACTTACTGCAAACAATACTATCTGTCAGATAAGGCGATTAAATCATGAACCCGAACACTTTAGAAAAAGTCAATGCATTGAAAAATATTCTGCAAAACACTAATTTTCAACTAAATATTTAAATTTGAATCACAATTGCCATGTTTGTGATGTTTGTTTACAAAACTGTAACAGTTATGTTTACAAAACAATAAATAGTTTCATCATGCAAGTTTGATATTGAGAAATTATTAATACAGTAATGAAAATAAGAATAAGTCTAATTTTTTGTGTTTTTCTTGATACGATAAATTTATGAGTTTTTATGATTTTTCACATGTACCCATTCGCCTCAAATATTTGTCAGTTTGCATTACAGTTTTATTTCGCAGACATTTTCAACTTTGTCTGCCGTAATGTCAGTCGAAGTAGAAGTTAAACTTTGGATTATGATGAAGTATGAATGCTGGAATAATTTGAATAGTGGAATATATGACTAAATACTGTTACAATGTATACATATCAAAAACAGTTTGATAAAGAATGAAAGTTCTATCTCACATTACACAATTTCCATTGATTCATGTCTTATTTTAAAATTTCACATCAGTATCATGATTTATTTTACTAGTATGCAATCGCAAAGACTTTGACTTCCGTTTACTAAGTGAAGCACAGGCTGGATATCTAATAATTTGCCATCAGCTATGAACAGTATTAAAAATATTGTATATCATTTCTAGCCAAGTTTAGCGAAAAAGGAAAACATTTCCTAAACCATTTTGGAGTTCGAAAGTGAGCAAAACAACATTAAAGGCATTTAATTTTTACTATCGGATGATATGGCTTCTTATAAAACATTTCATTGAAGATGAGGTGCCTGTTTCCACTTGCTTGCATATCAATATCTCAGAATTAATGTCATTAAAGGGATACTGTACCCACAATGTTGTTGTTGGTTGCTATAGTCTCCGAGTCGGAGAATAAGGTGACATGGTTTCCATTATTTGAAAGTCTGTTGAGTACGAAGTAGTGTTACGGATGGCAAATTTACCGGAATGCTAAAATACAAATTGTCGTTGTCGAGTAATTTTTATACAGTTTTCAACCAAATGTATCAAATAAAAGTGATATTATATGCATACTAGTCCCATATACTCTTTTAAGTTATTGTATCGTCACTGGTCAGTGAGTGGCTTGAGTTTTCTCCCCGTATCATCATAATGTTTTAAACGATCGTGGTTTATTAATCCAGTATCCCTCAAGTAATTCGATTACGTCTTATACACAGAAATTCGTATTTTTATTTCCGCCATTTTATGGCTGGAGCCATAAATTCAATTTATATCAAATTATTAACTTTTAAATTATTAAATTTTAAGATCGCCTATTAACCTGAGCGTTTACAGAATACATCTTCGAATCAAATTACTTATGTTTCTATATATTATCGATCTTAGATCAGTGTTATTACCGGAAATTTATTGAAAATGGCGTACAGTACCCCTTTAAATATGGACCGATATATAAAAGAATCTTTTTCAAGAAATGACAACCAGATTATGCTTATTGTAATAAGACCTATGCCAATCTTCATATAGTCTACCTTGAATTACTTTTCACCAATTAACCCTTTGATGTCTGGAGCTTCCTGAATTTTTGTGAATACCCTGTGCCAATGCATTCTCATATATATACGAGTTGCCCAGAGGGCGCCTCACATATATAAGAAAAGGCATTGGCCTAACAATATTTACCTTGACCTTGTAAGCCAGTTCATTCTTTCATATATGGGAGACTCACATATATAATAGAATGCCTGGCACAGGATCTTTAATGCTGCACCAGCACAGTTCTGTTATGAAAGGGTTAAATTGATGCAAACATGTTTTTGTTCTCTTTCTGAAAGTATCCATCGACGCATCGTCCTAATAAAATACCCCTGATGATAAGAGTAGATCAGGAGGTAACAAAAATAACAGAGAATTGTTCACAATATTAATGCCACGTTGAGTTACAGATGTTAGGGAGGTACTCTAATGTACCACACAGTTATAATAAACAACTGTCACTGAAAATTAACCCTTTACCCAACAGAAGGGCCCTGTGCCAATGCATTCTCTTATATATGCGAGTCGACCATAGGTCGCCTCGCATATATAAGAGAATGCATTGGCTTAACACATTAAAAATTATAAAATTGTTAAAGAATGTAAGAAAAAATGGTAAAAAGTGTTAAAAAAAGATTTTTTTTAGGCCAATGCATTCTCTTATATATGCGAGGCGACCTATGGTCGACTCGCATATATAAGAGAATGCATTGGCACAGGGCATAACTGTAACTATCACAATGTGGTCAAGGAGCCGGTTCCAATGATATCCATATTTGTATGGTTCTATTGAGACAGACCGAAGATATTTTAGGCTGTTGAAGCTTTATTTGGGCGTTTTTGGCCGGTTTGTTGGGTAAAGGGTTAAGTGAAGCTTATGTAATTGTATGATAAATCATTTCATCCATATGACAGGTGTTTCCTAGATTTGCGAAGTTTAGATTGGAGAATGTGAAGAAGCACCTCAACTATTGAACCTAATAATGAGACAGCTATGTTCTATTTCCACACAAAGTACCCATCAGTTTCTAAACTAAAGTTTATACTGATAAATGAAAAGCTCTTATAAAATGGATCTTATAGTCTGTATTATAAGGGACAACTACTCAAGCGAAACCAGCCAAGCAATCGTTACGAGTTTATGGATAGATAATAGTTCAGCTACTATTGGATGACATGTTCCCGCCAACAGATATTAACCCTTTACCCAACAAACCGGCCAAAAACGCCCAAAGAAAGCTTCAACAGCCTAAAATATCTTTGGTCTGTCTCACTAATACAATACAAATATGGATATCATTGGAACCGGCTCATTGACCACATTGTGATGGTTACAGTTATGCCCTGTGCCAATGCATTCTCTTATATATGCGAGTCGACCATAGGTCGCCTCGCATATATAAGAGAATGCATTGGCCTTAACACTTTTTACCATTTTTTCTTACATTCTTTAACAATTTTATAATTTTTAATGTATTAAGCCAATGCATTCTCTTATATATGCGAGGCGACCTATGGTCGACTCGCATATATAAGAGAATGCATTGGCACAGAGCCGTTGTTGGGTAAAGGGTTAAGTTATGGTGGTTGATTGGCAGTAACATGGTTTGACATTTACGGCTTTGAGTTTAGGTTCAACCAAATCACTTATATATTTTCTTTCGACAGTCCTATTCATAGCAATTTGACATATATTCTGGAAGACTGATCAGTCAAATTTCCCAAAATTTCAGCATTACAGAGAGACGGATAGAAAATTTGAATGACTTTCATGAAAGCAGCCCGACAATGAGACCATGGAATGATTGCTTGGTTTCCTTATGTTGACGGATTGAGACGTAAACATAAGATATATTACCCAATTCTCTGACCAATCAAAGAGGCTGTTTCTTACTGGAGGCCGAACAAGAGTTCTAGTGTGTCAACGGTTGAAGTGTGATGTTCATGTTCTCCAATCTATACCACTTAATATGTCCGGAATTATTTATTGGAATATGCTTTAGATATATACAATCTCTTCCTCGGGACTATCTATATTGCTGGTTGAACTGCTCCGGTCAGAACCTGCCGACATCGGCCTCGATTCATCTGTCGAATCCATAGATTTTACACTCGACCTTTTCTCATCTAAACCATTTGGAACGGAGCTGTCAGCGCTTCTAATATCATTGTCCTCATCACCGTTATCTGTTACAACATCTGGGGAAGACACTGATGATTTTTTCTCAACTTTTTCGATAGAATTTGGCCGATTTTCGAACGACTTTGGCCGATCACTTGCTCTGCCGTCATCATTTTTACCTGATATATCTGAAACATTTGAGGAACTCGATTCCTGCGAGGACGGTTTCAATGCTGTTACAGAAATGTCAATGTCTTTTGACTTGATACTGTTTGCATTAGGCTCAGGCGATTTTGGGGATGTTCTGGAGTCGTTCTCTGAAGACTTGCGATGAGGATCAGATGAAACTGACTTCAGTTTGATTCTTGGATTTGGGCATCCATCCGGTTCATCTGAAATAATAAGAAGTTTTCATTCATATTTGTATTCAAGCCTGCAAATAGTGTGTCTGGCATTTGCAGAATGAGGTCCTCAGAGGTTGAATTTAGTGATGATATCCCGCACAACTGGGGACCTCATTCTGCTTAGGTCTCAACTTCTGGGAAGTATCTATAGTCTCAAATAACATTGTTTTTAGTTACTTTTTCCATTCTGGGAAAGTTTTTATATCCCCTAATTTGCATAAGATAAAATGCATAATAGAGGTGACTAATGGGTGAACATCAATTTCAACTGGGGAAATTCAAGGTCTCCTCATTCTGCAAACGACAGACACACTATTTACATGTTTGTTTGAATTGAATATAAGGAGCAAAAATAATTGACAGAAGAATAATTAAAATAAAATAAGATGAAGATTATATAAGAATTTTAGAGAACAAGAAGTTGATTTTAACCCTTACATGATTGGAGCTTCATGAAATTTCGCGAAAACCCTGTGCCAATGCATTCTCTTATATATGTGAGTCTCCCATAGGGAGCCTCACATATATAAGAGAATGCATTGGCCTAACAATATTTACCTTGACCTTGTAAGCCAGTGTATTCTCTTATATATGCGAGGATAATGCTAACCAGTCAACTATATAGTATAAAATTGCCCAAAAAATGTTATTTATCAACATTTTGTTCAACCCAAGTCACTTGATTTTAGAGTTATAAATCTTCAACTGCAATTTGACTTTAAACCAGGCCACTAATAAGTCTTGATGGTGAAAAATAAATCCCCCCCCCCCCAAAGCCAAATAGTAATTGAGGGGAGTTTAATCGATTATGCATCTTTAATAAAAAAAAACGCGTGCTCGCATGCTTTTCAAAAGTTTGGGTCCTGAGAAATGGAAAATTTACTTTGCAAGGCCTTAGTTTAAATAAATGTTTAAAATAAAATTTGACAATGGAATGTGTTACGGCATAAGCGGTGATGAACACATACACACAGATACAGGGACGACACAGATACAGGGACGAGACAAACACAAGAACAACAGACAAACATAGATAACAGACAAACACATGAACAGTTATAACTACGAAATATGTCACCTATTTCTTGTGAGACTGGAGTGGCGTCCCTTTCAAGTGAGGCAGACTTATTAGCGAACACCTCTGACATGGACGGGGGATCAGCTTTCTTCTTGTGCATGCTCTCACCAAGGCCCATTTTCTGGATTTTCTGCTTGACGGACATCTTCAGTGTCCCCGAATCAGTGATTATCTCCCCTGATGCACCAGGTGAATTGCTTATGTTGTTAGATATAGAAGCATCTAGATGACGCAAAGTTAGAGAAATAAAAACTGAATACAATACTGAATTTAGTTGATACCACTCCCCATGGTGGGACCATAGTCCAACTAACCATGAGCTGATGTCATGCACAACCAGACATCATCTTTAACCCTTTACCCAACAAACCGGCCAAAAACGCCCAAATAAAGCTTCAACAGCCTAAAATATCTTCGGTCTGTCTCAATAACACCATACAAATATGGATATCATTGGAACCGGTTCATTGACCACATTGTGATGGTTACAGTTATGCCCTGTGCCAATGCATTCTCTTATATATGCGAGTCGACCATAGGTCGCCTCGCATATATAACAGAATGCATTGGCCTAAAAAAAATATTTTTTAACACTTTTTACCATTTTTTCTTACATTCTTTAACAATTTTAGAATTTTGTCTTACATTTTTTAACAATTTTTATAATATTTTTCTACATTCTTTGACAATTTTATCATTTTTAATATGTGTTAAGCCAATGCATTCTCTTATAAATGCGAGGCGACCTATGGTCGACTCGCATATATAAGAGAATGCATTGGCACAGGGCCGTTCTGTTGGGTAAAGGGTTCAGTGTTAAATATAGCTAGAATGACACAAGTGTGTAAATTGTTTAATGTTATTGCATGAGTTTGTTGCAACACGATGGTAAAATGAGAAACGTAAGTTCAAGTTTTACCAGGCATGACAAACAAAGTGTGATAACTATAGTTAACCAGTTTACTCTATCATTCTATGTTTACTGCACACCCTGTAGACTAAACAGTAATGCCCTAAATAATTGACTCCCTAACCACAGCAGAATTATGGGTAATTTTTCAGGATTCAGTCGGAAATATGGCTTGTTGCCATTTATCGGAAAGCTCTCACTGAGAGCTTTCTGATGAATGGCAACAAGCCATATTTCCGACTAAATCCTGAAAAGTTACCCATAATTCTGCTGTGGTTAAGGAGTAGAATATTTAGGGCATTACTATAGCTTGCATTTTACTAAAATTGATGTTGTACTACTGCCGTCACGAAAATTATCAATGTAATAGGTCTGTATTGTCCAAGGACAAAGATGGATTATTTTATTATTCGTTTTGAAATCTTCTGTGCTCTGCCGCAATAAAGCCATGGGTGTGAAGTAAACTATATTATTCCATTGTGATATGATTCACTGCACCAAACCCTGAATTAAAACTGAACATTACAGGTAACCCTTTTATGAAGGGAGCTGCGCTGGTGCAGCATTGAATATCCTGTGCCAGTAGGGAGACTATATATGTGAGGCTCCCATCTGGAGCCTCTCATATATAAGAGAATGCACTGGATTACAAGGTCAAGATAAATATTAGGCCAATGTATTGCCTTATATATGCGAGGCTCCCTATGGGAGACCTGCATATATAAGAGAATACATTGGCACCGGGTTTTCTCAAAATTGCAGTCATGGAAGAGTTAACATGCTGAACTCAAGACAAAATTTCAGTGCCAAGAATTGGACTTATTCCTATTTCGTTGTGCCATATTGATAATCCAATGTGCCAAAAAACTGGATCATCGCATATGAATGTTTGGTTTAGTGTATAGCATCACAATGGAATATTATTTCTCAAAATAGAATACCATTCACAATCAAGCAATAATTAGTTCAAGCAAAAATTAAATGCAAACACATTAATAGAGAAGAATTAAGAGAAATAATAAGAATCAAATAAAACATAATATGTACCATGGATGACAAAGGGTCTGAATATGGGCCCACAGGTTAGTTCATATTCAATTTTATTTTTACCATGGATGATCTAGGGTAAATTCTATATGTACCGTGGATGGTCTAGGGTAAATGTTATATGTATCATGGATGGTCTAGGGTAGTGTGGTTGTTATGGAGTTACACCTGGAACAAATTGGTAAATTATCGAATCTGGTACATGTATCATTCGAAAGAGGAGACCTTTATCAACAAAAATATGAAAAGTCCACAAAAATCCGCTTTGGGGAAACGTTATCCAAGATGGCGTCCAACATAGTTGTCTATATTACATTAGTTAGTTCTCGAAATCAGTCATTATACGAGATATTGTGGCATAGGAAGCAGACGGTGAACTAAGAGTACAGGAGCGAATGTAGTGCCACAGATAGAAAATAATATAATCGCGTCCATGAGATGGCTGTCAAAATGGCCGCAAAACCAAGACATGCCACAACGAAAGCAATATATTGGATAACCACATGGGAGTAATAAGGGTAATATATAAGTATGTTATTAAATATACAGATATCACTAAAATAGAGCCATCTGAATGCATTTTATATAAATCAAATTTTCATGCTGCTACCAAACCATTTCTTGGTGGATCATTTTGTTCAAATTCCTTCAGTTGTCACACTACAACTCGAATATGCTACACCACGCAATGCATAATATTCGTTGTCAGTATCTTTTTGTTTAGAACTATTATAATACCACCCACGTATGTGTGTGATTATCAGGTGATCAGCATTTAAAACTGTTATTTCAGCATTGTCCATTCACTCAATCTTGCTATTTATGGTTGTGTGTACAGCCGATATATGTAACAGTAGGGAGAAGGGGTAAACACATTGATGCGGTGTGGAAACGTAGTGCTGGTCGCGTATATGTGGCCCTGGTGAATAGAAGCAGATATACTTTCCAGATATAAACACAGTCTCTGCCACAGAGTATGTAAGCAACTGTGGTCCAGCAATTGAAAATAGTCTATGTTACTCATTTGTGTTCTGATAAATTGTTTTCAAAGTATACCACCATGCATTCCTGTGATAAAAGCAAAATATTCGTGTTTTATCATTTGATATATAACTAATATTGTGAGACACGGGTAATAGGAACAACACATTTTATCCAATGATCTATCCATATCTCACATATTGTTCCAAAGCAGTGAAATTTGAACAGTTTGATGTTGTAGATGCCAAAATAAATGAAAGTGTCAATGACACTGTAGCTCAACTTGGAAAGGGAATAATTTAATATATTACAGTCAATGGAGCGATTAGGAATGTGGAAAGTTGAATGTCTAATACTAGTTTATAGACATGAAGAGAAAAGTAAAATCCAAGATGGCTGCTGGCGGCCATGTTTTCGGCCGAATGACCCCAAAATGAGTCGTTCCCATCTACATGTCATCGTTAACATCAATGACAAATTTTATGACGATCAGACTAAAGGTACGACCTGTAGCCCATGCTATAGAATTTAGTCATACAAAGAGTAAAATCCAAGATGGCTGCTGGCGGCCATGTTTTTTGGCCGATTGACCCCAAAATGACTCGTTCCAATCTACATGTCATTGTTAACATCCATGACAAATTTGATGATGATCAGACTAAAGGTACGACCTGTAGCCCATGCTAAAGAATTTAGTCATACAAAGAGTAAAATCCAAGATGGCTGCTGGCGGCCACGTTTTTTCCGCCAAATGACCCCAAAATTACTCGTTTCCATCTACATATCAACATTAACATCCAGGACAAATTTCATGATGATCAGACGAATCGTACGACCTGTGGCCCGTGCTAATGGATTAAATTTTGAAATCCAAGATGGCCGCTGGCAGCCATATTTTTTGTCTGAATGACCCCAAAATGACTTGTTCCCATTTACATTCCAATTTCAACAGCCATGAAAATTTTTATGATGATCAGACTAAAGGTACGACCTGTAGCCCGTGCTAAAGGATTTAGTCATACAAAGAGTAAAATCCAAGATGGCTGCTGGCGGCCATCTTTTTTGGCCGAATGACCCCAAAATGACTCGTTCCCATCTACATGTCATTATTAACATTCACGAAAATTTTTATGATGATCAGACTAAAGATACAACCTGTAGTCCGTGCTAAAGGATTTAGTCATACAAAGAGTAAAATCCAAGATGGCTGCTGGCGACCATGTTTTTTGGCCGATTGACCCCAAGATTACTCGTTCCCATCTACATGTCATTGTTAACATCCATGACAAATTTTATGATGATCAGACTAAAGGTACGACCTGCAGCCCGTGATAAAGAATTTAGTCATACAAAGAGTAAAATCTAAGATGGCTGCTGGTGGCCATGTTTTTTGGCCGAATGACCCCAAAATTACTCGTTCCCATCTACATGTAAATATTATCATCCATGACAAATTTCATGATGATCAGACAATCAGTACGACCTGTGGCCCGTGCTAATGGATTAAATTTTGAAATCCAAGATGGCCGCTGGCGGCCATGTTTTTTGTCCGAATGACCCCAAAATGACTCGTTCCCATCTACATTCCAATATCAACAGCCATGACAAATTTTATAATGATCAGACTAATGGTACGACCTGTAGCCCGTGCTAAAGGATTTAGTCATACAAAGAGTAAAATCCAAGATGGCTGCTGACGGCCATGTTTTTTGGCCGAATGACCCCAAAATGACTCGTTCCCATCTACATGTCATTATTAACATTCTTGACAAATTTTATGATGATCAGACTAAAAGTAGGACCTGTAGCCCGTGCTAAAGGATTTAGTCATGCAAAGAGTAAAATCCAAGACGGCTGCTGGCGGCCATGTTTTTTGGCCGATTGACCCCAAAATGACTCGTTCCAATCTACATGTCATTGTTAACATCCATGACAAATTTGATGATGATCAGACTAAAGGTACCACCTGTAGCCCGTGCTAAAGAATGTAGTCATACAAAGAGTAAAATCCAAGATGGCTGCTGGCGGCCATGTTTTTGGGCCGAATGACCCCAAAATTACTCGTTCCCATCTACATGTCAATATTAACATCCATGACAAATTTCATGACGATCAGACGAACAGTGCGACCTGTGGCCCGTGCTAATGGATTGAATTTTGAAAACAAAGATGGCCACTGGCGGCCATGTTTTTTGTCCGAATGACCCCAAAATGACTCGTTCCCATCTACATTCCAATTTCAACAACCATGATAAATTTCATGATTATCAGACTAAAGGTACGACCTGTAGCCGGTGCTAAAGGATTTAGTCATACAAAGAGTAAAATCCAAGATGGCTGCTGGCGGCCATGTTTTTTGCCCGAATAACCCAAAAATGACTCGTTCCCATCTACATGTCATTGTTAACATCCATGACAAATTTTATGACGATCTGACTAAAGGTACGACCTGTAGCCCGTGCTAAAGTATTTAGTCATATAAAGAGTAAAATCCAAGATGGCTGCTGGCGGCCATCTTTTTTGGCCGAATGACCCCAAAATGACTCGTTCCCATCTACATGTCATTATTAACATTCTTGACAAATTTTATGATGATCAGACTAAAAGTAGGACCTGTAGCCCGTGCTAAAGGATTTAGTCATGCAAAGAGTAAAATCCAAGACGGCTGCTGGCGGCCATGTTTTTTGGCCGAATGACCCCAAAATGACTCGTTCCCATCTACATGTCATTATTAACATTCTTGACAAATTTTATGATGATCAGACTAAAAGTAGGACCTGTAGCCCGTGCTAAAGGATTTAGTCATGCAAAGAGTAAAATCCAAGACGGCTGCTGGCGGCCATGTTTTTTGGCCGATTGACCCCAAAATGACTCGTTCCAATCTACATGTCATTGTTAACATCCATGACAAATTTGATGATGATCAGACTAAAGGTACGACCTGTAGCCCGTGCTAAAGAATTTAGTCATACAAAGAGTAAAATCCAAGATGGCTGCTGGCGGCCATGTTTTTGGGCCGAATGACCCCAAAATTACTCGTTCCCATCTACATGTCAATATTAACATCCATGACAAATTTCATGACGATCAGACGAACAGTGCGACCTGTGGCCCGTGCTAATGGATTGAATTTTGAAAACAAAGATGGCCACTGGCGGCCATGTTTTTTGTCCGAATGACCCCAAAATGACTCGTTCCCATCTACATTCCAATTTCAACAACCATGATAAATTTCATGATTATCAGACTAAAGGTACGACCTGTAGCCCGTGCTAAAGGATTTAGTCATACAAAGAGTAAAATCCAAGATGACTGCTGGCGGCCATGTTTTTTGCCCGAATGGCCCCAAAATGACTCGTTCCCATCTACATGTCATTATTAACATTCATGAAAAATTTTATTATGATCAGACTAAAGATACAACCTGTAGCCCGTGCTAAAGGATTTAGTCATACAAAGAGTAAAATCCAAGATGGCTGCTGGCGACCATGTTTTTTGGCCGATTGACCCCAAAATTACTCGTTCCCATCTACATGTCATTGTTAACATCCATGACAAATTTTATGATGATCAGACTAAAGGTACGACCTGCAGCCCGTGATAAAGAATTTAGTCATACAAAGAGTAAAATCTAAGATGGCTGCTGGTGGCCATGTTTTTTGGCCGAATGACCCCAAAATTACTCGTTCCCATCTACATGTAAATATTATCATCCATGACAAATTTCATGATGATCAGACAATCAGTACGACCTGTGGCCCGTGCTAATGGATTAAATTTTGAAATCCAAGATGGCCGCTGGCGGCCATGTTTTTTGTCCGAATGACCCCAAAATGACTCGTTCCCATCTACATTCCAATATCAACAGCCATGACAAATTTTATAATGATCAGACTAAAGGTACGACCTGTAGCCCGTGCTAAAGGATTTAGTCATACAAAGTGTAAAATCCAAGATGGCTGCTGACGGCCATGTTTTTTGGCCGAATGACCCCAAAATGACTCGTTCCCATCTACATGTCATTATTAACATTCTTGAAAAATTTTATGATGATCAGACTAAAAGTAGGACCTGTAGCCCGTGCTAAAGGATTTAGTCATGCAAAGAGTAAAATCCAAGACGGCTGCTGGCGGCCATGTTTTTTGGCCGATTGACCCCAAAATGACTCGTTCCAATCTACATGTCATTGTTAACATCCATGACAAATTTGATGATGATCAGACTAAAGGTACGACCTGTAGCCCGTGCTAAAGAATTTAGTCATACAAAGAGTAAAATCCAAGATGGCTGCTGGCGGCCATGTTTTTAGGCCGAATGACCCCAAAATTACTCGTTCCCATCTACATGTCAATATTAACATCCATGACAAATTTCATGACGATCAGACGAACAGTGCGACCTGTGGCCCGTGCTAATGGATTGAATTTTGAAAACAAAGATGGCCACTGGCGGCCATGTTTTTTGTCTGAATGACCCCAAAATGACTCGTTCCCATCTACATTCCAATTTCAACAGCCATGATAAATTTCATGATTATCAGACTAAAGGTACGACCTGTAGCCCGTGCTAAAGGATTTAGTCATACAAAGAGTAAAATCCAAGATGGCTGCTGGCGGCCATGTTTTTTGCCCGAATAACCCAAAAATGACTCGTTCCCATCTACATGTCATTGTTAACATCCATGACAAATTTTATGACGATCTGACTAAAGGTACGACCTGTAGCCCGTGCTAAAGGATTTAGTCATGCAAAGAGTAAAATCGAAGATGGCTGCTGGCGGCCATGTTTTTTGGCCGAATGACCCCAAAATTACTCGTTCCCATCTACATGTCAATATTAACATCCATGACAAATTTCATGACGATCAGACGAACAGTACGGCCTGTAGCCCGTGCGAATGGATTGAACTTTGAAATCTAAGATGGCCGCTGACGGCCATTTTTTTTTTCCGTATGACCCCAAAATGAATCATTCCGGTACAAATGTTGATGTCAACAGCTATGACAAATTTCATAATGATCCGATCAAAGGTACGACCTGTAGCCTCTATTGTTGACGCGTTACGTACACACGCACACACGCACACACGGACGACGGACGACAAAGCCATGGCAATAGCTCAAACTTTACAAAGTAAAGTTGAGCTAAAAATCGGTCAAATTCGTGATACTGTTCAGAGTACATATACTTCTGCTTCTAGAAAAGGCCACAGAATCAAGGTATCCCTGGTAAATCAAAGTAACTAATTACAAATCTATTACACGACTCAAGATGAAGCAGCATATACCAAACCATGTTGTTTGTCCGCTTCGCGCCCCATAGTCCAGATTTAATCATTTTATGAGACCCTGCTTCCACTTGCTCGTCATGAGATACATCCGAGATATTTTGTACGTCTGTGATCATAAGTTTCTTTTATATTCATTATTTCTCATAAAATTGGAGCATTCATGTGCTCTTAAAGGACTAGTTAACAAATTTTGTACAAAAGGTAAATTTTGTGCGATTTGTCTCATTTTGGTGGCCATTTTGGGATAGACATTCTACATATATGATTTACAGGTATTAATTATTTGTGTATATTTCAATGTGTTACTAATTAGCTGTTAATTGGGGCATCTGTCACAGAATTTCTGCATTTTCCGAATCGGCCTCAGCTTGCAGGTTGAGAATAGGGAGAAGTGACTTCTCCCTCTGGCAGAAATTCCGTTACCGACAGTGATATTGGACACCATGTTTAATTGGGAATTTTCCCCAAAGCGGATTTAGAGCTCTTTCCATCAATGTATCACATTATTATAATCAATAAATTTGAAAAATTATCAAGGAAATATGGGTTGATACAAAAATCGGACTTGGCACTGAAAGGGTTAACGATTCTTTCCCCCTAGCCCATATTTCCCCTCTGACACATTCCCCTACCCAAATAAACTGATCATGTAAAAAAAATCAATTTATTACTGTAAACATGTATGTTTAGAATTTTGGCTTAAGTAATGGGCTAATTTACCAATATTAGATATTTGCAGTTGGGTGCATGGACATACCTGTATCTTCCCCCAGCATCTATAGGGGTCCCATTCCCTAACCCTTAGCGGAAACCATGATTAAGCACAATATAAAACTAATTATTATTATTAAAATTCCCTCTCCTAAAGTTAAGACTTTATTACATTCCTGTATGTGATTTCTCGAGTGAATTATGTCACTTTAACCCTTTACCCAACAGAACGGCCCTGTGCCAATGCATTCTCTTATATATGCGAGTCGACCATAGGTCGCCTCGCATATATAAGAGAATGCATTGGCTTAACACATATTAAAAATGATAAAATTGTCAAAGAATGTAGAAAAATATTATAAAAATTGTTAAAAAATGTAAGAAAAAATTATAAAATTGTTAAAGAATGTAAGAACAAATTGTAAAAAGCAGTAAAAAGTGTTAAAAAAGAATTTGTTTAGGTCAATGCATTCTCTTATATATGCGAGGCGACCTGTGGTCGACTCGCATATATAAGAGAATGCATTGGCACAGGGTATAACTGTAACCATCACAATGTGGTCAATGAACCGGTTCCAATGATATCCATATTTGTATGGTTTTATTGAGACAGACCGAAGATATTTTAGGCTGTTGAAGCTTTATTTGGGCGTTTTTGGCCGCTTTGTTGGGTAAAGGGTTAACTAGTGTGTTATGTATTCATACAGGCTACCAAAATTTATGTGACATTGGTATTATGGTGGTATTATTTAGATTTCGGGTAAAATCAGATGTTTATAGTGGAATATAATAAACAGAATAATCACTTGATTAAACTGGTGACATGAAATAATTAATTTGAGGCAGTGACTATATTTTAAAACACACAAGCACTCTCGTGTTTGTACAATATCTCTGCATCTCATTAACTATTTCACGTCACCAGTTCAATCAAGTGATTACTCTCTATTTTAACTGTTTCAAAATTATGGTAAATTGTAAATCACAAAATTTATTTTCAGCTTTGAAGATTAGATGAAAGCAAAAGAAAATTAAAATCACCAATGTACCAGAATATAAAAATGGAAAACTTACCACTCTGTGCCGAGGGAGTTGCTTTGATGTTGTCGGGTTCTTCGATCACCATGCTTTGTCGTGGTTTGACAGGTAACGATGGCTTGGGTTTTGTTGGAAGCAATGGTTTTTTCTCTGGTGGAGATTTTGGACCATCAGCTGAAGTCAGAGAACATATGTGACCCGCCATATCAAATCCAGTCGGAAGTCGGAATTTTTTTTACCCTGTGCCAATGCGATCTCTTATATATGCGAGTCGACCATAGGTCGCCTCGCATATATAAGAGAATGCATTGGCCTAACAATTTTTTACAATTTTAATAATTTGTTCTTGTATTCTTTAACAATTTTATAATTTCACCCATACAGAGCCCCAGACAAACATGAGCAGACGACACTCTTCTATGTGCTTCTATATATGTGTGGGGCTCCCTGCAGGGTAATGGATGTTTTTTTATTTTATGTCCTAAAGAAACATTTATTTAAAAAACATGATAAAAAATTGTTAAGCCAATGCATTCTCTTATATATGCGAGGCGACCTATGGTCGACTCGCATATATAAGAGAATGCATTGGCACAGGGTCACATATCTATACAGGAGTCGGGAGACAGTAACCAGCAAATTTTAACCAGGTTCAGGATTTAAATGGATTCTCCCACTGAGTTATACAAGACAGTCAATGACTGTGGAGTTGGTCACATGACTGCAAAGACTGGGATTCTGAAGACTACAACAGTGTTGAAACTACTAGGGTATTTCGTAGTTGACAAGTAAGTGGCCCTTGCTTATTTGTTTACTTGTCGACTAGTCAACACCTACTATATATAGAATGATCAAAATCACACATGGGATTATCAAAGAATTTTCTTAGACATTGATGATCTGCCCATTTCACAGCTGTTTGTCATCATAAATTTATTAAAACATGCATATTTATCATTATATTTATTGATGTTGACAGCCGATAGTGACAGGTAAGTATCATGAATATCACTCATATAATATGGAGGTAAACTTCAGCATTGAAGTTATGTTCACATGTGATCCCGACAAAGTGACGGTCATAAAATAGTATAACGAGACTTCGGAACAGCTGGATGCAACAAGCTTTGTTTTATAGAGCCCATATACAGAATGAGCAGGTGATGCCACAGTGTCCTGGGCCCACAAACAAGGTACCCTGCCTTGCTCACCGGAAGCTTATATTATGCCAATGATGAACAGACAGTCTGCCGTAGGAGCAGTTTTAGCCAGTCAAAAATGATATTTAAAAAAATATAATATATATTTCCTTAAAGAAAGCCTGAACACTGAACTATATGGATATATGTCCTGCGTTTGTAAACCACAGTAGAAAGGGGTTAACTTTTTGGTCGCCTACCATTGGCTTGCTCGGAATCAGTCATGCATGCGCAGTCCCAATATAACTCACTTTACAGATTGAATTCGGCAGTTTATTTTCAACTCAATCAGAAGATTGGCGAGTTGCGGGGTTGGGAATGGCACCGCCATGGGAGGGCCCTATGATAGTTCAGTGTTCAGGCTTTCTTTAAGGAAATATATATTATATTTTTAAAAATATCATATTTCCGCCAAAGGGAGCCTTTCACACTGAACTATATGGATTAGAATGCAAGCCCAGGAGGCGGCACGAGCAATAAAGTTAATAGCCAAATTTTTGAGGGAATGCACTCTTCTAAAACAGATTGTACCTAAATATGAACTCTTTAATGAATCTGTTATGATTAGTTACATGAAATAACTCATATAATTAGAGTGCAATATTGCTCAAACATGTACCCCCCCCCTTGTTTTTGGAAGCAACATCCCAGGTGGTGCCATTCAATTCAGAATTGCGAGCGAACCGAGCAATTCTCTTTTCTTCATCCGTCAGTTCTAAGAGTCCAGCCGATTTGAGATGCGAGGAGACTAACTCCGCCTTAGCGACATAACGACCTGCACTGGAGGAGGCCCACTCCGAAGATGGCAAGACAACCAACTTAAGAGTTAACTAACTGCTGTTCGCCAATGCAAATGGCAGATAACCTGATGCCCAATCTGTGGCACAGGGATCAAATGGAGAGCCCATTAGCCCAAATGGGTTAGACAACTATAAGCGAGTCAAGCCATCGGATCAGAGGGAGCCCCCACCATCGCATGCTGCAGGTGGTCATGCCCAAGCTAATATCCTGGCCAAGCTGGAGGGTGGGGAGAGGTCATTTTTCTCCGATCCATTCACGGAGGAGTGGCAGGCAAGGCCGCTTTTTGTCGTTACGACGAGCGTGGCCAGGGGGACGTGGCGCTTTACCTCATGGGTACGGCCCCTGCCCTACGCTTAAGCTGCCGGAGGCCCATCTGCCAGTGTCGATTTGTAGGCACGCGATTTGGCAGCTTTAGCGCCCAGAACCGCTGGCGTTTGGTGGGGGACAAATGTCCTTGAGGTCCCAAGTACCCTGTCTTCTCCACCAGATGTTTCCCCACAGAACGATTGTACCGCCGAGGCGTAATCGGAGGAGCGTGAACTGGTCCTGCCCTTAGAACAGTTATCACACGTTCACATGTCTCTGAGGTACCTATGTATCACAATATACACATTGCGTATATATATATATAAAATGATATAATATATATATCCGGGGGATATACATGTATATATTAAGTTTTCCTCATGAGACCATGTCAGAAGGCCCTACCAAAGCTGCGCCCATCAATCCAATGGTCGGAGCCAGATCACAGCTCCCTGTCATGATCCAACGTATCACTAAATATAGATATATAACCCCACAGAGAACATGTCGCATGTCTCTGAGGTACCTATGTATCACAAGATATCATTGCAGAAACCAGGTGATACAAATCTTTCGCATACATAGATATATAAAATGATATAATAGATATATCATGGTGATATATAAGTCATCATGAGATCATGTCATAAGACCCTACCAAAGCTGCGCCCAACAACCCAATGGTCGGAGCCAGAGCAGAGATCCCTGGCACAATCAAATGTATCATTAAAGATATATATATAGCCCCTCAGAGAACATGACTAACAGCCAATGAGCATGGGGAGATCATGGCCGAACACAGCAGGTGACCAGAGCATCCAATGAGAAAGCAAACCGCTACTCTCAGGTGCCAAATAATAATGTCGGTACGATTATTAATTTTGGAGAAATTTCCCAACGATCACCATCCTTTGGAATGGAGATAGACAGCAAAATGTGCAATCACAAGTATTATGTTCAGCCTAAATCCACACACATTACTATTATTAGGCCATCACGACCACTAGGCACCTGAGAGCAGTCCACGTTCCCAGCGGAATACCCACCGCGATCCGATTCTAAGAAATGAAGGTGCGCCTTCTACAACCAAAATCAGTTCAAATGATGTAAAATGTAGTCAGATGATAAACACAGGTAAATTTTCACGGTCACCATACGGAATATTCAGGTCTGAGACTCTGCCCCCCCCCAAACATGCAGCAGAACGACCTAGATGTGTGATAGGTCGGTTAGTGTGAAGCATGCAGCAAACTAGGGGAAGACCCGCTCTAAAAATGGCTCCCCTAGGAAGGAAACGAATGAAATTATCATCCTCCTAGTAAAGGATACACATCCCTTTTATAATGTTGTTTTATTTTAATTTGAAGAGCCAAGATAGAGAGGAACTCCCCCCACCTAAGTGGTCCTGCTTAAGGCATGTTTAAGGAAGAGAGGACAAATCCAGCATAGACCGAAATGCGCAGAGTTGGCAGCATGGTTTCAGGCCCTTACGATCGGGCATCTGGTGCCATGGGGATGGGATCCACTCATACGGGGTGGTCCCCTGCCTGCGTCTTAGGAAAGGTCAGTAATGCTGGTCAATGAGCTTCCTCAAAAGCTTAGCTGGACAGCGCAAACGTCTTTGCCTGTTTTATTGTCTATGTGCCAGATAATCAAATTGATATGGGGCAATAGAAGTATGAAGAGCCATGCGGATGGACTCTTGTCGGAAAGGCTATTGGCAGTGGTCGTGGGACACGTGACAATATAAATGCTTTCCATGTAAATATGCTTCATTCGTGTGTGAAGTCTATTCGCCATATCAACTGTATGAAAGGTCGGGACACGTATATATTTGAAAATTCATTGAGACTCCAGTTAGTCCATGAATACCTTCAAAATACCTACCATGCCCTTTATGAACAATGCATGCTGTATTGGATGTACAGCCTGTTCTTGTACCAAGCTCACATTTGATATGGTTACTTGCCATAAATAATGTCTCTCCCCCACCTTCCTCGTCTTGGAATACCACTGCTATTATATCGTTATTCATTGGGGAACGTCATCCAGGCCACGGTCGCCAGTTATTGACAGTGGGCCAGTTAACTGGAGGGGTCAAGTCACCACGATTCTAAATACCTGTCAGGCTGGAATCATTCTCATAATTGAATCAAGAAGGGGAAAGTTTTTTTAATCCAAAGTATCTTCAAATATATTTGTAGATAGTGAAACCATGATTAAACACCGTCAGAGTGACGATAAGCTTCTTCCCTTACTCTAGAGAATGCAAACCGGAGCACCCATGATTTGTAATTTTGTGTCCCAATTAGAGCCATATCCCGAATCGTAGCAACCCAACCCCCACCGCTTCTTTTCGGTAAACCTGAACAGGAAGGATAGCAATTATGTTTGTATTCCGGAAGGAGACACCATTTAGTCGAGAAACAACACAGCAATTTTGAAAGGATGGGTTAATTTTGGATACAATTCAGAATAATAACTAAAATCTGGAATTGAGACAATAGTGAAACTGTCATCACGACTAATTTTATTGTCATGCTTGCAATCATTAAATGCTAGCAGTTCAAAATTCGACAGTGAAGTTGAAGCACTGTACGAAAATCGAATCATGTACTCAACAGAATTCTGACTCTTGTCAGATGTCAATCCCTGTCTGAAATTAATGACACTGACGAATCTTAGTACCACGACAGTCGTTATTTTTCTGATATTGATAAACTGTAGTCAACTTCAAGCGTCGACAAACACATCTAGATCATAGGAGACATGTGGGACAGTATTGAAACAGAAAACACAAAGTATTTTGTGAAAGCATGTTGTTTTGATGAGTTCTAGTGACTCCAGAAGTGTTCTTTAACATGCACACACCTAGGTGTGTACATGGGTCAGCCATTAAGTTTTAATTGTCCACACCCGATCGCACAGCGTAGTGCACCCACGACAACATACCTGAACAAGTGTAGTAATGGGGAAAGTCGGCATTTGCATTCAGATTTTATTCAGTAATCTCGAATGGGACTTTTTAGCCTGACAAACTTGGTATCGGGCCGAGTTCTGATTTCTGTCAGAATACCCTGACCAGGGTGCGATCCCCGGTCCGCTAGCACATGGCTGAGATTGTTACATTGAAGTTGATGCTCCGTTACCAGAATCAAACCATGAACAGAATTATAACACTTGTCAAATATCAATCTCTGTCAATTTATTAAAGTAATAATGACACTACTGTTATTCTTAGGTACCTGTTTTTACATTGATAAACCAAGATGTAATCAACTTTAAGTTCAAATGTGACCAACACATCTGGATCAGTTGTATTGAACCATAAAACAACAAAGTATTATGTGAAAGAATGTTGTTCATAACATTATGATAGATAGCGTCAGTAGCGATGGTAATTATTGCTAAATAAATGTCCACGCGTAAATAAATTCCCACGAAATTAGGAGACTTCCGGTCGAGAATCACGTGGCATTTTTTATATCTGACAAATTCTATCAAACCTTATAGGTGCTATAATAATTACATAGATGTATTGCTCACAATAATCTATGCGCCTCGTAAGGCCTTGAAATGGCGGCTGATTATGGCGAAATGTCGATTTTCATATTCGAAAAATTTTAAGTCCGCCGCCTGTTCGAAAACACGGACAATTGTATGTTTGAAGCGAAACGGTCCGTGAATTCGAAACAATAATTCTAAAAACGAACGCGTAGGCGACCAGTAATTATTGTATCGATAAATTGAATTTGTTGTCTAGTTGTTAAACGACAAATTCGGAACAATACTCCCTTTAGACTTCCGTTCGGTTTCGTAGCAGAAAATAAACTGCCGAATTCAATCTGTAAAAGTGAGTTATATAGGGACTGCGCAAGCCAATGGTAGGCTACCAAAAAGTTAACCCCTTTCTACTATGGTTTACAAACGCAGAACATATATTCATATAGTTCAGTGTGAAAGGCTTCCTTTGGCGGAAATACCTAGAAATTCTACCTTTGGCATTAAATGAATCTTGTTCCGATGCGATCTCGGTGGATTCCGATACCACCCGCTAATAACAAGGGCACCTACGATGTTTATATAAACAATATAACCTGACTACGACTGTTGTTGAATTTATAGTTGTAAATTTTGGGCTTTGTAAGTGTATACCATCGTGTTAGCAATTCATGATATTCAGGATTCTCTACAATTTTATTTACACTATTTTTATTTTTTATGTATTCATACAGGCTACCAAAATTTATGTGACATTGGTCCGGTGAGCAAGGCAGGGTACCTTGTTTGTGGGCCCAGGACACTGTGGCATCACCTGCTCATTCTGTATATGGGCTCTATAAAACAAAAAGCTGGATGCAACAAGCTTTATAACTTCTGGAGCATGCGCAGTCTATTTTTCGCCCGATGATATCACAACTGTAACATTTTGCGCAATGTTCAGCAAGCTAGTCTGCTAAACCATGTAACTGTTGGTCTATGTTAGGGATGCATGGTTGTATGACAATGAGTCATTGACTTGATTAGAAATCTGACTGATATATTGGTATAATCCAGCACAATATAAACATAACAAGAGGTGTGCACTCGAGTGCTAGCATACCCCCACCGTGGCAAATTCAACCAGCATTATCCGTAAACTCAACAAAAAAGATTTTTAACTTTAAAGAAAAATTTGGACTAATTATATCGATATGGTGTCACAAAAAGCTTGTACAGAAAAAATTATTCAAATCGGTTCATATTTGTTAAAGTTATTAAGTCAGACAGAATTTTCTAAGTCAAAATAAGTTGAAAATGAAGTGTAATATTACGAAAAACAGTCTGAGCCAATCCCTAGCCCCATCATGTAGAGAGGGTATTGTGAGAAGTATGTATACCAAAAATTATTGAAATCGCAATTAGCATCATGCAGAGAGACCGTCCTAAGGAGATTGCATACAAAAAATTATTGAAATCGGTTCATAGTTGTTCGAGTTATGAGGTCGGACGGACGGACACACGGAGGGAGAAAGCGTGACAGACGGACGGATGCAGTCAATCCAGTATACCCCCCATTTTCTTCGAAAGTGGGGGTGTAATTATAACAGCGCCCAGTCAGCAGTGAAGTGAACATGTGGTCATGTTGGAATAGGTTTGATCTTGTATAAGTCATGGGTCATCAGAACAACATATCTATTGCAACGTCGGACATAGAATTTAATTTAATATAATCAGGGTGGATCATTTATATTTTTTATAAAGTACATGCCAGTGAGAAGCTGATTAATCCTCGGATACATGTTGCTGTCACTTATGGCTATTCCAATGTTTCGTCATCAATAACTATGTGTTATCAACGAGGCACTTGTCCATAATATCACACACCGTGTTGCCAATAATGTCAATAATTAATTTTCTGACTGCAAAGACTTGTTCTAATCAGGATGGAGTTTGTGACACCTTGATTATGATAGTACATGCATGATATTGACTATAAACCTTATCAGATTACAATTAGTTTTTGCAACAGGACAGGTGAATGCGATCTGACAGTTTTCAAAATAAATCCATCCTAAAACTGAACAAAACATACACCAGGCTCATGTATCCCATGAAACCCCTAAAATATCATTAAAAAGCCATAACATATTTCCTTATATCGCATAGTGTATATGTCACTAGTGATGAATAGGTGCATGCTTCCCAGGATACTTGGCATCGCGCCAACAAAATTAGTACTATTTCGAAAAGCCGCACTTGACACCAACCCCATTGCAAAATGATTGCTTTTTTCATTAAAGTAAAATTCTTGTCCAACTTCGTCGCACTAACGAAAATAGGCACAACATCAAAGAGGCAAATTGGGGGACTATATTTTTCGTAACAGCCAGAGCACACAATACTGTCATATATGGTAGTGAAGCATCTCAGCCAGCGATGTAAATGCATGCATTTTTAAGCATCTTTGAAGGATTTTGTTTTGTTAAAAAGGCATAAAGTTGGGATATAAGATTTTATGAAACGTGTTTGATAAATTTGATTCACGACTCTTGTGAATCAAATTTATCAAACTCGTTTCATAAAATCTTATATCTCAACATAACTCAATGTAGATCCTCTATATCTATTGTCACGATATCAGCCTGGCAGAGTTCGGCCTTTTGTTGTAGATTTCAAAAGCATGGCGATTTCTTTTGTTTCCAAATTCTATAGCATAGCCATATCTTTTCTTTGTGTGAATATTCACATAATAATTTCAAGGTAATGTCGGCACTGAGACCCTTTGACACAGATATATGATACCCATATGGTTGTGCACAGAACATATGTGATCGATATGAACAAACTGTACTGAGATTTCTTGCTTCAAATGCATTCTAAAGCCAAATTAAGAAAGAATTTATTGCACTAACAACCTAATACGATTGTCTGAATAGAACTCATCAAGAAACAAAAAATAAATGTTTAGAAGAAATGTTTAGATAATAAGTGCAAAAAACGACCTATGGTCCTTATCTGAACATTACCTAAGGAGACTACTCATCATTGAACATTGAACATTTCCTAAGGGTACTACTCATCAATGAGTATTGAACATTTACTAAGGGTACTAATCATCAATGATTATTTAGTATAAAAAGGTAAATAATTGTATGAACAACTAACGCCTTTAATAATATCAATAATGTAAATTTCAAATTTCTTTACAAAAAGAAAATGCATTATCTATTCTCAATTTACAAATTTCATTGTAATTCTAGGTGAATTCTTTTTAGTTGAATATAAAAATAACAAACCCATAGAATCAGCCCTGGGAGATGGTGCTTTGGAAATTCGTCGAGGTGCAACTTGAGGTCTCGGCTCAACTTTTGGGAATTCTGCACTCATTCGTTTCACTTTTGATGGGCAATCATCAACTTTGACTTCTGAAAGCTTTTTCTCCTCAGGATTTGGCACTGGGTTGAGCTTTGGAAGGACGATGGAATTAGTCGGCGGTTCCTTCTTGGCGACTGGCTGGAGTTTATGAGGCGGCATGATAACGGGACTCGTGTTATTGTTCTTCTCTGGTTCGGGCGACTAAAAGTAAACAGACAGTAGTTAATAGCCTAGTTTAACCCTTTCTATACTAAATGGATTCCAACATTCAGTTATAAAAATATACATCAAAATAGTTAGTCTATCATTCGTTTGGAGGGGTGTCCAGAAAACATGAGCAGACAACACTGCGACAGACATATGAAAAATAATATAAGTGCAGAATCAGTCATATTCGCTGGTGAGAAATGTTCATCTAACCCTTTCATGATGGGAGCTGAGCTGATGCAGCATTAAAGATCCGGTGCCAGTGCATTTTCTTACATATGCTAGATTCCCATAGGGAGCCTCACATATATGAGAATGCATTGGCTTATACGGTCAAGATAAATATTGTGAAGACCAGTGCATTTTCTTATATATGCGAGGCTCCCTATTGGAGACTCGCATATATAAGGGAATGCAGTGGCACAGGGTTTTCGCAAAATTTCAGGAAGCTCCAGTCATGGTAGGGTTAATATGTTATCTGAACATTTACTGAGAGAACAACTCGTCACATTGAGTATTTAGTATAGAAAGGGTTAATATTCAAATAGGGAGAAGTTACTTCACGCAATTTGAAATCTCTAGGATGGTCCCTGCTCTACCCAGACATAAATTAACTTTCTATTTAGAGCAGTACAAAAAACATGTCTCTACTCTCGGGGTCCAAATAAGCATACAGTGTGGAATAAGAGTACAGGGTGGACAATTCTGCTAAATCCAATAAGAGTACGGGGCGGAATAACAGTACAGGGTGGCAATTTACAACATGGAAGCAAGTCCATCTGAAATGCTATATAAGGTAAATCATATATATTTCTCAAATTCTACACTGTTTGTTGTTATATGAGTTACCAAACAGACTTCCCTCAACATGTTTGCATTATCTTTTCCTGATCTGAGTAAAGGTTCCACCAATTCTGATAGGACTGTAGTATAAACTTCTTGAAAATCTCACTTTTTAAATAAACATACGGACTCAAATAAGCACAATACAGGGCGGCAATTTAAAAAAAATTTAATAAGCATACGAGACAAGCTTCTGATATCGGTAGTGCTAGAGCTGGTATACAATCAAATGAGCCCAATAACAATAAACATGCGGATACATCCAGTGTGATTGGTGGCAATCAAATGAGCCCAATAACAATAAACATGCAGATGCATCCAGTCCGATCGGTGATTATCAAATGAGCCCAATAACAGTAAACATGTGGATACATCCAGGGCGATCTGTGACAATCAAATGAGCCCAATAACACTAAACATGCGTAAACATGTGGATACATCCAGTGCGATCTGTGACAATCAAATGAGCCCAATAACACTAAACATCCAGATACATTCAGTGTGATCAGTGACAATCAAATGAGCCCAATAACAATAGACATGTGGAAACATCCAGTCTGATCAGTGTCAATCAAATGAGCCCAATAACAATAAACATGCAGAAGCATCCAGTCCGATCAGTGATTATCAAATGAGCCCAATAACAGTAAATAATATTTTTTTTACCCAAAATATGTATCTCCTATAATAAATCTGAAAGGACTCGCATGATTGGTCCAAAGATATAATTGCCATTTATTGGCATTTGACAAGTGCGCGTACTCGAGAAATATATAACCATTAGTTTCAGTGTCCAAGATATATTTGACGGAGATACATGCAGATACATTCAGTGCGATCAGTGACAATCAAATGAGCCCAATAACAATAAACATGCGAATACATTCAGTGTGATTTTATTCAACATTCCATTAATGTTATGGGATTTTATGGCTATTATTAGTGATTTTAGATGCGTGGTTCACTTGTCGATTAATTCCACCATAGAAGAGTTAGGGTAATGTTCTTCGACGAAAACCAACATCTAGCGCTACCGATATCATAGGAATCTTTTGAGTAGCAGCAATCTAATCGTCAGTAATATTTTGCAAGCATTACAATTAGAGTCATCATATTCCAGTTCCAATGCTCGGAGAAATCAAGCTAAAGTCCATGTGGATCAAATAAATTTTTAAGATAACTTTCTTGATGCAAAACAACTATGACTTTTGTTCATAATGTTACCAAACAGAGACACCGATATTCAATAAATAATATGTATCATTTTTGATGGGACTTTAGCTGACCTTAGGTATGCGGGAGAGTCTCTTGGCTTGCATCTCTGCCATCATGTTCGAACCAAAGCCCATTCCTGGAATTTTAACACCAGCAGGCTTCCGAACTGGAATTTCTGTTGGAACATCCTCGGTTTCTTCTTCTTGAGTTTCTGAAAATTTGATTTGAATGTAACCCTTTCTATGCTAAATGGATTCTCCCACTGAGTTATAAAAGTATACATTGGAATGGTCTATTATTCATCTGTAGGGGTTTTCAGGAAATGTAAACAGACAACAGATAAATGTACAGGAGACCTATTTATTGGAGGGAAATATTCAGATAATGGTCGTTTGTTGAACTTATTATCTGAACATTTCCAAAGAGATAACTACTCATCAATGAGTATTTAATATACAAAGGGTTAATTTGATGAAAATTAAGAACATTCTGAAAATTTGTAATTGCTTCCATTTCCAGTTTTTTATATTAACCCTTTAAGTGCCAGGGGCCGATCTCATCCAGGGGCCGATCTCATCCAGGGGCCGATCTCATCGGCCCTAAACCTACAAAATAAGTCTGTTAAAGAGTATAAGAATAAATTATTAAAATTGTAAAAAAACAAACAAACAAACAAACAAACAAACAATTGTTTAGGCCAATGCATTCTCTTATATATGCGAGGCGACCTATGGTCGACTCGCATATATAAGAGAATGCATTGGCACAGGGTATATGGGTTGATACAAAAATTGACCTGGCAATCAAAGGGTTAATTCTACCATATTTCAGATGTCAAAACCAGCCGAAATGAAAGAATCGTCCAATTACAGACCGAAATGAAAGAATCGTCCAATTACAGACCGAAATAAATATGAAACATTCAGCTGCATTGTCAATCGGATCAAATTTGTGTTGCAACTTTTCTCCTCTTTTAAAGCTGGACCGATTAAAGTGACGTGGAACAGTTCACCAAGGTGTTCAGAAGGAATAGCAAATAGTAATTCCGAAATTAGTTGTTTTCATGATTTTTATATGAATCAGGCAGAAAACAAGAGTCATTGTTATAAACTAATTACATGCAGCGAATTGTTGGCGGAATCATTGCTGAATGTTTATCAGGCGGAATCATTGCTGAATGTTTATCAGGCGGAATCATTGCTGAATGTTTATCAGGCGGAATCATTGCTGAATGTTTATCAGGCGGAATCATTGCTGAATGTTTATCAGGCGGAATCATTGCTGAATGTTTATCAGGCGGAATAATTGCTGAATGTTTATCAGGCGGAATCATTGCTGAATGTTTATCAGGCGGAATCATTGCTGAATGTTTATCAGGCGGAATCATTGCTGAATGTTTATCAGGCGGAATCATTGCTGAATGTTTATCACCCAATAATTTGTCACAAATAAAGTAGTAAATATTTACATTTGTACGTAGTTCAAACATAGATAGATTTGCAGGTTGGGAGAATTTACTCAAGAAAGCTAAATGTCGAACACAAATCCAACGATTTTGCCATTTAAAACACCCCTACAATGTAATTTGTTCAGTGCATTCTGTCACAGAATGGTAGATAAACATGTTATATACCCAATGTGTTTGTAATGATTCATGTATCGCGACTCGGCTAGTTTTCATGACCACCTTCAAGTTCACCTGTCACGTGAACCTAAATATATGTCACTATGTTTGTGTTAAATACAGTATGAGTATGGACTAATGTGTCTGGATGTGGTATGATGAATGTGTCATAATTCAATGCTAAACGAGAAACCTATACGCAATGAAACTAGCCAAGACACACCTTATCAACTAGTTGGATGGATACAAATTTAGTAGCACCAGCCACCGGTTTCCGCCTTCCGATCATAACACCCAGGAAAATAGGAACAGAAGTTATCTCACAGTGATTTTATAGTACTCAATAGCCACATAGTAAAAGGAAGTTTTCCATGGGAATGTGGGTTGACGATTAGTTGACTTTGACTAAAATTTTACTGCCGATTAGTCAACTACAAAAAACATTAGTTATTTTTTACTATAGAAAATAGGTTTATTTAACTCATTGTTTAAATATGTATATTTACATACTAAGTGTGATTATCACTAAATCCAGCATTCTGATTGGTCGGCGCCCACGTGGCTAGTTGCAATTATTTCTCGGTGAACGCGCAACAGCTCATAACTGCAGCCTCATAATTACATCGACGCGTCATAGGTTTTGGAAAGACGAACACGTAATGTTTTGGGCGCATTTGGACTCGCGCAGGATTTACTTAATAAATCATCAGGTTTCAATATAAAGAGAAATTGTTCCTGTTAACTTTTGCCAAGGGCGCTATGGGATATTTTGGGCTGGTTTTGTCACGATACACTTCTCGATTTAAATACATTTACAAAAGTGGCTTTTTAGCTAAATGTATATAAATATAAGGATTAACTGTCATGTGGACTGTTTTTATGGAGATGTAACCGAGAGGTAAGTGGTCATAACTTGTATGTAAAACCTTTCGGGGTCCACAGTCCACATGACAGTTAATCCTTATATAAATTAAATGTGCAAAATTGAGAGGAATATATAAATAAATGCATGCAGAAAGGTGGAGACAGTTATCTCGAATGTTAACGTTTTCCAGAACTGTTAACTCTGCAAAACCTACAAACTACACCTTTCATGTCAATGTCTAGTCATGACAAGTACTAGGATTATTATAATTACCAGAACTTTGTCTATTTTCTTTGTTGTCTGGTGTTTCATGGTCAGAATCTTCCTCTATTATCGCAGATACCGGTTTTCGTTCCATTGTTTCATCAGAATGACGAGGAGATGGGTGTGGTGATTTCTCGGGCCGTTTCGGTGTCGGGGAGCTGTTGTCCTCTGATGTTGTCTTCCTCTCGACTCTAGGTGATGGTGTCTTCGATTGTTCCTCATGGACCTCTGGGACATCTAGGTTCTTCTTGTTTTTTTCTTTACTACCTCTGAACAACCCACCAAGCGTAAAGGGCTTGTTAGGTCTGTGAAAAAAAAATCCCAAGATCATTTGAAGTTGAATCCCTCTGACTATAAAAAGTCATGCTTAATGGGCCAGTAATGGAATATTTTAGTTCTGAATGTCCATCCACAAAGCCATAAACAAACTTAAAATTATAAATGAAGTAATCTCCTAAATATAGATAATAGGTTAAGATAAATCTGGTTAAATTAGAAACATATATAACGGTTTCTTGTATAAAAATTTATCCTGGACTGATTTAAAATTTGACAACCAATGGAGTGCAAATGTGCATACATTGAAAGCAAATCTGCTCAAAACAAACAGGGGAAACAGTGCAAAGAATATATAATTTTTGGAAAAAAGGAACACAGGTCTTGTGATGGTAACATATCTTGTGGTGGTAACATACAGTAATGCCCTAAATAATCGACTCCATAACCACAGCAGAATTATGGGTAATTTTTCAGGATTTAGTCGGAAATATGGCTTGTTGCCATTCATCTGAAAGCTCTCAGTGAGAGCTTTCCGATAAATGGCAACAAGCCATATTTACGACTAAATCCTGAAAAATTACCCATAATTCTGCTGTGGTTAAGGAGTTGATTATTTAGGGCATAACTGTAACTTGTTGTGGTAGAATTATTCAGGAGGAAATCACCCATGAATACTTATATGAGGAATGGCATCGGGCAGTCAGTTATGATCTGCCTCCAGTAAAAATAAACATGTCTGATTGGTCAAAAAGCTATTTTGTAAATCCCAAGTGTATGTATAAGGGATACTAAGACAACCATTCCATCTTCTGTCTCTAGACTGATTCTTGATGATATCATTTATGTTGAACAGTGTTATGGAGACACCAATAAGAGATTATGTTATCATTCTTCCGGAATAAATGTAGAATGACCACGACTGTAGGCAGGGCATATACAGTAATGCTCTTAAGTAATCGACCCCTTAACAACAGCAGAATTATACCATTATTCTTGATTTATTTTTCAGTGTAATAGCAAATGGGAGAGGAGGTACTCATAAGTGAGTAAGCACTTGTCCTCCAATCCCATTGTCTATATAAAAAATGTATGTATCATTTCCTATATGTGTTATTGAAATCAGACAAATAAATATGTTTAAACTAGCAGAATTATGGGTAACTTTTCAGGATTTAGTCGGAAATATGGCTTGTTGCCATTCATCGGAAAGCTCTCCCCGAGAGAGTTTAAGGGGTTGCTTACTTAGAGCATTACTGTACACTATTGTGGTGGAATGACGGTAACATGTGGTCCAAGTTTCCTTTGACTTAAAGCAGCTAGTTAATTCGGTAGGTATAGATACTGTTTTACGTCAAAGCCCCAACCATATACCCTTCTATATTGGTTTTAAGTGTCAATTACCTGCTCATCTAAAATAAAAAATTTCCACTAAAGAAGGGTATATCGATGGGGCGTAAAGCAGTATCCATCCCTTCCAAATTTCACAAACTGCTTATGGTCGAAGGAAACTTGGTTTAGGTAACATGGTGTGATATTGACGGTTTTGAGTTTATGTTCAACCATGTTACGCAGAGCAAAAGACTTGAACATAGGCTTCAAGCAGTCAATCAAACATAAAAATCGCATAATGTATTATGTATAGCACATGCAAACATTAATTGCAGAGCTTGCATGGTTGCGAAGGTGCTATGTCACCCTCCATGTCCTAGCATACATCCCACTGCACCATGATACAGGTCATGGTTTTATTCTAGTTGGTAGCTGAGTGCATTACATTGTGTTTCAAAATTGATTCCAGGATATAGCAACTTGTATCAGGTTTATAAATGCCACCACCTGTTCGCATTAACAGAGATAAATGTATATACATATATTTGATTCGAGATTCAATTCGAATCGTGAATATCTCTGCTGATTTAATGTATATTTCGATTTGACTGAATACCCAGATTCACAGAACCCAAGTCATAGATCTTAGAATTAAAATCTTATGATAAACTGATATCTAATTTTGTGAAGAAAGCACAAATGGCAGTTAGGAGGAAGTGACCCATAACTCTTGATGCAACTCAACTATTGAAAGGAACAAACTAAAAGAAATAATTATAGCTTCGCTAGTCCTTTTTAGCTGGGAAATAAAGAGATGTTTACATTAAAATATCTTTCGAGTCTATAATGAATGAAGAGTTTGAAAAGTTATGTCATTAAATATATGCCATTAAATATGCCAAAGAATATATTTATCTGGGACTATTTCTTTATGCATAGTTACGTGAAGCGTTATCGGATGCCTTATAACGAGCTGATGCTAGTTTCGCGTCCCATCTGTTGATTTAAGTATGTTTTGGCGAGGTTTTGGATCATGTAATAAATAGAATCTACAACTCGTCCCCAGTTTATAGCAGAATTTACTCATTTTTTAAATTCCGCTGTAAACTGGGGACGAGTTGTAAATCCTCTATTTATTGCATACCCATCGGTTTATTTTTGCAAAATACAGCAAAATACTGAAGATTTCAAAACATTCAATAAAATAATCTGTCTTGTCCTTTGGACAATACACACCGATTATGTTGACAACGTCATTGACCACGTCAATTGTAACAGAAAATGTCTTCACTAAATTACGAGGTGTAGCCTACATAAATCACAAGCTTGTTCAATTAAATGAATCAATATAAACCTAAAGTTATGTATACTAAATGCTACAATCTTCAGATTGTACACAAAGTATAGAAAACACAGTTCTGCAAACATGTTAACATTAATGCTCTTGTTTTTCATGTTACAAGGTAAACAATGGTTCTTGTTGCACCATTGCATCACAACAAACTTGTGCAATAATGTTAACCAATTCTCACACTTGTGTGTCTTTCTATCTATTTATCTCTCAAGTAAGCCAAATTCTGTATTTAACATGCCACTAAGATTATATGAGTGCAATCGTCAAGTGTTTAACATGCCACTAAGATTATATGAGTGCAATCGTCAAGTGTTTTACAAAAAAATAGGTGGAAAGCTTCCCAATATACATAACAACACCCAATTGTTATCACATTTAATCTCGATTTGTGACCCGCCATATCAAATCCAGTCGCAAGTCGGGATTTTTTTACCCTGTGCCAATGCATTCTCTTATATATGCGAGTCGACCATAGGTCGCCTCGCATATATAAGAGAATGCATTGGCTTAACAATTTTTTAACATGTTTTTTAAATAAATGTTTCTTACAATTTAAAGGACATAAAATAAAAAAACATCCATTACCCTGCAGGGAGCCCCACACATATATAGAAGCACATAGAAGAGTGTCGTCTGCTCATGTTTGTCTGGGGCTCTGTATGGGTGAAATTATAAAATTGTTAAAGAATACAAGAACAAATTATTAAAATTGTAAAAAATTGTTAGGCCAATGCATTCTCTTATATATGCAAGGCGACCTATGGTCGACTCGCATATATAAGAGAATGCATTGGCACAGGGTAAAAAAATCCCGACTTCCGACTGGATTTGATATGGCGGGTCACATTTGTACTTTATGGTTCAGCATGCAATCTAATACACTACCTAACACGGCTAGATGATGATCGTTTATTTGTATAATATTTACAAGCTTATGACAATGGTGATAATAAACAAAAAATTATATTATACAGGAGCGACATGGCCCAGATGGGCCATCTTCCTGTTTCCCCTACGTATACAAATATAAAGTGAAGTGATAATGGAAAGGTTGCAATGTAGTTTACAGTCGACAAATATTGTATCCAAATCACTTATGGGATGTACATATGTGCCTATCTGTTGATAATAATAATAATAATAATAAATAGTTTTTATATAGCGCTTTATCCCATATGGCCCAGAGCGCTTACATTCCTACTTGTACCCCGCCCTCTATCACACGTGATATACATACATCTATACACACCACATACCTATAGATATACACATACATCAAAATAATTACACAACATCTGAGGTAACTTCCCCATAGTGAGCACAGAATAATTCACTCTTTAACAAAGTTTTGAATTCGGTCAGAGAGTTTGCAAATCTTGTGTCGTGTCTCAGTGAGTTCCAAACATTTGGCGCATACAAATCAAATGCTCTATCGCCATAAGTTTTTAAATGTTTTGATGGAATATACATTAGAGCTTGTGCCTTTGACCTCAGATTCGTAGGTGGAACATACATACTTAAAAGTTTATCAAAATATTGAGGCAATACAGGGAGAATACTTGAACTAGATTCTGATTTTTTATAACAGAATGACGCACACTTGTAGTCTATGCGTGCACGAATAGGAAGGTAGTGTAGTTCTTGTAGCAATGGTGTTACATGTGAACATTTTGGTTTGCGGGAAACAATCCTTGCAGCAACATTAATTACTTTTTGCAATTTATCCAAGTGTTCAGTTGTGATGCATATGTATTGGTTGTTTTCATGGGCTTATTATAAATATGTCACTAATGATGGGGGTATGGTCAGGCTGTTTCGATTGTTTACTTGATAAGAAAATAATGCCTTCCGATTATCAACTTCATTAAAAGATCATTGTTTCTAAAGTTGATATTTTGTTTCAGGCTATCAAATAATTCACATATCGTCTTGTAGGAAGCAAGTTCTCATTTCGTCCCTAGATACACTCAAACCCTGTAAATGATGTTGCTTGAGATGAAGGAATAGAATGAATTTAACTACACATCAAATAAATAAAAACATAATCACTAAAAAATTTCAAACTCAAAATTTTAAACAAACATTTGCTGTGAGGGGAAGGAATGGTGGATGTGTGTAATCGCTGAATTGTGCTCTCATTCAACTGAACATTTGGAAGGAATAAAAACTTGTAACTTACAAAATTGGTTTCGGAGGGGACACTCTGCAAGAAGGTTGTAAGGATTGTATAAATCAGAAACAAAATATTCATATTCATAGTTGTAATATTTATATATGTCTTCCATTGAAGATTACAACAACAACTGTTCACAAGTGTTTTTTGCAAATGCTTGTTAGACTCAATCTCTTTATTGTAAGATCAATAGACTAAATATCGAAAAACAATTGGAACTCTTAACCCTTTCATGATGGGAGCATCGCTGGTGCAGCATTAACCCTTTGGCGAGTAGAACGACATATATGTCGTCTATCGGTTGAGGAGTAGAACGACATATATGTCATTTCAGGAAGTGTTATTTTATGTAGACATAACTTCAATAAATCATATGATTTATAAATGATTTGTATAGGACTTATTTTGATTAATATAATGTCCCGAATGTATAAGTGCAAATGATTATGATAACACACGTTAACAACGAATTAAAACAAATTATTGGACACTTTTGATCCGAACTTGTTAATAATTATTGCTATGACGTTGACGTTAAATTTACTCATGACGTCATGTATATGTTACAGATACTCTCTAAAGGGTTAAAGATCCTGTGCCATTGCAGTCTCTGATATATGCGAGTCGACCATAGGGAGCCAAGCATATAAAAGAGAATTCACTGGCTTACAAGGTCAAGGTAAATATTGTTAGGCCAATGTATTCTCTCATATATGCAAGGCTCCCTATAAACTCCCTATAGACTTGCATATATAAGAGAATGCATTGGCACAGGGTTTTCGCAAAATTTCAGGAAGCTCCAGTCATGTAAGGGTTAAGACAAGTGTGTATAATAAACAAGCCTTGAAATACTGTGTCTGTCATTTGCAGAATGAGGTCCCCAGAGGGTGAATTTAGTGATGCTACCCCACATAGCAGGCTAGCATCACCAAATTCACCCTCTGGGAACCTCATTCTGCTGAGGTGTAAGCAGAATGAGGTCCCCAGGGGGTGAATTTGGTGATGCTAGCCCGCTATGTGGGGTAGCATCACTAAATTCACCCTCTGGGGACCTCATTCTGCAAATGACAGACACCCTATTTCAAGGCTTGATAATAAAATTTCTTGAAGACGAGGTGAGTACACAAAAAAATATCATTTTTCACAATTCAAAAGTAGGCTTGGAAAAATCTGACTTTTTTATTCAAGTATCGTGGAAATTTAAAGCAGTAAGTTAATTTTTGGAATATTTTTTTAAAGACATTGATACTGTTATTTTCAGTACATTTCCTCAATTATATCTTAGAAAAATTTCCACTTGTGGATAAATGGCAGATGTGTATATGTGACCCGCCATATCAAATCCAGTCGTAAGTCGGGATTTTTTTCCCTGTGCCAATGCATTCTCTTATATATGCGAGTCAACCATAGGTCGCCTCGCATATATAAGAGAATGCACTGGCCTAACTTGTATTCTTTAACAATTTTATAATTTCACCCATACAGAGCCCCAGACAAACATGAGCAGACGACACTCTTCTATATGCTTCTATATGTGTGGGGCTCCCTGCAGGGTAATGGATGTTTTTTATTTTATGTCCTAAAAATTGTAAGAAACATTTATTTAAAAACAAGAGCTACGCTGGGCGTGCAAAATACGCCCTCTCTTGGGTCGGCGGAAACTGGTAAAAAAAGGGGCATAACTCTGGTAAAAATTGGCGGACGGAACTAAAATTTGAACTTGACCTGTGTTTTGGTGGGAGAAAGTAATATACCAAATTATCATTTAATCCGATAAGCTCTAGTAAAGTTATCATCCGGACAACAAATTTCAGGGATTTTCTAAGTCAAATTACGTCAAATAAGGGGCATAACTCCGGTGAAAATTGGCGGACGGAACCCAAATTCGAACTTGAGCTGTCTTTTCTCCTAATAAACCCACATACCAAATTTGATTGAAAACGGTTCATTCTAACTAAAGTTATCATCCGGACAACAAATTTCAGGGATTTTCTAAGTCAAATTACGTAAAAAAAGGGGCCATAACTCTCGCAAAAATTATCGCGAAAAATTCGAACTTGAACTTACTTTTCGGCTAATAAACCCACATACCAAATTTTATTAAATTGGTTCACTCTAACTAAAGTTATCATCCGGAAACCAGGTTAACGGACGGACGCCTGGACGGCTAGACGCCCGGACGGACGGACCAATACTATAATACGGCCGTTTTTTCAAACGGGCGTATAAAAATGATAAAAAATTGTTAGGCCAATGCATTCTCTTATATATGCGAGGCGACCTATGGTCGACTCGCATATATAAGAGAATACATTGGCACAGGGTAAAAAAAATCGCGACTTACGACTGGATTTGATATGGCGGGACCCATATGTAGATGGTGGAAATTTTGTGTTAATTTGAAAGATATATCAAAGACCACCCTTCAGGTTATGAATGAGGCTCTGTTCACACACAATACCTTGAATGATGGATGGTTGACCAAATTATCCCTTTTCAATGTAAATATGGAGTACTCAGAAGATAATAAGTTACGTGGCTTAAATTATTACTTGCTCGTACATATAATAGCACAGGGTTTTTTAATTTTCCAACACCTACGTGCATAAGCAGTGTAGCTCATGCCAAAAGCGAATGTCTGTTTAAATCAGATGAAATAAGATTTTAGTATGAGTTTAAAATGAAGAAAAACTCACTGCTTCTCTTTCTTTTCTTTTTCTTTTTCCTTATCCTTCTTTTCTTTAGATGAAGTCAACCATCCTTTCTTTTTGCTCTTTTTTCTGTAAGTGGAAAGTTGAGTCATAGATGTTGCACATTAAGCAATCATTAACATGAGAAAAAAAAATCTACTTAAAGCCAAATGGAGGTTTGCGCTCCAAAATACACATAATATTATTCGCTTTTGAATTTTTCTCAGTATCGAAATAGGTCGATAAATATCTGAACTACCTTTCTACGAACATTATGTAACCCAAAAAAACGCATTGAAATAATGAAAAATACAACTGTATATACGGTGTTTGGGTCCCAAACACAAAACAGCCATTTGCACGACATGGAACAGAAAAAAGCGTTCTGTGGTAGTCTATTTCTGATATGGTAGCAATAAAGAGCATTTGACTGACTTCTGGCGAAAAGTTGAAAACGGCTGAAGAATGGCTGTGACTTTGGCAAGTGTGTTTCACAGCATATGAAGCCGGTATATCAATAGTTTGTTTATTTATCGACCTATCGTATCCGTCGCTCCAAATTATGTAAAAAAACAATTGGAGGTTCGAATGAGCCATGTCCGTTTAAAGCAACTATCCGCCAACAATAGTGCATTATTTTACAGCAACCAGGAAACTAATTAGGCAATCATATCTATCAATTAGATTAATCATCAAGTTGAACAATTTATGCACCTTATTGTTGAATCTGCTTTTCCACATGGTAATATATGTATGCAACATTTATTATTATTACCTGTTGCTATGTGTTGGTCAATTACATTACATACCCTGTGTACTAGTGTAATGCTGATAACAATGCGAGATGTAAATGACATCTAGCATGACAGACAAGCCGGTTTTACAACATTAATTCAACCACATATGTGACCCGCCATATCAAATCCAGTCGGAAGTCGGGATTTTTTTACCCTGTGCCAATGCATTCTCTTATATATGCGAGTCGACCATAGGTCGCCTCGCATATTTAAGAGAATGCATTGGCTTAACAATTTTTTATCATGTTTTTTAAATAAGTGTTTCTTACAATTTTTAGGACATAAAATAAAAAAACATCCATTACCCTGCAGGGAGCCCCACACATATATAGAAGCACATAGAAGAGTGTTGTCTGCTCATGTTTGTCTGGGGCTCTGTATGGGTGAAATTATAAAATTGTTAAAGAATACAAGAACAAATTATTAAAATTGTAAAAAATTGTTAGGCCAATGCATTCTCTTATATATGCGAGGCGACCTATGGTTGACTCGCATATATAAGAGAATGCATTGGCACAGGGTAAAAAAAATCCTGGTCACATATCAAGTTGAGTAGATGACTAACTAGCATGAGAACTGGACCAAAACAATTAATTAGTAACAACAAATATTGATTATTAGTTAGTAAATAAACACATAACCACATCAGTGTGTGAAGGAGGTTAACTTTATTGTACTAGTTGTTATGCTGCAATGTACAATTAGAAGTGATGGCTCTTGTTGTAACGTCATCCATGTACAACAACATTGTGCTATAATTTTCCCCACATGCCTGTGTGGTTCTATAACGTCATACAACAACATTGTGCTATAATTTTCCCCACATGCCTGTGTGGTTCTATAACATCATACAACAACATTGTGCTATAATGTTCCCCACATGCCTGTGTGGTTCTATCCATTTTCCACTGCTTTTGGTGAATTGATATTATAACATTAATCGTAAGTTAACTTCTTCGGACTATCTACGATATATTTTGGGACTTCTGTCTGTTTGTTTGTTAGCAATGGCCGGGAAAACTGCCAGACGGATTTCGACGAAATTTGATACCTAGGGATACTTTTGTCCAGGGAGTGTTTTGGATGGGTCAAATTTTGACCCCGACCTGACCTTCAAAATGGTAAATTCAAGGTCAAATCGTGCCTTTCGATGGGATTTCGACAAAATTTGAAACCTAGGGGTGCTTTTGAATAATCACCATGTTTCACATTTATTTTCTCAGATTCAAGAATGAGTATAAAAATAAATTTAACCCTTTCATGATGTGAGCTGTGCTGGTGCAGCATTGCAGATCCTGTGCCAGTGCATTCTCGTATATATGTGAGTCTTCCATAAGGAGCCTCACATATATAAGAGAATGGACTGGCTTACAAGATCAAGGTAAATATTGTTAGGCCAATGTATTCTCTTATATATGCGAGGCTCCCTAGGGAGACTCGCATATATAAGAGAATGCATTGGCACAGGGATTATGCAAAATATCAGGAAGCTCCAGTCATGAAAGGGTTAATGAACCATGGCCAATATCTGCTATACTAACTCATCATTCTGAGATGATTCTTCGACAGCAGGTTTGACGGTCTCGATATTGCTATAGACTGTAGTTTCCGATGGTGCCGATGTGAAGAACTCATCAACAGATCCAACTGATTCCTCAATTGTTGACTGACGTGGTGGTGCCGGCCGAATGTTGGGGCGAGTTCTCGGAGGCCTCGGCCTACCCTTACCCATATGAGTTAGTTTTGGGGCTTCTTTCGGCTCACTGATAGAGCTAATGGCTTCTAGAGAGACTTCTGGAGCTGGCTTCTTGGGCTCTGAAATATTGAAGTGCATACGTGTAGTGATAAAATGAAGATTATGACATGGGGAGGGATAGTGAAGTTGTTATAGTCCCTTCCATAACTGGAGCTTCCTGAAATTTTACAAAAACCGTGTGCCAATGCATTCTCTTATGTGAGACTCCATATGGGAGACTCGCATATATAAAAGAATACATTGGCCTAACAAAATTTACCTTGATCATGTACGTCAGGGCATTCTCTTATATACGCAAGGTTCCCTATGGGAGACTCACATATATAACAGAATGCACTGGCACAGGATCTTTAATGCTGTACCAGCACAGATCCCGGAGCTCCATGAAATTTCGCAAAAACCCTGTGCCAATGCATTCTCTTATAATGTGAGGCTCTGGGAGACTTGCATATATAATAGGAATACATTGGCCTAACAATATTTACATTGACCTTGTAAGCCAGTGTATTCTCTTATAATGTGAGTTTATAATGTGAGACTCACATATATAATAGAATGCACTGGCACAGGATCTTTAATGCTGCACCAGCTCATCTTCCGTCAGAAATAAAGAGAAATTCACTATTTCATTGACATCTTTTTATTATAGCTTTTGTCGATGCAAAAGAAGGGAAATATCCAGACCTACAGTAATGCTCTAATTAATCGACCTCTTAACCAAAGCAGAATTATGGATACCGGTAACTTTTCAGGATTTAGTCGGAAATATGGCTTGTTGCCATTCATCAGGAAGCTCTCCCCCCAAAAAGCCATATTTCCGACTAAATCCTGAAAAGTTACCCATAATTCTGCTTTGGTTAAGAGGTCGATTAATTAGAGCATTACTGTAGTCTAGCCTTGTTGAATCAAGAGAAACAAGTTTTAGATAAAATAGATAGAGGAATGACTATATAACAGAAATGAATGTCATTGATCGCTCTTTTGAAAGATCTCCTGGGGGTAAAACTCCAAAGTAAATTTCATTGAGATCTGATAGACCATAGTGGAGATATCTGTGCTGTCAGATAAAGAAACAATATTTCAGATAAACAATAAATGATAACTCGAGAACAGACAATTTGAACAGTCATTGGACGATGTTTTGAAAGAACTTCTGATAAGAGACCTCTTTACCAAATTTCATAGACATTCAATGGACCATGATGAGATATATACCAGGACAAACGGAATAATGGAGAGACAGATAAAGTAATTCCTAATACATTTAATTTTTCTTCAAAAAGGGGGTCTGACTAAACAAATTTGACTGCAGAAATGAACGTTGAGAGTGTACTATGTGCAGCTACAAGTATTAACCCCTTAGTATGTTGGTACTTGTTTGCCCATTTATGAAATAAAATGTTTGAATTATTACAATAGCATCCCTAAAGATCAATGGATGGGCATCAACAAGACATTCTCTGCCTGCGGTCAATAATTTTATTTGAACATCCCAGAAAATTGCAAGAAGATTAAACTATTTGAATGTTATATTATATACACAATTAAACAATGCCATTACCTGACGTACATTGACCCATCCCACCCACGAGAGCATTAAACGGCTACACAAAACAAGTTATATCTAAATTAAAATGGTATATCTTACGACATATAAAGCAGACCATCACTCTCTAGCTGGGTGGGAGGGACAAAAACTGATTCCCGGAAACGACTCAAATAAGCCCATACGCTTGGTGTCGCTTCCAATCCATGGCGTTAAATACTAGTTCTGATGTAATTTCTATTGTATTATTCAAAGAATAAATACTGTTTAAACTAACTGTTTGAATGTATATCAGTGACCAGCCTAGAGGGTGACATGGGAGACATCTTCTCCCTAAAAGTGCCACTTCTCCCTATTTTTGTCCCAGGGAGAAGAGATTTCTCTCTCATACCAGTATACCAGTATGAATCAACAACTTATTTAAATATAAACTAATGCCCTAAATAATCGACTCCTTAACCACAGCATAATTATGGGTAACTTTTCAGGATTTAGTTGGAAATATGGTTTGATGCCATTCATCGTTGTCATTCATCGGAAAGCTCTAGCCATATTTCCGACTAAATCCTGAATAGTTACCCATAATTCTGCTGTGGTTAAGGAGTCGATTATTTAGGGCATTACTGTATTTACTGGTTATAATGGTGCTTTACTCACTAAACTGGATTTATAAATGGGCTCTTCTGTTGCATGATACTTAACGGATCATAGAAGATTAAAGTTGGGGTGTAAATTGAACGTCAGCCATTGTTACTTCTCCCTGATAACAGTCCACTTCTCTCCAATAATCAAACAGGGAGAAGTGACTTCTCCAAGCCTTGAAATAGGGTGTCTGTCATTTGCAGAATGAGGTCCCCAGAGGGTGAATTTAGTGATGCTACCCCACATAGCGGGCTAGCATCACCAAATTCACCCTCTGGGAATCTCATTCTGCTGAGGTGTAAGCAGAATGAGGTCCCCAGAGGGGGAATTTGGTGATGCTAGCCCGCTATGCGGGGTAGCATCACTAAATTCACCCTCTGGGAACCTCATTCTGCTGAGGTGTAAGCAGAATGAGGTCCCCAGAGGGGGAATTTGGTGATGCTAGCCCGCTATGCGGGGTAGCATCACTAAATACACCATCTGGGGACCTCATTCTGCAAATGACAGACACCCTATTTCAAGGCTTGGACTTCTCCCAATCTGAAACCTCTAGGCTATAGTCTCTGAAGTATATTTTTAGAATTGAAAGAACTGAGAGAATGTATTTTGGAATAAAAGATAAAATGTTTAAACTCACCAACAAGTAGAGAGTTCAAGTCCTCTGAAAAAAGAGATGAAAAAGAAACAGGTTGTTATAAAAATGTTTGATTATGATATTTTCCTTATATATATATATATATATATACCGGTATATAACGATTTTTTTATTTACTGATTTTATTGATACCTTCTTACCACATTACGGCTTAATGGCTGACAAATATCTACCAGTACTTAAGTGTTTGACAAATTCATTCCAAGTCTGAGTTTAAGTGTTCCTGTCATTATGGCCTAATCTGCTATGGGAGACAGACTCAGATGGAAGTTCCCAAATCATGGTGAATATTGTGATGTACACCCATTGGGAACCTTGAATATGCAATGCGTCTTCTGCCAATTTGGGGGTATAGAGAAACTAAATTAAAAAAGAAATATAATCTATGTGAAGTTTCTACAGAAATTTGGAAAGACATTTTGCAGAGAAGATGATGCCTAAGCAGAATGAGGTCCCCAGAGGGTGAATTTAGAGATGCTAGCCTGCTATGCAGGATAGTGTCACTAAATTCACCCTCTGGTGACCTCATTCTGCAAATGACAGGCACACTAAACTCAGACTTGATTCATTTCGAACACCAAGTCGCGACTGGCATTTATTCACTTCTACAACTTCACCATTTTAACCTTTCATTGTAAACCTCTCAATGTTTTCACAAATAAAGTCCTATCAAGGCATTCCTATGGTTTATATACTGCTTCTAGTGAGACTAGTCATAAACCAAGTCACATCGCCTACTCATTGAAAACATTACCTCAAGCTCTATGATTTAAATATACTAGTATGTTACTATTTTCATTTTATATGTTAGTTACATGTTCATCATATACACATGTCCCTGGGGGGGGGGTATATTTAGCTCCTTGTTCTGGATCGTGCTAAAGCCTGAGTTTAGTGTGCCTGTCATTTGTAGAATGAGGTCCTCAGAGGGTGAATTTAGTAATGATATCCAATTTGGGAATATAGATAAACTAAACTAAAAAAGAAATAGAAGAATTTGAAGAAGTTTCTATAGTTATTTGATAATAAAGAAACTTTCAGGAGAAAAAGAGGCCTAAGCAGACTGAGGTCCTCAGAGGGTACATTTAGTGATGCTAGCCTGCTATGTGGGATAGCGTCACTAAATTCACCCTCTGGGGACCTCATTCTAACATTTTTAGACACACTAAACTCAGGCTTGATCATGCTAAGTGTTTTTCCATCCATTCTGGGGCCGTGGGAGAGCCTCGGGCAAATCCCTGTTTGCCATCATCGCTTGGCAATTTCGACCCACTGCACACTCGTTTTAACCAAAATCATGTTCGGCTACCAAAATGTCTATTATAAGATGTTGAAATTCTTATCTTTTGATATAGAATATAGGTGTCCATATTGCAACACCTAGTCTTTTTCTCTTTCATTTGATGTTGGGGATATAAATTACCATTGGATCTACAAGTTCCAAGAGTTTTATGTCTTCAACATCACTTATTATGGTTGCTAATCTAATATATATTTGGCAATCTCTCCCAAAACAAGTCACCCAACCGGCCGGAACTGCCAAGATTTCCAGGGTTGTTCACAAAGCACAATTTTGGTGCGATTTTATTTCCAGTGAGCACAGTGGTGAGCATGTAATAATCTCTCAACAGACATTTAGCTGTGAGATAACTAATTAGCAATCTGTGCCGTGTTCCTAAATATGTTTTCATCAGTGTTTCTAGTTTAACGCCACTCGCAAGACAATTATACAATTTCAACGGAACTATATTTTTTTATGAGCATGAACACACCAACAACAAAGTAAGTAATTTATTCCTTATATTTTTTCAGGATCCGGGCCCACTCGCCCCAGGGCCCACTCGCCCCAGGCAGTTTTTGGGGCGAGCTGGCCCAGCTTTCAGGGGCGAGTTGGCCCGGGTATTACATTTGTATTAAAGTTGTAAATAAGTTAATATATATTGATATATTAATTTTTTAAGTTCATATTATGATATATTTCAGAGTTATGTCCATCAATTTCGACATTTAGATTACTTTATGCATGTTTGTTAGCAAAGATACTAGCTAGTATATCACACTAGTTGGGTTGAACGACGAACCAGCGAATTCATAAATAACAATAATGAACTGTTTTCACATTCTTGATATTAAAGTTTCTCTTATTCTCTGAGTTCATCTCACTATCTCTGGAGTTTGGGAAACCCTTAGAAGCCGTTATTATATCCCCATTTATATCCTATCAAAACAATAGAAGCAAGTTGTTTACACAGTAGGCCCAACCAGTCGACTAATCACACCTCACACTTCAGAGGGTGAGATGGCTTCAGAACGTGTGATAGATAATCACTTTCATATGCCGACTATGTACAACGGCATTGGCTCGACTCCAGCACATTTTCGATCGATAAAATGGAGTATCTTTCGGCATAACGTGCAGACAAATAATGATCTCGAAGGTGTGTATATTTAATGATATTCAACAACAGTCAGTAACAAACATATTAAATTCAACAATCTATAATTATAATAATTAAATAATTTGATTAATTAATTAATCGCGTATTCAGAGAATTAATAATATTAATAATTCGATTAATTAATTCCAATATTATATAACAGATTTCAAAATGAATTAATTACTGTCATTTGTTTATTAACTCATTTGTTTTTTTCTTCAGGCTGGCATCGAAGACTAAATGTCCACGGGAGTGATGTGACATTCTACAAGCTGGTTCCGCTATTAATGCGAGAGGCACCAATTGTAGAGTTTGGACCCAATAAAATAGGCTGTGCCTGAGTTTTGGGTCCAATTCATTCATGAGTTAATGAATAAATGTATTAAAAAAAATTGTAGAGTTAAACGTCTTAGCCGTCGACCTTGAAACCTACAGCCGGACGGCGTACACCCAGAAGGCAAAACAGATCCGTGACCTATGGGATTCCTACACAGCAGATCCACCAGAACTGACGACAGGTGCATTCCTGAAGAAATGTGAGCACTGCTTTATATCTTAAGAGCAAAACACTGAGAGGAGCGGCGGCCAACTTATTGTGGGAGAATAATTCATTAGTCGTCGTATTTTTTACATATTCATTCACGTTCATGTTATTATGTATATATGTTCTTATCTTATTATTGTTATCAGCGAAATAAATAATTATCACTACTACCCAACTATCCAATCTATCTCCTGACAACCCTTAGAGAGAGAGACGGAGGGAGGGAGAGAGTGAGAGAGAAAGCAAGCAAAAAGACACAAAAGAAAACCAACCAACTTAAATAAGACATAATTATGCCTTGGGGCGAGCTGGCTCGGGGCGAGCTGGCCCAGGTCGACTGGGGCGAGTGGGCCCTGGGGCGAGTTGGCCCGTTTCCATTTTTTCACATGAGGTGAGCTTGTCACAAAGTATTCATTAAAACTAATTTTCCCCACCTCCTCCCCTTACAACCACCTTAGCTTATTAGCCTGATCCACAATTTTTAGAATTCCACATTATTACTACACCCCCACACATCAGTTTGATTTTTGACTTAATGCTCCATTTGAGAGTCTGCATAAAACAGTATACATCACTCATGCATAACATCCTGTACTTCATCTTCAATGAATAAATGAATGGTCTCCAATTTCACCTTAGAGTATCTATTTCCTCAGGTCAGTCAAATCGCCAACATTGTTTCTCACTAGAAGCAGAATATATATATATAGTCTAGGCTGTGCTGGGGGGTGATCGTCGCACATCGGGGAAATTTATGCGACCATCATTTTCTTATGGGAAAATTATTCTAGTTTTCTAATTCAGAGGGCGCCGAGCCGAGATAGGTGCCAAATTTAACTTTTCACTATGTTTCATAGGGTACCCTACCTAAAAAATGACATATTAGCCAACTGGTTAACAGGGCAGCAACATCGGAAAGATTGTAAACATATATGCAAAATATGGAACGAATATAGACAATCAGATTCAACATCGTTTTCCTGCTTTCGTTCTGATTTCGTGACGTCATGGTAAAATATGTAGCGTGATGCGTAAAAAATTCATGGCGATTCAGACAAAGTGTTGTGCGTCAACTCTGTGCAAAGATAGCATATCTGTCGAATTCTTCCAAGTTATATATTTTTGGAAATGGAAGGGTACCCCCTATATAATGATGTTCATACTTACATTATATCTTTCCAAATATTGACATAATAGACAAAAACTTAACCCTCCCCCAATTTCACAAATAACCACATATATGTGCCCATGCAGTTTGTGTCCACCAAATAAATTGACAATGCACAGTTTACCTTTTCATGTTGTGTAGAATCGTACGGCGACACCGGTAATGTAAAACATCGTTCAAATCCTAGATTAGGAAGGTAATAAAATCCAAGATGGCGTCCAAGATGGCCGCCAATTTTTATATTGACACTCTATACACCAGATGTATGGTAACCGGACTAGATCATCGCGAGTGCTTTATGTAATAATATGGCCTTGTCTTGGATGGAGTCTGTATCTTAATACGTATAAGGCAATTGGCGACGTAAAACCGATGATGAAGACCAAAATGGCCGCCAAAATAAACAGAACTGTTCCGATAAAACGACCAACTTCTGAGTTGCAATAAAATCACATGGTATGACTGTTGTAGCTTTTTTGTTCGTACATATATGTTATTGTGTCCAACATGATCCGTATCTGAAGAAACTAGGGACATTAAGATAGTAACTGTTCATTAATTTCTCAAAATAACGCCATCATATAATGTCAAATTGCCTAAATAGGACCGAATTTCAAACTGACATCCAATCATTTGATGGTATATATGTCAATGTTCTGCTACACGATGCTACAACTGCAAACATCCACATTAGTATAGCAATAATGGAAGCCACAATGCCGATTAAAACATGCCTATGCAGTGTATGCACTAATAGTTATATATTCAATTATCAATAAATAAAGGAGTTTTTCCATGCTAGTAGCACATTAGACCCGCAATCGTAAATAGTCTGGAGATAACGGACCTACAATAATTGCGGATATTTTGTTTATACGAAAATGTTGGCCAACTGTGTTCACATTACCCCGCTAATGTCGTCAACTGCTTACCATGGTAGTTGGTTTCTACTTTCAAAGAAGCGATGTTCCAATGTAATAACGGACAATAATCACCAGCAATTTAGACCGAACTAAAACTGTTTTCTCTACATTTCCTCGGGATGCCACCCCGCACGGAAATGGGTGTTTACATAAGCAGTTCTCATTCGTATTTGTTTAGTACCTATCTCAACTCTGAAGATTTAGATAACAATAAACGGTTACATGTTCGTTGCAAATACTCATTTTATGAACTATTCGCAGTTGCAACCGATAGTTTAAATCAATTTCCCACCAACGTACTATAGTCATGGGTGGTTGACGAGTTAATTCACAGGTTTATGCCCTCACTTCCATATCATTTTATTTCACACCTGCAGTTCAGGTTTCACGTCGCTGTCGCAATATATTAATACATCTATTGAGCGTTTTGTTATGATGATCATCCATTTCGTCAAGAGACGAAGAAATAATAAGTTTCTGCAATATTTTATATTGGATAAGGCCTATCCACTCGTAGACAATTTCGTTAGACATTTAACCACCGATAACATGACTTCATCATGCTGGTACTTATCAGCAATGAGTAACATACATCTATCGGATCTACACAGCCGGTGACACGATTAAGTTGATGTTCTGGTCTTATGTGAACCTAATTTAATCATTAGCTGTCAACTCGGGGAACACTATAAAAAAGTTGGTTGGCACATGTGCGCGGGCATTTCTGCCAAGTACGATAAGCCGAGAAGTTGCAATAGTTAATTCACTGTGACAGTATTGTTGGATTAAATTGACCTGACCAATCATATGATGCAATCCAATTACTCTTCAGCTGGATACGTGATTGTTCCCAACAAGTAATTGTTTATCATAAGTAATTCATAAATGGCACTGAATGGCATGGGTATATATAATAGAAAAATTACCATAACTCAAAGCATGAAGTATCTCGATCTAAATTCCTACCAGGTGGACACATAAGAAAGTAGAGAGATTACTAATTTAATATGCTGGAAGCAAAGGGTGTTGCTACTTTCGAAGTTTCATATGTGTGGGATACTATGTGTAAGTTTACTATATGCCTTGCCCCATGTCGCAGAAGAATCCATATTATGAGCAAATAGGTCCAACAGCCATCATATGTCCGACTGCGATTGTCTATATATGTCATACATTCAATCCAACATTCAAACAAGAACGTGTGTCATTGTTGAATATAGGACCGTCGCCACATGCAACGATGGAACCTGGTTTGATTGTATGGTGCTCACAAGGTAAACTTACTCAAAATATACCAACCCATTACGGCTTCAAATTCCTCAAAATTAAGCTAAAATAAGGATTTAAATCAATTGTTTTCTGGGACGTCTACTTAGATGAATGCACGCAATAACTACCACACCTATGTACATTATCTGATATTTGTGATAATCGCATGCTTGCATATATGCTTTCGGTCAGATACATAACTGGTTCACGCATATCGTAAAATGTATCCTGGGGACAATTAACAGAATCATGAATATTTGACATATATCAGATACGTAGGTTGTTCCATTGCAGAAAATTGGCGATCGTGCAAAGGAGCTGCTAATTATTGTTTGTGTTAAAAGTACTCCACGGCTACTATATTTCTTGAGAATGTCCTACCTGTAGCGGTTATACTCTATTTTGATTAAAAACTAATTCCGCGGCTATGGCTGATAACATGTGACCAACGAGTAGTCATCCCGTTGCTTGAAATTGATCAGCATCAGTGAAAGGGACACATTTAGTATGACAAGCATCATTATAATGCTGAGCAACTGAGTATATGACATTTTGAGCACGTCTTCTAACTGTGTGGCTTTCTAATCCTTGTACTTTTCATCATTGGTTAATTGCCGAGATTGCCCCATACTGATATATAAATTGGATGATATAGTTTTATCCCATTCGAGTACTGTACGTGATTATCATAGTTGGGTACGTGTGACGGAGAGTCGTGTGATACCTACAGTGTGAGACCAACTTTCATGGATCCAAATTTCATGGGACTTAGCACAATCAATACCACGTCCTCACACTTACCGTTATCATTTAAAGCATTAGTATTTACAAATGAGGGGTCAGTTTTGATAATATTCTACCTGTTCCAACCAAACCTGAAAGTTGGTTCTGTGCAACATTCTTGGGGTAAGCTCCAAGTAACTTGATATTATTTAAAATGACCAATGCCTTGTATGAAGTTAAATACTGAATGCATATAATGTGTTTAAATATATTGTGATAGCAACGCGAATTCTGGACAGCCGGGAAGATATAAAATAATATGGAAGCGAATGCATATATATAACTCGCCGAAGGCATCAGCCACTACTCAGACATACAAGATCTATAGTACATTAGCAGGACAATATGTGTATTCAATAAAATAATTAATACACCTGCAACCACGCATATCAAGCGGCATAGAATTAAGTACAGATAAGCAAATACTCAAATGAACTGCTTAAGTAAATAAGCAAAATCCACGTCTGATGGGACCATAGCGAGAATATAACGACACAGATACGTATTTTGTCAGATTTGTTTGAGATTTGTTTCGGTTATTTCAATAGAACATCACTCCAATGAACGTGAAAATCAATTACCCCAGTACGCATTGACAACATTGATGAGATATATAAAATAAATTGTCCATTCTTTGCATACCCGCACTTATCAGGATTCTAAATTGGTTGTTATTGCTTGACGGTTTGTGTAAGCGGGTCTAATGAGTCATTACCGTGGACACCTACATTGGTTATTGAGGATTGAATATGTATATTTAGTCAATTCTTATTGTACTAATATAAAAGTCAGCAGTTTCATCACCAAGCAGAATGTTGACTTGTATACCACAAAATGGATGTCAGGTTGAAACACTATCCCATTGTGGCAATTTGGCATTGCATGTCGATTTTGAGAAATAAAATGAGCATTTAATTTCTCAATGCCAACAGTTTTATTGGATTCTGATCACATTATCAAGAGACATATATGCACAAACGAATAAGCTACAAAACTCATAACATGCAGATGACATAACATTGCAACTCGGAAGGAGGTAATTTTATCGGAACATTTTTTAGTTTTATGGCGGCCATTTTGGTCTCCATCATTGGTTTTACGTAACCAGTTGACTTATACATATTACAATACAGCCTCTATGAAATAAAGACCAGTTACAACCGGTGTGCACACTCAGTGTGCACAGAGTGCCGATATTAAACTTGACAGCCATCTTGGACGCCATCTTGGATTTTATTACCTTCATAATCTAGGATTTGAACGGAATCTTACATTCTCCATGTCCCCGGATGGTTCTGCCCTATACGACACTACAAAATGTGCATTGTCCATGTTTTATTGGAAACAACCTGCATGGGTGCATTTAAGTGGATATTTGTGAAATTGGGGTGAGGGTTAAGCTTTTCTCGATTAGTTTACCATTTGGAGATATATAATAAAGATAGGAAAATCATTTTGTAGGCAATACCCTTCCATTTGCAAAAATATTTAACTTGGAAGAATTCGACAGATATGCTATATTTGCACAGAGTTGATGATCTAGTCCGGTTACCATACATCTGGTGTATAGAGTGTCAATATAAAAATTGGCGGCCATCTTTGATGCCATCTTGGATTTTATATTACCTTCCTAATCTAGGATTTGAACGATGTTTTATATTATCAGTGTCGCCGTACGATTATACACAATATGAAAAGGTAAACTGTGCATTGTTAATTTATTTGGTGGACACAAACTGCATGGGCACATATATGTGGTTATTTGTGAAATTGGGGTGAGGGTTAAGTTTTTGTCTATTATGTCAATACTTGGAAAGATATAATGTAAGTATGAACATCATTATATAGGGGGTACCCTTCCATTTCCAAAAATATATAACTTGGAAGAATTCGACAGATATGCTATCTTTGCACAGAGTTGACGCACAACACTTTGTCTGAATCGCCATGAATTTTTTACGCGTCACGCTACATATTTTACCATGACGTCACGAAATCAGAACGAAAGCAGGAAAACGATGTTGAATCTGATTAAGTGTCTATATTCGTTCCATATTTTGCATATATGTTTACAATCTTTCCGATGTTGCTGCCCTGTTAACCAGTTGGCTAATGCCTGTTAACCTTTGAAAATATGTCATTTTTTAGTGAAAAGTTATATTTTGTCACCTATCTCGGCTCGGCGCCCTCTGAATTAGAAAACTAGAGTAATTTTCCCATAAGAAAATGATGGTCGCATAAATTCCCCCGATGTGCGACGATCACCCCCCAGCACAGCCTAGACTAATAGGAGTACACTAATAACGAGAATGTTGCGAGAGTGAACAAATGCTAGGCTTCAAATTAGCCTAGAACATTATACAACACATTAAACGTGCATATATGGACAGGACACGAAGTATGAGTAAATCACATTTGCCAAAGAAATAACTGAAATGTTCTTAAAAGAAAGCCACCTTTAGAACATCAACAGGGTACCAATCTACCAGGCAATGCAGATAAGATCTAAGAGTGCGATCTGAAAAAGCAAGCAGAAAGATCGATGCAGTAATTGCACACTGTATTGTTAGTAAGAAGTAGAATAGACCATCAAATTCTATTTTCAGAAAAAAATGACTGGATAAACATTAAATAAATAAACAATACAAGTAATGAAGAATAATATATATGTTGGTCTTACCCACTGTAATCAAGCAATATGGTTGTTCTAAATATTCGGAGGACACAGAACTATATGAGGGGAAGCAAAAGTGAATGGCAGACCACTCAGTGACACACAAATCAAAACCCCTCGTCCTTCACTACTAATTTGTTAGTCACTATGCCAAGCCTGAGTTTAGTGTGTCTGTCAGTTGCACAATGAGGTCCCCAGGGGGTGAATTTAGTGACGCTGTCCCACATAGCAGCCTAGCATAACTAAATTCACCCTCTGTTGACCTCATTCTGCTAAAGCCTCATCTTCTCTGGAAAGTTTCTTTATTATAAAATTTCTATAGAAACTTCTTTATGTAGATTCTATATCTCTTTTTAATTTAGTTTCTCAATATCCCCAAGTTGGCAGACGATACATTGCATATTCAAGGTTTCCAATGGGTGTACATCACAATATTCACCATTTGGGAACTTCAGTCTGAGTCTCCCATAGCAGATGAGGCCATGAAGAATGAGGTCCCAAGAGGGTGAATTTGGTGATTCCAGCCTGCTGTGCAGATCACGTCACTAAATTCACCCGCTGGGGACCTCATCCTGCAAAACTAAACTCAGGTTTGCACTATGCTATCACTATGCCACTATTCCATCACTGTGGCATTTTTTATTATTAGAACTATTATTATGTTCAAACATGATTATTCTCAAAAAAACATCCTGTGGCAATAGTGTGCTCTACAACGCAAGCTTATTTTGCTTTAGTAGTGCCTTAATAACTACCATCTTGTTTAACCTCTTTACTGCTCAATAATGTAATGACATGTGCAACATTGATGTTATGGCCATTCTGCAGTGGAAAATTATTATTGTAATATCACAAAACCCTCAAACTCACTCCATGCAACGGATATTATCATACAATGCTGGAACATCAATCATGGTATCAAACATCAAGATACATGGGTTCTGATGCATTAACCCTTTCATGATGAGAGCTGAGCTGGTGCAGCATTAAAGACCCTGTGCCAGTGCATTCTTTTATATAGGGAGCCTTGAATATATAAGAGAATGCACTGCAGGGAGCCCCACACATATATAGAAGCACATAGAAGAATGTCGTCTGCTCATGTTTGTCTGGGGCTCTGTATGGGTGAAATTATAAAATTGTTAAAGAATACAAGAACAAATTATTAAAATTGTAAAAAATTGTTAGGCCAATGCATTCTCTTATATATGCAAGGTGCCCAATGAGCGCCTCGCATATATAAGAGGATGCATTGGCACAGGGTTTTTGCAAAATTACAGAAAGCTCCAGTCATGAAAGGGTTAATGTCTAAGCTGCCATTATGAATTATGGCAGACTGCTAATGTGCTAAATTGGCCCATACTCAGTATGGACGTATTGTAGCCAAGAGGTTATCTGACAATAATTTAATCATAAGCTGTCAATTCATGAAATACTGTAAAACAATTGGTTGTCACTTACAGTAATGCCCTAAGTAATCGACTCCTTAACCCTTTCAGTGCCAGGTCCGATTTTTGTATCAACCCACATACCCTGTGCCAATGCATTCTCTTACATATGCGAGTCGACCATAGGTTGCCTCGCATATATAAGAGAATGCATTGGCCTAACAATTTTTCATCATTTGTTATTTTTTTTTACAATTTTAATAATTTTTTCTTATATTCTTTTTAACAGACTTATTTTGTAGGTTTAGTGCCAGGGAATCTTACGTTTTTCATGGGCATCAAAATTATTACTATGAATACTTGGTGATAGTTTTGAGTTATAACATGCCCTTAAGGTTTTATCCACTTTGTTTTTAAATTCGCTATAGCATGCTTAAGCATACCCAAATTTTTTTATTTTTTTTTAGGGCCGATTTTACAGACCGTAAATTAGGGCCGACTGGCACTGAAAGGATTAACCACAGCAGAATTATGGGTAACTTTTCAGTATTTAGTCGGAAATATGGCTTGTTGCCATTCATCGGAAAGCTCTTGGGGAGAGCTTTCCGATGAATGTCAACAAGCCATATTTCCAACTAAATCCTGAAAAGTTACCCATAATTCTGCTGTGGTTAAGGAGTCGATTACTTAGGGCATTACTGTATTTAGCCATTAAGGTTATTTCTCGATAACCTTAATCGGTGTCGGTCACTCTTCCAGATAGCACAGGTGGCCGCAGACGTGTTGGGCAAGATGCCAGAATTAGTTATTGCAATTGGGCGACCAATAAAAATGATCAATTATGAATTTTCACTTCAACTGGATGCGTGATTAACAGGTGTTTGTTACCAAAACATAATTGTTGATAGCGAGGAATATGTCAAGTTTATGGAAATATATTGGTGAAATCTAGACATTTTTTTAACAATACTGGGATTAAATAAAAGTTCGCTGACAACAGTGTCCACCAAAACGGTGGCCTCACTCCAAGGTGGCTAACTCCGAGATTGGCAGTGTTAGAAATTAAATTCATTAATCCACATAAAAAATTATTGAAATCGGTTAATATTTGTTTGAGTTATTGCGCTTACGACCAAAAATCGTCATACTAAGTGGCGTAATTCAGGTAAGAAAAATCAGACGAAACTGGTTTGAAACTCGTCCTAGATATTGTGGCAACCAATTCATAAACAAAAAGTTATTGAAATTTGTTAATACCTGTTTTGAGTTATTGTGCTTATGACCAAGTCAAACTAAGGGGCATAACTGAGGTAAGAAAATCAGATGAAACTGGTTTTCGAACTCGTCCATGATATTGTGGCAACCAACTAACAAACAAAAAATTAATGAAATTGCTTAATATCTGTTAGAGTTATTGCGCTAACGACCAAATCAAACTAAGGGGCATAACTCAGGTAAGAAAAATGAGACAAAACTGGTTTTCGAACTTGTCTGAGATATTTTGGCACCCAACTCATAAATAAAAAAATATTTAAATTAAAATATTTGTTCGAGTTATTGCGCTTACGACCAGATCGGATGGACGGAAGCACGCAGCCGGACAGTGCTGATTTCTTTTGTCCCCAGAAATTAATTTTCAGCAGACAATTATAAGTAATAAGTCTTTTGATTAAGGTTATGAGCAATAACCGAAATGTTTGAAGACAAAGTTATTCTAACGCACTATGTGCGTTATAGAATTTGCTGTCAAACTTTTCGATAATAACCATATTTGAAACAAGAGTTATTTCTTAAATATAAGTTTGACGTGGGCTGAGGCGGAGAATCTGAATATTTCAGTAACAGGTTTGCAAAAAATATATGCTCTTTATAGCACGTTATCAAAAGCACATATAAAAGGTTTTCATGATGGAAGCTGCACAAGGGCAGCATTAAAGATCCTGTGCCAGTGTATTCTCTTATATATGCGAGTCTCCCATAGGGAGCCTTGCATATATAAGAGAATGCACTGACTTACAAGGTCAAGGTAAATATTGATAGGCCAATGCATTCTCTTATATATGCAAGGCTCCCAATGGGAGACTGGCATATATAAGATAATGCATTGGCACAGGGTTTTCCCAAAATTTCAGGATGCTCCAATCATGGGAGGGTTAACACTCAACTAAACAGAATTAACACTCATGCTGCAGTCTCTGGGGTATCCTGAATTGAAGCAGATGATTCAAATAATGTTAGTTTTCAACTTTATACCAAAGTAAAACAAAATATAGAAAGGTATAGTATCAAAGACCGGGCAACATTCCAAATCATGCATGTCTGCATTCCTCATTCACCAGACAAAACACCAATGATCCACAGTACTACCTTTAACCCGTTCCAGCATGGATTTGCTATCACGATACTCATGCTTCCATGATGTGACAACATCAGCATTTACTGGCCGATTCTCAGAGTGGTACACGGCAGAATTGTCCACTGATTTTGATCGCTCCAGTAGAGCAATCTGCACATGTTCCTGGTCTGGATAATAAATTACTCAAAATAACAATTTTTGTTCTTTTTGCAAGAAATTATTTTTATGACCTAATTTTATCTCAGTGAAAATAAGGAAAAAAATAGAAGGAATTAGTTTGAATACTGAAAAAGAAAACATAATAAACATATGGCCACTTAGCCACACATCCCCTTTTTTTGGACATCGAAAGCAAGCATAATTCTGATAAAATAAAGGTCAGATTTGAACATGACCTGAATGTCAGTAATCCATATTCTAAATTGAGAGCAATTATATAATTATAACTAAGTTTATCATCTGGATATCAAAACAATGATGTAATTCTAGTCAGCAAAGGCCATAGCTCTGACAAACTGGGTAGACCATGCCCATATTCAACTTTGTAGACATACATCCCTAACCAATACGATAACACAGCAATATCTTTAGATTACTTTAGATATCTTCTGAAAAACATTTAAAATAGATTCACACAGACAGACAAATGGAATTTATTTTTATATATACACATGTATCCACAAGCCAAATGTTGGGGGAGGCACAACTATGTGATAGCACACATTTTGAAGGACTATATTAAATTGAAGGGTAATATTCCTTCAAGTTCCACAGATTGTGAGATTGTATGTCCATAAATAGTGCAGCAAGGCATAATAGGTAGATACAAAATGAAAAAAAAGGTTTATGCTCGAACTATGTGATAGCACACATTTTGAAGGACTATATTAAATTGAAGGGTAATATTCATTCAAGTTCCACAGATTGTGAGATTGTATGTGCAAAAATAGTGCAGAGAAGGCAAAATGGGTAGATACAAAATGAAGAAAAAAAAGGTTTATGCTCGCATTCTGTAAGCCACACATAGTGTTCAAATCTTTATTACAATCTATACCCTTCCAAACTACTGCTTTGATATGATCTATGAATTAAATTGGGACTGACAATGTATACCTCCCTTGGGAGCCTACACATGTATGGCATGTGATAACATCTTTATTTCCATTTATCTTTTCTTGTATAACATATTTACATAAATATTTGTGAGCTAAATATATATTCAGGAATCTGATAAGTAGGATCTCAATAGTGACAAAGTTTATTCACATACCCCTTATAAAGGTCTCATGTGATAAAAGTCCCCCTTATAAAGGTCTCATGTGATAAAAGTCCCCCTTATAAAGGTCCCATGTGATAAAAGTCCCCCTTATAAAGGTCTCATGTGATAAAAGTCCCCCTTATTCTCAAATGATTCACCATGCACATGCAGAAAATCTGGTATGAATTGGAAAAGCATGATTAACCCTTTACCCAACAGGAGGGCCCTGTGCCAATGCATTCTCTTATATATGCGAGTCGACCATAGGTCGCCTCGCATATATAAGAGAATGCATTGGCTTAACACATTAAAAATTATAAAATTGTTAAAGAATGTAAGAAAAAAATGGTAAAAAGTGTTAAAAAAGATTTTTTTTAGGCCAATGCATTTTCTTATATATGCGAGGCGACCTATGGTCGACTCACATATATAAGAGAATGCATTGGCACAGGGCATAACTATAACCATCACAATGTGGTCAATGAGCCGGTTCCAATGATATCCATATTTGTATGGTTCTATTGAGACAGACCGAAGATATTTTGGCCGGTTTGTTGGGTAAAGGGTTAATAAAGCAATGCATTATTGGAGCTGACTTACGCAGTTACATAGTGTGCTCAAATAAAACTCTTCACAATATAACTTTATTTATTTAAAAGAAATTTCAACAGGATAACTCAGAGTGAACCAAGCCTTGAAATAGTGTGTCTGTCATTTGCAGAATGAGGTCCCCAGAGGGTGAATTTAGTGATGCTACCCCGCATAGCAGGCTAGCATCACCAAATTCACCCTCTGGGGACCTCATTCTGATTACACCTCAACATAATGAGGTTCACAGAGGGTAAATTTGGTGATGCTAGCCCGCTATGCGGGGGTAGCATCACTAAATTCACCCTCTGGGGACCTCATTCTGCAAATGACAGACACCCTATTTCAAGGCTTGACTCAGGCCAGTCTAATTATAACTAGACCAAGGTTTCATTACAATCAACTCTCAGTCTAGAGACTCCGGTACTTAAATTGATTTCAGAGATGAACGGAGAATCCCTAGCTCGTGACAGTTCATTAATATTAAAGTTTCGAGATTGCTTACTGTTTTGATTGATGTGCGAAAATTCCCACATTTGTTAATAACAATTGGCGTAACCAGACCTGTTAAGTTTTGAAAATGTCAATCCGGGAGATTTTTGCGGGAAGTATGCCAAAATATGTTCATGTTCCAAAAATCATTTTTATGATGAAGATTACAGTTTTTATGAGTTTCTGTTTGTGTTTATTTTTTACCTAAATACAAATACAATAGTAATGAATGTCCTGTTGGTAGTTGTAATAGAGCTGCTGTGAGTGGGAGATACCACCATTTATTGAAGAGAAAGAAGCAGACACTTCGTATAAACTAAATGAAAATACTCAGAATTTCACCGGATACAGCCAGATATGCGCGAAACCGAAAGTACAAAATTGGAATAAACTACAAAATGGACTCGTCCTACTGTTTAACCCCCCAAAAGAAATGCACACATTCCACAATTTATTAACAAATTTTAAGAAGCACAAACTTCGTTTAAAATAAGTAAAAATGAACCCGAGTTACAAACTTAAGGTTACAAAGGTTTTACAACCGGACATGAATGGGTGAAAACGAAAGTACAAATTGACAACGTGTTACAATTTTATCCGCAAACGAAATGGACATGTTGCATTCACAATGCGTACCACTAATCCGTTACTAAGAACTGTTCATCAATGAGGGCTAACAATACAGCTGCACAATTGTGATTATACGTATTGTATACTATAACAACACCCTTTTATGTGTGTGGCTTCACCAGAGTGTGAAAATCAATTAATATCAGTCTTCAATAAGAGGGAACATCAACAGTGAATGTTGATGAGTGGGTATTTACGGTACCGGAAATAAGGAAATCCATGTCATTTGGAAAATCCCGGCAATTTCACGAATTCGAAAAATAAGAAAACATCGTTTTTTTGGGATTTGAATGCGGGGTTTTGCTGAATCCGGGAGATATTGGGGGTTATCCGTATTTGCGGAATTGCTGTGGCAATCGGGGAGTCTCACGGACAATCCGTGAAACTTAACAGCTCTGGGCGTAACCCATAGGCAGAATAACTAAAACGTCTTTACTGTGGATACATCGTAGAATATTCTCCTGTTCTGGTTTCAGTGAATCAATGCCTATTTTATGCAATACTTTCTTAATTACAATGTCGAGAATTTTGATTTCGCCAAGATCAGCCATGATTTTTTATATTCGCACAGCCTCGCTTTCTCCATCACTTCCGCTTTCCGTAATACTTATTTTAGCAACACTGGGCAGGGCTTGTGAATAAGTGCGAATAATTGGTTTTTCAGGAAGCATTTGATTGGTCGAGCAACGCACTCTTTGATGCGCAAGTAATTTAATTAGCGTGATTCCTCTGGTTTGAAATAATTTATTACATGGGAGTCCATAGACCGTAAGTTGATTGAAATGAAAATATAGTCCAGTTTTAATTAGACTGAACTCTGACATGCTAGAGTTTCCCCATTCCAATGGTATATAATATAAATTATAAATAGAAGCTATGTGTGGCTTTAAATAAGCTGATAAGAGACAAACAATAGACAACTGATTACATACAAGGATACAAGATGAAAAAAGATATTAGGTCAGATGTATATAAATGTTACATATTTTACATGCCGTCGGGATAAAAAAATTACAAAAGGCTTCATAAAAAATTGGACTGGAAACCGGGATACATCTTCAAAGCCTGACTGAACATATTTTATACATCTGACCTGTGAATGCATTATTCGTGCAGCAGTACCTACCTATAGTTGACTGTGGCCTATATTTGCGTTTATGCAGTGTGTCCTTAACACGTGTTGGAGATGGTGATGCCTGAAAATATAGATGTCTTTATTACCATTATTACTAACCCTCTCTTTACTGAATGGATTCTCCCTTCAATTATCAAAGTATACATCGGAATCATCTATTATTCATCTGGAGGGATGTTCAGGAAATATAAGCCGACCACTGTGACCAGGCCTGAGTTTAAGGTACTTGTCATTTGCAGAATGAGGTCCCCAGAGGGTGAATTTAGTGATACTGTCCCACATAGTGGGCTAGCATTACCAAATTCACCCTCTGGGGACCTCATTCTGCATGGCCTCATCTGCTGAGACCGACTCAGATTGAAGTTCCCAAAATGGAGAATATTGTGATGTACACCCATTGGGAACCTCAATTATGCAATGTGCCATCTGCCAATATGTGGTTATAGAGAAACTAAACTACTAAACTAAAAAAAAATAGAATCTATGTGAAAAAGTTAAAGATGAGGCATAAGCAGAATGAGGTCCCCAGAGGGTGAATTTAGTGATGCTAGCCCACTAAATTTACCCTCTGGGGACCTCATTCTGCAAATGACAGGCACCTTATTCTCAGGCCTGAAGCAGAAGATAAGACGGATGAACATATAACACATGTGCAGACGGATTCTTATGCATGGGTGGGAAATGTTCATACAATTTGTTCAACAAGTGACCTATGGCTTTTTTTAAACCAGTCAGTGACCGCTCTTTCTCATACCAAGTACCCATTGTATGGAATTCAATACCATCATTTGTGAAAGGCTCCCCATCATTTTCGACTTTCAAAAATAAATTGAAAATGTATTACTTCAAATCCAGCTACATTAGTTCATATAAGCAGACCTATTTACATTAGTTACAACAAGAAAGTGTTTCGGAACCTGCGAACATTCAACACTAATTTTCCCAATGGAGAACTCTTTCAATGTGATAGATTTATATATATTTATTTGCCGAAATATATTGGGGAGCGTAACAACTAGCTCCCCAATATACACATGTTTGTTAATTATTACAAAATCTCAATACAAGTACTATTATTTTCAGTTAATTGGTTTACAGTAAAAAGTATCATGATTTCAAAGTATGAGAATACAATAATGGAAGAGAATTGGAAAAGTATAACATGTACATGTATACTGTTCAATTTATATAAAATTTTTGGCTAAACAGGCCCCTGTAGAATGTATTAGGAGAAATAATTAGAATAAAATCCTAAATTTTATGGGGTGGGCGGGTAAAAATAAAGTTATCGATAAGTCGAACTCCATCAGTTCGACCGGTCGGCAGTAAAAGTAAATTCAATATGAAATAAACGCGTCTGCATGTCGACCCATGGTAAGAAGAGAACTCATTGCGTGTTAAATGACAGGCTATTGTGCGGCATGCATGTTGTGGCGCATGAACGAAGAATGAATAAGGCCATATGGATTATTTATTGGGATACGAAGACATATAGGCGAAAGCATGTTAAACTGCCAAAATCAAGCATAATTACTTTATTTATAGGACAAATTAACGCAATAAAATATTGTAGCTATTACAAGATAGTCCACGGACTATTGATCGAGCGATCCAATGAATAATTAGGAAACAAAATGTTCTTAGAGTGAGGCAAATATAGATGATTAATAGTTACTCCGAGAAAATTAAATATTTTAATATGTTTTACAAACATAATAAAAGTAACCAACATTATGATAGTGAACTGTATTATTGTGCATGTTACTTGTATATATGTATAGCGTCTTGAACCAACTGAGATTTGGTGCTATACTGTACTAGAAACCAGTTTATTATTATTATTATTATTACGGCTCTTTTTTAACTGATTGTCTGAAGATTTCCCACCAATTATCAGGAATCCTTCAGCAGTTGGAAGCTACTCATCAATGAGTAAACAAGGGTTAAAGGTATTAAATATAAACACATTGAAATCTGGTCCCAATTACTCAACTTTGGACAAGGAACAAAACAAAGTTAACTGCAGCCAAGGCTGGATAAAGTGTGTCCAACTTTTGCAGAATGAGGTCCCCAGAGAGAGATCAGATATCGATGTTTGAAATCTATTCTTTTTCACCACCGATAATTTTAAGAGGCCCAGTAAACAGTCGACGAGAAGAATTTCTCTGACCAAATTGCGGATGAAGATGGATAACTGTAAAATCAAGTGGCTTTTTTTGTGTCAGATATTTGACAAACTGGCAAAAGTTTGTTGAACGAAATGTTGATAAATAATAGGTTTTGGGCAATTTTATACTATAGTTGACTGTGGTTAGCATTATTTTTGGGCAATTACTGGATTCTGATAACTGAAGCGGCATTTCATAAAATGTTGTTGTTGTTGGAATCTGATCATATGGGGACCTTCGAATCAGATTGAGTACCTTTAACAAACCGAGTTTTATTTGATTAGACACCAGAATCATTAATAAATTTTAACTCTATGAAGTTATCATCCGAATACCAAAATAATTGGGGAAATTAAAATCAGTAAATGTTATAACTCAGGTAAATATGAGCGGACAGAGCTGGACCTGTATTTACATGTGAGTAATCCATCTACCGAATTTGAAAACAATCAGATACCTAAAACTAAAGTTATCACCCGGAAACCAAAATAATCAACAAATTGTTGGTCAACAAGGACCATAACTCTGGTAAAAAATGGGCAGACCGAACAAAATGCGAACTTGGCCTGTATTTTCATGTGTATTTTCATACCAAATTTTAAAGCAATCAAATAACTCAAAACTGAATTTAACATCCGGAAACCATCTGGACATCGACGGATACCGGTGATTTCTATATTCCTCCGAATTTATTTTTTTTGGGGAAAAACTATAATACAAAATGTCCCATGAAATTGTAATTGGAATTAGTCAACATTTGAGATTTAATAATAAAATTTAATTTGGTAAAGGTCTCCATCTTAGTTCTTCTCTTGAAATTACATCTTGTTATATTTCTCATAATTTATTTTCCATGAATGACTTCACTGGGAAGTAAAATATGCTTAATGTATGCTGCATTTTGTCATAAATGCAAAAACTGAACATTAGTTCTATCAGTAAATTTATTAGCAAGCATGAATTCTTTTTAACTTGTGAGATTTAACAAAGCAGGTGTTATTTAATTGTTCCAACACCAGCATTGCTTTCAATGAGAGCTAGAAATAATAGTGGCAGTATTTGTACACATTCACCTGAACCCATTCACATAGCAATCTTGTTCAATGCAATTCTGACGAAGTTTTATGGCAGTACATCATCTCCCGAGAGCTTTCCGATGAATGGCAACATGCCATATTTCAGACTAAATCCTGAAAAGTTACCCATAATTCTGCTGTGGTTAGGGAGTCGATTAATTAGGGCATTACTGTATATACAACATATATTCAACAGAAATACCAATCTACAAAGCAGAAAGTAGAGTGTATATATATTCAAGCAATGCATGTATAAAGTTTTCTAGCATTTAATCTAAAATGAGAAAGCTTAAATATGTCTAGTTTAGACTTACATAAAATGCATGGAGACCAGAAAATATATATGGCTATATATGAGGGAAGAAAATAAATAGTAGAAATATTAGATAAATAGATAAAGGTTGAAAACTACATGTATATACTTGATGGAGTTTCCTCATATCTATTGCAAACTTTTCTACCAGGATAACAGCCACAAATCAGGAGAAGGAGCACTAAACTATGGTTTAACCCTTTCAGTGCCAAGTCCGATTTTTGTATCAATCCATATTAGAGCTCTTTCCATCAATGTATCACATTATTATAATCAATAAATTTGAAAAATGATCAAGGAAATATGGGTTGATACAAAAATCGGACTTGGCACTGACAGGGTTAAATTTATTTCCATTTGGTTACTGCATGAAATGTATATATAGACAGAACACAATGTGCATCATCAAGAATCTATTCTTGAATGAGTTGTGGATGGCACAATGATATAGTGGTGCTTGAGTGAAATGTGGATGGCACAATGATATAGTGGTGCTTGAATGAGTTGTGGATGGCACAATGATATAGTGGTGCTTGAGTGAATAAAAGATTCTAGATTATGATGCAAGTTATGTCCATAGATACACCGCAGTGGAAATTTCTGTCAAATACACTTTTGAGATTCTAATAAAAGTAGAGACCGACGAATCGGCAATTTCAACAACAAATCGAATCGAATCACGATAATGGGGGTACGAGCAAAAATGGGGGCAATTGTCCAATGATTTTATAACGTCACAGTGAGATAACTCAGATTACGAAGGAGGTTCATTAAACTTAATTTCTATGACTTGATATGAACAATATTTAATCAGAGTTTAAACAGTTTAATATATGAGAATGGCACGCCATCATTTCATATTTTTGACACTGCCACTATGCGTGAAGTTCGTGAAAGTAAGCAGTTTGGAACTTTGGAGTCAATGGAGTCTGATTTGAGTCATTGCAAACGGCAACTCTTCTGCGCATGTACACTTCACCCTGTCGCGCACAGCAGGCACGCGCGATATCAAAATTGTGCATCGTGACTTGGCAAACGGGATTACAGGAACTATGTAATGTATAGTATCCCAACTTGGGCCTGTCCATCGGATCAATTGAGTTGTCATGAAAGCTAAATGGTCATCCATATTCCATTTCCCGGATAACATATTCTGTATAAAGATGTTGATCGAATTTAGACACGACATGTTGGAGCCCAGAATGTTTATTTAATATATTTATATCCTGTTAAATTTTAAAATTAAAAAAATAATATATATTATTTGATTGAGCTGAGTAACACAATATAGGTTTTTCTGGTATAAGAATATCAAATACCGATATACAAATATGTCTCACAAGAAATTCACTCGCTTCTGGAGCTGTGGCCGGGCAAAATCGCCACATTGCTGGTTTTATGTGGTGGAGGAAACCCGTGTGCGCTGCGATTATGGTACAACCGTGATGAACACGCGAACCATCACACACATACCAGCAGGTCGCACGAGTAACCCACCGACCTGCCACGAGTAACCCTCTCTGGGACTGGGAGGCCAATATATATATGAGCAGTGGGCTATTGGACAACTTACCCTGTACACATTTGACCACGAAGTTCCCAGTTGGTCGCAGAAGGAGCCTCAATTTAAGTATTGGGGATATAATTAATGTTTTGTATATATAATGCAGTCTATTCCATACGATAAAGGACTTGTATACAACGATTCGAAATATCCCGAATCACACGACCACTTTCGAATCGAATCGAATCGGAACGTAAGATTCGAAATCGAATCGAATCTCGAAGCAACGTCGGTCCCTAAATAAAAAGGCACTTTATGTGCCTACTCGTTGTATGAATAGATCTAAGTTATGCAGTTAAAATGAAACTGACTTTGATAAATACATATTTGACCTCTACTGATAAAATGATGAGGAAACTCCATTCAAATGAACATACTATTGAGAAGGACATAGAGTTACCAAACCTAGTTAGAATGCATCATGGCTCAGAATAAGACCTTGATTAAATGCATACTGTGTCAATCATTTAGCTATATATCAAAACGCCAAAGGTTACCAAGCCTTGAAATAGTGTGTCTGTCATTTGCAGAATGAGGTTCCCAGAGGGTGAATTTAGTGATGCTACCCCGCACAGCAGGCTAGCATCACCAAATTCACCCTCTGGGAACCTCATTCTGCTGAGGTGTAATCAGAATGAGGTCCCCAGAGGGTGAATTTGGTGATGCTAGCCCGCTATGCGGGGTAGCATCACTAACTTCACCCTCTGGGGACCTCATTCTGCAAATGACAGGCACACTATTTCAAGGCTTGGAGGTTACCCCCGATTAAGTTAGTACTGACCATTGTGCACCCATTCACAAGAATACGTGGCAAAGCTCTGTCATATTATATTATTTTGACACACTTTCTCATTCTCTTCTACTTGAGTAGGCATTTACCCTGTCCAAATTAACCCTTCCTTTACTGGAGCTTCCTGAAATCTTGTGAAAATCCTGTGCCAATGCATTCTCTTATATATGCGAGTCTCCCATAAGAGAATACATTGGCCCAAAATATTTACTTTGACCTTTTAAGCCAGTGCTTTCTTTTATATACGAGGCTCCCTATGGGAGACTCAGATATTTAAGAGAATACACTGACACAGGATCTTCAAAGCTGCACCAGCAGAGCTCCCATAATGGAATGGTTAACAGATTGTTATATAAGTGAATTTCATATTATAGGATCATCATTGTAGAAACAGAATCATCTGATCTGGAATTTAAATATCGTTTTGATGCAATACAAGGTCATGTTGTAGCACACCGGGGCAGTGTGAAGACTATAGTGTTATCTCAAACAGATCAATTGTATTGATCTTACCTGGCTTACATATAAAGAGTACCTAATCGAATGTTTACTATTAAATTATTGGTAACCTTAACAAATCTAATACTACAGAAGTTAATACTTTATTTTGATGAAATTGTGAAATATTATGAGGTTGTTTTTTTCCTGGCTCTAAAATGACAGAAATTCTTTAACACTTGAAAGGGATAATACTCTAAGGGGATAGCTGTTTTCTTTTTAAATATTCCTATGAGTAAGAATGGCGAGTTTCACTAAATAGTAAGGATCTACTGAAGTATGTTAGTATTGTTTGAGGACTCACATAAAAAGCGTCAAGACCTGCTATCAAGAATGGCTGAACACAGGAAAAAAGACAAAATCAAGCATTGCGAAATAGCAATTTTTAAAATGAACATACAAACAAAATTAACAGAAACATACAAAAAAGCAGGAGGGTAGAGCAGAAAACATTTAGATCTCTGAATGGAACAAATATATACTCTATTTAAAGGGACCCAAAGCCTTTGAAGTGGGTATATTTGCAAATATTATAGAAGTCTGTAAAACATCACCACCAAACAGAACATGACAAAATAGATAAACTTTGTTATTATATTAATATTAATTATTGAAAGTTCTACAATAACAAAATTTAGCATTTTGAAATTCAAATATTTTAGTCAACATATTATTTTCAGTATATATTTCAATGCTTTTACCTTCTCCATTGTTTACCATCAACTTACGATTAAACTTTGGTATCTTATTTGACTAATTGGAAAATGATCGGAATGCCACTTTAATGTGTAATGATTACATAACAATGGTTTTGATATGTGAAATCTCATTATTGGCGAGTTATTAATGATGAAAATTAGGAAAAGGTTGATCTATTTTTAACCATTCCATGACTGGATCTTACTAAAATTTTGCGAAAACCCTGTGCCAATGCATTCTCTTATATATGAGAGGCTCGCATGGGGAGCCTCGTATATATAAGAGAATACATTGGCCTAACAATATTTACATTGACCTTGTAAGCCAGTGCATTCTCTTATATATGCGAGGCTCCCTCATGGGAGACTCACATATATAAGAGAATACATTGGCCTAACAATATTTACATTGACCTTGTAAGCCAGTGCATTCTCTTATATATGCGAGGTTCCCTCATGGGAGACTCATGTATATAAGAGAATACATTGGCCTAACAATATTTACATTCACCTTGTAAGCCAGTGCATTCTCTTATATATGCGAGGCTCCCTCATGGGAGACTCACATATATAAGAGAATACACTGGTCAAGAATCTTTAATGCTGCACCAGCACAGCTCCTGTTATGAACCTCATGTTTAAATGTACTTGTTGATAGTTGTTTTACAGAGTTTTATAAAATATATATTACTTCACATGATCCCACTTTAAAGGCCTTGCAAACCTTTAACATATTTACATCAATGCTGATTTTTACAATGAAACTTGCAGGAACGTATAGGTTAAGAAATGTGATTGGATAGTCTTTGTTCAATTTTGCCATTGAAGGTCTAAAAACACAGCTGAGAGTACATTAACTTTGTTATCTGCACTGAAAAAGATAAAAAAAAATCCTGACTACAAGGGCGTTCATTTTAAATTTTAGTGGCTTTATACTTAGCTAGCAGATGGTACATCAAGTTAAAAAAAAAAAAATGTCCTCTTGCCCCTGTAAATTAAATAATTCATGAAAACAATAATCCAGGGTTTCCATTGGACCATCTGAGAGTCCGTCGATTGGACCCATTCGCCTCCCGGAACAGTTTTTTGAATTTTAAGTGCGCAATAGCGCAAATCCGGACATTGAAATAATAATCCTGACTGGATTACCTCCGTTCCGGGCACCTGCTTCAAACTGAACAATAAAACATGTACTTCTACTCGGGAATATTATATTATGACACCAGTCACAAAATTGCCAATGTCGTGGCCTATCAAAGAAAAGATATTGGCAGCCATCGGCTGATACGCCATCATGTTGCGAATGCGTCATTGTATAAAGCTAAAAGAGAAACAGACACAATGAAACACATGGCGAGACACCTGGTTATTATCTAAAATAATTTTGAGATGCAAGGAAATGGGGTTTCTGAACATTGGATATAAAAAAAATTCGTTATACACACGAAACCTGTTTAATCCAGGTCATACTGGACTCATTATTTTTAGTCTGGCGGAAACCCTGAATCATCATAAGTGTCAAAAACACCAATAACATTTACAATGGGAGAGAACATATCAGCAATGACACTGGGTAAGAACATATCAACAAGTACACTGAGAGTGAACACAACAATAACATTTAGACTGGAAGATAACACAGCATCAATACTTACGCTGGGAGTGAATCCGTTATCATCCTTATTCTCAGATTCCTTTTCAAAATTGCCGTCATTGTTCTCTTTTTCTTCATTTACTGCTTTGAAGCGTCCAGATTTAGTCTCATTTAAATGATTTGTCTGTTGTGGAAAATAGAAGATAAGAAATAATAGTGGTACATTTATATCCCCGACATGGCAAGAGATACACTAAGAGAAAATTGATGCAAGTAAGGACTACCTTTATAAAATGATATCAAAAACATGATATAACAATGGTGGTTAAAAAAGGTAGGCGAAGAATAAAAACATAAAGAGTGGGTTCAAAAACGCCACATAAGTTTATCCAAACAAGTGAGATCGAACAGACCCGTTCCTCGTTCAGATTACCGATTCATTACTGTAACTGGTAACTATGTTTAAGTATTATTAAAAACGTGAAGAATGGTGAGCACCATGACAGTCAAAATTGTTCAAAATGTGCCAGCGATACCTGACTGGGTGCTTTTAGACAAACTAAATCACACAGATTTGATCAACAAAGTTCCGGAAATAAAAAATAAAATATTAAATCGTGTGTGCATGCTCTTCTCAAATTTTGTTGTCCTGAGAAATGGGAATTTAACATTTTGCGTGGCCTTGTTAGATCTATTATTAGTGCCAATTTTTTGATGAGATGGAAAGGGAGATTCAAAACATAGATTGTTCTATATGTCTTTGAATTCCAAATTTTAGAAAACAATAAAATATATACAGAATGAGGAATATAAAGCAAAAGCAGCTTAAATTTCAAATCTGCAGATTTAAATGTCCATGTCCACTAGCATTGCTAGTTTAAAATCTCGAAATTTAGATAATATTTATTTCTAGAAGTGTACAGCTTTTCTAGCCAGTGGTAATGATTGTATTGCGAGGCGATATATAATTCAAATTGTGATTGTGATGAGTGTGTAATTTATGTATATTTTAAACCTTGAAATGGGAGGACGACTGAACTCGTTTCTGGTTCGACAATGCTTCATCTTCTTAGTCGGACTGTGTCGAGAAAAGTGCATTGTCATGAGTGTGATTGACAGATACCAACATTTTTACTGCTGTTATCTATTGGTGGCAACTTTGTTACATGACACTTGTAATTGGATTTCCTGTATTGATGTGCAATAACTGAACCTTCAGGTGTGATTGGAATGGATAAAACAGATCCCACCAAAGTGTATGTAGGCCCCTATTGTTTGCATGCAAACCTTATTCTCGATTATGTACTGGTGAGTGATTATGTTTGGGTGAATATAAGTATAAATTCACCATGCATTCACTGGAGCTGTATGATAAACATTATGCATAGTGACTCAACTCAGAACCTATATGTGAACTTTATTCCACAACCAACACATTTGTAAAACATTATCCAATTTCTCTTCATGCATTTGTCATCATTGGTTCTGCACATAAGTTCATTATCATCATTGTGTAAATATGTCACATCTATATGGATTACTGTACCATTAATTTTGCTTGGAATATTTTAGTCAGGAGTGTGAGATATGGCTTCTAAATGCTTAATAGCAATGCACAGTATAGCTCATGTCGCATTTGTATGGTCGCTGATGTTTTCGTGTTCTACATGTAGTTATTTAGGCACTCTGTTCTAAGATTTGTCACTCTCTGTATTTCCAGGTTGAAATAAACATTATACAACATTGGCGTAGCACATTTACTTGATGAACATAACAATTTCCTTTAATTATGAAGATGTAATTTGAGTGCATACTCACAAGAAGTTTGCTGTGTTTGGACAGTGATTCGATGACTTCGTCAACAACCCTGTCTGAGAGATGTGCTGCAACCGCCAAATTTATCTCACTGTAAAAAACAAAATGTCAGTGAAGCCTGATACTGTAGCTCAAGTATAGATTAAAGATAAGAAATGCAACGGGAATAAGAAAATGTACTATTTGAAATCAGACCAGTAGTTGGAAACCAAAATATGTGTAACTCTTACAGACTAATTATACTGATTGAGTCAACATAGATGCAATTGTTGTGCACAAATTTAGATCCACCCCTTTGTAGCACTCACCTAAGTTTGTTGTCAATTTCCGTCTGAACATCTTCCAAGACGATGGACGTGTATTGCTTCGGTAAGGCAGTTTTCTCACCACATCCTTCCCTCAAATCACTAAGCACTTCCTGTAAATGAATTAATTTATTAGTATTCATTTTATGAATTAGGTTTTGATGTTTAGCGAATCGCTAAAATGAAATTCTAGTCAAAACTAGAAAGCCAATTTCACCAAATGAATTGACTAAGATGAGCGAAATGGCAGTAAAAAATATAAAGCCAATTTCCTCATGTGAATTTTTGAAAATCAGTGGAATTGCAACAAATGTAATTGAATACACAATTACAAATAGTGGTAAGAGCCAATTTCCTCATGTGAATTTTTGAAAATCAGTGGAATTGCAACAAATGTAATTGAATACACAATTACAAATAGTGGTAAGAAGCAGTATAATTTTCTATATTATTTAGTGCTGGAGAAGTTTGTTGCTCCAGGACACTTAATGATACAATAATGCGCCAGCCAGTATATATCAAGACATTTATCAGGCTTAGATTGATTAAAGTTCAAAGACATCAGATGTTTTATGAACTTGAGTATTGTAGACAAATTTATATATCTGATTTGCATCCACATCGTACAAGTTAATAATACATGTAGGGTTATTTGCCATACCAAGGAATATCAACAATTAAAGTTGGATTTTGTGTATTGATCAAGTCTGAGTTTAGTGTGCCTGTCATTTGCAGAATGAGGTCCCCCGAGAGTGAATTTAGTGACGCTATCCCGCATAGTGGGCTAGCATCACCAAATTCACCCTCTGGGGACCTCATTCTGCTTAGGCCTCATCTTCAGGGTTTGCGCTGGCCCAAAATTCCCAGGTGCCAACACTGTTGCCAATTGCATTATTTTAAGAGCCACTTTATACTTTCTGTTGCCAATTTTTTTGGACCAGTATTTTTTGGTGCCACTTTTAAAAACACAGTACACATACCTTTGTGTTAGCTCGTGTTTCAGAATAAGATCTTTCTTCATGATACTACAACCAGATACGAACATATTTATAACATTCGCAGCACGGCATGTAGAACAGAACATAACATTTTTGTCACCATCGAATGATAGCCATTCGCGAGATATTTTCCACTCATTTAGGAATATTTGCTGTATGTCAGTTTGTGAAAGCTGAGTTACGAAGGACATATTTATGATAATTTATCTAACACCTACTATCAATACACAGCTTTCTAACGATGTAGACTTCAGGAAGCCCTTTGTTTGGCTAATGTTTGTCAAATTGGAGTCAATAGCCTTAGTGTTATTATCGAGTAGAAATTTGAAACCCTTTCACCCCAGCGATAAAATAAGTCGATCTGACATAAGCCACGAATCTATTATATGCTTCCAATTAGGACCCAATTAGCTATGTCGTGACTGGATATCGATGTGTGTTTTGTTTCCGACTGATTGACTGCAAGCTTTATTATATGCCCGATGGGTACCAATTGCCAAATGCCAAACATTTCTTTATTATCAAATTTCTATAGAAACTTCTTCACATAGATTCTATCTCTTTTTAAGTTTAGTTGCTCTATATCTTCAAATTGGCAGACAACACATTGCATAATCGAGGCTCCCAATGGGTGTACATCACAATATACACCATTTGGAAACTTCAATCCGAGTCTATGTCTCCCATAGCAGATGAGGCCATGCAGTATGAGGTCCCCAGAGGGTAAATTCACCCTCTGGGGACCTTATTCTGCAAATGACAGGCACATTAAACTCAAGCTTGATGCATAAACAAAGAGACAAATTTCTATGTTCAGTTACCTTATCTGAGAGTATAGCAGAACACTGCTCAGACGAACATTTAATCATTTCTTCAGTGTTTTTCTGGAATTAGAAGAAGAGTAAAGGAAATTAACCTTTTGATAAAGGAATATTGCTGATAAGTAAATATTTATTTCTCAATGATTCATTTGTAGATTTATTTGTAGCTTATAAATTAAACAAAACAAGCAGTTTGTAGAACAGTGTTATTTCTTGGACAATTTACCTGAAGATGAATTTGAGTTGTCTGCTCATAGTAGTGAACAACTCCTACAATTGATTAGTGGTCCATTCCGATGCATATTTTTATAACTGAAGTGGATAATACATTCAGTAGTTGAAGGTTAAAAAAGCATAAATAACTGTAATTCACCAGCCTGTATTAAACACATGATTTTATCCAAAGCTGAGAAAACTAAACTATAAATTGCAACCAATGTCTTACTGACCGAGTGGACTGTATTTGAGGTTACATTTTAGTTGATATTTTCCATTATTGTCCTTAAACAGATTTAAGCAATATTATGATACACCCATGCAGTCTTATTGCTTGGTCTTATGAGTAGTAGTTATTGACTGATCCACATAAAAACGGTATTTGCAATTAAAGGATCCAAACTTGAGATATCATCCGGAAACCGAAAAAGTGAGAAATTTTCTAAGTAAAAAAAAGTTTAAAAAAGGGAAATAGCTCCATAAAAGATCAAACCCAGAATTGCAGAGCACATGTGTTCTTGGTTGAGACACCTACATACCAAGTTTTAATCAAATCGGATGATCATTACTGGAGTTATAACTCCGGACGGACGGACACAGACGGACAGACGGACGGATGGAGCTGATTACAATAGTCCCCCGAAAATAAATTTTACGGGGGACAATTAATAGTCAATATATCAATCACAGAGATATGTTAAGAGTTCATGTATGTTGCAATTAATGCTCAATATGGATAAACATGTTGGTAAAAACATAGCAAAATAACTTTGAAAAATGTTTAAAAAAAATTTTTATACTTTTTTTGGTCATAATATAAATTTTTTAAATAAAACGTCCAACGCGGATCATTTATTTCAATGCAGCGGTGTCTGAGACTCACATAATTGTTTATATTTGGCCTTAAAGTTATCTATTGTGTTACCTGAATCTGCTTTTCAACTGTTTCCTTTAGCTTGTCAGCGAACTGACTGAGGAATTCATGGACTAAGTTGTTTTCACCCTGTTTACGAGATACCTCTTGCAGTCGAGGAAGAAGCTGAAGAGAGATTAAATCATATAGTTTACAGCCTCATACATTCTCAGTGACTAAGACTCTAGGATTTAAATCATTAGCCTTATACATTCTCAGTGACTGAGCATACAAGACGTTGGTAAGATCGAAACTCGACTATGCTGCTGAGGTATGGGATCCGTTCCTGCGAAAAGACATCGATGCAATTGAACAGATCCAGAAAAGAGCAGCCAGATTCATCACAAATGACTGGAAATCCAGAGAAGAAGGAAAGAACATCTAGGACTCCACCCGCTCCAAGATAGAAGACGCACCCAGAGGTTGACACTCTTCCGTAAAATTGTTGACGGCAAGTTACCATCTGTCACAACCCATGACATATTAATCGATAGAAAAGTGGGCCGAAAGATCGTTGCTAAACATTTTTAGGGTTACCAGTCACAAAATATTGTGCAAAATTATGAGTGTAATAACTCTAAACCCTCCAAGCTGATCAATGCCGACACTAAAGAACTGGAACATTCATTCTTCCCAAAAACTATTCTAGAATGGAATCAGCTTGAGGAAAGTGCATGTGCCTCAACGCTGGAGACAACATCATCCAGCAGTCAAACACCATCATATTGATCCAGCCCCATCATACTTATATCCGGAAGGATCCTACGCTGAACCTAATACAGATACTAATACAGAGGTCTCCAGAGGGTGAATTTAGTGATGCTATTCCGCATAGCAAGTTAGCATCACCAAATACACCCTCTGGGGACCTAATTCCGCTCAGGCCTCATCTTCTCTGGAAAGTTTCTTTATTATAAAATTTCTATAGAAACTTCTTCACATACATTCTAATTCTTTTTAATTTAGTTTCTCTATATCCCCAAATTGGCAGACAACAAAATTTCATAATCGAGCTTCGCAATGGGTGTACATCACAATATTCACCATTTGGGAACTTCAATCTGAGTTAGTGAATGTCTCCCATAGCAGATAAGGCCATGCAGAATGAGGTCCCCAGAGGGTGGAATTGATGCTAGCCCACTATGCAGGATAGTTTCACTAAGTTCAGCCTCTGGGGACCTCATTCTGCAAATGACAGGCACAATAAACTCAGGGTTGCAATTGATCTTGCGAAAAAATTCTTTATTCCAAAATATCCCTATTCTATGGTCACGCAGATGGATTGTGGACTAACATATAATTTACTGATTATTAATAAGCCATCACACAATAATTATTCCCATACATGAACTCGAGCTGTGGAACTTTAATGCATGGCTTGTTCATTGGTTGGTTGCAATCACTTTATGTGACATTGCAGGCACCAAATTGTTTTCATATTGTATAGTTGCAACTAGCAACACGCGATACAAGAATATCATTGAAATGGGAGCTAAATATTCCTTTAAAGATGCATAATCTGAATTAACGCTCCCAAATGACTATTTATTTAGCTTTGTGGGTAAAAAATATTTCATTTGAGTCGAGGAACCTACCCACCAAAGCTCCAAGTGATCAGATATAAATTTTAGAAATTGGTTATTTCTCGAAATATGTACTTATTTGTGGCCTGGAACAAATTTGTCAACGCGACAGACAAAATTGTGGATAAAGATGGATAACTCTAAAATCAAGTGGTAATATTGCCAAATGTTTTGATAATCAAGTGATAATAAGGATATATTTTGTTGAACAACATGTTGATAAATAACACATTTTTGGGAAATTTAATACCATAGTTGACAGTGGTTAGCATTATAATGTTGTAATCAATCGATTCTGATAACTAAAGCGTAGTTTGAAGAAATGTTTTTGTTGTTGTAACTTGATGATCAAATTGAGTACCATTAATCTGTCAATTGGGTGTGAATGTATGCTGATTTTGTTGCATTCCATGCAGTATGTTTTAGCGTTCCAAAACATAAAAATGTCAGACCAACTTTCATCCATACTCCATGAAACGAAAGCAAATCAAGATCTATTTCTTAAGAAGATGGACACCATGACGATATCTCCTATTTACATAATCAAGATATTCAGCTTTAAAATCTAAGATGTCTACAAACCTGTTTTGATGTATCAGCGTCTTTAACAATGTCTGTCGCTGACTTGATATCAGAATTGAATTCATCACATGGACCTGCTTTGAGTTTATTTACTGTGTCTTGGACCTGTACCACCAGTCTGTCCACCATCTTAGATTAAAGAAAAAACATTTCAAGATATGAAATAAATATAGATGAGCAGGTGGCTTCCTGTTACTAACTTGCCCGTAATGTAAGCTGGATCCATTAAATTTTAATCTTCAAACCCAAATTAATAATTCATATATTAACCGCTGCTAAATGACGTTACGATGTTGTGTGCTGGGTTGTTGACGTTATTGCCATTTTCCAGTGGAAAAATATAATGGAAGTATCACAAGAACCATAATCTGACTCAGTTGAAAGGCTATTATCATTCACAATTGTGGAACATCATAAACTGTTTGAAACTTCAAGATAGTTATTCCGATGCACCAATCTTTGAGTTCTAGTTATGAATACTGGCCTACTGCCAGTGTGCTGAAGTAGGTCTGTAGTACCTTCAGACCGTCCGTAGTACCTTCAGACCGTATAGCACATGACATGCAATATTACATCTGTAATAGTTACGGACGTCATTGCAGTGAAGAGGTTAAAGTGGCACATAACCATCATTCCTCAAATTAAACCTTGTAACTACTCACTTTTGTAAAATTTTGAGGATCAAAATAAGTTGATAAATACATGAAATGCTCACATAATCACTCAGAAAGACTTATTATGCCTTATAAACGTTCGCATGCTATTATTTTTTAATTGTTTCAGCCCTGGTGATCTATGGTATTGTTTCAGCCCTGGTGATCTATGGTATTGTTACAGCCCTGGTGATCTATGGTATTGTTACAGCCCTGGTGATCTATGGTATTGTTACAGCCCTGGTGATCTATGGTATTGTTACAGCCCTGGTGATCTATGGTATTGTTTCAGCCCTGGTGATCTATGGTATTGTTTCAGCCCTGGTGATCTATGGTATTGTTTCAGCCCTGGTGATCTATGTGTAAATCAGGCCAAGCTTGATGTTCTTGACATTATTATCAGTTGGGAAATGTCATAATGTTAATCCTTTGTTGGAAGAGTGAAAATAAACAGGTTGTTGTCAGGGATGGGGTAATGGTAATGCGTAATGGAAATGCATTGTAATGCATTACATTTTCTCTAGTAATGCCAATTAATGTGTAATGCAGTCCATTTTGCATTACATGTAATGCAAAAGAATGCATCACTTCACAAAACAGACATGTAATTCAATTACATTTGCATTACTTTTTGCATTACATATACTTGTTGTCAATTATATAGAATCCGATAAGCTTTATTTGGGCATTCAACTTTTAAATAGCGAACATTAATTGGCATAGTATTTGGAGCAGTGTCCTGGTCTTATATGATATAGAATAATAGGAGTGGACTTAAGGGGGAGATGGTAAACTTTCTAACAAAGAAATTGTTGTTGGTCAATTGAATTGTAGTAAGGTTATCTCTGTACCTGTATTGAATTGTAGTAAGGTTATCTGCGTACCTGCTGAGTAGAACTGATGAGGAAACCCTGCTGTAACCTGTATGCTTGATCCGACTCAAACTTCCTTGGACTATGATTGCGCTGTAAGATCGCTTCAATCTGAAATATCAAAACTCAAAATTTAAGGGTCAGGGGATCAAACTGGAAAAAAGTTTGTGTCCATCTAAAATTTACAATTAATTGTACATAAGTTAACCCATCTGTATAAGATGCAGAAAAAACATTGTAGATGGCAAACAAGAGATTTACCTTGAAAATTTCACTGCAAGATTTCTTGTTCCCTGATTCACTGTAAACATGTGCTTGAACTAAATTTTCAAATAATAATCAAATTTGCTATTCTTCCACGAAAATTATTACCCATTCAGTAAATAATAGCAATGATAAGGTATATGAATCCAAAAAGTTATAATTGCTTCTAAAAAATAATTTCCAGTTGCCTATTCTCATGGTAAACATGTGGTTCTGTCATGTCAAGTGAGGCCCCCCTCAATGGGCCCTCATCCTTAGCCCTTTCAACACTGGCTACCTGCACCAATAGGGCCCTATAACATGAGCTCCCATGATGTTTTCCACTATATTATAAACATCTATATGCCTGATGTTAGTTAGTAATATTGTAAATTCACAATCTACCTGAAACTCCATATGGATGTTCCTGGTACAGCTGTGATCATTATAAGATAGGTAAGTATCATCAAGTGATCACAGTGTAACAACTGCTAGGCAACTACCTGGTATTCAAAGGAACTGACAATATTGCTTACGACATTGAAATTTTGATTCAATAAGTGTATTGTTATTGTAGGTGGTCAGTCATCAAAATCATGCATATTATTAGTTTAAAACACTTTTTTAAATCAACAATGTGACTTTAGGGTAAGTAATGATAATCATCAATCATGTTTTGATACAAAAGCTCGGTGCAACTGGTGTCTAAAATGACAAATCAGCAAAAAATCTGTGTAGAAAAGTTTTCATATCATAACCATGCCCCATCTGCGTAATAAATGCCAAGATGGGCGATTAACATGTGAAAATTTACCATATAAGTAGTTAATAGTATTCCAATATAATTCACATAAAATAGAGTTAAAACAACATTTCAAAATTTAAAAACTGCCACGTTGTCATTTAGTCACCTCCAGTGATGCCAAGATTGCCTATTAGTCACTCTCGCAACACGGAAGTAAACAGGAACCACTGATGGAACTTCAATGTATGACGACAATAAAACAATGTCAATATCCCAGATTTTCACTGAAAGCTCTTCTCACTCAATTCCAGTACCTCTCTGGAATCTAATCAAGGTTTCCATATGTTTGCATTACAGCTTGAAAGGGTTAATATTGGTTTCCAGTTGAAAAAACAATCCAGGTTTAATATGTGAATGCTGGAACAGTGCCCAGTTAATAGTCGACCATATGGAACCTAATATGCTCTCTGGGTTTGGAATGCTGTCTTCTATAAATGTTTACAACTAAAATCTAATTACACATAATTCATACTGAGTTGTCACTTTGCATTGACAAAATCCATTACTGGCTAGCTAATATATATATATATATCTTTAATTCCTCCATATAAATGAAGATATGATATACACATGTAATACAAGAACATACAAAAACAATAGAACATAGGAACGAGAACATAACATATATACATGTACACACTTTATGTGTGTGCAAAGCAAAACGAATATAGATGGAAACAGATCGGCCGGGCACACGAACAAGACAGAGAGAGATAGAGAGAGAGAGAGAGAGCGCCGGATACAGATAGAGACAGTATGGGAAAATAGAATGAAATGAGTTAAGTTAGAGAAAAGTGGGGAGAAACAGAGAGGGGTTAATTGAAGCTAGATAATCCTAAATTCATGGAGAACTGTAGCACCCAGCCGACCACACGACCAGATGTTCGCTCACATCACAGTTGTCAGACACCGTTGTTGGACATTACAAACAAATAGTAGACCCAACACAACACCATTGTATATAAGAGGGCTACCAATTATTTATATTTACCAACAATGGTGACTTTCTTCTCCCACTGACTACATGCATATAAGTGACAAACAATTATGACGCCAATGACGAACGATGGTTCCATTCGCACCACAGCGCCCTAGTCGCCTTCAAGAAGTATCTCAATATGGTTTGAGGTGGAATGCATGCAATGTCCAAAAGTTCAATAGGCAAATAGCCTAGAAAGAGGGCAATAAGTCTCTGCTGATCAAAAGACTCCACAAGTTGAAATGCCACTAAAGGCAACATATCTATAAAGTGATACCAAAAATGATTACGCGACGCTGCAAGTTCTGGGCAAACCGCTATAATGTGTTGCGGTAGGTCTATATAACTTCGCGCACATAACAGGCACTGAGTTTCGCCAGCAAAATTTCGGTAACACAGTAGCTGTGTCGCGATGAAAAATGACTCCTTCTCATCTGGGTACTTTTGGCAGACTTTCCATAAAAACGACAATTCTGGACTGCTGTGAACCAAACGAAATCTATCAAAGGTGGGTTCCGTGCGCACCCTGTGAGACCATTCAGATTTCCAAACATGACTGCCCTGTTTCGATAGGGTTTTCCAAACTGTTTTCTCTGGAAACAGAGCTGTTGATATGTATTGAGACATATAGGAGGACAAACTCCAGTTATCAAGAATACTGGATAGGTCCTGAAAAAACACATTCTTCGATGCAGTGTTGGATTCATATGAAAAGCTCAGTAATCTGATAATAAATACATCTTTAACAGTTTTTTTAGACTCGAGTAAACAAAATGACGAAAACAAGGACACTTTTCTACAATTAATGAATGTGATTAAAGGAGGAATACCAAGCAGACCCAAGACCATGTCTGTGCTAGTCCTAGTTTTGAGGCCTTGTATAAGTTTGAGGCACATACGATGTGCTTTCTCTAGTTGAACAGTGTCCGATTGAGAGAGACCACACAAAAATTCACTACCGTATAAGCCTCGCGGTAAGACCACGGACTTGTAAATCTTGAGAGAGCTCGCTGGGGTAATACCGCCTGCATGCAGGCCAGCATTAGCCAAAGAGAAGAAAGCATTCTTCGTTTTTGTACAAATATTGTCAACAAGTTTTGAGCGAAAATTATATTTCTCAAGCGGAATACCTAAATGAGTAACACTGTCGGTTTCTGTTAGGCCATGAGAAGACATGTGCCAGTTCTTATGACGTTTAAGTGCTGCGTTAGCACTTTCATTGAAAACAATGACATGGGTTTTGTTTGTGTTGTATCTATAACGCCATTTCAAGCTATATTCGACACATATATCGACAAGAGACTGAAGTCCATATGCAGTTAAAGAGAAAAGTGCCATGTCATCGGCATGCGTTGGACATGTGCAATTTGCACCTTGCATCGAAAGGCCATATCCCGATGACTTTAGATTTGACAAAAGATCATTGATATATATAATATAAAAGAGGGGAGATAATGTACCTCCTTGCCTTGTTCCTTGCAGCATTGGGATCCACCTAGAGCAACCACCTTGGTATTTAATGCAGCAGCTGATATTGTTCAACAAGTGGTAAAATAGCCTCCAAATTTTTCCCTGTAATTGCCTCTTATGCAGTTTATACAATAAACCGTTTATCCAAACACTATCGAAAGCTTTCCATACATCCAAGAAACAGGCAAACAGTTTGCTCTGTCTCTCGGATGTATACGCTATACTTTCTGTTACAAGAAAAGAAGACATGTTGCAACTTATGCCCCGCTGGAACCCATTCTGCAAGGAATCAACTTCAATTGCAAAGGCAGTATACTTCTCCATTCTCGATAATAAAAGTTTCTCAAAAAGTTTATATATTGCTGGTAGCAGAGTAATTGCTCTGTAGCTATCAAAGGAATCTTTTGGTTTAGGATGTCCCTTATATAGAGATATTATACAACCACGCTTAGCACCAAGTGGTATATGTTCAAATTGGAAGAAATAGTTGTACAAGGTAGCAATGCAGCGGGCAAGAGCCTCACCACCAAAAATAATATGCTCATAATTTACACCATCTGTACCAGCTGCTTTGTTGAGGTTTAAAGTGCGACAAAGAGATGTGATTTCCTTCATATTAGTTGGAAAAGTTAACAATCCGTCTAATGGGCATGTTGAATTTTTCATCGATTCGGTCTCTACAAATTGGTTGACATGGTTAAAATGTGATTCGTCAAACTTGGGATCCGTTAGCGGTGTGGAAAAAATGTTATAATAGTACTCAGCCCAAGCTTCAAGAATATCTGGGGTTTCTCGTACTATCGAATTTTGAAAGGAGAAGTGTGTGCTACCAAGTGTCCCTAATGATTTGCGTTTCGCGTTGAAGAGTCTGAAGAAAGTATCTTGATCACACTCAGCGCTTTTATCTATGTCATCGTTAAAAGAGCGAAGAAAATTAGTTGATGCCCTCCGGTATTCGCGCCTGAAAGAGCATTTGGCATCTTTATAACAGCGATATAAACCAGTTGCATCATTAATTGGCCTACCAACCGAAATCCAAACAGATCTGTGATATCGCATACTCTTGTGAAGTAAGCTTAATTCTTTCGACCAGTAAGGTTTAAGAAACTTCTTAAAACGTTTCTTTGGGATATTATTCTGAGCAGAAACTGTGATAGAGTTAACTATGTTTTCATAAAATGTATCCAACTCAGATTTGTTATTTACGTCATCGCGTGGTAACGATGTAGCTAAATCTGACTGATACGACAATTGCATTACAGTGTCTAGCTTAAACTTCTTCCAACTGAACTTACATGTACTATGGCTTGGAATTGTACTACTTCGAGGTGTATATGTATAGTCATCGTACTTCATCATGACGTAAATGGGCCTATGGTTGGACACATTGATTGCATCATCATCCAGAATTTCGCAATGAAAAATAAGATCAGTGTCGTCTTTGTTGACGACAATGTGATCGATCACTGAACCAGGATAACCCATGGCAGGAACGTGTGTTGCAGGTATATTCAGGGGAAAAGACACGACATTGACAGAGATAAACTTATTGTCTAAAAACTTCTTAAATGATTTGGCACGCGCATCATCACGCTGAAGGCTTGCATTGAAGTCGCCCATAAAAACCACTTTGCCGAGAACACTATATGTATCGCGGAGGTCAATCAACTTCTGGATGTACTCCCGGAAAAATGCAACAGTATAGTTCGTAGACGGAAGATAAACTTGGAATATGAAAATATATCTCCTTCCTATGTTTACTTGTATGCCGATAATGCGATCATCATTTATATCAAGAGGGGTTACTCTGCTCCCGAGCCTATCGCGATTCCACATGAGGCATACGCCACCAGAGTAACGCCCGCGTTTCCAAGGGAGGCGTTGAGAAAAATCGCTAACAGCAAAAAAGTCATATTTTGAGTTAATGTGGCGAAAGTAAGGTAAATCTGCATCACATAACCAATGCTCGCTGATGCCACAGATATCCAGGTTCAGTTTGTCAAGAAAATTACTGAGATAACACGCAGACGAAAGAATACCAGTCGCGTTCCATGTGCCAAAGGAAAGCATTTTGTGGATCAAGATACTTTGCACCAGTGGAAAATCATACATTTGAGCCACCGCAGGAACCTCATCCTTCTTTGATAAATACTGAAAATGTGAGACACAGAATAATAGCGACAAAATACATATCAAATACATTAACCAAGTAACAATTCTGCACTTATTTGCCTTCATGTCTCGCTGAGGAATGCGAAACTGTTAAAAGAGAGATAACCCCATTCTGTAAATGAGTTAACTAGAGTACTGTCCCTTTTGTGTTGTAGATTTATAAACTTTGTGTTCGACCCACTCTTTACATTGAACGTCGTTGGGCCAAAAGTGAGGTTCCAGAACGTCACCTACGTTATCTACACACACATTGATTCTTGCCGATGTGTAACTAGAACGTCGTGTCCTGAAAATTCTGATGATGGTGTACGGAATGTCATACTTTTCCAAATAGGAATTCAAAACATTAGCATCACAATTTAATGGCAGGTTAGTAACAAAGAGACGAGCTGTCTTCATGGGATTATCATGTTTTTGATGCATAAATTTCCGATAGCGTTGATTATGAGAATAATGAGAACGATCACTGCTGTCAGATGCACGTCGTCGTCGATCAAAGTTTTCCTCAGGTTTACTTGTATTGGTGTGGCGATATTTTGTGGCAGCACCCCTTGATTCACCAGGGGAATCTTCAACAGTGATGTCTTCCAAGTACGATTCCTTACGATAAGCTGTCTGAGAGGCTGTTTCCTTTACCGAGATAGGCGATGATTTCGGGGATTGCCGAGAAGTAGGTGATTTCCCATCAAAAGTGTTGTTTGCAGAGGAGTCACAAAATTTCAAGATGCCACGGGATATGTCAGATTGACATTGGTTTATATACAACAAAGACTTTTGTAGCGAGTCAGCGAATTCACTCATTTTATTAAATGTTTTTGTACTTAAAACATCGACGGCCTTTTCCGTGAATTTTAGAAATTCCTTTGTTGCTTCCTGTGTAGCTCTATCCGTAGGTGTTAGTTTTTTCTTCATTGTGTCACTGAGTGAAGCAATCGATCCAGATTGGCTAGCTATTTTCCTGTCTAACTCATTACACCTTAGCTCAAGCTCTGTTACATCCTTGGATACATGTTTGTTATCACGTTTATTGCACATTTTAAAATCGGTCAAATCAGATGAAATTCCATTTGCGAATCTATAATGTTCATCATATATTTCAAAAATGTTATTGACTTTGGTTTCAAGAGTATCCACGCGCGTCACGAGAGCAGGGATCGACGAGACTGTTGATAACTTATTTTCTATGGAAACTAAACGTGACTCAAAGTTAGTAATCATTCCTCTAAGAAGTGGAAGCTCGCGCAGTGCAGCCTGAGTCGTGGAGATTTGATCTTCCTTCATCAGTAATATATCCTTCTGAATTTCAAGTAGAGATGAAGCCAAAGATGGCATTTGTGAGGAGTTAATGCTGACTGGAGTGTCAGTCTGCGATGCTGAAAAGTTTGATGGATTGTGGCGTGATTTGCTTTTACTGATCATTTCTGATAAAACTTCGGAGTCACCATCCACCAAGAAACATACTAGATAATAAATGTCGGATGCAAGTTTAGACGACACTGATTTAGCGGAAACTTGAGTTGATTTGATTCTTTTCTTAAGGAGGGAATCGACATCAAGTGAGAAAAACGAACACTTTTTGACTTCAATAAATATAAAGTGTCTCATACGTTCTAGAGATTCCTCGTCTGGAATTGTATTCAAAATGGTGTCCACGATTTCCTCCCTGGGAAGACAGTGTGAGGCATTTTTAACTCGGGCCAAAATTTGTAGCGCCACATATTCATCATATGTGCTTATTGACTCTGATGAGAAATCTATACATCTCAGCTCTTTATCAAGCGAGTCTAACAGTTTTGACAGTTCATATATGCTTGTACATTTGTTATCCTTATGATCGTTTGGCGATGTTTGGAAATTGCTGTCAGCACCAGGGGTAGAGTTTTCAAGTTGAGTCATATTAATATCAGGGTTATTCAAAAGATCCATCGAGGAAGTGATAAGACCATCCATTATTGACAACAAAGCACTTAGGTGAAAACTGCAATCAGTTGTCACAATGTGTTGTTGATATCTTCACGCTGGAGTAATTACGTTAAACGGTTAGTCGACACTCGGCCAATGACCGTTGGTCAACGCCGATATGGAATGTTTGTGCGTCGCTCATCACGCTCCTATGAAGTTTGTGCGCGTTTCAGCTAAACTGGGATAGTTCTGAAAATATTGGGCTGAAGTTTCCACACAGAGAGTCATGGCAGTGTTTCCAAAAGTCCGTCCCAATTTTTTTACATCAATCCCGGCTGGGAATAACAAAATTTCAAAGAGAATGCAAACATGTCCTATTACAAGTGAAATGTTCAAAATTTAAAGAATATAAACGAACGGTGATTTTGCAGATACTTCACCACTCATGTCCATGCCATCATTACTGAAGCTCATGTCATCTAGCGGTGAAAAAGAGGCATCTTGCACAATCGACTTGAGCGAGTGTCCAGCCGATCTTGAGTCCTAAATGGTTCAGTTGTCCATAACAATAATTATAGCATAACTGGTGTGCAGTCTAAAATTAATAACATTCATTTCTTAACCCTTTCATGACGGGAGCTGCACTGACGAAACATTAAAGACCCTGTGCCATTGCATTCTCTTTTATATGTTTGTCGACAAAAGGTCACCTCGCATATATAAGAGAATGCATTGGCCTTAACAATTTTTTATCAATTTTTTTTTACATTATTTAACAATTTTTATCATTTTTTCTTACATAGTTTAAAATTTTAAATCATTTTTAACAAGTTATTCTTACATTCTAAAACAATTTTTATCATTTGTTTCTTATATTCTTTAACAATTTTATCATTTTTTATCATTATTTCTTACATTCTTTAAAATGTTATCATTTTTTATCATTTTATCTTACATTGTTTATCAATTTTTTAAAAATTTCTTACATTTTTTAACAATTTTTATCATTTTTTATCATTATTTCTTACATTCTTTAACAATGATTTATCATTTTTTCTCCATATTTTCTTACATTTTTTAACAATTATAAAAAATAACATAAAATTAGTTAGCCCAATGCATAGGTCAACTCGCGTATATCAGAGAATGTATTGGCACAGGGTTTTCACAAAAAATCAGGAAGCTCCAGTAATGCAAGTGTTAAGATCTGTGGTATATCTGGTGACCGACATAAATACTCATAATATACGGATACAAAATTCAAAAATTCCCCTATTAAAAACGGACTGAACTCTGGTAACAAGAGCGACAGAGAAACCCTGGGAGGGAGCTCAGCGTTCAGTGGGCAAGATACTTCTAGGAGATATATATTTTACTTATTTTGGAAAATATTGTATCTCCGTCAAAAGTATCTTGCCCACTGAACTATATGGTGAAGAATAGAATTTTCTAACAGGTGGAGGCCACGAGGAAACAAAAACACCGCTATGCATCTGAATCAAAGAACTGGATTGACCTGATAACCTACAATATATACATATACATGCACAGACATGTAGATATATATGTATATACATATATATATATATATATACACATGCACAATAGGACCATAAGCCAATGTAATATTACATCCTAAAACTAATACCTGTCAGCAAGCTCAAACGAACAAAAAGTGGCCACTTAAGAGTTTTAAGACCCCTGCAAGTAAAGTAAATAGCTTCAGAAGACATGGAGACGGAGACGACATTCGCATCGGAACTTAGGGCTAATAATGTATCAGCCGAGTACTTGCCGGAAAAGGTACGGGTAACACCCCCCCCCCCCCCCCCCCCCCCCCCCGAAAGGGGAGAAGCATCCATGTTCTAAGGAAATGGAAATAGAAAAATACCCGTTGACAAGAAATCCCCAGCCGGGTATTACCTAACAGGCTAACCCAGGCAGCAAAAGCCGCAAGTTATAAAGAAGACCCCCTTTAAAAACAATAGAACCAACCCCCGAACCAAATCTTGAGTGGGTTGGGCCATGTCCCAGTACACGATGAGAGCCCGATGAAAAAACAGCTGCAAGCTCCCAAAAAAGGGCCCGACACCCACTAATTGGTGACATGCCATGTCGATAAGGATGAGGTATCATTGACCAATAGTCTGACCGGGAAGCGAATGGGTATTACACGGACATACGTTGCAAGGCTCAGGCCGTATGCAGAACAGGGCTCAGAATTGGAGTTTCACAGCAGAAAACTTAGTTTGAAGCCTGGAGTTCGAGATATCACCGACTAAGATGCAATAAGCCATGGCATTTTCCCCTGATGACGTTCCCAAATGTGGAAATGCCCACCAACACAGTTAAACCCAACTGACCAATCACAGGCTACTGAATCCATGACAGAAAGGCAGCCAGGAACCGAAATTCCAATGTCATTAAGGTGGAAATCCACAAAAACAAAATTGTACTAACGATGCATCAGGATTGTGGCACAAGCCCAAAACCAGCGGAAACCGACAGCAGGTAGGTAATGAAAACCAGATCAAGGGCCACCGCGCCCCAACTGTTCGAGCTCTGCTGACTGGTCCCCGACGAGTCGATGGTGCAAGGTATCCCTTCCGGTAAGGATGGGGTGCCCCTCCAATGGGACCCTGTTCCGGAGACATCCATCGCCCGAAGTGCGAATCGAGAGGGCGGATCATATGATCTGGCATCCGACACCCCAATGCTAGTGAATCTCGCACGAGGAGAAGCATCTGGCAAGAATCTTCATCCGGCTTTATGAAGTGTGCCCAACACGATTCATATGCTGCCCCTTAGGTGCAACATTATCCTGCATTGGCAATCGCTGAGGTCTTAGTATATTAAATGAGCACTAGGCGAATCAAGCACTATCAGGGAAAACAAAACCATTATGTACCGACAACCGAGCCCATAAGAAGAATGACGTATTAGACGCAAAGGCCGATATCACAGAAGCCATTTCGTTCTTCTTTTCCACGCTAATACGCCGTGTCGCCCATTAAGCCCGAGCGGGGTGCTGAACTAGACCTCATGTCAACAGCGTTCTGAAATTGAGCATATGTCGAACCATGGTTATTGGGCAAACATACCTGTAGGTGGTGTCCTTATTAAAGTGAGATGAAACGGATGAGCAAACAGAAACGAAGAATTAATCCGACTCAGTTAATCCACAGCTCCAACGCACCCAATGTCATTCGTATCTATTACGGAAACACAGCGAGGTCGGAGATAAAGCATGTATGCTTGTTTATCTCAGATTCTTGCATCCCAAATCGAGATGTAAATATTTACCCTTTCGAGTACCCGAACCAGTCCAGAACCCGTCTTAAAAGTCAGGAAAATGAAAGGGCGAGAGTCATATACTAATCTAGTGATATGAATGGCTATAGACATTCTCCAGCAAAGACTGTGACCACGAAAGAGCTGGATGGAACACGGAAAGAAGCAACAACTTATAAAGCAAGAAGTTGAACACATCCCAAACCGAGAACAGTAAAATGGTTGAATACCTCTCAGGATGGTCGAACCCAGGTCGCCAAGTGTGCAGTCCGATGGCATAACCACCCAGCTCTGACGACGTTAGTGCAGGGTACAAATTGACCGGCATCACAGGGCAAGTTGCTACCCAAATGCGAACAAAAGCCATGCAACTTGGATCCTATTTCCTCATTTGACTGTCCCAGGGTACGCCAACCGTCGTCCCGAGTATCCGACTTGGAGTCCCTGTCGATAGTCCAGAAAACCCACCAAATGCGGCCAATGGGTTCGATGGGTAGCCCCAGCCCGCGACCTGTTTGGTGGGACTATCGTCCTGAGCGCTAATTACGCTAATTATGAAGGGAACACTATACATAGACAAGTGACAGTGTCCTGGTCGTAAAGGTTTCTATCTCTTCCTTGGAACCCTCGAAACAAGGGAAAGCACTCTGATGTTCTGTTAAATTGTAACTGATTGTAGAACAATGCTATCAAATCATGTCGATCTGAGGTTATTTGCTAATCAAAATTCGACATTAATTTTCTTCCTGCGCTTGGCTGCATCAGAGAACACTGAACAACTAACTGAGCTCCCTCGTAAGCGCATGTAAAGGTGACTCGAAAGGAATGTCGAAAGCCCTTTCACCTCGTGCTGGAGCGACTGCTCGATCTGATCCCGATCTCCATCCGTCGATGGGGTGTTAACAGCACAATACACCACGACAAGCTTCATTTCTAATTGCATGTGAGGTCTGGTCATTGGGGACACCGGAGGAATGTCCAGAGCCTGTACATCTCGGGGATGGAGCAGCAGCTCGACTGATCTCGATATCCAACCGACCGAACTGGCGATGGGAGGTTAGTAGGTACCAGTTCCCAAGCAAGCTTCCTGCTATAATGGCGTCAGGGAATAAGATCTTTTGTTTTCATTTAAAATCAAACCCGAAGTTACTGGCAGCTGTTGGCCAGAATGCGACCAGTAACCTGTCTGCCAAGCCCCCCGGAAGTGGTGGCTTATAATAAGGAGGAAACAAGCATGTGAACTGTGATCCCATTCCAAGCCCAGCTGGGGCAGAAGGCATGGAGGATAAACTTTCAGGTGCCAAATAATAGTGTAAACGTAATAATTTTTTAGAGAAAATGTCTCCTAATTTGAATTGAGACAAAGTAAAATGGCCATTCTAATAGTAATTTTAGCCCAAATTCCCACACACTATTATCATAAGGCACCGGAGAGCATGGTCAGGGTGTAACCCTCAGCCACGCTGACCCTGAGATGACAACTTGTAGCGATGGACGGCGTGTGTCGAGTGTTAGTATAGCTGAATCACAGCCGTCCTGGGCACGCCAATCGCCAACGGTCGACCCGAGGAAGCAGATTGACGTCCCGTTCGATAGTCCAGGGAGCGCACCAACTGTGACTAATGGGTTCGATGGGTAGCCCCAACCCGCACCCTGTTTGGTGTGACTATCGCCCCGAGTGCTAATTACGCCAATTAGAGGAACACGATATATCGGCAAGCGTCAGTGTCCTAGGGGAAGCAACTCGTGGGAGCTACGGGTTCGATGGGTAGCCCCAACCCGCGTCCTGTGTGGTGTGACTATCGCTCCGAGTGCTAATTACGCCAATTAGAGGAATCCTATATATCGACTTTCGTTCTCTACTCTTGGGACCTCGAAACGAGGGAAGCGACTTCAAGGGGAGCTACGGGGAAGGCGATTCATGAACCTGGTCTTACCTCGATTAGCAGTCCTGTGAAAGTAATTAATGTGATTGCGAACAATCACAAATACACCTGTTGTGTTATGTTACCATGTGGCAACCATGGCAGTAACGGCCCCATTGTTAATCATCCAGGGTGAAAAAGGTTCAAATTGACATTCGGGATTTTACAATCCTATCAGCCTATTTCACAAGCGTTTAAACACTGCTTTTTCCGTCAGTTGTACACCAGACGATGATTGTCAACGTATAAAGAAAGCCGTCAAACGAAAAAATGAACTCGAAAATAAGTCACCTAATTTTGTGATACCTTTAACCACCGTCAACGCACGTGGTAACTTAAATAACACGTCACCTGTGTGCCATAGATTTGTTAAAAAGAAAACGATCAGCGTCTTTAGTCATATCCAATGGTGCCTCGAATGTTCTGCCTTTAATAGGCCAGAAACGTTGCATATTGTCTGCATAGACAACGGATATTAAATCATTGACCGATTAAAATTATGGAAGACAAAGTCGGTTAAAACGAAACGAGTCATCCGATTCCGATATTATTATATTCGGAACAAACCGTCGTAATCTTTATGTGAATTGTACATAATTTTCAACTATAAGCAAAGAAATTATGTTGTTTGTATAATTCAAAAACAAAATTGTTTTTGCTATACAAAAAACTGCAACTTAGCTTGGAGTGACGTCCGTCCCAGGCAGGAGGGATAAAAAATATGGCGAATACTTCACTACGTGTCAGAAATCACGTGATTACACGTGTCATGAACATGACAGAGGATATGTACCATAGAACTTTCGTACCGTTTTTTCACTCAGAGAGTTAACCCCTCCTACTTGGGATAATATACCATATAGTTCAGTGGGCAAGATACTTTTGACGGAGATATCAAAATAATCGTTAAATTAAGTCAACAATGACAATAACTCCAGTTAAAATAGGCGGACGGAACTCAAATTCGAACTTGGCCTGTCTTTTCATATGAGTAATCCATATACTTAATTTGAAAACAATCAGATGACTAAAACTAAAGTTATCACCCGGAAACCAAAATAATCGGCAAATTCTAAATCAACAAGGACCATAACTCGGCAAAAAATGGGCGGATTCAATCCAAATTCAAACTTGACCTGTATTTTCATGTGGCTAATCTACATACAAAATTTGAAAACAGTCAAACAACTAAAACTAAAGTTATCATTAGGAAACCAAAATAATTTACAATAAATTTTCTTTCGGACACAAAATTCACAAATTTCCAAGTCAAACAAGGGCTGAAACTCTGGTAATGGACGAAACCTGTAGTATATAGCTATGCTTTCCCCAACATGTGCTATTATTTTGCCACAGTACAACGAAATCCGATAATTAACACCTGAGTTACAAGCTGAAAAGTTTGGAACTTCGTATGAACACAAATTTCAGCCAGAGCTGTGGGGGGGGGGGGGGGGGGGGGGGGGATTCAACCAACAGTGTCCAAGTCAGTACAATTGAGCATTGTGGGTAGCATAGCAATGACTTAAAAAGTCATGTTAACAGGGTTATCCAAATAAATAAATGGTAGTGGTGCCTAAACATGTGAGCGAAATTCAATAGTTTTCTGAAACAGCCAATCCACAGGAACATTGATGAATTCTCACTGAATCACGATGGATGTCTGTTGATGCCCAAGTTTGGACAGTATATCTAATTTTTCTTTTGGACACCACAGCATGCTTTAAAACCACACTATACTTATCATAACAGATATGAAAATTTCATTCTGGACTTCACCCCACAATTCAGAATCATCCCACAATGTACATTTATTGTTGACTGCGTACCCCACAATGGAGCTCTGGTGAGAGCGGACAGACAGCTATAAATCGGATGCAAGTAATCCAGTATACTCAACATTTTCTTTGCTTTGGACCTCATGGGATAAGGTGCTTTAAAAATGCTACACATTATTATAACTGTAGAATGGACAGACAGACATAAAACCCACATTACCAGATTAATAAAGAAGGATAACTCTACAACGGAAAATTTGAAAAACATAATTTGCCCCTCATTTGAAAGCAGTCATGATGGCGAACCTACAAACCAAATTTCATTCAGATCTGATAACCCAGGTCTGAGATATATCTGTAGACAGACAAAACAACCCACATTTCCAGATAAACGAATAAGGATAAATCTAGAACTGTAGGCGCAAACAATGTTATTTGCCCCTCTTTTGAAAGCAGTCATGATAGCAAACATCCATACCAAATTTTATTCAGATACGATAACCCAATGAAGAGATATATGGCCAGATGGACAGACAAACAGATGGACATGAGTCACTCCAGTATAAATGTACCCCCTATTCTCTTGGAGAGTGGGGGTATAAAAATAAAACCTGTTTTATATCTGACCTTTTGGAGTGCGGCTTCTGTTCGTTCAGGTTGATTCCTGAGAGCAGCTGTGGCATCACTGATCGGAATGGGCATCTTACGAATCGTGTAATTCCTAAAATTAAATTGGTAATTGTGGCATCAATGATTTTAACAGGCTCCTTAAAAACTGAGTACTTTCTGGTATAAGGTTCATCCAAAAGGTAAAGGTATGTGCCATTTCCCCACAAGTATTGCAAGGTTATTGAATTTTGAGATCAATCAGTTGCGATTAAGTTTATTGCAAAATACTCAACCTCGATAATTAAGCAACCAACAGTTGCGTTTCATTAGTTCATCAATTGAGAGCTTAAATTGATTGATAGATTATGGTGTTTGATTAATGTATACATTATCTGATGATCATACATCTTCCACCTTCCTATACATTTGAATGCACATTTCAGGTGATAGATATCACCTGAGAAATTCCCAGCAGAGAGAGTAAACTAAGGGACTGTTGAGGTGGATTATAAGAATATCAGTGCGTCAATAATTCAAAATGGGGCATCTTTTGTTCCAAACATTTTTTTTTTTTTAGTGAAAGTGGAAAATAGAGATAGACATTTTAATAAACCATCATACATGTATAGTATTAACAAAATGAAAACAGAAACACAATAAAAACAAGAATCCAACATAACATGTAATGAAGATGATTCTTATCTACAAACAAACAAGATAACAAGTCTCAGTTTGTCAGCTTCTCTGAATTTAGTAAAGCCACGGTTGGTTGCTTTAAGTTTTGACAGAAAATAACCTAAGTTGTTGGAATAAGGAAGCCCTTACTTTTCAAGAGCTTCAGCTATATCTTCAAACCCCAGAGCTGTGGTGTTGTTCCTGTCCCATAATATTGTGCGGATCTTCGTGTTAATCTGCAGAGCCTTAGCCAGCATCCTCGCTCCATAGTCACACATCAAATTCCCACTGTACAGAAATACATAACATTAACACATAGATAGAACATAGTTGTAGAAACAATAACATAATAATCTGAATGTCCCAATGTCAATGCATAAAAATCCATTCTCCATAAACCTCTTAATTTCGGTCAGATATCATTTGGCAACTATAAGAAAAATTGACAAAAATTGTTTTCATTTGCGATTACAAATGCCCAAACTACATTAGCAAATATTTATCTGGGATTCACATGTTACTAAGACTAAAGGGCCACAAAATTATCAGATACAGTAATGCCCTAATTAATCGACTCCTTAACCACAGCAGAATTATGGGTAATTTTTCAGGATTTAGTCGGAAATTTGGCTTGTTGCCATTCATCGGAAAGCTCTCGCCGAGAGATTTCCGATGAATGGCAACAAGCCATATTTCCGACTAAATCCTGAAAAGTTACCATTAATTCTGCTGTGGTTATGGAGTCGATTAATTAGGGAATTACTGTACCTTCCTCAAAACCTGAAGGAGGCCTCATCAAAACATTTCAAAACTTAAAAGCTCATTCTCACATTCAACCATAATTAGACATTTAGATAGGACTATATCATTGTTATTGAAAAAAATGTACTGTGAAAAAAACTCTATAGATTGTTGGGGAAACTAGTAAAATTTTATTCTATAGACATATTAATGGGTCTTTGAAATTACAAGATACTTGAGAAAACATAAAACAAAATATCCCAACAGATGAACCAATCAAGTCAGTATATAGTTTTCAATGAGTTAAATTAACTTACCTGAGATCAATACTTGTCAGTGTGTTGTTACTACCAATGGCATTAATTACAGCAGCTGTGTCATTCTTCAGTTTGCTGTCGGCAATAGACAGCGATTCCAAGACCTGAAAGAAATTTTAAAATGCTTCAAATTTTCCAGTTTAGAGTGTGCAATAAATATTTTAGTTTTACATACATGTACAAATTATCAAGATCAGCAAACTCTTGTGTACCACTCAAATTCTACAACTGGTGAAATCATAAATTGGTTTCAATCAACAGATAAATCTTTCTTCACAAGGATAGGCCACTCAAAAGTAAATTTCCTTAAATAAAGACCCTGTGTCCCCAGAAAGGAGGTGGCAGTCGAAAAATGGGCATAACTCTGTCAAACATCATTTGACCATGACCATAATCGAACTTGGCCTACATCTTCTCAAATGTGAATAAAGTACCGAATATCAAGAAATTCTGTTGAATATTGCTTAAGCTATCATTCGGACAACCCAAAATCTGTAATTTCTAAGTAAAAACAGGGGCATAACTCTCTCAAAAGAGAACTTCACCTCAATAATGTGATGGTTATTCCTCATACCAAGTTTCGTTTCGATCGGATAATTTATACTGGTCCGGACAAGGAATGGGATGGACACACGTCTCGATGCACGTATGACTGCAATAGTCCATCGAAAATTTGGGGGGACAATTTGTCCGGACAATTAGCAGCTCACGACCCAGTTCTGATTAAAATCACAATCAAACACTCCAAGTACTGAGTCTGACGAAATCAGCTAATTGTCGCATTACCATCGCTATAAATAACTTCCACATGCAACCCCTGTAGTATGACGTCACCACCCACATTTTTCTTTAAAATAGCTTTGATTGACATAATGTAATTTAGGTTTCGTTTTCACAAAAGAAACTCTGAATTTACACTCTGTGTGTAATTAGCCATGTGGTGGAAATGTTCTTATGCTATTTTTAGCTATGGGATGGGATCTACTGGAATTATGCTCGCTGATGAAATTCCCCTAGTCTTGGGGATTCCATACAACTATCGCCTGAGTGGTTAGATCGTTTTACTGATAGATGCTGCATTTGGCTGGCACTGACGTAATACATGCTGGTAGTAATGGAAACCCCACCTAGTTTCATTAGACTCAGTACGTGGAGTGTTTGAATGTGATTTTAATCAGAACTGCTCATGACCAATCAGATTGCATGTTTCAGCAACAAATCTTCAACTTGAAGTACAATGTGAATTTACTCACCAAATTCTCATCCTGTATGTATCTAACAACTGTCTCAAGTATATTTGGTAAGTGTCTGGAAAATAAACAAGTTTTTAATTTAGAACAGCAGATGACTCTTATAAACAACAGCCAAAATCGGTAACTTAATGAAGAAAATAATTAATCTGTAGTCGCAAGCATCTCACATTGTATAGAATAACAAAATATCTTATATTTATTCATGTTCTTAATGTTTTTTGTTTTTCTATTCTTGTATAAATTAAAAAAAATCATACCATAAGGCCAAAAAAAAAAAAGGTTTTGGTTCTCAGGCCCCGCCGCATTGAATAAAAAGGGCCGCATTAGGCCTTTTTATTGCAATGCCTGATGTTATGACAAAAAAAACATACGAAAAAAAAAATTAAACAAAAAAAAAAAAAAAAAAAAAAAAAAAATTGGTGTGGATTTTATCAACATGTCCATAGCAGATATGTATTGAATATGAGCTCTAACGTGTAATGTGTTAAAAAGTGACTTGCAGGCTTACAAGATGAAGTAGATGACTACAATGAAGAAAATGATTAGCTGATCCTCATGCTCTTACAATTAGTCATTGTGAACAACTTACACTAATTGTAACTTTATACAATTGAAAGGCACAGGACTAAATTCAGGATCACATATTAGAATGGGGAGGTATAAGTTTTTAGACAACAATAACAGTAGTTAATGTCAGGGGCATTATATATTGTTACTAGGTAATCCCAGTCATACACTGATAGTACAATGTCATTTTTATATAAGACTAAATGAGTTTATATGCATAACAGTTCCCTCTACCTTTCTGGTTATTACTAGACAGAGGAAGGTATCTTTGTCCATGCTTACTATGCGCAGAAAAAAATAAAAAATAAAAATAAAAACCGCCCTCCCTCATTCATTTGAAAAAAAAATTGCCTGAGAATCAATTCATTAATTTTGTTTGGCCTAATGAAAGCCTTAAGAAGCTTGAAATGCAATAAAAGTATATGTGATGGCCTCCAGGGACAAGTGGATTTCAAAATAAATGTATCAATGACACTGTAGCTCAACTTGGGGAGGCATTAGTAATTTTATGCTGAGCCGTCGACAGAATGGTAAAGAAGAAGGAAAGTCAAAAAGTTTCAGTAAAGGGATTGTATTTCTGCAATAAATGTGAGCTGCAGGGTGTGCCGATGGATTTAAATGTGAAATCAAAGATGGCTGCAGGAGGCCATGTTATTTACTGAATTTCAGAAAATATTGTGGCTCCCATCAAGATGTCACTTCGAATATCCTTATGAAGTTTGGTGACAATTGGATGAGGGATGTGGCCTGTGGGTTGTGCCAAAGGATTTGTCAATGCAATGAGTAAAATCCAAGATGGCCACTGGCAGCGATGTTTTTCAAAAAATTTGAAAACAATTGATGGCTCCCATCTAGAGGTCACCCCGAAGATCCCTATAATGTTTGGTGATGATCAGATGAGGGATGTGGCCTGTAGGGTGTGTCAAAATTGTTTATTGATGGATGACAGACGCCAACCCATGGCAATAGCTCAAACTTGACAGTCAAGTTGAGACAAAAATGGTTATGTGGTCTTTATTACCATTAGCATACATTTCAAAACACAAAAAAAAGGATAAAAACTTTAGGACACTGCATTCTGGTCTGGTGTCTTAATATAGCTTGGCCATCACTTGGCCATTTGGAATATATGGTTAACCAAGTTGGCTTAGTTGAAACTTAAAGACCACATCATTTTATCAGAGCATTATATAACATTGCCTTACTTGGGTTTAATTCCAATGAAATTGCGCCCCATCAATAAATGTTTGATAGATTTGTTCTTGGCCATCCAGCCCATTATATTGCAAATTTCTTGGTCAAAATCTACAAAAGAAAACAGATATTGTATTCATAGTGGAATATGATCGTTGTGAGTTAAAGGATTAACAAATAAAGTGCAGATCAAAACAGTAAATTTCCATGTAGAAAATAGAAAACACTTTAACTCCGTCATGAAGGGAGCTGCGCTGGTGCAGCATTAAAGATCCTGTGCCAATGCATTCTCTTATATATGGGAGGCATGCATATATAAGAGAATGCACTGGCTTACAAGTTCAAGATAAATATTGTTAGGCCAATGTATTCTCTTAGATATCAGAGGCACCCTATGGGAGACTCGCATATATAAGAGAATGCATTGGCACAGTGTTTTCTACAAATTTCAGGAAGCTCCAGTCATCGAACGGTTAAAATCAGTAAATTGGTTCAGAAGTCAATAACAATGATATGAAGAGAATATTGATAAACACATGACCACAAACAGAGAATTGGCAAAACACATAGCTTACTAAATAGTTTGGATAAAATCTAAGACTTTTCATTTCATCATCAAAATGAAGTTAAAGTCAATAAAATAAATAGAAGAACATTCTAATAACTAATTGGACTGATGGATAGATGAACCATTCATACAATATAACATTTTTAAACATGTGTATAAAAGGAGTCATTAGAAACACAAAGCACATACACATTAATGGAGACAATGACAGGAGAGAGGGTGAGCAATTTTGTAAAATTATACATAGATCAAGGGTGCAAGAGGGAATTGGGTTCTTTTTGTAGGAAATGGGAAGTTATTAAATTTACAAATGAATAAGCTATATGTGGCCCAACTCCCCAAATCCCCCGGTCACTACAAGGTCCCTGCACAGTATCGGTGGTCAAAGTTTAGCACATTTTGCAATACACTGAAAATTAGTACCAATGGTGATCGCAGTTTCTGTTGAAATGTTTTACCAAACACACCCTACCGCCACAACACCCTGCTGCCATGTTTCTGCACAGTATCGGTGGCCGCAGTTTTACATGTTTTGCTATATGTTGGGATGAACCTTTTGGTGGTAGGGAATTCATTAGCCAAGAGTATTGTGTTTTATTGGATACAAACTATTTCAATATCATTTTTATGGCTACAAATTACAGGTATTTAAATTCATTAGCATGGTGATTATTTAACATAGAAAGTCATATATTTCATACTTTTACTGGTTGCTTGCTGTGAAATATTGTGAATCTGTCAGACCTATATTTTTAGTTGTGTTCATTTAGTGTTCACTTTCGTTAAATTAAACAGTTCTTACCATTGAGCGTACCTCTCTGCCGCTGGCTAAAAGATAATTATGCCTTTGCATCACAGTGCAATAGTAAACACTAGTGGAGGTATGACGTAAAACATCAGAACATGATGTTTGATGATAACGGGACCCAGCCCATGCTACTTTCGCGGCCAAAAACATCTAGGTGTGAGGTTTCATCCCGATCAGTCCAGAAACGAGGCAGTGTATGAGAAACAAACCAAGACAGAGACACACACACACAAACATTGACTTTTTTATATTAATTTAACCATAGATAAACTTGTACTTAACCCTTTACCCAACAAACCGGCCAAAACCGCCCAAATAAAGCTTCAACAGCCTAAAATATCTTCGGTCTGTCTCAATAGAACCATACAAATATGAATATCATTGGAACCGGCTCCTTGACCACATTGTGATAGTTACAGTTATGCCCTGTGCCAATGCATTCTCTTATATATGCGAGTCGACCATAGGTCGCCTCGCATATATAAGAGAATGCATTGGCCTAAAAAAAATCTTTTTTTAACACTTTTTACCATTTTTTCTTACATTCTTTAACAATTTTATAATTTTTAATATGTTAAGCCAATGCATTCTCTTATATATGCGAGGCGATCTATGGTCGACTCGCATATATAAGAGAATGCATTGGCACAGGGCCCTTCTGTTGGGTAAAGGGTTAAAGGGGTACTGTACACTAAATCCGGCCATTTATGGGACCATCTCCTTTTATACTCAACAGATTATATGCAACAAATGAATGAATTTGAGCCATGGAGTAGTGCAAAAATACACTTGTGTGCTCTATGAACGATACAAACAACATGGTAATTATAATGGAAATGAATAAATGGCTGGAGTCATAAATTCATTTTCATTATAATTACCATATTGTTTCCATCGTTCATTGAGAACATGAGAATATTTTGGACTAATCCATGGCTCAAATTCATTTGTTGCCTATATTCTTTGAAGTATAAAAGGAGATGGTCCCATAAATTGCCGGATATAGTGTTTAATATTATTGCTAATATCAAGACTGGATATGTTTTTGATCTCAGTTATATACATCTTTAACACTCGATACTTACTATTATTGCTGATATCGAAAGTAGATATGTTTTGGATTTCTGATATACACATCTCTATATTATGAGCTCCCTGTGTTCCCAGTTCATTGCTGCTGATATTGAGATTCAGCTTGGTGATATTCTTATTGCTGACGATTCCCAGCAGCAACTCTCTGTAATAAAAACAAGTCTATATTATCTCTAGAGCTATTCCACTGTCCAATGCTCTTTCAGACAGTTAAAAAACTACTATCATACTCCTAGCGCAACATTAAAGACCCTGTGCCAATTTTTTCATACATTCTATAACAAATTTTATTATTTTTTCTTATGTTCTTTAACAATTTCATTCTTACATTCTTTAACAATTTTATCATTTTTTTCTTACATTCTTTATGAATTTTTTTCTTACATTCTTTAACAAATTTTATCGTTTTTTTATCATTATTTCTTACATTCTTTAACAATTTAAAAAAAAAATCTTACATTTTTAAACAATCATAAAAAATAAAATTTGTTCGGCCAATGCATTCTCTTATATATGCAAGTCAACCATATGTCGCCTCGAATATATAAGAGAATGCATTGGCACAGGGTTTTTGCAAAAATTAAGGAAGCTTCATTAATTCATGAAGTACTGTCTTTCGCACACAACAGCCTTCTGTATAAGCTTAAGGATCATGGCACATTTTGTTGTGTTTAAAACAACATAAGTTTAGTGTGCCTGTCATTTACAGAATGAGGTCCCCAGAGGGTGAATTTAGTGATGCTACCCCACTTTAGAGACCTCATTCTGCTTAGGCCTCATCTTTTGGGACGTACATGTATCTTTAGTCTCAAATTAACATTGTTTTTAGTTCTTTTTCCCTTCTGTTCAGATTCTATATCCCCTAATTTGCAGTAGATAAAATGCATAATCGAGGTGACTAACGGATGAACATCACCAACTTCAACTGCTGAACTTCAATCTGATCCTAGGTCTCCCATAGCACTTGATGCCTAAGCAGAATGAGGTCCTCAGAGGATGATTTGGTGATGCTAGCCCACTATGCAGGCTAGCGTCACTAAATTCATCCTCTGGGGACCTCATTCTGAAAATGTCAGACACATTAAATTCAGACTTGATGATGAACTTATTATCTGAAAAATTTCCCCATCAAAGAATATGAACAAGCCTTGAAATAGCGTGTCTGTCATTTGCAGAATGAGGTCCCCAGAGGGTGAATTTAGTGATGCTACCCTGCATAGCGGGCTAGTATCACCAAATTCACCCTCTGGGGACCTCATTCTGCTTACAACTCAGTAGAATGAGGTTCCCAGAGGGTGAATTTGGTGATGCTAGCCCGCTATGCGGGGTAGCATCACTAAATTCACCCTCTGGGGACCTCATTCTGCAAATGACAGATACCCTATTTCAAGGCTTGAATATGAATACTTCTCTTTTCCTAATCTTCCCTCCTGAGAATAATATGCCATTCCAATATATAAATTACAACATAACCCTTTCATGGAGGGAGCTGCGCTGGTGCAGCATTAAAGATCCTGTGCCAGTGCATTCTCTTATATAATCGAGTCTCCCATAGGGAGCCTCGCATATATAAGAGAATGCACTGACTTACATGTTTAGGGTAAATATTGTTAAACCAATGCATTATCTTATATATGCAAAGCTTGCATATATAAGAGAATGCATTGGCACAGGGTTTTCGCAAAATTTCAGCAAGCTCCAGTCATGGAAGGGTTAATAGGAAATTCTGACAGTATAGTAGCATCAATGAGAGTTACATTTGTACACACTTACTTGAGCGCCTCTGGTGGCAGTTTATTGTTGGATAAATCTAGTGTGTCCAATGCCATAGCATTAGAGAAGAACTGCTTCCATGACTGAGGTACCACTGTGTCCTTCATCTTCTTTGATGTGTAAAGGTTTCGTGAAAGCAGCAAGACTTTCAGAGATGAACAACATCCTCTAAGTAATGCTGAACATACCTGAAGGAAAATCAGTAAGATTAATGTTAAGTGCTTAGTTACACAATATCGAGAAAATACCTATAAAGTCCATGGCGGATATCTGAAAATAATTTGCATAATTAGGGTTCCCACAGGACAGAACAACCAGTAGGACAATTCAAGTTGAATTTTCAACAGTTTCCCAGGTTTTTCTAGGCCTCAATTCAAGACTGTTCAAGGTCAATTCTCGGCAATTTTAACAATCTTTTTCAAGACTCTAAATGAAATATTGTAAAATTCAAATCAGAAGACCAGAAAGTAGGGCAACTATTGCTGAAATTCAAGGCTGTTGGAAGCCACCAAACCATGATAATTCAAGAACTTTCCAGGCATTTAATGGCCATTTTTCAAACTGTGGGGTTATTGCAGGTTTTCATGGCCCCCAAGCGAACCAAGTATAGGTACGGCCAAACTTATTTGCACTCAAAAATTATGTCAATCACCAGACAAGGAGTAAAGATTGTTGAATATTATAAAATGATTATGCTAAGCATTGGAACCCATATAACAAATATGAATACATACTGGATAAAATAGATATAAAATACAGATACTTCTGAAATTTATGGAAATAAAGACCATGAATTTTATTGTATTTTAGACCTACTATTAGACCAACTATTCCAGCAACTGATGTTTGGGATTTGGGGTGAATCACTGTTTCAGCTGTTGGGCCATATTAGCTGTCACTTTTAGTTTTACTGGTAGGGGACAGATCTGGCAGAGTGTTAATTTCATGCCACTGCATGTAGAATCTATTAAACCTCTGGGATGACAACTGACAAAACTTGGTGAAGATACATGAATTAGGTTATCTTCCTAAGTGTGGATCACACATCCCTGCTTTAATATTGAGAGCCAAGAGCGTGACATGAAGACAGTCTAGTCTGACTATGCCATCTCCTCGAATATACAATACAATATCTGTAAAATTTACCATGTATATTAATATGTTTATATTGAATTGTAATATGACCCTGCCTAACTATGATTAAAAGCCAGGTCCTGATTGGCCAGTGGCCCGAGTTACCATGGCTATCTCGTTCCAGTTTTGTGGTACAATTCTACTTTTTCCAATTGTACCACGAAAAAAATCGGTTTATTCAGATCGCCGCACGCGACTTTTCCCGTCTTTTCTAACTCCGCGCAAACGGGGCATCAACGGAGTACACCCGCACCCGTAACCCTTTGAATTATTTTGCTACATCTTGACAATCTTGCAAATTTTCTAGCGATTTTTCGCTTGAAACCAGTTTGGTTGCCAATGAATATGGTCCAAATGATGTTATTATATACTGATATATGTTACGACCAAAGAAAGTTACTTAATAAGTATATTAAATGACAAAATAAATCCATGGGGCCGGGCTGTGCATTCGTCGATTCGAATCTCGATCATATTCGATATTTCGGAATAAAGTTGAAAATGAAAGCGCTTGTTCACCAGTACAGAGGGGGAATAAGATTAGTTTAGTAAACTAGATCATTTAGATCGCTTTGTGTCAGGAAAATGGTCCATAGTCGATGATAATATTCATGTTGTCCCAACAACGTTCAACACAGAAATGACAGCAATCGTATTTCCTGTACAATTTAAATGAAAGGCACGGGCGCCGCTAAAAACACATCGTTTTTTAGCCAATCACAACGATTATTTACGCAAACAAATTACTAGAGTACTCCATGCAAAGAATCGAGTACGCCCAATACGAATTACACCACGAAATGTTTTCTCACCTGAGACCGAAAAAGCGCAGTATTTCGTTGACTATTCAGTCGAATTGTGACCATAAACTTTCAGTCGTATTACAAAAGAAATAAATACACGGTGTATCGGTGTGTATGGTCAAGTTGTACCACAAAAAAATCAGTTTTTTGTGGTACAACTTGACCATACACACCGATACACCGTGTATTTATTTCTTAAATAAAATATCCTATCCTTTCAGACCAGCTTTGATATCGCCAAATGGCTTATTTTGGCCGAATGAGCTACAAATCTTATTGGGTTCCTGATGTCTAAGTAAGTTATACTCACCGTATCAAGAACACACTCGGTACCTGAGAGGTCTAGGTGCTCTATTGCATTCGGCTGAGCCAGAAATGAATATAAACTCTGTAAAATGAAAATATGATTGTATTGTTATTAAATATCCATTTCCAACAACAACATCATTTCTCAATGGAATTTTAATGAAATTTTCAATAAATTCCAATTGAGAGCCAATCATTCTCCATGTCACTAGGCTACTCTCCATGCAATTATTTCATCATACAATGCTAAAGTACACTTCTAACCAATTATTTTATTATTAAATTCACATTTCATGTAGGTTGTCTTTGTTTTTTTTCATTTCCTCGAAGTGGGCCGCGATGCGTTTGATTTGATTTGAATTTTCTTTGGTTCGTAAATGTTGTGTAAATAAAAATATATACGGTACTTCACTCCCCTCTTTCATTTTGGCTATTGTATGGTATAAAATACCAATTAACTTCACAAACATCCTTCCTTCCTGCACTCTATCCCTATACCCTCCCCTCTTAGAACAATATTTTTTTTTTATCTAACATGTTATCCACCTCTGCTAAATTTACCCTATATGGTATCTAGTCTGAAACCAAGGGTAACTTTCTTGTTCTGAGGAAAGACTTAATAAAAGCCTTTCAGGTTTGTTGTCTAATCCCCGTTTTTGAACATATGTGTTGTATAATTATGTCAATTTGTTTGTATGTGTTGAATGTTGAATTTTGAAGACACATTTGCAATGTTGTTCCCCGATACACAGGGGAAACATATGGTATTATTCTTTCATTAAAGTTTTCTAAAAGACAGATTTTAAATAAAAACTAAAAACAATTTCTGAAAATAGCCAGTTCTTGGAACAAATTAAGAAAATAATCACTTCCTTGTGATCCTCTGTGACCTCTCTGACTTAACCCTTTCTACATTAAATGGATTCTCCCTCATAGTTATAAAAATATACATTGAATGGTTTATTAATCATTTGAAGGGATGTTCAGGAAAAATAAGCAGACGACAGATAATAGAACTTCAGAAGGAGTCCTATTCATTGGTGGGACATTTTCAGATAATAACAGTATACACCTATGGTTGTTTGTTGAACTACTCTTCTATGAGTATTTAGTATAGACAGGGTTAAAGCTGTTATTTTATAACCCTGAAATGGTCAAGAAAGTTCAGGAAAGAGATACAGCATCTTTAACCCTTTCAATGCCAGGTCCGATTTTTGTATCAACCCATATACCCTGTGCCAATGCATTCTCTTATATATGCGAGTCGACCATAGGTCGCCTCGCATATATAAGAGAATGCATTGGCCTAACAATTTTTCATCATTTGTTATTATTTTTTACAATTTTTTACAATTTTAATAATTTTTTCTTATATTCTTTAACAGACTTATATTTTGTAGGTTTAGTGCCAGGGAATCTTACGTTTTTCATGGGCATCAAAATTATTACTATGAATACTTGGTGATAGTTTTGAGTTATAACATGCCACTAAGGTTTTAACCAGTTTGTTTTTAAATTCGCTATAGCATGCTTAAGCATACCCAAAAAAAATTACCCAAAAAAACAAAAAACAATCTAAACAACAACAAAATTTTAGGGCCGATTTTACAGGCACTGAAAGGGTTAAGACACTATATAATAATTACTAACAGTGAGTTCTTCCCCTCTTGCAGGATTATCAGTGAGTTTCAGTGTCTTTAGTGTTGTCGGCACCAGCTGGGCACTCTGTAGAGCCTCTGCTAGCTTGTTAATACTCTTAGCTGACAGTGAAGCCTTTGTTAGGTCCAGGTAGGAAAGTCCCTTGCATAGCTTGCTTAAAGCACCAGTGAAATGAATTAGACCTATAATAAATCAAATATATACATGAACAGTGTCTTTGAAAAGCCAACAAAAATACTATATCGGATGTACATCTCTAGAAGTGTCCATAATCTTTCATTTCTACGATGACGCGGGATTCCCAACATGACGTAATAAAGCATTTCCAAATATGGAGTGCATTCCTGGCGTAGTAAATGTTTGTGAGAATGTAAGAATTTAGAAACAGTTATAAATACAACTCGATGCAAAAGAAAAATCAGTCATGAATATGGTTGATTGATAAAAACTCGAAGATGGTGACTCCTATATTGCAATGAGTAAAATAAATTATGGATATGTCGCCTGTATTCAGTTTTCCAACAATAGTTGAATTTGACAATGCATGGGAAAATTGTCAACACATCATTGACCTCTGATCTCTGAAATGATTTGCTATGCCATAAACAAATGAAATTGCGTGCAGTCGGCGCCACTCTCCAATGAAATGGAGGGAATCCCTTCAATACAGAACCTAATTTTAATAGATCTAGAGACATACATTCGATATAGGATTTTCGTCGGATTTTCAAAGAGACTGGTACATGAAGACATGAGCATAATGTTAGAGGAATGTAGGAATTCCAGAACATATAAATCATTAGTCCACGTTTCCTTCGTCTCTGAACCCAGATTATGATATTTGTTGTTCTAGATGCATGTTCTGTTCCATTACATTCATATAACGGACTTTACACCTATGCCAGGGTGGCATCAGGATTTCCTGATGTAGGGGCTACTATCCCCGATAGGTGCCGCCCCTGTGCCCATACACTTGAATGGGATGTTTTATCAATAGTAATCAGCTATGTGATATATATTAACAGATTAAATTTTTTTTTAATATTTGTCAAAATAGAACATCCATGCTTCCGTCGCCCAAAAGAGGTAAATAATAAAGAACGTTCTCAGTTGTGATCGTTTGTACTTGTTTCAACGTAAAAGGGGTGTATGCTTATTTGTGCAATAACTGTGTCACACGAATGATGTTGATCGCAAGTATTTTCATTTTTCTTTTGTTTGGTAAGCTGAAAATTAACTCTAGATTATTGTGTCAAATTGGACAGGGCATCTTTAAGTCAAAGGAAACTTGGACTGATAACATACACATGGACTGATAACATACACACGAATGTGACCATATCAGAGTGGAATAAAGCACCACCTGGTATCAAATTAAAGAGCAATATCCAGAGAAACAACATAGTTAATCCGTTCATGATGGGAGCATTAAAGATCCTGTGCCAGTGCTTTCTCTTATTTATATATGCGAGTCTCCCATAGGGAGCCTCGCATATATTTATAAGAGAATGCACTGGCTTACAAGGTCAAGGTAAATATTGTTAGGCCAATGTATTTTCTTATTTATGCGAGGCTCCATATGTTAGATATACAGCAACTAACCTCTGTCCTCTATCAGATTGTTCGATAGATTGACTCGAGACAGCTGGGAAGCTGTGTTTGACAAAATTGAGGTGGTCAACTTCTGCATGAAGTCCCTGAAAAAGATCATATAAATAGGCCATTAACCCTTTCAGTGCCAGGTCCGATTTTTGTATAAACCCATATACCCTGTGCCAATGCATTCTCTTATATATGCGAGTCGACCATAGGTTGCCTCGCATATATAAGAGAATGCATTGGCCTAAAAAAATTTCATCATTTGTTATTATTTTTTACAATTTTAATAATTTTTTCTTATATTCTTATTTTGTAGGTTTAGTGCCAGGGAATCTTACATTTTTCATGGGCATCAAAATTATTACTATGAATACTTGGTGATAGTTTTGAGTTATAACATGCCCCTAAGGTTTTATCCAGTTTGTTTTTAAATTCGCTATAGCATGCTTAAGCATACCTAAACAAAATTCAACCCACAAAAATTTCAAAATTTAAAAAAAAAAAAAATGTTTTTATTTTTTAATTTATTTAGGTCCGATTTTACAGACCGTAAATTAGGGCCGATGAGATCGGCCCCTGGCACTGAAAGGGTTAATCCTTTCTATACTACATGGTTTCTCCCACTCAATTATAAAAGTATACATAGGAATGGTCTATTTGGAGGGGCATTCAGGAAGAATAAGCATACGATAGATAATACAAGTGCAGAATGAGTCATATTTATTGGAGGAAAATGGTATGGTCCTTTCTTGAACTTACTATCTGATCATTTTTCTACAAGAAGTACTTGTAAATAAGTATTTAGTATAGAAAGCATATGCTCTGAGACAATTATATGTGAAAAATTGCACTCGGAAAGAAGGATTTTTGTTTTTAAAGTTTCCCTGTAATTGCATTGATAATTGTACAAAATAAAAGATATCTATATATATAAAAGAGTAGGATCTGTCAGTTCGGATTTTTCACCCAGACTGCTGGTCCGATTTCAACATAATTTAGTGTGGTGACTGGAGGTACCTGGCGGAGGTTATAATGGTGTTAGTTTTTCAAAATTTTGATTTAAAAACTTTTAATTAAATAAATAAAAAATAATATTTTTTTATTAAATAAGCTCACTATCGCCCTATTTCAGAATCAAATAAGTCCAATATGAACCTATGTGAATATTTAGGTCCAATATGAACCTATTTATATGAGGATGTGTTGCAGCTCCAGATGTACGATCTTTATACATGTGTTTTCACTGTGGCCCATGCTATCCAACAGAATAATCCACAATGGGCTTATTCCAGAATCAAATAAGTCAAATATGAACCCATCTGCACGAAGATATATTGAAGGAGCATAAAAAATATTATCTCTATATATAAAGTAATAGGATATGTCTGTCATGTGCACGAATCTAACACACAAAGGGGTCGCAGGCCCTTCCGATGGTGAATAAAGGCTCCCAAATGGACCATGTTTCAGCTAGTATATATATAATAGTATAGAATAAAATGTTACCATGGTTACACTTACATTCTAATTCCAGTGTTGGACAGATCTAGTTCCTCCAGAACATAGTTCCGCTTCATTATCTTAATAACCTCTGCAGCAGCCTCAGACATCTGTAGAAAATAGCATAAAATGGTGAAAATTGAAATACGGGCACGTCAGAAACCAAATTGTGAAAAAAAATGAGATAAACGAACGCAATACATGACAATTCTAATGAACGATGGATGGAAATCCAACATTTTCAGATAAAGAAAGAGGGATAACTCTTGAACAGAAAATGTGAACATCGTCAATGAACCCTCTTTTGAAAACCCTCATGGTGCCAAATCTGCATACCAACCTTTATTGAGATCTGATAACCCATGGTTGAGATATACAAGTGGACGGACAGAAATCCAACATTTTCAGATAAAAAAGAGAGATAACACTTGAATGGAAAATGTGAACATCATTGAACCGACTTTTGAAAACCCTCCTGATATGCCAAACCTGCATACCAAATATCAGTGGGATCCGATCACAATTGGTTGAGATATATGAGAGGATGGACGAACAGATGCATGGCTAGACAGACGGACGGCACGACGGACGCATGGACGGACGCATGTAATCCAGTATACCCCCATCTTTTGGGATGGGGGTATAATTACCAATAACTAGAGGTCTTGTAAATTTTAAGACCTGGACTTGATTTTCAACTTATGTGATTTCACTGTCCAGCTGCATGGAATAATATTATTCAGTGATAATTTGTACAATTCAATAAATGTATGGCAGATTATCGTAGCAACTTACCAGTCTTATATTGCTACAGTTGAGTTTGGTAAACCATGTATTATGCTCCATAGCTGATATTATGGGTATGAGATCCCTGAAATAAAAATTAAAATGCAACACAAATCATAACAGAACCCTACAATACTAGTAGTTCTCCAACATTAATAGAGGCTGTCTGTATGTGATGTCTGCACAAGTGGTAGCATCAATCTAAGCATTTTCTACTGACAATGTTTATTTAAACAGAGACGGCTAGTTTGAACCATAAACTTATGTATACATAATTTGGTAAGAGGTACAGCAATGCTCTAAGTAATCAACTCCTGAGAGCTTTCCGATGAATGGCAACAAGCCATATTTCCGACTAAATCCTGAAAAGTTACCCATAATTCTGCTGTGTTTAAGGAGTCGATTACTTAGGGCATTACTGTATTTCAAAACATACCTACATGGAAGATTTCTGAACAAATTTGTTGATATAGCGCTGAAAATACGTGTTTGAATTTTCTAAAAAGCAATCTCATAAAAATTGCATCTGTAGACAATCTGGAAGCTCTAGAGCTGTCTTCACTCTGGAGCATTTATGATACCACTAAATTTTTATCATTAAAATGAGGACAAAATAGTGAACCAATTTTTTTAATAGTTTCATGTTAAGAATGCAATATACCTTTTCCGGACATGCCGTTTCCGATTCCAGAATTCCAATGATTGCAAATGGCACCGCTTTTATACAGGGCCTGTACATTGTGTTCGAAGTTGAATTTTTAATGACTTCAATGTGCCTTTGTGGGACATGTAATGCTTGTAGAAAGGTAGTTCAGGTATTTACCAATTTTGAAAATTCAAAAGTTAATATTATTAGAAGTATGCTTGAGTGCAAACCGCCATGTGGCTTTAACCCTTTCAGTGCCAAGTCCGAATTTTGTATCAACCCATATTTCCTTGATCATTTTTCAAATTTATTGATTATAATAATGTGATACATTTATGGAAAGAGCTCTTAGAGCTCTTTCCATCAATGTATCACATTATTATAATCAATAAATTTGAAAAATGATCAAGGAAATATGGGTTGATACAAAAATCGGACTTGGCACTGAAAGGGTTAAACAATATCTCTTAGACCCCAATTATATTTAAATATCAGAAACATGAAATAAGTGTAAACATGATTTGAAAAAGATAAAGTGTGGAAAAGGATCTATTTGTCTAATAATATTATACAAATCTAAATACGATCTAAACTGTCTCATATTAATACAGTTAAGTTTGGTGAAAAAGGAAGTATGTTCCAGAGCTGATTCATAGGTATAAAAACTATATATTATTGACTAAGATAGGTTAACTTTTGCCCATAACAATTGTGGCATCGATCTAAACAGTCTTATTCTGATAGACTTTAGATTTTAAGCCATGAACTATATTATAGGTATGAAATCCTGAACATAACATCTAAACCATTTAAGAGGTCTAGTGTTGAAACGATTAATCGATTAGTCGAAATCGACGCGATTATTAAATTAGTCGATCCCGAAATATGCTAGTCGACTAGTCGAGAAAAAGCACTACCTAAGTGCTATCATGACAGCAGTGCCATTGCATGGCAATATTATCACGTAATCTGTAACAGTTAATACATATTAACTTCTTAGAGCTTATTGCATTGTTCATTTAACCCAATATACGTACACATAACACTGTATCATTATACAAGCATAAGGGCCCTGCCCTTGCAAGTTAAACTTTTTGTGGGGTCCTGTTGATATATATATATTATAATTATATTGAATACGAAATAAATCTTATTATTGAATCTTAACGATGCCACTGCCAGTCATGCACGAGCGGTGAACTCCATGACCTGAACTGAACCCAATGTATGCACATGTACCGGTATGCGCGGTTTCTTTTATGTTGATCATCAAAGACACAAAGTGTCGCTGCCGACCGAACACTGTCTAGTTCAATGGGAACAATTGACCAGTGAAAACTTCTAGAGTAATGATGCAACAAAATGGCTTCAATGATATACAAAACATAATTCGCAACATGTCAAGCTGGTAAAGTCAACTCAGTAACTGAATAGATCCTAGATCATTCTAATACCCATACCGCCCCACCCCCCCCCCCCCCACCCCACGACACGAGGCGCCAATTCAGAGAGACAATAGAACACACCAGACATCTCGTTAGCGAGACTTACTAACGAGACTTGCCTATTTATTTCCTGGTTACCGGCGACAATTTTGTTTATATAAAATGTTTTATTACCTGCATTCCCCAAACCATGAGATTATATGGAGGTTGCAGGAGAGCCTGGTTTAAGACATCAAATTGGGAGACTTACGGGCAAAACGGGAGATTATATAGTTCACGTGCTTTCTGTTTTAACGTTCTGAAACGAAGAGTTGGATACTCAAAACTGCACATGGCCCTTTTTATACGTCATATGGGCATAGAAACGGGAACTCTTAGAAGGGGTCCGACTAGTCGACTAGTAGTCGATTACCTCTGGCGACTAGTCGATTCCATAAAAACGCTAATCGTTTCAACACTAAAGAGGTCTATCATCGACTGAATGTGATACGGTACCCATGCTAGTAGCAACCTCAATCTAAACAGTTTCATGTTGCTGCAGTTGAATTTGAATATCCATGTAATATTCATCAATCTCATAAAACGTACCTGCCATTTAAATGGTCAAAATCTTTTAGATTAAGTTCCTTAGAGTCCTGAGACAGATATATTGTATCAACATCCTGAAAAGAAAAGAGAAACAATTACCCATTTTAGGAAGGAAGGAATTAACAACTAACATTAAAAAAGCAACCATAATCCTTTATATTATCAGGAAAACACAGCTAGAGCATTTATTTGCTCTTGCAATTCAGACGACGGGTGTAATTGCAACCATGATATAATTGTAAGTTGGGTTATTCTCAAACAAAATGTCATTGTATGATAGACCTAAGTCCAATTATACTTTCAGATGCCCATAATTTAACTGAGATGGGAAAGGTTCTAAATATACCTTCAAATAGTTCAATATTGAATCAACGATTACAGTGACCATGAACATTTCGACAAAAGGGACGAGTAAAAAATTTCGAACCTGTGAATTAAACATTGTGAGTGCATATGGCTGCGAGAGCTATCGTTCCTGTCTCCTGGGAAGGACTGTAGTATAGAACATACACTAATTTGACAGTTCCCATGGCAATAAATATGTAATTACCAGACATTACTTAACTAGAATCAAACCCATAAAAATGTCAGAAGGCAAGCTCAGATATCAGCTCACTAACCATTTTTATGGAGAATTATTTTTTGTATTGAAATAAATAGATATCAACACAGCATATTGATTTTTGAAAATAAACCATTTAAAGAAATACCATTTGGGTTTGGAAATTGTTCTGTATTTCAGAAACATTTTTAAAGACATATTATGGACTTGTTCGTGTGCGTGAAATTGACAAGTTAGTATTCTACTAACATCGCCGAAAATTTTAAAGAAATCGACCATAACACTCCATGGAAAACATCCGACTGCACGCAATTTCATTTGTTTATGGCATAGCAAATCATTTCAGAGATCAGAGGTCAATGATGTGTTGACAATTTTCCCATGCATTGTCAAATTCAACTATTGTTGGAAAACTAAATACAGGCGACATATCCATAATTTATTTTACTCATTGCAATATAGGAGTCACCATCTTCGAGTTTTTATCAATCAACCATATTCATGACTGATTTTTCTTTTGCATCGAGTTGTATTTATAACTGTTTCTAAATTCTTACATTTATTACGTCATGTTGGGAATGCCGCGTCATCGTAGAAATGAAAGATTATGAACACTTCTAGAGATGTACATCCGATATAGTATTTTTGTTGGCTTTTCAAAGACACTGTTCATGTATATATTTGATTTATTATAGGTCTAATTCATTTCACTGGTGCTTTAAGCAAGCTATGCAAGGGACTTTCCTACCTGGACCTAACAAAGGCTTCACTGTCAGCTAAGAGTATTAACAAGCTAGCAGAGGCTCTACAGAGTGCCCAGCTGGTGCCGACAACACTAAAGACACTGAAATCGACCATAACACTCCATGGAAAACATCCTTTGAAACTTTTGATTAATATTCGTAAAAAATAACAACTTTGAACAAGATTATTCTCAAGTTCTATTTGATCACCCTACCGGAGTGTTTCACATCACTTTAATATGAAAATAATTTAACATCAAGCTGTCCTGTTTACAAACTGTTTTGGATTTGTTTAAATAATATGAACTGACCCAAGCTACTTCCTCTCTGAATGGTAGTAGATGATAGTCACACATGCAGGCATACATCGTTGTGTAACCTCCGCAAGGACCAGGTTCTTTCTTCTCTACTTCCCCAATCATGTTGTTCATCATTTTTAGGCGTTCATTAGGAATCACCTCTACCTTTGTAATGATTCGCCTAGAACATGAAATTAATTCAGCATATAATTAGTGTATCAATTATCCACCTCAGAAGAAACTAAATTCAAAAACGAATGTTGGTTTTATAAAATCGAAGAACTATTGATACAATATGATCACAATATTTTATCTCATGTGACTATCTGAGCTTAATCCGCGCATGTGATTGGTTGCTTGACAATCATCATTACCAATAGTTCTGTCAACAACATGATAGTCCGCTTCCTAATTTTACCACACTCGCTATCGCTTGGGAAAACTAGAAATCTATTTTTAGCATACACAATATTCCGGGGAGTCAATTTTAAATCATCACCGCCTTGCCTGAAAAGTTCAACATGTTTTGTCCAAAATGTCTTTGTAATCGAAAACTGGAGCACAATAATAACAATAATAAATTATCGTAAGCAAATTCTTTGTGTTATTTGTCATGATCTTGTTCCTATCTTCGCGGATCACAACATTGCTTCGACATATTTTGACAATACCATAAGTTTGCACTATACTAAATTTTCTAAACAAATCTTCAGTTTGTTTTCGGTAGAAACAGCATTAAATTGTTCACATGTAACGCGATCCGATTATGAATTGTTTGACATTATGGAATCTGGGACAGAATGAAGAGCGTTCGATAAAATATAATAAATATTGCACGGCTTTTCATTGACTGTGAAAATTGTGGTCCTCTGTTGAATAGTCCTATGGTTCGGGGACTGTTCCTCCCCTTGGACCACTATTTTGGCATAGTCAACTCCAAGCCGTGCAATATTTATATAATATTACAATAATAATTGCCCACGTTTTTCGTCACACTTACATTTACAATAATATCATAGATTATACTGGCTTTCTCAAAATTGATGAACTGCTATGACCATATAATATTATTACAAACTTAAAAGCCAGTCATCATGCTTCAACATTTAATCATCAATACAGGTTACAGAATGCACTGTTGAAAAACTTACTCCAGAGTGTAGCTTGGGAATATCTGCTTCAGTGAGAACCCAATATGGGCAATAAACTGGTCAACTTCATTTGTCTCTGCAGTCAACGTGACAAATGAATATGACTTCCCATCAACAGTGAGACACAGCTGAAAAATAACATAGAATATTATATGCCAGTATATAATGATAGCTCAAACAATCGCTGATATTTCATGCAGCAAAGAAATCTGCTTAACAAATTAGCACAGATAATTTAAATCATTGTGCTGATGATACTATGTTGAAAATGTAAACAAAACAAAGCTTTCAATATTGAGCGATTCTTGGACAGTACCCAAGGACAAATTTCTGATGGGGGGGGGGGGGTCGGTACAGCCATACTGACAATATCTTTCACTGTTCATAATCAAATACCCTTTTCAACTCATAGGTGATGCGAAACACACAGTACAAGTGACCTTGCTCACAACTTGGTCAGAAATATGAACAGCGTACAATCTGACAATTGCACGTCGATCAATTTGGCCAATCCACTGCTGAGTGAGACTCAAGTTAGACAAGCAGCAGGCTGCAAACTCATGTTGGTTTCCAATGCGCTAACCACTGGACCACGGAGCTCCACACATTATTCTATCTTCTATATTCTGGTTCCGGGTCATGATTGATGAGAGGGTAGCTTGTAGATTACCAGTCTATCAGGGTATCCATTATCCAAGTCTCACTAGTTTTCAACAAATACTAACCTGATTTTGTTTCTTGCTCTCTATTGCTTGTAAATCCAGATAGTGGAAATGCTGTTCTACCTGAAATGGTATGACTTTTGTTTTCAATGAATTTATTGTGTTCGTTGAAGTAATTAACAATGATCGATAAACAACAAAACACCATCTTTATAATGTACAGTTGCATAACACACACTGCTCTTGAAATGATGAGTAAAAGTTTGTTTAAAAATAAACAGCATAAATACATTGACTCAACTTAGGGAAAGAGACCAGTCAACATGGTCAAAGTCTGTGATACAAATGTGATCAATCTCAATATAATTTCAAGTAAATGAAGCAATAATTTTTTCTGATTAAATTAAAGCAAAAAAATCTTCAATCTACCGGTATATATATTTTTTTGCAATAATTACAGGTATATCTTGTTTTTATCAAATCTCCTAGAAAGATGAATAATTTTGTGTTCTACGTAGGTTGAACTACATTAATTAGTGTTGTTTTGATAATTAAAAAGCCTCACTGACCGATTTCATATTATCTGGTGACACAATCGACACTGCCTTTGATAGTTGGTTTAACAAAAAGATCACAGGTACCAACACAGGATTGGTGATACGTTAATAACATTGTGGGCACAGTATAACGAATGAAGCACGTGAGCACGGTATATAAAGACTTTTGAGTTATGATTGACTACTTGTAAGACGTGATGATGTAAGCGCTGGTGATGGTTATTAATTAACTAAATTTAGATTGATGAATAATAATTTTTCTTTGATATTCAAATGGATTTTTTATCTTATGGCAATGTACAAAAGCCAATCTTCAACTGTGAGTTTGGTGTAAACAATATATATTTTAAAAAAATCAAACATATAACACAGACAAAATATACATGTAGAAATATAGAGATTTATGAAGAGGATTGGACAACAAACTGTGAGTTTGATTATTATCCGATGAACTATTATCGACCAAAGGCCGATTCCAATCGGAACATCACTATACATGTAATAATTACCCTTGAAGTCTTGCCGATAGCAATAACAAACAATCGACATGCTGAGAAGGCCTGAAAATAAATAATTGGATTAATTAAATGAGGCATTAGAATCATCCAGCCATAAGGCCATATTAAAACAAAATAATAATTGTGACAACCTATATATAAACAAAGCATGCTCAGAAGGTTTGAAATTGATCATCAACTGATCAATGCAACACATTTTTGGACTGTTAAAGGGATATTTTCGACAGTGAAATGGCCCAAAATGGACCCCATTCCCAATTGTAAATAGTCAGGTTCATTCCCAATTTCTGTCCCAAACTTCTTAATTCACAGAAGATCTCTTGTTTCTGAACAAAATATAGGACTTCCTATTAATTTCCTCTTGTTCTGTTTGCATAAAATAGGAATAAACAGTCTAAGAATACATTAAACTTTTTTATTACACTGAGTTTCACAATGAATCAACAGTCTGCTTGTTCATATATTCTCACTATAATAACAATAATCGATGGAAAGGGCCTGTGACTTTACAAAACCGGTATAAAAATCTGTGTTATGATAAACACACCGGCAACCTTGGTAGAAAAATCTTATTAACTCTTCAAATGTGGAATACATCAAAAGAGGTCACCAAGGTTTTTTTTATAGAGTTACGGTAATGAACAACTATCATTTTAGTATGTCTTATCAGAGTATATAAATTGTGTAATTGAGTACAATATATATATCAGCCTTTGACACTAGGAATACAACATACAGGTAAGTGAACAGAATATCAGGGTACATGCTGTTAGTGGCCAGGTTTTGTTTCGGAATTGGTCAAACTTTTGACCAAAGCTTCAAATCTATAGTCAGCAATAACCTCTCCGAAATATAACCACATCTCAATGAAATCCTTACACTCACTAACACTTAATCAGCAGTTGCTTGACTACATACATGTATGTATGGATCGTAATTTGTTAGAAGTCACACACACTTACAGTAATGGCCTATATAATCGATTCCTTACCCACAGCAGAATTATGGGTAACTTTTCAGAATTTAGTCGGAAATATGGCTTGTTGCCATTTATCGGAAAGCTCTCAGTGTCTACTCTTTTGACCTGGTGTTATTTTGCAAAAACAAAGCAATAAAGTATTGTCAATTGACTGAGATTTGATACTATAATAGCATGTAATAATTGTTGTTTTGATAAGTACAGTCATGCCCTAAATAATCGACTCCTTAACCACAGCTGAATTATGGGTAACTTTTCAGGATTTAGTCGGAAATATGGCTTGTTGCCATTCATCGGAAAGCTCTCACTTATTATCAACTTGGATGGACAATCAAATGTGATGGTCAAAACATCCTAGATACTCAAGATTGCATATTCAACTCACCAAAACCTTCTTTTCGAATCTTTCACTTTTCACTTCTTGCTTGACTAGTCTTCGTATTGCTAATTTAATTCTTCTGTCAACGACATCTTTGATGCTATCTGGAAAGAAAAATTAACACAATGTTGAACACAAACAAAATAATGTACCAATGTCCATACTATTTCCAGCAGTCCTGAATAACAATACACAAATTCTTATATAGAAGATTTGTTTTGAAGATAAAATATGCAACATTTTAAAAATACAAGCTAGCGAGCAAGCTATGTAATATTCTTGAATCTCATTTGTCCAAAATTGTGCAACATTGTGTTTTATAGGCACCTCCTTCATCGGTATAATGTGCTTTTTAAAACCTATGTCAAAATGTTTTTTTCAATATTTTCTGTTAGAAATATTGGATTTGAAAAATGAAAATGATTTATTTTTTTGGAGTATTAACCCTTTCATGACTGGAGGTTCCTGAAATTTTTTGAAAATCCTGTGCCAATGCATTCTCTTATATATGAGAGTCTCCCATATGGAGCCTACATATATAAGAGAATACATTGGCCTAACAATATATACATTGACTTCATAAGCCAGTGCATTCTCTTATATACAAATATGTGAGGCTCCCTATGGGAGACTCAAATATATAAGAGAATGCAATAGCTCAGGATCTTTAAAGCTGCACCAGCACAACTCCCATCATGAAAGGGTTAAGAACAAAAATAATAGCCTCATCCTAAAATTTAGATCGCAGTCTAATTGCCTGAGAACGCAGATATTTTATTTTAATGGCCTAATATATACCAAGATCTAATAAAATTTAGAAAACCTGATTTTGAACAATATATCATTAAGTGATTCTGTCATGTTTGGAAATGCATAGCTCATAGTCTCATACTCAGTATTAAATAACAATTATACTTCAATAATTAAACTTCCAATAAAGTGCTTGAAACATGAATGTTAAAAAGCGCCACTGGTCAATACAGATCTACGAAAAATTGAAAGTATGAACTGTGACTTCAATGATGCAAAACTTTAATCTATTGGTCAATGTCACATGCAATTGCAATAGGAGTTCCCTCTGCTGGAACTTCCGAAGGTTTTCAATATAATCTTTATTTGGCATGTTTTGTTGCATGTGACTTCTATGAATTTTTTGCTATTTTGCAACAGTCTAGCTAGAGATGCATATATAATTTACCGCAAAAAGCATATTTTAAAGATTTGATGACAGGAAGACTACAGAGATTAGTATATAGAAATAAATGCATGAATGCAGGGTGTCTCAAACTACACCATAAAACAAAGAACTTGCTTCCTAAATTTTACAATTTGCCTTATCATATACATGTACATAAATAAAAGGCACATGGATAACATAAACTAATGCAATGTCATTTGATCAATTGATTGATATCTGCATGAATCTCACGATCGATCTGTCACATACAGAGGTATAAACTAAAGTATTGTAGTGGGGGAATAGCTGGGACCAACCCATCCACCACCTTATTCATAAGGGCAATCTATCGATCTTCCTTCTCTTCTCCAATGGTGTCAGTTGGAGATACTGCAGCAGTTTTGTCATGTCTCCCTTTTCTCAAATTCTGTATAGTTATTTTTTATGAAGAGAGCGCCTCTTCCGTACCCGTTCTAGTTTGTCGATATCATCCTGTCAGTAGGGATCCCATACTGTGTCAGCATATTCCATAACAGGTCGGACTAGCGATATGAAACCTGTTTTCCTAAACTTCTCTGGGCGGTGTCTCAGGTTTCTTTGTAGGAATGCGAGGGTATAGTTAATTGCCTTCCTGAAGATGTTGTTAATATATGGGTGTCACAAGTCAAGGTGCTAGCTATTCAGAGTAAGACCGATTTAAGGGTGTTCTTGGACCTCTTTTAGGATGTCGCCGTTGAGGTTGTAGTTACAGTCGGTCTTCTTCCTTGAATATTACAAATCAACCATCAATGCCAAGATCAATTAATGCTCCAAAGTTTATTTCGGGAGCAAATTTAAAAGAATCTCAGATTGCCACGTTGAAAAATGTACCGTATTGGATAAATTTTGTCCATGGAACACATAGTGTTAGGCACTAATCGCTGTCCCATGTGCTACAATGTCAATGTGTGCATACCTTAATTTGGGCTTAAAATGGTTTATTTAAAGAACCATGCGATGAAGTCGACATGCAAGGGTAATTAAATGGCAAAATCACATGATCAAATTTGAGTCATTAGACCCACGGCACTTGTTTGAGCCTTTACTGTGCTATCCCAGACCTTGTGTTGAAATAACTCACTCACAAATGGGATTAGGTGTGCCTAATTAAGTTTCGAGTATTACTTCCTGAAACAACAAGTGGTTCCAATTTCCATGGAATGCAAAAATTCAATCACTTCCTGGTTTTTGAAGCAGTCAGGAAATTTTTATTGAAAGTGAAAACAAAATAAATCAGACATCTACATGTAAATTAACGAGGGGGTTATAAAATAAAGAATGATCGACAATCTGATACCGCTGTTAGTGTTAACATCCAGCCCAAGGCAATTCCCGGGGCGGTAATCGGCGTCACAAATTAGCAGGTGGTTGTGGCAGTGCAAGAAAATCAGCTGGAATAAGATTTTTACCCTGAATGTCGCGCGGAATATTGCAGTTATCCGACATTTTCACGTCCTGTTACAACTCAAACATAACAAATAACGTTCGCCAGTTAGGATAACAGTCATAAAATGACTAATGTATGCGTGAAGACGGTTTAATCGAGCGAATATAAGAGGGAGTGTCTTATTCTTTTCGACTGCGCCATGTTGACAATCGACAATGACGTCACAGAGGTCAACTCTCATTTGACATTATTTTGTGTCACGTGGTTTGTCATGAATTGTTATAAAGGGCCGCATATTGTTTGTGACTAAATTAGGATGAAGGGGACTGCACAAAGCACTCCGATCATCCTGCCCGGCCTGCGGCTGGAAACCATGAACTTAACTTCTTGAGATTAAATTTAAATTCAGACATAGAATTTGAAATAATCGCTTTTGTTGCCCGACTCCATGTCTGAGATGAAGAAGGCATGTGGGCAGAGGCGGACTGGCCGATCGGGAGACCGGGAAATTTCCCGATGGGCCGGAGGCCGGGAAAATTCTGATTCCACGTGATTTTCTATCAAGCGAGAATCCGAGGGGTTTTTTTTACGGTTTGGGGGGGGGGGTATATGTGGTTGGGCCGCCCAACCACAACTTGGGCCGCAAATGAAACCGACGTGGGCCGCCACATGTGTTGTTTAACCAGCCGTGTATCCAATAAGATGGTACTCCTCTCACATAAATTCACGAGGGCAGAGGCGGACTGCCAATCTTTCCCAGAGCGCACCAGTCATACTTCCTTTCTGAGAGTATTACCGAGACGAGTCATCAAGGGAGGTAAACCCTGCATGGAGCTTGGCGGACTGCATGGCCGATCGGGAGACCGGGAAAATTCCGGACTTGGGCCGCCACATGTGTTGTTTAACCAGCCGAATTGTCTAATCGTAATTTTGACATTAAATGAACTTGTCGGCATCATATAACACCACGTAAAGACCCCATTAATCTCGAGATTTTAACGGTAACTCCCAGTTGTAAATCCCAAAAAAATTCTTACGCACCCCTCCCCCAATTGAAATTTACAAGAAAATAGGAACGCTTCAGTTGATGCCAGTCTAGTTTATCGGATTCGAGATTTTCTTGTATAGTTTTCAAAATGTTCTCACCCCGGGCCGAACAACCATGAACAGCCCGGTGTGTCCTGGTCTCTTGTCCGTAGCCGTGTGCATTTGTCTGGAGTTAGACCGCTAGATGTTAGATTTTATGCAATTTTTCAGGTAAAAATATCTGAATGGTCTCATACCGGGAATATATAGAACCATGGTTTATGAATATATAGGATATTAATTAGACCAGAGGTGCAAATGGAATTATGCAAAAACATGTATTTGGTCTGCATCTGATTCAAGGGGGGGGGGGGTGCAAATGGAATTATGCAAAAATATGTATTTGGTCTGATTCTGATTCAAGGGGGGGGGTGCAGTTGGAATTTTCCAAGGTGGACTGTGGACGCCCCCCCCCCCAACAGATGGGCCGGTATTATATTAATTTCCCGGGCCGGTTTTTTGGCCCAGTCCGCCTCTGCATGTGGGTGATTCTACGGTAACTGAGCAAAACACTGTCCAATGGGCACAATTCACCACAAGACAAGCACTGCTCATCACGAGCAAGTACAATGGCCATCATTTTAAAACTGAGAATCCAGGCATTAATTAGATACCAAAATTAAGTGACTACCATACTCCGGTATGGGTCTTAGGCATGACGATAACCGGCAAGATACCACGAAACTGCATGTCCCAGAGCAGACACGCCCAATTTCTCCGATTTTTCTTATGCACTGGTGAATGTGTATTCAAAACCGAAATCCACCTTCTGGTGTGGAATTTTGCAAGGAATCTAATGCCACCAAAATTATACAGAGATACCAAAGAAGCATCGAACAAAAAGCTATTTATTTGTCCCAAAAACGTTGTCCCATGATCCAGAATCATTACACTAACGCGAGCCTAAAATGGGTTGCCACGTTTCCCTTTGGTGTCAGTTGTATATCACATCTGTCGCAACGTGAATGGAAATTTCCATGTTAACAATAAAAAAATATGTTTCCTGAGTATTCGTTAAATTCTCAGGGAAATTAACATTTGAATCGCCGGATTTTGTACCGTATATTTATTCACCGTCATTACACTAACGCGGAACACTAATATACTATGCATTGACTGAACATTAAACAGTTTTGATAAAAGCGTCTGAGGTAAGCGTGTTCATAAACTAGTTGATTGGTTTGGTTGTCGATATTAAAAAATGTTATCACATGATGAACGCGAAATCGTCATTACACTAACGCGTCATTACACTAACGTTGTTTGTGTTAATGTAATGACGCTTCGTTGGTGTAATAACGAGGTTTTCATTATAGTCCAGGCTCATGGTGTAACAATTGTGCAAAATGTGATACAATCATGAAACTTGGCATATATGTTCCCCGTGCACTACTCATCATTTTCAGATATGGAGGCAATGGCGGCAGGTCCTTCCTTAGCAACTGTTGCTAGGCAACTGCCCAACATCTAATAAAAGCACATATGACTAATATTATGGCAGTTTTAACAAACTAAAATACGCCATGTATCATTTTAATGGTGAAAACAATTATAATAGTTGTTGTCAGTGTGGATCTGACAGAAAAAATATCATATTTCTTACCTACCAGTACCAGGGTGATAACGGTTGCTAGGGACATACCCGAAATCGAAAATATGACATATGACTGCTATTATGGCAATTTAACAAACTAAATTGCACCATGTAGCATGTTGTCGATGAAAACAATTATTTTTCTTTCCACAAAGGCATCGTCAACATACTTTTCTCTGTCCATGACGTAGATATATCATGTATACGGGGCTGGGTCCATAAATGTCCTACGTATAGACACCTGCTCATTCTTGGGTACAATGTCATAGCATACCTTTATCGACCTGTGTCCCATGACCTAAATATATGACCCCCGGTCCATGGCCAGTCTGCAACATGGTGGCATTGGTGCATGGAATATTCAAAGGGACCACCACCCATGATCTTTATATAGGGCATTGGTCAAATATCTATATGTGTAGGTGGATACGTGGCATAACTGTCCGATGTGTCCATATAACCTAAAGTACATATATGGACATCCTATGAATCCATGATATACTACAGACAATGTGCATGATATACATATAGGCAGCAGAGTCCACGGCCTAACCATGGGTACCTGGTATTTACACCATGTAACAGCGCCATGGTCCTTCTGCGGTCAGAAACAATTCGGGTTAGTTGCTAATATACCTATAGTTCCAAGTTGTCATTTAACATTCGAAAAAAGAGAAGAGTGTTGTCATTTTCATATAACACACATAATAGTTCGATTGTATCTTCATAAGGTTTCTTGGACCAAAATATCCTGAGCTGTATCTGATTTCGCCCATCACTGTTTACGTGTGGAGAAGGCCAGCAAATGTTATGACAACCTATACCCGGGAAATTTATCCCCACCCTCGAAGATACATACATGTAACAATTAACTTGTGTTTGACGGGCAGGGACGGGAATAAATGGTGGGAAGGTTATTATTATGTATCCAGTTGTTCCCGTTCATCGCCATATTTTTGTTGGAGAGGGGAGGGGTGGAAGCTCAAACGATTTTTCAGCACTTTAAGGGAGAAGGCAATCCGCACGAAGTAACTTTCGCGAACACTCATAAGTTTAGAACGTGAAACCCTGGTCTCCTTTAAACTTCTATATTTTTCCTGAGTTAGAAACTCGAAGTTGACGCTTCATATGGGGTCCGGAATCGCTGTCAGAACATTGACGTTTACAACAAAAATTCCAGAGAAGGCCCACACTGGGCCCCTTATTTCGCGCACCATGCACGCATTGACGCAATTTGGCTTCATTGACATTTTTAATTGATTGCATTTTCAATGAACTATAGAAAATCGAAATTGACACTGATGGGCTCCAGAATCATATCAAAGCAGTGATTTTTCACAAAGTTCCCCGATGGAGGCCGCCCAGGAATTTAGCTTCTATATAATTTTTGGCATCTGATAGTCACCAAACTTCATATTGATCTTCGGGCTGACAACTAGATGGGAGCTATCGAATGCTTTGATTTTTTTTGGAAAACATTGTCGCCAGCAGTCATCTTCTATTTTGGTTTTTATATACATGTATATCTCTTCATTCGGATAGCCAGTATTACGTAGGTACTTCAACTTTCCGCATTCCTGTCATCATTTGAAATATAAAAATTTACCTGATACATGCACCCTTCAAAATTTGTTTCGTCGTATCTATTTTAATGACCCGTATATATGGTAATATTGATAATATTTCTTTGTACAATATACAGGTATTTAGTTTGTTTTTCTCAATTAGAGATTCGAAATTGAGGCCCAGAATCGCTCTCGGTGCACTGAGTATACACATATTTTCCCAGGGGCGCTGCATGGGGTGGGCACCAGACATAAATTCTCAGGATGGGGCCACGGGCACAACCTCTTACTCTACACTACGCGCATTCGGCATCAGATTCGTAACCGCCCATCACAAAAGCTGGCTACGGGATAATCCAAATCAATGCCTTCTGCTGATGGTCAATAGCGACCACTAACCATCAGTAGAAGTATCGGATTAGCTACGGGTTTGTTACACATCTGACATCAACATACCTCTCTGTTCATCATAATGTCCACACTTACCCCAAAAACACATATAAATGGTTATAATAGGTATCGTATAATATGTACATGCACCACTGGTGTCGCATGGTCATTTCATCAGCCATCTACTGTCCAACAGGAGGATATAATGTCCATGGGACCATGTTCTCGAACGTGTTGATATAGGTAAGTTTCTGGACCAACTGAACAATAGTTTGGCCAGACGCTGTATATACTGGGTACTGTCCAGATGGAGGCGATCACAAAAAAATCCCTAAATAGTCCGAACGAAGTCGAGTACATCAGCTAGTTTAATATATATTTTGGACATTTGTCTGTCTGTTTGTCTGTTAGCTATGGCCGGGAAAACTGCCGGACAGATTTGACGAAATTTGATACCTATATAGGGGAAATTATTTCCAGGGAGTATTTTGGACGGGTCAAATCTTGATCCCGACCTGACTTTGACATTCAAAAAGATCAATTCAAGGTCAAATCTGGTAAAACGGAAGTATTTCAACGAAATTTAATACCTAATGTTACTTTTGTCCCAGGAGTGTTTCGGGTGGGTCAAATCATGACCCTGACCTGATCTTTACATTCAAAATTGTCAATTCAAGGTCAAATCGGGTAATGTCTGTACAGTTGCTAAACAATTCAGTCATGCAAAAGAGGATCAAACAGTAAGATACCAAATTGCTGCCTGTGGTAACGTTTTTTAACGAAATTCGGGAAAATTAGATTACTCTCACCCTGGTTATCCAGAAGATCATTGTGGAATCTGGTGACGATCGGACAAGGGGTGTCGTCTGTAGGATCAACCAAATTATTTAGCCATAAAAATAGTAAAATTCAAGATCACCGCTGGCAGTGATGTCTTCACAAGGACAGTTTGAGAAAAAAATATGGCTCACATCTAGCGGTGACCCAAAATATCCACATGAGAAAAAGTTCTCCAACAAAAGCTGGCTGCAGGGTGCGCCAATTGATTCAAATTCGAAATTTAGCAGGGTGTACTGCTTGTGGCCATGTTTTCCCCGCAAATTTGATAGACTGATGGACAAAACCACTGAATCCGTTGAATCAATATACATGTATACATGGATTAATTTATATGCATTGTTATACACAGTACTGGTATATAAAGGTACTGAAAATAACAATATTACTAGTATACACAAAATAAACCATATATCATGGCTATGGGTTCTAATATCCGAATATGACAGCTGAGAACTTGGTGTGAATTGAAGAGTGGCAGTGTCTCAAGTATATCTAACCCTCCACGTTAGAAACATGCCATTAAATGTCATAAGTATAATCTAGCTTGAGGACAGAAGTTATCCATAAAAACCCCCATTAATTCAACCAGGTCCTCGAGCGATGTATGGTCGATCACATGATGATCTAGGGGGGATTAGAATTGTTGTATAAAAACAGCACTGCTTGTAAATATAAAATAAAATAGTGCTACATCTTATTACAGATTATTGCCATATATAATCAGTGACTATACAGACAGTCTGACAAAATAAAGTTTCAGTGACACTCTATCCGAAGAGGGGAATAATTCCATCTGTTACAGTCAATGGAGCAGTTATGAATCTGGAAAGGTGAAATTTCTAAGTAATACTAGATATCGACATGACGCGATAACATATAACGTAAATGCAATATGGCCGCTGGCGACCATTTTTTCCTATAAAATTAAAAAAATATTTGATAGCTCTCATCTGATAGATCAATATCAAGATAAATATGAAGTTTGGTGATGATCGGATGAGTGAAGTGGACTGTGCTAAACGGTTTAGTAATGCTTAAAAAGATTCTTACCTTAATATTTTTATGTTCACTTTATAAACTTCACTGAGTCATCTTTGTCATGTATTGAGTTTGATATCTTTTGTTAACAGTTTATAAATCATGTATGTCTCATGTTTGTTATTTTAATTTATGTGTTTATTATCATTAAATAAAGTTGCGTTCCTTAAAAAGATTCTTACCTCAATGTTTTTATGTTCACTTTATAAACTCCACTGAGTCATCTTTGTCATGTATTGAAATTGATATCTTTTGTTAACAGTTCATAAATTATGTATGTCTCGTGTTCGTTATTATATTATATACACTTTATAGTGTGTTTCAGCTGGTTTCAGAACGAAAAAAAAAGGAGAATAAAATCAACAAATTTGTAAATTTAAAAACAATTCAAACGTTGTTGTATTCCATGTCCCAGCCCGGACATATACAACAAATTTCAATAATATTCATTGAGAAACAACGGATCAAACGCCATATAGCACCCCGTATACATCTTTTATTCCGAGCTGGCCTTTTATTCCGAGTTGGCACACGTCGATTGGGGCGAGTTAGCCCTGGGGCGAGTACGCCGATTCCGACACATTCTCTATTTGCAGCAGGTATACGTTTACGCTGATTTACGCGTAATTTAATTTACAAAGTTCCCCAATTGGTATCGTAAATAGAGCGACCTTATTTGACAGAGAATGCCTCTGTTATTGATTATCAAGTTGCTATACATTAAAAACGACAAATTCACATGCTCGTTCAAGCGCAGTAGTCTATTTTCCCCATGTTAAAGGACATCCACAAATACTAAATAACGCTAACCTACTGCGAATGTTTGACACGACAACTGTTAAAATATTTGGGCTGAATTCATCTGACGCCGTATTATATTCCTCAAAATAAACAACAAAACCATCGTTACTTGGAAATGTAGTTTGGGCTAAGATTTACATAAATCCTCCACATCATTTATCCCGCTCCACATCATTTATCCCGACACACACGTCAGATGAAAAACAGCCATGAAGTAAACGGCCAAATTGGCCGAAATAATAAGGTCCTTATTATAGTACCGGTACCATTAACGCGAAGCAGGCCAGGCGCGTATACTGATATCGAGGCGTCGTATAGGGGCAGTGCAAAAGGGGGGCGGGCAGCGGAGCGCGGTACATGCCCCTGCATGTGTTATATACCAAGTTTTTGCTATATTTATATCGGGAAGAAAATCAACAAGTATCTAACTGTTTATTTCAAATGATCTTAAGAAGGCGTTGTGATACAAGTTTCATCTAGGCGACATATAGATAGTTCATTTCTTGTTTGACAATGTAAACTTAGTGTGTATATATAGATGACGTTCGTCTATATATAGATAAGCCTATAAATGTTTAATTTACTTTGGCATGCACCTGTCTATTAGCGATATTTTCAACTTTCCGAGCAATGTTTGTAAACCCGCTTTATTTATTGCTCAACGGTCGTGATGTTTAATGCGCATGCACTTGTGTTTTTTTCGCCCAACGGGTGATTTAATAATACTCGAAAATTCGCTTACCCTGCGTCAATAGATTTCACATATGGGCACCGTGGAGTAAATGTTAGCCCGAAATTAATATTGCTTTTCATTGTTATCATATGGAATCGCATAATACCAGCCCAAATATACAGACGTGATAATAGAACAGTGCGGGATCTCATGAATTTAAACATGATACATGTCGGCATTGACATGACTTGCAGACAGAACCCCCCCCCCCCCAATGCATGTCGCCATGATGGTACCGCTATATAAGAACTCCCCACATAATATGTAGTGGAACTACCAATACCATCGACTCCATGCCCAAAGAAACAAGACTTAGGGGGAATCAAGCACCAAAGCAATAACATGCAATTAACACTCAAAATGCCGATATCACCATATCATATGATTGTCGCGATTAAGCTAACCAGCCAGGACCGCGTCTGGGGGTTATTAGAAGTGGCCAAAACATTGGGATGTGTTCACACGAAACTCACGGACGGCGGTCGCGGCCACACATGTAGAAGTGTATATACCATTTGAAAGAGAAACACAAAATAGACTCGAGGATATATTCCACCAGAATCCAGAATACGAGAGTCATTCCCCTTCCATTGAGAATAATAAACGGGCAGTACAGATTGGATCGAAATTAATCATAGAGAAAACACGTCGGTACCATGACAAAAACAACATGTTCACAGTTTATTCGACCGGATAAGTTGATAATACAATGCTTTGGAGTCTCATTCAAATGGTATTTAATATGGAATGTGTTGCATAAAATGTGATGGTGATTCGAAAATTAAGTGGGCCTTCAATAATAAATAGATGGGTACATTTCCGAAAACATTTTGTCGAGCTAAATTTAACACGATACTATGCAATTTTACCTGTATAACAGTGTGCTAAATTTAGCACCACAGTATGCCATTATATGACACAGCTCTCGACCAACCAGAAGGCGCAATTTCTGGGTGAGGTGAAATATATAACTATGCAAAACAATTGGAAATGCCATTTTATATGGGAGGCCAAATTCACTTTTAATAATTATTTGCGCTTAAGAGCAATTAGTTGTGCTTTAGCACAATTATTTGCGCTTAAGTTAAATTATTTGCGCTTAAGTAGGCCTACAAATATCGACGAGGAATGAAATGTACATATTTGAGCTTAAGAACAAATATTTTAATCGCAAATATTTGTTTTCACGCTTAAGGTAAATAATTGGTCTTAAGCACAATCACAAATAATTTCGTTAAAAGCAAATAATTATTAAAAGTGAATTTGGTCTCCCACAATTTTAAAGCTAAACTTTAATTATTTGTTCATTTACTTACATTTTATATACGGTAGTCAGCTAACTGGGACCTTTTGGCTAACTGGGACCTTAGCTAATTGGGACCTTGGCTATAACTGGGACCTGCTTATGTCCCAGTTAGCCAAGGTCTGGGGCCCAGTTAGCTGGCATTCTTATATACATGGTTAAGCCTATTGTGTGTTGTTGTTTCAGTGGAGGTAATCGTGTCGAAACCTATACGTTTTAGATATCGGTCTGGTGAAATTTATAAATAATATAATAGTCAGGGGGGGGGGGGGGTCTGCAAAAAAATTCCTTATATAGGGCCGGGGTGGGTGGGTGGTCCATAGGCGGAAAAAATGGTGCTTGTAAATTTTTTCCAAAATGTGTTTTTATCAAACAATTTACAAGTACTGACCATGTAATGTTGTTTGTAAGCATGTTAGTACCATGCTTGTTGGTATATGGCTATATAGGCAGCTAAAGTGACTCTTTAGCCTCAGATTTAGCAACATTCTGGATTTCACAGTATCCCGGACCACTTCATAGTGGACCACCGTATTAACGTTCAGGAAACTTATGATCAACGGAAGAAATATTTAGTAACAAAATTAATATATCACCCAGTTGTATTATCTGAATAAAAGTAATAAAACGAAAAAAAATCAATCACAAATTGGATACTACATGGTGAATACTCAATGATGACTACTAGTAGATATAATTAACCTGATTGTTGCATAACATGAAATTGAAAAGGGTATCTCATAAATTTCTAATGTCTGAAATACTGTCTTGTTCTGGCATGTAATCAAATTCATTCCTTCTGCTTATTTCTCATCTTGAATGATTGCAAGTAATGTTAATTTGCAACAATTATCCAAATAAAACTGAATTGGTTATGATGAATGACATTACTGTTTACTGCGCAGACAATCCCAAATGAAGGTGACGCTATTCTCATTGAATTTCTGAAATTCATCTGGGAGCTTTACTGCTCACCAAGACGAAACTAAAATACTAATTGTATACTGTTATCACTTACAAATAGATGAACTGAAATAATGTGATGAATTCAGATGCATTGAGAAATGACATTCAATTCTTCATTCTGGTCTATCACCATACCAAACCACATCAAAATTTGACAACCGACACTTAACTTATATTGCAAAAACTTTGTATGGACTGAATTTCATAAAGTCGAACATGGCCCATAACTCTGGTAGGCATTGGTGGTCACAACCCGCGATATTATGCATATTCGTCCCCCATTTCTGGTCCGTCACCATGACAACTGACTCTTGAGTTAAAATTCAAAATGTTTGTACGGACAGACGGCTCGAGACGTCAACTATATACCCGCCGACTAATATCGGGCAGTATAATAACCATATATCTATGTGTATACCTAACCAAAAAACAATTCCCCTCCCCACCCCATTCCGTTGGATAAGACTAAAGAGTTCTTTGATCATGCACATATAATTGTGGAACCCCTGACCTGTTTACCACTATTTACACTGGCCAGTGTTCTCTGTCAGACACAACACACTCGATATATTAAGGCTATAATGGGGTCTAGGGCAATTTGTGACATATAGTGTACCTACACAATGCTTAATAGTGTTGTTAGACACTGTCGAAACACCAGGAAACACATGGAAATATAGTATATTTTTCGTTTTTCTGATCTGTGTTTACCAATTAGTAAGGCAGTTAACACAGTTATTGAAGAACGGCTAAAAAAAACCCTCTGAAATTTTGATAAAAACATGAGAAACGGGGGGTGGGTCCCCAAAATTTTGGAGGAAAAAAATATTTTTTTTGCAAAAATGGGGTGGTGGGTCCCTCGAGGTCGAAAAAAAACTTTTTGGGCCCTATATGTGCATTTTTTTTCCAGACCCCCCCCCTGTAATAGTCACCAAGATCGGAATAGTTGCTCACCATATGTCCGATGCATTCGGCAAACCTCGTCAGATTCCGTCACCGTTTCAGAGTCATCCTATTTTTAGTCTATGGTTAAACCACTATCAAAATAGAGTTATGCTCCTTAGAAGAAACGAACACGGAAGTAAATTCTATTTTTAGATGTAAACATGTGTTCAGTTTGATCACATGACAATTCTTTGGAGGAGTATTTTTGACGGATAAAATGAGTTTATAGCTAACTAATGATGATGCCAGGCGCCAGTGGCGATGACCTACGCTCTACGGGAGGCCATGTCGATGGTAAATAGCAGACAGTTGACGATTTCAGTGCGGATAATGAGATTTTCATTGACAATATACATGTATCAAGACCCTGGCGGAAAAAATTCCAATGTATTTTCACCAATTTTCCTGAAATTTTCTGCCTATACTTGCCAAGCTTACTGACACTGTGACTGTGCATTGTACAATGAGTCCCTGAAAATTTCCCCTGACTCAGAGCTACGATCCCCCAACGCTTTTCGTTTTAGTGAAATAGCAATAACAAACTTTCAGCCACCGAAGATCAATTAAATGATGGCGTGAACATGTTTTTCCAACAACTTTGATTTAACTTACACAAATTGTGTTTGATAGAAATAAAAAAACAATTCCGAAGACATATACACATGTATGGGAAGCCAAATTGACATTTAATAAATAATTGAGCTTAATTTAATCGCAATAAGGAATCTCTAATTGCGCTTAAGCGCGCAATAAGAATATTCCTTATTGTGCTTAAGCATAATTAGATATTCCTTATTGCGATTAAGTGCAATAAGATCTTCTCTTATTGCGCTTAAGCCAATAAGATATTCCTTATTGCGCTTAAGTTCAATAAGATATTCCTTATTGCGCTTAAGTGCAATTACATTCTTATTGCGCTTAAGCACAATTAATACCTCCCTCGTGAGATCACCCCTCAGCAAATAGTTGAATCCGAATAGGCCTACATGTGGACAGTCACCAGGTCGCCGATAAACTCCACCAATTGCAATATGGACATACTACACCATTTGAATTAAGGGACTTTACGTAATTTGGCTAATTGCGCTTAAGCACAATAAGGAAGATTTTTAATTGCACATAAGCACAATTAGCTCTTATTGCACTTAAAGGCAATAAGAATATTCCTTATTACGCTTAAGCACAATTAGAGATTTCCTTATTGTGCTTAAGCTAGGGTCCGGCGAAGCTTCGAGATTCGATTCGATTCGAAATCGTCTTACTGATTCGATTCGATTCGAAATCGATGGTGTGATTCGAATGTAGTTCGAATCACCATATTAACCTCATTCTGTACGAACTTGTTGAACAGCGTGTCCTACAAAAGCTCTAAAACAAACGCACGCAGATGTCGTTGCGAACGCCGTCGGTGCACTAGATGCGGTCCTGTTTCGTTCAGTAAATTATTGCTCTTGGGTCGTCGCGGCGGCGAAATATCCATATCATCGATCCATCTCCTGTGCCCTTCCCTACTTTTTATTTATCCAAAGTTATAATGGCGGAAATTAAAAGTTATTTTGAATGCAGCGTTGACAAATTCAGGTGCAAATCGTGCACGACTGTACTATCAGTTCAGAAAACGGGCACTACCTCCCACTTATGGGCACACCTTAGACGCAGTCATCCTGCAATCCACCATAAGGGCAAAAGAAAAGAAAGACTCAACACGAAATTAACCGGCAACACGTATAGTAGTAGCGGCGATGCGGGCGAGCCCCTAAAATGAAACAGTTGTCACTAGCCACCTTTACGATGAAGAAAGAATTGGGCCCCGATGAAAAAAAAAGTACGACAGAGTACGATTTATTTCGTCATATTTTCATGTGCCGTTCTCAACATTTTTTATTGTGACGCAGGTCCACACGGCAAGCTGCCAAACACGCACAGGTGATGGTATGGGAGACACTCGCGCTGCAGCGGGATCGCCGACATAAATCTAGTTCTTGTCGATTTACCACGGGGAGTAAGATTCGATTCGAGATTCGATTCGATGTGAAATCCGCGTGTCTAATTCGATTCGAGATTCGATTCGAACAAAATCGCCGATTCGCCGGACCCTAGCTTAAGCACAATAAGATTAAGCACAATAAGATATTCCTTATTAAGCACAATAAGATATTCCTTATTGTGCTTAAAGGGGTACTGTACGCCATTTTCAATAAATTCCCGGTGATATCAACGATCTATTATCGATACTATACAGAAATATAAGTAATTTGAGTCGAAGATGTATTCTGTAAACGCTCAGGTTAATAGGCTATCTTAAAATTTAATAATTTAAAAGTTAATAATTTAATATAAATTGATTTTATGGCTCCAGCCATAAAATGGCGTCTCTTAAAATTGGAATTTCCGTGTACAAAACGTAATCAAATTATAATTGAGGGATACTGGATTAGGAAAACAATTGCACACACGATCGTTTGAAACATTATGCTTATACGGGGAGAAAACCCAAGCCACTCATTGACTAGTGACCATACACTAACTTAAATGAGTATATGGGACTACTAAGCATATAATATAATGTTTAGTACAGTTTATTTGATTCATTTGGTTGAAAACTGTACAAAAATTACTCGACAACGACAATTTGTATTTTTGCATTCCGGTAAATTTGCCATCCGTATCAATACTTCGTACTCAACAGACTTTCAAAAAATGGAAAAGTTGTTACCTTATTCTCCGACTCGGGGATTATAGAAACCAACAACAACATCTTGGGTACAGTACCCCTTTAAGTGCAATTAGATATGTCCTTATTGAGCTTAAGCGCAATTAGAGATTCCTTGTTGTGCTTAAGCTCAATTATTTATTAAATGTCAATTTGGTTTCCATGATACACATGTACTGTCATGGGAAGCCAGATTGACATTTAATAAATAATTGAGCTTAAGTGTATATTATAGTGTAGTCATTAATGCAGATGTAGTACCATCATAATATAGAATAATTTATCCCCCCCCCCCCCCCCCCCCCCCCCCATGTAGATGCTGAATTCCCAATTCAATCAAAAATAGGTGTGATCGTATATATATATATATTGGAACCATCCAATTTTTTGTGGTGTCACTTTATCCAAAAGCAGAGCAAAAACTTGCCAGTGTGATCAAAATCTGACAATTCTTGACAACAGAACACAATTTAATGAAAATATATGGTTTTCCAAAGCAAAAATTTCCCACTGCATGCTCATTCTCATGAATGGCAATCCGAGGTGGATGATTCGAAAAATTTGACTTTTGCATTTCAAATCGAAAGTGCAAGCCGCAGCTTCGCAGGACCATATTTATCAGTTGATGTTGGTGAGAGTTTATTTACATGCATACACGCGGTTAGTTGACTTGAGTTTCAGATCAAGAACGTCATTTAGTACTATATCATCTTAACCTGTTTAATTTTATATCATTACTCTATGGTCACCTGACACAGCTGGGGGAGACCAGGTAAACAATAGCTGACAAACGTAAAGTGAAGGATGAATTATTTACAAATTTAAAAATAATTTTAATAAATAATACACATTTAGACTTCCTGGTACCAAGAAAATCTCTCACCACTAGGGCCCTGCGAATCGGGTGTTTACAGTCAATCGAATCAGAGGGTGAGATTCACGATTCAAATCAAATCTCAAATCATATACATGTATATACATAAAGCCAAAGCTGGAAATCAAAATCACAGTTTCGGCAAACCTGGGTAATGCCAGTTTTGTGAATCTGAGAGATTAATGCCCAAAACCATGGGATAAAGACCATCCATGTAATTCAGCAGAGTTAATTAATATGTGCACTAGAACAAAATGTATTATGCAACTATACAAGGGTGTCGAATGGATCATGAAATGTGTTACAGTGTATAAGACCCACTGGCAAACTACTACTACTCAAAAAAATCTTCTCATCTTCAAATTGCAAAAGTTGATGCAGTTGACTTTTGAATATCATGAATATTGTAAGTCTGCAAGTACATTTCAAGAATACCTAGACAAACATATCTCTGATTAAATCAAAATTGTTCGCATGAATTTGTAAAATGTTTGCAATATTTCCAATAATTCCCTACATCAGGAGCTAATTTAATGTTATGTCATTGGGAGCCATGGTACAAGTCAATTCAGCAAGGCAAAAACAGCAAGTTAGGTTGTCGGTTCTTCATGAAATTTGTTATGGATGTTTCTACTATGAGTGTTCAATCGTTTTGTTGAGGTTTTTCTTTCTAGAGTAACATGCAATCGTCTTTAATAATTGTACCTGAGTGCAATTTATTGTGCTTACTCAAAATTAATTTTACTTCACATCTATTACACATGTAGCATAATTAAGTTGCATTTACATGTAAGCACAATCCACATGCATTTATAAGCATAATTAATAAATTAAGCAGGTAGCAATTGCCCATATCAAGTGGTTAAAAACCTAAAATTACTTTCTTCTCGAAGAATAAGAAAGACTATACCCTTTTAGCAGGGTTTCCGCTAGGGGGTAGGGGAATGGGGCCGGTAGCCGTCAAGGGGAAAAATCCAGGTAAAAGTAGCCTGTTTTACTTTTAGCACTGGTTGAACTACTTTTGTTATATCGGCCAATAGTATCATGTGAGAGTAGAAATGGCAGATTGTTTTGTTCCATTTCTGCCCAAGCGCCAAGCTATCAAACCTTATACATGTACCTGTAACTTTAAAACTAGTAAATTTATTAGATATAAATTAATTTACGAATTACATGTACAGAACACCAGTAATTTGGATCCCGAGTTAAACGTGCTCATTAATGTTAAAAGACTCACTGTGGAAGACCCAGCAGATATTTCGAATGCATAACATAATCGGAATATATTAAGGCTGATTACATATCTGGCTGACGAGTATTCTTTGTGGGCAGTGGTAAGATGCCTTGATGCCCGGTGCGGCTACTCCCACATTTCTCTCTCGCTCTATTACAAAGTGAACAGTATATTTTGCGGTATAAAACATGACAGGTACCGGTACGATTAAAATGCTGCTCTTTTGCATAATATAACCGGGTACTAACCGCAACGTAACTAACCAGCCTCAAAGGCATAGCTTCTAGCGATGTCAGTTCTGATCACTTCCTGTTTCAATTTAACAACGCGTTTAGAGTGTGTACACTCACAAGATATAAAATAAATTCACCTTTTAAAATTCCTTCGTACTATTCCAACAGAATTCAGAAGTTTTAAACATCTTTATACCTTTATAGACATGCAGTATGTCCTGGGGTATGGCAGGAGGGGGAAACTTGGCGAGGGGAACGGGGCCGTCAAGGGGACCCCCTGCCAGTATAACGGAAACCCTGCTTTTAGAGACTTGTTTTATTATGATAATACTATAATAAGTCTCTAAAGGTGTATATTTCACCTCTCCCAGGAATGGCACCTTCTGGTCAGTCCTGAGCTATATTGTGTAGTGTTGTGCAGCTAAATTGAGCACACTATTATACAACTATTTGTATAGTATGCTAAATTTGGCACACTGCTACTTGTATATACCAATCTAGTATGCAAAAAGCCATGAACAGAGGCAATAATATAGAAAACAGATATACAAATATATGTCCACCAATTTAATAAGGCATGTCTAAATGAAATTAAAATGTTAATGTGAAAATTTTTCCACAGGAATGACGTCAGCTTGTAAAGTGGCAATTTTCGGTTGAATTCACCTTGAAACTACAGTTCGTGCATCAAAATAAAACCTAAATACTGCATGTATACGTTGGTTTATTGAACTTGATTTCAACATATTATTGCGACAATTATGTTTCTCTTAAATTGTTTATCGGTAAGTTACTAACCATAGAGTGTATTTGTTATCAGTAAACAAGATTTCTTTTAATTTCTTATGAAGGGAATTTAAATAGTCCAGCATGTTGGTAGGAAAATGGTATTGTAGTATTCATGCTACAAGTTCAGTGAACTATAATGAATACCCGAAGTGAACTATACCCGCCCCACTGGGCACTATACCCGCATAGTGAACTGCACGCCATGCTCTACAGGTATTTAATAAATAGTCTTTCTGATTCTACTATTTATACCAAAGGATTATACGGCTGAACTCGCCCTTCTAGTATCTTCTTCTGGAAATACATTTTACACTAATTTTCTCATTTTCTGCAGTGTCAGGCATAGTATCAAGAGGAGAGATGGGTCCGGGTGTACAGCTGAGTTTTGGATCTGGTATAATGGGCATGAGCACCTTGAATTTGTGAATTTGGGCATCTGATTCAAGTCTGAGTTTAATGTGACTGGCATTTGCAGAATGAGATCCCAAGAGGGTGAATTTAGTGATGCTATCTCGCATAGCGGGCTAGCATTACCAGATTCACCCTCTGGGGACCTCATTCTGCATAGTCCTCATCTTCTCTGCAAAGTTTCTTTATTATAAAATAAATTTCTGTAGAAATTTCTTCACATAGATTCTATTTCTTTTTTAATCTAGTTTCTCTATATCTCCATTGGCAGAGGATACATTGCATAATGGAGGTTCCCAATGGGTGTACATCACAATATTCACCATTTGGGAACTTCAATCTGAGTCTACATGTATGTCTTCCATAGGAGAGGAGGCCATGCAGAATGAGGTCTCCAGAGGGTGAATTCACCCTCTAGGGACCTCATTCTGTAAATGACAGGCACACCAAACTCAGACTTGATCTAATTGAGAGTGAATGATTGCATCACCGAATCATGAATTAGTTTTGTTATTTCTTGAATTTCATTGCTTTGCGGCTGGCATCCGTGGACATCTTTGATGCCTTTTAATGCTTTTTTCACAGAATTGATTATTCCATTTGCTTCTAAATAATATACAGGGCTCATTTGTACCTAAGAACATAATAGTTTTCTAGCTGTTATTATCTTCTTGCTGTTCTCAATGTTTGCACAGGAGTGAGAAAAACGCTCTTTATTCATACCATTCATATAAGTACAGTAATGCCCTAAATAATCGACTCCTTAGCCACAGCAGAATTATGGGTAACTTTTCAGGATTTAGTCGGAAATATGCCATATTTCCGACTAAATCCTGAAAAGTTACGCATAATTCTGCTGTGCTTATGAGGTCGATTATTTAGGGCATTACTGTAATAGACTAATAAAAGTGATGTGAAACATTCTGGTGACAAAATAGAAATGGAGAATAATCTTGCTCAAAATAGTTATTTTTACAAATATTATATTCAAATTGACAACTCACACCATCATTCTTATATATTAATTACATGGAGAGAATCTTGATTGAGAAATCGTTTTCATTAGTATATTGCTGATAGTTCAGATGATGTTTTCTATGGAGTGGCATGCACCATCGACTTTCTTGATATTTTTGGTGATGTTAGTAGAATATTATATTCCTCCGGTTGGCATAGTGCCTAAATATGACTTATCAGTTTCACACACCCGAACAAGTCCATAATATACCTTTAAGAAGCTCTCTATCATTTTATGCCGAAATGGAAAGAGTCCTTTATTTCAATGACTTACCTTTAATAAGTAATATCTTTTCATGCCATATAAAGTCTGTATGGTATGCAAGTAATTCACAAATTTATCAACCTATTTTGATTCATTATCGTTGGGGAATGAGATACTGACAAATAATAATTAAAAAAAAAATTTATCAGATCAGTGATGATTTCAACATACATGTCATCAAAAATGGGTGCCCAAATTCAAACCCTAGAATAGATTCCTTGACACTTTATGCACTGTAGTATAAAAAACTAACATATAGTGTTTGTGACAAATTAACACAATTTTGTCTGATGTTTAATATTGCTTGTATATTGCTGAAATCATAAATATAATGTAGCTGACTTATTCTCTGAAGTTAGTTGATCAGGCAATGGATTAAAGATGGGAGTATCTTTTACTTTTTGAACCATAAGATAATAATTCTGTGTCAAAATTGTCAATAGAAACAAGATTCTATCATTAGAGATTGATTTCTCTTAAATTGTTTTATTCGTGCTACTAAAGTAAGACTGTTGGAAATAAATGTGACCGACATTAAGTTGAATATGTGTGGCACAATTAATAATACTAGTACATGTATGTTTCTTTCTTGGGGATACTAGTACAGTAATGCCCTGAATAATCGACTCCTTAACCACAGCAGAATTATGGGTAATTTTTCAGGATTTAGTCGGAAATATGGCTTGTTGCCATTCATCGGAATTCTGCTGTGGGTAAGGAGTCGATTACTTAGGGCATTACTGTACCTGTCTTGAAATTTCTATTTATTCTAAGTTTGATTAAATATTCAATTGTTTTTGGAAGTGATGTTCATGAAGAGAGACTTCAGTTTTATGTGGAATACTAGTAGCTGTATATCTTTGACAACTTACGTACTAGTGTTTCAATTTTCAATATGTTAAAGTGATGTGAAACACTCCAGTAGGGTGATCCAATAGAAATGGAGAATAATCTTGCTCAAAGTTGTTATTTTTACGAATATTAATCCGATTGCCAACACACACTGTAATTCTGATACATCAATTAAATGCACTGACTCTGGATGGCGATATCATTTTGTGTATCTTTGTCGCCGATTATTGCATCCCGAATCCAGATGTAAATATTTACAATTGAGCGTAGTTTTGATGATGTTTTCTATTGAGTGGTATGGTCGATTTCTTTGAAATTTTCGTCGATGTTAGTAGAATGCTACATTATCCAGGTTGGCATAATGACTGAATTATAACTTATCAGTTTAACAAACTCGAACAAGTCCATAATATGTCTTTAACCCTTTACCCAACAGAAGGGCCCTGTGCCAATGCATTCTCTTATATATGCGAGTCAACCATAGGTCGCCTCGCATATATGAGAGAATGCATTGGCTTAACACATTAAAAATTATAAACTTGTTAAAGAATGTAAGAAAAAATGGTAAAAAGTGTTTTTTTAGGCCAATGCATTCTCTTATATATGCGAGGCGACCTATGGTCGACTCGCATATATAAGAGAATGCATTGGCACAGGGCATAACTGTAACTATCACAATGTGGTCAAGGAGCCGGTTCCAATGATATCCATATTTGTATGGTTCTATTGAGACAGACCGAAGATATTTTAGGCTGTTGAAGCTTTATTTGGCCGGTTTTGGCCATTTTGTTGGGTAAAGGGTTAATAAATCACATGAACCCCTATAATATAATTGAAAAATCCATTAGATATATTCTTATCGCTCACTAGTGAGTAATTGCCACGTGCTTCCCGGGATACTTGGTATCACGCCAAGTAAATTACCGTGCAGATTAATACTATTTAGAAAGCCACGCTTGACACCAATACCAGACATTGCAAAATGATTGCTTTGTTCATTAAAGTTCAATTATTGTCCAACTTCCTTGCTCTAACTAAAATATGCACAAAAACAAAGAGGCAATTGGGGGACTATATGTTTCGTCGCAAGGCAGAGCACGCAATACTGCCATATACGATTGTGAAGCATCTCATCCAACGCTGTGCATGTATTCATTTCATATGCATTTTTCAGCTTCTTTTAAAGATTTTGATTTGTTAAAAAGGCATAAAGCTCTAGTTTTTTTCATGTGATATACAAGATCTTCAACTCGTTATGTTGGGATTTAAGATTTTATGAAACTCGTTTGATAAATTTGATTCCCAACTCATCTATGACTCATTTTGAATCAAATTTATTAGACTTGTTTCATAAAATCATGTATCCCAACATAACTCGTGTGAGATCCTCTATATATGCTTGGAATTTAAGCAAGTGCTTCAGAAACAACAATCCTTTTCTGTTAAATATTCTGATATGTACAATTTATCAATTATTCAGTTTTCAGAAAATTTCCTACACATACTATTATTATACCCATCACTGTTATGAGGCACTTGAAAATAGTATCTGTTCATCTTCAGTCCCACCTCGATAAAATTATCGTCTTATTTTGTATTCAGTACTGTACTGAGCTACATGTGTATGTGCAGTAATGCTCTAATTAATCGACTCCTTAAACACAGCAGAATTATGGGTAACTTTTCAGGATTTAGTCGGAAATATGGCTTGTTGCCATTCATCGGAAAGCTCTTGGGGACTTTCACAAGGTGTATAATTTATATTTCTCTTTCTATTTTCCAGGTAATAATCACTGTTCATATTTTTGGACATTGTTTACCAATTTTATATATTTACATACTAAGTGTTGTCATCACTAAATCCAGCGTTCCGATTGGTCGGCGCCACGTGGCTAGTTGCAATTATTTCTCGGTGAATGCGCAACAGCTAATAACTGCAAGCTCATAACAACATCGATACGTCATTTGGGTTTGGAAAGACGAACGCGTAATGTTTTGGGCGCATTTGGATTCGCGCAGGATTGACTTAATAAATCATCGGGTTTCAATTGTTCCTGTTAACTTTTGACAAGGGTGCTATGGGATATTTTGGGCTGGTTTTGTCACGATACACTTTTCGATTTAAATACATTTACAAAAGTGGCTTTTTCGCTAAATGTATATAAATATAAGGATTAACTGTCATGTGGACTGTTTTTATGGAGATGTAACTGTGAGGTAAGTGGTCATAACTTGTATGTAAAACCCTTCGGGTTTTACACAAGTTATGACCACTTACCTCACGGTTACATCTCCATAAAAACGGTCCACATGACAGTTAATCCTTATATATTTACCTCTATTTTTAGTTAAATATCTTACAATTATCTACCAAGGCTATATGCAATTGGGTGGCATGGATTATGCCACCTGTTATAATGGATTAACCTGATTTTAAAGATGCATATCATTGGAATATGTTAAGTTTCTCGTAAATGCCACGTAGATGTGGAATATTTCTATGACAAATATAAATTTGCTGGAGTGGCAATTGTACTGGAAGTTATCATTTCATACCAGTTGATGATTACATGTGTTTTAACCACACACAATCTAACCAAAATGCGGTCTAATTGGGTTGCCACCCTGGCTTGATGAGTCATTTACTTTGGGCAGTACAGTACTAAACTATACTGAGATTTTAAAAGTCTTAATTTATATCAAGTGCTCAACGCTGCTGAGGTTAATAAATAGATTATCAATTGTTGTGGGTTTAGTTAATTAAGTATAGTCATATATGTTCTCCTATCATACACAATTATTGATGTATCAAAGTCATTCATATGATTGATAATACACCTCTACACCATCCCTGCACTACACATGTTCCGGGTACCTGTAGCACTTGGGGGAGGCAACCACTGCATGATTAAACTCCATACTACGGCACTACGCCAGCATCTAGCTCAGCTGATGTCCCAGACTGACATGAATCATGGAAACTTAAAATTGGTCTTGTCAAATTCATAAGATTAAGTACCATCATAATCAGAAAACATTTCTCTCCAGCAAAGTTTGTTGTTTCTATGATAGTGAAGCCTTAGGTACAATTTATTCCATTGAATGTCTTGCCTTGCATAACAATAAATTATATTTAGTGGAGGAATTTTTCCTCTCATTACAAGAAAAAAATCTGAAAGGCTCAACCAATTTTAGAAATATTTTTGTCAAAATAAGTACGGTAATAGACAATTGCTTTAAGATGCATAGTCCGAATTAACGCTCTCAAATTACTATTTCTTTGGCTTTGGGGGTAAAATATATTTGAATCGAGTCGAGGAACCCACCCATCAAAGCTGAGAGTGATCAGATATCAATTATTGAAATCTATTATTTTTCAACACCGGTACTTTTTAGTGGCCTGGTAAAAAGTCGATGAGAAGACGGTCTCAGACCAAATTGTGGATGAAGATGGATAACTATAAAATAAAGTGGCTTTTGTGTGTCAGATACATGTATTTGACAAAGTGACAAAATTTCGTCGAACAAAATGTTGATAAATAACAGGTTTTGGGAAATTTTATACTATAGTTGACTGTGGTTAGCAATATTTTTGGGCAATTAATCTATTCTGATAACTGAAGCAGCATTTCAAAAATTGTCGTTGTTGTTGGAATCTGATGATATGAGGACCACCGAATCAGATTGAGTACCTTTAACTGAAAATTGGACATGTACGTACTAATTTTACATTATTTAGATTACAGTATTTAACCCTTTCTATACTAAATGGATTTTCGCATTCAGTTATAAAAGTATACAAGCCTGAGAATAAGGTGCCTGTCATTTCCAGAATGAGGTCCCCAGAGGGTGAATTTAGTGACGCTATCCCACACAGCCCGCTAGCATCACCAAATTCACCCTCTGGGGACCTCATTCTGCTTAGGCCTCATCTTCTGGGAAGTATTTATAGTCTCAAATTAACATTGTTTTTAGTTACTTTTTCCCTTCTGTTTTTATATCCCCTTATTTGTAGAAGATAACATGCATAATCGAGGCGACTAATGGGTGATGACTATCAACAACTTTAACCGGGGAACTTCAATCTGATCATAGCAGTTGAGTTCTAAGCAGAATGAGGTCCCCAGAGGGTGAATTTGGTGATGCTCGCCCGCTATGCGCGATAGCGTCACTAAATTCACTGTCTGGGGACCTCATTCTGCAAATGACAGGCACACTAAACTCAGACTTGAAAGTATACATACATTGGAAAGGTCTATCATACATTTGGATGAGTGTTCAGGTAATAAAAGCAGACTACAGACAGAAAAACAGATAATACAAGAGCAGAATGAGGCATAAAAATTGGTGGGAAATGTTCAGATAATAAGTTCAATGTTTGATGAACTTATTATCTGAACATTTCCTTAGGGAACTACTCGACATTAAAGGGATAAACTATCATGATTGAGCTGAGTGTCACCTGCTATAGAATATACATGTATTGTTGATCTGATATTGTTTATTCATTTTGATGATTTGGAGGAATAGTAACAATACGTTTGACAACAGATGTTGTTTGTAAGTCTACAATGCCCTAAATAATCGACTCCTTAACCACAGCAGAATTATGGGTAACTTTTCAGGATTTAATTCCGACTAAATCCTGAAAAGTTACCCATAATTCTGCTTTGGTTAAGGAGTCAATTATTTAGGGCATTACTGTATATGGTAGAGGTGAACAACACTATTGTTTATAACTTTTGTAGTTTCAAACTTGTCTTAATCATGTCAGTGCATCACACTGCAGAATTCTTGTCATCAGCTTCTTCCTTATTTTATTGACAGAGATCGTCATGGCCCTCATCGACTCGGCTTACGACAAGGAGAATAATGTCCAGGAATCTATAGCAGAAGCTCTATGTAAACTCGGGAAGAATAAACCAGCTCTCGTCTTAAGCTCATGTCACACCTACCTCAAGAAGCACAGCAGGGTAGTTACATCCATTAAATATCTCTGTACAATATAGATTGTAATTGCATTTATTACATTCCTATCTGATTTACCGTGATTTAAAGTTACATTGTATGTCACTTTAAAGGCCCACTTAATTTTCGAGTCACCGATTATTTTTGTTTATAGTGCCTTGATATACTGTTTTAATAGCAATCTATGAATATAAAATATGATTCAATATAGAATATACGCATAGTGTTTCTGAATAACAAATTTAACCCACGAGCTTCAGCGAGTGGTGTAAATCGCCAATCCCACGAGTGGATTAAATTTGTTATTCAGAAGCACTATGCGTATATTTTGTTTATGCCACGATCTTTACAATGCGATGGATAAACACTTTTCCGTTCAAATTGTATGGAGAAAGTTTAATCCTGACTCTGTGAAGTTTATGCCACGATCTTTACAATGCGATGGATAAACACTTTTCCGTTCAAATTGTATGGAGAAAGTTTAATCCACTCTGCGAAGTTTAATCAACAGTAGGCACGTTTAATCAACAGGTGTTGATTAAATGTAAAATTTAAACAGATGGGTTTATTTATATAGTAAGATAGGCGATATTGGTATAAAATACTTTATTACACTCCTATGCGCGATTTCCATTGAAAACACTGTTAATTAAAAATGGTAATGTGACATTTCCTGTGACGTCATTGACGTTACATCATTTACTGATATAGACTGAATTTTTTATGGTTGATCTTTCTCCAAATCGGGATTTCATGCATTAATTCTGTATTTTAATCATATTTTGCGAACCAAATAGATGCAGTAGTGGGCGAGAGATGTTTGGGTAAGAAACTCATGAGCTAACGTGCACTCGTTTCTTACCGATGTCTCTCGCCTCTCGTGAATTACTGAACGTAATTCTCGGAACCAATTGATTGCTCTCTATATAATTCATCACCATTTGAATCTTCTTTGTCTCCGAAGATGCCTATAGAGAAATAGAAAACAGCTGAAATCATAAAAAAGACCCCCCCATTACGGCTCCCAGAATGCAACAGATTCAAACTGAAAATGTATTTTCAATAGAAGGGGAATAACTCTTTAAAATATAGAGTTATTCCCCCTCCATTGAAAATAATACACTTTGCGCACAAAACCAGATGAAACTTAAGAACAAAAACTTGTCAGTAATTCAACAGAAACTACATGTTCACAGTTTATTACACCGGATAAATTGATAATACAATATGTTTTTGAGCTTCTTTATTTTATATTTTATATATGTTCTGGGGATTCGAAAATTAATTGTGGGCCTTTAAGCGGCACAATCAAATGACTGATAGGTCTAATCCCTGCCTCTCTGGAGCTATTTACATTTATTTTTACACTTTGCTCATTGTTTGAAATGTCACTTGTTCAAATTGTGTACAAAATCTTTCACTTTGCAACACAAAAATAATTGAAAAATAAATCATTTTATATATTCATAGGCACACAAATTTTATACATCATGGGTATAATGGCAGTTTTATTTGGATTTCTGGTAAATTGGATATTTATAGTGCACTATAATAATAATCAGAATAATCGCTTGGTTGAATTGGTGATGTGAAATAATTCAATCGAGGCAGGGACCTTTTGTAAAACACTCGAGCGCGATGTGCTCTCGTGTTTGTACCATGTCCCTGCCTCTCATGAATTATTTCACATCACCAGTTCAATCAAGTGATTGCTCTCTACATCTTAGATACTCTTCAAACTTGATCTAATATGCTATATCGTTTAGGTAATTTTAGTTTTCACATTACCCCAGGTAAAGGCCTACTCATGTAAAAATGAATGAGAAAGTGTGTCAAAATAGAATTATGACAAAGAATTGACACATATCTTACAAGCCTGAGTTTAGTGTGCCTGTCATTTGCAGAATGAAGTCTCCAGAGGGTGAGTTTTGTGATGCTATGCAGGACCTCATTCTGCAAATAACAGGCACACTAAACTCAGGCTTGAATCAATGTGTGAAATAAACAGAGATATCTGATCAGACACATGTTGTTATTCTACGGTACAAAGCATTCGTGGAACAAATAAATGCTAATTAAATAGGTATGCTTGGACAACAGTACAAAACTTCTTACCCGTGTGCACATTCGTTCGATTTTCGGAGGTTAAAATTCATGTGTTTGGTCACATATGGACTAACAATGCTGTTCAGTGTTAGAAATAGATAGGCTCCAGTTTACAGAGGTAATTTTTAGTGAAAATGTCAATTCGGGACCAGACAAATCGTTCTGTATAGAGAGGGATTCAGTTTATGGAGGGGTTATGGAGAGGTTTTACTGTACACATAGTTCCTAATAATCGCAGAATCATAACATACCTCTAAATTACAACACATCTTGGAATCATTACTTCTTAACTCAACAAAGTTATAAGACACAATATCAGACATTTTTTAAATCTTGATTGGAAAAGTTGCCCCTCCCATAATAATTGACTGTATATGAAAACAGTTTGATTTCTGGCTTTGTAACTGTTCACAAGGCAATGCAAAGGTGTTATTTGTGAGTTGTGATTTGTTTATAATGATTGTGATAATTGTTGATAAGTATACCCACATTACACTATTTCAGCTTGCACTTGCTCACAGGATAGTAGTTATACAAGTGATAGAGAGAGTTGTTAAAGAAAAACTTGGAGACATTGACTCCATGCTCGCAGTTGATTTAATCAAACAAGCATCTCAAGAAATGACGCAGTCAAAGGTATCTAAACTTCTTGTATAGTACTTTTTATGTTTAACCCTTTACCCAACAGTAATATGACTTACGTCATTACCTCCAGCCAACAGAACTTTCTGGTGACGTCAAAGTTATTGGGAAAAAATTTATTATTACTAAATTGTATGGTGGCTCTTGTTTTATGAAATTATGTTCATCTGCATGGATGTGACTGGGAGTAATTTTTTTCAGAGTTGTTAATCCCCCTCCCCAAGCATGATAGTATGGTGAATAGTTATTAGGTTTTATATTTATATTTTATAACAATAAATGTAATAAACAAACAAAAGGTAAATTTTGTTTTATCAACAGATCAATGTGACTTTCAGTTTCAATTTCTTTGTCGGAAAAACACATCACGAAATTGGGTGATTTATTAATATGTTAAGCAATGGCTACGTGGTGAAATGAAACATAAAATAAATCATCAAGTGACATATTAATTCTTGGATAGTTACGTGTAAATTCAGTTACAATTGTCTGCATTATTAGTCCGCACCAGTCCACATTGTACCATCAGATGATCGATTACATCGCACGTGTTTTTGTTTACTTTTGTTTCTCCGGTTTTTGACCTTGACATTGCAGTCAATACATTTGCACAGCACAGATCTTGTGCAATTAATAAATTAAACAATTTTTTCGTGCCTACATTGTATTTTACGATTCTCTTAGTTAAATTTTGAGCAATCATATTCAATATAAAAGGACAAGACATTGCCGATAAGTAATTCGCGGTAAATGTCTCGCGCATTATATTCTGAATTGATGCGCGCACTTTCAATTTAAAAATAGCCGCGTATGCTCGTGAACTCAGTGTTCAAATAAAAGTAACTAATGTAATACAATGTCATTTCTTTGATTTTTCACATTATGATATGGCCAATTTACTGAAGTATTTCGCCGTGTTAAAGCGCGCAGAATAATAATTTTATTAATCAAACGAGAGAACAAAACGGCCGATGCACATAAATTTGTGCTACAGTATTTTATCATTGATGCTATGCGTCGACAAGGTTCCTAGATTTTTTCATCGTCATCAGCTGATCAATAAGTTCAATGACAACATTCGATAAATGGTCAATTGATACTAATACTAAATCTAAGATACATTCTGTTTGAATTTGCAATGAATGTCATTTATGTATTACCGAATGGGTAATAGTTATAGCCATGATAAATGACAGTCCCCATTGTGCGCCCCAATTTCCGACCATGTGTTTACAGGTACATATTTTTTGCGCACGTAATTATCAGTGGGCGTTTCTTGGCGGCAGTGTTTTTTAAATAAACCATTTGGATTGAATCATGTGTCCATTCCTTTGTATTTTTCGATTATAGTGTGGAGAATATACTCAAGATTATGTATTTGTCAATGCGCTTTAACAACATAATTTATTTGGGTACTAATCCAGGCAATCCCCGTGCCCACAATATGAGGCTGAATTGGCGTGACGTTGGGATGTGTATACTGAAGAGAAAATCGAAAATGTTGTCGAACTTTCCGATCAAAACTTTATTGAATTCTCAAAATTGCTCACTCAGTGTATTAAAATAAAATATTATTCATATGATCTTGTGATGAATGAGGGAAAAAATCAAATCAAATGACAGTTTTATTTGAGAACATTTCTAGGGCCAAAAAGAGTTAGATCAACACGGCGTCCTTAGTAACACCAACACTGCAACAGCGCAGGTGTCTTGGAGTTGACTCGGAACTGTATTTGCTTCGCTGTCAAATCATGATATTGGTCTTTTTAATTCAGGTGCATATTATTAATAGCTCAAAAACATAAACAAGTCAAATCAATATTTTATTAGAGATAAAAATAAAGTTTGTAAATACAAATCTGTAGAATAAAACTATATTAGATGGCTGTACACAGATCACAATTGCGGAGTACATTGATTTAGTCGACTTGAAAAATAGCACCGCGACGACGCAGTTTTCGTTTTATTACGATTTTATTATGAAATATCGATTAAATTGTACAAAATCTACCACAAAACCCAACAAAAACATAAATATTAATAATGTAACATCCATTTTATTGTTTACATTAAAAATAAGATCAATTTGTTGTGTTATAATGCAATATTTTTGTTGTAAACTATGACCGAAAAAAATCCAAAAACTCCGGGCGCTCTGGGGCTTTCTGGACGGTACGCGGCCGGGCGCTCTGGGGCTTTCTGAACGCTAAAGGGTTAATACATATAATATCTTGTATATTGCCTCCGCCGTATTAAGGTAATGCTACCTTTATTGAGGATAAGATGAAATCTCACTATAAGAAATCTCTTCTTTTGTATTCATCTCAACATTTCTGATGCTACAAGGTTTTGACTTGATATTTTCATTTTCAGAATGAGGTCCCCAGAGGGTGAATTTAGTGATGCTATCCCGCATAGTGGTCTAGCATCACCAAATTCACCCTCTGGGGACCTCATCAATATTCTGCATGGCCTCATCTGCTATGGGAGACATAGACTCAGATTGGAGTTCCCAAATGGTGAATATTGTGATGTACATTGTACACCCATCGGGAACCTCGATTGTGCAAACTAACCTAAAAAAGAAATAGAATCTATGTGAAGAAGTTTCTATCAAAATTTGATAATAAAGAAACTTTCCAGAGAAGATGAGGCCTAAGCAGAATGAGGTCCCCAGAGGGTGAATTTAGTGATTCTAGTCTGCTGTGCTGGACACTAAACTCAGACTTGGTTCAGGGTTTGTTTTGACCTGAAACATGTTTGGGCAAATGTTTTAATGCAGCATGTCTTGTGATTTTCATTCCTCTCTCATAATACCATGTATTTGAATCTTTCTTGCTACCATGTAAAGCATGCACTAATAGAAACAGAAAATATTGTGATGTACACCCATTGGGAACCTCGATTATGCAATGTGTTGTCTGCCAATTCGGGGATACAGAGAAACTAAACTAAAAAATAAATAGAATTTATGTGAAGAAGTTTCTATAGAAATTTGATAATAAAGAAACTTTCAAGAGAGGGGATGGCATCACTAAATCCACCCTCTGCATATGACAGGCACCTTATTCTCAGGACTGGCACTGATCAACCTATTTTTACACAGGAACCGGAGCCAGACTGGCAGGCAGCGGCTTCAGGAGCTTTAGTCGAGCTCGGCTGTCGATTCTGTGATGAAGTGATGGATGAGTTACTCCAAAAATTTCAGCCAGGGACCGTTCCACATTTCTTTGTCATGAACACAATGGGGAAGTTAGCAAGTGCAAATGGTATGAAATGACTTTATATTGGTACTGAGACTTAAACCATCGTTCGTAGAGTTTCATATCTGTTTATTGGTCATTTTATAATAGAGATTTTGAATAATTTTCTTGCTAGATATGCCAGTTTGTCAGCACATTTTTTAATCCACTTAATTGGACTCATCATGGCAGTTAGAGTGAGGAGGAGTTTTGCTCCAGAATTGTAAAGAATAGCCTTGCATGTCAGAATATTTTCTTTGTTAAAATGATACCGGTATGAACTCCTATTGTCAATAATACAAAGTCACTATGAATATCTCCAAATACCTTGACTACTGAGATACTGAGATTATATATTTTTTTATCCAGTCTATGGCATGGTGCCGCACCTGAAAGCAGTCTTGGGGACGATGTTGCCAATGATGGGGGCTATTAAAACTGACAGCATGAGATGGGTGTTTGCACAAGGTTAGATTTTTAAACTGATGTCTGTAAGTGAAATTTTTCCACAAAAACAAAATGTTATATTCTCATATCAGAGTTTGAAATGAATGTTAATGTATGGCTTCACAATCTACAGAACAAATGATTTTGTCTGCAGCAAACAGCAGTATTATCATTTTTCAACAAGCTATATTGAGACACAAAAAATAATGAGGTCCCCAGAGGGTGAATTTAGTGATGCTATCCCGCATAGCAGGCTAGCATCACCAAATTCACCCTATTGGAACCTATGGCCTCATTTGCTATGGGAGACATAGACTCAGATTGAAGTTCCCAAATGGCGAATATTGTGATGTACACCCATTGGGAACCTCGATTATGCAATGTGTCGTCTGCCAATTTGGGGATATAGAGAAACTAAATTAAATATAAATAGAATTTATGTGAAGAAGTTTCTATAGAAATTTGATAATAAAGAAACTTTCCAGAGAAGATGAGGCCTATGCAGAATGAGGTCCCCAGAGAAAGTGAATTTGGTAATGCTAGCCTGATATGTGGGACAGCATCACTAAATTCACCCTCTGGGGACTTCATTCTGCAAATGACTTGATAAAGTTGAAAAAGACACGATGTTACGCAGACCTCTAATTATCAATTGATAATTTGGTGTCATCAATTCATCGTTTTTAATTGACTATTGGCAAGTGATGTGCTGCACTGTAGCAGCACATACTTCTAATATATTTTGGCTTTAACACTGAGCTGTTAGTTTCAATATCATTTATTTGCAAATGCTAGCACGAGGCTTGATGATTTCTCTAGGTACTTGTAAACTGAGGGATAATAGTATGGGTATTGGTAGGGCAGTCCTACCCGAAGGGATTCTAATGCAACACCCAAATGCCCTTTTAACCCTTTACCCAACAAACCGGCCAAAACCGGCCAAATAAAGCTTCAACAGCCTAAAATATCTCCGGTCTGTCTCAATAGAACCATACAAATATGGATATCATTGGAACCGGCTCCTTGACCACATTGTGATAGTTACAGTTATGCCCTGTGCCAATGCATTCTCTTATATATGCGAGTCGACCATAGGTCGCCTCGCATATATAAGAGAATGCATTGGCCTTACATTCTTTAACAATTTTATAATTTTTAATGTGTTAAGCCAATGCATTCTCTTATATATGTGAGGCGACCTATGGTCGACTCGCATATATAAGAGAATGCATTGGCACAGGGCCCTTCTGTTGGGTAAAGGGTTAAATTGTAGGAAGTATCAAATAGTTTTCATTTTTAATTCAGTTCCAAGCCTTGAAATAGGGTGTCTGTCATTTGCATAATGAGGTCCCCAGAGGGTGAATTTAGTGATGCTACCCCGCATAGCGGGCTAGCATCACCAAATTCACCCTCTGGGGACCTCATTCTGCTCACAACTCAGCAGAATGAGGTTCCCAGAGGGTGAATTTGGTGATGCTAGCCCGCTATGTGGGGTAGCATCACTAAATTCACCCTCTGGGGACCTCATTCTGCAAATGACAGGCACACTATTTCAAGGCTTGTTCTGTTCTGAGACCATCTACCAAATACATATGCATGAATATCATTGCGCTGGTTTTTATCAAAATATCTAGATACCCTTACTTTATTGTTGTTGTCTACATGTTTTCTTGTAGCTTTATCAAAATTCAGTGAAGCAATCTTAGAATACATAGCTAATATTGAGAAGGCTCCTGATCCTACAGTGAGCAAACTGCACTTCGCTGGTGAGATATTCTCAGCATTCGATGTCCTGTTCAATGTGTGGCTACTTACAAAGGAAACTAAGGTTAGATCATGTATTATTATTGACATTTTCTCTTTGTGACATCATATGAACTGTTTCCAGTAGTCATTGAAGGATACAAGGCCAAAAAAAAAAAGGATTTTGGTTTTCCCGCCGCATTGAAATAAAAGGGCCATGTTAGGCGTGTTTATCTTGATTCCTGATGTTATGACAAAACAATTAAAATAAAAAAAAAAAATTCAATATTTTTTCTATAGTATATGAATATGGATAGTAACTTTGTTGCCTTGTGTTGGTTTTGGATCTCCACCTTCATGATAAATTTATTGTGTTCACGTTTAGTTGTATTGGTTGTTTTTTGTTAATAGAAAGCCCATTGAATATTAACTAGTGTTTATTTGTCAATGAACAAACTAATCATTTGACTGCCCCCTCATTTCCTGATGCATAGTGTTTAATAGATTCCAAAGAACATAAATGGTTTTACATGTATCAACATGTCTGCAGATATGTATTGGGCGTCAGTATGCTAAACATTTAGCTCTAACATACATGTGTAATGCATGAAAAGTCCTGCGCTTGTTACAATTAGTAATTGTCAATGCTTACTATGTGCAGCAAAAATAAAAATACAAATGAAAGCCTCCCTCCCTGACTGATTTGAAAAAAAAATTCCCGAAAACCAAAACCCTTTTTTTGTGTGCCTATAACCAACATCTTATTTTACCGTAGTGATTCAAGATCACCCGGACTTCTCTCAAGTGGGATTTGTTGTATGTTTTGGTTGTCAGTGTATAGACGTACACATTTGATTTTACAGGTGAAAAGCGATAGTGTTGTAAATTTCAAGTGCTCAGATTGGTATATCTTAGACTCCTAAGTTTTGGACAAGTCTGCTCATTTTCGTCCATGCTCCAACCACGGTGGGGAATCGCATGGTTTTCAAGTTGATGAGTATCATGCATTAAAAATGGCCGAGACGATCGAACATGCGACCAGAAGCGAGGAAGAGGGTATTAAACTAGGATAATGATATCTTACATAGTATTTTGGCGGCTACGAGCATATGCTACACTATTTTTCAAACAAGCTGATACTCATTAGTGTCCAAGTTGTTTGCTATAACATTCTGACCAAAGGTGTCAGTCGAAGGATTCTCCTAGATGTATTGGTCAGAATGTTACAGAAAACTACTGCATATTTTGTAACAAATAAGGTTTGAATTTGTTTTAAAATAAACAAGCGTATGCTTGTAACAGTCCAAATGCTGTGTTTTGTGCGTTTTGTGCGTTTGCATATTTTGAATGCGTGGTACTCACCAACCTCGAAACCACGTGATTCCCCACCGTGTCAACATACACTATCATTGTTACAGCTTCGAATCACAATTGTGGAGGCAATTGGTAACATGACGCATATCATGGCAAAGAATTCATTGGATGAACAGTTTGCAAAAATCCTGCAAGGGATACTGGGACTATACAAGAGACACACTGACTTCTATCATGTGACGGTGGGTCTGTGCATGGTTCTTGATTCCGTCTGTATTGAGGGTAGCCTTGTTGTGGAACCTCATTTGGACAACCTGCTCAACGTTCTCTTTACTCAGGTGAGCTTCGAAAAATTGGTCACAGAATTATCTGGAACAGTTTTGTACATATTCATTAAAATTTTAAAATGCATTTTCAAACAATATTTTTGTTGCCATTTGCCCCAAATGAAAAAATAAAGCAGATTTGACTAAAGTTATTTCCATTCGAGAATTATTTTTTCATTTCTGACCAAGAATCTGTTTTGCAATTATACGTGCAATGTCATTAATCATGATAATGATAATCACAGAGTTTGTGGAAGCAGTCAAAACATTTAACACAGTTATATATCAACATGTCTTTAACCCTTTCATGACAGGAGCTGCGCTGGAGCAGCATTAAAGATCATGTGCCAGTGCATTCTCTGAATTATATATGCAAGTCTCCCATAGGGAGCCTCACATATATAAGAGAATGCACTAGCTTACAAGGTCAAGGTAAATATTATTAGGCCCATGCATTCTCTTATATATGCAAGGCTCCCTGTGGGAGACTCGCATTTATAAGAGAATGCATTGGCACAGGATTTTTACAAAATTTCAGGAAGCTCCAGCCATGGAAGGGTTAAGGGAACATAAGGCCTAAAAATCACTAAGAAGTACATTGAAAATAGATAGACTTAGTTTTTATTTTTAACCCTTTCAGTGCCAAGTCCGATTTTTGTATCAACCCATATTTCCTTGATCATTTTTCAAATTTATTGATTATAATAATGTGATACATTGATGGAAAGAGCTTTTAGAGCTCTTTCCATCAATGTATCACATTATTATAATCAATAAATTTGAAAAATGATCAAGGAAATATGGGTTGATACAAAAATCGGACTTGGCACTGAAAGGGTTAATATTACCAATTGAAATTGCAAATCAAATTTTAGTTGACAATCTGTGTTTTCTAGAATATTTGTCATTACTCTGACCTTTTGTGATTTGATCAGAATTTGATAAAAAAAGTTTGTTTGCTCTGAAACAGTATGTTCACATAACAAAGATTTAATGTGTGATGTCTTGTCATTAGATAGTTATTAATAAAGATAAGAATAAAGTCTATATATATTTCCATGTTCTATATATAATTAGTGATGATGGTTTTACAACAAATTTTCATGTCAACTAGCATGGGAACCTGCGCACATGTGATTTTGACCTCGGTCGGACTCATTTTGGCAGGGTTATTGCCCTTTTTATACGCCCGTTTGAAAAAACGGCCGTATTATATTATTGGTCAGTCCATCGTACCGTCCGGGCGTCCGTTAACCTGGTTTCCGGATGATAACTTTAGTTAGAGTGAACCAAATTTAATAAAATTTGGTATGTGGGTTTATTAGCCGAAAAGTAAGTTCAAGTTCGAATTTGGGTTCCGCCCGCCAATTTTTACCGGAGTTATGCCCCTTATTTGACGTTTTTTGACTTAGAAAATCCTTGAAATTTGTTGTCCGGATGATAACTTTAGTATAGTTTATCGGAATGAATCCAAATTTGGTATATTACTTTCTCCCACCAAGACACAGGTCAAGTTCGAACTTGGGTTCTGTCCGACCATTTTTGGCAGAGTTATGCCCCTTTTTCGACTCCGAAAATTCAGTTTTTCTTATGTTTTTTGGTTTCCGGATGATAACTCAATTTTGGAATGTTTATATGCAAAACATATTTTGTGGATTACATATATTGAAATACAGCTCAAGTCCGAATTTCGTTTTAATCCGATAATATTTGCGAGAGTTATGGCCCCTTTTTTGACGTAATTTGACTTAGAAAATCCCTGAAATTTGTGGTCCGGATGATAACTTTAGTTAGAGTGAACCGATTTCAATCAAATTTGGTATGTGGGTTTATTAGGAGAAAAGACAGCTCAAGTTCGAATGGGTTTATTAGGAGAAAAGACAGTTCAAGTTCGAATTTGGGTTCCGTCCGCCAATTTTCCCCAGAGAGGGCATATTTTGCACGCCCAGCGTAGCTCTTGTTCGACATAGAATCGTACATCCTCAGACGCATCTTTTGTCCGAGCCTGTATTCCGTCATTTTACAGTCAATTTAAAAAATGTTTGCACAGATGTCAACCAGCATGGGGAGCCTGCGCACGTGTGATTTTGAGTTTGGTGGGACTCATTTTGGTAGAGTTGTTGCCCTTTTTAGCTCACCTGAGACGAAGTCTCCGGTGGAGCTATAGTCATCACTCCTCGTCCGTCATCCGTCCATCCGTCCGTGTTTACTAATGACTACTTATGTGGCTAAGATTGTGTAAAATGGATATTTATGTTCATAACTTCCGTTGCGTGGCTAGCCACGTAACAGCTTTCAGATGGACGTTCAAAAATGATCTATTTGGCCTAATCAGCTTATTTAATTTTGTAGTCACTCAAAATTTGGGAAAAAAAAGTCCATCGATTTAGACATCCATGACCTGTCAATAGGAGATGTCGGACACTGACTGACATTTATGTGGCTAGCCACCCAATCACGGACCTGTCAGTTTCTCCTATTCCACTGTCCCAGTTGCTGTGAGCAAGTTTTTGAGTTTTAATCAGCTTCTTCTGCTATAATTCCAACATGTTATGAATCCATAATCTGGAGTTTTATCACTATCTACTACTTGATAGCCACATAAAATTTTGTGGCTACTTGAGAAGCCACATAAAAACTAAAGCCACATTACCATTTCTAGCCACATAGGTCGGAGCCACATATCTACCCATTTGTTCGTCCGTCCGTCTGTCCGTCCGTCCATCCGTCCGTCAACAATTCTTTGAATATCTTCTCCTCTGATTCCATTGGACGGAATGGGTTCATATTTGGTGTGGATGTTCCCTAGGTGACTCCCATTCAAATTTGTTCAAATGAGGTCACTGGGTCAAATAGTTGCGAAGCCAGGGGCATAACTCTTTCCCTCCATAGTATTTCTTAAAACAACTTCTTATCTAGAAACTTTGGTCCGATTTAGCTTATATTTGGTATGAAGGGTTCTTGAATGACTAGGGTTCAGATTTGTTCAAATGAGGTCACCAGGTTGATTAGTTGAGAAACCAGGGCCATAACTCTATTCCTCATAGTAATTCTTAGAATGACATCTTCTCAAGAAAGATTGGGCCAATTTAGCTTATATTTGGTACGGAGGGACCTAATGGGTGACTGGAGTTCAGATTTTTTTCTTCAAATTGGGTCACTGGGTCAAATAGGGGCAGAGCCAGGGACATAACTCTAAATACAAAAAATTTCATTTTTGCATTTTGATCTTTTTTTTTTTTTAGACACATCACAGCTACCCACCCCACCCCACCTCCTGTTCCTGCCACACCATGCTGTACCATACCATATTATCTCTGCCTACTTCACCCCATTAAAATCCTTGTTTTGATCACAGCTGTAGGAGTAACACAATACATAGGTATTGCTCTGCAAAATGTTTGTGCCATCATTAATTATCTCCATGTCAACAGGTCTCAGAGACATTCTGGTAGCTGATAGTGGCTTTATGAATGGAATTTTATCCCATGTTTATCTCAGATACAAATTACCTGTTTGACAGATAAAGTTTATTTTTACTATTAATATTAACCATTTCATGACCAGAGTTGTGCTGGTGAGAGCAATGAAGACCCTGTGCTTGTGCATTCTGTTATATATGCTCCCATGGAGAGCCTCCCATATAAAAGAGAATGCACTGGCTTTCAAGGTCATGGAAATTTTGTTAAGCCAATATAGTCAGGCATTCAAATAAATGATGTATGTCATATTCTTGCAGGGATGTCCCTCCCTACTGTGTTGGGGGGGGGGGGGGTGATTTACAGAATTGTTCAATGAAATGTAATTTTTGAGCTCACATCTTCTCTAGACTGAATGGGTTCATATTTGGTGTGGAGGTTCCCTAGGTGACTCACATTCAGATTTGTTCAAATGAGGTCACTCTGTCAAATGGTTATGAAGCCAGGGCCATAACTCTTGCCCTCCATAGTAATTCTTAAAAACGACTTCTTCTGCTGTACCGTCAGGTTGAATGGGTTCATATTTGGTATGAAGGGTCCTTGGGTGACCCAGAGTTCAGAATTTTTCAAATGGGGTCATTTGTTTTAAATGGGGTGACCTGGTCAACTAGGGGCCAATCAAAGGACAGTTTTCCTCTTAATATGCTTCCTTCACATGGACCATCATGTCTATTTTACTGATATTTAGTATGAAGGGTTCTTTGGTGTCTGGGATTCAAATTAATTCAGATTAAATAGAGTGGGACCAGGGACATAACTGTATGTCTCTATAGTAATACTTAAAATGTGTTCTCAGGAGAGGTTGGACTATTTAGCTTACATATAGTATGGAGGATCCTTTAGTGACTGAGATTCAGATTTGGTCAACCTGTTAAGAAATGGTGGGGCTATGGGGACTTCACTTAAAACATCTACCTTGGAACTACCTGACTGATTAATCTGGCATATATACCGGTATATGGTGTTTTTGGGTCCATGGATAATTGGGCTTCAAAGATGTCTAAATAGTTTATAAAAAGGTGCTTGTGAGATTGGAAACTTCCAACAATTGAGAAAGTTTGAGACGTCGGTTGTGAAATTCCAACCTAAGACTTGGGAGTCTGGAGCCCGGTCAGGAGGGCATATGTTGAGCTGGAGGGGGGGGTTTGATCAGTAGTGTTCCATTGGTAATTTAAAGGTAGATATTCACCGATCGACATGAAGCCTCTCTAGCCACATATCCTGTTTAGATCTACTTTTTTTAAAGTGATTATGAAAAGTTCTGACTGTTATGGTCTCCAGAGTCCCAGTCTTATCAGTCTTTGCAGTCTGGTGAGCGACCCCACAGTCTTTGACTGTCTTGTTAATATAGAATCATACATGATGGGACGCATATTTTGTCCGAGCTTGTATTCCGTCATTTTCCAGTCAATTTAAAAAAAACTTGGCATAGATGTCAACTAGCATGGGAACCTGCACACCTGCGATTTTGAGTTCAGTTAGATTCATTTTGGCAGAGTTATTGCTATTTTTCGACATAGAATCGTACATGATGGGATGCATCTTTGTCCGAGCCTGTATTCTTAGAAATTTCGTGATATTGTGCCAATTTGAGGTTATATGTAGACTTTTAACCCTTTACCCAACAAACCGGCCAAAACCGGCCAAATAAAGCTTCAACAGCCTAACATATCTTCGGTCTGTCTCAATAGAACCATACACATATGGATATCATTGGAACCGGCTCAGTGACCACATTGTGATGGTTACAGTTATGCCCTGTGCCAATGCATTCTCTTATATATGCGATAATGCGAGTCGACCATAGGTCGCCTCGCATATATAAGAGAATGCATTGGCCTAAAAAAAATCTTTTTTTACCATTTTTTCTTACATTCTTTAACAATTTTATAATTTTTAATGTGTTAAGCCAATGCATTCTCTTATATATGCGAGGCGACCTATGGTCGACTCGCATATATAAGAGAATGCATTGGCACAGGGCCCTTCTGTTGGGTAAAGGGTTAAGAGGTTTTTTCAGATTTGGTTATTTGTATGCAGCTCAGTTAACATTATAAAACAAGTATTTATTCCATATACTATATTTCTATAAAGCCTCCGCTCCAAATGAAGCCACCGTGTTGGGGTACTCTGTTGCCGAGAGGCCTTTTATTTATAATAGTAAAGCAAGGGTTATAATAGTAACATGTCACATTTGATGTGATTTCAGATTGTGTCCCCGATTGACTACCGCAATCCACTCAGTATAAAGAACATTAATGAAGTCCTCCGGTGCTTCTCTGTCCTATGTAAGTTAACAACACTTAATTTATCCATAATTGATGCTATTTCTCTTTCTTTAGTTCTCTCATTCAATTATCATGGATATATCAGTAACCCTGGTTACAATGTTTTCATATTTACCCATGCTTGCTACCCGGTAATAGTTCAACTAGCTGCATCTACTATTTGTTTTGCTTCTAGTTATTCATATAAAAAAATTAAGACAGTGCATGTTATCCACATCAGTTTAGTTTCAATGAAAGAATTAAAGGAATTTTTTTTTTATAATTCACTTATGTACAATTTAATGAATGCCGGCTGATATGGACCCTGGCTGATACAGACCCTAGCCAATATTATCCCTGGCTTTTACGGACCACATGCTGAGTGAGAGCTTTCCGATGATTGGCAACAAGCCATATTTCCGACTAAATCCTGAAATGTTACCCATAATTCTGCTGTGGTTAAGGAGTCAATTAATTAGAGCATTACTGTAGTTAGCCAATTTTAGTTGGTATATTTCAGAAATATTCAAATAGTATAATGTTTGCTTTTTCTTTCAGCAAGGACATATTCCGGTCGACTCATTGGTAATCTGCTGCAAAAACTTGAGAGCGCCAACGAAAAGAATAAAATAGGAATTCTCACAGTGTTCAAACATCTTATCAATTCTGGAGGTAGGACATAATTCATGGTTGAACCTCTTTTGCCCTTGTGTAGCTTTGGGCTTTATCTTTGGAGGGATATGAGCTCAGGAGATTAATTTCTATCTGTTGTCACATTTCATTGATATATATATGAGCGCTTGTCTGACAAGATGTGATTCAAATCGGCATCTGACTCATGGGAAATAAATTTCCTGCGAAAGTATCTGAGTTAGTCGGAGAATTGTTACATGACGAGAATACCAGCTTAATTAGAATTTGTTCACAACCGAAAAACTGAAAAAATTGGCTTGCAATATTTTAGACGTCATTGTAACACAGCTGGCTCTATTTGGGTAAGACTTTATGGAATACCAATTATCTATTTTGCCCCCATTCCGTTGCAATATACACATGTTTGCCTGGCCCACACAGTGAGAGTCCCTACATCCAGAATATTTTGGGTGGGACCCAACATACATACACTATATAAATTGCGTACTGTCCAGATAAAAGAGGAGAAAAAATTCTGAGCCAGTTACTTACCGTGTATACAGGCCTTATATTTGCGCTTCACAGAAGATTCTCTTGATGTAATATATATTACGTGGGAAGAGGGATCATATATTTAGTAGGATATGAGTAAGATCAGAGGAAGAAATTAGATTTTAAGCCTAAAACAAAACTGGAATTTTCTGATCTTTTTTTATCTTCTATACCCTACACCTGACACAAATTGTGCAAAGTGGAATATCTTTTTATATGACTGTCTACTATTACCATTAGTCTAGTGTGCCTGTAATTTGCAGAATGAGGTCCCCAGAGGGTGAATTTAGTGACGTTATCCCACATAGTGGGCTAGTCTCATTAAATTCACCCTCTGGGGACCTCATTCTGCATGGCCTCATCTGCTGTGGGAGACATAGACTCAGATTGAAGTTCCCAAATGGTGAATATTATGATGTACACCCATTGGGAACCTGGATTATGCAATGTGTGGTCTGCCAATTTGGGGATATAGAGAAACGAAACTAAAAAAGAAATAGAATCTGTGTGAAGAAGTTTCTATAGAAATTTTATAATAAAAAACATTCCAGTGAAGATGAGGCCTAAGTAGAATGAGGTCCCTATTGGGATAGCATCACTAAATTCACCCTCTGGGGACCTCATTCTGCAAATGACATGCACCATATTCCCAAGCCTGGAAGCACACAATCAAAATATGGCACTTTTTCCAGTAAAATGTGGTCATCTTGGATATTTTAAAATATATTTGCCTCTAGCATTAATAAATGTTCACAAGTTTATGAAGACTGCTTTTGTTTTCTAAAAGGTCCAGCAATGGAAGATAAACAGGAGGTTGTCGTCTCTGGACTCAAATCAGTGCTCAATGAAAACAGCAATAAAGTAAGTCAGCATTCAGTATTATATATCAATGCACCTCAATTCACTATATTTAAGAAATGAAAAGTCTCACGAAGGAGGTTCCATAATAAGTCTCCTGAACCTTTCTTGCCATTATATTCCCTCTTTGTGCATCCCTCCGTCCGTCCTTCGGGTATATTTCTCAGCCATGGGTTATCAGATCCAAATTAAATTTGGTATGCAAGTTTGTTTTTCTGGAAACCCTGGTTTTTTTTGTCAGTCCATGCAGATATTCAGACATGGTTCATCGGATCTGAATTAAATTTGGTATGCAAGTTTGCCATCATGAGGGGCAAATGACGTTGTTCGAATTTTCCTTATAGAATTACCTTTGTTTATCTGGAAATCATCGGTTTTTTTTGTCAGTCCATGCAGATATCTCAGTTCATCGGATCTGAATTAAATTTGGTACCGATGTTGGCAATCATGAATGGTTTCAAAAGAAGGGCAATTAGGGCCCTGCGAAGCTTTGAGTATTCGATTTGATTAAAAAATGTCACAAAGTTTTGTTTCGACACACGATGTCTCCATTCTCATGTTTACTCTTTCGTCTTCTGGAAATATCATTAGACATATGTTCTCAAAATATAATAGTAACATCTAATTTGGCATTGTTTGCATTTTACATTCTAGAATTATCCTTTTTTTTTTATTTGGAAACCTTTGTTTTTTTTTTCTGTCCCCACAGATATCTCAGCCATGGGTTATCAGATCTGAATGAAATTTGGTATGGAGGTGTGCGATCATGTCTGCTTTCAAAAAAGGGACAAATTATATTGTTCGCATTGTCGATTCTAGAGTTATCCTTCTTTGTTTATCTAGAAATCTTGGTGTATTGCCAGTACGTGTTTTTAATAGTGTCTCCAAAAATGCAACTGACTTTTGGTCTTTAAATTCTTCTCTTTGTCTATTTATGTCGGTCAGTGATTTCATTACTGGAAGTCAGGACATTGCAATTATCAGTGGCTTTTTGTTAGAAATTCTAAAATTTCCTACATGTTGCCATCTCTTATAGCAGTCTGGTTAAATAAGGCCAGACAATGACTCCAAACCTAGCTTAGAATAAAAACCAAATTCTCTAAAGATGATGAGTTCGATTTTTGTCTGACATGTATGGACTTCATATCTGTGGCTCTGTTTCAAACTTTATTCCTTGGCATATAATGACCACATCTTCAATATAAAAAGTTGTCAGTATTATATGCTGCTTTAGTATAGCCGATTAATTACAACAAAATAATGCTAACCGCTATCAACTATGGTATAAACTTTCCCAAAACGTGTTATTTATCAACATATGTTGTTCAACGAAATATTGCCATATTATCACTTGATTTGTCACAAAATTTGACCGTATTACTACTTGATTTTAGAGTTATACATCTTCATCTGCAATTTTGGCTGAGACCTTGACTTTTTTCCAGGTCAAAATAAGTACATATCTCGAGAAATATTTTTTTTTTTAAATTGATATCTAATCACTCTGAACTTCGATGGTGGATTCCAAGACTTGAATTAATTTTTTACCCCCAAAGCCAAAGAAATAATAATTTGGGAGCGTTAATTCGGATTATGTATCTTTAAACAGTTTTGAGTGAATAAAAGATAATTTTGTGCTTTTCTTTACAATGAATTTTAATGATACGTTTTGATGTTACATTTGTACAATATTTGTAACATGTTTAATCTTCCAGGTGAGGAAAGCATTTGCGCAGGTTGTCATTGCGATGGCTCACCATGGTTACCTAGAACATGAAGGGGGACAACTAATGATTGAGTTCATTATCAGACAATGCTCACTGGCTGATGACCCTCCTGTGAGTGTTTTTATTATCAAGTGTAGAATTTGCAGATACATCGTAACATATATATTATACTGTGCACTGTTGTGGACAAATTAAATGAAATTATGTGCCATTGGTTTTCACTGAAGTATTATATACCAAGTGTTAACAATGCACCCCGTTCCCGGTTCCTGCAAATAATATTCCCAGGAAATGGGAATGAGTAAGGTACCCGGGAACCGGGAAATTCCTGTTCCAGGATTAAACTATATTGGCCATGTTATAGCCATTCTACGCTCAGGTTTACCCCCCCCCCCCCCCCCCCCCCCACCCTACCTTCTTGCATGTTAATATACTTTGAATTATTTGTTTCACCATCTGATTGAAGATTGACATTTGCATTTCATTTGCCATTTGTTCATTGCATTGTGAAGTTTACATATACATTCACGTATACTATGACATAGGCCAGCCCAGGCCGACCTGGTAGTTGTTATTCGGTAATATATTCATGTTCGTTTGAGCGAAGCGAGTTAGAACCTATAATGTATCTCTGCCTGCCATTTGCTTTTATTATCAGAAAGGTTCTGCATATTCACACAAATTTCATACTCCTTACCTTTATCTTTGATTACGATTGTCATTCATGTTCACACCAGAATCTTAGCCATAATTGTATAATTAATTGATAACATACTCAGGGTAATATCCTGCCAAGGTGTGGAAGCATGAATTGTGTGCTAGGAGAGGCATGGCTTCAGGGACATGGTGACAGGGGGAGTTTGCTTCTGGTCCTAAAACAAGATTGCTGTTAATAATTGGTTCATATTGGCATATCATTTCACAATATACGATTATAGAATTGAAGCAGTCATTGAGTGATAACCACCTTTCTCATTTTATCAGGGTAAGAAATTGCCAGATCCCGAAGCAGTTAGTAACAACCAGTTACGTGGAATGTGTGATAGTATTATACAGCTGATCAGCACTACTGTCGAAGTAATGGAACCTGTAAGCATAAGATATATGTAAAGTCAGAATTATGCTTTAACTGTTTACACAATGACAATTCTCCTATAGTCTGCTTGATTACTCCAGAATGAATGCTTAGCTGTTGGAAATTAGAATTATAGTTAAATAAATAAAAATCAATCACATTCCTTCTAATACCATGCTTTTTAATTCTTCTGGATTAAAAAATTAACCCCTTCACTGCTCAGTAATGTCATGACGTTGTATGCTGAGGACGTGACATTACAACCTGCTGAGCACATTATTATGCAGAAATTTCCCCAACATTTCAACTTGAGCACTTATTAGAATGCACGCCACAAATTTATTTGAAATAGAAGACAATTGAAGATTGGAGATACGCTCATGCCAGAATCTCTATATTGGCTACTTTTTCGGGTTTTGTGTGAGATCGAGAATGCAACACTTTCTATCGTTATGCCTGCTCGAGATCTTTTATTACATAATGAGCAGAGAAATACATTGGGACTGCTGCAAACGATACTTCTTATTAGCGTACAGAATTAGGCATTTGTTATATTTTCATTCGAATATTCAGAACTCTGCCTTTTTTGGGGGGAGCTGCACCACTAAAATGATAAAAGGTAGGGTTTTTTTGGCATTTATTTTTTCAGAAAATGTTTGGTTTTCTTGGAAATGAGTGTATTTTAATAAATTATTTCACTAAATAGGACAACAAGTGATAATAACGAGATCAAATCTCTATCACTACTTAAATTTGGACTTGTTAAATCAATGTTATAGGCCCGCAATAATGTTCACAAGTAGGTCTGTACTGAGTACGGGCATATAGCACACGGCATGATGTTTTAGGTTCGTACTGAGTAAGGAAGTATAGCAGCAAAGGGGTTAACAGAATACCTCATTTATAAAGTTTATCAGTAGAAATCAGTACTAGTATTTTAGCTTAAAGGGATACTGTACTCAATGTTGTTGTTGGTTTCTATAGTCTCTGAGTCGTAGAATAAGGTAACCAGATTTAAATCATTTGAAAGTGTGTTGAGTACGAAATAATGTTACGGATGGCAGATTAGCTGGAATGAGAAAATACTAATTGTCGTTGTCGAGTAATTTTCGGACAGTTTTCAAGCAAATCTATCAAATAAATGTTATATTATATGCCCATATAGTCCCATATAAGTCATTGTATAGTCACTAGTCAGTCTGTGGCTTGAGATTACACCCCGTATCAACATAATTTTTTGCACGATCATGTGTGCCACGCGTTGCCCCATCCACTATCCGTGAATTATTTTGATTACGTCTTGCACACGGAAATTCGTAATTTAATTTATGGCTTTATTAACTTTGATTTTAAGATAACCTATTAACATGAACGTTTACAGAATACATCTTCGACTCAAATTACTTAGTTTTCTATATATTATCGATATTGTCATCTCCGGGAATTTATTGAAAATGGCATACAGTACCCCTTTAAACTTTAAGAAAACAGATGTTTACTATTTTAGAACAGTATACTTTTCAGCATTGATCAGAGCGAAAGATTTGTATACTAATATTGCATCACCATGTCATTTATGTAATTTGTTTTCTTTGTATTTTATATGTTATTATGTGGGAGATCCAAATAAAATTTGTTTAAACTAAACTTTCATCATTAATATATGCTAAATGACGACTGAATTTGTCATTACATATTTTTTTCAAGGTACTGTGGCCATACCTCCTGGAGCCTATTATTCAGGATCAATACACTGAATCCATGGGAACAGTCTGCAAATGCATTGGATTTCTAGCCAATAAGAAACGAGAAGAGAGAGCAGATGATTACGATATCGACTTTGAAACTCAAGGTAATGGATAATATGGTCATATTTGTTCAATATTCTATGGTCTTGGAGATATTTTATTTAATAAAAAAAGGTAGCTCTATGTACACTCTTTAGTAGCTGTAAATTATATATATGTATCATTTAGGTTTACTTTATATTTGAAAACGTTCAACATTACTTTTGTAAGTAAGAAATTGTTTTCTTTTTCACCACCAAAACTGATTTAGTCTGAAATTTAAAAAGATTTAATTTTTGCTTAAAATGTCCGCTTTTTGAAAATGTTAGTACAAAATATGAAAGCACAGAAAATATTCTACATCACTCATCATGTAACTGTTGTTAATAATACATGTTCGTCCAGGTATTGGATTGTATTTCTTCCTTGTTCTTGAAATTTGAAAAAAAAAATTTGTTCCAAATGGAATAACAAAGAATCATGCCAAAAGTTATTTTCATCAATTTAATACAAAAATAGGTAAATACGGCATCATTTTTATAAGCGAATTACATGCAGTGACTATTGTTGGTGAAATCATTGCCGTAATGTTTATGCCCAATAATTTGTCCCGAATAAAGTTGTAAATATTTTTACATTTGTGCATAGTTCGAACGTTGTGTTCTCTTAACCCTTTCATGACGGTAGCTTCCTGAATTTTTGCGAAAACCCTGTGCCAATGCATTCTCTTATATATGTGTGTCGACCAAAGGTCGCCTCTTATATATAAGAAAATGCATTGGCCTAACAAATTTTATATTATTTTTTATAATTGTCAAAAAATGTAAGAATTTTTTTTTAAAAAGATAAAAAATTGTTCAAGAATGTAAGAAAAAATTAAAAAAATTGATAAAGAATGTAAGATAAAATTATAACAAATGATAAAATTATTAAAGACTATAAGAAGAAATGATAAATTTTGTTATAGAATGTAAGAAAAAATGATAAAAATGATAAAAATTGTTAAAGAATGTAAGAAAAAAATGATAAAAAATGATAAAAATTATTAAAGAAAGTAAGAAAAATTGATCAAAGTTGTTAGGCCAATGCATTCTCTTATATATGCGAGGCGACCTATGGTCAGTGCAGCTCCCCTCATGAAAGGGTTAAGTAAGTCCATAATATGTCTTTAATGAACATTACATAAATTTATAAATAATAATTCACTATTAATTTAAACATCTCAGTAGTTGTATTCTTATAATTTTTTTCAGTTAATGTGCCAAAACCTGCTGTCATCATTGCAAGATTGTTGGTGAGTTATTTTACATACAATTCATAATTCCATGGACATTGAACCCACCAAAATGTGCAAGACTGGTGAAGTTATTGAAAAATGACAATCTGGACAAAACCATGTAAGGTCAAGTTTTGAGACAGATAATACAAGTGCAGCAGGATTCCTATTTATATGGTCGTTTGTTATTATTAGTCGAATATAAATAAATTAGTAGGTTGTGATCTAACTTTTTTGGAAAATTGGTGTGGGTTGGCAAATTTTATTTTTTATATTTTATTCTTGGTAAGGTAAAAAAAAAGGGGTTTTGATTCTCAGGCATCGCCGCATCGAATAAAATGGCCCATGTTGGACCATTTTATTTGGATTTTTTGATTTTACCGTAGTTGTAAACCGTAACACGAACATAGGAAATTCACACGGAATTAGTTATGTTTTAAATATCAAATAGGAGCTAAATATAATGGTGTATGTGTGGGTATTCAACAAAATACTATAGGCGACAATAACTATCAGGTATATTGTCACCACAGTTTGTCCAATCCCCCAAGTTTATTGGTCAAATGTGTTGAAATATTTCGATAAAACTGCAATCAGCAGGAAGTTGGATATTGAACCGCCAACCTAACTGCTAGTTAAGTAAGTAAATAACCCTGCCAGATAGAGTTTTCCCCTTGCTAGGCTATTGCTATGTACTCAAGCTGGAGCGTGATACTGTCTGACAAGCGGTGTATATTGGCCATGTTTATTATGGTTATTTGAAGATTTATTGTCTACCTTCCATTGCGGTACATATACAGTCTTTAAGTAGTCACCTGAACAAGTGCATCAAGACTTTCTATCATAGTTAGGAAGATCACTTTATCTTTTTGTTTCGACTGTATTTACGTCCCGTAATTTTTATATGAATTGGATATGTAGTTCTGCGTGATGTTAAAATGATTGTGCTGATATTAAAATCATATCAATATTATATATCTTTCTAGGTAATCCCTATATGATGTACGGGTAGGACAATAATATCATAAATTGTCATTCTTTATATCAGATTAAATTAGTTTATATCCATTACAAAGTTCTCCCTACATTTTCTGGACCTGGGAAGGAATAATAACCCATGCTTACTATGCCAGTCTATGGTCAGAACAAAAATAAAAAATAAAAATGAAACCCGCCCCAGCAGTGATTTAAAAAAATATTTGCCTGAGAATCAAATATCTTTTTTTGTTTGGCCTAAGATAAATAATTTCTTCAATTTCACATCAAATTGATATTCAACATCCTGGTCAGAACCATGACTCAAAATATGGTCCTGGACATTTGCAGAATGAGGTCCCCAGTGGGTGATGCTACCCCACACATGGGTTAGAATCACTAAATTCACCTGCTGGGGATCTCATTCTGCTTAGGTCTCATTTCCTCTTGAAACTATCTTTATTATTAAATTAACAAGTTTTTTAGTTTCTTAGAAACTTCTTTAGAAAGTTTGTTGATCTTTTTTAGTTTAGTTTTTCTATATTCCCAATATTGGTAGACAACAAAATGCATAATTGAGGTGCCCAATGGGTGCACATCATCATTTCACCCTCTGGGAAATTAAATCTGAGTCAAGGTCTCCCATATATAGCAAATAAGTCCATGCAGAATGAGGTCCCCAGAGGATGAATTTGGTGACGCTAACCCACTATTCGGGATAGCATCACTACATTTACACTCTGGGGACCTCATATTGCAAATGTCTGGCATCATATTTTGAAGCCTGCTCACACCTTACTGAACCCTTTACCCAACAGAAGGGCCATGTGCCAATGCATTCTCTTATATATGCGAGTCGACCATAGGTCGCCTCGCATATATAAGAGAATGCATTGGCTTAACACATTAAAAATTATAAAATTGTTAGAGAATGTAAGAAAAAATGGTAAAAAGTGTTAAAAAAAGATTTTTTTTAGGCCAATGCATTCTCTTATATATGCAAGGCGACCTATGGTCGACTTGCATATATAAGAGAATGCATTGGCACAGGGCATAACTGTAACTATCACAATGTGGTCAAGGAGCCGCTTCCAATGATACCCATATTTGTATGGTTCTATTGAGACAGACCGAAGATATTTTAGGCTGTTGAAGCTTTATTTGGCCGGTTTTGGCCGGTTTGTTGGGTAAAGGGTTAAACAGTAAAATACGTAAAAATTGTAGAGGACTGAATGACGAAACATATCCATGATAATTTGTCGGTTATGATTTATGCCATCAAACTTTGCAACACATGTCAATGATTAAACATACACAAATTTTGTCATGTGGAATAATCTTTGGATGGTGATTAGCATGAGACACATAGTTGATATTCTAATTTTCATTTCTAAGAATAATCTTTATCCAGGTCCTTGCCGGTCGACCAACAAATGGGCGAAGTCGAGGAATCCACGTCCTCAGTGCCATGAAGGGATTATCACCGATACTGTGTGAGGGCTTGGTTGAACTGTGGGACACCGTGATTCCTAAACTCAGCCAGTATATCGAAGGTAACTCCTCAGTAACCTAAACCAAACTATCGTCACCACTGACAATGATATAAAGAAAGCCGGGAAACAGTGCGCGGAGTTTGTTTGGAATTTAGCTTTGGCACGGACACCGTTGAAAGCACATTCTTCTTATATCATCTTGTACACATTATATCAGTAAAACATATCGCCTTGATAACCTTTGGGAAATGGGCTATATCTCAGGTTGTCTGGAACCGATTGGCCAGAAATTATGCATGCCTTATTCTAAGATGTGTCTTAGGACATGGTCAAAATTTGGGCGCAGTTGGACATGATGGTGATATATTTTTAAACGCGCCAAAATCTTCACAGATAAACACACACACCAGACAAACACTTGGCTGTTATATATATATATGTTTATATATATAATTGGAAATAAACTCCAGGTAATAACTCTAATTTTCTGAATCTATGTTATGACCTGTGAAAACATAATGTCATAATCATTATAAATACATGTACATCTATCTCTAAATGAAATATTATTAGATCATATTATATTTTCAGATGTAACCGGTGAAGAAGATTTATTCTCACAAAAGAATTGGGAGGACCTCGTACTGAAGGTATGCTTTATATAATTAGCTGTGTCTAACCATGCATCAAAATATGGTGCAGGACATTTGCAGAATGAGGTCCCCTGAGGGTGACACCACCCCACACAGTGGGTTATCATATTTAAATTCACCATCTGTAGACCTTATTCTGCTTAGTCCTCATCTTCCATGGAAAGTATCTTTATTATCAAATTAACAAGTTTTTAAATTTCTTTGGAAAGTTTATTTTTCTTTGTCTGGATTAGTTTCGCCATATCCCGAAATTGAAAAAATGACGCAATGCATAAAAGGGTGGACATTGGATGCACAGCACCCTCTTCATCATCTTGGGATATAAATCTGAGTCTAGGTCTCCCATAGCAGATGAGGCCATGCAGAATGAGGTTCCCAGAGGATGAATTTGGTAACACTAGCCTGTGCCGGGTAGCATCACTAAATTCACCCTCTGGGGACCTCATTTTGCAAGTGTCCAGTACCATATTTTGAGACCTGAGTCTAACCATCGCCTGTGGTAGATATGGCCATAATGCATGGTCTAGGTTTATGATGAGTTGCCACCGATATTAACCCTTTCAGTGTCAAGTCCGATTTTTGTATCAACCCATATTTCCTTGATCATTTTTCAAATTTATTTATTATAATAATGTGATACATTGATGGAAAGAGCTCTTAGAGCTCCATACAATTGAAAGGCACAGGATTAATTCAGGTTCACATATTAGAATGGGGAGGTATCAGTTTTAAGAAAACAATAACAATAGTGAATGTCAGGGGCATTGTATAATGTTAGGTAATCCCAGACATAGACTGGTAGTACAATGTCATTTTTATGTAAGATTAAATGAGTTTATATGCATAAACATCCCCTCTACATGGTTATTACTAGACAGAGGAAGGTATCTTTGTCCATGCTTACTATGTGCAGAAAAAAATAAAAAATAAAAATAAAACCCTCCCTCCCTCATTGATTTGAAAAAAGAATTGCCCGAGAACCAAAACTCTTTTTTTTTTGGCTTTAGGTCCCTTAAAGATACAGATGACCTTCACAGTTAATATTGCTGTTAAATAAGTCGCATCCATTATTAAAAACCGCAATAAACTGAACGAATATTAATATATAGACAGATTTTGTTCTTATACCAATCATAAATATCACTTAATTAGCATGCTATTGTCAAGATAGTCCACCTTGTTAGTAAACAGAAGCCATATTGTGGTACAGTACAGTGAGTAAAGAGTGTCCAATACCAAAAACACTCAATACCGGGAGACCCCCTAAGCAAACTTTGGTTAAAATTGATACCATATTGTTTACAACATGCTGATATAGCGCTAATCCTCGCCACTCAAGATTTCTGTGTTGAATGGGACCATTAATCACTCTCCTTAAATCCCCACATGTGTTGAGTGTTTCGCTCATCACATACTCTTTACATACTGTATATAAACAATTGCTTGGTTCACACAAAGTGTGTTTTGTTTGTTAATATCAATTTAATACTATCACTATGTATTATTAGTATATTCTTGAGGAAAGTCATAATTTGGTAACTTTATTTTCTAAATTATAACCTTCAGCCAAGGTCATCCATGTCTATAAATGATAGTAAATCTAGTCAATTAACTGAATTGTTCAACTCATATACCCGCTCCATTTTGGTTATGATATTCTGACCCAGTACCATATTCATTTTACAGATGTTGTCGAAGAGCCTTGATGTTTTAGACAGCGAGGAGTGGACATGTGACCTTGGTACAATTCTGGGGCAGCAGATACCGATGTACCACACTCTTCCACAAGAAAAGGTAATTAGTATAAGTAATGGCACATAACAGACTACCGCTGTGATACTTAAGAACACTTGTGTAGCCTGTAAATTGTCATGTATCTAATACTAAATATGATTGATCTCCCAAGATAAATGGTATCCCAATATAAAATTCTGAACCCTTTACCCAACAGAACGGCCCTGTGCCAATGCATTCTCTTATATATGCGAGTCGACCATAGGTCGCCTCGCATATATAAGAGAATGCTTTGGCTTAACACATTAAAAATTATAAAATTGTTAAAGAATGTAAGAAAAAATGGGTTTTTTTAGGCCAATGCATTCTCTTATATATGCGAGGCGACCTATGGTCGACTCGCATATATAAGAGAATGCATTGGCACAGGGCATAACTGTAACCATCACAATGTGGTCAAGGAGCCGATTCCAATGATACCCATATTTGTATGGTTCTAGTGAGACAGACCGAAGATATTTTAGGCTGTTGAAGCTTTATTTGGGCGTTTTTGGCCGGTTTGTTGGGTAAAGGGTTAAATCAAAAATTTGTGTGCTAGTAACAGGCCTGTGAATAAGGTGTCTGTCAATTGCAGAATTAGGTCCCTAGAGGGAGAAGTTAGTGATGCTATTCCGCATGGCGTCATGTGAACGGGTGATCGTGTAATAAAAGCAGATGACAGACAGAAAAACAGATAATACAAGGGCAGAATGATTCATATTCATAGGTGGGAAAATAATAAACATTTCCTGAGGGAAATAGTCATCATTGAGTGTTTAGTATAGAAAGGGTTAACTTATTATCTGAACATTTCCTAAGGGAATTACTCATCAATGAGTATTTAGTATAGAAAGGGTTAACTTATTATCTGAACATTTTCTAAGGGAACTACTCATCAATGAGTATTTAGTATAGAAAGGGTTAACTTATTATCTGAACATTTCCTATGGGAAATAGTCATCAATGAGTATTTAGTATAGAAAGGGTTAATACTTAGGTGTTTCATATTACTTCTATATAATAACGTTTTTTTCTCAATATTTTCAGAACTTTCTGTATAAATGCTTGGGAATGATTATGAGAAAGTCAACAAAGAAAGATTTCGTAAATAAACAGTTGGATCTGATGTTCCAATTGGTCAAGCATACAGATCAGACTGAGAGGGAGGTAAGCATTACAAAATCTTATTGTCAATCTTGTGGTCAAGCCTTGAAATAGTGTGTCCGTCATTTGCAGAATGAGGTCCCCAGAGGGTGAATTTAGTGATGCTACCCCACATAGCGGGGTAGCATCACTAAATTCACCCTCTGGGGACCTCATTCTGCAAATGACAGACACCCTATTTCAAGGCTTGCTTGTGGTACATTCTTCACCATGTTGTGTAATAGACTTGTATTATGACACGCTCCTCTTGCTACCAATGTCTACTGTGTGTTACATTATACAAAATTTGTGTGACCTAGCGATGAGAAATACATATAATTGTCAAATTATCTATAGAAGTACCTTATGTTTATGATCTCTCAGTAGCATCTCAAAAGTGATACAGGGCTTTGTGTGGGTTTCTATATATGTATTGTATTTATAAAAAGTGTATTACAGCCATTGTTGTCCTATTGAGTTAATATCCCCATATAACCCATGAAACAATGTTAGGAATGAAACTTTCCATGAAATTAGAAACACTCTCCATTTCACAAGAAATGCTTTTTCCATTTTGCCATACAGTAATGCCCTAAGTAATTGACCCCTTAACCACAGCAGAATTATGGGTAACTTTTCAGGATTTAGTCGGAAATATGGCTGTTGCCATTCATCGGAAAGCTCTCAGCAACAAGCCATATTTTCATTCTGCTGTGGTTAAGGGGTCGATTACTTAGGGCATTACTGTATATCTATTTCTATTGGATAAAATAAGCAAGTCTGGATATAGTGTTTCTGTCGTCTGCAGAACGAGTGAATTTAGTGACGCTATAACACACTGCGGGATAGCATCACCTACCCTATGTGAACCTCATTCTGCTTAGGCCTCAACTGCTATGTGAGACCTTGGATCAGATTGAAGTTCCCCAGTTGAAGTTGATGATGTTCATTCATTAGGTTACCTTGATTATGCATTTTATCTTCTGCAAATTAAGGGATAACTGAACAGAAGGGAATAAGTAACTTAAAATATATACAGATACTTTCCAGAAGATGAGGCCTAAGCAGAATGAGGTCCCCAGAGGGTGTATTTGGTGATGCTAACCCACCATGCATCACTCAATTCACCCTCTGGGGGGCCTCATTCTGCAATGTAAGACACACAATATCCAGTTGAAAATAAGTAATAGATATTTGCAATTGCTTCTTGGTATCATTATGGAGAGAAAAGAGTTGCCTTCTACATTTTATTGCAAGACCAACCACTCAAAAGAAAATATAACCCTTTAATATTGACTGGCGACCAAGTCTGAGTTTAGTGTGCCTGTCATTTGAGGTCCCCATATTGTGAATTTAGTGACGCTATCCCACATAGCGGGCTAGCATCTAGTGACGCTATTCCGCATAGCGGGCTAGCATGAATAAATTTACCCTCGGGGGACCTCATTCTGCTGAGGCCTCATCTTCTCTGGAAAGTTTCTTTATTATAAAATTTCTATAGAAACTTCTTCACATAGATTCTATTTCTTTTTTAGTTTAGTTTCTCTATATCCCCAAATTGGCAGATGATACATTGCATAATCGAGATTCCCAATGTGTGTATATCACAATATTCATCATTTGGGAACTTCAGATCAGAGTCTATGTCTCCCAGAGCATATAAGGCCATGCAGAATGAGGTCCCCAGATGGTGAATTTGGTGATGCTAGCCCGCTATGCGGGATAGCATCACTAAATTCACTCTCTGGGGACCTCATTCTGCAAATGAGATGCACACTATAATCAGGCTTGCTGGCGACATATTCCCTTTGATAGTGAGTCGGGACAGATCGATATATAGATAGAACCGCATGAGTGTCTGGATTTTGACGTAATTATCGCACGAGATTTGTTGGCGGAGCGATACATCGAGAGCGCGACGCAGTCCCGCACGAGAGGTATCGCGTTCCGCCAACAAATCGAGTGCGATAATTCGTCAAAATCCAGACACTCATGCGGTTCTATTTTTATTACATATCTCCGTATCATAGTAAATTGACTCACAATCGTACATCTCCGGTACAGAAAATGTGAATTTAATTGAGTTTTAACACTGAATGAAATAGTTCCGTCGACAGATTGCACTAGTGCGATTCTGAGAATTATCACACGCCTGGAAACTCGTGCAATCATGCGAATTACGTTGATAGATATGTAATAAAATAAAAGAAGAGAAGGCTCAATCTTCACTAATACTTCTGTTATTTTTCAGGGATGTGCGATAGCCATGGGTTACGCAGCAGCTTCACACATTGATGCTGTACTGGACAAATTAGAACTTGTGTCAAAAACAGACATGGTTCGAAAATCCTCTGGAATTCTGGGATTTATGAAGGTACAGTAATGCTCTAATTAATCGACCTCTTAACCAAAGCAGAATTATGGGTAACTTTTCAGGATTTAGTCGGAAATATGGCTTGTTGCCATTCATCGGAAAGCTCTCCCCGAGAGCTTTCCGATGAATGGCAACAAGCCATATTTCCGACTAAATCCTGAAAAGTTACCCATAATTCTGCTTTGGTTAAGAGGTCGATTAATTAGAGCATTACTGTATGTACTGATAATATGCTTATACGGTAGAAAAATAAGTGAAAGAAAATCAAGCTGTTTGAACACTCATTTTCATTGTATGCAACAGATTGTTTTATTATTATGTTAACTGTTCATGAATAGCCATTTGTACTATATTACTTGCAGTTTGAGTATTCATATATCAGCAATATTTTAAACTATTTCAAAGAAATTTTAAATACTAATTTGGGGAAAGAAATTTATACACTCATATAATAATCTTTCAACTGATCAAAGTTGATCTGTATATGTAGTTTGTATGTTCTATTGTATGCTTGTATCATTTCATGTTATTCTTACAATAAATTAATGTTCAACCTCTGACCTTTTCCAGGATAAATCTGAGGCAGATGTAGAGAGGGTAAAGGCGACAGTAATGCTGTGTTATGGATACGTGGCACTGTATGCTCCACCTTCCCTACTTGTGTCGAGAATGGAAGCAATAATACTCCGAACTGTGATGCCTTATCTCGCTAATATTAGGGTATGTTGTTGTTAACCCTTCCATGAAATATTGTGAAAACCCTGTGCCAATGCATTCTCTTATAAATGCAAGTCTCCCATAAGGGGGCTCGCATATATAACGGAATGCATTGGCCTAACAATATTTACCTTGACCTTGTAAGCCAATGCATTCTCTTATAAATGGGAGTCTCTCATAAGGAGCCTCGCATATATAAGAGAATGCTTGGCCTAACAACATTTACCTTGACCTTGTAAGCCATGCATACTCATATAAATGTAAGTCTCCCGTAAGGATCCTTGTATATATAAGTGAATGCCTTGGCGTAACAATATTTACCTTGACCTTGTAAGCCAGTGCATTCTCTTATAAATGTGAGTCGCCCATAAGGAGCCTCGCATATATAAGAGAATGCATTGGCCTTACTATATTTACCTTGACCTTGTAAGCCAGTGCATTCTCTTATAAATGTGAGTATCCCATAATGAGCCTCACATATATAAGAGAATTCATTGGCCTAACAATATTTACCTTGACCTTGTAAGCCAGTGCATTCTCTTATAAATGTGAGTCTCCCATAATGAGCCTCGCATATATAAGAGAATTCATTGGTCTAACAGTATTTACCTTGACCTTGTAAGCCACAGCATTTTCTTATAAATTTGAGTCTCCCATAAGGTGCCTTGCATATATAAGATAATTCGTTGGCCTAACTATATTTACCTTGACCTTGTAAGCCAGTGCATTCTCTTATAAATGCGAGTCTCCCATAAGGAGATTTATTCTGTCCAAAATGACCCAATCAAGTTTACTGACACATTTTTGACTGTGATTGAAGTCACATTTGTCACGTTTCTAACACATGCTTGAACATTATTACAATAATGTTTCAGAAATATAAACTGGGAAAGGTTTGTTTTATCTCATTTCAGTGCAAGTTTGTATAAAACATACCAAAATAATATATTGTTCTGATTATAATTGCATGCGAGGGGTTTTTAGACCATGCGTACAGGTCTGAGAAATGGGAAATTGACTTTGTGCAAGCCTTGAAATAGGGTGTCTGTCATTTGCAGAATGAGGTCCCCAGAGGGTGAATTTAGTGATGCTACCCTGCATAGCGGGCTAGCATCACCAAATTCATCCTCTGGGAACCTCATTCTGCTGAGGTGTAAGCAGAATGAGGTTCCCAGAGGGTGAATTTGGTGATGCTAGCCTGCTATGCGGGGTAGCATCACTTAATTCACACTCTGGGGACCTCATTCTGCAAATGACAGACACCCTATTTCAAGGCTTGGCTTTGTGTGGGCTAAAATAACCTTTTCTATACTAAAGCATCATTGATGAATAGATATCCCATATGAACTGTTCAGATAATAAGGTCAACAAACTAATTATCTGAACATTTCCCCTCAAATAAATATGGCTCATTCTGTATTACTTTTTTTTTTTATTATCTGTTGTCTGCTTATTTTTCCACACGCCTCCAGATGAATAATAGACCATGCCAATGTATACTTTTACAACCGAATGGGAGAATAAATTCACTACAGAGAGTGTTAACCCTTTACCCAACAAAACGGCCAAAACTGGCCAAATAAAGCTTCAACAGCCTAAAATGTCTTTGGTCTGTCTCAAAAGAACCATACAAATATGGATATCATTGGAACCGGCTCCTTGACCACATTGTGATAGTTACAGTTATGCCCTGTGCCAATGCATTCTCTTATATATGCGAGTCGACCATACATGTAGGTCGCCTCGCATATATAAGAGAATGCATTGGCCTAAAAAAAATCTTTTTTTCACCATTTGTTTCTTACATTCTTTAACAATTTTATAATTTTTAATGTGTTAAGCCAATGCATTCTCTTATATATGCGAGGCGACCTATGGTCGACTCGCATATATAAGAGAATGCATTGGCACAGGGCCGTTCTGTTGGGTAAAGGGTTAATAAATGACAGTTCTGCAGGAATAAGTAATAGTACTTCCTTTTTCTTAATTTACAGGATATGAGTGTCAAACAAAACCTCATAAGAACGGTTGACCTCATCGCCAAATCATTACATCCTGAACATTTACAAACTACATATGCATTGCTGGAAAGAGCGGACTTCCTCTCACATCTACAGGTATTGAACGGGCAGGGTGATACCCGAATCATTATATTATATTCAGCCTCCTTTGATTGGCCAGAGAGCCACACAGTATATTCCATGTTTATGTCTAGAGCAGTCGACATAAAAGGGTAACAAAGACAATGGTTCCATTGTCTCTCACGGGACTGCTTTTTTCATGACATTGTTTACATTGACCAACATTATGGAGAGACTGATTGGAGATTTTGATGTATTCCCGTCAAAGATACGTTACACACTGAACTACATGGTATATTCATCTTTATTCACAAGAAAGGATTCTATGAGATCCGTTTAAAATTTATTATTTTGGTACGAAATAGCTTAAGTACCTTTTGAATCATTATTATTATGATGTAGCAGGTCAAGGTCATTTGTCCACTCATTATGTATATAAGCAAGTGGACCCACAGTAATCGGCCTCTTTTTCTCTTGTGACAAGATTCGAAGGGAAATAAAAACTAACGCTATGAGAAATGAAACCACATATTATTGTCGGCTTCATTTAACAATTCCGTTCCACATTTTTTAACTTGTTGTGACATACATGGGTTCCATTTTGGAAACGACACAATAATTATTAAATTAATATCAGAGTGACAATTTCATTCAATTTCCCTGTTTTATTTGTTTTAACGCAAATAAAATACAAAAACTATATTGTTCTGTTGAAAATGTTATTTTGTGCTGATAAAATATTCTTTTAGAATAAATGTCAAATTGTTATGAATGACCTGGACTGTTGACAGAACATAAACGTTATTGTGGTTGAATGACAGTAACAAGGTGTGACATTGACAGCTTGCAGCTTGTGTTCATGAATATAAACTTCAAGCTGTCCTTGTCACACTAATATTACCATCCAACAACTAATTAATATTATATTGCAGAACCTCATAAGTATGCTAAATATAAATTGAGAAGTCATTATATTCTGAGCTTTTACAGATGATTTATATGCTGCATATATAGAGCAGAGTTACTATTTTGTATCGAGGGTCAAGTAAAAAAATAATTTATTTTCAGGCACTTTACTACATCATCATGCAAAGGGGTCTCATCAAAAGCCTCAATTGGATTATTATACCCCCTTTAAAAAAAAAAAGGGGGGTATACTGTTTTGCACCTGTCCGTCCGTCCGTCCGTGCGTCCGTGCGTGCGTGAGTCTGTACGTCCGTCCGATGTCTGTTCGTGTCATAACTTGAACAGTAGTGCTCGGATCTTAATGAAATTAGGTATGGATGTTCACTATTATGAGGACATTAAATAGAGGGTTCCATCATTTTGTTTGGATTTTCCATTCTAGAGTTATTCATCTTTGTTTATCTGGAAATAGTGGCTTTTTGGTTCGTCTGGTGTCTGTTCATGTCGTAACTTCAACAGTTGTGCTGGGATCTCAACCAAATTTGGTGTGGATGTTCACAACTATGAGGACATTAAAAAGAGGGTTCCATCGTTTTGTTCGGATTTTCCAATCTAGAGTTATTCATCTTTGTTTATCTCGAAATGTTGGATTTTTGGTCCATCTGGTGTCTGTTCATGTCATAACCTGAACAGTAGTGCTCGGATCTCAATGAAATTTTGTATGGATGTTCACTACTATGAGAGCATTCAATAGAGGGTTCCATCGTTTTGTTCGGATTTTCCATTCTAGAGTTATACATCTTTGTTCATCTGGAAATGTTGGCTTTTTGGTTCGTCTGGTGTCTGTTCATGTCGTAACTTCTACAGTTGTACTGGGATCTCAATGGGATTTGGTATGGATGTTCACTACTATGATGACATGAAATGGAGGGTTCCATCGTTTTGTTCCGCTTTTCCATTCTAGAGTTATTTATCTTTGTTCATCTGGAAATGTTGGCTTTTTGGTCCGTCTGGTGTCTGTTCATGTCGTAACTTCAACTGTTGTGCTGGGATCTCAATGGAATTTGGTATAGATGTTCACTGCTATGAGGACATTCAATAGGGGGTTCCATTGTTCTGTTCTGCTTTTCCATTCTAGAGTAATTCATCTTTGTTTATCTGGAAATGTTGGCTGTTTGATCCATCCGATGTCTGTTCAGCTCATAACTTGAACAGTAATGCTCGGATCTCAATGAAATTTTTTTCAGTTTAGAATTATATGAGAACAGCATTCACAGTTGAGTGACCCGAGCCAATGAATCCTAAATGCTACTCTTCTTGTCAAACAGAATATTTCCTGCTTCTTCTGGTCATAATATTTTATTTTATTTTGCAGAATTATATGAAAGTGGAGGCTACTGACTCATTAGCCAGTGAAACAAGATTACTGTTGTTCAAAGCATGTTCCAGTCTAGTGTATCCTTGTTCTGGTTATTTATCCACCGCTCACTACCTCTATTACGTGAATAAAGCATAATTATATATGCAAATTTGTGTAGGTATCTAGGGATGTCAGCAGGCCTAAATTACATCATTGTATTTTTTATCATTCTTAATTCACCGTATTTGATACAAAATGCGTGAAATAGGATATGTGTTTTCACTCTAAAACATATATGAACAATTAGAACAAGGACAGCTTAGAATAACTAAAAAAACAACGAACTTCGGTTTGCCCATGTCATGAATACTAATTAGCTTGATCTCATAAATGAAAGGGCGTCATCGAAGTAAGAATGAAAAAAGAACCAAAGGCACGTTTTGTGCGATGGATAAATAAAATATGTAACTAATACTATCGCTTAAACTGTTAACTCTGTCAACACCCCAGCCCACTTTAGCGGGCACAACATACTTTACATTCACCACTGCAGCCCGCTTTTAATAGCGGGCAGAGAATAATTTTCGGGAAAGCAGGCAATAATACCATGTTTACGGGGATATGCTAATGATTTTATTTATTGGCGACTTAGATATCATTTTGTGATATTCTGTATCAATACTAATTGATTGTTGAACACGCAGAACTGACAAATACGGCCACAATGAGATGTTCCTGGCCTAAATATAGACAGAACATGTATGACATCACAATTACTACTTTGAGGATTCCCTGGGTTTTCCCAAAAAATTGTTGACGAAACAATGCCGACAGGTGTGGTGTACTGATTGATTTAGTTTGTTATTGTTTATCACAAACACATGTCGATAACACACGTTTATGAAATAAAGAAGATTGTTGCCCTTTTTCTTTGTGGTATCCATCTAACTAGTGTCTCCTATATTCGACGCAATGTTACGAAATTCACCGTGCCGTTCAACAGTTCGACTTCAATAATAATAGCTGCGAGCGCATGTTGTAAGCATGCATGGCATTGACATGCATAAACATTTTGGGAACACAATGAGATCATGGGCATTTATTTATGGAAAGTTACTCATAATTCATTAGCGTAATCACAGTTGAAAACACCTGGGTCTGAATGTGGGATATTGGGTCTATTTCAGTTAAATAATGCATTCTTGGGCATACTCTTGGTCTGTTCTCATCATTATGCTCATTGTACACCTAAAATTACGACATGTGATGGATATAACGCTAACTATTTTAATGTGAGTTTGGTCAATATACATATGTGGTGAAATATTGCAAATAAAGTTAACTGTAACAGTATATAATGAGTTCAAATGTATTTACGCACCTGTTCACACATGACATGAGTTACCATGGTGATGTAATCACAATTATATGACGTCATCCATCGGCAGGTAGTGCAAATTGATGGGCAGTTGTCACTGGTCATGAAAATATATACCTACCACATCTATATATATGAATGCCCTACATGTGAGACAAAGAATTTCCATATAAACTGCTGTAAACCCGGTGTCCTGGATAATTTACCTCTGTAAATTTGGTGGCGAAAGAGTTAAGTCTGCTCTGGAGTTTTGGCATCCAAATGATGGTCAAATCCCCCTCACGGACATAAATGGTGACATAGTGACAGCACTAGCTACATATTCTTATATATCCTTATATCTTAGTTTGCCTGAATTTCTCATATTGAAACTTGAGTGGAAGGGGTCAGCGTCACAAGTCAGAAATTCACCTTTTCATGTCAGCTTTCTACTGGGAAGTGCATGAGTAACCAGCTTTATACTGTGAAGCGCATTTGTAACCATCTTTCTACATGGAAGCGCATGTGTAACCAGCTTTCTACTCTACTGAGAAGCGCTTGTGTAACCAGCTTTCTACTGGGAAGTGAATGCGTCACCAGATTTCATCTAGGAAGCACATGCATAACCAGCTTTCTACTAGGAAGCGCATATATAACCAGCTTTCTAATGAGAAGTGCACGCACAATCAGCATTCTATTGGGATGTACATATGTAACCAGCTTTCTACTGGGAAGCACATGCGCAACCAGCATTCTATTGGGAAGCAAATGCATAACCAGCTTTCTACTAGAAAGCAAATGTGTAACCAGCTTTCTACTGGGAAGTGAATTTCTGAGCATTGAAGGACACTGTGTTGTGATGAGCACATTGACAAGAATTTTACTTACTCATCCCAGGTTTTTGTTCTGACTATCTTACGAATGTTGACTAAACCCAGTGTAACAGTTTATCTCTTTTGTATTCAATCCTTAACTTATTCACCAGCAAACTTGATCCTCCCCTGTCGGAAGCTGTGATATTTGATCTTGTTAAAACTTCTATTGATGCCATGTATCCTCTCCCACCAAGTGGTGTGCATGGAAAGAATGTTAAAGAGGATTCTTTCGAGGAGCTAAATTATCTGCTTGATGAAACATTTGAGGCATTCCACCAGTTATTGAAGGAAGTTTTACTTAAGAACTTCACAGCTGATGGCTTAGAATCTGTATTTAAGGTGAGTGAGTCCCCTATCTATACTGAAGCAAAATTATTTCACCTGTGTTCATGTAAATATGTGACCATTTTGGCTCATATATTAAAGAGCTTGAGTCTTGAGATATCTTGAGCAAGTTTTATCATACAACTCACTCTATCCATATTTATATATTGCCCTATAATATAATTTATTATATGCTAAGCTATGAAATAGTAGTATTTTTGCATCAGATTAAAACCGTTATCCATCTAGTGAGATATCAATATCTCACTCGCAGTCATCACGCGCTAAAATTGAAATTCGGTTCTTTTTGGTGGAAGTCTGTGCTAAAAGTCCCTGAGTGTTCAGGTTGGAAAAATTATAATATGTGATCAATTAAATATTTTTGTTAAACATACTATGTTTATCCCTCAACCAATATGTCTGAAAATGGAACTATTTTTATATGCACAAGCTCAATACCATGGCTGTGCTTGGGTATACAAATTTGCACTTTTGCTCTTCTTTTGAGTTGAGCCACAGGCCAACTGAGCGGAGCATATAATAAACAGAACTTTTCGGTTAGATATGGTAATTATCTCAATCGTGATGACCAAAAAAAAAATGAAGTCTATATATCCCTACCTTTTTGGATTTAAGATTCTATAATCAAATTTATCATCAATATTTACCAAGTATTTTTTTTTCAATTCTAATCAAACTGGTTTTTTAATATATGTTAATTTTACTGAATATATATAAGATATTTGTTGACGTTATTTGAACTTGAATATTTCTTTCTGCTGTTGTCATTGTTAGATTCTTGAGACTTGAGAAATAACACATAGAGCTTAGATGACTTGATTTTTTTATTTTATTCTACAGCATATTATACCCTGGCTGACATCACAGGAGGAACACCAGAGACTCAGGGCACTGTCCACATGGAAGATTGTCCTTGAATTCTTCAGCTCTGAATTCTCAGCAATCAATCCAGCAGTAAGTAAGGATTCTAATATTCCATGTCAAAGAGTTCGCAGCAAATTATCCCACAATTAATGCTTAACCCTTTCATGATGGGGAGCTGCGCTAGTGCAGCATTAAAGATCATATGCCAGTGCCTTCTCTTATATATATGCGAGTCTGGGAATGAATTGGCACAGTGTTTTTGCAAAATTTCAGTAAGCTCCAGTCATGGAAGGGTTTACCCTTTCTATATTAAATTCTCATTGACAAGTAGTTATTCCTTGGGAAATATTCAGATAATAAGTTAAACAAATGACCATACATATCTCCTTTGTTGAACTTATTAACTGAACTTTTCCGTCCAATAAATAGAATATATCCAGTATAAATTTCAGGAAGCTCCAGTCATGAAAGGGTTAATTAACATGAGAGTGATTCAGGATTATATTAGAAAAATTCCTTTATTCTTTCTGATCATGTTGTTCAGCTTTAAGATTTGGCAACTCCTGTTGAAGACTTCCTGTCATTATTGGTAATATGAAGCTAATGTGATTTAGGGTGGAGTGTAATGAATTATGTGAAATATACCATGACACAATTTCCAACTAGCTTGATTAGACTTGATAAAGACTTTTTAGTTCTCGTGCTTCAATTTAGAAATTATTTGATATTTATATAGAAAATAAATTTCAGATTGGTAAGAATGGATTGCCATCGGAGGGAGAAATACTCGCCCGTCTCATTCCCCGATGCTCTGATCCTGTTGTGGAGATTCGACAGATATCGATCGACTGTGTGCAGGAGGTACTGAAGATTTCACTTAGATTCCAAGGTGTGTTACATATCTAATCAGATTTCTCTATCTTACATCTTGAATCTTACATCTTTGTTGTCTATCCTGCCAACATTGGCCAACCTCAAGATTATTCTCAAGTAAGAGCGCCTAACTGTTTGGTATTTATGTACAGATCTATTCTGGAATTCTGAATCTGATTGTGCATGTTTGGAAACCATCACCTCATTGTTCACCAATTGTTCACCAATTGTTCACTATTGTGTCAATGATATCAATAATTTATTTAAAACGAACCACAATGAGACACCTTGACCAACCTTTTCCATTAAAGGCCCACTTAATTTTTGTATACCGTACTGACCCGGCTCAAAGCCCTTGCCTGTGTTTAGGCCCACCCATATCGTTTGGCCAAATTCCATGCACAGGGGTATATTCGAGTTTAGGCCCACTTCAAATTTTGTTCAATTTCAGCGGTGGTAAGTAAGTATTTGCTATCAGCTTGTAGACAGAAAAACAGATTGACGAACTCGAGAAATATAATATTTATATTCAAAACGGAAAATTATACTTCGTAGGCAAGTGAGAATATTCAATAAAATAAAATAAAGTGAATCTTAAAATCTTATTTGTTTATTAAATTATACTTCCCGGGGAAACCAATCGTTAACAGACATCAAATACAAAATAACCCAATCGCTAACGGCGTATAGCTGAAAACGCGGTAAACATGAGCGCTTCAAAAGCCATGCGCGTGCAAAGCGCACCTGTCCAACAACGGTACTGTAAAAACATATTATTCGTGTCCAGTGACAACGTCGGTATGTTCCTACATGTGGCCAAACACAAAGAACTGGCTTCCTGGTTATGTAAACACACAGTGGGTATAATAATGGGGCAGAAGGGGAACTTGTCATTCAACAACAATGTCTTCCAAACTACGTCAACGTTATACACACGAAACCAAAATAAAGGTTATCGACATTTTTAAACTGCATTTTGTTCACGTTTTACAGTATAAACAGTTTAGGAGCGATAACTCTAAATACTCAAACACGTGCTTTTTCATACGTTTTAGCAGAACTACAACTGTCTTTTGTCAGTACTGTCAATTAATTACACTCACTGGCTTTTGTTAAACATGCTATTAGTCACTATTGTAACATCCTCTATGTGGACAACGGATCACGAATAAAGCGCCGGGTTTATTATTTTCCTAATCGGATTAAGTCTGAACATTGATATAAATTATAGACTACTATAGACTGTAGATACGGGATTTACCCATAACCCACACTGCTTACAAATAGTGTCATTTATGGGAATTTTGGGCAATAAAACAACAAGACTGGAAGTGTTATTATAATATTTTAATATTCACATTTAATTGAAAAATTACTTTCTCAAAGTAACTTATACTTACCTTTACTTAATCTGGAAGCCGGGTATATTTCCCGATACTCGGTGTTAGATCGGCTTTCATCTATTTCATCAGTTTTACTGTCCCGATTTCTTAGGATTTTTGGTTTGCAAAGGGCCATATCCGAGTTTAAGCCCACTTGGATTTTTGAGCTCAAATAAAACAAAGGCCCCCTGGGCCTAAACCCGGGTCAGTACGGTAGTGCCTTGATATACTGCTTTAAACATAATCTTTTAAACACCAACCTTTTCCATTAACATAATGTGAAGTTCTAAGAGTGTAATAACATACTCGGGCTTCTGGGAGTGGGCAGACAATTTATATTCTTCCATAAAACAATGATGAAAATATAATATGTGTATGTTATATCGTGATGATAATCGTATACAAGAAATATCCATGATTCTTTGATGAGTGGCTATTTCAAGTAGACCAAGCCTGAGTTTAGTTTGCCTGTCATTTGCAGAATGAGGTTCCCAGAGAGTGAATTTAATGACGCTATCCCATCATAGCGAACTAGCATCACTAAATACACCCTATGGGGACCTCATAATGCTTAGGTCTCATCTCTGGAAAGTTTCTGTATTATCAAATTTCTAAAGAAACTTCTTCACATAGATTCTATTTTTTTTAGCTCAACTTTACTTTGTAAAGTTTGAGCTATTGCCATGGCTTGGTATCCGTTGTCCACGTGTGTGTGCGTGTGTGAGGCGTCAACAACACAGGCTACAGATCGTACCTTTGATCGGATAATTATGAAATTTGTCATAGTTGTTGACATTGACATGTAGATGGGAAACGAGTCATTTTGGGGTCATTCAGAAAAATAACATGGCCGCCAGTGGCCATCTTGGATTTCAAAATTCAATCCATTAGCACGTGCTACAGGTTGTACTGTTCGTCTGATCATCATGAAATTTGTCATGGATGTTAATATTGACACGAGTAATTTTGGGGTTGTTCTACCAAAAAACATGGCCGCTGGCAGCCTTCTTGGATTTTACTCTTTGCATGACTAAATCCTTTGGCACGGGCTACAGGTCATACCTTTGGTCAGATCATCATGAAATTTGTCACCGATGTTAACAATGACATGTAAATGGGAAAGAGTCATTTTGAGGTTCAATTGGCCAAAAACATGGCCGCCAGCAGCCATCTTGGATTTGCATGACTAAATCCTTCGGCACGGGCTACAGGTCGTACCTTTGGTAGGATCATCATGTAGATGGGAACGAGTAATTTTGGGGTCGTTCAGCCAAAAAACATGGCCGCTGGCAGCCATCTTGGATTTTACTCTTTGCATGACTAAATCCTTTTGCATGGGCTACAGGATGTACTTTTGGTCAGATCATCATGAAATTTGTCATGGCTGTTAACATTGACATGTAGATGGGTACAAATCATTTTGGGGTCATTCGGCAAAACAACATGGCTGCCAACGGCCATCTGGGATATGAAAATTCAATCCATTAGCAATGGCTACAGATCAGAGTTTTCGTCTGATCATCATGAATTTTGTCGTGGATGTTAATATTGACATGTATATGGGAACGAGTCATTTTTGGGCCATTCGGCCATAAAAATGGCCACCAGCAGCCATCTTGGATTTTACTCATTGCATGACTAAATCCTTTGGCACGGGCTACAAGTCGTAGCTTTGGCCAATCATTATGAAATTTGTCATGGCTGTTAATAGTGATGAGCTGATGATCGGAAACGACAATCGGAATCGGCCGATTGTAGCCCATCGGATGACAATCGGTACTCGGGTTTCAACATCGGCATTTCCGATTGTCTAAATAATAATCAGGTGCTTGTTTTTCTTCAATAAACTGTGTTAAATATAACGATGTTTTTTTGAATAAATGACCAGTAAACATGGGGAAAGTGTAACCAAACACAAATTTGATGACATACAGCCAGGTCCTGCCTAACACAGGTATAAACCCCAGAAAGTACATGTCACCTTGACACATAATTACGCAGTTGACTGCATTCACCACGCTTCAGTTATTATATATCGAATTAATTGAAATAATTATGTAAAAATTAAAATAGCCTGACGAGACCCGTAAAATAGTGCAGTGTGTTTACAACATCCCCCATTGTTCACCAATTAATAACTACTATTCAATGTAGTGACCGCTAATCACCAGTATTCAAACTGATTCAAACTGACCAGGTGGGCCAGTGACCTCAATGACCTCTTATCTATAAGCCGACATAAAAACAAAACCTGCAGACAGTAAACAAGTGTTGCATCATGCCCTCGCATGTTATGCATGGTTTCCATGGTATTGTCTCTACAGTTGAGTTCAGGATAATGTGGTATAAAATCAAAATCCCTTCCTCAGATGGTGGTCTCATGTTGAATTCTTGTATTTTATTAATTGGATAGGGATACATACACTGCTAACAATTATTAATAGTTTGTTTTTATTTGTAATTTAACATTTCGTTCCTATTTTGATGTGAACGGTCATGCATTCTTCTGAGTTGTCATCGCGGGAAATGCCAAAACTCACCTGTGTCTGGGATTGTAGCCAGAATTCAAACCCCTATTAACTTACAGTTGTATAAGGCGCATGCACATTTTGAGGGGAAATACTGGGTCAACAAGTAGCGACTTATAGACAGAAATCTACGGTAAATTGAGCATAATATAACATGTCTATTGGTTGTCAGGACACAGGAATTCGTTCACAAGTCCACCCATACCTACCTTTATACTTATACAAACGTATGATTTTGTGTTTTATGATTATGATTATTTATTCATAACTCATTCATATGATATATACAATTATATACACAGTGTAATAGTATAACATTCAATGAGCTATCGGGGACAGCATAACCAAGAAGGTTGTCTACCTGCCGTCCCTGTTGAAAAGTAATATAACTATACATGTAATAATAATTTTAATTTATCTAGGTTTTGTCTTGTTAACTTTAAACATTGGTATACTTATGAATATTGGCAAATTGCTGATGTTGCTTCCAAATCGAAGTAGTGTATATCACATATTTTGGTATAATTATTAAAATAATCGGAATCGGCACCTGAATCGGCCGATTGTGATCTCAAATAATCGGCAATCGGCGCAAGGCTCTATTTGACAATTTCAAACTGAGTCTATGTCTCCCATAGCAGATGAGGCCATGCAGAATGAGGTCCCCAGAGGGTGAATTTAGTGATGCTAGCCCACTGTGCAGGATAGCAGCACTAAATTCACCCTCTGGGGACCTCATTCTGCAAATGACAGGCACACTAAACTCATACTTGGAGTAAACGATCAATTATGATCAGCCGCTATTCATTGGATATGTGTGAAATGACTGCCATGTAATGATTGATCAGTCAATTAAAAGTTCTCAATCAGATCACAAGTATACGAGCAATTTTCTTCTCTCCATAAGAAAGGTGTGAATATGAAAAATAAATGCACTGTTTTAACAATAGAGGTTTGCTATAAAATCTCATACTCTATGTTGTGCTCTGATTAAAGGTCTGCCTGAGGACCATCAGGATTTGATGATCGGTGCTTTGGGAACGCTGAAGGAACGTGCGAAGAAAGTCGATCCTACCATTCTCTTCAGTGTCATTAACGACCTAGCTAAGGTGAGCTCAACGATATTCGTGACTGATTATTCTTTCGCATCTTGTTGTATTTATAACTATTTCTAAATACTACGATTCTCAAAAACATTTACTATGCCAGGAATGTACTCCATATTTGGAAATTACATCATGTTGGGAATGCCACGTCGTTGTAGAAATGAAATGTAATGGACACATCCAGAGACATACGTCCAGTAGGATTATCGTCGGCTTTTCAAAGAGACCGAGGTGAGCTGTGTGCACGATTCATATTTCTCTCTACAATATCAGTGTTGACCAAGTATTCACTTGTGCATAATTATTTTCAATTCTGGTACCAAGTACTTTGTACCAAACTTGATTCTGCAGTTGCCAGTTAGCAGTTGCCAAATGCAAAATTAAATCTCAATTGCTGGCTAGGCTTGTTAGAAATAATGCGATATTCACTTTCAAAATTGTGAAATTCTCAAAACTCTCAAAAATTATTCTTCACACATATATTGACCATGTACATATTCATCCAGTCATATTGAATATTAACCCTTACCTGAAATTTTGCGAAAACCCTGTGCCATCATTCTCTTATTTGCGAGTCTCTCATAGGGAGACTCGCATATATTAGAGAATACATTGGCCTAACAATATTTACCTTGACCTTGTAAGCCAGTGCATTCTCTTATATATGTGAGGCTCCATATGTACAGAATATTTAATGCTGCACCAGTGCAGCTCCAATCATGATAGAGTTTGTCAAAAATTATTGTTGCTCAGTTTAAAAATTAGTAATGGATTTGAATCTCTTGTCTAGGAACGTCATAACACATTTAGAATTACAGATCTGAGCTTTCAGTTATGATTCAATATCTCAAAATTTACCACTCTAAACTGTCAAGTGGTGCATGATCATGTGTTGTAAAATATAGAGATCCGGGGGGGGGGGGGGGGGGGGGGGGGGGGGGGCTGGGAACACCACAGAATACAAGGGTAAACCTATCTTCGGTAACATGGACAGAGGTGATCATTATCTAGGTACACATTCCGAAGCGCCACTTGGACAATTCCATAGTCAGTAAAATTAAAAACAGGAGCATAATAGAGGTATGCCTGGTGTTTTGAAATTTGGAAAATATAGGTATACCTATGACAGAGTATGCGTACCAGTATCGTAGAATCACGCACTATCATAAATGAACTAGTTATACGTAGAGTATTAAAATATTCTTTAGTTTCATGATTGTCCCATACCGGTAGTTTCAGTAAAAGATGGGAGCGTGGTACATAGTTAGGTGTTACAATTTTAGAAATTAGGAACGTAAGCATAGGCCGCGAGTTTTCGAAAGGGTTAATTTTGAAATTTATAGTTATGTACATGAGTAAGCAGTTGTAGAATGTAAGTGTAGATGTAAGTCTGAAGTAAAATGCTAAATTTCACTGGAATCGTCGTCAGTTATGTACCTGGTGATGGAGTGTTTAAACAACAGACCATCGCTTTTCGACACTTTCGATCATGCAATGGCACTCAATATAATGAATGAGTTATTTTTCAGGTTATTTCTAAGAAATTGAATGGCTGCCATTTACAGTCGTTTATGTACATACTGATGGATGGACTGACAGATAGTCAATCTCACAGTTCATCGGGAGCATGTGTCGTGCTCAATAGCATGATGAAGTCACGTGGAGCTGAAGTTGGTAGACAGGTGAGTTCTAACATTCACATCAACTAGATAGGGCCCTACCCATGTGCAATTAACTCTATAATGCAGGGGGGGGGTGAAAAAAAAAATTCCGGCACATATCCCGGGGTGGGTGGGTGGTCAAAGCCACCAACAAGCAATTTTTTCCGCAACTAACAAAAAAAATTCCTGCTTGTTTTTTAGTGTTTTGGCAATGAGTTGGGCTTCAAAACCACTTTGAATGAGAGAAATAATGTAATTCTAACTGGTAAACTGCAGGCAGTTATCGTGTTGTATTTTGTTGCAAATTTTGAAATCCAAGATGGCCGCTGGCAGCCATATTTTTTTGGCCGAATGACCTCAAAATGACTCATTCCTATTTCGTGTCCATGTTAACATCCATGATAAATAGTATGCACAGAAATTCATATACTGCTGTTTACAGTGAATTTCCCCCCGCAAATCTCTGTTTTAGTGTTAAAAGGGTGTCAAAAAATGGTCGGAAAAAACTGCCGAAAACGTAAAAAAAATTGGCGGTGGGGGTGGGTGGGTACAAAAAATTATCGAAAGGGAAAAAATCCCATACGTGCCTGAAATATTTTTCCGACCCCCCCCCCCTGTATAATGAAGAAACTTTTAAGAAACAAAACCAGGTCTTGTCCTGTTCTAGCAGGTGAAATCATTTAAATTTGTTTTGGTGTGATTTATTTAATAGCAAACATGACTTTTTTGAGGGATTACATAGTATTTACACTAAATATCCAGATATGCCAATAATAGGGTAAATACATATCATCCATTGCTTGTATACCCAATTCTCTTATAATCAGAAACACACTCGTTGCAAACGAGCTGTGGCGTTACCGGACTGGCATTTATTGGAAACATGAAAACTGCATTCCAGTTGTACAATTCTATAAACTACCTGGTTTGCGACGACGGTCAGGAAAACCTCCTTTATGTAGGAGGAAACCTGCTTTCCGAAATTCTATCAAGCCGCAGCTCAAATGTTCGGAAATTCATCTGTACAAATAGTATCCTATGCTATATGAGTATAAATACATATTTTCTTTAAATGACTTTACATGCAGAATTGATAGCCATGTAATTTTCTTATAATTCATGGTATAATTGTGAAGAATATAGACAGAAAACGTTATGCATGCATTTAACAACTGTATTTACATACTGATTATGAAACTTTGAGTTATAAATTAGCATCAGATAATTACTTGTTTCCATAAATGTTTGTACACTAAATTTTAATTTTATTTTGTTTAAACTATCATCGATGTGATTATAAGTTTACGATGTAATTCTGGCAAAGGTTAAGGCTAAAATGTTTCTACACTGTCATTGTGTTTCTGACCACAGCTCATAACACAGCTCATAACCAACACACATTGGCCACTGCCTTAACGCTTATCGCTCGTGTCTAATTATTCACTACTAATTATGTCACGCACTGCGAATACAAACTTTTTTTGCTATTCAAGCAAATGCAAAAAAATATCAGAATTCCCAGTTCTCTCATAATCAAAAACATACTCGTTGCAGCATTGTCAAGACCTGCAAGAAACATATAAAATAATTCAACCTATTCACAGATATTTATTTATTCAATAATTCTCAATAATTCTCAATACTAACAATTTGAAAGGCAGTTGCCATTTCTCAATCATACCCTTATTCCCTCTTCCTGCCATAACCAAGTTTTAACAATAAACATGATGTTCCTTCACAAAATATTTGAATTTTCCATTTCTGTCTACTAACAGAGGCCAAAATGGTGCACACTTCCACTCAGAAATAATCAGCGTGCCACACACTATTTCGCGTTCCATCTTCGATAGAACTAAACTTGCCAGCCGTGGCAGTGGAACCATCCAATTGTTATCATTACTTCAACATTGCTAAAAGTATCAAATATTCTTCAGTCTTGTCGCACCAAACTTGGGAATTGAATTTAGAGATCTTTGTATTATAATCCTATGCAAAATATCAACTGAATATGGCCCCCATCGGCCATCTAACTCGTTAAAGAGCCAAGATTGCACAGTCCAATCATCACAATCATGTTGCTTCTTTATATTCATTTCGCGGTATCCATTTTGAACGCAAATAAATTTTATTTTCATCACAAATTTTGTGTATATTCAAAGCAATACCATGTAAACACAGGCTTCTTGCTGCCTGACTTCAAGATATTTTGGACATTCATGTTATCGGTTTCCCACTCAATGGAGACACCTCGCATGTTTGTGTACTCAAAAAAATCTTTCAAAATATGGTGCACCACTTCCAGTTCTCTCCAAATCGAACTAAGAGCCATCTCATCTGATGACCATGTGCCAAAGCACTTCGGAATTGTGTATAAGTCAAAATTATTGACAAAATAACTTGATCCTTCAAAGCAGAATCAGATATCAAGCAATCTGAACGATTTACATCAACATAAGTGATTGTCTCACACCCATTCGAAATTGGGACCAGATATCACACCATCTGAGGGAATCAACCAGCACAAGTGATGTTTTTTTATATGTTCAAAACGGAACCAGATATCACACCATCTGAGGGATATACATCAGCACATGTGATGTCTTTTGTTCCTTTCAAAATGAAACCAGATATCACACCATCTGATTGATTCACGTTATTACCTGTGATATAACGCTCACTCAGAGGACGTTTAATCATGCCGCAATATCCAACAGCAGAAACATCGCTCCACACTGCGAAATTAGGCTGCATTTCATAAACTTTTTGCACATTTACTCCAATTTCATTCAGACTTTCGATATTCCTGGTCCAAATTCCAACTCATCTACAAAATTGTCGTAATTGGTACATTCGATTCCCAGCTAGCTCTTCCGCCCAAACCGAAATACATATAAAATGTAAACATACAATCTTTGTCCCCGAATACTGTATAATACCAGAAATAATCTGACCCGCTATGCCAGCCAATTTCTTGGCTTTAACAAAATTGTGCCCTTTTTCCCTTTCAGTGCCAGGTCCGATTTTTGTATCAACCCATATACCCTGTGCCAATGCATTCTCTTATATATGCGAGTCGACCATAGGTCGCCTCGCATATATAAGAGAATGCATTGGCCTAGCAATTTTTCATCATTTGTTATTATTTTTTACAATATTAATAATTTTGTCTTATATTCTTTAACAGATTTTGTAGGTTTAGTGCCAGGGAATCTTACGTTTTTCATGGGCATAAAAATTATTACTATGAGTACTTGGTGATAGTTTCGAGTTATAACATGCCCCTAAGGTTTTATCCAGTTTGTTTTTAAATTCGCTATAGCATACCCAAAAAAAATCTAAAAAAAAAAAAAATAATAGGACCGATTTTACAGACCGTAAATTAGGGCCGATGAGATTGGCCCCTGGCACTGAAAGGGTTAACAAATTGTGCCCTTTTGACACTTGTTCAATTATGGCCAGAGTAGATTCTTTTGTTCTATGTACTCTCTTATCTGATATCTTTATCTTACCGTCAAAATGATATTCCTATTTAACCCAAGCCAAATTATATGTTGCTTAGGCTCCCATTCACATTTTCTTCGGACAAAATAAATCCAAGTAAATCAGTTTTAATATGATGTCGATCTTGCTTCGAAGAGAGTTCATCATAATTTCCTCCCAAACCATCATCCAAAAACAGTAATATTCTTAGAACTTTACTTCTCCAATATCTGATTATTTCCCTCAAAACTTTGGATAAAATAAAACCACTTGTTGCTGAGCCAAACGGAAGAACTAGAAAAACAAATTATCTTGATGACTCAGTCTTCCCCACCGAATGAAAAACCAAGGTATTCACGATACTCTTTGTTGATCAAAATATGATGATAGGCCAGATCATATGAATACATGTAATCACCCATTTTGAACATATTTCTGGCTGCCGAAGGATATATTTGAACTTGAATTGATGCAAATGAGGATTAATATGCCTACAATCTAAAACCATTTGCAGCTTTCCGGATCTTATATTCAACGGATAAAGGGTTAACCACTTTAGGCAATTCTATTATTTGCCGCGAATCAAGCAGCTTATTTATCTCTTGATCCACAAACAGCCGATTGTTAAGAGCTGACCTGTTATTATGCCCCCGACTTGAAGTCGGCGGGTATATAGTCGATGTCTCCGTCCGTCCGTCCATACGTCCGTCCGTACGTCCGTACAAACATTTTGCATTATTGTTCAGCAACCGCTGGGCAGATTTAGCTGATATTTGGTATGGTGATAGAGCAGCATGGGGGAACAGCTACATGCATAGCGCAGGTTTCGTCCACCCATTTTCACCAGAGTTATGGCCCTTTTTTTACTTAGAAAATTCAATTTTTCTCTTGTTTTTTTGTTTTCCAGATGATAGTGTGAGCTTTGGTGGTACGATTTTTTGTGGATCACTTATATGAAAATACATGTCAAGTGCGAATTTGGGTATGATCTGATGATTTTTGCCCGAGTTATGGCCCTTTTTTCAACTTAGAAAATTTGAATTTTCGCTTGTTTTTGGGTTTCCCGATCGCTTGTTTTGGGGTTTTTAGTCAACATTTCTGTACGAACTTCTTTTGGAATGGTCATATAGACCTCCTCGGATATAATAATAATAATAATAATAATATTTGTTTAGCGCTTATCCCCAATAAGCGGGCCCTAAGCGCTTGACATAAACATGAAATATAAATATACACAATATCAAAGTCACTTTCTGAAACGCCGCGCAAACAAGTAAGTTTTCAATGACTTTTTAAAGTCGTCAAGAGATGGTGATTCTTTTATGTTCAATGGCAGAGGATTCCATGCACTTGCGCATGTTACTTTGAAAGATCGGTAGCCAACCGTGATCAAATTAGCACCAGATGGTGTCCGCAGTTTCTTACATGCTTAATCCGAATTGCTACGGTCGGGGGCAAATGCCACGCGACAGCGTACCTCTTGTTGTTTAATATTTCACATTCTGGGATATTTTTAAATGGCCGGCAACTTATAACCGTTTTCTATAAATTTAAGCACATGTTAATTTTCAGATACCAATTTACAATGATGTATGTTTTTGTACAGAGGACCAACCAAGTCAAACTTATCAGAGCAATTACTCGAAACCTCAACAGTGAGCACTGGATTGGAGCTATCTTGCGACAGAATATTACCCTTGATACAGTTCGCTTAGCTTTGCTCCTGATAATAACATCAACCCTTTCCTCACCAAAACGCTGATAAGTGTTTTTCAAATCATTGATAATTATCTTATTTGTATCTTTTCTCGATGCCTTGTATTCTCTGAATCAATGTAAATACAGCAGGCAATTATGACACCGCCCTGGCTTTATTTTCTTCATTCTAGAAGATGACGAAGAAGACCTGTCATTCATGGGGCTTGGTTCCATCACCAGATAAGGTCGCTGATTTGGCACTTTCTTTTTCTTGATTTTGCTCTCTTTAACTTTCATGTTGGCTATGTTGATTGCTCTGCTGATATTCTTTTCATCCTCGGAGTCTTCAGCTAGAAGTTAGACATATATTCATGAACAACAGCCCAACTATTTCCATTAGAATCAGCTATTTATTTCTAAAGATTAAAATATCTTTACCCTCTTTTATCTTCTCTCTTGCTCTAACAACGTCTGTCAAACTAACAATGTCTTTATTGAGTGCCGAGTCCGTGACTGAGATTGAAGATAACACTTTAGAGTTCATGGCATACTGATCTTTGTTACTTTTTCTTTTAAAAACATATTTTACTCACCTGCTCTGTTGAAATTTCTATCTGAGTGGTACTTATCTTTTGTTGCAGAGATGACATCTATGCAGTCAACATGCTCTTCACATCTGTCAACAAGGTTTTCTCTGAGCTCTTTACTGTAACGTTTGTTTGAGTTATTCCTAAATCTGGTGGCAATGAAGACTGGCTAGCCCTGAGCTTAATATAACAAGCAATATAAGGTTACGATCTAAGTCCGGAAATGTTAAGGCTAGAATGTTACTACACTATCATTGTGTTACTGACCACAGATCATAACACAGCTCATAACAAACTTGCATTGGCCACTACAATTGTTCAGTACTAATTATGTCATGCACTGTGAATACAAACTTTTTTCGCCATTCAAGCAAAAGTATAATTTCTTGGGCGACAGGGCATATAATTTGTAAAAATTGTTGGTGGCTACCATTTAGATGATAGGGTAAATCTTTTCATAATATTAATATAATTTAATATTTATACCGGTATCTATTATTCCTGTTCAGGTTTGGGTTTGAATTCAAGTTATTGCCATGGGTTGGCGTCCATGTGTCAACAATTTCCTTTGGCACACCCTACAGCCACATCCCTCAATCGATCATCATCAAACTTCATATGGATCTTCTGGGTAACCTCTGGAGCCGTCAATTTGTTCTGAAATTCGATTAAAACATGGCAGCCAGCAGCCAACTTGGATTTCAAATTTGAATCTATTGATACACCATGCAGCCTGCATTTTTTGGAGAAATGTTTACAAAATTTACAGGCATATTTAGGATCACCTCTAAATGGGAGCTATCAAATTTGAACGATTTTTGATGAAAAAGCATGGCCGCCAGCAGCCATTTTGTATTCTTTAGAATAACTAAATTCTCTGGCACACCATACAGACCACATCCCGCATCTGATCGTAATAGTATTCATATGTATCTTCAGGGCGACCTCTGGATGGGAGCCATAAATTATTTATGAAATTCCTTGAAAAACATGGCTGCCAGCTGCCATCTTGGATATTACTCTTTGAATGACTAAATCCTTTGGCACACCCTGCAGGTCACATCCCTCTTTCAATTGTCACCAAACTTCATATGTATACTCAGGGTGACCTTTAGATGGGAGACCTCGATTATTTTTGAAATTCGTTGGAAAAACATGGCTGCCATCTTGGAATTTACATTTTGCATGACTAAATCCTTCGGCACACCCTACAGGCCACATCCCTCATTCAATCGTCACCAAACTTCATATGGATCTTCAGTATGATGGGAGCCATCGATTATTTCCGAAATTTGTTGAAAAACCTTGCGATTTAAAATTTATTTGAATCCATTGGCACACCTGCAGCCCAAATTTATTGATGAAATGTTTAAAATGAAATTATTTCATCTGCTCAATACAGTTGACACTTTCATTGTAATATATACCAGTAATAAAAAGAAAACAATGTTCCTGAACGACTGTGGGTGGCATCCCTGTTGTCTCGGCCCAGTGATCAAGCCTGAGTTTAGTGTTCCTGTCATTTGTAGAATGAGATCCCCAGAGGGTGAATTAAGTTATGCCATCTTGCATAGCAGGCTCGCCTCACCAAATTCACTCTCTGGGGACCTCGTTCTGCATGGCGTCATCTGCTATGGGAGAACAGACTCAGATTGAAGTTCCCAAATGGTGAATAAACTTTCCAGAGAAGATGAGGCCTAAGCAGATGCTAGGCCGCTATGTGGGATAGCATCACTAATTCACCCTCTGGGGACCTCATTCTGTAAAAGACAAGCACACTAAACTCAGGCTTGCCAGTGATGACACTTGAGTCACAGTGAGTCTTCGTGTGATGTGTTTAGGCCTGAGAATGGGCTCTTGCATAATACTTATTGGATCACAGAAGGGTGATGATGGGGTGCAACTTCAACTTCAGACATTATGACTTCTCCCTGATAATAGTCCACTTCTCCCTAATAATCAATTAGAGAGAAATAACTTCTCTCAATTTCAAGCCTGAGTTTAGTGTGCCTGTCATTTGCAGAATTGGGTCCCCAGAGGGTGAATTTATTGACTTTATTCTGCATAGCATGCTGGCATCACTAAATTCACCCACTGGGGACCTCATTCTGCTTTCGCCTCATCTTCTCTGGAAAGTTTCTTTATTATCAAATTGCTATAGAAACTTCTTCACATAGATTCTATTTCTTTTTAGCTCAACTTTTCTTTGTAAAGTTTGAGCTATTGCCATGGCTTGGTATCCATCATCTGTGTGTGTGTGTGTGTGTGTGAGGCATCAACAATTTTTTTTACCACAGGCTACAGGTCGTACATTTGGTTGGATCATTAAGAAAATTGTTGACATTGACATGTAGATGGGAATGACGAATGAGTCAATTTGAGGTCATTCGGAAAAAAAACATGACCGCCAGTGGCCATCTTGGATTTCAAAATTCAATCCATTAGCACGGGCTACAGGTCGTACTGTTCGTCTGATCATCATGAAATTTGTTATGAATGTTAATATTGACATGTAGATGGGAACGAGTAATTTTGGGATCGTTCGGCCATAAAACATTGCCGCTGGCAGCCATCTTGGATTTTACTCTTTGCATGACTAAATCCTTTGGCACAGGCTACATGTCATACCTTTGGTCGTATCATTATGAAATTTGTCATGGGCATTGACATTGACTTGTAGATGGGAACAAGTCATTTTGGAGTCATTCGGCAAAAAAACATGGCCGCCAATGGCCATCTTGGATTTCAAAATTCAATCCATTAGCGAGGGGTACAGGCCACAGTGTTCGTCGGATCATCAAGAAATTTGCCGTGGAAGTTAATATTAACATGTAGATGGGAATGAGACATTTTAGGGTCATTCGGCCATAAAACACGGCCACCGGCAGCCATCTTGGATTTTATCTTTGTATGACTAAATCCTTTGACACAGGCTACAGGTCGTATCTTTGGTCGGATCATTATGAAATTTTCATAGCTGTTGACATTGACATGTAGATGGGAACGAGTCATTTTGGGGTCAATTTGCCCTAAAGCTTGGCCGCCGGCAGCCATCTTGGATTTTACTCTTTGCATGACTAAATCCTTTGGCATGGGCTACAGGTCATACCTTTGGTCACATCATAATGAAATTTGTCATTGTTGTTAACATTGACATGTAAATGGGAACGAGTTATTTTGGGGTCATACGGCAAAAAAACATGGCTGCCAGCGGTCATCTTGGATTTCAAAATTCAGTCCATTAGCACGGGTTACAGGCCGTACTGTTTGTCTGATCATCATGAAATTTGTCATGGATGTTAATATTGAGATGTAGATGGGAAGGAGTCATTTTGGGGTCATTCGGCCATAAAACATGGCCGCAGCAGCCATCTTGCATTTTACTCTTTGCATGACTAAATCCTTTGGCACGGGCTGCAGGTCGTACCTTGGGTCGGATCATCATGAAATTTGTCATGGCTGTTAACATTGGCATGTGTATGGGAACGAGTCATTTTGGGGTCATTCGGTCATAATACATGGCCACTGGCAGCCATCTTGGACTTTACTCTTTGCATGACTAAATTCTTTGGCACGGGCTACAGGTCGTATCTTTGGTTGGATCATTATGAAATTTTCATAGCTGTTGACATTGACATGTAGATGGGAACGAGTCATTTTGGGGTTATTTGGCAAAAAACATTGCCACCAGTGGCCATCTTGGATTTCAAAATTCAATCCATTAGCACGGGCTACAGGTCGAACTATTCGCCTGATCATCATGAAATTTGTATGGATGTTAATATTGACATGTAGATGGGAACGAGTCATTTTGGGGTCATTCGGACATAAAACATGGCCACTGGCAGCCATCTTGGATTTTACTCATTGCATGACTAAATCCTTTGGCACACCCTACAGTCCACTTCCCTCAGTCGATCATCACCAAACATCGCTAAGTTCACCCTCTGGGGACCTCATTCTTCATGGCCTCATCTGCTATGGGAGACATAGACTCAGATTGAGGTTCCCAAATGATAAATATTGTGATGTACACCCATTGGAAACCTCAATTATGCGATGTGTCGTCTGCCAATTTGGGGATATAGAGAAATTAATCTAAAAAAGAAATAGAATCTATGTGAAGAAGTTTCTATAGAAATTTGATAATAAAGAAACTTTCCTGAGGAGATGTGGCCTAAGCAGAATGAGTTCCCCAGATTGTGAATTTAGTGATGCTAGCCTGCTCACCCTCTGGTGACCTCATTCTTCAAATGACAGGCACATTAAACTCAGACTTGATGTTGGACATAAAATACAGGTACACAGTCATACAGGTAGGTTCCTGGACAATCCTGGTTCTGATCAGCAAACAGAAAGAATGTTAGATTGAAAATGTTGTTGTAAAATTATCATGTGTATCAGACCTGAGAATAAGGTGCCTGTCATTTGCAGAATGAGGTCTCCAGAGGGTGAATTTAGTGATTCTGTCCCGCATAGTGGGCTAGCATAACTAAATTCACCCTCTGGGGACCTCATTCTGCTTAGGAGTCATCTTCTCTGGAATGTTTCTTTATTATCAAATTCTATAGAAACTTCTTCACATGGATTCTATTTCTTTTTTAGTTTAGTTTCTCTATATCCCCAAATTTGCAGATGAACCATTGCATAATCGAGGTTCCCAATGGGTGTACATCACAATATTTACCATTTGGGAACTTCATTCTGAGTTTCCCATAGCAGATGAGGCCATGCAGAATGAGGTCCCAAGAGGGTGAATTTGGTGGTGCTAGCCCGCTGTGTGGGATAGCATCACTAAATTCACCCTCTGGGGACCTCATTCTGCAAATGACAGGCACACTCTACCCAGGCTTGATGTGTATCTGTATTTTGGGTGGAAAAAAAAGTCAGAAGAAATGCAACTAACAGATATATTTAACCATTTCATGAAGGGAGCTGCGCTGGTGCAGCATTAAAGATCCTGTGCCAGTGCATTCTCTAATATGTGCGAGTCTCCCATGGAGAGCCTCACATATATAAGAGAATGCACTGGCTTACAAGATCAAGGTAAATATATTTAGGCCAAAGTATTCTCTTATATATATATGCGAGGCTCACTATGGGAGACTCATATATTTATAAGAGAATCCATTGGCACATGGTTTTTCGCAAAATTTCAGGAAGCTCCAGTCAAGAAAGGGTTAATAGATACATAATTTTAATAATAAAGAATTGTTTAAGGTATTGAAGACCTTGTTTACATCATTGCATCTATAAATCAATATATTTGCATAGTAAAATACTATGGAAAACTGAGTAACAACTCAGCCATTTTGAAGTGCATTTTTAGTTCTTTAGAAAGACTATAATCGCTGAACCAATTTGACCTTGTAAACCAGTGCATTCTCTTATATATGCGAGGCTGCCTGTGGGAGACTCACATATATGAGAGAATGCACTGGCACATGACCTTTAATGCTGCACCAGCACAGCTCCCGTCATGAAAGGGTTAACATTAAAAAAAGGGTCTTCAATGCTGTACCAGCGCAGCTCCCGTCATGAAATGATTAAAGTTATGTTTATTTCAGCTTTCACATTAACCCTTTCTATTCTAAATGGATTCTCCCATTCAGTTATAAAAGTATACTTTGGAACAGTTTATTATTATTCATATAGAGGGGGAGTTCAGGTAATAACAAAAACTGACAATGCAATTGCAGAATTATTCATATTCATTGATGGGAAATGTTCAGATAATAAGTTCAACAAGTGACCAATGTTCAGTTGTTGAACTTATTATCAAACATTACCCAAGACAACTACTCATCAATGAGTGCTTGAGGCTGCCTGATTTCCAAAACTACTGCTAAAACAGCAAATATTAGTATGTAATCTTATATTTTGTTGCCTATATTGAATTATTTCAAAGAGTTTCAAAACATCACATTTCCTATACCGTAGTGTCCAGGTTAACCCTTTACCCAACAGAACGGCCAAAACTGGCAAAATAAAGCTTCAACAATCAACAGCCTAAAATATCTTCGGTCTGTCTCAATAGAACCATACAAATATGGATATCATTGGAACCGGCTCCTTGACCACATTGTGATAGTTACAGTTATGCCCTGTGCCAATGCATTCTCTTATATATGCGAGTCGACCATAGGTCGCCTCGCATATATAAGAGAATGCATTGGCCTAAAAAAAATCTTTTTTTACCATTTTTTCTTACATTCTTTTAACAATTTTATAATTTTTAATGTGTTAAGCCAATGCATTCTCTTATATATGCGAGGCGACCTATGGTCGACTCGCATATATAAGAGAATGCATTGGCACAGGGCCCTTCTGTTGGGTAAAGGGTTAATACCTACAGGGAGAACTGACAATGTTGATGAGATATAGTTGGGAATACATGCAAAGAGTAACTACATGTAATTTGTCCAGTTTATTAACAGCATTCAGTGGGTAGCAACATGCTATATATAGGAAATATTAACTTGTATAGCATACTGTTGTTTAACAGTAGATTCTGTTTGCTTCAGCAAATGGCTATGACATTTCCAATTATTGTAGCGAATTGAGAGCGCCGAGTGTGAAACTATACATATGACATGTAATTCACGCCATGGCATACAAAAAGGATCTGCATCAAGTTCCTAGTTTATAGCAGAATTTACAAGACGAGTTTTGTAAATTCCGCTATAAACTGGGGACGAGTTGTAGATTGTAGTTGTAGATCCAGAACCTTGATAAAACATACCGGTACTTAAATCAACAAATGGGACGTGAAACTAACATTGGCTTCTATAAGGCCTACGATGACGTTCACACAACTATGTGTTGTTTTCCTGCATAAAGACATAGTCCCAGATAAATAAAGACTCTTTGACATATTTAACGGTATAAATTTAATGAAATAACTTTTCAAACTCTTCATTCAATAGAGTTTCTTGGAAAAATATTGGAAGCCATAGTATTTTGAGACATAGCACACAGAATGTAAACATATGACAAACCAGAAGTCAAAGGTCATGTTTGCGCAACAATAATACATTTTGGTACACCTGGAACTATTTCCTGTTATCCAACAAATGTTGCATATCACAATTTATTGAATAGTTTTATTGAATGGAATAAGGCTAGGATCATGTAATAAAATCCTCTACAGCACATGTGATCATTTTTGTAGTTGATCGAGTTTCAAGAGTCACATCTGAATGAATTTGACTTTGCAATATCTGAATTATCTTCAAAGTAGGATAATGTCACAAGTATACCTGGGGTTACAAAGAACAGAAAACAGGCCATTTTGAAGAAAATGGAGTCAAGTTTTTCAAGGAGCCTATCGAACCATAACTTTTTTGATATCTCATCCTTGGAATCATTATTATTATCGGCATCATTGTCATTTCTTTCTTGCGTTCCTACTCTTGTGATGCAGGAACAAATTCGAAGTACTGGCTTGCTGACTTTTTCAATATTGCCGCTTAGGATTGAGAGTATGACAGAGACGGCGCTGTAGCAAAGCATCAGAATTATGTTCACTTCCAGGTAGCATACATTGTCTCCCTTGACTGGTAGAATTTCGGATAAGTAGTTCAATATAACCACAAAAGCTAAGAGAACAGTGGTTGCATAAGAAATTCTTTCCCCACCATTAACTGGAATTTTGAAAGTGAACATATTTAGAATACTCAGAACAACTAAAGGAATTATAGTGTTCAGTATAATATAACTTGATTTTCTCTTCAACTTAACTTCTACTACATAGTATGTTTTATTGTTCTCTATAACAATGCATTCTTCCACTTGAACCTCGTGCCAGTTACTGCTAGGTAAAATGGTGTATGATTGGCTGTTAGGAAATTTCTTCAGTTCAGTATGAAATGTGCCCTTTCCATATGCCCAATCCTTAAACGCTAAACTGCAACTCTGCTTGTCAAACGGGAAGTAAGAACTGTCAACATTACAATCACTCTTGAATGTCATTCCTATACTCCAAGAAAGCTTTCCGTCACTTTTAACTGTCATCGTTGAACTTATTTCGTTTTTGTTAATCCTTGATCCATAAAAGTTGGCCAGGTCGACATCAGGTTGCCAAATATGTTCTCCCCTAAGCACGATTTCTGAAATATTGTCATAAAGTGAAGAGTCCCACTGTAATGATACATCGTCCCATTCAAGCACCATATGACCTGTTGTCCATAAAATTTGATCAATCTCGTCAAGTTTGTATATTTTCAACAGCTCAACCTTAATCTCGACCTCAACAATTGTCTGTCCTTGTTCCACAGGGATAATTTTCAAGTTGCGATCCTTGGTAATGTCTCGATACAAGATTTCATACTTGCTCTTACCTTTGGTTGTCAAACTGTGCTTAAATAACAAGACCAAGATGACAACGTGTAATAACATATTGATGCGAACAATTCTTTCCAGAACTTAGAATACTAATAAACAAACTTTTAAATTACGCTTTCACCTGTTCCAAAATCAGTGGAATTTTCAGAAGATATATTCTTTGACTTTACTTCACTGCTTTTATATATCCTGGATAAGCAGTTTGTTGCAGTTAGTTTTACCAGTGCATTTTAGTGAGGAGAATATGACCTGATGTAATAATCGGTAATATTTGTGCATCCATTATGGCGATACTTCTGTAATGCACTTATGTTTATGTTAGGACAGTTATTTAATTTACATTAGTACTTGACCAAACATTATTCTTTCATGGCTTTTAGTCTAAAAGGTGTCTTGTCATGATATATTTCCTTTTCTGTAGAAACAAAATCTAATCAATAATCGATGTACAAATTAAAGAGAAGATGCAAATGGTTATTGATGTTGGAGAATTATAGATTGGTGAAGGCCATTGACAAGGGAATATTCCTTTGGAAAACTTTAGCATTTCACATGTGGGTGGGACTTATCGAACTACAGTAGCATCATGATTTTGCCATAATTTGCTTTGTCGGACTTGTCTTTAAACAGCAACCTTTCTTGTACATGGCTTCATAAAACAATGAAACAGTTTATGATAAACAACACAAGTCATAGATAAGTTTTAAATCTTTATTGTGAATATATCTTGAAATTCTCCCTACACTTTAGCTTTATGGGAAGCCTCATATGCCCCTGCATACATCCAGTTATTTCAGGATTGCTTGATTGTTCGGATTGAGTGTGGTAGGGCTACTATCAGGTAAATGAACCAAGTGTAGATGTCATAGGATAGAGATCTACACTACAGTCTCAGCTACTGTCAAGTAGGCTTCGAATATTCCCTTAGTAGATACCACGGACAAACCAAGCAATACCTATTAGTAGTATATATTAGACAATAAATAACTATAAGTTAGGAATATGTGTTGTAGTATGTGCGATCAGTCTTGTAGTGATTAGAAAATATACTTTTTGTTTTTGGGGTGAAATTGCCGACAAATGCAGATATTGTACAAGTGCATATGAAGACAATAACCCCACTTCACATACTACACAGGGCAAATGAGACTTCCATAGTAGCACTGAAGACAGGACATTTGGGGAAGGTGGTAGGATATTTTCAGACCAATCTATATGCTGTACGTTGTATTGAATAAATATCATGCTAGTAGATTTCGAAGTGTACCCCAGATAAGTTCCAACAGACTGCCGGGAATTGCATATGCCAAACCTTAAAGTAAAGTACAGTAATGCTCTAAATAATCAACTCCTTAACCACAGCAGAATTATGGGTAACTTTTCAGGATTTAGTCGGAATTATGGCTTGTTGCCATTCATCGGAAAGCTCTCAGTGAGCCATATTTCCGACTAAATCCTGAAAAGTTACCCATAATTCTACTGTGGTTAAGGAGTTGATTATTTAGGGCATCACTGTATGTCATATGCTACGTTTCGATAACATTTACTACCGCGTGATGTTTGCATGCACTCGGTCAGCTGGCAGCTCAATTTCCACATTGGAGGCTTTCCATAACTAACAGGCGTGTCTGCCACCACCAGAAGTATATCACGCGATGAGATACCTGATACTTGAACGCGTGACCTAAGCGTGCCTTCTCCAGACTCTACTTCAATAAAGTATGTCATATGCCACGTTTCGATAACATTCACTACCGCGTGATGTTTGCATGCACTCGGGTCAGCTGGCAGCTAAAATTTCCGCATGTCTTCTCCAGACTCTACTTCAATGTAGTATGTCATATGCTACGTTTCGTTCAGGGGTGGCGCCAGGATTTCCCCGACGGAGGGGCTATGGTCCCCGACAGGGGGGCTAGACCGGTGACCGAAGGTCATCGGCGGCTGCCGAAGGCAGCCCCAGGGAGAGCGCGAGAGGGGTCTCCCCTCTCGCACGGGGGGTTTGGGGGACCTCCCCCACGAAAATTTTGAAAATACATAGCCTGAGATCGATTCTGGAGTGTTCTGGTGTCAACATACACACTGTTCTAGGGGATCATAATTGTCACTTTTACTTGAGTATTTGGAAAAAAAAATCAGCATATACAATAGTAATGACAATATGGAATTGATCTTAAGTTAACTCACCGTAAATCTTTCGCCACAGGTAGTTGGATCAACTTACAAAGACGTCATTGTCAAATAATATTTGGTCTTCTTGTTTGACACCCATTACAGGGCTGTTTTTTCGGCGACGCATAGGGAACGGGAAAGGGAAGATTCGGCAGTGTGAGTCTGTGTGGAATTTGTAATACATGTAACACGACACACACGAGGATGGTGACGGCATCTATGACACCCTAACCTTATAGTTCCATGCACGAATTTAATAAGTATACGATATGACTCACGGTAGTCTCACGAGTGACTCATGTCGAGTCTGTCGGACTAAAAATAGAACTCTGGTAATGTGATTCATTAACTCTGCACGCCCACGTCGATTTGTTAATCACCAGTGCACGTGTTTCGAGTCGCGGATTTTCCAATGTTTATCGTCTTTGCATAATTTTATCTCCCCGACGAATTTGGCAGATATCCCCGACGGGGGGGCTGACCATCCCCGACGGGGGGGCTGTAGCCCCCCCTAACCCCCCCTTGGCGCCACCCCTGGTTTCGTTGACATTTACTTCCTCGTGATGTTTGCATGCGCTCAGTCGGCTGGCAGCTAAAATTTCCACATTGGAAGCTTTCCATAACTAACAGGCGTGTCTGCGACCACCAGAAGTATATCACGCGATGAGATACCTGATACTTGAACGCGTGACCTAAGCGTGCCTTCTCCAGACTCTACTTCAATAAAGTATGTCATATGCTACATTTCGATAACATTTACTACCGCGTGATGTTTGCATGCACTCGGTCAGCTGGCAGCTAAAATTTCCACATTGGAGGCTTTCCATTACTAACAGACGTGTATGCGACCACCAGAAGTGTATCACGTGATGAGTTACATGATACTTGAATGCGTGACCAAAGCATGCCTTCTCCAGACTCTCCTTCAATAACAATGATGACTTATCGGTTTTATCAGAAAAATGCCATTCCTCTCAGGTCATTAACCTCACATGAGTTAAATGCCCCTCATCATAGAATAATATGAGCACGTGTTTATCGGATAATTATTATGCTATGTGCTCATCATGTTGTTGAATTATCTTATCGGTATTTAAACACCAATTTGTATAACATTATCTTGCGCACATTGAGCTAGCCTGTAAATTGATGTGACCAATATTTATCTTCTCAGATGACATGTGCCTTGCGTTTACCCCAAGCCTTGAAATAGGGTGTCTGTCTTTGCAGAATGTGGTCCCCAGAGGGTGAATTTAGTGACGCTATCCCGCATAGCAGGTTAGCATCACCAAATTCACCCTCTGGGGACCTCATTCTGCTTACACCTCAGCAGAATGAGGTTCCTAGAGGGTGAATTTGGTGATGCTAGCCCGCTATGCGGGGGTAGCATCACTAAATTCACCCTCTGGGGACCTCATTCTGCAAATGACAGACACCCTATTTCAAGGCTTGGTTTACCCATAAACCACATTAATATTTTCTATTTATTAATCACAATAATTAAAATGTGTGTATCTTCAATGTCAATTTAGGCAGAATTTTTTAGTTACAAATTATGGAGTATTTTTCTCTGTTTTATGTATCAATTTGATATTATCTTATGGGGGAATTTTTCATTATATAATACTATAAAAGTGTTTACAAGTTGATTTTGAAATCCTTATACTGCTGTTTACAATCTGAACATTGTGGTGTTACCACTCAACTCTGAAACTCGCAATAACCTGGGGAATATATACATTGTTAAAATGTAAACATATACATATACACCTACACATGTATATAAAAAAAAAATTTAAATAAATAATTGGCTACCAAATGTTACCGGTAGTCCTTAAACTCAACTATTATGTCACATTTAACAAAAAACAAATCCCTTTGGGGTGTGAATCATTGATTAGGGACACAAAGGCACTAGTCTAGGTTGAAGTAGATTCATCACCGCTTAAAGATGCTCACTTGAAGTTTCACTTGCAAAGCATCGGTTTATGATACTTAACCATACCATTAGTAGATTATGATCGCACCTCTAGGGGTCGGAATCCAAGCTCTCTGTTGAAGCAATAGAAGTTCAAGGATTAATAATAAATGGACATATTATTTGTTTTGGTAAGCATAATTTATGTTGCTTAACCATACCGTTGTTGGATGGTTCATGCTCTCTAGGTGAGGGGATCCAAGCTTGATTCTGTACAACATTGACAAACATAAGTTATTTGAGAACGCATTGCACAAAGGCACCCGAGGTCACGAATACAAATTACAGAAACATTGTGTTAAGAAAGATGTTCGAAAACATTTTGTTACAAAAAGAGTAATCACTACATTGAACAATCTGCCCGCACAAATGGTTTCAGCAGAAAATCTTGACACATTCAAAGATTCAATTAGCAGAATTAACACAAACTATCGCTTACACATACATATATTATATCAACTTGAAACATCTGAACTGACAATGGGTAAAAGTCATTGCGACTTATATCCTTCTATTGATGATGATGATGATAATGATTGGGAACAAGGGCGTATATGTTGATTACTCATATTTGGTTATCCATATAAATTAATGCCTGAATTTCACTAGAAAGATATGGGTGTGTTTTCCATTTAGCAACATTTAGCTTCAACGTGCTTAGTGTCTATGTTGCTGTTTTTAGCTCAATTTGCAAGTTTGAGCTATTGCTATGGGTTGGCGTCTGTAGTTTGTGTGTCCGCAAGTCTGTGTGTGTGTCCGTGATCCGTTAACAAGTTACTTTAGCACACCCTACAGGTCACAGGTCACATCTCTCATATGGCTCTTTGGTTTGACTTCTGGTATTACTTAAACATTTATACTTTCCACATTTAATACTTACAGCTCCATTGAATGTATTAGGTATGACATTATTCCCTCTCCAAGTTGAGCTACATTGTCATTGACACTTTCAATAATTTTCTATTCTGCAGGTTGATCAGATATTGAGTATTCTGCATGACAAATTGGGTCTCATGGAATTTAGTCAAACGACTACGGGAACGTTACGGAGTATAAAGACTATGGCATTTCACCACATGGTTCCAGTTGTAACAGCAATTTTGTCATATCCAGCACCATTTGATGAGTAAGATTATCCTAAATTATAGCCTAACTTTTTCATATCTTTCTTTAGCCTTTATCCCTTTACCCAACAGAACGGCCCTGTGCCAATGCATTCTCTTATATATGCGAGTCGACCATAGGTCGCCTCGCATATATAAGAGAATGCATTGGCTTAACACATTAAAAATTATAAAATTGTTAAAGAATGTAAGAAAAAATGGTAAAACGTGTTAAAAAAAGATTTTTCTTAGGCCAATGCATTCTCTTATATATGTGAGGCGACCTATTGTCGACTCGCATATATAAGAGAATGCATTGGCACAGGGCATAACTGTAACTATCACAATGTGGTCAAGGAGCCGGTTCCAATGATATCCATATTTGTATGGTTCTATTGAGACAGACCGAAGATATTTTAAGCTGTTGAAGCTTTATTTGGCCGGTTTTGGCCGGTTTGTTGGGTAAAGGGTTAATAGGTACACGCTACAGGCCACATCCCTCATCCAATCATCATCAAACTTCATATGGATCTTCAGGGTGATCTCTAGATTGGAGCCATCGATTATTTCTTAAATTTATTATAAAACATGGCTGCCATCAGTCATCTTGGATTTCAAAATTGAATCCACCTGCACACTCTGTAGCCCACATTTATTGGTAAAATGTTACAAATGAAAATAAATAATTTCATCTGCACAATACAAGACCTTTACTGTAACTTTTTGGCTTTCCTTATTCTTTATCATTTTATTCATTGCTCAGCAAAAATAAACTCCTTTCCAAATTGAGCTACACTGTCATTGATACTTTCATTAGTGATTCTTGGTCAAATAGATTCACTCTTATGTGCAAAATAACTCGACCCGAGCCATCTTTGATGTGCAGGTTGCAACCCTTTTGTTTACCTGAGTTTGTCTATTTTTTGCAATTCTATGACAGCTAGCACAATAACTGGATGAAATGTCAACTGATTCTATTCATAAAGGGTATATGGATCCTTCACAAAAGTATCTTTATTGAGTTCCAAAACCAGTTCTGTCCAATTTTGTTTTACCTCAGTTATGGTCCTTAGTTCTGAGTTATGATTGTTTAGTGATTGTCGGTCGGACAGATTCACTCTTATGGACCAAAAAACTCAACCAGAGCCATCTTTTATGTGCAACCCTTAAGCTTGTTCTCAATTTAAATTCTATCCATTGAACCACTTTTAAATGAAATATGTATAACATTATTTTATTACATGTGTTATTGAATTTGGAAATAACAATGCAAATGTTCCTTCAAAAAGGGAATTTGTTGTTGTTGTTTTTGGAAGTGCATGCTGACAAGAAGAAATAGAACATCTTTAAAATTTGGTAGCTTGTAAAGAAAAAATATTTAATTGTTTAACTTTTAGGCACATAGTGAACATCATCTGGGATTTATGCAGAGATAATAATTATCTGTACAGTAGTATTGTGGACCATCTCTTAGACTTACTACAGAACCTGTTTAGTTCTCTTTTTAGGCACATATTGGAATCAGACCTGTTTACTTTCAAAATTGGAAATCAGGAGATTTAGTGAAAAATCAGGAGATTTTTTTTTCAATGTCAGTATCGTGGAAAAACAATTCATATTTTTCATTTTAAATGTCATATAGACTGTTTGTTGCATTGGGTTTTCATTTGCCACAATTATTGCCTTGAAATCACTGAATCATTTGGAAATAAAATTACGATTTTCCGGTTATGGATCACGTTTTATTTCGAACAAGGCAATACAACGATTAAAACTATAGTTGCACACTATAAAATGGTGCTATCGGATAACATCGGTGAATTTTTGACATAATTGTTTGAGGTCCGTTCGATTTGCGTTATGTTATCATTGTGTATACAAAACACGGAATACCAAAAAGACGGAAACGGAACTTTCACCGACACAAAAACGAACAAAAAGTTTAAATCGGCAATATAATAATTTGAGTCGGCGGTTTTAAAGCAGTTGGTCGGGAAGAGCAGAAATCAACACTTTATTAAGTGTGGCCACAAAAGGAAGGCTTCTTGTTTGATATATTATAATCCTTGTCTGGACATTGAAGACTGCTTTTACTTACTCAACGCTTTTAAACAAAAGAGTCGACATTGTGTCAACATTTTGTCACTGTTTGACTCGCAGGCGATATATTCCTAATTGCTTTGTAACACTATTGCATGCATGGCTTATTGCTTAATACAGCCGTTGGCTAATTTTTGGTTTATCGTTTGAATCGGGAGATTTTGTTTCCCGATCGGGAGCACAGGAGAAATGACACAAAATCGGGAGACTCCCGCCGAAATCGGGAAAGTAAACAGGTCTGATTGGGCTGTGGACATCATTGGGGTTTTGTGCAGAGATAACAATCTGTGGTGCAGTATTGTAGACCATTTGTTAGACTATCTTACAAAACCTGCTTTTCTTCTCTTTTCAGGCACATAGTGGACATCATTGGGGTGTTATGCAGAGATAACAATCTATGTAGTAGTATTGTAGACCATCTGTTAGACTTGCTACAGAAGAAGCTGCCGTACGAAGAGAAGAAAGATTCAAGAGACAATATCATCATCACTTCTACAGAAATACCATATAATGTGAGATTATCATATTGCATCAGTTATTATACCCCCTACAATGAGCTGAGGGGGTATACTTGAATCAGTTTGTCCGTCAAGTCGTCCATCTGTCTGTCTAGCCATCCGTGGACGCAATTTTGTCGGAGCTTTTATTAGCTTCGTCTCAGGTGGAGCTATAGTCATCACTCCTCGTCCGTCCGTCCGTCTGTCCATCCGTCAAGAATCATCTTCTCCTCCAGAATCGTAAGACGGAATGGGTTCATATTTGGTGTGGATGTTCCCTAGGTGAATCACATTCAGATGTGTTCAAATGAGGTCACCCGGTCAAATAGTTGTGAAGCTAGGACCATAACTCTTTCCCACCATAGTAATTCTTACAACTACTTCTCAAATTTCATTGGGCCGAATGGGTTCATATTTGGTACAAAGGGTCCTTGGGGGACTGTGATTCAGATATGTTCAAATGAGGTCGCTGGGTCAAAGCCAGTGACATAACTCAAAAAACAAACAAACAAATTATTTTTTAAACATGTTATAAATTTTTTTAAAAGTGACACCATTATAACATCTGCAGAGTTATGAAATTTTAATCTTCAATGAAATTACGGAAACATCTATTACCCATCCCCCCTCCCACATGGCCCAGACCCCCCACCCTGCCCCAACCAACATCCCTTCCAACCGATATCATCTTCAACTTCCAACTTTAATACCTGTTCTATCCACAGATATATCTTTCTGCAGGGAGACAGAGAGAGACACAGGTCATTAATCTAGATTAGAATAATATATGTCATCTGGCAGCTTGTGTAAACAACACTGCTAGCAATTTTAAACAAACTGCCTGAATTTAGTGCATCTGTCATTTGCAGAATGAGGTCCCCAGAGGGTGAATTTAGTGTTGCTACCCTGTACAGCAGGCTAGCATCACCAAATACACCCTCCAGGGATCTAATTCTGCTTAGGCATCATTTTCTGGGAAGTATCTTAAGTATCAAATTGAAATTTTGTTTTAGTTACTTTTTGACTTTTTTCCTTCTGTTCAGTTTCTATGTCCCCCTAATTAGCAGAAGATAAAATGCATAATTGAGGTGCTCAATGGGTGTGCATTACAAACTTCAACTGTTGAACTTCAATCTGTTCATAGGTTTCCCATGGCTGTTGAGGCCTAATCAATCAGACTGAGGATGAATCCGGTGATGCTAGCCTGCCTTGCGGAATAGTGTCATTAAATTCACCTTTTGGGGACCTCATTCTGCAAATGTCAGACACACTATATTCAGACTTGGCTGGCATATTATTTTCTTATCCACCACTTATCAGATGAAATCATACCCTGATTTTTCAAAGAAAAATTGGGAGGTATATTGGATTGAATTTGTCTTCTGTCTGTCAGGCGGTCCTTCCACCCGTCTGTCTGTTGGGATGTCTATCCATCCGTCTATCAACAATTGTTTTCTTCTCCATATTAAAGACCAAATATGTTTATATATTTCAGTGTGCATGTTCCCTAGGTGACTCACAATCAGATTTGTTCAAATAAGTTCATCAGATCAAATAGGTGCGAAGCTAGGGCCATAACTCTTTCCCTCCATAGTAAATCTTAAAATAATTTCTTCTCAAGAACCATTGAGCCTATATTAGCTTATATTTGTTATGGATGGGCCTTGGGTGGCCAGGTTCAGATTTGTTCAAATGGGGTCATTTTTAGGAAATGAGGTCCCCAGAGGGTGAATTAGTTGATGCTTTTCCACCATGGGGAATAGAGTCATTAAATTCACCATTTGGGGACCTCATTCTGCAAATAAAGCTTCAACAGCCTAAAATATCTTCGGTCTGTCTCAATAGAACCATACAAATATGGATATCATTGGAACCGGCTCCTTGACCACATTGTGATAGTTACAGTTATGCCCTGTGCCAATGCATTCTCTTATATATGCGAGTCGACCATAGGTCGCCTCGCATATATAAGAGAATGCATTGGCCTAAAAAATTTTTTTTTAATGTGTTAAGCCAATGCATTCTCTTATATATGTGAGGCGACCTATGGTCGACTCGCATATATAAGAGAATGCATTGGCACAGGGCCCTTCTGTTGGGTAAAGGGTTAAACAGATATTTAGTACGATGGGAACCTGTTTACCTGCGATTATGAGGTGTGTTTGACTTTTTTATGGAGTTATCCCCCTTTTTCGACTTTTTCAAATACAGGGGTATACCTTTGTCCGAGCTATTATTCCTACATTTTTTATGGTCAATTTTTTTGAAACTTTGCATAGATATTTAGTACCATGGGAATCTGTTTACCTGCGATTATGAGGTCTGTCTGACTTTATTTATGGAGTTATCCCCCTTTTTCAACTTAGAACATTTTCAATACAGGTGTATACCTTTGTCCGAGCTTTTATTCCTTCAATTTTTGGTCAATTGTTTTAAAACTTAGAACAGATATTTAGTGCCATAGGAACCGGTGCACCTGTGATTATGAGGTCTGTCTTGACTTTTTTTTTGGTGGAATTATCCCCCTTTTTAGACAATTTTCAATACGTGTGGGGGGGGGGGGTATACCTTAGTCCCACTTGAGACAGGCCTATCTCAATAAATTCACCCTCGGGGGACCACATTCTGCAAAAGACAGGGGCACACTAAACTCAGGCTTGTCACTTGCAAAATTCAAGAGTATTCCAGTCGAAGGAATTTATTATAACTGGCTTGTGAATATGATTGATTTTATTAAAAAAAATATTAAAGTGAAAACAATCAATTTAGAGTTTATACCGGATGTTCTTGACTCAGATCAGATACTGGAAATCATTTACATTTTTAATGTTTCACCATCAAAATAATATTCATTCGAAGTGACTGCTGTATTCATTTGAAACTAATAATCTATTTACATTGGAACAATTATTCCTTGTCACAAGCATAATATTATTAGTTATCATAAGTATGATCCAAAGGGACTGTTTCTGTGATGGAAGAATTATAACACCCTCTTTGCAAGAAATTTTTGGCCTCATGGCCTTCGTCATATAGTATTGACTGTAGAAACTATAGAATTGATGACCTGAACCACTGTGATATTTGTCCATTGCAGGCCACATACATGCTCAAAGTGATCTTCCTGGTGGAGGAAACAGAAGATTGTGTCATATCTAAATATAATCGATTGTTTGCTGCACTGGTTGTCAGAATGGGGTGCACCGTGGGTGCCAAGCCACCAAAACTTCATCTGGTCTGTATTGCTATTACCGTATAGACAATAATTTTTTTTTTAGGTTGAGTTCAGTTTATAAGTTTAATATATCATGTTGTACAATCAGTTTCTTTGTGGTCAAATACTATTATAGATGTGGATTTCGGTGTGTTTATTTCTTAATTATGTACATTCCTATTTCCAATAGACAAATTCTCTGAAAATAAGAGTCTAATAATAGTATATGTTCAGTGCTTGGCTGATGTTAAGGGGACTATGATATTTTAAAGACATATTATGGACTTGGTCTGGTGCATGAAATTGATAATTTAGTACTCAGACGCTATACCAACCTGGGTAATGTAGCATATCTACTAACATCGCCGAAATTTCACACCAAAGAAAACATCGCCTGATCTACCCTCAGTTGTAAATATTTACATCTCGATTCGGGACGCAACTATCAGCGATAAACTTAACACAAATGAGTTCGCCATCGAGAGTCATTGCATTTAATTAATATATAAAAATGATGGTGTGTGTTGTGAATTTGGATTAATATTCATTAAAAAATAACTACTTTGAGCTGCTTTGAGCACAATTATTCTCAATTTCTATTTGATCACCCTATCGGGGTGTTTCACATCACTTTAACAATGAACTATATATGATTTGTATATTTTAGTTCTAGTTATTTATGTGAGCACCTCCTATAGCGCACATAATATTTTTTACCTTGACAATTACAATTGTGATGAACTTGTGTAATATAATAATGTCTGACGTTGGCCTATGTATTTTTTATTACATGGCAATTTATATGCAGCACGAGAAAGCCGACAAACAAAAGGACAAGAAGAAACACACACATCACCATGCTAAGCCACCAGATCCCTGTCTGTATGTTCTCTTATTGATATTCTTAGGTCCTTAGCTGTTTATCTAATACATGCACTATCAGACCTGTTAAGTTTTGAAAATGGCAATCCGGGGGATTATTGCGAGAGGCAGGCCTATGGCCAAATATGCATATGTTCCAAAAAATTAATTCTAAATTCTGTCTTTTTATATATCATTTTTATGATGAAGTTTACATATTTTATGCCAAATTATGAGTTTCTATTTGTGTTTATTTTATAAATATACACACCAATATAAAACAGTAATGAAAACAAAGTTTTATGCAGCTACTGTGAGTGTGAGATACATGCATCTTTGGGTACAATTCACCAAACGCTGTTTCAATAAATTAACTGTGTGTTATAATAATGCGTATAGGATGTTAATGGGTTGTGAAAGAAGATGTAGTGCGAGTGGTATGTTTGTCAATGATCGAATGCTGTCGCTATGGATGTTGAGGAGAAAGTGTGTGTTCAGTTTTCGCAAGAGAATGAAAGATATGAACAATTCAATCATATATATGTTTTTCAATTCAGATTTAAAATACTTTTCCAAAATATTTCATCATTGTTGGAACGAATTATTGTATTTTATATGATTGATTAAGTAATGATTACTGATATATACATGTACAAAATACTCATATATGGACCAACAGAGTCTGAAATAAAGATATAATAATCTCATATATATTTTGAAGACCTCTGTATGTTTGTATGTCTGTCATTAATACAAATCTACGATTCTCGACCGATCGGGACGAAACTTGGTACGTGTATGTAGTTTGACCAGGCGGTCGTCGTTGTCGTATTGGCGAGCCCGTGCGGCGCCCGCTTCGCGCATGCACAGACGAGATCTCGGAAACGGGTGGAGCTATCGACTTGAAATTTGCTATGTGAATGTATCTTGCCCCGGATACAAATTTTATCGGGTCGCCGAGCCCGTGCGACGCCAGCTTCGAGCATGCGCAGACGAGATCTCGGAAACGGGTGGAGCTATCGACTTGAAATTTGGTATGTGAATGTATCTTGCCCCGGATACGAATTTTATCGGGTCGCCGAGCCCGTGCGACGCCAGCTTCGCGCATGCGCAGACCAGATCTCGGAAACGGGTAGAGCTATCGACTTGAAATTTGGTTTTTGAATAGCCCGGACAACGTCGGGCTCATCGGCTAGTAATTATATAAAATAATACAATGCGAAATCGCCAGCATACAAAGGTCAAGGTAAATTCCTCATTTCATGCTCTGCTTACGTAAACCTATTATGAGTTGTGTTATTAACTCTATTGTTTATACTTTTATGACAACTTGCATGGATATGAAGGGTGTGAAAATTAATTAGTCTCAATTAGTACCACTGATTAATACTGAATGATGATGAATATGAAATTACTTTTGATGTTGCAGACGTTTAAATTTTGTGCAGTGTTGCTTATGTTGAAGTGACCAATAGTGCATCTCTACATGTGGGAGATATGGGATGTCTTCCATATTTTTGAGGTTTTAACTATGGCAATCCGGGAGTCTCATGGACAATCCATGCTACTTAACAGCTCCGGGCGCTATCAAAATTAACTTATACTGTGTGAATTGATCTATTCAAAGGATATATTAAACTATTTTTGAAATGATATCACTTCAATGTGGCCACCTTCATGGGAATAATTTAAGGTGGCTTTCTGATTTAATGGATCACACACATTTTTCACTAAGTAATTGAAAAGAGAGATTTCTGGTGACTGATTTCCTGTTAACTGGTGGTTTTCGACTCAAAAATTATTTTATGTCATGCCCCTGAATCTATTCAAATTCTTTTGCGATTGGTGACCACATCATTCAAGGTACACAATCCTATTCGATGGCCCCATATCATCAGATTCCAACAACAACATTTTTGAAGTGCCACTTGAGTAATCAGAATCGATTAATTGCCCAAAAATAATGCTAACCACAGTCAACTATAGTACAAAATTTCCCAAGATTTTGTTCAACGAATTTGGTCGGTTTGTCAAATATCTGACACACAAAAGCCACTTGATTTCATCCGAAATTTGGTCCAAGACCATCTTCTTGACGACTTTTTACCAGGCCACTAAAAAGTACTGGTGGTGAAAAATATAGGTTTCAAAAATCGATATCTGATCACTCTTCAGCTTTGATGGGTGGCTCGAAGTAATTTGCGAGCATTATTTCAGATTATGCATCTTTAAATTATACTTCACAGAATAGCTGTTGAGGCATTTAAGGCATATCTGGAGCGGAGCAGAAGTACAGAGATAACCCAGGTGCTGAATGAGGAGAACGCATGGGAGTTGTTTGAGGATGAGGAACAGTATCCCGAGGCGTACAGGATATTAGCAAAGTTAGTATGTGCAAAGCTCAAGGATGTGGTGACAGGGCGGATTGAGGGGTTTGGATGTGGTATATAACCCCTCCCCAACTTTGGCTAAACAGTTGGAAGTTTTATGCCTCAAAAATAATTTGTTGGAAATTTTACACAACATATATGTTGAAATTAAAAAAAATAGTTTAAATTTTTCCAATCAATAATTAGTGGGAAATTTGTTGTTTTAGACAATCACAATTGGGATTCTAGTCATATAACAGTAGCGTATTTTTCTATATTTAGTCAAAATTTTGGTTTGAAACTGGTATCAGTTGCAGTTGGAAATTTTGCGACCTTGGGGTGTCAAGTTGGAAATATTTTGAAAATTTACAGGCATGATTAGGAGCTATAAATTTTAAGTATTTTCGATGAAAAACATGGCCACCGGCATCCATCTTGAATTGTTCTCTTTGTATTACTAAATCTTTTGGCACACCCTACAGACCACATCCCTCATGCTATCATTACCAAACTTCATATGGATCTTCAGGGTGACCTCTGGAGCCATCGATTATTTCCTAAATTCGTTGAATAACATGGCTGCCAGTGGCTTTTTTGGATTTGACTCTTTACATGACTAAATCATTCAGCACCCCAACAGGTCACATATGTCCCTCATCTAATCGCCACAAAAATATGCATCTTCGTGGTGACCTTTTGATGGGAGCCATCGATTATTTCCAATATCTGTTGATAAATATTTTGAATCCATTGGCACACATTGCAGCCCACATTTATTGGTGAAATGTTTGAAAAGAAAATATTTGATATACACAATACAAGCCCTTTACTGTAACTTTTTGACTTTCCTCCTTCTTTATCATTCTATTCATTGCAAAAATTCAATTTTTTCCCATGAGCTACAGTGTCATTGACACTTTCATTCACCATAGTTTGGGTACTAGGGTACTAGCCAAGTTTGTATAAACTCCACTAAGCTGTATTATCATGCAAAGCTGCATTTAGACACATTTCTGCTATTAGACTCACCCTCAAATTTTTACAAATATCTTCTCAAGGGCCTTATTCTCGTTTAGACCTGCCCCAATTTTTCAGACCTTGGAAAACGGTAGGTATAGGCACCATGTACCGATGATGATGTCATAGATAGAGAAAATGTCTCAGGAATGACAACACGATGATTGCCAATGGGATTATCAGAAATTGTACATTCCAAATGTATCATGGGTCTAAATGTGAAATACTTGATGACATTGTTTACCACTTCAACTGTAAAATGTCCTTTAAAATTATCGTTTTTTTGACACATCTGTGATCAATCAATCAAGTTGTCATTGATTGTACTTATTATCTAACCGTTTCCCACCAATTATTAGGAATTCTTCTGCACATGTATAATATTTTCATCATACTGTTGTCTTCTCATTTTACTGAACACTAATAAATAATAAACTATTCCAACTTATACCTTTATAACTGAATGAGAGAATCAATTCAGTATAGAAAGACTTAATTAATTTGCTACTTTCCGTACATTCACTGAACAAATTTATCAAACAAAAACTTTTTCCTCATCTGAAGTGGTTCTGAGCTCAAGAATCCACCATTCTATTAAAGTTATGTAAAACACTCTTGCTTAAAGTCGTTATTTGTATGAATATTAAACCAACTTGACAACACATACCACCATTCTTATATATTAATTAAATGAAATGTTGAAATCATTTATTTGAGTTTATTGCCAATAGTTGCATCCTGAATCAAATGTAAATATTCAGACTGTGTTTTAAAGGGAGTGATATGGTCGATTTCTTTGAAATTTTCGGTGATGTTATTAGAATGATACATTCCTCAGGTTGGCTGGGTACTAACTTATCAGTTTCACAAACTTGAACAAGTCCATAATATGTCTTTAAGCCTCTTGTTCCAGAACTCAAATGTAACTTTCTGAGAAAATTAAATTTACAAAGAGGATGATCATCTAATTTATTTCAGAGCTATAGTGACCAGTGAGAATCAGGTGCAATATGTTGGGAGGATTGTGGCTTCACTGGCGACATCATTGTCGAGCCTCTATGATCCACAACGAGTTGTAGCTGTTGCCTTTTTCGCTGAGGTATTTTTTATCATATTAGCTCTTTACCATGATTCCTGCAGCTGTAGCTTTAGTACACAGTGTATTTGATATGTTCTTGATTGTTCACGAACTGCAGGTAACCAATAACAAACACCGAGAACATATTCTTGGCGATTAGAGCACCGAAAATTGGCCGAGAACACCTTGACATCAAGGAACTGGATTGACCTGATAACATACAATATATTCAAGAACACAATAAGAATATGTATTTAACTACACCATAAGACTAACACAGCTTGTTCGCCAGCCACCAGTGGGCCCAAATGAAACAATTTTGTCTGATTGTTATTGAAGATCCCGCAAATAACATTTCAGTCAGGCCTCAGCCTAGGGGTCCAGAACAGGGAGATTTGAAGTCTCCCTCCAGGAAATTTAGGGAGACTTCAGGAAATTTAGGGAGACTTCAGGGTGGGGAGACTACCAAAAATTGACAATTTTCAAATATCGCTTTATTTTATAACATTTGACAATAAAAAATTTAAAAAGATAAAATAACAAATAAAACTAAAAAAATTTGACTTTATCTGAAATTAGCTTAATTAATTGTTATTATACATTTAAAATTGTTGGAAATGTTTTGTGTAGCCATCATTTAAGCAAGACAATTATCAAGTTACAGTAATAGTTACTTTTTTAACTAAATGAAAGTAGTATTATTTCCTAGACTGCAGCTTGGAAGATACGTTTGTACACTGGTACAGTCTGAATCATGATGCATGTAACTTTTTAAGTTTAATTTGGTCACGGCTGTAATGTGGGTGTCCGCTAAAATAAACAATAAGGACTAACTAACAAAGGAGTTGCAAAAGCTTTTATTAATTAATGGCCTCCCTTAATTAATGCCAACATCACTGGTATAATCCGATTAAAGCAATAAACTTGACATTATTTTATTTACGGAAGTCGGTCTCTTCAAAAAGTCCGACGTGGTCTCTTCAAAAAGTCCGACGCGTTACCGAAACGAACTTCCGATGCGCCTGGTACATACTCTGATAATGTCGTAATTGTTTTATATCTGAAAAGCGGGACGGAGGTCTTTTAAGTTAATTAAAACATTTATTTGTGACACTCACGATGGTCAGTAACAACACAGATGCGAACATCTCAGCGTGTCAAAACATTCGTGATTAACATTCATTACCGCAAAGGGAACAAAGGCGACGGAATAACAACACAAAACAATAGGTCATATTTTTATTTTTTTATTTTAAACACTTGGGTCTTTGGCTCTGCATCGTCTGTTTCTTTTGGGATGGCCGCCACAATTCATCTATATACGGACATGTCCAGACATGTCCGGACAAAAAACTAGAAAAAACATTAAGAAAAAAAATAAAATAATAATTCCCCCTAAAATTGAAGGCGAATTCGATTTCGCCTTAGAGCGACGATAGGGCGAAGTCAGCGACAGTAAGGCGACAATCTCGCCCGAGTTGCCTTGTGATCTGAGGCCTGATTTCAGAAAGAGATAATCATAGAATTTGCATACCATTTCAACTGGGTTTGTTAACCCTTTATACTGAGAATAGTAATATACCATATTGTTTTGTGGGCAAGATATTTTTTTGTAGGAGAAATATATTTTAATTATTTTTAAAAATATTGTTTTTTCATCTAAAATTATTTTTCAAATTAGTGTAGAATTAGTTTTTTTTTATTATTATTCCGTCTTCGCTGAGCAAATTTGACTTCCCTTCAAACATGGGAACTGTACTAAATGTGGAGAGCAAGAAACACTACATGATATACATTTCTAGGCAAGAAACACTACACCACTTTTAGGCATGAAACACTATACGATAGACACTTCTGGGCATGAAACACTACACGATAGACACTTCTAGGCATGAAACACTACATGATCGACACTTCTAGGCATGAAACACTACATGATCGACACTTCTAGGCATGAAACACTACATGATCGACACTTCTAGGCATGAAACACTACATGATCGACACTTCTAGGCATGAAACACTACATGATCAACACTTCTAGGCATGAAACACTACATGATCGACACTTCTAGGCATGAAACACTACATGATCGACACTTCTAGGCATGAAACTTCAAACTCCACTAAGGCAAAATAAAAAAAATATCCTGTGTTCTCTGCTACAAAAGAGGGCCTAAAAAAATATTTTATTTTTATCCAACATTCAAATAGTTCAAAAACTAATAATCCAATTTATTCACAATTAGAAATTTAGATAGGTTTCTGTTGAAGACATTGGATGATAGATTTTACAAATTGCTTGGGAAATTGTATGATTATTTTTACCATAAAATGACCCATATATCCATTAATTTCTAGAATTCTTGCAAAAGATAATAACAAAAATCCTCCCTCCCTCATCCAGATTCCCATTTGTAATTGCCTGAGAACCCAGGTATTTATTTTAATGCCATTATAATTCAAGTATCAGGGCTTAAAATCTGACAAGAATCAGAATAATGATTCTCGTAAAATCAGCTGATTCGTGTATACAAGCTATATTTTAATTCTTGTAAAATATTATGGATTGTAAGGCCTTAGTATATAATGGTTTTCAATTTTAATACCAAAATAAAATTATGAAAAGTAAGGTTATGTTAAACCTGTGAATTCTTTTAATATATATTTTTCTGTTCTGTGAAAGAAGCCTGTTAATATAGTTCTGGTATAGCTTCCCAAATTCTCATTTTTAGTTGATAAATCAGCGATGTGCAGAAGATGCTGGCCTGGTGGAGATTGTGATGAACAGTCTGCTTGGTCGACTGGTTGATTCTTCACACAAAGTGCGAATGTTGTGTATCAGAGGCCTTGGAAATATATCAAGTGTTGGCACAGAAGTTGTAAGTCTATTTTCTTTAACAAATTAAATTATTTCCAAATGAACATCAACAAGGTCGATTGAGTGCTTTTGTATTTTTTAAAGTTAGTAATGTGCTATTTTTGTTATGTGTGTGATATTCTTATATATTACCTTTACAACATCCTCAAGATGCTTGATCTTCAGTTTCATTGGTTATCATGCCATCTTTAGACCTACATGCCCATTGAGGCCCAACGTACCAACCCAAACTCCATGCAGGGTTTACCTCCCTTGATGACTCGATAAGACCGCTGCTACCGGTGACATTTTAACCACATTTGGTGGACTTCCGCGATATTAATATATAAAAATACTAAGTGAACAGAGCAACATGTTGCCCTTCTAAACCCTTTAGAGAGTAGAACGACATATATGTTGTTTACCAGTTGGAGAGTAGATATATATGTTGTTTCTGGTTTGATTTATGGATGTGTCATGTTCATATATGTATAACGTTGATTAATTATCGTTTCTTATGATTTTATTTTATAAGTATCATGTAGATGGGGATCTAATGTTTCATTTTTTTGTGATATAAAATGTGGTCACAATTGTTAAAAGAAAACAAAACATTTAAAACAAAGTACCGATAGCACAGTACGCAAGTTTGCAAATATGTGTTTACGTGAGGTCAAGTACACAAAAACAAATAATTTTGTCGATGAGTATAGGCTAGATTCTGATGACCAGGACAGTGGCAGTGATGTCTACAGTTTTTATATCATCGATATCAATATCCACAATGGCGGAATTACTGATGATTTACATAAAATGAAACAGACTATACGGTGTCAAAACAGTATCGTGATATGACTAAATACCATTAACCCTTTACCCAACAGAAGGGCCCTGTGCCAATGCATTCTCTTATATATGCGAGTCGACCATAGGTCGCCTCGCATATATAAGAGAATGCATTGGCTTAACACATTAAAAATTATAAAATTGTTAAAGAATGTAAGAAAAAATGGTAAAAAGTGTTAAAAAAAGATTTTTTTTAGGCCAATGCATTCTCTTATATATGCAAGGCGACCTATTGTCGACTCGCATATATAAGAGAATGCATTGGCACAGGGCATAACTGTAACTATCACAATGTGGTCAAGGAGCCGGTTCCAATGATATCCATATTTGTATGGTTCTATTGAGACAGACCGAAGATATTTTAGGCTGTTGAAGCTTTATTTGGCCGGTTTTGGCCGGTTTGTTGGGTAAAGAAGCCCTATTCCTCCTATGTTGTCAGAAAAAGCTTTTTTAATTTAAGGTGCAAAAATACTCAACAACTGTTCTTTCTGCGATGATGGCAGGGATGGACGATAAAGAAGATCCTGATGATGACATCACGATTGAAGCTATGAGTGGTCTGTCACGGATTCTTACTGAAATAGACGAGAGTCACATCAGACCCATTCTTATCAACGTGGCTCTCAGAATCAGGCCGTGCTTCGAGAAGGTACCTAACCCTTTGATGACGGGAGCTGTGCCAATGCATTCTCTTATATATGTGAATCAATCATAGGTCGCCTTGCGTATATAAGAGAATGCATTGGCCTAACAAATTATAAAATATGATAAACTTGTTAATGAATGTGAGAAAAAATGATAAATTGTTAAAAGAATATAGAAAAAATGATAAAAATTGTTATAGAATGCAAGAAAAAATTAAAAAAAATTTATAAAAATTGTTAAAGAATGGTCGACTCGCATATATAAGATAATGCATTGGCAGAGGGTCTTTAATGTTGCGCCAGCACAGCTCCCGTCATCAAAGAGTTAAATCTGAACATTGTGTAGTTATATCACTGCCTACTGATCACTCACATATGAGCAACAAGTTCGATAACGGATTTCTGATAGTGATATGTGCTGTACTCTTTTTTTTCTCCTATCCTTGTATTTGGTAATCCCAACACTTAAAATTGATTTTCATTGAAATTTTATGTAATTATAATTAAAATTTGATTAAAAACAATTAATTTCTATTAACCAATTAAAATATGTAATTAGCATTGTCACTTTCAATGACAGCACCATAGTCAACTAGTTATGAATTTTATTAGGCTAAAGTTGCCTTCCAGTTGCAGAAAATGAGAATTTCAAGTTGCCATGCATATAGATTTATATATACAGGAACAATTTGTTTTTATATCAACAGAATAAGGAAGCAGTGAGGTCACAGGCGATAATATTATTTGGGAATCTGTCGAGGTTTGGAGATGGACCCTCAAAGACTCCGTTCTCAGAACAAATTCACAGTAACTTTATTAGTCTGCTGCTCCACTTAAATGACCCAGAAACAGAAGTCAGGAAGGTGAGAAATAAATACAGAACCCAGCTTTGATGATGAAAATATTGCATAACTATGGGCCTGTTAATTATACCCCCCTTTTAAAAAACAAGGGGGAGTGTATACTGTTTTGCATATGTCCGTCTATCCGTTCGTTGAGCCGAGTGCACATTTGTGCATTAGGTGGTCGGTGGTAGAGCCTAAGAAAAAAGATCATAAACTGAACAGTTGTTCTTGGATCTCAATGAAATTTGGTATCCTTGTTCACTACTATTCAAAGCAGTGTTCAATCGTTTTGTTCGGCTTTCCATTCTAGAGTTATTCATCTTTCTTTATCTGGAAATGTTGGATTTTAGTCCATCCAATGTCTGTTCAGGTCATAACTTGAACAGTAGTGTTCGGATCTCAATGAAATAGTGTATGGATGTTCACTGCTATGAGGACATTCAATGGAGTGTTCCACTGTTTTGTTCGGGTTTTCCGTTCTAGAGTTATTCATCTTTGTTTATCTGGGCTTTTTTTCTGTCCAAGCAGATATCTCCACCACTGGTTTTCGGATCTAAATGAAATTTGGTATTCATTTTCACTACCATGAGTGACATTCAATGGAGTGTTTAATTGTTTTGTTCAGATTTTTTCATTCTAGAATTATTCGCCTTTGTTTATCTGAAAATGCAGATTTTTGGGTCAGTCTGCCCGAGTCTGCATTAGAAAACCTATGAAACTCTATGGACCCATCATCTTTTATGGGCAATCCCCTAGTATTGTATAAATTTACTAAAAAATAATTTTGTACTACTGCAACATCTGCATATATTAATGAATGATATGTTACTGCAAATAGGGGCCCATGGTATATCTGTTATATTAATGAATGATATATTACCGCATATATGGGCCCATGGTATATCTGTTATATTAATGAATGATATATTACCGCATATAGGGGCCCATGGTATATCTGTTATATTAATGAATGATATGTTACCGCATATAGGGGCCCATGGTATATTTGTTATATTAATGAATGATATGTTACTGCATATAGGGGCCCATGGTATATTTGTTATATTGACCTGGTAGCTCATGCTTCAAAGGACCAAATCTGAAGATGTTTTGTCTGTTTATTGATTTCAGGCTGCGAAACACTGCTTACGTCTTCTTGGACCTCTGGTCAGCTCTACTGCCATCAATGACAAATTTCAAAAACATCTATTAGAGGATGCCAACCTTCATTATGGTGAATTCATGAACGACCTCGCAAAACTCATTGTAAGTGGGCTCTTACTAATTACATACATTCATATTTTCTGTGTTAAGTCACATTGGCTTTTGTCCAAACAAAAATAAATAATTAAATTAAAGATGCATAATCCGATTAAACGCCCCTCAATTACTATTTATTTGGATTCGGGGGTAAAAAATATTTGATTCGAGTTTTGGAATCTATAATTTTTCACCATGAAGACTTATTAGTGGCCCAGTAAAAAGTCGACCAGCCAACGGTGTCGGACCAAATTGCGGATGAAGATGGGATAATTCTAAAATCATGAGGCTTTGTGTTGACAATAAGGCCAAATTTTGTCGAACAACATGTTGATAAATAACACGTTTTGGGCAATTTGATCCTATAGTTGACTGTGGCTAGCATTATTTTTGGGCAATTAATCGATTCTGATAAATGAATGGGTATTTAAAAAAAATAAAAAATTGTTGGAATCTGATTATATGGGGACCATCGAATCGATTGAGTAGCTTTGAGCTTCAGTCATAATAAAACATACCTCATTTTCTATAGATATGCATCAAACATCTTCTTAGATCTTGACATTATATGATTTCACTACAAAATTAGGTAGGCTGTTCTATAGATTCAGCATAAGTAAAGGAGACCCTATCCAATTTAGCACCCTAATTTACTATTTCTTCAGCTTCGAGGGTAAAAATATTTGATTTCATTCGAGGAACCCACCCTTCAAAGGTGAAAGCTATTAGATTTATATTTTTGAAATCTGTTTATTTTCTCAAGCTTGAATATTTGTCAGCCTAGCAAAAGTTTACTGAAAATATATGTGGACATGCGTGGACCTGCAACGAGAGTTCCCCAGAGGGAGCCTGTCATTTGCAGAATGAGGTTCCCAGAGGGTGAATATAGTGACGCTATCCCACATAGCCGGCTAGCATCATCAAATTCACCCTCTGGGGCCTCATTCTGCATGGCCTCATCTGCTATGGGAAACATTGACTCAGATTGAAGTTCCCAAATGGTGAATATTGTGATGTACACCCATTTGGAACCTCGATTATGCAATGTGTCGTCTGCCAATTTGGGGATATAGAGAAACTAAACTAAAAAGGAAATAGATTCTATAGAAATTTGATAATAAAGATGAGGCCTAGAGAATATGAGGACTAAGCAGAATGAGGTCCCCAGAGGGTGAATTTAGTGATGCTATCTCGCATAGCAGGCTAGCATCACTAAATTCACCCTCTGGGAACCTCATTCTGCAAATGACAGGCACATAAAAAATTTCTCAGTCTTGAAATTGAGAGAAGTTATTTCTCCCTATTTGACTATTAGGCAGAAGTGGACTGTTATCAGGGAGAAGTCAAAATGTCTGAAGTTCAATTTACACCCCATCATCACCTTCTATGATCCAATAAGTATTATATGCAATGCAAGAGCCCATTGTTAAAAATATTATAATAAGTAAATACACTTTAAATATGCTGTTTGGTCATATGCATATTGATATATGAGAGAGAAGTCACTTCTCCCTAGGACAAAAATTGGGAGAAGTGGGACATTTTGGGGAGAAGATGTCTCCCAAGTCGCCCCATAGGTTGGTCCCAGCAACCCATAGCATTAACTCAAACTTGTCTGATCACTACAAATTTAGGTAGGTTGTTGTATAGGTTCAGCAGAAATAAAAGGATGGTACAATATTATTGAATTTATTATTCTGTAGTTTGAAGGTTAGACCTGTTGTTTGTCATTTTTCTTTTGATGACTTTTTACCTGGACATGCCAATATTCCTGTGACATAAAATGGAGATGCGGTGATTATTGTAATCTAAAAGAGTTATAATATGGCACTTCCTCTTTAACATATATATCTTGGCCAATGGACTTGACATATGTCGGCTTATATTTGACTTCATTTCCTTGCAGATCCAGGATTTCTCTCACAAAGTTAATTTCTACATAACAAACTGTATCAACTTCTTCAAAAGCAGTTGGCCGGAGATCAAAAGCAATGCTGCTATGTTTGCAGGTACGTTGTTTTACTTTTACTTCTGTTTTGACCCCCTCCTTGTCTATTAAATATGTGGTGTCTCTTCACTCACTTATAGGCCAGATAAAGTTAATAGTTCATTTCTCAGGGAAAGCCTCGTACCCAAAAAACCTGCTCCTCAAGCATATTTACAACCTATTGGAGACTCGCATATATAAGAGAATGCACTGGCACAAGGTTTTTAATTCTGCACCAGCACAGCTCCAGTCATCAAAGGGTTAACAATCTCCTATATTCAGACTGTCTAACCGTAACATTTTATTTACCATCTGTTATTCTTACAGGTTTTCTGTTGGGGAACATGAATGAGGAACAACAAGCAAATATCTCTAAGGAACATGTCTGCGCAGGTTAGTTTCATAGACATGTTAGCACTGAAGGCGTCATTATCACAGTATTTTGTTTTGGGTACCCAGCTTTGGGAATCAGGTCTTTTGAGCACGCCTGAGTTTAGTGTGCCTGTAATTTGATGAATGAGGTCCCTAGAGGGTGAATTTAGTGTTGCTATCCTGCATAGTGGGCTAGCATCACAAAATTCACCCTCTTGGGACCTCATTCTGCTATGGGAGACATAGACTCAGATTGAAGTTCCCAAATGGTCAATATTGTGATGTACACCCATTGTGAACCTCGTTTATGCATTGTGTCGTCTGCCAATTTGGGAATATAAAGAAACTAAACTAAAAAAGAAATAGAATCTAAGAGGTTTCTATAGAAATTTGATAAAAAGAAGATGAGGCCTAAGCAGAATGAGGTCTCCAGTAGCTGTGCGGGATAAAGTCAGCCTGACATTTGTGGACTTACGTTATAGAAACTATCACATCTCTTAAGGTTATGTCACCAATAATAAGCATGAATAACACTTTTAAGGATTACTATCCATGCGTCATGTGATCGGTTGCAAGATTTTGGTGGCAAATGTGTGTTGAAAACACAGCAAAGGTCAAGCTGGGTACCCAAAACATATTTTCGTAAAGCTGGGAACCCAACACACCAAAATGTAGCAACTATGACCCCTTCAGGTCATATTAGCAGCGGTTTAGTGTCGAGATACAATATATTTGATTTGAGTCAATGAACCATCCATAAAATCTCCGAGCTATTAGATTTTCAAATTTTATTAATTTTCTCCATAAAAGTTCCTCTGGAAATTTATACGGACCCTGTAACAAATTTTCAGGATGTTACACAAGATCACTGTTCATGGTGGCTTTGGTGATCTGAAATGTTTACGGAATAAAATACGATGAAAAGTTTGGCAAAAAAAAAATAATTAAATTGGCAAAAGTAATTTCGGTCCAGCACGGACCCTGTTTATGGGTGTTAAATCAGACAAGGCATCTTTAAGATAATTTTTACCTGAATGATATTTAAGGATCATTAATCATGAAACAATCTATATACCACAATGTTTGAAGTCTTCTCCTTCTATATTGCAGCTCTCATCTTGCTGCTGAAAGATCCATCCCCATTGGTCAGAATGAAAGCAGCTGAGGCACTGAGTCTGCTCAGTGAGTTCTAATATATAAAAAGATGAGTAAGGTGATATCTACAGCATCAAAATTTAATCATTAAGAAAAATGTGGCTGAGTCTCTGAAGATAGAAGTGGAAGTTTTATATGAGTCCATATTACCACCCCTGGTCAAGTGGTCCTGCTAATGTGCTATGATGCTGGTGATCCTGTTGAATTGCTATGATGTGGGTAGGGCAATCTGATGAAGTTACTAAAAAAGTGCCGTTATTTTTTCTAAAGTTGTCATTTTCGCAGTGTTTGGCAAATATGAGCGATTTGAGAAAAATCCAGAGTGTGTATGAAACATTAAAGAACAAATATATTTTTGAAGAAAAAAAAATAATAATGGATGTGCTTGTGTTTCTAAAACGATGTGAATAACCATCTTGATTATAGTCGATTTTCAACAACTAATACAACCAGTATTACAAATATTTCGCAATATATGTTTTTGAATGTTTGATACAGATAATGGCTTTTTCTGCATATGTTCAGATTATCCGAACACAGCGAAAAAGAAAAATTAAAAAAAGATAATGGGACTTTTTGTTAACAGCATCAGTTTGCCCTAACAGCATCAAAGCAATTCAGTAGGACACAACTGCATCACGATCTAGACATGCCTGAGTTTTGTGTGCCTGTAATTTGCAGAATGAAGTTCCCCGAGGGTTAATTTAATGACGCTATCCTGCATAGCGGGCTAGCATTACCAAATTCACCCTCTGGGGACCTCATTCTGCATGGCCTCATCTGCTATGGGAGACATAGACTCAGATTGAAGTTCCCAAATGGTGAATATTGTGATGTACACCCATTGGGAACCTCGATTATGCAATGTGTCATCTGGCAATTTGGGGATATAGAGAAACTAAACTAAAAAAGAAATAGAATCTATGTGAAGAAGTTTTTCATAGAAATTTTATAATAAAGAAACGTTCTAGAGAAGATGAGGCCTAACAGAATGAGGTCCCAAGAGGGTGAATTCGGTGATGCTAGCCCACTATCAGATACACTTAACTCAGGCTTGGACACTTGACTCCCTACTGCTAGAGGTACGGAAATCTTCTAAGGCTCAAATGTATAATATGGACCTTTTAATGGTTGTAGAAGAATGAGTGTATGTTTGTATGCAATGTTGGTGTTGGTGTTTCGAGTTGATAGATTTGATTGGGTATATAGAAGTATGAAATCGCTAGGAAGTGTGTCTATTTGTAAAATATGACTATTTGGATAAGATGTGTCATCCTGATCGTAATATTGTCATTTGGTTAAGATGTTTCATTTCGATCGTAATATTACCATTTTGATCAGATGTGTCATTCCGATCATAATATTGCATTTTGATAACATGTGTCATTTCAATAGTAATATTGCCATTTGGATAAGATGTGTCATTCCGATCGTAATATTGTCATTCTGATCATAATATTGCCATTTGGATAAGATATGTGTCATTCCGATCGTAATATTGCCATTTGGATAAGATGTGTCATTCTGATTGTAATATTGTCATTCCGATCATAATATTGCCATTTTGATAATAATTGACTCACCTAATAATCAACCCTTCCATGACTGGAGCTTCCTGAAATTTTGCGAAAACCCTGTGCCAATGTATTCTCTTATATATGCAAGTCTCCCATAGGGAGCCTCGTATAAAGAGAATACACTGGCCTAACAATATTTACTTTGACCGTGTAAGCCAGTTCATTCTCTTATATATATGAGACTCCCTATGGGAGACTCGCATATATAAGAGAATGCACCGGCACAGGATATTTAATGCTGCACCAACGCAGCTCCCGTCATTAAAGTGTTAAAAGCCTGATCATGCTTTCAATATGCATACTGTCTTACAAAAATTAAAAAAATATCTATGTCTGCACGCCTTCCAGATGCTCTATTGTGATTTTAAGGTGTACTTTACCTGATTCTGTCATTGTGTCTTTGTGCAGTAATGCCCTAAGTAATCGACTTCTTAACCATAGCAGAATTATGGGTAACTTTTCAGGATTTAGTCGGAAATATGGCTTGTTGCCGATGAATGGCAACAAGCCATATTTCCGACTAAATCCTGAAAAGTTACCCATAATTCTGCTGTGGTTAATGACATTACTGTACATTGCTACCATTGGGATCCCAGGGAATCTGGGAGCTTATGGTTCAAATAAATCTAAATATTCCAACCTTGTTTTAGGTTGTGATTCATTGTTAATCTGATTTGTGTGTGAGAATTATTTCATGTATGATTGTTATTTGTATATATAGTGAAAAAGATTAATATCATATCTGATTGTTTATTGCAAAGTCGTCAATTAAGGCGAAACATGCTATAACATATATACAATATTTACAAATCTGATTTTTTTGTTACGCAGTTCTACAATTTGGAAGCAAATTATTAGGAAACTCAGTGGTTAGTTGACTGCATGTAAAGCCAATCTGGCACAGCTTAAATTCAACTATTGTAGTTAGTATACTCAACTATTATAGCCAAACTTGAAATTGTCATATCCATCTGTTTTCTGTTTGACAGAAATATAGGATGACACTTCTCAATACAATAATAATGAAGTAAATGGCCAGAAAGATTAGATCAAATTTAGCCGTCATATGTCACGAGACTGATTTAATTCATAATTGTACTTTTCAGAATCATATTAATGGGTCTGCAATGACACTGCATGATGGTTCATTCATGGCAACTTTCAGGCCATTTATGTGATATAAGACCTGTAATGAGTACCATCTATGTTATCATGAAACTTCCCCACAGATTTGGTAGAGTCTTTAAATCTCAAGCGAAAGTGCCAGATTCCATTACAAAAACACAAGCAGTACTGAATCAATGTTTGAAAACAACTTTTCAAATTGATATAGCTTGTAGGCTATGCTCTTTTATGAAATTCATGTAGTGTTATTATCCATGGGTTAGCATGAGGGCCATGTTTATAGTCTGAGTAGTAGTTTGGACATGTTCCAGCCTGGAGTAAATTATAGGACTACAGTCGTCAGTGCCTGAATTAGAAGTCTTCAAAAAGTGGGAGTTGAAATAATGATTGCTATAAGTTTTGTCCCTTATGTCACGATATGACATTAATCACAAATTAACTAACTTTTTAACAATAATAGTTTAGTATAACTAGAACAGTTAAATTCAGGGTGTTCCTTAGTCCAAGTCTACTCGTACGTAAACCAGTTAGGATATTGGGATAGTGAGATGCTGCTTTAACCCGTTCTGAAAGGGTTAAAACATCATCTCACTATCCAAAAATGCTAGCTGGTTTACATACGAGCAGACTTGGACTAGGTGTTTCTGACCTCATATTTGTGATGATTATGTTAAGATTTATATGAATAGTTATTATTATTTATTGAGATTTATATTGATTGTTATTGCTGCATATATTTACTGTTGATGGTGAGTGATAAGAGAGAATCTGTTAATATAGTATGAACTAATGAAGATATGTTGCCAGGGTTCCAAACCCCAAGATTACGACGACAACAGAAAGTTTTAAAATCTCAGCATCATGTTTACAGGGTTCTGTCTGCCGCTTGCCAAATGCAAAAATAATTCACATGGCAAACATTATTTTTATTTGGCAGGTACAGTCTGGTTGCAATTTTATGAAGAAGTAGAAACTATTTATTAAGGAAGTTGACACTCAAACGAACCATGTCACAGAATCCTTATGCTTCAGTTTGATCGTAGCAGCAGACTTATCCAGGTTAAAGTTGACATTAACACTTCTATCATAGTTAATCTGGTGTCTTGAAATTTTTTGCAAAAACCCTGTTACAATGCATTCTCTTATATATGCGAGTCTCACATATATAAGAGAATACATTGGCCAAACAATATTTACCTTGATCTTGTAAGCCAGTGTATTCTCTATATATGTGAGGCTCCGTATTATGGGAGACTTGCTTACATAAGAGAATACACTGGCACAGGATCTTTAATGCTGCACCAGCGCAGCTCCCACCATGAAAGGGTTAAAGAAGTTAGATGTGGGCAACCAATATTTTCATACTTTCCTTTGACGAAAGTATCTGTTAGGCCAGCGTGGACCCTGAATGTTCCGCTAATCAATTTTCACAAATTTACATTGAAAACATGTTATGTACCTGAAAGTGTTATATGAAAGAAGCAGCAAAAGTAACCGAACTAAAGGTTGTGTGGTGGAAAATAGCTCAAATTTGAGAATCCAAACCATTGATTTTGTCAAACGGTGATGAATTGCTTCTAATGTTTGCATTTATGTTGAATTATATCTGATTGTCTCTCTTAAATCGTCAAATACTAACCAAAATAAACTTGTATAAAAATTGATATTTAACACTATGTATGATTGTAGGTGCACACATGGACAGGTTTACAATATTTATTTTATTAAGGTTTCAAGGAATCCTGGTGGTGATTGACTAATGAAATTAACCATTTCATGATAGGAGCTGCGCTGTTTCAGCATTGAAGATCCTGTGCCAGTACATTCCCTTATATAATTGAGTCTCCAATAGGGAGCCTAGTATATATAAGAAAATGCACTGGCTTACGAGGTCAAGGTAGATATTGTTAGGCCAATGTTTTCTCTTATATATGCAAGGCTCCCTATGGGAGTCTCGCATATTTAAGAGAATTCATTGGCACAGGGTTTTCACAAAAATTTCAAGCTCCAGTCATGGAAGGGTTAATGGTTTTGTAGTACATTGTTGTTATGTACCTCGATTTGAGGTGCCAGAAGGTCTAAAAGAAAATGAGTATAACTCTCTAAAAGTCCGTCTACTTGAATCGTGAGGATCTGGCTATTGAGAAAATATAGGGCGTAATGAGAGCTCGCAGACGGCGTAAGACTCAGCCGCCAGATTATGTACATGTTCTAATTTTGCAGAATCGTCACCTGTGAGGTGATTTCGTCTTTTGCATTGGCATAAAATTATGAAGATAAGAGTAGTATTCAATACATTAAATGCTACTCATTTAAAGAACCATGAGCTTCAGGCATAAAGAAAACAGTTGCAGGTTCTTAGTTTTCCTACTGAGTGAAATTGTTAGAGTTTATGGCCTTTTATTCAATTTTACATCTGACACTTGTCCAAGTCTGAGTTTAATGTGCCTGTCATTTGCAGAATGAGGTCCCCAGAGGGTGAATTTAGTGATGCTATCCTGCACAGTGGGCTAGCATCACCAAATACACCCTCTGGGGACCTATTTCTGAATGGCCTCATCTGCTATGGGAGACATAGACTCAGATTGAAGTTCCCAAATGGTAAATATTGTGATGTGCACCCATTGGGAACCTCGATTATGAAATGTGTAATCTGCCAATTTGCGAATATAAAGAAACTAAACAAAAAAGAAATAGAATCTATGTGAAGATATTGAAATTTTATAATAAAGAAACTTTCCAGAGAAGATGAGGCCTAAGCAGAATGAGGTCCCCAGAGGGTGAATTTATTGATGCTAGCCCGCTATGCTGGATAGTGTCACTAAATTCACCCTCTGGGGACCTCATTCTGCAAATGACAGGCACACTAAACTCAGACTTGAATGGAGATAAAGTCTCACCAACTCATTCACAAACTGTTTTCATACTTGAATTCCTGAATATCCAATGAAATCAAGTATATTTATCCTCTAATTAATGCATATTCCAGCTGAGGGAAGGGGCCTAATAACCTTTGCTCTGGCACCTCTTGGTTTTCATACACACTTTCTTGTTGGATATTTCCATGTATCATGCTGCTCCGTAAAACAAATAGGCAATAAAATGCTAATTATTGCAATGATTTTATATTATTTTGACAGTTTATGGTTATTGTTGATTATCAAATCAGTTTTTCATCTTTATCTTTTTTCATATTGCAGGTATGTATACTATATCAAGATTCTGAAGTTCATGGAAATTTATGAGTTTCGAACTTCACAGTTTATTTTTATTAGACTTCCTTTGGTAGATAATGAATGTCCCTCTAAGAACAACTTAAGATAAACTTAGACAGATAACTTCTCAAATTACAAATATCCCCAATTCCCCATTATCTTATATCATAAATATTCCACATAGGACACTTGTATTGAACTACGGGACAGTTTCTATTCAGTAGATTAATGAATATAATTTGTTTCCACCCTGGATAAATCTCATACAACTGTATTCAAAATCAGATATGTTTTCATACATGTATATCCATATTCACTACATTTTTACACCAATTGTTGCAAAATGTTTCCCAGCTATGATTATTCAGTAACATGAGTGGCCTTCCATCTCCAGCAGGAATAATGTCAGTTTGAGAACTCATTTATCCTTTCATGACGGCAGCTGTGATGAAAATTTGCAAAAACCTTGTGCCAATGCATTCTCTTATCAGGGTTTCCGCCAGGGGAAAATAAATGAGTCCGTATTTCAGCAGTATTGGGGAAACATATAATGCGACGGGGCGACCATGGTTCATCTCGTCGCGTTATATGTTTCCCCAATTTGGCAGACGACACATTGCATAATCGAGGTTCCCAATGGATGTACTTCACAATATTCACTATTTGGGAACTTCAATCTGAGTCTATGTCTCCCATAGCAGATGAGGCCCCCCCAGAGGGTCTTAGATGATGCTTGTACGCTATGCGGGATAGCGTCACTGAATTCACCCTCTGGGGACCTCATTCTGGAAATGGCAGGAACACCAAACTCGGGCTTGATCTTTAGTTATTTGTCAATGTTACCACAGTGTTTGTATTGCTAATATATTCATTATTGATCCTTCCATGAGTTGAGCATCCTGAAATTTTGCAAAATCCCTGTACCAATGCATTCTCTGATATGAGCGAATCTCCCATAGGAAGCCTCATTAATAAGAGAATGCATTGGCCTAACAATATTTACCTTGACCTTGTAAGCCAATGCATTATCTTATATATGCATATAAGAGAAAGCACTGGTACAGCAATTTTAATGCCGCACAAGCGCATCTATCATCATGAAAGGGTTATCAGGGTGCTCTAAGTGAAGTATACAGTTTGAGCCTATTTTGGCTACTTCTGGTCCCCAATTTGTGACAAATGTAGAACGTAAAGTAATTGAATAATTGAAAAAGAATGAGATAACAATGTTACTAGGCTTCCAATGTCCCCAGTGACATGTGCGTATAAAGAATAACATAGAATCAACTATGTCTCAACCTCTCCATTGTTAATTTCAATCAGATGTTTCAGAAATATATCATGATCATATTGCCTTGTTATTTGTTCAATGAAATTGCAATAAAATACATAAACGTTAAATTGTTGTTTTCTTTTATCTAAAGATCCCCATGCTCCCTCTTCTGTTCCTAATAAACAGCAGCATTGTTTTCCTCTATTATATCCCTTCCATGACTGGAGTTTCCTGAAATTTTGCGAAAACCCTGCGCCAATTAATAGATTCCGGGGTATAAAATAATTTATATGAATCGAAGACATCTATCCTGAAACACTTATTTCAAATAATGTTTCTATTTTTCTAGTATAATACATTTCAGGACAATTTTATGGGCTAGATTAAAAACATAAACTTCTGGCGAACTTTCCGACCATAGCAAGAGGGAGAATTCTACCTTGTTAGCACTCTCAATCAAAGAAAATCATTTCTATTCAGATATTTTGCTTGGCTATATCGGGAATAAACCACATTAATATGCCCATAGGGAGCCTCTCATATATAAGAGAATACATTGGCCTAACAATATTTATCTTGACCTTGTAAGCCAGTGCATTCTCTTATATATGCGAGGCTCCTTATAGGAGACTCACATATATAAGAGAATGCACTGGCACAGGATCTTTAATGCTGCACCAATGTAGATCCCGTCATGAAAGGGTTAAATATTACACCAACGCAATCAATTTGCATCGCCTTGAAGATAAATATGTACAATTCTGTGGAACTTTTCTCACCCCCACCCCCCACCCCACTTGATTTGTCCTCCCCCCAATTTGAGTTTGAAATGTTAGTGTGATCCAGAAAAGTCAGGATTGGATGATTGAGTACACCCAAGATCATGCGCAGTGTGGACTTCTGGGAAGAAGGGGTGTCATGGTGTAAACAGTGTACCGCATACAATACCAAATGTGTGTATCGTATGAGTATATTTCATGGATACACATGTATGTATAATACACATTTTCATGCATCTGACCGCTAGCGGTGTCTGATGTCACCACCCCCAGCCCATTGGTACATGGGATTCAGGACATTTTCAGGCATTGTGTGAAAATCATACCCAACTGTTCTCCAATATTCATACCCCTTTCATGACGGTATCTGCACTGGTGCAGCATTAAACACCCTGTGCCAGTGCATTCTCTTATATATGTGTCGCCCATAGGGAGCCTCGCATATTTAAGAGAATGTGCTGGCTTACAAGATCATGGTAAATATTGTTAGGCCAATGCATTCTCTTATATATGCGAGGCACCCTATGGGCGACTCACATATATAAGGGTTTTCGTAAAATTTCAGGAAGCTCCAGTCATGAAAGGGTTAAATGTTATTCTGGATTAAAATAAAAGGCTGATATGCGACTGATGGTGACAATTTGTAGTATTTGATGGTTAGTATGGGCCTTTTTTGGGGTCTTGTTCAAGCTTGAGTTTAGTGTGCCTGTCATTTGCAGAATGAGGTCACCAGAGGGTGATTTTAGAGATGCTAACATCACCAAATTCACCCTCTGGGGACCTCATTCTACATGGCCACATCTGCTATGGGAGACATAGACTCAGATTGAAGTTCCCATGTGGTGAATATTGTGATGTACACCCATCGGGAACCTCAATTTTGCAATGTGTCGTCTGCCAATTTGGGGATATAGAGAAACTAAACTAAAAAAGAAATAGAATCTAACTGAAGAAGTTTCTATAGAAATTTGATATAAATAAACTTTCTAGAGAAGAATGAGGTCCCCAGAGGATGAATTGTGATGTGGGAAATCGTCACTAAATTCACCCTCTTGGGACCTCATTTTGCAAATGACAGGCACGCTATAATCAGGCTGGGTCTCGTTCTGTTAATCGGGTACTATAGTTTGCCCATGAGAGGCTTTCACAGATCAACTGCATCATATCCAGTAATCACTGTGCCGAAAAATAGTGTATTACCGTGTTTCAAATTTAAATCGACCAATCAGAGGTCGAAACTACTGAACTGGTAGGAGGCACACACCATGTCATTAAACCGGAAGTCTGTATCCGTACCATACTATTAACCACCATCTTGAAACAGCACAGTATTTAGTTAGCCTCGAGTTGAAAAATGTGTAATTTTGCAAAATTATGGTAGAAACAGGTAGAATACCGAATTGAAGGCATTACACACATACAAACATCGATTACTGTAGAGTAAAACCAGCCAAGGGTGGATCAACTCATGATTTAATTTTGCAAAGACACATCAAATGACAATGGAAATGTGTCCATGGTTATTAACCACATGTTGTGTTCTCATTGTAACCAAGTGCCCGATGTTACTTTCCATCATTCCCATATATACATGTAACTGCAGTTCAAGGATGCATTCTTGATATCATCCTTATTTTAACAGAAAACATCATGACAACTATCTGCAGATGTTGGAGAAACATACAGGGTTGAAATTAACAATCTTGCGATACTGCAGAAGCTATGGATAATTCACACAATCATATACATATTTTTTTTTTTCAATGTAGTTTTGAATTTTGACAGTTTGCAATTAGTTTTGGCAGAGATTGTCATTTTATGAGTATATACCTAACATCACATGGATAAACCCGAAAATGTTATCAGATTTAATGCTAAGCCGTTCATTCAAAAGGTATTTTTTGAAATACTCGCATTATTTCCACTCAGATAGAATTTTCGACATGGTAAATAAGATTGTGTTTCCAGTTGTGTGGTGTAGTGTGATGCAAGGCTCTGTGGGACAAATACCACCCAACACAAACACCCTCCGTTTTGCGTCGGGTGGTATTGGTCCCACCTCGACTTGTATCGCGCTATACCACGCAGATGGAGACACTGTAACTTATAATAATTAGTCATCAGTACTTTTTCCTTTAAAGGTACTCAATCCGATTTGATGGTCCCCATATAATCAGATTCCAACAACAACATTTTTAGAAATACCGCTTTAGTTATCAGAATCAATTAATTGCACAAACATAATACTAACCAATGACAACTATATATATATATATATAGTATAAAATTGTCCAAAACGTATTATTCATCAACATGTTGTTTGACAAAATTTGGCCTTATTATCAACACAAAACCTCTTGAATTTTGAGTTATCCATCTTCATCCACAATTTGGTCTGAGACCGTCAGCTTGTCTACTTTTTACTGGGCCACTAATAAGTCTTGATGGTGCAAAATGATATATTTAAAAAATTACTCTGAGCTTTGATTGGTGAGTTACTCGACTTGAATCAAATATTTGTTACCTATTTTTTACCCGGTGAATCCAAATAAATAGTAATTGAGGGGCGTTGATTATGCATCTTTAATGTGGTACAGTTTGGCAGATTTCTTCTGAGAACAGTCACCAAATAGATTGTACTGAATTTACCATGTTATCAATTCATTTAAAATAGATTGTACTGCATTTACCATGTTATCAATTCATTTAAAATAGATTGTACGGCAATTACCATGTTATCAATTTATTTAAAATTGCAACATGATTGGATGAACAGCATTGTGAGACAGAGTGTTTTATGAGGGGAACTTACATTTTTTTAGGTGTTAAGTCTCAAGACACAAACAAATCCTTGCCTCCCATCGATTTTTGGGGTATAAATATGATATTTTTAAAAATATAATATATATTTCCTTAAAGAAAGCCTGAACACTGAACTATATGGATTATGTCCTGCGTTTGTAAACCATAGTAGAAAAGGGGTTAACTTTTTTTGTGGTCACCTACGATCCCTCGCGGTCTTCAGTGGCTTGCTCGGATTAGTCACGCATGCACAGTCCCAATATAACCGAATGAATTCGCCAGTTTATTTTCAACTCAATAAGGAGATTGGCGAGTTGCGGGGTTGGGAATGGCACCGCCATGGGAGGGCCCTATGATAGTTCAGTGTTCAGGCTTTCTTTAAGGAAATATATATTATATTTTAAAAAATATAATATTTCCGCTAAAGGAAGCCGTTCACACTGAACTATATGGATTAGAATGCAAGCCCAGGAGGAGGCACGAGCAATAAAGTTAATAGCCAAATTTTGGAGGGAATGCACTCTTCTAAAACAGATTGTACCTAAATATGAACTCTTTAATGAATCTGTTATGATTAGGTACGTGAAATAACTCATATAATTAGAGTGCTATATTGCCCAAACATGTACCTCCCCCCCTTGTTTTCGGAAGCAACATCCCAGGTGGTGCCATTCAATTCAGAATTGCGAGCGAACCGAGCAATTCTCTGTTCTTCATCCGTCAGTTCTAAGAATCCAGCCGATTTGAGATGCGAGGAGACTAACTCCCTCTCCGCCTTAGCGACATAACGACCTGCACTGGAGGAGGCCCACTCCAAAGATGGCAAGACAACCAACATTAAGAGTTTAACTAACTGCTGTTCACCAATGCAAATGGCAGATAACCTGATGCCCAATCTGTGGCACAGGTATCAAATGGAGAGCCCATTAGCCCAAATGGGTTATACAACTATAAGCGAGTCAAGCCATCGGATCAGAGGGAGCCCCCACCATCGCATGCTGCAGGTGGTCATGCCCAAGCTAATATCCTGGCCAAGCTGGAGGGTGGGGAGAGGTCATTTTTCTCCGATCCCTTCACGGAGGAGTGGCAGGCAAGGCCGTGTCGGTAATGCGAGCGTGACCAGGGGGACTCAGCGCTTTACCTCATGGTTACGGCCCCTGCCCTACGCTTAAGCTGCCTAAGGCCATCCAGCCGGTGTCGATACGTACGCACGCGATTTTTGGCAGCTTTAGCGCCCAGAACCGCTAGCGTTTGGTGGGGGCCAAATGGCCTGGAGGTCCCAAGTACCCCGGCAGCTCCACCAGACGTATCCCCACGAATTGGTTGAACCGTCAAGACGTAACCGGAGGAGTGTGAACTGGTCCTGCCCTTAGAACAGTTATCACACGTTCACATGTCCCTGAGGTACCTATGTATCACAATATACACATTGCGTATATATATATATAAAATGATATAATATATATATCCGGGGGATATATATATTAAGTTTTCCTCATGAGACCATGTCAGAAGGCCCTTCCAAAGCTGCGCCCATCAATCCAATGGTCGGAGCCAGATCACAGCTCCCTGTCATGATCCAACGTATCACTAAATATAGATATACAACCCCACAGAGAACATGTCTCATGTCTCTGAGGTACCTATGTATCACAAGATAGCATTGCAGAAACCCGGTGACACAAATCTTTCGCATATATAGATATATAAAATGATATCATATATATATCATGGTGATATATAAGTCATCATGAGATCATGTCAGAAGACCCTACTAAAGCTGCGCCCAACAATCCAATGGTCGGAGCCAGAGCAGAGATCCCTGGCACAATCCAATGTATCATTAAAGATATATATATAGCCCCTCAGAGAACATGGCCGAACACCGCAGGTGACCAGAGCATCCAATGAGAAAGCAAACCGCTACTCTCAGGTGCCAAAACAATGTCGGTACGAGTATTAATTTTGGAGAAATTTCCCAACGAGCACCATCCTTTGGAATGGAGACAGACAGCAAAATGTGCAATCACAAGTATTATGTTCAGCCTAAATCCACACACATTACTATTATTAGGCCATCACGACCACTAGGCACCTGAGAGCAGTCCGCGTTCCCAGCGGAATACCCACCGCGATCCGATTCTAAGAAATGAAGGTGCGCCTTCTACAACCGAAATCAGTTCAAATGATGTACAATGTAGTCAGATGATGAACACAGGTAAATTTTCACGGTCACCATACGGAATATTCAGGTCTGAGCCTCTGCCCCCCCCCAAACATGCAGTAGAACGACCTAGGTGTGTGATAGGTCGGTTAGTGTGAAGCATGCAGCAAACTAGGGGAAGACCCGCTCTAAAAATGGCTCCCCTAGGAAGGAAACGAATGAAATTATCATCCTCCTAGTAAAGGATACACATCCCTTTTTAATGTTTTATTTTAATATATTTACATACTAAGTGTTGTCATCACTAAATCCTGCATTCTGATTGGTCGGCGCTAGACCCCGAAGCCACGACAAATAGTTTTCATGGCTGGCTCAACCGATTTTCGTGGCTGGTTCGCTAGCTAAGCCGGCTCAGTCACGACGTTCGTGGCTGACGAAATATGGCGGCTCAGCCGGCCGAGATGTTATCATTCAGCGTATTTTCGTTTTCGAAATGTTCCTAATCCCCTGTTACCGGTTATAGACGCCGGTTTTTTAGCATTTGTGGTGAACCAGTAGAATTCCAGACCACACGTGATCTTTTGATGTTGGGCTTTTCCATTATGGCGAAAATTCACGAAGGACTGGCATGGATATACTATGTAGTTTCCCCATCTAATCGGTATAAGTAGTTACATTGGGACTTCTGTCGTCTTCATACTGCTATCATCACAGCCATCTTGCGATATATGCATGCATCATTGAATGATGAACCCGATAGTAATGATATATAATATTTCAAACTATTTTCTATTCTTATGTGTATATATTGACAAATGCCAGTGATGTCTGATATAAACAATTTATATTTTAACCCTTTCAATACCGAATGGATGCGCCCATTCAGTTATATGAAAGCATGCATTGGGATAGTCTATTCCACATTAAGGGGCCAGGTGTTCTGATAATATAACAACCATGCCGTGTCCATATTAGGCAATGCGGTTTAGTTCTTGCGATTCACAGCACAGTTGTGCATGACATATAAGCCCATGCATGCACACGGCTCAGCCATTTTACAATTCCGGCGGCGGAGATTTTTAAATGTGGCTGGCGTTAGAAATAATATGGCTGGCGGCGGCTTGTGGCCAATATGGATGGCGGCGGCGTGCGATGGCGGCTTCGGGCTCTAGTCGGCGCCCACGTGGCTAGTTGCAGTTATTTCTCGGTGAATGCGCAACGGCTCAATAACACCAAGCTCATAACAACATCGATACGTCATTGGGTTTGGAAAGACGAACGCGTAATGTTTTGGGCGCATTTGGACTCGCGCAGGATTGACTTAATACATCATCGGGTTTCAATACGAAGATAAATTGTTCCTATTAACTTTTGCCAAGGGTGCTATTGGGTATTTTGGGCTGTTTTTGTCACGATACACTTTTCGATTTAAATGCATTTACAAAAGTGGCTTTTTCGCTAAATGTATATAAATATAAGGATTAACTGTCATGTGGACTATTTTTATGGAGATGTAACCGTGAGGTAAGTGGTCATAACTTGTATGTAAAACCCTTCGGGTTTTACACAAGTTATGTCCACTTACCTCACGGTTACATCTCCATAAAAACAGTCCACATGACAGTTAATCCTTATTTGAAGAGCCAAGATAGAGAGGAACTCCCCCGACCTAAGTGGTCCCGCTTATGGCATGTTTAAGGAAGAGAGGACAAACCCAGCATAGACCGAAATGCGCAGTTGGCAGCATGGCTTCAGGCCCTTATGATCGGGCATCTGTGCCATGGGGATGGGATGCCACTCGTACGGGGTGGTCCCCTGCCTGCGTCTTAGGAAAGGTCGGTAATGCTGGTCAATGAGCTTCCTCGAAAGCTTAGCTGGACAGCGCAAACGTCTTTGCCTGTTTTATTGTCTATGTGCCAGATAATCAAATTGATATGGGCAATAGAAGTATGAAGAGCCATGCTGATGGCCTCTTGTCGGAAAGGCTATTGGCAGTGGTCGTGGGACACGTGGCAATAGAAATGCTTTCCATGTAAATATGCTTCATTCGTGTGTGAAGTATATTCGCCATATCAACGGTATGAAAGGTCAGGACACGTATATATTTTTAAATTCATTGAGACTCCAGCTAGTCCATGAATACCTTCAAAACACCTACCATGCCCTTTATGAACAATGCATGCTGTATTGGATGTACAGCCTGTTCTTGTACCAAGCTCACATTTGATATGGTTACTTGCCATAAATAATGTCTCCCCCCCCCCCCCCCCACCTTCCTCATCTTGGAATACCACTGCTATTATATCGTTATTCATTGGGGAACGTCATCCAGGCCACGGTCGCCAGTTATTGCCAGTTACCTGGAGGGGTCAAGTCACCACGACTCTAAATACCTGTCAGGCTGGAATCATTCTCATAATTGAATCAAGAAGGGGAAAGGTTGTTCAAACCAAAGTATCTTCAAATATATTTGTAGATAGTGAAACCATGATTAAACACCGTCAGAGTGACGATAAGCTTCTTGCCTTACTCTAGAGAATGCAAACCGGAGCACCCATGATTTGTAATTTTGTGTCCCAATTAGAGCCATATCCAGAATCGTAGTAATCCAGCCCCCCCCCGCTTCTTTTCGGTAAACCTACACGGGAAGGAAAGCAATTATGTTTGTATTCCGGAAGGAGACACCATTTAGTCGAGAAACAACCCAGCAATTTTGAAAGGATGGGTTAATTTTTGGATACAATTCAGAATAACTAAAATCTGGAATTGAGACAATAGTGAAACTGTCATCACGATTAATTTTAGTGTCATGCTTGCAATCATTAAATGCTAGCAGTTCAAAATTTGACAGTGAAGTTGAAGCACTGTACGAGAATCGAATCATGTACTCAACAGAATTCTGACTCCTGTCAGATGTCAATCCCTGTCTGAAATTAATGACACTAGCGAATCTTAGTACGACAACAGTCATTATTTTTCTGATATTGATAAACTGTAGTCTGATAACTTCAAGCGTCGACCAACACATCTAAATCATAGGAGACATGTGTGACAGTATTAAAACAGAAAACACAAAGTATTTTGTGAAAGCATGTTGTTTTGATGAGATCTAGCGACTCCAGTAGTGTTCTGTAACACGCACACACCTAGGTGTGTACATGGGTCAGCCATTAAGTTTTTATTGTCCACACCCGATCGCACAGCGTAGTGCACCCACGACAACATACCTGAACAAGTGTTGTAATGGGGAAAGTCGGCATTTGCATTCGGATTTTATTCAGCAATCTCGAATGGGACTTGTTAGCCTGACAAACTTGGTATCAGACCGAGTTCTGATTTCTGTCAGAATACCCTGACCAGGGTGCGATCCCCGGTCCGCTAGCACATGGCTGAGATTGTTACATTGAAGGTGATGCTCCGTTACGAGAATCAAACCATGAACATAATTATAACACTTGTCCAATATCAATCTCTGTCAATTTATTAAAGTAATAATGACACTACTGTTTTTAGTAAATTTTACATTGATAAACCCAGATGTAACTTGTAATCAACTTTTAAGTTCAAATGTGACCAACACATCTGGATCAGTTGTATTGAACGATAAAACAACAAAGTATTATGAGAAAGAATGTTGTTCATAACATTATGATAGATAGCGTCAGTAGCGATGGTAATTATTGCTAAATAAATGTCCACGCGTAAATAAATTCCCACGAAATTAGGAGACTTCCGGTAGCGAATCACGTGGCATTTATATCTGACAAATTATATCATACCTTATAGGTTCTATAATAATTACATAGATGAATTGTTCACAATAATCTATGCGCCTCGTAAGGCCTTGAAATGGCGGCTGATTATGGCGAAATGTCGATTTTCAGATTCGAAATTTTTTAAGTCAGCCGCCTGTTCGAAAACACGGAACAATTGTATGTTTGAAGCGAAACGGTCCGTGAATTCGAAACAATAATTCTAAAAACTAACGCGTAGGCGACCAGTAATTATTGTATCGATAAATTGAATTTGTTGTCGAGTTGTTAAACGACAACTTCGGAAAAATACTCCCTTAGACTTCCGTTCGGTTCGTAGCAGAAAATAAACTGGCGAATTCATTCGGTTATATTGGGACTGCGCATGCGTGACTAATCCGAGCAAGCCACTGAAGACCGCGACGGATCGTAGGCGACCACAAAAAAAGTTAACCCCTTTTCTACTATGGTTTACAAACGCAGGACATATATCCATATAGTTCAGTGTGAACGGCTTCCTTTAGCGGAAATATCATTGTTTCTGCTTGTGAACCACAAACATTTATATTCACATTAAATTTGGGACTAAAACAGGAAGATAATAATAAACTGAGATTGTTTTATTATAAAAATCTCATTTATGGCATTTACGATGAGGTCAAAATAACATATCTAATTATATAATACTTTCATGATATTAATGATATAAATATAAAAATATTGCTTTTAGATAAATATATTTGTAACATGATATAACATTCATCTACAACCACACATTCTATTTACAGTTATGTACATTTTGAGGATTTTGGCTTATTTCAGGTCTTTTTTAACTTTCTTTCACATCATTTCCATAATTAAGCCTCACAGTCTTAACCCTTTACCCAACAATCCGGCCAAAACCGGCCAAATAAAGCTTCAACAGCCTAAAATATCTTCGGTCTGTCTCAATAGAACCATACAAATATGGGTATCATTGGAACCGGCTCCTTGACCATATTGTGATAGTTACGGTTATGCCCTGTGCCAATGCATTCTCTTATATATGCGAGTCGACCATAGGTCGCCTCGCATATATAAGAGAATGCATTGGCCTAAAAAAAATCTTTTTTTAACACTTTACCATTTTTTCTTACATTCTTTAACAATTTTATAATTTTTAATGTGTTAAGCCAATGCATTCTCTTATATATGCGAGGCGACCTATGGTCGACTCGCATATATAAGAGAATGCATTGGCACAGGGCCCTTCTGTTGGGTAAAGGGTTAATAAATAAATAACAATGTGATGCCATTCTTTCTTGCTCTTTCATGCAATCTGATGATAGTTATATAAGAGTTTAGAAGGTCAGCTGAGAATCTTGACTTGGTGTGTAGCCTGTAGCATGCCATGGCTTTATTATTTAAAATTAACCCTTCTTGAAACTTTGTGAAAATTGTACGAATGCATTCTCTTATATATGAGAGTCTCCCATAGGAAGCCTCGGATATATAAAAGAATATATTGTCCTAACAAATATTTACCATGACCTTGTAATCCAGTGCATTTTATTATATATGTGAGGCTCCCTATGGGAGATTCACTTATATAAGAGAATGCACTGGCACAGGATCTTTAATGCTGCATGAGCACAGCTCCTGTTTTGAACCTCAGGGTTATAACACAGTCCCCTTGTTCTCCCTCTCAATTTATTTCCCCGAATGGTCAGCTTATACAGCAACATCAAGCTCTTACTGTGCAAATACACGCTCTGGACAATCAGATAGATAAAGCAGAGGAGAAACTGTGTTTTTTAAGTTAAATAATTCAGTAACCTCGAATGGGCATTCGGCACTCGGCCACTTCGCCCGTTCTGTGTCCGAATGCCCTCTCACTCGCTAATTATATATGCAAAAACACACTGTATAAAATCACAATTGAACTCACAAAACAAAAAAATTCTACATGATTAATAGAAAGAAGTTTCTAATCGAGAGACATGAACAAATGAAGGTAAATGCAAAACAATATCACATTTTCCAGCTGAATAATTAGAAAACTTCAGGCTGTCCAAAGTTAATTGTTTCTCGGGCAATATATTTGGTCAGATACAGTAATACCCTAAATAATCGACTCCGTAACCACAGCAGAATTATGGGTAATTTTTCAGGATTTAGTCGGAAATATGGCTTATTGCCATTCATCGGACCTGAATTGACCTGAATATTCCCATAAGTGGTAAAATTACAATCTGCCTGTACAAACTTCTTTAAAATTGTTTCGTTTCTTGTGTTTTTCACCCAATTATTTGTTAAATTTCTAACAAAAGAGTTTTCGTATAATAAAAAAGACCCACGCAGCCACTGACGCAGCCTGAATAAATAAATGTAGTGGTGCCTCAGAAACAATTAACTTTGGACGGCATAATCTGTCATCATTCTTCTTCTCTATCTTCAGTCTGGAACAAAAATGAAAACAATTACTATTTGTTGGGCTTATATATATATATATGCTAATATGGAACAGCAACTTAGCAAGTGCAGAAACATATATCAAACTATAACATGAAGTAGTTAATTCCAAAAATTCAATGAATACAAATGCGCAGTGTTTGCTAGTTAATGCTCGTAGAAAGGTAGTTCAGGTATTTATTAACCTATTTCGGTACCGGAAAAAGTTCAAAAGCGAATATTATCAGGTATATTTTGGAGCGCAAACTGCCATGTGGCTTTAAAATTAACCCTTTCATGAATGGAGCTTCCTGAAATTTTGCAAAAACCCTGTGCCAATGCATTCTCTTATATAGATAATGCATTGGCCTAACAATATTTACCTTGATCTTGTAAGCCAGTGCATTCTCTTATATATGTGAGGCTCCCTATGGGAGACTCGCGTATAAAAGAGAATGCATTGCTACAGGATCTTTAATGCTGCACCAGCGCAGGTCTCCCATCATGAAAGGGTTAAATTACGTTTGAATCAGGAATTATATTTGATTTACCTCTACTACAGCTGGACTTCCTCTAAACTTTTGAATGCCTGTTCATCATGGTCAAAATCTGAATCTGCCGAGAACGCTGAATTAGTTGATGCCTTCGATCTCTGACTGTCGTATCCTCGGTTCACTTTTCCCGCTGGTCCTGCTGGTGGTGGTGGTGGCGGGCTCTTCCTTCTGAATTTGAGAAAAACACAAAATCCACCAGGTTGCTAATATTTATAAACAATTTCAACAAAGTGATGTGAAATAGGTGGAAACCCATGAGTTTATTATGAGAGCAAACCATGGCTGGCATCAAGTATAATTATAATTTTCTGAAGGGTTTACAGTAATGCTCTAATTAATCGACCCCTTAACCACAGCAGAATTTTGGGTAACTTTTCATGATTTAGTCGGAAATATGGCTTGTTGCCATTCATCGGAAAGCTTTCCCCGAGAACTTTCCGATGAATGGCAACAAGCCATATTTCCGACTAAATCCTGAAAAGTCACCCATAATTCTGCTGTGGTTAAGGGGTCGATTAATTAGGTCAAAATGACCTAGATAATTGTGATTGCATGGCTAGGTAATTCTGCACTCATATACACATATAGGACTAAATGCATATCTGGAACGGTCCGTGAGTGGTTGAGCTCATTTAACTCTTTTGCTGCCACACTGCCACAAGGACATACCCTCCAGTGCCAAGCATTCTGGATGTAAATACAATTATTTTATATATATATATATATGGCTAATGCAATGACTATCAGGTAATTATTGATGTATTTAGTTGAAACTTCACATGTGGGTATATATAAGAAATGAACGGCGGTTTCAATGTGGTCATGGGATTTTGACCGCGAGAAAAAATCAGCAAACTGCATGAACCCCGAAGGGGTTCATGCGGAGTTTGCTGATTTTTTAACGCGGTCAAAACCCATGACCACGTTGAATCCGCCGTTTATTATTTATATTTATATACTTAAATTCATTATGAATTAGGATTGTATGTCTTTCCCACTATTTATTCATCTATTTAAACGAACGCATGGAGTTCAGTTCAGACAGTTCGAATCCTTGTTATTTGGAAAACCAAACATTTTGAGAATCCATTCATGGAGAACGGAAAAAACGCAATTTAACAGTAAAGTATACACATATGACAATATGTCTTGTTTAGATAGTACCGGTAACTAATGTAGACGTGTTGATTTCAAGAATGATTAATATCTGAAACTAACAATTAAGTTTCGGCTGCGGATAAGAAATCGACAACACGCCGTTCTACCATAATGATATATTTGTGAGGTTCGGGGGAATATTTGTAGCGGCAAGGAAAATGATAAAACCCTATTGAGTAGCGCGTTTTTTTTAACATCAACGCTCAGTAACACAGAGCAACAACACTGATTATAGACCGAAACAAATTTCTTGCCAAATCCGGACGTACTATATACTCAAGCAGTCGGTAATGTCCGACAATCCCCGGTGATTTCCGGGACCAATGTGTTCATAAACCTATGAACGACATTGGAAGTGACGTCACGTTACGTTCATAGGTTTATGAACGCATTGAATAAGGGGGCGTGTCTACCGTAACGCTATGGGGAAATCGGAAGAGATATCAGGTGTATGTAAATATATAATAAATGAACGGCGGTTTCAATGTGGTCATGGGATTTTGACCGCGAGAAAAAATCAGCAAACTGCATGAACCCTGAAGGGGTTCATGCGGAGTTTGCTGATTTTTAATCGCGGTCAAAACCCATGACCACGTTGAATCCGCCGTTTATTATTTATATTTATATACTTAAATTCATTATGAACTAGGATTGTCTGTCTTTCCCACTATTTATTCATCTATTTAAATGAACGCATGGAGTTCAGTTAAGAAAGTTTGAATCCCGTTTTTTTGGAAAACCAAACATTTTGAGAATCCGTTAAAAAATAAAACGCAATTTCACAGTTAAGTATACACATATGGCAAACTGTCTTGTTTAGCTAGTAACTAATGTAGACGTGTTGATTTCAAGAATGATATCTGAAACTAACAATTAAGATTCGGCTGTGGATAAGAAATCGACAACACGCCGTTCTACCATAATGATATATTTGTGAGGTTCGGGGGGAAATTTGTAGCGGTAAGGAAAATGATAAAACGCTATTGAGTAGCATGCTTTTTGAACATCAACGCTCAGTAACACCGAGCAACAACATTGATTATAGACCAAAATAAATTTCTTGCCAAATCCGGACGTACTATATATATACTCAATCAGTCGGCAATGTCCGACAATCTCCGGTCATTTCCGGGACCAATGTGTTCATAAACGTATGAACGACATTGGAAGTGACGTCACGTTGCGTTCATAGGTTTATGAACGCATTGAATAATGGGGCGTGTCTACCGTAACGCTATGGGGAAATCGGACGAGATATTAGGTGTATGTAAATATATGACAATGACCTATCATCAGCCACTGTGGAAACCCATTCAAGGTCATATATAGGGGTCATCATCAAAAGTGAATTTGTCAATGGTATATTCTGGCTTGGACTGTACTCGTCGAAGTTCAGGAGTAGCACGACCTTGACTGACATTTCTTCTAAATTGTCAGCGCACACCAACACTCGAGAGAAAATAACTGATCCCCCTTCGTAACCCAACAAAACAATAGAATTACATCCCTTATACCAGATGCACCCCCAATTTCGCATAAATGCGCTATTGGCAGTGACTGGGTAACAGGTATTTATGCGAGATTGGCAGCAAAAGAGTTAACAGGTTGTACTCTAGAGAGTTTTTTTCTGCAATCACTTATCTAAAACTTTAAATTATGAATTTGGTGTGCCCCAGGGATAAATCCTTTGGCCCTTATTATATCCTATGTACACCAAACCATTGGGTGCTCTAATTAGATCTGAGGCGACATATGTGCACATGTACGCAGATGACACTTAATAGTATATCTGGGGAAGATGCTTCTCATCTGTCAAATCCTGAATAAACTGAAACTCAACGATGAGAAAACCGAAATAATGTGGATATCTATCGATATAATGACTACTTCCAACATCCAACCAGAAGACCACATTATAAATTTGTCAAAGTGTGCCAAAAAGCTCGGGAGTTCATCTCAATGGAACTCTCTCCATGACCAAGCATTTTGACCATCAGTGCAAGTCTATTTCTGTTAACTGAGGCACCTTGGTAAAATTCGTCGTTTCCCTACTTTTGATACAGCAAAAATACTGGCCGTATCATTCATCACCAGCCGACTTGATTATAGATTCATTTTTAGGGATGTTGATGTAAACATATTTGTTTGCATCCAATTAAATGCATGGGATTGAGGCACAAGTTACAAAACTTATCTTGGCCTCGCTCCCGACAATAACATTAACCCTTTACCCAACAGAAGGGCCCTGTGCCAATGCATTCTCTTATATATGCGAGTCGACCATAGGTCGCCTCGCATATATAAGAGAATGCATTGGCTTAACACATTAAAAATTATAAAATTGTTAAAGAATGTAAGAAAAAATGGTAAAAAGTGCTAAAAAAAGATTTTTTTTAGGCCAATGCATTCTCTTATATGCGAGGCGACCTATGGTCGACTCGCATATATAAGAGAATGCATTGGCACAGGGCATAACTGTAACCATCACAATGTGGTCAATGAGCCGGTTCCAATGATATCCATATTTGTATGGTTTTATTGAGACAGACCCAAGATAATTTAGGCTGTTGCAGCTTTATTTGGCCGTTTTTGGCCGGTTTGTTGGGTAAAGGGTTAAAGAACATAACATTTATCTAAATATCCAATAATTAATGTATGATTCACATGTAAAGTAAGTAGTATAAATACAATGGTACATTGTATTATGGAATAATTGAATAGAAGTGTCTATAGGATGATGTGTTGGGTCCTACACTGTGTGTCTGGGAGGCCTTATCTGGTGTCTTTGTGTTACTTTAAGATCGTTAATAGTATAGCAGCCAAGTCTCTGAGGTCAGAGCACTTAGTTGAAGCTACAGTAATGCCCTAATTGATCGACTCCTTAACCACAGCAGAATTATGGGTAACTGTTCAGGATTTAGTCGGAAATATGGCTTGTTGCCATTCATCGGAAAGCTCTCAGTGAGAGCTTTCCGATGAATGGCAACAAGCCATATTTCCAACTAAATCCTGAAAAGTTACCCATAATTCTGCTGTGGTTAAGGAGTCGATTAATTAGTGCATTACTCTATGTACATTTGAACAAAATGGAATAACTATTTATCTAAATTGCAGTTTTAATAGCGAGATAAGCATCTTTTCAATGTTGGGATAGATGGAGCTAGGCTGTTTGTGGAACTTATTGGCTGAACTTCCCTGTAATTAACCCCTCCATGACTAGAGCTTCCTGAAATTTTGCGAAAACACTGTGCCAATGCTTTCTCTTATACATGCGAGTCTCCCATAGGGAGCCTCGCATATATAAGAGAATACATTGGCCTTACAATATTTACCTTGACCTTGAAAGCCAGTGCATTCTCATATATATCCGAGGCTCCCTATGAGAGACTTGCATATAAGAGAATGCACTGGCACAGGGTCTTTATTGCACAGCTCCCATCATGAACCCCATGAAAGTGTTAATGAATCATTAAAACTGTTTCTCTCTTCTGGCATCTGTGTATAGTAACTGAACATCTCTACAAACGAAGAATGCATCATTCCAAGAATATTTTCGAACTTTGTGAGGAATCCATTTTATCACATAATTATCCCCTAAACATGGCCTCATAGAAAGACGCACATGTATTATTGGCATGCACAGTGAAGTAAGAGCTTAGCACAATGATATTGGTTAATGTTATTATTATTTTAATTAGATGATATTCAATTTGTGTTGGGTTAGTAAGTGTTGACTGTGATATAAACATGGATGATAAGGTTGGTTGAACAATTCTGTCAACATAAAAAGACACATTTAAATGGAACTATATTTTATCTTGAAGGTATCTTTACTTCCTCTTTGGTTGTGAATAAGGAACTCAATATTATTTCTGTTTATACCCAGCTGTTTCGAGATCATTCTAAAATGTGATTATGTAATAAAAGGGACTCATATTCGTCGCAATTCTATACAAAATTTATTGACCCCGTCCACTAAATTAAATTTGAGACTCGATTCAAAATTACTGCACTCTGTTAATAAATATCGTATAGAATTGAGACTCATTGGAGATCCTCTAGTGGTTGAAGGATTAACACACCTGCTACAGAAGATCAGGGCAACAATGATCACGAGAAGCACAACTCCGCATACGACAGCGATGATGATAATTTCAGTCGTTGATAGTCCCCCCGATGTTTTCTTCTCATCAACTGATGGTGGAGGTGCAAATGTCACTCTTGCAGTAGAGGCAGCTCCAGATTCAGTCGTTGTATCTGCTGGGTCTGGAACCACTGAAATATGAGGTCTTTTGTAGGGATCTGCGAATCGTGGATTTTGCATCGAATCGAATCTCGATATCAAATCTTCTTCCTGATATTGACATCGAATCGAATCTCGAATCGAATCAGCTAGTGATTAACATTGTTTAATTACCAGTGTTTATTTCGGTGTCTCATGACAAAAAATTGCAAAATTAAATAGATACTATATAACAATGTTAATCTCCTTAAACATCCATTGGAACTTGTGTTTTCTTTAGGAAAATCATGACATAGGCAAGTCACTCTCAGTCTCATGGAGGGTTTGGGGTATGTTGTATTGAATTTCTATCTAGCTGTGTCATGGCGAAAATGACAGTAAGACACTTAGTCAGTTCAACAAACGTATCACAAACCGCATGGAATGGAAGTCACTTGTCTACATTATTTGATAAAGATAATAAATATTTAACACACTTGGACATGGGTACACCGTTCAGCTATATAATTGTTTCAGTCCGATACCAATTGTAGTTATTTGTTAAACTTTTCACCCCACAATATATCAAACACCTACATCACATATTCACAGTAATTGTCTTCACTGAGGGGGTCCCAGAAAACCGACATAGATTACAAGTGTTAAAAGTTATCAACAAGATTCAACGGATCGAAACTTGTGCAACGTGCTTGATTTCCCCGGGAAACAGAAACTGAAAGTAGAAAATTTCTAGGAATTCTGCCGGCAGTGTCGCAGACATTTGGCCGCACATAATGACGTCCAATTAAGAACGTAATAGACCGATTGTTCTAAGGTTTCTGTTCGTTCCAATCTATGTTTTGTCATGCATAACGGTAGGCTCCTGCGAATATTCGATATTCGATTTGAGATTCGATTCGAAAGTCAAATTCGATTCGAATTCGAGTCGAAATTGCCAACTCGAAATTTTGAATATACTATGATGGAAAAGTAGGCTGTTTCAGGACAAGTACACATGTCGATCTTAGCTGTTTGTGGCATTTAATTCCAGAAAATTATGTATATATGCACATTATAATTCTTATTGTACATAGCCAACAATTAGCCATGATAGGACGACTAAATACGTCTGAATTATATAGCTTTAAAATGGTAGCAAAAGCTAGCAGATAGCCAATGGACCGACGACGCGGTAAATTATAATAGCTATGAGACTGGGCTACCGATAGCGTTATCCATCGTCTATTCGATTCCGTGTTATGTAATATGGGTGAGAGTGTAAACAACACATGTTCCTGGTGTCGAAAAGTGCATTTTGGCACTGTTCTCTTTTGAAGTTGACTTTCAGTTTCGGAGTTTACTTTTACAATGGACAAAATGTCGTCCATCATTCATGTTTATTTTAAACATGATAAAGCTGCAGGCACATGTGATGAATGCAACATGCATGGTGTATAAATCGCAAGCATCTGGGACAATGACCCATCTATGGAATCATCTGTTCAAGAAGCATCAACCAATACATGAAGAGGCTACACTGCGACTGTTGTTGCGTCTTCAAGTTTATAACAACGGGTGTTTCCGAATGCCGATTTGCAATTTTGCATGTACATGCAAACTGTAGAAATTTCGTGTGATTTTAGTTTGATAATCCGTTTAGTGGTAATATATTAATCGTTGTGATGGCCGCATGGACGTTTTAATCTGCTTTGTTTTCTTGACAATTATAAATTGAAGTTAATAGTATATCAAACAACGGTTTATCGCCACATAAGTTCTGATGGAACTTCATGCATGTAGTTCATAGAACGTTTCACAAATAATCTAATCGTTGACAAAACATACCTAATTGAGAATGCAACACACACATATGATTCGATTCGATATTCGATTTCGTGAATTCGATTCAATATTCGATTCGATCAAAATATCCAATTCGCAGGACCCTACATAACGGCTGCGCGCAGACATTGAATGTTATTCATATAATCTGAATTGGATATCTGAAGTTCTAAAGAAAAGGTAATCAGTTGACGTTCCAAATCTAGCGATCACGCACAGTGTCGACAATTTATATAGTGTTGATACATATCGCAAATATATGAGGCGATTGACCACCATCACCATTTACATAATGCACATCTGTTCTGAATGGCATACATTCAAAATTACCTACGTTGGCTAACTTGGCAACAGTGTGCTTCAATTTTTGTAATTTCAGATCATGTGGCATGTGTTGTCTAGACGCAAATATCGAGAAAACACCAAAGTAACACCGATTCGAAAATATCCGAATCAGCGGACCGATTCGGTGTCGATCTCGAATCGGGTGCCCGACATCGAATCGAATCACGAATATTCGCAGGTCCCTAGTCTTTTGTTGAAATTTGAGAATAGGCACAGTATTAGGGCCGGCCCTGCTAATATTTGAGATTAGATTCGATGCCGATATCGGCATAAACCAAGTCTTCTTGGTCCGTACCAGCTTGTGATAGCAGTAGGGTTGATGCTGTATTGCATTTGGACAGAGTCCCATTACTCTTCTATAACAGTCTTTATGCCCAGAATCGTGGGCGGGAGTTATTTTGTTTGTATGTCTTCAGATTAGGTCAAATGGAAATATGAACATAGAGAGCAACCTTTGACACAAGAATGATGATATCAAACACGCATATATCAGATTTCCATTAAATATGTCATAGCAACGAGATTTATAAGAAAACAAAGCCTTGTTTTTCAGAGAATTTTGGTTTGTCGTGCTTTCTGAAAATGCATGTAAAAATACATTAAATGATCTTTTCATCACTATATCTTTTTTATCACAATAAATGATATACAATTTGAAGACAGATTAATCGCGGACATGTCAGATGAAGAATCACATGCAGTAGTTTGCGTGACTGCCCGGGCTCCACGTGTACATGTAATACGTCTTTTGAATGAATTTCTGTTATAGAGCAACAGGATGGGACTCTGTACACATCATTGAGATATTGTTGCATATTTTGTGCAGGGTAATGATGAAATAAGAGAGTGATGCATCCGCGATATTGTGTTAAAAATTATCAGAGGCTGGTTTACTTACAGTAATGCCCTAAATAATCGACTCCTTAACCACAGCAGAATTATGGGTAACTTTTCAGGATTTAGTCGGAAGAGCTTTCCGATGAATGGCAACAATCCATATTTCCGACTAAATATGTTAAAATTTTGTTCCGTGCAGCCTGCCTGTTACACCATGGGAGGGTACCACAAGTCCAAACACATGATTCTTTGGTGATTAATCTCTATATTATTCAATGATAATATACAAGTCCCTGCATGTAACAAATATCTCTCTGCATTTCCCCCCCCAAGTCAATTCCTGCATGACCACACACAATCAAATCTATCTCTGACTCTCTCATGCAAACTCCCTGCATAATATATCTCTGACCTATTTATACCAGACAACAATGGGATTGTCAATTAACCCCCTTACACCATAACACTGCCACTGATAGAAGTTGACTTACCATTGGAGCAGAAGTCGCCCTCCCATCCGATGTAACATTCTCTTGAACACTCTCCAGTCATCGGGTCACACATCTGATCCCGACAGTTAGCATTACATGTGGCGTTGCATTGGTTACCATAGCGACCCTTTGGACATTCTGTATTAAATAAGATAAATTAAGTTATTGATAGCAAAAAGACTGAGCAGCACCCATTCAGTCCATCCGTATGTTCATATATTTTATATATATAAATTGTTATCTTATGTGAACAAGTAGTTTGAGTGTGGGAGATGGAAAGTAAATAATTCTGTTGGGAACTGACAAAATGAGTTCATCAGGCTTTAGGTGAAATTGGCCCTGATCATTAAATTTAATATACAGCAAGGTTGATTATGATATCTCAGACATTATTCTTAGTTGGGTTTATTGAAGAGTAATTCCCTAAATAATCGACTCCTTGACCACAGCAGAATTATGGGTAATTTTTCAGGATTTAGTCAGAAATATGGCTTCTTGCCATTCATCAGAGCTTTCAATCAGAGCTTTCCGATGAATGGCAACAAGCCATATTTCCAACTAAATTCTGAAAAATGACCCATAATTCTGCTGTGGTTAAGGAGTTGATTATTTAGGGCATTACTGTAGAAGACTACACAAGTAACATGCTTCTATAGATACTCATCAAAATTAAGTAGTACCATAAATGTTTCAGAACGAAGAAGCTCTAGATTTTCTAGATCGTCTACAATACAAGTACAATTTTGACGAGACCGCCGATTACAACATTCAACCGGCACCAACGAAACAATCTGAAATTTAACCCTTTACCCAACAAACCGGCCAAAACCGGCCAAATAAAGCTTCAACAGCCTAAAATATCTTCGGTCTGTCTCAATAGAACCATACAAATATGGATATCATTGGAACCGGCTCCTTGACCACATTGTGATAGTTACAGTTATACCCTGTGCCAATGCATTCTCTTATATATGCGAGTCGACCATAGGTCGCCTCGCATATATAAGAGAATGCATTGGCCTAAAAAAAATCTTTTTTTAACACTTTTTACCATTTTTTCTTACTTTCTTTAACAATTTTATAATTTTTAATGTGTTAAGCCAATGCATTCTCTTATATATGCGAGGCGACCTATGGTCGACTCGCATATATAAGAGAATGCATTGGCACAGGGCCCTTCTGTTGGGTAAAGGGTTAAGAAACAAAACACATACTTTCAGCGTTATATCAACAAATTTTAAAGACAATCTTCTATGTAGGTATGTTTTGAGATACCCCTTACCAAATTATCTGTTTGGGGTTCAGTTTATTGTAGAAGAATCCACGAGGAAGTTACATGCTTCAAGATACTCACTCTTGTCACAGAAATTTCCTGTGTATCCGTTATTACATCCCTGTAAGCAGTGCCCTGTGTACCAGTCACATGTGTTGTAATAGCAACCAGAACTACACTTCTGTCGACACATCACTCCATAGGTACCCTCATCACAACCTGCAATTCGAATGTGGAGAGTTCGTCATTTCTAGTTTTTTTTCTTCATATATATGGATCAATTTGATAATTCCATGTCCACACGATGGAGATCAGTGAAATAATCCAATGATGCAAGCTTTGAAAAAACTTTTATCAAAAACATTTTAATACATGAGCTTGCTGACAGTAAACAAATGTTAGTTAACCCTTTCATGACTGGAGCTTCCTGAAATTTTAGGAAAACCCTGTACCAATGAATTCTCTTATATATGTGAGTCGCCCATAGGGAGCCTCACATATATAAGAGAATACATCGGCCTTACAATATTTACCTTGACCTTGTTAGCCAGTGCAATTCTCTTATATATTCGAGGCTCCCTATGCAAGACTCGCATATATAAGAGAATGCACTGGCACAGGATCTTTAATACTAGCCAGCACAGCTCCCGTCATAAAAGGTTTAACTTCGAAAATTATAGCATTCTTCCTGAACAATTGCATCACACTTCAGGCATCAACAGACTATAAGACTTTATACATGTGGCGGGTAAATATTCAGTACTGAGAAAGCTATATTATGTAGTTTTTATCAGTTTCTTTATTCATCAGTGAGTCTGTACATTATATGCACCAGCTACTTGTGAGTAACAATTCACACATGGATGTTATACAGAGTTTATTGACAGGTTATTAAGTTCACCTTTCATTGGATAGATTTTCCCACCAAAACAAGGAATTATACAATTCTTGACCCTTGATGTGTGAAGTTTAACATTCTCCCATTAACGACCCTTTCTTTACTAAATACACTTTGACACAGTGGTTCTCTTAGGAAATTTTGAGATAATATGTTCAACAAGCGACCATTTGTTGAACTTGTTATCTGAACATTTTCCACCAATTAATAGAATTTCTTCTACACATTCTATTATCTGTTGTCTGTTTATATTTCCTGAACATCCCTCCAAATGAATAATAGACCCTTCCAATGTATACTTTACAACTGATAGGGAGAAACCAATTGACGAATCTTAGATTATTGACAGACAGCGGTAACTGACCAATCGTGTTACAGCAAACGAAGTTCAAGGCCAACCCTTCCTAAACAAAAGAGCTTCCCGTTGATGCATTTATGCTTGATTTAAAACGTTGTTTAACGTGATAATATAACTACTTTCCGATATTTTAAAGATGTCAAGGTGTGCATCTGCATCTTGTAATAATGATAGTCGTTACTTACAAAATTTGGAGCCAGATTTGAACTGTAAATCAATAGTGATATTTTGGCCATTTCGGAAGCCGAAAACTAACAAATAACAATGTTTACGTTGTGTCACGAAAACTTCAATATCGACAGGATTACAACGAATACAAATGTTTGTTCAAATTTAAGGTAGGTTAATATAGTTTATATATATTTCGGATTTTTAAATGATATAGTTTGCTAAAATAACTTTCGTTGCAAAGAGGGACAACAAACGAGAACAATGATGCAAACAAATCATATATTTCAGTAGACAACGTCTCAAATAAATCCAACCTTCAACATTATTATACCGGATTCAGTAATTATCGTTTCGACGCGGTATACAAATGTCTTGTTCCAAACGATTCTACTCATACTTTATTATAATATATAATGTGTCACGAAATCAGATTTAAAGGAGCAGTTCTATCTGACATTAATTTTGTAACCTAATAGAACACTTCGACTTTAAACGATGTGTATTATAGACTGTACTGAGATTCGACTATATAAACCGGCATCGTTGAATGTAGAAAGTCCTTAATAGTGACTATGTTCTATAATAGAAATTAGAGCAAAACATTGTTATTAGTCGATGCTTGGGTGCAGATAGTTGGTTGGAAGTACTAACAGTTTAAACAATATCTATTTCTTCCCAAAGGCATATAAGTTTATCACTTCCATGTTATTAAAGCTCATTTTGTCATATTATGCAACAACTAAACTCTATTATTTCTCTAGTGTCGATTACTAATGCCTTCGCGGATCAAACGTGTGAACAATCAAATGAAATGCAGCCTCGTTAATATAGGTTGTGACATCCATTAGTTTACAACTTCACTAAGACCATTATAATACGGGTGCTTTACCAGGGATTCGAAATGGCCATCGGCTTAATATTACACTTAAAACCAAACACGATATACTTTAAGAACAGAAAAAAAAGGAAAAAAGCCGACGCATAACTCAGATGAATGGTTGTCACTTTGTGGCAAAATCTGATTAGCACGTGCACCGATTTCAGACGTCATTGAATTTCCTGTTATGATTGCTTTTGAGAAACTGACATATCTGGCTGGGTAGGGCCAATACTTGCTAAATACCGGCAAATGTGTTGAAAGTAAGATTGACAGAGCGCTAATTTTACTACGTATATACATTGGCACCTACATATTATCCTTTACAAATACTTTTTCTCGCTTCATAATCATTGCTAGCACCGACGAGCGTTACCGTGCGAATTTCACTCCCCGAAGAAAACAAAATCACTTAGGAGTTAGGACGAAATTATTTCGCATAATTTTTGTCTGGAACATTATTAATTTTTATTGTGTGCAGACGTATCTATCTCGGAACATGAATTGAGTCAGTCCGAAATCATATCAAAACATTACATTATTTCCCTCCTTTGTAATAGTATTGTTTTATTTTTTTTTATTTTATGCCAAAACGATTCTGGAAATTATATAGCAACATTCACTCGCTCTATCTCATTAGCCACCACAGTCGCCAGCGCTTGTAACTAGGAAGTAATTACATAGGCACGGTTAAATCGGGAATTCATCAATTAGTATAGAAAGTATCCGACGGGAGCTGCGCTGCTGCAGCATTAAAGACCCTGTGCCAGTGCCTTCTCTTATATATGCGAGTCGACAATGCACTGGCTTACAAGATCAAGGTAAATATTGCTAGGCTAATGCATTATCTTATATATGCGAGGCACCCTATATAAGAGAATGCATTGGCACAGGATTTGTCCTCATCCCAAGTTTTTATAATGAAAATAAAACAAGCAGTCGCAGACGACGGTATCGCCCGCCGAATTGTGCAGTTGGGGAAGTGCATTCTCAATGGGCATTCTCAGTATGTGCTAAACAAGAGGTTGGATTTTGTCAAAAAGCCTGGCTTGCGAACTCATTTTAGGTACTGGTCATGGGAACGAATATACCAAAAATGTTTTAAATCTGTTGACATTTGTTCAAGTTATGACTCTTACAAATTCGGGACGGACGGATGGACGGATCTGGTTTGCGAACCCGTTCTAGATACTGGTCATGTGAACTCATATACCAAAAATCTGTAAAAATCTGTCGACATTTGTGGAAATTAGCCATGTGATGTCGTCCATTTGCACCATAAATAATAAACAAAGTCCAATAATTATAACTCTGCTGAAAATATCCAGCCGGACCTGGTTTGCGAACTCGTTCTAGATACTGTTCATGTGAACTCATATACCAAAAATCTTTGAAATCCGTTGACATTTGTGGAAATGAGCCCTCTGACGTCGTCCATTTGCACACAAAAAATAAACAAAGTCCAATAAGTCTGCTTAAGATATCCGGCCGGACCTGGTTTACGAACTCGTTCTAGATACTGGTCAAGTGAACTCATATACCAAATATCTTTGAAATCCGTTGAGATTTGTGGAAATGAGCCCTGTGACGTCGTCTATTTGCTATTTGGTAAATTCGACAAAAATAATAAACAAAGTCCAAAAACTCCGGTAAAAATATCCGGCCGGATCTGGCTTGCAAACTCATTCTAGGTAATGGTCAGGTGAACTGATATACCACAAATCTTTGAAATCCATTGACATTTGTTCAAGTTATGACTCTTACAAATTCGGGACGGACGGACTGAACCCATTCCTATATCCCCCGCAAATTTCATTTTGCGGGGGATAAAAATTGATTAGATTCAGCTCAGACATAAACAGAACAAGCAGTCGCAGACGGCGGTATCCCCTGCCGAATTGTGAAGTTGGGGAAGTGCATTCTCAATAAAGTTTGCATTCTCAGTATGTGCTAAACAAGAGGTGGGATTTTGTCAAAAAGCCTGGCTTGCGAACTCATTTTAGGTACTGACATTTGTGGAAATTAGCCATGTGACGTCGTCCATTTGCACCAAAATTAATAAACAAAGTCCAATAACTCTGCTGAAAATATCCAGCCGGACGTGGTTTGAGAGTTCGTTCTAGATACTGGTCAAGTGAACTCATATACCAAATATCTTTGAAATCCGTTGAGATTTGTGGAAATGAGCCCTGTGACGTCGTCTATTTGCTATTTGGTAAATTCGACAAAAATAATAAACAAAGTCCAATAACTCCAGTAACAATATCCGGCCAGACCTGGCTTGTGAACTCATTCTAGGTAATGGTCAGGTGAACTCATATACCAAAAATCATTTAAATCCGTTGACATTTGTTCAAGTTATGACTCTTACAAATTTGGGATGGACAGACGGACGGACGGACGACAGATGGATTGACGGACGGATGGAACGACAGACAGATTGACGGACGGAACCCATTCCTATAAAAATAGGCAACAATAGGCTACAGAGCATCAAATTTGCAAAATTTTCCCATGGGAGGCCCCTTGAACCCCCACCTACGAGAGGGGACATCCCTCTAGTACACTCTCATAAATCTGTCAAATTAGTGTAATAATACTTACGGCGTTCACAGTTACTTCCGAAGTAACTAGCTTTGCACTTGCAGAAATAACCTGACGGTTGTTCCACGCACTCAGCATCGTTCATGCATGGCTGTGAACTGCAGTAGTCGATGTCTGTGAAAAATATCCAATTAAAAGAGGTAATTTAATATTCAATAAGAATTTTTGCAAACAGAATATATATCATTTGGACCACTTTCCAATATAAAATTACTCCCTGAATGGTTGATATTCAAGATCTCAATACCAGGAGTTCGGAAATGGTAAAGCCACATTGCAGTTTGCACTCCAAAATACACCTAAGGATATAAGGTTTTGAATTTGAATATAAACCTGAACTACATTTAGATTCCAAGAGTGAATATGTCACAGAAAGATGCATTGAAGTAATAAAAATACAACTTCAATAACCAGAAACTCATTAAGATACAACAACAACAACATTTCTTCAAAATACGCTTCAGTTATCAAAATTGATTAATTACAACAAAATAATGCTAACCACTGTCAACTATGGTATAAAATTTCCCAAAACGTGGTATTTATCAACATGTTGTTCAAAGAAATATGGCCGTATTATCACAGAATTTGGCCATATTATCACTTCAATTTATAGTGATCCATCTTCATCCACAATTTTGTCTGAGACTGTTGCCTTGACAATTTTTTTCCAGGCCACAAATATGTACACATCTCGAGAAATAAAAAATTTCAAAAATCAATATCTGATATCTCTGAGCTTTCCTCGACTCGAACCAAATATGTTTTACCCCCGAAGCCAAAGAAATAGTAATTTGGGAGCGTTAAAACGGATTATGCATATTTAACATGAAACTATTAAAAGATTTCACGTATTGCTTTCTCTTAATTTTATCATAAAAATTAAGTAGTACCATATACATTTCAAAGAGGAGGAAGCTCTAGATCGTAAACAAATTTATTGTCAAATTTAAGAAACAAGACACTTATTGTCAGTGCTATATCGACAAATTTGTTCAGGAATCTTCTGCGTATGTATGTTTTGAAATACATCTCACCAAATTATGTAGATATGATTTTGAGGTTCGGATAAGCCGTGTCCGTTTAACCTTTTAGTGCCAGGTCCGATTTTTGTATCAACCCATATACCCTGTGCCAATGCATTCTCTTATATATGCGAGTCGACCACAGGTCGCCTCGCATATATAAGAGAATGCATTGGCCTAACAATTTTTCATCTTTTGTTATTATTTTTAACAATTTTTTACAATTTTAATAATTTTTTCTTATATTCTTTAACAGACTTATTTAGTAGGTTTAGTGCCAGGGAATCTTATGTTTTTTTATGGGCATAAAAATTATTACTATGAATACTTGGTGATAGTTTTGTGTTATAACATGCCCCTAAGGTGTTATCCAGTTTGTTTTTAAATTCGCTATAGCATGCTTAAGAATACCCAAAAAAAATTCAACCTAAATTTTTAAATTTAAAAAATATTTTAGGGCCGATTTTACACACTGTAAATTAGGGCAGATGAGATCGGCCCTTGGGACTCAAAGGGTTAAACATAAAGTTTAACATAGGCCAATTAGGTGATCCCATCATCATTCATAAATGGATGTATGTTTGAAGGAACTCAATGCTTAACCCTTTCAGTGCCAAGTCCGATTTTTGTATCAACCCATATTTCCTTGATCATTTTTCAAATTTATTGATTATAATAATGTGATACATTGATGGAAAGAGCTCTAAGCCAAAGAAATAGCTCTTTCCATCAATGTATCACATTATTATAATCAATAAATTTGAAAAATGATCAAGGAAATATGGGTTGATACAAAAATCGGACTTGGCACTGAAAGGGTTAAAGTAAACAAAGTCATTCTCTCAAGAGATCATTTAATTTTCAAATATAAATTTTCGCGATTCAATTTATTCATTTTACAAAGCTTTAGATATAAATATTGTGTAACTTTTGCATCAATAATTCCACACTTCAAATGTTACAGTTTAAATTTTCAAAATTGAAATGAAGACTGAAATCACCTAAAATGGGTCATAATTCTATAAAGTCATACGTTGCTAAGTTTATGTGAATGATATGTTAAATGCCAGTTGAAATCCCAATCTATTTACTTCGGTAGACATTCAACACTGATACATTGTCATTTAAATGTGATATTCATGGCTGATTATACATGTAATTGAATAAGTGATATAATCCACATTCAAAACAGGAAACTTGGTTAACAAAAGTAATTAACCCTTTCATGATTGGAGATTCCTGATTTTTTTGTTTGCAAAAACCCTGTGCCAATGCATTCTCTTATATATGCGAGTCGCCCATATATAGGGTGCCTCACATATATAAGAGAATACATTTGCCTAACAATATTTACCTTGATATTGCAAGCCAGTGCATTCTCTTCTATATGCGAGGCTCCCTATGGGAGACTCACATATAAAAGAGAATGCACTGGCACATGATCTTAAATGCTGCACAAGGGCAGCTCCCGTCATGAAAGGGTTAACATGTGACATGTTGGATTAATTTATAATTAGAATACATACTGACAAAAACAGCGAACACATCAGCGAGAGCATAGTCTGAAAAAAGAAGAAAATATGTTCAACATGTAATTGAAAATTACCCAATATAGAATATAATATAAAAATATGGACATTTATTCTTAAGCTGTGAGCTCATGAAATCCTGTAATTCTGGAGGTCAAGTCTGGATATAGTGTGTCGAGGTCCCCAGAGGGTGAATTTTGTGACGATACTCGATCATACTCCGCACAGCAGGCTAGCATCACCAAATTCACCATCTGGGGACATTATTGTGCTTAGGCCTCATCTTCTGAGAAGTATCCGTAGTCTCAAATTAACATGTTTTAATTTACTTTTTCCATTCTGTTCAGCTTCTATATCCCCTAATTTGCGGAAGATAAAATGCATAATCGAGGTGAACATCACCAATCTGATCTCAGGTCACAGCGAGCTAGCATCACAAAATTCACCCTCTGGGGACCTCATTCTGTAAATGTTGGACACACTGCTCTCAGTTCATAACCAGGTCAAATTTATCCCAATAAACTTAAAGACGTATGATGTATCTCTTCCGGGTAACAATTACAACACCATCATTTTTATACAAACCCGATTTCAAGACTACTAATGTGACCCGCCATAAAAATCAAATCCAGTCGTAAGTCGGGATTTATTTTACCCTGTGCCAATGCATTCTCTTATATATGCGAGTCGACCATAGGTCGCCTCGCATATATAAGAGAATGCATTGGCCTAACAATTTTTTTTAAATAAATGTTTCTGACAATTTTTAGGACATAAAATAAAAAAACATCCATTACCCTGCAGGGAGGCCCCACACATATATAGAAGCATATAGAAGAGTGTCGTCTGCTCATGTTTGTCTGGGGCTCTGTATGGGTGAAATTATAAAATTGTTAAAGAATACAAGAACAAATTATTAAAATTGTAAAAAATTGTTAGGCCAATGCATTCTCTTATATATGCGAGGCGACCTATGGTTGACTCGCATATATAAGAGAATGCATTGGCACAGGGTAAAAAAATCCCGACTTACAACTGGATTTGATATGGCGGGTCACAAATACACTTTTCTGTGAATAACACACACAAAAAGATTGGGTAAATCATTTGCCTATAAAGTGGTTTATTCTTGATGTTACAGAGAAACTATCTAACCGAAATGACATTCTGGCTTGATGAAGAGTGCTAACAAGTTAGATGAAATGATATATGAAATAAAACTTTAACACTTTTTTCGACTTGTTAACCCTTTGAGTGCCAGGTCGATTTTTGTATCAACCCATATACCCTGTGCCAATGCATTCTCTTATATATGCGAGTCGACCATAGGTCGCCTCGCATATATAAGAGAATGCATTGGCCTAACAATTTTATTTTTTTTTGTTTTTGTTTTTACAATTTTAATAATTTATTCTTATATTCTTTAACAGACTTATTTTGTAGGTTTAGGGCCGATCAGATCGGCCCCTGGCACTCAAAGGGTTAAATTTATTGATAACAAGCTTCCGTCTGACCCTTCTAGGGGTCAATCTCAAGTATACACTTGGAGACTTGTACGGCATGTCATATATATCTAATAAGATACAGTTCTCCTGCTTGCTATTCTTACAAACATTTCCATGAAATCACCTTAAGTTTCTGTTCTATAAATATAGCCTATAAAACTGTCCTGACAATATTGTATGAACTATACCAGCAAGCCTGCAAATAGCGTGTGTGTCATTTGCAGAATGAGCTCCACAGAGGGTGAATTTATTGCCTCTGGGGACCTCATTCTGCTAAGGCCCTCAACAGCTATGGCAGACCTAGGATCAGATTGAAGTTCTCCAGTTGAAGTTGGTGATGTTCACCCATTGGGCATCTCAATGATGAATTTTATCTTCTGCAAATTAGGGGATATAGAAACTTCCTAGACGGGAAATGTAACTAAAAACAATGTTAATTTGATACTATAGATACCTCCCAGAAGATGAGGCCTAAGCAGAATGAGGTCTCCAGAGGGTGAATTTGGTGATACTAGCCCACTGTGCGGGATAGCATCACTAAATTCACCCTCTGCGGACCTAATTCAGCAAATGACAAACACGCTATTTGCAGGCTACTATACCAACAAAAAAAATTGAATAAAATCAATAGAATGATAGAAGTGTTTCTGAACAGGTGTCTTCTATTCATATTTATTATTTTATACCCTGGAAACAGGCCTGAGAATAAGGTGCCTGTCATTTGCAGAATGAGGTCCCCAGAGGGTGAATGTAGTGACGCTATCCCACACAGGAGGCAAGCATCACCAAATTCACCATCTGGGGACCTCGTTCTGCATGGCCTCATCTGCTATGGGAGACATAGACACAGATTGAAGTTCCCAAAATAGTCAATATTGTGATGAACACCCATTGGTGTTACATATCGGGACATATCTCCAACTGAATATACTTACACACTAACTACCATCGTATATGCATGCTGCACTAACACGTGACTCCGCTTACCTAACTGGTATATAAACCAGTTCCTGCGTTTAGGGCCATAAGTTAATAAACACTCGCACTATCCACATCTCGTTATATATACTGTACCCAGAACACAACAATTGGGAACCTTGATTATGCAATGTGTCGTCTGCCAATTTGGGGATATAGAACAACTATACTAAAAAAAGAAATAGAATATATGTGAAGATATGAGGTCCCCAGTGGGTGAATTTAGTGATGCTAGCCCACTATGCGGGATAGCATCACTAAATTCACCCTCTAGGAACCTCATTCTGCAAATGACAGGCACCTTATTCTCAGGCCTGCCCGGAAACTATATAAAACTTGTGACACTTTATCATTAATAAGTTTATGATTAATTGGTCATCAGTTCCAAATTCATAGTGGTAGAAACGTGTGTGAAATTCTGCAGCGTATTGTTGTTTGCAACATGAGAAACCCATGTTTAATTCATTTGAGTAAGTACTTTCAGAGAAATCTTATCTATTTGAAAATTAATTTGGGAAAGTTAACATTTTATCTAATTTAAAGGTATTCGATGTTCCCCATATTATCAGATTCCAACAATAAAAATATTTTTTGAAATTCCGCTTCAGTTATCAGAATTGAATAATTGCCCAAAAATAATGCTAACCACTGTCAACTATAGTATAGTGTGGGGGCAACTGTTCAAAAACTGGTTCCTTGTATACTTTTTTAGTAGAAGCAAGGTATGTATATTTTCGACATCGGGATGGGTTGTACTAAATAATTGGACTCTATTCCAATTTTTTAATGTCACGTGACCTCCAAATCCAAGATGGCTGCCATCATAAGCAAAAATCATGATATTTTTGAGGATTTTTGCACATGTTTTTGACCAAATATACCCCAAATAGCCGCGATATGTCCCCAAATCATCCGATTCACTTGCGTTTATTGTTTACTGGTTCAGTCGAAACAGCAGATGTACTCAGGAAGGTCAGAGTTAACATTATGGATTGTTTATCGATTTTCGTTTTGAAGGCTAGGGGTGATTTACATGCCGTTTTTCACCATATCGGTACCCTCTCATCTTTTTCTACTCCCGGCTGGATAAAAAATTGGAATAGAGTCTTAAAAATCCCTCCAAACTGAATAGGTTATGAAAATCATAGTGGCTTGCTTCTACTAAAAAAGTATACAAGATCTACATTTGCCCCCACACTAAGTATAAAATTGCCCAAAACCTGTTATTTATCAACATTTTGTTCAACGAAATTTGGCCGGATTGTCAAATATATTACACCCAAAGCCAATTGATATTAGAGTTATCCATCTTCATCCGCAATTTGGTCCAAGACCGTCAGCTCGTTGACTTTATGCCAGGCCAACAATAAGTACCGGTGGTGAAAAATAACAGATTTCAAAAATTGATACTTGATGGGTGGGTTCCTCGACTCGATTCAAATATTTTTTACACCCCCCCCCCCACCCCACCGAAGCCAAATAAATAGTAATTTGAGAGTGTTAATTCGGATTTTGCATCTTTAAGCTAATGTTGTGGGCTAAACAAATTTCATACTTCATTAACTCAATAAAGAACTAATACTTTAAAAAAAATAATCATCACAACATTGCTAAAAAAAATTTGAACTATTGTTATCATCAACTTTTATCTCAACGGAAAAGTACAATCCATATTTATATCAGTAACCTTACATCAATCTTCGATGAATTATTATTAGTTAAATTTACCAGAGGCATATTCCGTATTTATATCAGTAACCTTACATAATGTTCGATCTAAATGATGTTAAATTTACCAGAGGCATATTCCGCTTCTGCTTTGTCAGAGTAGCCAAAATATGGATGATCTGTGCGTCTCTCCCATTCACAGGTGTCGCCTTCTATAACAGCCAACCAACCAGCATCATTTGAACATCCTGCGTATCGGTTATGGATAAAGAACCGTCGCTTCAAAACTGGATCACTGTGGGCCAATGCAAAAGTTATAGTTTATAAACAAAATATAAACAGTTGTTTTATTGTGATTCTGTATGCATGCAGTACAGTAGTTGACCACATTTGAACGCTGTTTGACAATTTAGTTATATTTATATTTTAGACCGTATCTTCGAGAGCATGTATTGAGATCCCATTTTATTATGCAGATAATAAAAACGTAGGCTCATAGGTTATAAGTTATATAATAAATGTGTGACTTTAACACAATTTCAGTAAAAAGCATGTGCAACATAAAGTTTGTGGGTTATATAACACTCAACATTTGTTATTTTCTAAGAGCAATAAGGCCCATAACTCTGGTAGGAATCAATGGATAAAACCCATTATATGTGGGTATCCTTTCCCTCATATTGGTTATCATGCTCTACCGGTATATCAAAATATAATCCAATTTAACCAATGTTTAATGCAAAAATGCTAATTATTTGCCCCAATGGAAAATCTTGCTACCAAATAAAGACAAAACAATGACAATAATCCATTCACACAAAACTTGATGTAATCCTAGTGATGTTGCCACCATCTACACTGTGTCCACAATGATAGCGGTGTATTACCCAAACAAAACATAACCCAAAGTCGTGGGTCTGCAATATTAACTGCATGGCCATGTCACCTCCATAGCTTTAATATAAGAGCCATCAAACTCAAATATTAGAGGTGTAGATGCCTTGGTGGGCTGCTGGGAGTTGAGAAGGCGACTGCAGGCATAATTAACATTGTCGCAGGATAACGCTTTTGTTGCCTATCGATAAAGTAACACCATAGTTATTTCTTGAACCATCATAATAATAATAATCCTTCCTCATAAAATACAAAAAGAATGGAATGAATTCATATATTGTCCTTAAGTTGGATTATTGAACATTTTATTTTGAATTTTTGTATTCATTATAACATAAATTGATCCACCAAATCTTTGTGTATACCATCCACATTATATTTTTGTTTAAATGGCGACCGCATGGTGTAGTTTCAACTCAGTCAAAATATTTGTTGATGAACATATTTAGAGGGAATCTTAAATTTGTGGTTGAGCAAGATGTGCTTTTACAGTAATATCATTCAAGTTCACACAAAAGGGGGATGGTGCCAGCTCTTGATGTGCATGACTTCCTAACCCCAAAAAAGGAAAGCAGAAAGATAACTGCAACAAATTTCTCGGACTTAATCTCCACCAACATAGTCGAAAAGGAGGTTTGTAATAATAAATGGCCGTTCCAACTCAGGCGTACTAGCTGCGACCATTACAAACACTCCTTCTTCGTAAAAACGACAATTGACTGGAACCAACTTGAGGATTCTGTTGTGTGCGCTAGCGATTCGGAGGAATTCGTAGGGGCACTCCGAAAAAGTAGGATCGCTACTCCAGGAGAGTTCCACCAATCGCAGCCTCCTGGAAAAACATCACACACCTCATCTCAGTGCGCCTAAAGCCAGCATTGGCTACTTCACAGGAACATTACAGATACAGATACAGGGTCCATAATAAAACACTGTTGTGCCAGACTCACCCAGTTATGGAGCAAATTGAATATTTCTCTCCGCTGACAAGATCCCCGTATGAGGAGCTGATAATGTTTGAACAGTTAAACCAATCCATCTTGTTGGTGCCAGCTCCATTAAAGACAATATTAGCTTTCTCTTCTCTATCTCCGAAGAATGACACTCGGACCTGGGAATTTTAACAAAATTTAACCAAAAAAACACTGAGTTGCTTTTTAAAAATACTCTACCTAAACTGATGGAAAAAATTAAATTAACAATCTCCGCTACCACACAACATTTCAAATAACAAATGTCTTTTAATCAAGCTAAAAGTCTTGTTTGATGTTAACAATAAATATTCTATCATTTTTTATTAGACGCTTGTTCCTAGAAGTATAGTGTTATTGCTGTTCCATATTTACAAATATCATTGACATCAAATGACATCAATGATGTTCGCCTGAACCAGGAAACTAAAACTATAAAATAAAAGCATCATCAAACAGGACAAAACAAACCCTGAGTGTGTCTTAATATACCTTGTAAGCCTGTATTTTTGAATGCACGTAGTTTAGGATGGGTGATATGTAATAAACACAGAATGACACACGTGTTAAACAGTTAATGTGTTAATCGCGGAAGGATAGAACTTGAGGTTGCGCCTCTCGTTCTATCCTTCCGTGCCATATCAACAAACCCATTAACACACTTGTGTCCATCGGTGAATATATTAATTGAGAAACTGTGGTAATTAACATAATAACATATTTATAGCATTGTGAAATATATTTGCTTTCTTTATTGGAGAATATGACAGAAAACTTACCGAGGTGAAGTTATATTTGTCCCATGATTCCACAATACTTGATTTAAATGGTTTGGAACCAACACCGAGCCTTCCAGCAGTAGCTTCGTTACCGCTAAATACATACGGCCCGCTCCACAGGTTATATACACTTCCAACTGGCTGCAGGAAACCACCGCGGGATACACTCATAACCAATGTCCAGATGTCTGAGGCTGTGGAAAACAAGGAAAGTATCAAAAGAAGTTCAAATATAGAGTTATTTAGTTCAACAACGAGAATGGTGGTAATTGTTAATGTGAGAGTGACTAGAGTTTAGAGTTGTACTTCTTGGGATGACAGTGTAAGTAAAGTTATTATTTTTGGGAGACACGGAAGTGACATAAGAGAGCGGGAGTTTCAGTGAAGAATGCAGAAGCGATAGATGGGAGAACAGCAATGATTTGTGTACATTAATATATGCAAGCCTTGAAATAGGGTGTCTGTCAATTGCAGAATGAGGTCCACAGAGGGTGAATTTAGTGATGCTACCCCACATAGCGGACTAGCATCACCAAATTCACCCTCTGGGAACCTCATTCTGCTTACACCTCAGCAGAATGAGGTTCCCAGAGGGTGAATTTGGTGATGCTAGCTCGCTATGCGGGGTAGCATCACTAAATTCACCCTCTGTTGCATGTGCAGGTTCCAGGACCTTTAATGCGGGCCTAAGAAATGGGAAATCGACTTTGAGTGGCCTAACATATTGATAGAAATAAAGCAATTAACAATTGCAATGTATATACAAAATCAGGCAGATAATCAATATATATCTTCTGTAAGATTTTCAACCTATCAATATATTGATGAATTAATGAACATATATTTTTGGAATTATAGTTTACTATACCGGTACTTTTTTTTATATAATTCTGGTCACATGTGATTTATAACACATGTTCAAGCCTTGAAATAGTGTGTCTGTCATTTGCAGAATGAGGTCCCCAGACGGTGAATTTAGTGATGCTACCCCGCATAGCGGGCTAGCATCACCAAATTCACCCTCTGGGGACCTCATTCTGCTTACACCTCAGCAGAATGAGGTTCCCAGAGGGTGAATTTGGTGATGCTAGCCCGCTATGCGGGGTAGCATCACTAAATTCACCCTCTGGGGACTTCATTCTGCAAATGACAGACACCCTATTTCAAGGCTTGCACATGTTTCAGTAGCACAAAACCAATATAATATAAGATTAGATTCTACAAAAAGAATCATGTTGTTAAAACTGGTGGTTTGGAACCCCAAAATCAGATGTGTACTGTCTCAAGAAAGCTAGTATCCACTTACTATGACAGATTATCTTGTTTACGCTCTGCTGTATATCTTCAAGGTCATCCAAGGAATCAATCTGTTGCATGTCGTCACCCATATACTCCAGCTCAGCTCGGTCACACTCGCTGCCGATTCCAACAACCAGAGTTTTGATTCTGTCAAGGCGCAGAAGGCTGGATTCTCTCATGGTGGCATCCTTATCATGTGACGTACCGTCTGTGAGCACCACCAGCACCTGGGCAGCACTGGTTCGCATGCCATTGTTGGCTGAGAACGCACTCATTCTCACATGTCTCAGTGCCCTGCAGTAATCATAAACTTAGTATAGAACTCCACCTAGTTACCTATTAACCCTTTACCCAACAAACCGGCCAAAAACGCCCAAATAAAGCTTCAACAGCCTAAAATGTCTTCGGTATGTCTCAATAAAATATGGATATCATTGGAACCGGTTCATTGACCACATTGTGATGGTTACAGTTATGCCCTGTGCCAATGCATTCTCTTATATATGTGAGTCGACCATAGGTCGCCTCGCATATATAAGAGAATGCATTGGCCTAAAAAAAATCTAATTTTTTCTTACATTTTTTAACAATTTTTATAATATTTTTCTACATTCTTTGACAATTTTATCATTTTTAATATGTGTTAAGCCAATGCATTCTCTTATATATGCGAGGCGACCTATGGTCGACTCGCATATATAAGAGAATGCATTGACACAGGGCCGTTCTGTTGGGTAAAGGGTTAACATACTCTAATACTAAGTACTCACTGATGAGGAGTTCCTTTAGGAAATGTTCAGATAATAACCAAAGGTTGTTTGTTGAACATATTATCTGAACATTTCCCACCAATGAATATGAATCACTCTGCTCTTGCATTATCTCTTTTTTTGTCTGTCATCTGCTTTTATTACCTGAACACCCCTATAAATGATTAACGGACTGTTCCACTGTATACTGTTGTAACTGAGTGGGAAAATCCATTCAGAATAGAAAGGATTAAGGAAGTGGAATAACATGGATACCAAAAGATATTTATCTATTTGCTGACAAGGACATTTCTGGGATGATCGATGGCCGAAAATATTGTCTCTTTCATTTTATACTTGCAACAAATGATTTTCCATTTTTGAACATAATCAAACCTATCATTAAGGGCATCAAATATCATCAATCTTTTAATTTGATTTTAATGGAAAGTTAATGACATGTTAATTAAGTTTAAATTTGGTTTTAATTAAAATTTAATTGGTTTTAATTAAAATTAAATGTTGGTTAATGTGGTTTTAATTTGAAATAAAAGGACGCCGACCATGTGTCCCCAAAAAGGTGGCTTTTTTCGTAAGGATAGCTTTTAAAGGCGATTTTTTTATTTACTCCCATTGAAATAACTTTCAAGTTAGATTGTGTTCGTGTTATATGAGTTTCGTATAAACCTAATTTAGCGAAGAAAATATTGATCTTGGAAACAAAAATATTACGATTTCAAACTACGCGCCATGTTTTTGACCTTCACCGGAGAAGACGCGGTCGCAGGAAGAACCGGAAGTTCATTGCTCACAGCTTCGATTGATGCATTCAATCTCTTCCATCGAACAATCTCACTCCCTATAAAATACTTGACGCTTTATGACTCTTTGTTTCTTTCTCCTTTTTTCCGAATCGGTTATAACGGGCCTTCCTTTGCAGGTAACATGTTTTGTTTGCAACTCAATAATGTTCGCGAACGGCCATCGATAAAAGACACGCAACATATGCGATTTCAAGAACGGTAACTCGTAATGGCATAATTCTCCATTTTATGACTCCAGCCATAAATGAATTTATATTAAATAATTCAATTTAACTTTTACGATAGCCTGTTAACCGGAACGTTTTCAGTAGACATCGTCGAATCAAATTAGTTATTTTATAATATAATATTCATATTAGATCGCTATTGTCACCGGGAATTTATTGAAATTGGGGTACAGTACCCCTTTAATCTAGTAAAAATGGAAACCCGGATCCCAGAATCGAACTAGACCTTTATTTTGTAGCGGTGAATACCAAATTACATTGCATTTAGTTCAGTATAACTAGAGTTATCATCTGGAAACAAAATATGAATGGATGGACGGACAGAGAGATGGCTAGACAGACAGATGGATGGACAGACAAATGGATAGACAGACAGACCAAAAACATACGTTTATAAATAAATTATAAACACCGATTATAAAAAGTATTTAGCACTTGACAGTTTAAAATGTAACATTTTTTACAGAAAAATAATCTTTGCCATCTTCTTTTACAAAAAATCTGTTTTCGTACAAAGATGATATTTCAGTGATGATGATATTAGAATTTTTTTGTCCAATTCCATGTTTAGACATTTAACCCTTTACCCAACAAACCGGCCAAAACCGACCAAATAAAGCTTCAACAGCCTAATATATCTTCGGTCTGTCTCAATAGAACCATACAAATATGGATATCATTGGAACCGGCTCCTTGACCACATTGTGATAGTTACAGTTATGCCCTGTGCCAATGCATTCTCTTATATATGCGAGTCGACCATAGGTCGCCTCGCATATATAAGAGAATGCATTGGCCTAAAAAAAAACTTTTTACCATTTTTTCTTACATTCTTTAACAATTTTATAATTTTTAATGTGTTAAGCCAATGCATTCTCTTATATATGCGAGGCGACCTATGGTCGACTCGCATATATAAGAGAATGCATTGGCACAGGGCCCTTCTGTTGTGTAAAGGGTTAACTGCGAGTTTGATTCCAACTGTGTCGTGTGACATACCTGTCTGTATAGGTCAGTCCACCGCTGAAATACACGGACTCCAGCGCATGGAGAATGTCTGAGCGTGTGTTATATTTGTTCAGGTTGAATTCTGTTTGAGGATTAGTGTTAAACGAGATAATTCCAACTTGAACTGCTCCCGGACCAATTTCAACTGAATTGACGAATCGTGAGACAAAGTTGACCAGCTTTCTGTATCCGTTTTTGCCGATGCTGGTTGATTTGTCGAGCATGAAAATGACATCAGCTGGAGCACTACCACATCCTGTGCAGAAAAACAGCATAACATATGAAAAATGGTCATGTAGGACAAGCCTGATTATAATGTGCCTGTCATTTGCAGAATGAGGTCCCCAGAGGGTGTATTTAGTGACACTATCCCATATAGCAGGCTAGCATCACCAAATTCACCCTCTGAGGACCTAATTCTACATGGACTCATCTGCTATAGGAGACATACACTCAGATTGAAGTTCCCAAATCGTGAATATTGTAATGTACACCCATTGGGAACCTCGATTATGCAATGTGTCATCTGCCAATTTAGGGATATAGAGAAACTAAAAAAGAAATAGAATCTCTGTGAAGAAGTTTGTATAGAAATTTTATAATAAAGAAATTTTCCAGAGAAGATTAGACCTAAGCAGAATGAGGTCCCCAGAGGGTGAATTTAAATTTATGTTTAAAAGCCAGCATATTGCTCTTGGAAATTAAAACATATTATTTTGTTTTTGACAATCAGCAAAAGTCAGTATGCTCAACCTCGAAGACAGATTATTATCCGAGGGGCTATTTTTGGCCGATTCCGTTTCTGATTATCAGAACACAACTAAGAAGTGGTGACTGTTGCAGTATACATAAACTGTATAGTTCTCAATAACCCAAACAAACAAAAGTGCGGCTCTATATTTAATATATTGTTTGATCCCCCGATATTATTCAAATCTCTTCAAATCAACGTCCATTGAATTACAATGTTATTGACAATCGCTTGACTCCAGGAAAATCTGAATCACACTAAAGCGATCAGTTGAAATTTATCACGCATGCAGAAATTAGATAATTAATTGACAGAGAGTACAACAACGGGTAAGTATTAATAATGTAACTCAAGTTGAATATTCATTGCATAGACATGTATCTTATTGGTCGAGAACTGTTAACTTTCGTTTTCGGGGATTCAAGCATGAAAACATTTCAAGAACCTTCCCGGCTCAAATCCCAAATTCCCGATTCCCCAAACTCAATAAAGCATGCTTATCTCCAAAATACAGCAAACCGACCTGGGATAATGTCCTCCTGTGGTGGTTGATTGGGTGCTTGCGGTATTGTTGGCCTGGTCTTCATACATTGTCCTGAACTGCTGTAGTGACACACCTCCTTTCCTACACACTTCAGGTTGCCAATATTGGCGAGGGAACAGAATCTCTTTCTAAAGTATGTACCACTGTCACAAGTTTCTGCAATTATAAAATCAAACGGATTAAATCACAAAAGTTGCTGTATATATTGGATATATCAGGGTTTCGGCTTGGAGTTGGGGGAATGAGGCCCGGATAGCTGCCAGAGGAATATCTCAGTCCATGGACCCAACCAGGTCTGGCTCATGTGCAAATCTGACTATATAGTTAGATTTGTAAATAATGTGCAAATCGAGCTTTACAGTTTTGGTATGAAATGGACCCAACTGTAAATATCTAATACTGATAAATTAGCCCATAACTTAATAACCCATTCATGATGGGAGCTGTGCTAGTACAGCATTAACCCTTTGAGTGCCAGGGGCCGATCTCATCGGCCCTAAACATACAAAATAAGTGTTAAAGAATATAAGAATAAATTATTAAAATTGTAAAAAAAAAAAAAAAAAAAAAAAAAAATGTTAGGCCAATGCATTCTCTTATATATGCGAGGCGACCTATGGTCGACTCGCATATATAAGAGAATGCATTGGCACAGGGTATATGGGTTGATAGAAAAATCGACCCGGCACTCAAAGGGTTAAATATAATGTGCCTGCAGTGCATTCACTAAAATATGCGAGTCTCCCACAAACTAGGGAGCCTCACATATATAAGAGAATGCACTGGTTAACAAGATCAAGCTAAATATTGTTAGGAAAACGTATTCTCTTATATATGCGAGGCTCCCTATGGGAGACTTGCATATATAAGAGAATGCATTGGTACAGGTTTTTTGAAAAAATTTCAGAAAGCTCCAGTCATGGAATGCCCAAATTATGAAAATATACAGTATAAATAAAAGTAGATAATTTCATTGTGTTTTTATCTTGGTAAACTTAAAGGTTTACATCATTAGTTCATATCAGGATAGCATCATAGCAACATGATATATTTGACAATTTAATTGCAATGTAACCATAGAGTATCAAACATGTGGCTTTTAGCAATGTACACTTCGATATCTTTCAGAATACGGCAATAACTAGTGATGTGTGACTCCCTAAAAAGTATTATTTTCCACAAAAAGGTCCACTAGTGGTCACCATCGAAAAATAAAAACATATATTTTCGTTTATCATTCACAGTTGGATTTATTTAGTGGGAGATAAACATGTGACAAAGGTACTAATCTGTAGATTGGATAGGGGAATGTGTCAGAGGTAAGATGTGGGCTGGGGGAAAGAACCCTAAAAGAGACCCTTGCACTGCCCTACTAGCGGACATCCTGGATATATAGAATATGAAGCTGCGCCACTGGTTATATGATGATGACGCTCTAGGTGTGGAACTGTGGATGGCACACATTATAACTACAATGCTTATTGTTTGTGGTATTAATAATATGAGGAATAATCTTTATCAACACATTTGGGCCGAATCTCAAACATTTAAATTATATAAGGTGTGATCAACACAAATGTGCTTACACTGCATGTATATAAATACAGTAATGCCCTAAGTAACTGACTCCTTAACCACATCAGAATTATGGGTAATTTTTCAGGATTTAGTCGGAAACATGGCTTGTTGCCATTCATCGGAAAGCTCTCAGTGAGAGCTTTCCAATGAATGGCAACAAGCCATATTTCCAACTAAATCCTGAAAATTTACCCTTAATTCTGCTGTGGTTAAGGAGTCGATTATTTAGGGCATTACTGTATATGAATAAAATGAAGATAAATCCTTATCATTACATCTCAGTCAACAACTCAACCTGAAACAATTTCAGTTGAAAATATCATTAACCCATCCATGACTGGAGCTTCCTGAAATTTTGCGAAAACCCAGTGCCAATGCATTCTCTTATATAAGCGAGTCGCCCATAGGGAGCCCCACATATACAAGAGAATATATTGATGACTGGAGCTTCCTGTTTTTTTGTGAAAACCCTATGCCAATGCATTCTCTTATATATGGGAGACTCGCATATATATAGAATGCACTGGTGCAGGATCTATAATGCTGTCCCAGCGTAGTTTCCACCATGAAAGGGTTAATTATTGGGAACTTTATAATGACGTTGCAAAAAAATTCTTGCGCTCAACTTCCACTGCCATATATCCTAATGTAATTATCTCATAATTATACAGTCCAATATAAATTATCTGGATGTAATTATGACAGGTTACTTACCATTATAACAACAATGCTTGTTGGTTGTGGTGTTAATTATATGAGGAATAATTTTCATTTCCTGATGTAATTACACTGTATCAACACATTTGGGCCGAATCACAAACAGTTAAATTATATAAGGCTGTGATCAACACAAATGTGCTTACAATGTATGTGTATAAATATAATAAAATGAAGATAAATCCTTACATTACATTACATTACATCTCAGGCAACAACTCAAATTCAATCAATTTCAGTTGAAAATATCATTAACCCGTCCATGAATGGAGCTTCCTTTGCGAAAACTCTGTGCCAATGCATTCTATTATATATGGGAGACTCGCATATATAAGGGAATGCACTGGCGCAGGATCTATAATGCTGCCCCAGCGTAGTTTCCACCATGAAAGGGTTAATTATTGGGAACTTAATAAATTATTTCGCTCAATTTCCACTGCCATATATCCTAATGTAATTATCTCATATAAAGTCACCACTGGATGTAATTATGACAGATTACTTACCTTTTGGCACAGTGGCTAGTGTGGTCGTTGTTGGTGGTGGTGTGGTAGTTGTCGTTGTTGTTGGACAGTCCTTTTCGAAGCAGTACCCGACGTCGAAGTTATCACCCGAACAGAAAGCCCCATTTCCAGATGGTCTGGGGTTGTTACATTCTCGTATTCTGTAGTAGTACCCATCACCACAAGAAGTAGTGCAGGTGCCAAATGATGACCATGCACCCCAGCGACCGTCAACTGTCAATAAAATAGGGTCAATGACAATCCTGAGTTTAGTGTGTATGTTATTTGCAGAATGAGGTCCCCAGAGGGTGAATTTAGTGATGCTATCCCGAATAGCAGGCAAGAATCACCAAATTCACCCTCTTGAGACCTCATTCTGCTTAGGCCTCATCTGCTATGGGAGACAAAGACTAAGATTGAAGTTCCCAAATGGTGAATATTGTGATGTACACCCATTGGGAATCTCGATTATGCAATGTGTCATCTGCCAATTTGGGGATATAGAAAAACTAAACTAAAAAAGAAATAGAATCTATGTGAAAAATTTTCTATATAAATTTTCTAATAAGGAAACTTTCCAGAGAAGATGAGGCCTAAGCAGAATGAGGTCCAACCACTGATGACTAAGATGTAAAGTCCAAATTTAGGACACACGCAGACAGATGGAAAAATGAAACCTATTTATGTATACCAAACAAACTATACTAAAAACTCCTAAAAAAAACTCCTTGATAAGTAACTCCCTTAATAGAAAATGATAATATAATAATATCAACTAACAGACATAGTCTGTTTGTTGAGCATATTATGTGAACATTGCCGACCAGTAGGATTCCTTCTGCCTTTGTATTATCTTCTGCCCGTCATCTGACTTTATTTCCTGAACATCCCCTTAAATGAGGCCCCCACCCCCCTGGAATATGGAATACCACTTAACACAGAGGGTGGAATATGGAATACCAGTTAACAGCCATATGGAATTTTCCGGATAAATTTTCTATTGCCGTACGAACGCCGGTCATCCCGCAGTGTCCGTCTAAAATGATCTAAAATGAAGATGATCGACGATCTGTATGTCAAACCGTGAATTTATTGTGACAAAAATCGCATTTATATTATTATTATGATCATTTTTTGGAAGGTGTCAAAGGTCGGCGTACGAATACCGGTATTTTTGGAATACCGAATACCTCAGAGGGGCCGGAATACGGCGTATCTCATAACAGGGCATGGAATACGGCGTACGAAAAGGGGGGGGGGGGGGGTGGGGTGGGGGGGGTGGGGGCCTCCAAAATGAATGATATACCATTCCAATAAACACTTTTATAACTGAGTGGGAGAATGCATTCATACCTGAGCATACTTTGTTAAGCAGCATTGTCCGTGATGTATACAGAACCTCCAATGAATCAACTCGGAAGAAATGATCAGCACCTGATGCAATGGCGATGAAGTCACTAGTCTGCTGCGGCCCAAAGCTTACAACGAAGATTCTAGCACCACCGTTTCTGAGTATATCGGCATTATTTCTAGCCTGTAACATTTGTCTCTCGATGATTCCGGCAGATGTTAGCAGAATGACAATTTTCGTTGCATCACTGCGTCCTCCAAAAGATGTTTCAAAAACATTGTTGGCAGCGTATCGTAGAATTTGATCTGTTCTTGCATCTTGACAGGTGTCATATGGAATATTACTGATGGCGTCCATCAGATCGACGGTATTCGTATGAGCATTGAAGTTGAATCCGTTTGCTTGAGTGTTTGTGTATGACATCACAGAGAAGCGGGTCTGGTCTCTGTTAAACATGGCTGCGATGTTTTGGACGTATCCCAGCTCCCTTGAGAACTCCTGCTGGCTTACAGCACATGATGCATCCACTAGGACAAGGACATCCGCATACATATTAGAGCAATCTGAAAGTCAACAATTGAAATGAGTAAATTCCAGTCACTAATTGAGTAAATTATGGTCATTGCAATACATTAGAAGATAGATAAATAATTAAATATCAAACAAGATATGTGTCTTTAACCCTTTGACGGGTAGAACAACATTTATGTCGCTGCATGGTTAGTGATGCGGGTAGTGATGTTCCGATAATGAAAAAGCCCATTGGACCGATTTCCGAAAACTGGAGGCACAATCGGCCAATTTCGGATTCCGATGTTTATATATATTGTGCGTTTGTTCCCATAATGGACCTACATACACCCATTGCACTCCATATCCCGTTACAGTTTCAAAACCAAATACATACAAAAAAATATATATACACACTGTCGGGAAAGTATTTCCGCCGAAGTCAGTTGTGCGCTGCCTTTGATGTATACCAGTAGTTGTTTTGACAAAGAGATCAAATGTGCCGACTCAGAGTAACATTATCACTGTATGAGGAACACTTGCATGCAGTATAAAAGTCTTGATAGAATACTTGTAAGTTGAGACAATGTATGGAATGGCGATGATTATTAACTAAATTTAGATTGAAGGATAATAATTGCTGTCATATTTGTCTGAAATTTCCCAAATTCCCATTGGTCACACCTTTTGTTTTTTAATAACTCCAGGGAAGCTTTTATAGTTCCACCTACTCAATTTGTGTTTCGCTAGACCGCCTCCGAGTTCAAGGTGGAGCTAAGCATATTTCATTGCATAACTTGTAATGAGAGCATCACTATAACAATGGAGACTCGAAGAGCGAAAAAAACAAGTACAATTATGGACTACTTAACCACATTGTCCCCTATATACAGACGAAAAAACTAATTATACCCCTACTCACTTTGGTCTTTATTGAAGACAGTTCTGATCGCGACTGTTCAGTGCGTGCTTCAAATTATTGACATAGCATGTGATGTCACAGCATGACATGTGATCAACAACTACCTGTACATTGTAATGAGGTCATCTGTTTAAAACATTATTTGAATCTATTTTGTGTCCACGCGATTGAACCAATAACTTCAGTTTACATGTGATATGTCGGGCAGATGTGTTGCCATGCTTATATATAATCATATCAGACTGTTTAGACGATGCCAATAACTTCTTTTTAGGTTGTTTCAAATGCATTTTACATTCAATAATAGTTGTTTTGTGTACATTTATTAAAGCGTGCATATAGCGCTTAGATACTAGAAGGTTTTTGTTTGTTTGACAATCGGTAAAAGCCGATGTTCAACTGAGAGGTACGATTAACCCTTTGCCCAACAGAAGGGCCCTGTGCCAATGCATTCTCTTATATATGCGAGTCGACCATAGGTCGCCTCGCATATATAAGAGAATGCATTGGCTTAACACATTAAAAATTATAAAATTGTTAAAGAATGTAAGAAAAAATGGTAAAAAAAGATTTTTTTTAGGCCAATGCATTCTCTTATATATGCGAGGTGACCTATGGTCGACTCGCATATATAAGAGAATGCATTGGCACAGGGCATAACTGTAACTATCACAATGTGGTCAAGGAGCCGGTTCCAATGATATCCATATTTGTATGGTTCGATTGAGACAGACCGAAGATAAGTTAGGCTGTTGAAGCTTTATTTGGCCGGTTTTGGCCGGTTTGTTGGGTAAAGGGTTAATATCTGATGGGCTATTATCGGCCCATGGTCGATTCCGATTATCGGAACATCACTATTTGCGGGTGGAATGACATTTATGTCGGTTCGATAGTTCTAGGTTAACATCATCTTACTGTGTAAATAACTTCCAAAAATAGTCTCCAAAATAGGCTCCAAAAGTTGGAACTTTTCATAGATATCATGTGGACGGATATTATTTTTGTTATTTAGATTAATGTTTTCAATAAAGTTGTTTGTGTGATTTAGTTCTTAGAATAGGCCAATGTTATAATATTGCTCAGTTTATTTGCAAAATATATTCACCCACGGATATGACATCATATATGACATACTCACCCACCAAAGTGTTAAGGCTTTCAGGTAGGCCTCAAAATATTCTGAAATGCATACTTACAACAGAAAACAGGTAGAATTATTTCCTACCTTTGAAATTTGTCTGTGTATACCCCTTATATTTGGTATCATTAACATGTATTTGAGTGACTTTACAGATCAGATGATTTAGTTTTATATCCAGTGATAAAAAAGTGTCTTTTTAATAATATACAACCTGTATAGTACATCGTGAATTTTGAGACTCAAAATTTCCATTTTAAAATCCACCAAAACTGGAAATGTAAGAAACTGACATTAATTCCTTCTCATTCAGGACTTTTTACATAGAAGTATACTATATGCTAACAACAAAAATGTAGAAATATCTCAAATAATTGATCTTGAAATACAGTCCTATTAATTCAGATTGTTTGGCTTTGGAAATCCGCTACAGCAACCCTTTGCCGTGGCCCAGTTTGCTTCAGCAAATTGCTTCGGCATTGCTGATTGCTGTAGCCAATTATGAGGGCTGGAAATATCAAACTGAGACCAACAAATGTCAGATTAATGGAGGCACTGACTCATTATTAATCAGTATGAGTACCTTAATTTACTAATATAACTAACCTTCTGTTATCTTAACTGCAGGTGTAGTAGTAGGTGGTGCTATCGTCGGGCAGGGATCCTCAAAGCAGTTCTGAGTCTCCCAGCTTACACCGTCACATTGATTCCCATCGCCCCGCCTCGTTGGATTAGTACAACTCCTGTCTCGGAATTGGACTCCTCCTGCACATGTCCGACTGCAGGTCGTCCATGGCTTCCACACACTCCATCCTCCATCCAATGAGCAAGGATCATTATTACATTCAACGTAATCAACCCAATCACCACTGCAAAGGCTTCCACCAAATTGAGGTGCGGGATTGCTGCATGACCGCTCACGCGATCTTATTCCTCCGCCGCATGATCTAGTGCATTGTCCCCAATCCGACCACCCGTCAAAGGCGCCATCTATTGGACAGGGGTTAGACCCGCATGCTCTGCTCACTGTGTTGTCACCGACACACACCAACCCATTATGTCGAGGGACAGGTTCCGTACACGACCTCTCGGCAACCTGTACTCCGCCGCCACAACTCTCGCTACATTCGCTCCAGTAAGTCCAGACTGACCAACCACCATTGATGTCACAGTTGATAGCATTGCAGAGATCTCTTTCAGTAGCCGGTCCAACACAATCGCCACCAGTATGCTGTGGTACGGGATTGTCACATGTTCGTGATCTTGTTCTGGTGCCTGTTTTGTGGTAAAATTAACAATATTTTCATCAAAAATGCAACAGCAGCAGACGGTTTGACCCTATCTTATAACAGAACACATCTGATTTCAAGCTTGGACTTTTAGTATGTTGAAACGAAAACTTTTTCAGACTCAAAAAGTTTAAACTAATTCTAATCTAATTTGTTCTAGGTAGAACCACCGTCCTTTCCCAGGAGACGGGAGCGATTGCTCTCGCACCCATATGCATTCGCATTTTTTTATTCACGGGTGCTGAAATTTGCACTCGTCCCTCTTATCAAAATGAAAATGGTCACTTAATCATTGATTCAATAATGAACTATTTAAAGTTATATTTAGAACCTTTCCCATCTCTGTTAAACTATGTGCATGTAGCCGCATGTGAAAGTATAACTGGACATAAGTCATTGTTTGAGAAAAACCAAGATTACAATTATATTACGGCCGCAATTACACCCATTTTCTGATTTACCAGAACAAATAAGTGCTCCCGCTGTCTTTTTATCATGGGAAAGACTGAACCACATATTGACAGGACTAACATCAAGTTTTTTATCCAAGTTTGGATATAGTGTGTCTGACATTTGCAGAATGAGGTTCCCAGAGGGTGAATTTAGTGACACTATCCTGCACGGTGGGCTGGCATCACCAAATTCACCCTGGGAACCTCATTATGCTTAGGCCTCGACCGCTATGGGAGACCTAGGATCAGATTGAAGTTCCCCAGTTGAAGTTAGTGATGTTCACCCACTAGTCACCCCGATTATGCATTTTATCTTCTGCAAATTAGGGGATATATAAACTGAACAGAATGGAAAATTACCAAAAACAATGTTAATTTGAGACTATAGATACCTCTTAGCAGATGAAGCCGAAGCAGAATGAGGTCCCTAGAGGGTGAAATTGGTGATGCTAGCCCACTGTGCATGGTAGCATCACTAAATTCACCCTCTGGGGACCTCATTCTGCAAATGTCAGACACAATATTTCAAGGCTTATTTGTATCAATGGGATCAATGTACAGCATCCAGAAAGATTTAGTGATGCAGAGTAAAATCCAAGATGGCTTTTTCATTGAGAATTGTTCAAATTCAATAGCTACCATCTACAGTAATGCCCTAAATAATCGAATACTTAACCTCAGCATAATTATGGGTAATTTTTCAGGATTTAGTCGGAAATATGGCTTGTTGCCATTCATCGGAAAGCTCTCACTGCTGCCGGCACATGTAAATAATTAATTACACTTGTATCGAATGAATCCGGTTGTGCTAGCTACAGTAATGCTCTAATTAATCGACCTCGTAACCACAGCAGAATTATAGGTAACTTTTCAGGATTTAGTCTGATTTAGTCGGAAATATGGCTTGTTGCCATTCATCGGAAAGCTCTTGGCTAGTGATGTACCGATTATCGGTATCGGTTATCGGATCGGGCCGATATATGGTATCGGCAAAAGTTAGTATCCCGACCGATACCGTCAACCGATACATGTCGCGTCCTTTGTGAACGTTGTGACACCAATTCCTACTTTGATATTAAATGAATGATGGGAATTTCCAGAACAATACTAGTATCGATTATTTTACGCACGGGTCAGACCGCCCTCACACATGGTGCTGTACCCAGCATAACAACATCGACTTGGTCACTTGAGACTGCTGGTACACTGTACTCATGACCCAAATACACATTTCAATTACCGTAATTACGTACTGTAGTTCCCTGTGCTTAATAATTAAAAGTTAAAACAAAAACTGTATACCGCGCATGTTGAGATCTTGTTGAGTCCTGTTCAGTGCAAAATACAAGGGTTAACAGGAGGTCACAATGTGCCGGGGATCAGGTGTGTGTGAATTGTTTGATGTCACAGTCACAAAATATTAAGTTTGCCCCTGTTTGGTAGTACATCAAACGCTAAAATCACCGAGGCCTGGAAACTAACGACAATGTATAATTGTCTGCAGGAGACAGAAACATCACGTGTTAACAATATTTAACTGGGTGTGTTTAAATGCCTTTGATTCAAATTGATTGACGTTCTGGTATACGATGGCTGCAGATAGAGGCGGTGACATACTTGTTTGATGGTACCATCCGATCCAATCAGAGTGCTCGATGGGCGGGATTTGTATCTGTCGTCAAGACATGGGCAAAGAAAATGTCAACAATCTGCGGTATATTGCGGGTGTTATTAAATGCAAGTTTAACTTCGGAATAAAACAAATATTGAGGAAATCTTTTCATTTTGAATCAATTGAATGCAACGAAATGTTAAATCGTTTTGCCAGGATTTGGGGAATGTAAGCTAAACCGTTTTTGCGAACAGGGTATCCGTTCTTTGCCGTTAATGCTTTGCAATTTAAAAGACAAATTCAAATTGATACAGAAATTTGTTCTGTTTCTTCTAAGCTTTTTTCACATACAAGATGTATCTGTATCGGATCAGCAGATTTTTTTAAAATATCGGCAATCGGCTTTTACCGATAACCCCCGTATCGTTACATCACTACTCTCGGCGAGAGCTTTCCGATGAATGGCAACAAGCCATATTTCCGACTAAATCCTGAAAAGTTACCCATAATTCTGCTGTGGTTAAGAGGTCGAGGCCGAGGCTCAACTGTCAAAACCTGATTAAAACACCTTCAACAGAGTACCGTTTTAGCTATAACATACTGTATATATATATCATATATATGAATATCACATTGGCTCAATACTACAGTGATAAAAATCTCGCTTAAATCAACACTAGGGTCCGGCGAAGCTTCGAGATTCGATTCGATTCGAAATCGTCTTACTGATTCGATTCGAAATCGATCGTGTGATTCGAATGTAGTTCGAATCACCATATTAACCTCATTATGTGCGAACTTGTTGAACAGCGTGTCGTACAAAAGCTCTAAAACAAACGCACGCAGATGTCGTTGCGAACGCCGTCGGTGCAGTCCTGTTTCGTTCAGTAAATTATTGCTCTTGGGTCGTCGCGGCGGCGAAATATCCATATCATCGATCCATTTCTTGTGCCCTTCCCTACTTTTTATTTATCCAAAGTTATAATGGCGGAAATTAAAAGTTATTTTGAATGCAGCGTTGACAAATTCAGGTGCAAATCGTGCACGACTGTACTATCAGTTCAGAAAACGGGCACTACCTCCCACTTATGGGCACACCTTAGCCGCAGTCATCCTGCAATCCACCATAAGGGCAAAAGAAAAGAAAGACTCAAAACGAAAATTAACCGGCAACACGTCTAGTAGTTGCGGCGATGCGGGCGAGCCCCTAAAAAGAAACAGTTGTCACTAGTCACCTTTACAATGAAGAAAGAATTGGGCCCTGATGAAAAAAAAAGTACGACAGAGTACGATTTATCTCGTCATATTTTCATGTGCCGTTCTCAACATTTTTTATTGTGACGCAGGTCCACACGGCAAGCTGCCAAACACGCACAGGTGATGGTATGGGGAGACACTCGCGCTGGAGCGGGATCGCCGACATAAATCTAGTTCTTGTCGATTTACCACGGGGAGTAAGATTCGATTCGAGATTCGATTCGATGTGAAATCCGCGTGTCTGATTCGATTCGAGATTCGATTCGAACAAAATCGCCGGACCCTAATCAACACCCCACTCATTTCACCTCACAATGTGTCCTATTACCATACCTCCATTACAGGCATCACTACAGTCTCCCCACTGCGACCAGGCTGCCCAGCCACCGTTGATCGGGCATGTGTCAAATGAACACGTCTCGTTCTGCACTTGTTCGCCAACACAATATCTGCCATTGTCAGATGGTAACGGATTATTGCAATTCCTCGTCCGGAATCTTCTTCCGATTCCACAAGAGTGAGTACACTGACTCCATTGGCTCCAGTCTCCAAAAGCGCCATCTACAGGGCATGAAATTATCCCACACTGTCTGGATTGTGATCCGCTTCCTTGACAATTCGTTCCTCCCGATGAAGGAGCTGGGTTATCACAGATCCTTGTTCTAGCTTGTGTGGAGCTGCCGCAAGTCACTGGACAAGTCGTAAATGTTCCCCATGATCCCCAGTTTCCATCTATGCGACATGGTGTTTCTCCGCAATTATCTTGGTCCATAGCGTTACCTATTGAAATTGGAAAAAATATAATCAAACATTTAATTAACCCTTTATAAACTTAATGGATTCTCCCACTCAGTTATAAAAGAATATATGGGAATGGTCCATATTATTCATTAGGAGGGGTGTTCAGGTATGACAAGCCGATGACAGACAGATGAAAAGACAATACAAGTGCAGATAGATTTTTACAAATTGGCGGGAAATGTTAAGATAATAAGTTCATGTCTGCCTAAGCAGAATGAGGTCCCCAGAGGGTGATTTTGGTGATGCAGGATAGCATCACTAAATTCACCCAGAAGGGACTCATTCTGCAAATACAGGCACAATAAACTCAGACTTGCATTTCTCAGGGCAAACAATTTTGAAAAGCATCCGAGCAGGCAGTTATTAATTTCACGTCAACAAAGTATTCCACCCCTGGATCGGTTAGCTCTGGGTTTAATATCACTTGCCTGTGGCCATTATTACCCAAACAAATGTCCACAAATTACAGTAGTGCCCTAAATAATCGACTTGTTGCCATTCACTGAGAGCTTTCCGATGAATGGCAACAAGCCATATTTCCGACTAAATCCTGAAAAATTACCCATAATTCTGTTGTGGTTAAGGACTCGATTATTTAGGGCATTACTGTTATGATCCATATGATTTATTTAACCCAATAAAGTATCATATATATATTTTTAATGAGTTTGCAGATGCAAATCATCATGACGGTCATTTATTAACCCTTTCAGTGCCAGGGGCCGATCTCATCGGCCCTAATTTATGGTCTTTTTTTTTTGGGTTGAATTTTTTTTGGGTATGCTTAAGAATGCTGTAGCGAATTTAAAAACAAACTGGATAAAACCTTAGGGGCATGTTATAACTCAAAACTATCACCAAGTATTCATAGTAATAATTTTGATGCCCATGAAAAACGTAAGATTCCCTGGCACTAAACCTACAAAATAGGTCTGTTAAAGAATATAAGAAAAAATTATTAAAATTGTAAAAAATTGTAAAAAAGAATAACATGATGAAATTTTTTTAGGCCAATGCATTCTCTTATATATGCGAGGCGACCTATGGTCGAGTCGCATATATAAGAGAATGCATTGGCACAGGGTATATGGGTTGATACAAAAATCGGACCTGGCACTGAAGGGTTAATCGGAGATGTGAATCTGGAATATGTACGGTATGTTCGATCTCAGTTTGGACCAAGTTTGCTTAAAAGTTCCGCAATTATTTCATACCGATTATTATTTTTTTCCGACATTTAAAACATCAATAAAAAGATTGCATGTGTGTGGTTTCGGGCATGAGAAATGGGAAATTGACTAAAAGTTGCGTGGCCTAGTATATAAGTTCATTTTTTGTTTCAACTGTGTCTTTTGGTTGTACCACAAAATGTTACATAAATTGCATTTAAAGGTAATCAATCTGATTCGATGGTCCCCATATCATCAGAATCAAACAACAACAACTTGTTTTAAATGCAGCTCTAGTTATCAAATTGATTAACTGCCCAAAAATAATGCTATCCACAGTCAACTAAAGTAAATAATTCCCCAAAACCTGTTATTTATCAACATTTTGTTCAATGAAATTTAAATTTGCCGGTTTGTCAAATATCTGACACAAAAAAGCCACTTGATTTTAGAGATATCCATCTTTATCCACAATTTGGTCTGAGATAGTCTTCTCGTCATCCTTTTACTGGGCTACTAAAAATTATCGGTGGTGAAAAATAATAGATTTCAAAAATTTATATCTGATCACTCTGAACTTTGATGGGTGGGTTCCTCAACTCGAATCAAATATTTTTTACCCCCGAATAGGGCCCTGTGAATCAGGTGTTTTTATTTTGAATTGAATCTCGAATCGAATCAGGCAAATGATTCGAAATCGAATCGAATCGAATCATTGTTACTGAGCCAATCGAGTTCAAATACATAGATCTTCAAAGAAACACCTAAAATTGCCTGGCAAAAAAACAGGCTGGTGATCATCGAAGTAGTGCAATATGCAAGCCTTGAAATAGGGTGTCTGTCATTTGCAGAATGAGGTCCCCAGAGGGTGAATTTAGTGATGCTACCCCTGCATAGCGGGCTAGCATCACCAAATTCACCCTCTGGGGACCTCATTCTGCAAATGACAGACACCCTATTTCAAGGCTTGGCAATATGCACAGATTATGCGCTTATCTACACACCTCTATTCATTTTCTGTGCCTAAGCAATCGCTGAGTACAGATAAGAGCATACATGCATGAGAGAACCAATGTCGATGTAAATACGGACAAGCGTAGCCCGTGATGTCCGTTTCATTTCGTTGAATAGCGCAGTATTTTTCGTTACACTTGCACCAATTGTGTTGTCTGTCGCTTGAACTGACAGACTTACAGGACAATGTTTACAAAAATACTCAGGACTTAGATTCAGACTCGCATTTATGCAAATCAAAAAAAGATCTAAAATCTGGCATACATGTGTGTTATGGAATTTCCATCATTCCTGGAATGACACTAGCACATGTACACAGCCTTGTATGGAAATTTGTTGTTCACTTATGTCATACTTACAGATTGGGTCAATTAGTTATAGAATAATTGCCGATAACATTACTTGTCCTGCCATCGAACATAACGGTACGTGCGTATATGTTTAAGTCATTTACTATGTTATGTTATTATAGTGAATTTTCTTTTCTGGTAAGAGCATTCTGGTCTGTAGAAGATTCGACAAAATTTGAATCATGGTAGCCGATTTTGAATGGAATCGAATCAGACGAACGATTTCGAATCGCATAGAATCGAATCGCTGGGCCCTACCCCCGAAGCCAAGGAAATAGTAATTTGCGAGCGTTAATTCAGATTATGCATATATAACCCTTTACCCAACAAACCGGCCAAAACCGGCCAAATAAAGCTTCAACAGCCTAAAATATCTTCGGTCTGTCTCAATAGAACCATACAAATATGGATATCATTGGAACCGGCTCCTTGACCACATTGTGATAGTTACAGTTATGCCCTGTGCCAATGCATTCTCTTATATATGCGAGTCGACCATAGGTCGCCTCGCATATATAAGAGAATGCATTGGCCTAAAAAAATCTTTTTTTAACACTTTTTACCATTTTTTCTTACATTCTTTAACAATTTTATAATTTTTAATGTGTTAAGCCAATGCATTCTCTTATATATGCGAGGCGACCTATGGTCGACTCGCATATATAAGAGAATGCATTGGCACAGGGCCGTTCTGTTGGGTAAAGGGTTAAGGCTTCATCACGAGAAGTAATAGTTCACACACAACAAATGTTTTTATAACACAGGAGTAAACATATATTAACCTGCCCGCTGGAATTTAGGTCGTACAAAGTGGCAATAAAAGCCTGCTTGCTGGGTAATCTTGTGGTAAAAAATAAATATTAAAACCTGCCTGCTTGCCATTTGAAAATAAAAGTGTCCAAGAAACAGATAGTCAACTTTGTGTGTCCTAAATAACATGGCAAGATATCGAGAATAAACTCAAGAGGAAAAAAATGTATCATTGAGATATCATTATTAAACAACTTGTACAAATTAGTTAGATATATTGTTTAAAGGATGATTCTGAAATTAATGTTTACAAAAATTGATAATAAATTGACTCAAAACAAATTAAATTTCAATTAATATTACCTGGACATGAGGAACCACCTGAGTTTGGTGCCGGATTATCACATGACCTGTATCGCAACCTAGTCCCGCCTCCACATTGACGCGAGCATGAACCCCAGCTGCCCCAAGCTTTCCAGTTTCCATCGACAGGACAGTGGTTATTATTACACCACACCCATTCCAGATCAGGACCAAAGCAATTTTGACCTCCGTTTGATGCGCGTGGATTATCGCAGAGACGGTTTCTTGATTGACGGCCGCCACCGCATGTCACATTACACGTGGAGAAGTCCGACCATGTGCCCCAGTTGCCATGTACCGGGCAGGCATTTGTTGAACATTGTTGTGTCTCAGTGCTATCCCCTGTACATACCAGCCCGAGCGAGTTTGGTACAGGGCTGTCACAGAATCTGCTCCTATGTTGTGTGCCTGTTCCACAGGTCCGATCACAAATCGTCCATTGTTGCCACTGGCCCCAGTTTCCATGTACTGGAATAAATATCCCACAATGTGGTGAATGATATGGTAAACATACAGTAATGCTCTAATTAATCGACCTCTTAACCAAAGCAGAATTATGGGTAACTTTTCAGGATTTAGTCGGAAATATGGCTTGTTGCCATTCATCGGAAAGCTCTCCCTGAGAGCTTTCTGATGAATGGCAACAAGCCATATTTCCGACTAAATCCTGAAAAGTTACCCATAATTCTGCTTTGGTTAAGAGGTCGATTAATTAGAGCATTACTGTACATGGAAGTGAGTATTTCTTTATAGAAAAAAAAGTAGAGTCATTGGTATTGGTTGTATGACAATGCTTTAAACTGACATGGCTCATTTAAGCTTCCAAGCTGAGGTTTCAGATTTCGTGAGTTCTAATGGTTCAAACAGGTTCCGAGCTCTGAAACAGGTGACTGGTCGGACTAAGAATGTAATATATTATATAGCCGATCATGTGCAACAAACAGGTTCTGAGTTCTGTGACTTATCGGACTAAGAATGTAATATATAGCCAATCATGTGCGACAAACAGGTTCCGAATTTTGTGACTTATCAGACTAAGAATGTAATATTAGCCAATCATGTGCGACAAACAGGTTCCGAGTTCTGTGATTTATCGGACTAAGAATGTAATATATATAGCCTATCATTTGCGACAAACAGGTTCTGAGTTCTGTGACTTATCGGACTAAGAATGTAATATTTATATCCTATCATTTGCGACAAACAGGTTCCGAGTTCTGTGACTTATCGGACTAAGAATGTAATAATATATGCTATCATGTGCGACAAACAGGTTCCAATTTCTGTGATGACTGTCCCAATGGGACTAGGGATACCACAAGTGTTTTTAAAACACTAAGGTGTTTCATATGTCAGTAAACATTATGTTAAATGAACATTTTCTAAGTTGAAAAAGGGGAATAAGTCCACAAAAAAAGTCGGACAGACCTCATAATCGCAGGTGCACAGGTTCCCATGGTGGTTGATGTCTGTGCCAAGTTTCACGGAAGATTATTTCCAAAATGACTAAAAATAACTCCAGATAAATTTGTGTCCACGGACGGAGGGACGATGGATGGATAGCTATTGAAAGGGAGCTAACTCTATTCTTAATCTCACTTGTGAGTATGAGATAATTATGAATGAGCCTAAAAATTCTCAATTTAACCCCTTTACCATTCCATTTCCCTAATTGTATGGGCCCCGAACTCATTCCAAAAATACCCACGATATAAACCCCTGATAGATTAGAGTATGCTAGTGATGACTAGACAGTACTGACCTGTAGGTGGTGTTGGCCCAGGTGTTGTAATAATGGGACATGCTTCTGTGTTACAATCTCTAAAGTTTGATTCGCGGCCAGTACAAGTATCTCCTCCGAACTCCGGCACTGGGTTATTACAGCGTCGCTCTCGTAGTTGAGAACCTGTCCCACAGGTTAAGGTGCAAGCACTCCAGTGTGTCCAAAAGCTCATTCCACCATTAATCGCACAAGGTGTCGACGCACATGACCTCATTACCACATAATCGCCCGGACAAATTTCACCGCCATTTCGAGGAAATGGAGAGTTACATTCTCTTGATGCTGATTGGATACCACCACCGCATGATTTAGTACATGTGCCATAGTTACTCCATGCACCCCAAGTACCATCTACTGGACAAGCATTTGTGTTGCAATCCTCGCGTTCGTCTCCTGCGCTTTCACATGATTGTCCTCCATTGGACGGTGGAGGGTTGATACATTGCCGTGTTCGTCGTCTGGACCCCCCGCCGCAGGTAACGCTGCATGTCGAGTAAGCGGTCCAAGCTCCCCATTTCCCGTCCTCCGGACACAGATTAGTGCTGCACACGGTCGAGTCTGAGAACACTCCCGGACAGTATATGCCCTTTCTATTTGGGAATGGGCTGTCACATGACCTTTCTCTATGTTTCATTCCGAAGCCGCAGCTCACACTGCATGAGCCCCAAGCTCCCCAGTTGCCCCATTCTCCATGAACTGAAATGAATGGTCATAACATTTTATATAAATTACATCCTTAGTATTGCCATTGGTTTCTGAAATGCTTATGTATTCAGGGAGCAAATTAACTGGTATCGCATCGCAATTTGCTACCCAAATTTGGATAATAGCTATGCAATTTGGTATGAATTTTATATGATTTTAGAACAATGCTGTCTAATCATGTCAATGTGAGGTTATTTGCTAATCAATATTTCAAAAGTAATTTTCTCCCTGTATGTATTTAACCCATTCATGATGGGAGCTGCGCTGGTGCAGCATTAAAGACCCTGTGCTAGTGCATCCTCTTATATATGCGAGGCTCCCTATGCATATATAAGAGAATGCACTAGTTTTCAAGTTCAAGGTAACTATTGTATAAGAGAATGCACAGGCTTACAATATAAAGGTAAATATTGTTAGGCCAATGCATTCTTTTATATATGTCAGGCGCCCTATGGTCGACTCACATATTTTAGAGAATGCATTGGCACAGAGTTTTCGCAAATTTTCAGGAAGCTCAAGTCATGAAAGTGTTAACAGGATAATTACGTTAGGCGGAAGTGAATGTTGACTGCCAATCTCGTATCTATATGGGTGCCATGTACATTCGCCACAAGGAGAATACAATAACAGCTCTTCAAATAGCCATATGTCACAAATACATTTGTTTTTTATGCTAAAACTTACGGTATTGCCTATTAGAGCGGGAATAAAGCATTATCCTGAATGTAGCTTTTGTTTTGTATGACAAGTAGTTCAACTATGTACTTTTCAGTTCAATTATTATGTCATACTTAGTGTGACATAATAATATGGTGATGCACATGTGAACTAATTAAATTGTGCTATTCCAATGATGGCCAGAATAAAAAAAAGAGAATACAAAATTAAAATGCACTAAAACAATAATTATAATGTATTCTCTGTTTATGAAAGATTGCGTGGTCCTGACTTTTGAGCAAAAGAGTTCCATCTTCATTGCTATTCAAATTATGATCAATATTTGTTGATGTCGTTGATTCCTCAATTCACATCATTTGCAAATGTGTCGATCGACTGAACGCATCTTGACTTTTAGAAAATTACCTTACAATATAAACTTCAAATTTCTCACAAAACTGGTGATACGCCATTCGTATTTATTACTTTTTAATCATGTGTGCAAATATCATAAATTTCTCGACCTTTGAGTTCCAATGTCTGAATATTGCAGAGCTTGGTGAAATGGCACACTTTCTTCACCTACTTCCATGGAATGCCTACCAGTCTCAGAACAGTAGCGAAGACTCTCACTATTATGCCATGGTGGTCATCTTTGTATTATGTATGGAAATTTATGATTCAAAAGTTTCTATAAACTGGTAACTTAATTCTAGACTAACCTCATGGACCCTGAACATTTCTTGTCACCTATAATTCACTGATACCCATTCACGAAATGCCAATATTTCTCATATTGTGCCAAGACAACCACAGGGACATAACTTTCAACCCGGGAAGAAGATAGGAAATCTCTGTCAGAGGGGCGCTCGATTACCACACATATCAGCGTCGCTGTTGACCACATCTAGATCACAAAAGTACTGAGCACCAAATCGAATTAGCGAGCGTCCATGCAATAACATAGGGAAATGATTTGTGGAGTAAACAGAACACGGTCTTGAGGATTAGCAAGACCAGATGTATCGCCTAGAAAGCTACTGAAACCAGGAGAGTTAATAGGACCCATGGGGAGCTGACGATCACTCAATTACCCTAAGTACGATGAACCGACGCGCCGTGAAAATACACATGGCCGTCATTAGCAGACACTGGGTATTTTAGGAAGAAGCAAGCGAACATGAGAAGACAGTTCTAACCAGCTACCCGATAGTAACAACGAATTCTCGGACGCCAGAGAAAAGCAGCTAGAAGGATGGATGAAGATACAAGGTAAACACGATGATCTTGTGATCCTAACAACATCTCACTGATGCGCCGGCGGAAGAAGAACATGAGACGACAGGAAGATAAACTCAACCGGAACTCAACCGAGTAGAAGACAAGCAGACACATCCAACCTATGAAGACGGAAGAAGATCCCAACCCAAGCAGACGACAGGAAGAGAAACCCAGATACCGATGATTGAACATTATTGACTTTGTTATATATAAATAATCAAACCGTTCTGATAGCCTTAAGAGTTATATGTACCCGTATTGGCACATATCTCTTAACTGGTGCCTTCGAGCCAGGATCTGAACGCTAATCACAGACACAACGTGAAACCAGAAGAGGAACAGTGTGCACAGAAACAGTGTGGGAAAATTCGCAAAACGTGAGTCTAATTGTTTATTATCATAATGGCTACCCAACAACAACAATCAGCTGGTGTTCTCGCCCCATTAACAGAATCTATCAATTCTCAAATTGCTGCAATGGCCATGACTACGGTGACACAGGTAGTGACGTCATTTGACGGGGACCCCACGAAATACCACGGGTGGGTCAAGTCGATAGAAAAATGCGCGATCCTAACCGGCGCTAACGAAGCAAAGAAGCCCTATATGGCATTTCAGAGCGCGACGGGCCCCGTATCAGATTTTTTACAAAGATATTTGGCCACGAATCCTAACGCCACGTGGCAAGACACAAAAACTGAATTATCTAGTCGATTTGCCGAGATAAATGACATTCAATTCGCCTTTTCGATGCTAAGAAAAATCAAGCAAAAACAAAACGAAAATTTACATGTGCTTGCCGAACGGATTTTGGAGATCGCGATTGTGGCATACCGAGAGCAGCCCGGCGGGATCAACGCGGTTGAAGGCCAACTCGTAGGGTTTTATATTGACGCTTTAAGAAGCGACAGTTTGAAAATGAAGTTGATCAGGGATGCGCCGAAGACACTAAAATTGGCAGCCGACATCGCCATGCGGGAAATGGGGATCCGACGGGTATTCAACCTACGAACGGGCCGCGAAAATTACAACGAAAATGAACCGGAAGCGATGGAAATCGATAGTTTCAGAAACAAACGCGCGAGAACAACCTGCGATATTTGCGCAAGCGATAACCACACGACCAGTGAACACCGATCACGCCCGAGACAGGTGCATGTCGAAGCGGTGGTTAAACCACGAACAGTCGAATGTTGGACGTGTCAAGGTGACCATTTCGCTCGCGACTGCCCCTTTAAGACCGAAAACCGAAGGCACGTATCTTGCTGGGGTTGCAACGGTAATCACTTGGCTAGAAATTGCCCCTCTAAATCCGGAGATTCGAAGCAAAGGCAATGGAACACGCCAGTAACGCCACCTAGGGGAATCCGCCGAGATCAGCCGAACCGATCACGTGACCTATCCCATGACACACCGCGTCACAGCCGGAGATATCCGACATTAAACGAACCGCCACGAATGATGACCCCGCCCACATATGCAAAAAACTAAGGAATCCTCTCATTGAGGCCACAAATGGGAGGAAATATAACATAAATATTGTAGGGAACCCCAGCTCGTGTTTAGTCAGAATAGGGAAAAATAAATATCGCTCATTAGTGGATAGTGGAGCGGAAGTATCATTGATTCACAAACGCGTCTATGACGCATTACAGTTCCGACCAAAACTAACTAGGGAACATATCAACCTTAGCTCCGTGAATGGGAAGTCACTGGGCGTACTTGGTAGCGTGGAACTGACCTTCAGAATGGCGAAACTAAAATTAACCCATAAATTTTATGTGGCGAATGATATGACCCGGAATATGATCTTGGGGAGGGATTGGTTGACCTCTCGGGGGGTCAGACTATATTATGATCTGGGATGCCTCAAGGTCAGTGACGTGTACGTCCCATTGGAATCGGACGCGCACATAGCTTCCCTGCTGAGATTGACCAGCAAGGTTAGCTTAAAGCCTCAAACATCAACTTTATGTATGGGAAAATCAAAAAACTTAGCTTCTCTTCGCAAGTCGACATTAGTAGAGGTGGCCCAAATCAAGAAAGGTTACCTAGCATCAAAACCCGGTTTGGAGGTAAGGAATTCGATTTCGGAACTAGGTAAAAGACATCAAGTCCCATTGCTACTTGTGAACAACACTAATAAAACCGTTTATCTACGGCGCGGCAGTGTAGTTGGAAAATCAGTCACGTATGGACGAAGACGCAATCGTGCTGGGAAAGGTTATTGTCAAATAACATTACAGCAACAGCCTAAATCATTTATGATGGTACACAAACACGTGAAACAGGCGAAACGCCAACAAGCAGCGAAATTTAACAAAAAGGCCACAGACACCAAATTCGAGATTGGCGAGGCCGTCTATGTGAAGAATCATTTACGAAAAAGCAAACTTGAAAGCAAATGGAAACTTTACTTCCGCATAACCAAGCAAATAACGCCCGTTACTTTCGAGTTAAGGAATCAATTAACTGGGAAAGTCACACAATCCCATGCTGAACATATGCGCAAAGCCAACCTGGAATGGGAAATCCCCAAAACTGACAACAACAAGCGTGCTCAAACGTATGTTGTTCCCCCCGAAGACGAAGATAGCGACGTTCCTGCCCCTAACCCTGTGGGTGGGTCTTCCGGCGATGAAACAGAACCATTACCAGATGATGTAATCGCTCGATATCGGAGACAATGTTCGGACTCCGATGACGAAGATGTCCCTTTAAGCGAGCTTAAGATGCGCTTACAGCGTAGGAAAACGCGACTCGCGCGCTCAGAGCCGCTACAAAACCCTGACTCGTCCATGGACGAGAGACCAGAGCCGAGTGCCAAGGCACGACGCGCTCCAGCGCCTCGTCGACACGGGCGCAAAGTAACAAAGATGGTTACGAGTGATGACAGCTCAGAGGATGAGTTAATGGAAGTGGCCGCCATTGAACAAAACCCTCGTGAATGTAGGCCCGTACCGGCCCCTCGCAAGTGTAAGCAGCTCATGAATGGAGCGAGCAGCAACTTAATAGGCAAACCGTCGTTTCAAGCCCTGCTATCAGCGATAATAATAGAGTGCTCGAAACAGTGACCTGGGGTCCATTACAGAAGAAATGAGACCCCACTTTTAACTGTCTTATTGATGACTGATGAGTCTAACCTGGCTTCGTAAATGTTGAAAATAGTTAGCCCGACGCCCCAGACCGAATCGCGAATAAATAGTCATGTTCGGATCAATGACAGGTCGCGCGCCCCATGAAACCCGGCACGTGCGCATGGCGATTTAATAAATAAAGCTTTGAACTTTACAATCACGCGCCGAGAGATAACGAGCACCGCGCCGACGTGCACGCCGCCACCCTTAGGGTTACTGCGTTTAAGCGCACCCCGCTCAAATAAACACGATCGAAAATATGCTCACGACTGACTTAGTGAACAAAAAAGTATTACCCCAATGAATGGTAGAGATGGCCATGGTAGTATTTTGCCCTAGTAACGTAGTTACAGTAGTAATTTTCATTATCTTGACCCACCGATTCTGGTGGAAATTTGTTAAACATCAGTTGCCAAGGTTAGCCATTATGTATAGTAAGCAGTTAGACCAGCGACCTGAGGATATCCTGAATGCCGTGTTCAAAGAACCCATCGACGAAGCAATGGAGACGGATGCACCAAAGCCGTCTGCGCTATTCCGGGACAACACTCAGGAACGCCTACATGTATATCCAATTATAGCCGTCAGAGGCTGACCACATCTGTGGCGGATTTGGATTAGTATTAATTATGTATCGTATATTAATGTATTCCGAATTTCCTCCGTAATTATTGTTGCGCGGATATCAGAATCATTCGCATGTATATAGACATTTATGCATTTCATATATTTCAAATATTAATTGTTGCATAACGATGTCCAGGGTATTATAGTTGTATAATCATCAGAATGATTATAGCAAGCGTTGAATAGGGACTATAAATCCCGACATTCAGTCATACGTTTTGATAATTGAAATCAATCACCCCGACTTATCTTGTGTTTAAACTGTTCGTCAACAAATCCATCTATATAATTAGTTGTAAATTCCATTTTCGTATTGGGCCGATCTGACGACCCTCAAGCGATACCGATAAATTGGAAAATTAACCATTGTGTATTCTGACTGTGTCATTTGTTCTCAAACCTCACACAAATATCCGTTTGAGTATTACAGGCTGACCATGGCGGTGGAACAAGGGTCGACCAGTTGTCAGTACCTACCCCATACTCGGACATTGAGGACGAAAATACCTCGACATCCGATGATGACGAAAATGACGACGCCATGAAATTTCAATCATAGTTTTACACCGAAAGAGTCACAGCCAGTGGGTCGGAGTTGTCTGAGAGACGCCCAGACGACCCGATCTACGCGGAGACGACCGACATCGAACCAGCTATCCATCGCCGATGCCGCTGTTGCGAAACACTTCGACGAATCATCGACCTGCTGCGCAGCGACGAATTGGACTTGCGATTTCAAGATCAACTTTAAATCGAAAAAGTGAAGGAGTAATGTGCCAAGACAACCACAGGGACATAACTTTCAACCCGGGAAGAAGATAGGAAATCTCTGTCAGAGGGGCGCTCGATTACCACACATATCAGCGTCGCTGTTGACCACATCTAGATCACAAAAGTACTGAGCACCAAATCGAATTAGCGAGCGTCCATGCAATAACATAGGGAAATGATTTGTGGAGTAAACAGAACACGGTCTTGAGGATTAGCAAGACCAGATGTATCGCCTAGAAAGCTACTGAAACCAGGAGAGTTAATAGGACCCATGGGGAGCTGACGATCACTCAATTACCCTAAGTACGATGAACCGACGCGCCGTGAAAATACACATGGCCGTCATTAGCAGACACTGGGTATTTTAGGAAGAAGCAAGCGAACATGAGAAGACAGTTCTAACCAGCTACCCGATAGTAACAACGAATTCTCGGACGCCAGAGAAAAGCAGCTAGAAGGATGGATGAAGATACAAGGTAAACACGATGATCTTGTGATCCTAACAACATCTCACTGATGCGCCGGCGGAAGAAGAACATGAGACGACAGGAAGATAAACTCAACCGGAACTCAACCGAGTAGAAGACAAGCAGACACATCCAACCTATGAAGACGGAAGAAGATCCCAACCCAAGCAGACGACAGGAAGAGAAACCCAGATACCGATGATTGAACATTATTGACTTTGTTATATATAAATAATCAAACCGTTCTGATAGCCTTAAGAGTTATATGTACCCGTATTGGCACAATATTTCCAGTACTCCACATGACTGGCAACTAGAGATTTGATTCAATTCTAATTTTTTTTGAATAATCGATATGATTCAAACCAAAATATGAGATTCGCAGGGGCCTAACTTATTGGCAAATGTCGAGAATTCCGACAGATATATCAATAGGGTGCTTTCGCACCAAGATTATTTCTATAGCAACTCAAAGCCTGCAAATAATGTGTCAGTCATTTGAAGAATGAAGTCCCCAGAGGGGGAATTTAGTGACGCTATCCCACACAGCAGGCTAGCATCACTAAATTCACCCTCTGGAGACCTCATTCTGCTTAGGCCTCATCTAGTATATATAAACTATCTATTTGTCTCAAATTATCATTGTTTTTAGTTACTTTTTCCCTTCTGGGAAGTTTCTGTATCCCCTAATTTTGCAGAAGATAAAATGCATAATCGAGGTGACTAATGGGTGAACATCTCCAACTTCAACTGGGGAACTTCAATCTGATTCTAGGTCTCCCATAGCAGTTGAGGCCTAAGCAGAATAAGGTTCCCAGAGGGTAAATTTGGTGATGCTTGCCTGCCTTGCGGGATATCATCACTAAATTCACCCTCTGGGGACCTCACTCTGCAAATGACAGACACACTATTTGCATGCTGGATCAACTCAAGTTTAAGGTTTGCAATCTAATTATAGCCATAATACTCACGTGGAGCGAGAGTGGGTGCTAGTGTGGTTGTCGTAGTCGTCGATGTGGTCGTACAAGCTGTTACCAGACAAGGCTCCTGCTCCGCAGGCAGTGTATTGAAGGGACAAAAAGCACCACTAAAATCTGGCCTAGGATTGGTACACGATCTCTCTCTTCTTCGAACCCCCTGATCACAAGTCGCTGAGCATCCCGTCCAGTGAGTCCATAAACTCCAACCTCCAGCTATCGGGCAGTTGATATTAGCACATACCTTGAATTGAAAAGCAGTATGTAATTCCTCTGATGACAATCAGAAAAGAAAGTGTCAACGACACTATAAACTCAACATGGGGAGGGGATAATGTCATACATTACAGTCAATGGAGCGAATGGAAGGATAGGATAGGATATTTTTATTTACAATACACATATGAATAGTACAATAAATTAACATATAACTAGAATAATTCAGTATATTGCTGGGGGGAACATAGCCCTGCCGGTCTGTCTTCCTGTTTCCTCCATAACAAATATCAATATACAAATAATTTATCAGATAGCGTGAGTATTATTCATATTCGTATCCGTTCATTATTCATATTCGTATGCAGATAGATCAAATGTTTAAGTAATACCAGAGGTCATCCCGGAGAGCCATATGAAGTTTGGGATCAATCAGATTAAAACATTTTGTTGCATGGTATGCCGAAAGATTTAGTTCTGCAAAGAGAAAATCTAATATTACTGCCGTCAACCAAGTTTTTCATCGAAAATCAAACAAATTTGATAGCTCCTATCCATAGGCAATCCTAAACATGCCTGTAAATTTTCAAAACAATTCTCCAATAAATGTGGAATGCAGGTTACGTGTGCCAATGAATTTAAATATAAATTCCAAGATTTCGGAAAAAAATTATCGCTCCCATCTAGAGGTCACCCCGAAGATCCATATAAAGTTTGGTGACAATCGGATGAGGGATGTGGTCTGTATGGTGTGCTCAAAGGAAGTTGTTGAAGGATTCATGGATGGACCATAAATGCCAACTCATGACAATAGCTCAAATTGGACTTTGTCAAGTTGATCCAAAAACCATACAATTTTTCTGTTTAGCTACAGTAATGCCCTAATTAATTGACTCCTTAACCACAGCAGAATTATGGGTAACTTTTCAGGATTTAGTCGTAAATATGGCTTGTCGCCATTCATCGGAAAGCTCTCAGGAAGCTTTCCGATGAATCGCAACAAGCCATAATTCTGCTGTGGTTAAGGAGTCGATTATTTAGAGCCTTACTGTAGGCCCTACTTCGAACACAAATCACATCAGAGGTAGGCTCGAGTTAGGGGTTTGAGCAAGTCTCAAACACTGAATAACAGAGCTAATTGATAATGCTTAGATTTATTCTGTCAATGATTTCAGAATTTGTAAAAAAAAAAAGAATTAATTTGGCCAAAAGAAAAAAGGGTTTTGATTCTCAGGCATCGCTGCATTGAAAACAATCGCCCACATTGGACCATTTTATTACGATTTTGGAATTCACATAGTGCATGTGTGGGTATTCAACAGAAAAACATAGGAATAGGTAAATACCAGGTATATTGTCACCACAGGCTGTCCAAACCCCCAAGTTTATTGGTAAAATGTTTTGAAATATTTCGATAAGCAGGAAGTTGAATATTGAATGATTCATCTGCCAACCTGACCTTTGCACAGTAAGGAAGTAACCCTGCCAGATAAGACTTTTCCCCCTTGCTACGCTATTGTGATTACACAAACCTGAGTGCAATAGGCCTATACAGTTTGACAAGCTGTGTATATTGGCCATGTTTATGATGGTTGTTTGGATTTTTATTGTCTATCATCCATTGCGGTACATATACAGTCTCCAGTTAGTCAGTGGAATAATTGAATCAAGACTTTCTATGATAGTTTGAAAGATCACTTTATCTTTTCGTTTCAACTGTATTTACATTCAGTATTTTTATATGAATCGGATATGTTGTTCTGAATGTTGTCAAAAATGATTGTGCTGATTAAAATCTATCAATATATATATCATTCTAGGTAATCCCTATATGATGTATGTGTACCGTAGTACAATGTCATAATTTGTCAATCTTTATTTCAGACTAAATTATCCATTATATAGTTCTCCCTACATTTTCTGGACCTGGGAAGGTATAATAACCCATGCTTACTATGCCAGTCTATGGTCACAAAAAATAAAAATAAAACCCTTGCTCCCGCATTGATTTTCAATAGAAATTGCCTGAGAATATTTGTTATTTTTTTTTGGACTTAAGGATCATTAGCAAATTTTTCATAATTCATGAACTTTCAAAATGGATTTTCTCAAAATCTGTCTGGAATTTCATTTTTAGAATTTGGAATAAGTGATTATTGTGACACAATATTTAAGAACCGTCAACTAGTTGGAAATATAACCCAATTTACTATACTTTTATGGCATGAAAAATATGTCAAATTTCGCTATTTTCTGGTACCATGAACTTCTGTAAGTTTTGCAAGATAGAAATTTTTTCCAAAGTGCAGTTGATACATCCATATCATATCTGAAGATCATGAGAGGAAATTAAATTTTCTTGATCCAATAAATTATTTTCATTTAGAATAACAAATACCCATAAATAATGTTTTCTATCATTGAGTAATGTTTATGTCATATGCCTGCTGATCAATAAAACCACCTCAGTAAAATAGTTCTCGCTATTCAACTCCAAGGCAGTCAATATACATGTAGGTGTATACTATCAGTACAATCAGTGTTTATTTTGGCCGAATGATTCCACCTGGGCAAAATATTGACTCTAGAGGCATCTCTTCCTCAATTCCTAGGATCAGTGCACCTGCATTCCAGATCAAATAACAATAATTCTGAAAGTCCCTAAAAAAAAAAAAAAAACACAAACATTTCTTTACGGTTGTGAAAGTTGGGCTTGACCTAAAATTTGGCTTACCTGTGTCCGTTGGCAGTCACCCTCACAGTATTTACCACCATTTGCTGTAAACGGAGTGTTACACTCCCTGGTAGAGAGTTGATATCCTGTCCCACATGATTTTGTACATGCCGTCCAGGTTGTCCAGAAACCCCATCCACCATCCCTGGGGCAAGGCTGGGTATTACAGCTATAAAAGTCAGTTGCTGCTCCACTACAATCCAAACCACCGTTAGCCCGTGAATTACATGTCCTTGTGCGTCGCTGGAGCCCACTACCGCATGAAAGCGTGCACAAATTAAAGTCACTCCACTGTCCCCAATTCCCATCAATAGGACAAGCATCTGTTGAGCATATTTCTGTTAGAGTTGATTCGCCGGTGCAGTAGTCACCCTTAGAGTTCGGACTTGGGCTGTCACAGTTTCGATACGTACTTCTCAGCCCGCTGCCACACGATCTGCTGCATGATGACCATGGCACCCACAATCCCCATGATCCGTGAACTAAGTAAATATTAAAACAATTACATGATTATGGAGAATATTACGCGGGGCCGACTTATCCAGATACCGTTATTTAATAGGATCAAGTCTGAGTTTAGTGTACCTGTCATTTGCAGAATGAGGTCCCCAGAGGGTGAATTTAGTGAAGCTATCTCGCATAGCGGGCTAGCATCACCAAATTCACCATCTGGGGACCTCATTCTGCTTAGGCCTCATATTCTCTGGAAAGTTTCTTTATTATCAAATTCCTATAGAAACTTCTTCACAAAGATTCTATTTCTTTTTTAGTTTAGTTTCTCTATATCCCCAAATTAGCAGGCAACACATTGCATAATCGAGGTTCCCAATGGGTGTACATCACAATATTCACCATTTGGGAACTTCAATCTGAGTCTATGTCACTCATAGCAGATGAGGCCATGCAGAATGAGGTCCCCAGAGGTTGAATTTGGTTATGCTAGCCCGCTATTCGGGATAGCGTCACTAAATTCACCCTCTGGGCAAAAAGTCTCAGACCCCCTAAAACTTTGGGCACCAAGTCTTGAAATAGTGTGTCTGTCATTTGCAGAATGAGGTCCCCAGAGGGTGAATTTAGTGATGCTATCCCGCATAGTGGGCTAGCATCCCCAAATTCACCCTATGGGAACGTCATTCTGCTGAGGTGTAAGCAGAATGAGGTCCCCAGAGGGTTAATTTGGTGATGCTAGCCCACCATGTGGGGTAGCATCACTAAATTCACCCTCTGGGGACCTCATTCTGCAAATGACAAACACACTATTTCAAGTCTTGTGTAAGGCTATGGCTATGTGCAATCACTGTGCCATCCAGGATATGGCTAGTCGCCATCCAGGAATCGGAAACCAAAGGTAATTGTAAAATAAGAATTATTTTTGAAATCTTGTTGCTGAAAAATACACCAATTACGTTTAAAGCCATTCCACACACATATGAAGTGGAAAGATGTTGACACCACGCGACTCGACAATGAAACCAAATATTTCGCAAAATGCAATATATTTTTCAAGTGTTATTCGCCATTACCACAGGAAATGTTTCAGCTGATTTTTTTGACATTATGTGTATGCCTGATGCCATAAAGGAGAATAGAGATCATTGATGCCAAATGCCCATGTAAATCAATCTTTTTAGAAACAAAGAGAGTTACTCCACAGACTATGTTGCCATCCAGGATACATAGTGTTGCCATCCAGGATACCGAATTATTATTAAAATCTTGTTACTGAAAAATACAGCAATTATGTTTAACCCTTTCAGTGCCAGGTCCGATTTTTGTATCAACCCATATACCCTGTGCCAATGCATTCTCTTATATATGCGAGTCGACCATAGGTCGCCTCGCATATATAAGTGAATGCATTAGCCTAACAATTTTTGATCATTTGTTATTATTTTTTACAATTTTTTACAATTTTAATAATTTTTTCTTATATTCTTTAACAGACTTATTTTGTAGGTTTAGTGCCAGGGAATCTTACGTTTTTCATGGGCATCAAAATTATTACTATGAATACTTGGTGATAGTTTTGAGTTATAACATGCCCCTAAGGTTTTATCCAGTTTGTTTTTAAATTCGCTATAGCATGCTTAAGCATGCCCAAACAAAATTCAACCCAAAAAAATTAAAAAAAAATAAAATTTAGGGCCGATTTTACAGACCGTAAATTAGGGCCGATGAGATCGGACCATGGCACTGAAAGGGTTAAAGCCATTCCACACTCATTTGAAGTGGAAATATGTTGACACTGAACGATAATGAAATCAGAGTGGTGAACCATTAGGCATTGTTGAGCATATAATTCATTGAGCCATGTTTACCAAAAATAAAATAGAAGAGACCAGGTGACCAGACTTCTATGTTAATAGATTACATGCATATGTTTCATCTAGAGGTGCCACGATTATTGATTTTGATAATCTATAATCGGTCGTCAATAATCGACTATAATCGATTAATCGTACCTAATATTAATAACATCAGTGGAAGTATTCCGTAATATGGCCTATTGGCTGGGTGCTGGTTAACTGCACTGTCGCTGGTTGTTTGAGGAATCTGCTGATGTAATTTTTACGTTAATAAAGTGCATCATAATGACTATTAATACTAATGAGCACAATGTATTGAATACCAGCACAGTTCTCGGCGATGTTATGGTTATAATATTTGTGAGTTCATTAGAATGAACGTAACGATTAATTTCAGTGTTATGAATAACCAAATATACAAACAAAAATATAAAAGTAGGAATGTACGATGGACCGCCGGCGGTTCCTAAAAAAGGAAACTAAAAGTTTCATCAAACTACCAAAGCGTGGTTAACAATCACAAAGGTGTTCCCCCAACCCGCACATTGCATGACTCAGCACAAGCTAAGTATTTGATAACAGTCAGTTTCATTCAGCATTCACCACACGATATGCATAGCCTTTACTAGTAACTTCTAAGTATACTTATGGAAACAAAGTATACTCGCAATTACATCGCTGATTAAAATGCCGTATATATTGGTTCCATGGTTTTAGAGAGAATGTCAATCAACTTACCATTAGTCCAATCAGATTCAAGGGCGAGTGCATTCAGTTCATTGAACATGGTGACAGTCGGCACATTGCAAAGACATAGTGCCACCTTTCAAGTATAAATATACAACAACGTCGCCATGTGTTCAAATCTCAGTGCCTCCAATTTGTAGAATATACAACGACCCGACGAGAAACCATGTCGCATCATCAAATGAACTGCCGACTGTTTGCTACATATATTAGTAGTATACTCATGTTATTGGAATCTCTTTGATACACGTTCAAAGGATGTTAACCCATCGGTTGTTGATTAAACTGTGTAAAACAAACACGGTATTCAATAATACCCAGCATTTTCTGACGTGCGAAATAAATAACGCAGATTAATCGATGATGGAAATGGTAATCGATTATCGGCTTTATCAACGGTTCATCGATTATACGATTAATCGTGGCACCCCTAGTTTCATCTCGCATCCTGCGTTTTGTTATGAACCATTTTACGACATGCCCAAAAGAGACAAAGCCCAATATTTGTGTCTATCTCATATACTAATTATTAACCCTTTCATGATGGGAGCTGTGCTAGTGCAGCATTAAAGATCCTGTGACAGTGCATTCTCTTATATAGGGAGCCTTGCATATATTATAAAAGAATGCATTGGCTTTGAACAAGGTCAAGGTAAATATTGTTAGGCCAATGTATTTTCTTATATATGCTATATGGGAGACTTGCATATATAAGAGAATGCATTGACACAGGGTTTACAAAAAACTGCAGGAAGTTCCAGTCATGAAAGGGCTAATTATTAAATTTGACAATGACAAATATTTCATTGGCTATTGATTTTGTAGTTTGGCCAAACCATGAAATTAACGGATAATAGACCCTCAGAAATTAAAGATTTCTGGGCTCCAGAATTTTTTTTTACTAAACGTATTCAATGTTTATTTAGATCCTCATGAATAAAATGTTTGGAACAAGAAATGCTATAAGAAATACCCTATTTTGTTTAATATTGAATTTTCTATGCATTTATTTCATTCCGTTTCCATTATTAAGCCAGGCACAAAAATTTATTTTGTTAATTTTTCAATAACGCAATGCTACTCTTTGGTACTTATAGGTCCAGTTTACATGTCATATTTCGTTTTCATCAAATTTTTTTTTTAGACAGAACAAAGCAGAAAAATTGATAAAATAAATTTGTTATGTTGTTTGTAAATAGAGGTCTTGAACCCTGAATCCATCTTTAAATTTATTTTACAGTTGATGATACAGTAATGCTCTAATTAATCGACCTCTTAACCAAAGCAGAATTATGGGTAACTTTTCAGGATTTAGTCGGAAATATGGCTTGTTGCCATTCATTGGAAAGCTCTCCCCGAGAGCTTTCCGATGAATGGCAACAAGCCATATTTCCGACTAAATCCTGAAAAGTTACCCATAATTCTGCTTTGGTTAAGAGGTCTATTAATTAGAGCATTACTGTAGTTCACTCACCTGTAGCTACAGTAGGTGCAACAGTAGTCGTCGTTGTGGTTGTAGTCGTTGGACAAGGTGAATTGTTACAACCATTGAATTCCATATTGACTCCTTGACATGTCGATCCACTGTGTTGTGGTACTGGGTTGGTACAGCGGCGCTCCCGTGTTTGCACACCAAGGTTGCCGCAGGAGACGCTACATGTTTGATAAAAACCCCATTCTGACCAACCACCATTTATCGGACATTCTCTGGTCAAACATGTCTTGCTCTCCAACCAATCGCCAAAGCAGTTGTTTCCACCATTGGCTGGAATAGGGTTTCTGCAGTCCCGTTGGCGTGTCACGTGACCCGACCCACATGATTTAGAGCAAGTGGTCCAAGTACTCCATAGGTTCCAGTCCCCATTGATTGGACATGCCTGGTAGTGGAAAAATATCAGTTATAGTTATGATTTGATTTCATCGCCATCAATTTTCATGGTTTGTCAGAAAAAGTCCATTTCATGGGGACTTGAATTTGTGGGTTGATCTGGTATTTGTCCATCTTAATTGGTTTTACAATGGCAGATATTATAATAGCTTTGAGTAGTCAATGCTTAGACTTCCAGAAAGTCTGATGCCGATAGGCATTGCTAAATCAGTATGCTAATAGTTAAAGGCTTTATCTCACAAAATTGCATTGTGCACAGGATTAGCGCTGGACCAAAATATTCTCTTGACAAAATTTTAGCCAACTGAATTTTGTTTTTACCAAATTCCAAATGACTTGCCAAATTGAATTCACTTTCTAATTGTGGAAAATTTTGGAATAATTCCCATTTGAAGGTAAATGCATCAACACAAAACAGATTCTTTCGACATAATAGTATTTATATCAAAATAGCAATGTTACAAATTAAAGCTTATATCATCAAAGCATACATTAAAGACCTAAGTAATCGACCCCTTAACCACAGCAGTATTATGGGTAACTTTCAGGATTTAGTCAGAAATATGGGGGGAGAGCTTCCGGATGAATGGCAACAAGCCATATTTCCGACTAAATCCTGAAAAGTTACCCATAATTCTGCTGTGGTTAAGGGGTCGATTACTTAGGTCATTACTGTACATATTATCTCGACTGAATCCATGTTGGAGGCAAAGAGCCACTAATTAACAAGCAGACCTGAGAATAATATGCCTATCATTTGCAGAATGAGGTCCTCATTGGGTGAGTTTAGTGATGCTATCCCGCACAGTGGGCTGGCATCGCCAAATTCACCCTCTGGGGACCTCATTTTGCATGGCCTCATCCGCTATGGGAGACATAAACTCAGATTGAAGTTCTTAGATGTTGAATATTGTGATGTACACCCATTGGGAACATCGATTATGCAATGTTTCGTCTGCCAATTTCAGGATATAGAGAAACTAAACTAAAAAAGAAATAGAATCTTGTGAAGAAGTTTCTATAGAAATTTGATAATAAAGAAACTTTCCAGAGATAAATGAAATATATATGGTCAAAACAGATATTAGCAGCTTAAGTGATGGCACTGGCAATATATGTTATGTGGTATGTCCCAACGATCTATCAATCTATGATCTGAGCAATCCCAAAAGATAACAAATATACAAGTCCAATGTATATTTTTAGAACTAAATGGGAGAATCCATTCAGTAATCAAAGGGGTGACAGCTATAGTAATGCCCTAAATAATTGACTCCTCAACCACAGCAGAATTATAGGTGATTTTTCAGGATTTAGTTGGAAATATGGCTCCGAGAGCTTTATGATGAATGGCAACAAGCCATATTTCTGACTAAATACTGAAAAATTACCCATAATTCTGCTGTGGTTCAGGAGTCGATTATTTAGGGCATTAATGTATGTACATAAGTAACGAAATGAGAGGGAAGTGCGGGAATCATACCTAAAGTTAGCAGAACCCGGAATCGTTCATCCATCCAAGGACTAACTGAGCACAACATTGCTTAACCCTTTCACGAAGGAAGTTGCGCTGGTGCAGCATTAAAGACCCTGTGGCAGTGCATTCTGTTATATATGTGAGTCTCTCATAGAGAGCCTTGCATATAAAGAGAATGCACTGGCTTACAATATCAAGATAAATATTGTTAGGCCAATGCATTCTCTTACATATGCGAGGTGCCCTATGGGTAACTCGCATATACAAGAGAATGCATTGGCATAGGGTTTTCCAAAAATTTCAGGAAGCTCCATACAGTCATGAAAGGGTGATCATACAACGCATCTAACGACTGTGACCAAGAGATATATAGACCTCTCATGCAGAGAAGTCATCGGCCTTCTATGTACTGTACACTGTTGCCGCTATGGAGATGCTAGCAATGCACTAACCTGCTGGTTACAAATAACATCCTCTGCAGCCGCACCAACACAGCCTACACCTCCATTGCTTGGTGATGGGATAATACACTCTCGGATTCTGCGCTGAGTTCCTAATCCACATGTTTTTGAGCAGACATTGAAGCCGCCCCATGGTGTCCATCCTCCGTCTATAGGGCATAACCGTACCTGCAAATAATCAACATTAAATTCGTTTTCGATTCGGTTCCAATATTTGATTCGAATTTGGTTAAAAAGAGTGACTTCGAGATCGGCTACAGCTAGTTGCAGCCGGGGATGGAATCTCAAAGTTACCGATGACGAGGATATGTGACATCACGTTTGCACCAAATTCTGGTTGCGAGTTCCCATACTACTGATCAAATCCAAAATGGCGGACTGAATATATGAAAAAGGCGGACAATGATTATATGAGTGAAAAAAGTGAAAGTGTAGTTGATACATGCAGATTTATATCTTTGGGTTCGATGGTTGTTTTACTAAAACACTTATCTATTTAATTTTATGACACTATTTTTGGAAAGGTGGAGTTTATAGTTATTTCGATGTTTTTTTCTATAAGTCGATGCCTGGGCCTCTATAAAGTAATGTTTATTGATGCTCTTAACCCTTTACCCAACAGAACGGCCCTGTGCCAATGCATTCTCTTATATATGCGAGTCGACCATAGGTCGCCTCGCATATATAAGAGAATGCATTGGCTTAACACATTAAAAATTATAAAATTGTTAAAGAATGTAAGAAAAAGTAAAAAAGTGTTAAAAAAAGATTTTTTTTAGGCCAATGCATTCTCTTATATATGCGAGGCGACCTATGGTCGACTCGCATATATAAGAGAATGCATTGGCACAGGGCATAACTGTAACTATCACAATGTGGTAAAGGAGCCGGTTCCAATGATATCCATATTTGTATGGTTCTATTGAGACAGACCGAAGATATTTTAGGCTGTTGAAGCTTTATTTGGCCGGTTTTGGCCCGTTTGTTGGGTAAAGGGTTAAAGTATAACATATACAGCAGTATGTCTGATCAACAGGTAACCCTATATAGTTTATGAGAGCAGGCCCCCCCCAAATTCGATCATTAAATTACAGTGAATTCATTTTGTTTGTATTGGATACTGAAATTTAAGTGGCATTTGTTGCGGCTGCAGCCGCGGTCATCGTCGTTCGAGATTCCTTGTATATGGAAATGCGATATCGGCTGTGACCGAAGCTGCAGCCAATCTCGAAATCCCTCAAAGTTTGGTTAGAAAATGTCCAAATATTACAAAGGTAATCGCCAGGCCTAATTGTATTATTCTTCATTACTAAATTATGCCAATGCAGATGGAAAACTGTCTGTGAAGAGTACAAGTCAGAACAATTCTCGGTGCCAACTGGATAAGGTTTCAGCAAACTGGAATAATATATAATTTATTCAGGTGGCACAGATAAACTTACAGCCACATACTCCACTCATGATGGTTATGCTGGGGCCCTGTGAATCGGGCATTTTCTTTTCTTTTCGAATCTTGAATCGAAACCAGCCAAATTATTCCGAATCGCATTGAATCTTGAATCAAATCGTTTCATCAGCCATAATAATAGTGAAGGTGAAGATGAAGATAATACATGACTCAGGGTCCATACCAATATCAGTTTGCTCACTTATTAACCCTTTACCCAACAGAACGGCCCTGTGCCAATGCATTCTCTTATATATGCGAGTCGACCATAGGTCGCCTCGCATATATAAGAGAATGCATTGGCTTAACACATTAAAAATTATAAAATTGTTAAAGAATGTAAGAAAAAATGGTAAAAAGTGTTAAAAAAAGTTTTATTTTTAGGCCAATGCATTCTCTTATATATGCGAGGCGACCTAAGGTCGACTCGCATATATAAGAGAATGCATTGGCACAGGGCATAACTGTAACAATCACAATGTGGTCAATGAACCGGTTCCAATGATATCCATATTTGTATGGTTTTATTGAGACAGACCCAAGATAATTTAGGCTGTTGCAGCTTTATTTGGCCGTTTTTGGCCGGTTTTGTTGGGTAAAGGGTTAACAATAAATGATCATCAGTATACAATGTAAATATTATCTGTAAATGAATCAAATACACGTCTAACCAATTAAGTGTGCATTCTTTGTGGCCATCTCCGTTATACAATAATGAAACCTTATCAGAATTGAAGCCAGATAGCAATCGTGTTCACAAGTTTGACATAAGGATTAACTGTCATGTGGACTGTTTTTATGGAGATTTATAAATTTCAGTACACAAAACTTTGCTAGATATGTTGTGTACCTGATGAGGGCAACATGTGACTCTCTTTGTTTAGTATATTTTTTAATGTAGCGGAAGTCCACAAAATGTTGGTAAAATGTGGCCAGTGGCAGTGGACAATGGAGATAAACACTCCATGGAGTTTGTGCATGATATGGGGCCTAGTATACAGTACCTGGCAAGGCTCCACTTCATACCCCAGTCCTGAACAGGTATTGCCTTTTCTGTTTGGAGCAGGAAAGTTACAAAACTTCTGTCGATACCTTGAGCCGGATCCGCATGTTGTACTGCAGCCTTCCCATGATAACCATGCACTCCACTGGCCATCAACTGATGAGAAAGAATGTATTGGTTTAGGCCATGCAAAGTCAAATTCCCATTTATCAGGCCTGCATGCATGGTTCTGAAAACCCATGCTTGCAACCTTTTTATTCGTGATCAATCGCTACAAAATAAATGTGGTACATTTTTTTCTTACAAATGAGATAGAACAAACCTGTTTCCCCCGATTCAAATTCATTACTGTGATTGTTAACTATGCTCAAACATGTGTTAACCCTTTTTATACCAAATAGATTCTCCCGGCCATTCAGTTATAAAAGTATACACTGGAACGGTCTGTTATTTATTTGGAGGGCTGTTCACGTAATATACAGTAATGCCCTAAATAATCGACTCCTTAACCACAACAGAATTATGGGTAATTTTTCAGTATTTAGTCGGAAATATGGCTTGTTGCCATTCATCGGAGAGCTCTCAGTGAGACTAGTTCAAAACTAGACCCATAATTCTGCTGTGGTTAAGGGGTCAATTATTTAGGGCATTACTGTAACAGCGATAAAATAAAACGAACAGCATCGCAAAACCGCACTATCACGAAAAATAGACAACTTAGTACAACTTTGTAAACTGAAGTTTATATAATGATATAAACTAAAAGTGATTGTTTCAAGAAAATTTTCAACAGTCTGATCTGGCTATGTGTATATTTATATATACTTCAAATTGTCTAGCAGTGGTGCAAAAGTCATAGAAGGTGTAACCTTAATTAGTATGAAAATACTCCACTGAATTTTTGAACTGTTGCAAACAATGAGCATTTGTTGGGAAAAGTTGGACTATTTAGTAGCTTTAGTATTATTTAATTACAATATGGCACTTATGCTCTTATATATAGCTGTTATGGGAAAGCTATTGCAAGGGAGTTAACTCTAAATCCTTGATCTCACCTAGAAGTAATATATTAGGCAACTTGTAATAATGAATATTCACCGCACGATTGTTCCTAATTGTAGAACAAATACCCAGGATAACTCCTGATTGATTGTGTCACATGCTATCTGGAATAATCTTAACCCTTTGAGTGCCAGGGGCCGATCTCATTGGCCCTAAACCTAAAAAATAAGTCTGTTAAAGAATATAAGAATAAATTATTAAAATTGTAAAAAAAAAAAAAAAAAAAAAAAAAAATTGTTAGGCCAATGCATTCTCTTATATATGCGAGGCGACCTATGGTCGACTCGCATATATAAGAGAATGCATTGGCACAGGGTATATGGGTTGATACAAAAATCGACCTGGCACTCAAAGGGTTCTTAATGACATACTAGATAACTCACCAGGTGCCAGTGTTGTTGTTGGAATAACTGTTGTTGTGGTTGTTATTGTTGGGCACAATTTCTGATTGCAGAATTCAAAATCGGTTGGCAAACCTATAAAACAGTCATTTCCCCCGTTAGCTCGAGGTGGACTAATGCATGCTCTGGTCCTAATTCTATTCCCCCCTCCACAGGTAAGAGAACAACCATTCCAATGACTCCAGACGCTCCAACCACCATCAATTGGGCATCCTTGGGTGTTACATTCCTCTTTGGATAGCCAATCACCTGGGCAGCTAGTGCCACCACCAGAGGGCGTTGGACTATTACAGCTTCTCTGCCTTGTCCGGAATCCGCCTCCGCAAGTAAGTCCACAATTGGTCCACGACCCCCACAGTGACCATGCCCCATTTCTCGGACACGACTGAGTATTGCATTGTAAGATATGCAAGTTGTTGCCGACACATTGGATTCCATCAAAGTCAGGAGGTGGGTTAATACAGGTTCTGTTTCTTCTTTGGACTCCGAATCCACATGTTGCTGAACATTCAGTGAAAACGGTCCATGTATTCCAATTGCCGTCAATTGGACAGTTTCGAAGATTACATGTCACCGCTTCGACTGCGAAGCCGGGGCAGTATTCGCCTTTCCTGTTTGGTGGAGGGTTTGTGCATGCCCTTTCTCTGTATCTTAACCCATCACCACAGGTTTTATCACATGATGACCATCCATTCCATGGGCTCCAATTTCCGTGAACTGAAACACATAGTAAGACAATTAAAAATAAAAGCCATGTTAACCCTTTACCCAACAAAACGGCCAAAACCGGCCAAATAAAGCTTCAACAGCCTAAAATATCTTCGGTCTGTCTCAATAGAACCATACACATATGGATATCATTGGAACCGGCTCCTTGACCACATTGTGATAGTTACAGTTATGCCCTGTGCCAATGCATTCTCTTATATATGCGAGTCGACCATAGGTCGCCTCGCATATATAAGAGAATGCATTGGCCTAAAAAAAATCTTTTTTTAACACTTTTTACCATTTTGTCTTACATTCTTTAACAATTTTATAATTTTTAATGTGTTAAGCCAATGCATTCTCTTATATATGCGAGGCGACCTATGGTCGACTCGCATATATAAGAGAATGCATTGGCACAGGGCCATTCTGTTGGGTAAAGGGTTAAAGGAATTCAAGACACTCGCAGTGAGTATAAATATGAATGAAAGTGTAAATGACACTGTAGCTCAACATGGAAAGGGGATAATGTCATACATTACAGTCAATGGAGTGATAAGAAAATGCTGAAGTTTAAATGTTTATGGAATACTAGAGGTAAACCCATAGAGTCATATGAATTAAGTTTGGGATCATTCGGACTGGATGGGAAATGATTATTACAGGGTATGATGAAGGAATTAGCATGTGCGATTAAACAGGAACCGGTGATATCAGAAAAGGGTGCTCACAAAAAATGCTCTGGGTGTTCACAACTATCAATGAATAAAACAAATAGGAAAATATAGAGAAAAAAATTGATGTGGCAGGCTTTTTTCATGATGAGGGCAGTGTCTGATAACACAGATTTTTTATTTTAATGGCCTAAATGATCATGGTCAGATCAGAGCAGATCTAGAAATTTAAGCAGAAACCTACCTTTAAATATACAACTCAAGATGATTTGAGTTGCTCAATTTGATCAAAATAAACTGAATAACGGGTCATGTACTTTGAAGGCTGAGGTAAACCACTAAAACTTTACAATCCTTCCCTCTTCAGCCACCCCTCCTTCACTTATTGAAGGGGGGGGGGGGGGGGTTAATACCACAGAGAAAACTTAATAAAAGCAATTGTTATTTCCATACACCATCATCCTAATCCATTGTATGTTCTATTCAGGCCTGAGACTAAGGTGCATGTCATTTGCAGAATGAGGTCCCCAGAGGGTGAATTTAGTGAAGCTATCCTGCACAGCGGGCTAGCATCACCAAATTCTCCCTCTGGGGACCTCATTCTGCATGGCCTCATCTGCTATGGGAGAAATTGGTCAATATTGTCATGTACACCCATTGGAAACCTCGATTATGCAATGTGTCGTCTGCCAATTTGGGGATATAGAGAAACTAAACTAAAAAAGAAATAGAATCTATTTGAAAAAATTTGATAATAAAGAAACTTTCCAGAGAAGATGAGGCCTAAGCAGAATGAGGTCCCCAGAGGGTGAATTCAGTGATGGTAGATTTTTAGAAATGTGGTTTCAGTTATCAGAATTGATTAATTGCCCAAAAATAATGTCAACTATAGTATAAACACCCGAAACGTGTTATTTATCAACATGTTGTTCGACAAAAATTGGCCTTATTATCAACAAAAAGCCTCTTGATTTTAGAGTTATCCATCTTCAAAACCAAGACAGTTGGCTCGTTGTTTTTTTACTGGGCCACTCTAATAAGTCTCAATGGTGAAAAATTATAGATTTCAAAAATCGATATCTAATAACTCTGAGCTTTGATAGGTGCGTTCCTAGACTCGAATCAAATTTTTACCCCCCCCCCCCCCCCCCCCCCCCCCCCCCCGATTCCAAATAAATAATAATTGAGGGGCGTTTAATCGGATTATGCATCATTAAAGTAAAGGAAAATAGGGTTACTAGTAATGATTTACGCAAAACATTATATGTCTATATTGTTTTCTTACCAGGTGCCAGAGTTGGAGCACGGGTTGTGGTCGTGGTTGTTGTCAGACAGTCTCCGAGGCTGCATGGTACAAAAATGAAATCATCGCCGGGACACGTAGCTCCACCGTTTATAGCTGGAGGATTATTGCAGACCCGCTCTCGGAAGGTTGTCCCAGACCCGCCACATGTAATTGTACACACACTCCATGAATTCCATGTTCCCCACCCTCCATCTACTGGACAGCCATTGGTTGAGCAGTCTCTTGTCCTTTGTGCTTCACCCACACAGAGTTGTCCCCCATGCTGCGGTGCAGGAAAATCACAATTCCTTTGAATGAATTGGAATCCTGTTCCACAAGTTTGGGTGCAGATAGTCCATGATTGCCAATTGCTCCACTGACCTACAAAAAAAAAACAATAGAAATAATGAGAGATGCCCTTGTTGTCGATATGTATAGTGCTGCGACTAATGCGGTCCAAGATATATAAGTGTTATATACACAATGTGTTTGTATCGATTCATGTATCGTGATAATGAGGCTAGTTTTCGTAGTCGTTATATGGCCACGAAAGCTAGCCGAGTCGCGATACATGAATTGTTACAAACATATGGTGTATATAACACATTTATCTACCATTGGTGTGACAGAATCCACTGCACAAATTACAGTTTAGGAGTTTCTTAAATGTCAATACTGTTGAATTTGTGTCCGACGATTAGTAAATTCTCCCAACCTGCAAAGGTATCTGTGTTACGCGATTATAATTATAGCTCGCTTTGCTAAATTCTCACAACCTGCAAGTTCACGTGAATATGCCTAATGGAAATTTTATTCAATGGACACAATCTCTTACACCTGCATGTTTTATATAATTTATAATAAATACTGAACAAATACATATTAGTTACTTAGTAATATGTTATACCATAATACCCATGATGGTAGGCAATCAAATAATGTTAAAAACTTGGAACTATTTGTTTATAGTACGCAAGAATATACGATGGAATGTCGTTTTGATTTTTCAAGCGATTGATGTGACGTCAGTTGATTCATGATTTTGAACCAGTCAACGATGTCACGAGCACCTTGTATCGCAACTGCAGTAATGATACAGATGTTTTTATCACCCATTCGTTATCGTCAATTGTATCAGGGAATTTCGTAGGAAATGGTAGATAAGAAGACGGATGAACTAAAAAAAATCATAATATATAAGATGACTGCAGTAGATGTCAACCATCATTAAATATGTACCCAAAACGACAATTTGAGGTTGCGTTAGTTGCAAGATGAGTAATGTAGTTTCGAGAGATTTCTGGTAAAAAAAAAAAAGATATAAATATAAAAAATATTATTAGTTGAAAACTGTTTGTAAAACAATATGTGTACATATATGAAAATTATGAACAGTTCGTTCTACCGATTAGTTGAACTAATTAGTTTTCACATCGGTGACCAAATCACATGATATGCTGTTACTGTGAGATGCCTGTTGTTTATATTTGCGACATTTTTCATGTTTGTAAACAATAATATAAGTTTGATTATGTGAAATGCTCTTGGTAACCTAATATATGCACTATATTGTAAAACTCTCCAATTCGTTGTGGCGTATTTTAGCTAGTGCAAATTTTTGACAGGCCATGTTCGCCATGACACAGCTAGATAGAAATGCAATGCAACATATCCCAAACCCCCCATTAGATTCAGAGTGACTTGCCTATGTCATGATGTTCCTAAAATAAAAAAATACAAGTTCCAACAGATGTTTAAGGAGATTGACAATGTTTTACAGTATCTAGTGAATTTTGCAGTTTTTTGTCATGAAACACCGAAATACACACTGGTAAGCAATGTCAATCACTAGCTGATTTGATTCGAGATTTGATTCGATTTCGATATCAGGAAGGAGATTCGATATCGAGATTTGATTCGATGCAAAATCCCCGATTCGCAGATCCCTAATGTGAAACAACATGTTCTCAGTATATTACACCAAATAAGTTGATAATTCAATGTTTTGGAGCTTCCTCTTTTAAATGGTATATAATATGGCATATGTTTTATATAAAATTATCTGGGGGTTCAAAACTTAAGTGGGTCTTTAAATTATGTGTTTTATACTAACCGTCAATGGGGCATGATATATCATTACATATCAGCTGATCTGATGAAGATCCAGAGCAGAAAAGTCCTCCGTTTAGAGGTGGTGGATTGATACATTGCCTGCTTCGCGTTCTGAATCCTGATCCGCACGTTCGGGTGCAATCGGTGAATTGAGTCCAGGTATTCCAGTTCCCATTTATAGGACAGGCATTATCATTACACTGCTGTGTATCCCATTCATTCCCGACACATTGTTGTCCTTTTTCTTTTGGGACGGGACTGTTACATATCCTATTTCGGAGCTGAGTTCCAACGGCACAGCTCCGTGAGCAGGCTCCCCATGGCAGCCATTCGGACCAGTAGCCACTCACTGAAATGTAGTAATCAAGTATGTAACAACCTTGTTAATTAATATCGGCTATCCGAGGCAAAAAGAATTTTCGTTTGCTGATTTTTAGCTGAGGCAAATGCCAATTTTGTGTGTAAAATTCAACCCCTTTCTATACTAATTGGATTCTCCCATGCAGTTATAAAAGTACACATCCATGAACAGTCTATTATTCGTTGAGAGGGGTGTTCAGGTAATAAAAGCAGACAACAAACAGAAGATCAGATAATACTAGAACAGAATTGATTCATATTCATTGGTGGGAAATGGTCATTTGTGAAGCTTATTATCTGAACATTTCCCAAGGTTACTACTCAACAATGAGAATTTAGTGTAGAAAGGGTCAACCAAATTGCTATAGGTGTTGCATTAGTATTGCAAACAGCATGAAATCATTGTTGAATCTCTAGCAGTAAAAACAAGGACCAGATAACAAGGACGACGATATATTGGAAATAAAATATTTTAACCTTTTTATGACAGGAGCTAAGCTGGTGCAGCATTAAAGATCCTGTACCAGTGCATTCTCTTATAGATGCGAGTCTCAGAGACTCACATATATAAGAGAATGCACTGGCTTACACGGTCAAGGTAAATATCGTTAGACCAAATATTCTCTTATATATGTGAGGCTCCCAATGGGAGACCCTCATATATAAGAGAATGCATTGGCACAGGGTTTTCGCAAAATTTCAGTAAGCTCCAGTCATGGAAGGGTTAAACAAGATCCGAAAAAAGGTTGTGATGATAATGAGCCAATTAAGCTCAAGATTATAAACTGATGTTTACACATTGTACTGTATACAGTAGTGCCATAAACAATTGACTCCTTAACCACAGCAGAATTATGGGTGACTTTTCAAGATTTAGTCGAAAATATGGCTCTCAGTGAGAGCTTTCCGATGAATGACAACAAGCCATATTTCTGACTAAATCCTGAAAAGTTATCTATAATTCAGCTGTGGTTAAGGAGTCGAATATTTAGGGCATTAATGTACTCTGTTGAATTGGATATTTAGGGATTCGAGCATGAAACTGTTTATTAACGACCCAGCTGTGGTTAAGGAGTCAATTATTTAGGGCATTACTGGAAGTAGAAGTCACAGGACAATTTTCGTTCACATCAACATCCGTTTAAAAAAAAAAAATCTGTCCTTATGTTGAATATCTCCACGCAATTCCATTGAGATCAGATCACCCATATAAATAAAACCCCATAAATATACCTCCAATTTTTCTTTGAATATATAGAGGATATCCACACTTTTTCAATGGATATGGGTTATATCTCATGAGTGATGACAAAACATTGAATTTCCACGAGTGGAAATTCAAATCTTTTGTCATCACGAATGAGATTTAACTCATATCCACTGAAAAAGTGTGGATATTCTGTTTATTATATACTTTAGTTACTTGCCTATGGCCCCCAATGAATGTCAATACATCAGAAATTTCAAGCTGATATCACTCACTAGTGGGATATCACTTATATCTCACTGCTAAAACCTTATAATTAATGGGCAAGTATATAATAAACATGTATAATTAACTTACATGGACAAATCTGCCAGAGTAGACTTGAAGTGATATCTGTCAGATTTGGTGCACCAGCAACAGAGAACGAATAGCTTGAATTTGCAGCAATCGGGTCAATGTCAAATTTGTCAATGCTGCGACTAGCACCAACAGCAACAACCATCACGTCTTCTTGGCGCAACAACTCTGCTTCCTGGTATGTTGTAGTGTTAGGGTTATCAATGCTTGTCATAACCATGATGACCATTTTCCTTGCATCCGCGCGTTGACCAACCTGAAGATTAATACACACGCATATATACCTCATGCACATGGTGACAAAAAATAGTTTGCAACCTTTTTCGGTCAGGGACTATTTCAAGAAAATTGTCTGCGTTCCCATGTATTTAGACCAGTTCACACGATCAATCATCACATGTGCACAGGAGATATATGTACTCGGTCACTGGCGCAGGGTCTTTATTGCTGTGCAACTGCGCAGTTTGGGCAATAAAATAAGTTAAAAGTAAATAACTAACCTTCAGTAAGTCTAATGTTCTTACAGCCTGGAGAACAGATGTTGACCGAGCTGCATTATTACATTGGTACGGAGTTCTATTGAGCTCATTAAGCAGTAGAGTCTTGTTGGAGAAAGTGTTCAAATTGAACACTGGGGAAATTCTGGCTGAGTTGTACGTCACCAAACTCAGCTGGGTCTGCCGGAATCCAAGGTTAAATCTACTGGCTATGTCCCAGAAGAATGATTTTGTCAGTTCAAAATTTGTGAATCCCACTGAACACTCTACCGGTAGCAGGAATAAAACATCGGTATTATACAGAGTGCAATCTGAAAGATAATAACAAGAGTACAATAGCTTCATGTTTTTGATCTAGTTTCAGGTGTCCATGGTTACGTCTGGGGTATTGGGTAAGCAAGTCTGAGTTTAGTATGCCTGTAATTTGCAGAAGAGGTCCCCGGAGGGTGAGTTATAGCGGGATAGCATCACCAAATTCACACTCTGGGGACCTCATTCTGCATGGCCTCATCTGCTATGGGAGACATAGACATAGTTCCCAAATAGTGAATATTGTGATGAACACCCATTGGAAACCTCAATTATGCAATGTGTCGTCTGCCAATTTGAGGATACAGAGAAACTAAAATAAAAAAGAAACAGAATCTATGTGAAGAAGTTTCTATAGAAATTTGATAATAAAGAAACTTTCTATAAAAGATGAGGTCTAAGCAGAATGAAGTCCCCAGAGGGTGAATTTACTGATGCTAGCCTGCTATGAAAGATAGCGTCACGAAATTCACCTTCTGGGGAACTCATTCTGCAAATAACAGGCACACTAAATTCATGTTTGTGGGTAAGGGGAAAACATCATGGTCTTGCGAATCAGAGGTTTTAATTTTTAATCAAATCAGGGAAAAAGATTCAGAATTGCATCAAAACTCGAAATTAGTTGGAAATATGGCTTGCTGCCATTCATCGGAAAGCTCTCCCTGAGAGCTTTCCGATGAATGGTAACAAGCCATATTTCCGACTAAATCCTGAAAAGTTACCCATAATTCTGCTGTGGTTAAGCAGTCGATTAATTAGGGCATTACTGTACTAGTACATAGGCATATTAAGGCATTTTTTGTACATCGATGGTCCATCTACAATAACGAAGACAGTAGGCTAGAATGTGCATTCAAGCTCATTTTCATCATATATACTGATGGATGTGAATGCGATGGGTGATAACAATGATGGTACAGTGAAACCTGACTTGTGCTACCTCTCCATGGAGCGTCCACCCGCCTTCGACGACCGCAAAACCCATTCACCGACTGATTTCCTTAATTAAATACCTCCTGTGGGCGACCACCTGTCAAACGCGACCGCTACCGGCTATTTGCATCCCCAACAAGAAAATTTAACCTGTTATTAACGACCACCCAGTCTCCAGATTTTAGCCCTTAAACACCACGCTCCCGCAACCTCCATATGATTTCATGATTTTATGGGGAATGACAGGTAATGAAACAAATTTATTTCAGAAAAATGTCGCATGTAACCAGGAAGTAAATAATAACCAAGTCTCGCTGAGTCACGTGCGAAATTCTCGTCAGCGAGATTCTCGCTATGTCGGGTGTGTTCTATTGTTTACCGGAGTAGGCGTCTCAATAGATGACGGCTTATACTAAGCCGTGGGGGTTTATTACACGCGATGAAATTACGGAGTTGACTTTACCAGCTTGCCTTGGCACAACTTCCGAATCCATTCTATTCAAAACTAAATAAAATAATTGAATATATGGCAGTTTGTTTTTACTGGGGATTAATAATTGGTGACACTCAAATATGTGCAGGGTGTATATATATCATATGGCCATCATTGGCAAATACATCGTCAGTCATGGATCGTTTTGCTATCTATACAACAACTAAAAAAAAACGTACAGTTCTTACACTTGAGCAGAGAGTGAATGTGATCAAAAAAGGTGAAAGTGCTCGCAAAATTGCAGTTGAACTTTCTGTTGGTATATATATATACAGTAAAAAAAATAGTGAAATTGAAACTAAGGTTTACCATATCCATCAACGGTTTCAATGTTATATGTGTAACTCATTTGATACTCTTTATGGAGAGGGTGGAAATTATATTATACTGTGCACCACCCCATTCCAAACCTTCAATGGGAGACCACCTGTCATGAAAGACCGCTTTGATTGGATGATGAATTCTCACAATTATCCAGAAATTTCCCAAACTAATAGATCAAAACTTTCTCACAAATTGTTGACAGGGAATTTCGGAAGGATATCAGAAAGGACACCTGCACATGCCGCATTCGATTTGAATGCATATCGTGTCATTGCGATAACAAATATTTCCACCGTCCTGCCTAGTTCTTGTTCAGAGTCGCATGATACAGATTCTAAAAAGCAGTGTGGTTTCCAATGATACAATAAAAAAATAATCGGTGACTTGAAAATTAAGTGGGCCTTTAAACATACTGGAAGACATGCAGTGTTATCATCAATCAGCATCTGCCAATTACTACTATATGTTATTAATTGGTTGTTTCCATATTGGCCGAGTTATGATGCCAAGGTCTGTCGTATTGGCCTGAGGCCGCAGGCTAATATGACAGACCGAGGCCTCATAACTCGGTCAATGTGGAAACAACCAATTAATAAGTTTTTCATTAATTAGCAACAATATAATAATTGTTTCACAGGATGAATATATTAACATAGATATATTGTGTGTTTTATTAAATTAACAATTATTCCAGCAATTTTTATTCATATGAACTTTGTGTGGCGGGATGGGGTGATTTGCAGCGATTTCACAGTACTGTTAGTTTCCACTGGGAATGATATTGATACGGATACATGTAGTTCATCCACGTACATGTATATTTACTCCCAAAAACAGTGACTGTCCGTAATTCATCCGAAATCAACTGCAATCTATCTTCCGTCGACGCAATATTCTTTGCCAATCGAGCTAATTACATATGATGTCATTTATATCACCTTGACTTATTGGCCGCGTTTTCTACTTATTGGCCGACTTTTTGTTACTTATGACGCGAGCAGCGTTCTACTTATAGCCTATAGCTAATTAATAAATATTGACATATGAATCAGTAGATGGTGGTTTTCCCCATAACATTCATCACTAAAACTATGTAGATATTTACCAGGACCAATGGTAGGCTTTGGTGTTGTAGTTGTAGTCGTGGTGAACACACATCTATCAAGGTTACAGATGTCCACAACAAAAGTATCTCCGTTGCAAGCATTGCCTCCAAACTGACGGACAGGGTTACTACAAGACCTCACTCGTGTTCTAGTCCCAGTGCCGCAAGTTACAGAGCAATCATCCCAGTGTGTCCATGTCGACCAGGCTCCGTTTACCGGGCATGAGTTGTCAGCACAGGTCTGTACACGGTACAGTTCTGGTCCGCAGCCATTACCACCATTAAAAGGCGCTGGTGAGTCACATGATCTGGAATGTAAAGACATTAGTAGAGCAGACAAGGTCAGGTTATTACGTTTTCAGATTTTCGAATCAACTTTGAGATAAAATTCTATAATTAAAATGTACTTATACTTCCATGAAGAAGAAACTTGTTGCTGAATTTCGCGGATTAGAATAGTTATTGTCCAAATTGAACCAGCCACCTGAATCTTACTCTTAGTAACCTGACTATTTTTCCATTAGTAGGGCAGCTCCGAGACAAATGAAAATGTCAGCGACACTGTAGCTTGGAGAGGGGATAATGTCAATGGAGCGATAAGGAATGTTGGCTGTAGGGTGTGCTGAAGTATTTAGTCAAGCAAAGAGCAAAATCAAAGATGGCTGCCGGCAGCTATGTTTACATGCAGGATGTGCCGATGGATTCAAATTTGGAATCCAATATGGCCACTGGAGGCCATGTTTTTAACAAATACAGGGGAAAATTGACGGCTCCCATCTATAAGTTACCCCGAAGATCTAATATAAAGATTGGTGATGATCAGATGAGGTATGTGGTCATCAAATATCGTTAAAATTTGATAGCTTCTATCTTGAATTAAAAAAAAAAATTCTCCACTAAATGCGGACTGCAGGATTTAAATTTGAAATCCAAGTTGGCTGCTTGTGGCCATGTCTTTTAACAAATATCGGAAAAAATTGATGGCTCCGATCTAGAGGTCACCTTGTCGGTGCATTTTTGTGACTAACAGATGAGAGATGTGGCCTGTTGGGTGTGCTAAAGAAAATTGTTGACAGACGGACATACGTACACAATGGAAATAGCTCAAACTTGAAACAATCACTTTCCTATATGTCTAAACTCAATCAATTTCTATTAATCAAAACCGCTATCTATATCAAATTGAGTTAATAACCATATCATGGCCCATATGGTCTAGAAGACTTTATATTCACGGTGGGGAATCACGTGGTTTCGAGTTGATGAGTGCCACGCATTCAAAATGGCCGAAGCGATCGCAAACGCTACAATAAACGAGGAAAAGGGTAATAAACTAGGATAATTATATATTACATGGCATTTTAGCAGCTACGAGCATATGCTATACTATTTTTCGAACAAGCTAATACCTAATTTGTGCCCAAACTCAGCGTTGTTTGTGCTAACATTCTGACCAAAGTTGTCAGTCTTAGGATTCTCCTAGAAGTACGGTCTTTTGTAATACTCCACGAACCTCCGACTGGAAGCTATGGCAAGAATGTTATATAAAACTACTGAGTATTTCCGAAAAAATAAGGTATCAACATGTTTTAAAAATAAACTACTAGTAACATATGCTCAAATACAGTCAAAATGCTATGTTTTGTGTCAATTCCTCTTATATTATATTTGTGTGCGTTATCACATTTTGAGTGCGTGGTACTTACCAGGGTCGAAACACGTGATTCGATCCCCACCATGATATTATTCTGGCTGATAGTTGCTGATTTTCGAGGTAGTTATTCTGGGATATCTTAGCTGCTGCGTATTGGACCTATGATCTATCTTTGCACAATTCTTCCTCCGAGACTTTGAGTTACAGGCGGACAATCTTTTCCATATGTGACCCCTCGTTGCAGCTCAACAGGTGGTTTCACAGGCTTATATACCTCGTGGCCTACTCCTTTTCAAGCATTCTAATTATAGCAAATATTTCAGTGTCCGTGATATCTTTGACGGAGATATAATATTTTCTTACCCACAATAAATATCTCCTAATAAGTATCTTGGACACTGAACTCATAGGGCCCTCCCAGTTGGAACCAACATCCCACCACGCGCACTTGACCAAACAAATCGAACACACAGAGGACAAAAAAGAGAAAGGTTGGCTTACCTCAAGTGATCTTTTTTAAATGGATCACGATGTCACTACCATGTGTGAGAATAAACATACCATAGGTATTTCATTCCAGTTCATTCCCTACGATTATGTAACGGGTTTAGCAAGAAACTGCAGCCCTATTTTTTTATGCAAATTCTGCTGCTACGTGCGAAGTAGTTCAGTGTCTGACGGAGATATCAATATTTTGGTACTAAAAATCAGTTAAATTTGTGATATTTGTGCACCAAAATGAATGACCAATATAAAACCAAAGACTGTTGTCTGTAAATAATATATACCCCCTTCAAATATCTAGCCTATATACATGTATCCATATCCTGACATATTTTGGGGAACAAATTTTCAACATGCTTACCTTGATGAATACTTGTATCCCAATCCACAGGTCTTGGAGCATGCACCCCACGATCCCCACAAACTCCAGTTACCATCTGATGGACATCCCTGAGTATTACACGAATCTGTGTGTCGATCGCTTCCCTCGCATACGCTTCCGCTGTTACTTGGAGCAGGGAAATTACATAATCTTGTCCTCTCTCTGTTTCCGAAACCACATGAAGTGCTGCATGCCGTAAATGTAGACCATTCTCCCCAGTTCCCATCGATGGGACAAGACACCTGGTTGTAGAGTTTCACAATATGAACTTACGTTATATGACAATGGTATTGAAAAATATAATGTAATATGACTGTAAGTATCGTTGACAGTTTATTTGTGATAAATGGGTTGACTGATCTCACATTTTTATGTTGTATAGTTCAGAAATCGAATGAGGTCCCCAGAGAGTGAATTTAGTGACACTATCCTGCATAGCGGGCTAGCATCACCAAATTCACCCTCTGGAGACCGCATTCTGCATGGCCTCATCTGCTATGGGAAACATAGTGAATATTGTAATGTACACCCATTGGGAACCTCAATTATGCAATGTGTCGTCTGTCAATTTGGGGATATAAAGAAATTAAAAGAAAAAAGGAAAAGAATCTTTGTGAAGAAGTTTCTACAGAAATTTGATAATAAAGAAACTTTCCAGGGAAGATCAGGCCTAAGCAGAGTGAGGTTCCCAGAGGGTGAATTTATTGATGCTAGCCCGCTATGCAGGATAGCATCATTAAATTCACCCTCTGGGGACCACATTCTGCAAATGACAGACACACTAAACACAGACTTGCAACCACCACAACAATACTGTTTCACTTTTGTTCTTAAATTGTTTTGGGAATTACTTAAGATTACAAAAATAACACTAATTTTAATAGGAGGTTGAACAAGAGGTGTGCAGTGGAGTGCTAGCATACCCCCACCATGGCAAATTCAACCCGCATTATCCGTAAACTCAACAAAAAAGATTTTTAACTTTAAAGAAAAATTCGGACTAATAATATCGATATGGTGTCACAAGAAGCTTGTACAGAAAAAATTATTCAAATCGGTTCATATTTGTTAAAGTTATTACCTAAGTCAGACAGAATTTTCTAAGTGAAAATAAGTCGAAAATGAAGTGTAATATTACGAATAACAGTCTGAGCCAATCCCTAGCCGCATCATGTAGAGAGGGTATTGTGAGAAGCATGTATACCAAAAATTATTGAAATCGGTTCATATTTGTTAAAGTTATTAAGTCGGACAGAATTTTCTAAGTCAAAATAAGTCGAAAAAGAGGTGTAACTTGAAAAATTAGCATCATGCGGAGAGACCGTCCTAAGGAGATTGCATACAAAATATTATTGAAATTGGTTCATAGTTGTTTGAGTTATGAGGTCAGACGGACGGACGGTACGACAGACGGACGGATGTCTGGACACACAGACGGACGAAGCGTGACGGACGGACGGATGCAGTCAATCCAGTATACCCCCCATTTTCTTCGAAAGTGGGGGTATAATTAGTGAAATTCTAAACGAGATATTAATGCCTAATTTGGCCTCCCATATATACCTCATTGCAATTATACTGATATCAGCATATTGGATTTATTTTAACAAAAAATCATTCAATTGGCGAGGGACTACGGGCGCGTTTGTCGCTCTATTTTGGTCCCAGTTCTCCGTGACCAGTTTATTACTATTTTAGGTACAGCGCAAATTTTGTCATTCTCGGTTTTGCGATTGTGGGTGAAACGCCGAGATTTTAACCAAATATTTTTTCCACACCCACCCGCCCTTCTGACGAGTATTTCATATTTGAACATACAAAAACTCCACATTCTAACACATTTCTCATTTCCAATTACACCGCTTTACATCAGGTCAGTTTGTATTTGCAATAATTTTCATATTAATTTGCTCTGGATCACTGTCTGGATTGAAGTTTTTACGAACAGTTTTATATACCAAATGCCCTTGAGTTATATATGAAATGTGTATTTGTCTATTCATTTTTAAATTGCCATTTGTTTCTTCTGACAGAATATTTTTCCCCTTTTCTGCACTGCGGAATTTAATAATTTGAATTTTGAATGTATTTTGAGTTGACAATGGTATTTGAACCTTGATATTTTTCTTTGAGTGTGAATATGTATTTGGATGTTATTTGGCTTATTGCTATTTCTTTGTCAAATTGTCATTTAGTATGTACGACTAACGTATTTTAATAATTTATTTGTAACTCGATCGTCATTCACCCACTTTTGCTTTATAAAAGCCTCAATACAATATTATATTGTTTAGAAGTGTTTACTTATTTACAAGCCCTCCCTTGCCAATTACGTTCCTCAAACTAAACTGGGTGTCCGATAAACCACAATTTTGAGATGTGTCGACACCACATGTATAAGTATTAGCCACTGTTAAAGCAATTGTCAATGAGCTCTTATTGGGAATTAATGCTCTAGAGTGCCTAATAGTAGTTCAGGTCAGAATAACAGGGTGGAAAACCTCAAAACAATTAATAAAGATTACAGTGCAGAATAATAGTAAGTGTATATCGGTACAATGGTACCTATAGAATACACCCATAGCATCTGCAACTACCCAAACACGAAGCTATAAGGAATGTGTATGTGTCACACGTCAGCCATCAGTCACTTGATATTCCCATTTATATGTTTCCTAGTTCATAGAACACTAGCATTTTTAGCTACGTTTGATTGAAATGCAGGCAACTTTCCTCATATCTCATTGATATCATAACAACTTCCAATTTTAAATGGATGTAACAGAAGAACAATTAACTGACTACAAAATGCTAACTACAATGTAGTTCTACTATGGGTATAATTTACCGTAAAAACATTTAACCCATGAAATCTTTTGAACATTTACACCCACAGTAGAAATTTATATTTTATTGTTTACAGCAACACAAGCTGATAAGCGAAGTTGTTGACACTATTCAATTACTGATACAACACTGCAGTAAAATAAAACAGCAGTAGCGCCTGATCGGAAACATCTGTCTCATTGTTCCTATATGGAAAGACATTTCAATTAGATATACCTTCGTTTGTCCATTTTAAATTTGAAAATAGACTAATTGGAATATGGTCGCTCACCAAGGGGAAAAATTTATTTTTCGAGTACCTGTCAAAATGACAAACACCAAAGGGAAAGCGCCTGTCATTTTAAAATGGTGCCGATAAAATATTCAGCATCATACTGTGAAAAACATTTAACTATATAATGGTTTCTTATACATAAAGCAATGTTATTGTTAGACTATGAAGAAGAAAAACAACGAGAATAAATCTCATCTTTTATTGTCTATAAGTTCACGAGTTATAGTAAATTGGACATATTCGTTTTGAAAAGATGTTAGTTAAAAAGTAGGAATGCAAGATGAAACAGTTACGGTAGGTTTTTTCAACATGGGCAATTACCATATCTATTTTTCGAGCGTTTGCTGGAAGAAAATAACGTACCAGGCATAATGTCCGACTGAAACAAAAATATAACGATTTTGAGCTGGTCATTGACCGTTTCCTCGCACTTATTTTGCGCCTTATCCATGTTATACCACTATTAATTTTTTTCAAAACTGACTACACAAAATAAAATATGATAATGATATTTGGAGGTTATTACTTTGTTAGTTTGCTATCGGCCGAGTTATCAGCCCGAAGTAACTTCATATCAGCCTGAGAACGAAGGTCGAAGGGTGATATGAAGTTACCTCAGTCTGATATCTTGGTCGATATCAAACTAACCAACTAACTAATTTTATTAATTTAACTATATCGTAATAACATTACTATCTATCCCAATGTCAGTTCATCTGTGTAATCATAAGATTGAATGATCAGCAGGTAGAATATAAACGAATCACTGACTTTACATCTTCAATAGGATATTGACAAGTTGTAACGTTGTGTATATGACAACTCACGTTATATGTCCAAGTAGATATTCACAATTTCCATTGAAATTACAGAGTAAACATAGCACCAGTTCAAAATGGCATGAAACTCTCGCCATTACCTCAAGTCAATTATGAAATTGTCATTATATCACACTATCACTGTGACTTCATCCCCCGAATGGCTGTTATGTTGATATCAGCTGAGTTTGCTGGTTTATCAACCATGTTTAGTGGGTTATCAGCTGAGTTTGAAGTGATATCAGCCGAGGTCGATAACAGGTCGCTCAAGCCAAAAATAGGATATATAATTAATAAGACTAAATACCGAAATACCGTAAAGTCCTACCTGGTTGCAGCCTTGTAGCTCTAATTTGTCACCTACACAGAGCACTCCTTTGCGGTTCGGAGCCGGACTTATACAGAAGCGCTGCCTGAACTGTAAGCCCTGGAAGCCACATGTCTGACTGCAGATCGACCAGGATCCCCAAAATCCCCATTCTCCGTCAACTTTAAAAAGATGAAATTGGTTTATTAAACATGATTTTTTACAAGCACACTGCTATAGGAGACTAGCAACCCTCTCCCCCCTTATTTTCCGAATGCTGGATTGAGGGTCTGGTAAGGAATATTCCAGATGCGAGACCTGGGTATGCTGGATGTCATCGAGATATTTTTTGGATGCTGTACAAAAATAAATATTGTTTTTAGGCTAATATTATTGCATAAATTAGGTCTCAACCTCAAGGCATTCAAAGGTGCTAGGCTAGATATGTTTGATTATCAAATTGAGTGTGGCAAAATATTGGTTTCTAATCTGTGCATCGTATCCATTTACTCTATGATCATATTATTAATGACCAATGAGTCCAGTTTCAATTTAGAATTGATTCTTTGCCTTAATACATATTAGTTTCAATATTTTTAGATAGCCTATATATAGATACAGTATTCAATAAGCCAGGGTCTATTATAACCTGGATGCCAGTTATCCAAGGGAGTGGGGGGGGGTTCGATAGTCTTCTTTTGAGTGAGATACATCAATAGTCAGGGCTCCAAATTGATACTTGTTCACCTGTCTCAGGTCACTGGTTTTGGCTGACAATTAAATCTTTCACCTGTTTGAAACATAGAAATTAATATATACTGATTGCAGCTTGGGACAACTACATATCAATTTATTGAGATTTAGGCCATTAAAATAAAATATATGTGTTCTCAGGCAATTCTGAGATGAGGGAGGGAGGTTATTGATTTTTATTTTTTCTCAAAATATGGAAAACTGCCAAAAACAGACACAAATTCATTTTTGTTGTTCAAATCCAATATTTATAACCAAAAATATGCAGAAAATATGCAGAAAATTTGCAAAATTATCCAGAAAATATGCAAAAATATACAGAAAATATGCAAATATATCCAGAAAATATGCGGAAATTTAGTTTTTTATTTATTTGGCCTTGTATAGATTGTTGCTCTCCATCCAGCTTCATCCCTTTTTTTTTGCCAAAAAGTTTCAAGCCTATGCCAAAAACTATCTCTCATAAAAATCACCTGATCTCACAAAAAACTAATACTCATTAACCCTTTCATGACGGGAGCTGCGATGGTGCAGCATTGAAGATCCTGTGCCAGTGCATTCTTTTTTATATGCGAGTCGCCCTATTTGGCTCTTGAGAGTACTTTTTCCCAACAAAATGTTTGTAAACCAGACTGTAATATTAGAGTGATCTTACCAGCTGGAATAGTAGGTGCAGGCGTCGTCGTAGTAGTCGTAGTAGTCGTTGTGCAAGCCTGCTCGTTACAGACCTCAAATCCGTTGAAATCACCGCTGCAACCTAATCCACCGAATTGTTGCACTGGATTCACACAATGCCTCTCTCTGGACCGGACTCCTCCTCCACAGATGCGGTTACAAGAGGACCAATGAGCCCACTCATTCCAGCCTCCGTTTATCGGACATTCGTTGGTGGCGCAGACCAGTTTGCGAATTACGTCTCCACTGCAGTCCAGACCACCGTTAGAGGGTGCAGGAATATTACATTCCCTTTCAGAATATTGATAGCCTGTGCCGCAATTCTTTGTGCATGCACCGTAGGCGGACCACTGACCCCAAGCACCATTGACAGGACAGTCCTGTTTGTTGCATAGCAGGATGTCGGTGGTCGACCCATCACAGTCGAGTCCATTGTTAGCTGGAGGAGGCTGAATACACTGTCTGGACCGAGTCTGTGATCCAATTCCGCAGGTCTTTGAACAGGTCGTGAAAACACCCCAAGATGCCCAGTCACCATCGACGGGACAAAGATTACTATTGCATTGTTGATAGTCTCTGTAATGACAAAATAAAAAGTTTTCCTGCATCATGTTTCACACATTTTTTAAATTTTATTACATTCCTATGCACGATTTTCATTGAAAACGTCTTTAATTAAAAACGGTAAGGCCAAATAAAAAAAAGTGTTGTGGTTCGGGTTTCGTGCCAGACAAAAATAGGGTAGGTAGCTATAGGTAGGGTTTTTTTTATTTTTTTATTTTTTTTTTTTTTATTTACAGGGATGGTCCCTTGAGTATAATTATGCCAGTTGGTCACTTATTTACAAAATGTATTAACCATTTCAGAATCGTACATATACATACATGTACATATTTGTATCCATGATATTCAGACACTAGATATTAAAATATACGTTATCTACCCTGTGCATCAAGTATGAGTTGGGTGTTCAAATGTTATGTTATAGAAAATACTGCATTGAAAAATGTGGATATGTAGATCCATCCAAGCATGTTATGATTTGAGAATTATTGCACACATTTGTAATGGTGTAAGTTAAAAGATGAGTCTGCCACCTAGCACATGCACCATAAGAAACTCCGGCAATAGATGTTCAACTCATTAAACACACATGGACTGGTCTATACACTGAGAAAATTGGGAGAGGTGAAACAAGTTGGCTTGCAGCTTTCATGGCTCATTGGGTGTATGACACCAAATTGTCACATCACCAAGCGCCATTGAGTGAAGGGTTCAAATTCTGCATGAATGCATGTCGACTTAAGTATTGGATCCAATACTCCATTTGGATCTCCAATTCATTATCTGGATGAGTTGCGGGCCAGTCGCCAATGGCAAGTGCTACTATTTTCAGTAATATACTAGTTTGTGTTCACCAACCAAATATATGAATGTGTCCTGGTGGTTGTCATAGTACCAACTGAGAGCGAATACTAAATACATGTAGTAAATTGCCAGTGTTTTTTTGTAATTTAGGGCATTCTGGGGATGGAGCATATCATACAGTAGAGCAAAAGTGAAATGTAATCTGTGATATTAGAAATAATATTCATCAATGATTAATTGGTGTTTAATGTCACTTTCAGCTCTATATTGTGACATAAAAGAAATAGGAGAAATATGTTCAGGCGAGGCATATACTTATTGCTCCTCCCACTTTTAGGCAGATTTTGCTCCAGGCAGTGACTACCGAGGCCCTACTTACTCCATGCTGGAACATGTCCCTATAGTCCTGAATCATAAACATGTGCCGACATGCTCCTTGTGGGCCGCACAAGGTTAATATTCATCAAAGGTCTTATATTTTTCGAATTGCTGATGATTACGTTCGCATATTGATTGGTGAACAGTAAACTGGTTCTGCATTCTGGGGTGAGGGGGTTTGACAGTGACATTTATGGAGAATGTGATGTGAGATATAGTCTTATAATAAGTATTTTTTGTTGGGCTAAATGTTTGCATTTTTCGACAATAATCGCTATTATAGAAGACATTTTCTCTGTATTATGCGGTCACGAACTTTGGCGACATGAATTATTAGAAACCGGATACGAGGAATAAACGTACTACTATAAATCGTACCGTTCTTCGTTTCCGTATGCGCTGAGCTGCGCTACGGAGATCGTCGTAATATTTTTTTATTATGATTTACCAACAAAATCTTTAGGGTCGCAGCAATAAAATAGGGTCGGTCGGGAAACCCGAACCACAACACTTTTTTTCTTTGGCCAAATGTCATTAGTGAATTATGTCATTTCTCATGACATCATTGACATTACGTCATTTCTGATCTAGACTGAATTTTCGATGATTGATCTTTCTCCACATCGGTACTTTCATGCATTAATTCTGGGTGTTTTAATCATATTTGGGTAACCAAATTGATGCAGGTGTGTAATAAATAGAGTATTCAATTAGTTCCGAGGCAAGAGACTTTTAGGTAAGAAACTTGTTCGGTAACGCTCACTCATTTCTTACGGACATCTCTCGCCTCTAATGAATAATATAACATAATTCTCAGAACCAATTGATTATACTTTCTATGTTAGCTATATTGAAGGGAGCGATTCTATTCATTACGCTCGGCTACAACGAGTAAATTACCCTGGGTAAAAGTGAATGGAATGATTTTTAGTGACTGGAGTAATCTAAAAATAGCATACTGGAGTAATCTAAAATTGCAAACAAAACATATTTTTTTATTCAGGAAATTTGGCAAAACTCACACTGGGCGTGTCGAACAGACGAAGACTTAAGTAAATGAGCAAAAATGTCTGATATTCACGATGAAACTAACGAGAATTTTGACTTTTATTGAACAAACAAAATACCTAATTTTAGAACAACCTTGACACTAAGTATCTAAAATTTTGGATAAATAATTTTAACTGTCATTCAATTGAATTACATATTTCTGTATTATATATTACATATTTATGACAAATTATTAAAAATTCAATTCATTTCAGTTGACAACCGATCTTTTCGCGGAAAGTGACATCACATTACAATACTCTCGAAATTACACCTCCTCTGTCGTAGGTGTAGCCAGGGTACTCCGAGTATTTATGCTGAATTTAGGCTCAGTCATTCCATTCATTGCCCATTGTAATTTCATTACTCATAGTACGCGAGCGTAATGAAAGGAATTGCCCCTGGGAACCCAATGCATTCACAGTGGGTAAATGCGCAAGAAATATAAACGTCTGTACAAACATCACCTCGAAGAAAAACATGGAGTTAAAGATCAACTTTGTTTGTATATTCATGTTTCCATGATATCGCTATTCTAAAAATAGCCCCTTTTTCTGTTCCAGTAAAATGTATGTAATATATGAGAAAAATTCTAAATAAACTTGATAGTAATTGATAGAAGTCTTCCGGACAGGTGTCCTCAATTCATATCTATTATTTTAACCCCAGAATCTATATAACAGCTATGAATAGACACATTATCATTAAACAGAAGTTCGTACCTGAATATTCCTTCACAGTATACTCCAGTTCTACTGGGCGTCGGGGAATTACAATTCCGGTCTCGATATTGGGTTCCTGTCCCACAGGTTTTGTCACATCCACCCCAGCTTCCCCAGTTACTCCATAAGCCGTCAACTGCAAGGAATCATCAACAAAATTATTATCGCTGTTGAGCTCTGTGAAATTTTCTGAGCAAGTGGCTGATGTGCACATATCAGGTATCACTAGATGATCGGATATTCAGAATAATTAATTATTATTAAAGTACTTAAAACAAGAAATGTCACTTGGAAGTGACTTTGCCCCTGTAATGCATTAACTTGACCTTTGACAAATCACAATGGACACATATCGCGAAACACTCCTGTGACCTGGACCTTCAACAATTGGAAAACAATTTGTATGCAACACATCGTCTCCTCACTAGGAACAAGTATGGTAAGTTTCAACAGAATCAAATAACAAAATCCCAATGTTATGGAGCGGACAAGAAAAACCTTACCGATGAATGGACGCCCCAATGGCTAGAAAAGACACACTATATGCTCCTGAATTTATTTTTTTGGGGGCATAATAAAAATATTCAGCAAATATATTCACCCATGGGGTTGATGTTGTATATTGAATATGCAAAAAAGATAAAAAAGGACTCTATGCATTCAAAGTGGGTTCATGCAACATAGCATATATTTAATAAAAGTCTGCAAAACAACTATCATCAACAAGTACATGCAAAAATGAACCGATTCCGTACTTATTTCATTATAAAAAAACTCTCCATTAACCCTTTACCCAACAGAACGTTTTTTTTACCCTGTGCCAATGCATTCTCTTATATATGCGAGTCGACCATAGGTCGCCTCGCATATATAAGAGAATGCATTGGCTTAACACATTAAAAATTATAAAATTGTTAAAGAATTTAAGAAAAAATGGTAAAAAGTGTTAAAAAAAGATTTTTTTTAGGCCAATGCATTCTCTTATATATGCGAGGCGACCTATGGTCGACTCGCATATATAAGAGAATGCATTGGCACAGGGCATAACTGTAACTATCACAATGTGGTCAAGGAGCCGGTTCCAATGATATCCATATTTGTATGGTTCTATTGAGACAGACCGAAGATATTTTAGGCTGTTGAAGCTTTATTTGGCCGGTTTTGGCCGGTTTGTTGGGTAAAGGGTTAACGGTATTTTGCATATCAAAACCATTGTTATGAAAACATGACAGCTTCGTCATTTGGTGAACTTGTTACCTGAACATTTCTTGAGGAATAGCTACTCATCAGTTTATTAGTATAGAATGTGTTAATTTCCACATAATGGCCCGTAATCGTTTAGTTTAATAAACTGTCAATTCATGGAATACTTCAAAAGTCATACAAACAACAAAGAGTAATATCCAATATGGATATGGCAGCCATGTTTTTTAACATAATAACAAATGGTAAGCTCCCATCTAGAGGACACCCTGAAGATACATATGAAGTTTGGTGATGATCGGATTAGGGATGTGGCCTGTAGGGTATGTCAAAGGATTTAGTGATGCAAAGAGTATAATCCAAGATGGCTGTCAGTGGCCATGTTTTTCATCGAAAATCATTCAAATTCAATAGCTCCCTTCTAGAGGGGATCCCAAATAAGCCTGTGAATTCTAAAAACAATAAATGCGGGCTGCAGGAAAAAAGTGAAAGTGAACTTCAACATTTTTCAACAGAACAAAAATGGTAACCTCCCACATAGAGGTGACCCCGATGATCCATATGTAGTTTTGTGACAATCGGATGAGAGATGTGGCCTGTAGGGTGTGCTAAAGGAAATTGTTCATGGAACACAGAATCACGGACGACGGACAACCGACCCATGGCAATAGGTCAAACTGACTTCGCCAAAAACTGATGTATCCTTGCTCAAATTTTTATCTTCCTACGAGATTTGAAATGGTAACTTCAAAAAGGATCGCCGGTGAAATTCTAACTACATTCATGACCACAGCATTGCAACAGTGATCACCCATCATGCTACACTTACTTGGAGGAAATGTCGGGGCTATGGTGGTGGTTGTCGTTGTTGTAGTCGTTGGACATGCATCAATGTTGCAGAATTCACGTTCATCTAATCCTGTACATTGGAGGCCGCCGAATTGTGGAATTGGATTGATACATAATCGGAACCGGGTCCGGGTTCCACGATTGCAAGAGACACTGCATGGAGTCCATCCTGACCACTGTCCCACACCGCCATCCACTGAGCAGTTTCGCAATGAACAGAACTGACTCTTCTTTGGTAAGTTGGGGCAGTAAAATCCACCATTCGATGGAGGTGGATTCGTACACTCTCTAGATGCGATCTGATATGAAAGCAAATTGACTGATTATAGTAGATAGATGGAACAACACAAGTTGTTTAACTGGTTAAAGATACGGGCGGCGTTGGCGGTGGCTAATCTGTTAAAATATTCACCTCCGTCAAAAACAGCCATAATCAGAAAGAATAGTAAAATATAGACAGACGTTGTTCTTATACCAATCAGAAATATGACAAACAAAAGCAAAAAAAACGTTATGTTTCCTGGCTTTTGTTTAGATCCGGATATGGTAAACATAAAGAGCGTTATTTGTTACTGTTTGCTGATATGGAAATAATAAAGAGCGTTTATATCATTTTTGTGTGATTAACCAATAGAATTGCGCTGTGTTATATAAACAGAAGTACAACTCCTGTAACACGAGCAGGCTCTTGTTTATGTACACAATCATACGTCTTGGCGACAATATACTATTTACGCGCTGATTATGTTTGGCATATGAACAAAACAATATATATTTTAATATTCCTTCCGTTGGTGGCGATTTGAACAAATATGAATATTTCTGCAACGAACGCCGCCCGTGCCTTTAACATTATCATGTGAGTTTATTTCCGAGGTGATGGTACATAACAAGAACCGATATCATTAACCCTTCCATAATAGCGACATCCATAACTATTTAACCCTTCCATGACTGGAGCTTTCTGAAAGTTTGAAAAAACCCTGCCCACTGCATTCTCTTATATATGAGTGTCCCATAGGGAGCCTATCATATATAAGAATATGCATTGGTGTAAAAATATGTAAGCCAGTGCATTTTCTTATATGAGAGGCTCCCTATGGGAGACTCGCATATATATGAGATTGCACTGGTACATGATCATTAATGCTGCACCAACGCAGCTCCCGTCATGAAGAGGTTAAAAACAAAATATTGGCATGTAAAATGGTAGCATTCCAACAGATGTCTACAATCACCACCCTTGATATCTCCGATATTTTTGCTCTTAAATTTTAGGTTTCATCCCTTCAAATTCATAATGGACCATTCCAATGTATAGTTTTATCAAGTACGTTAATGGTTTTATAACTGAATGGGAGAATCCATTTAGTATAGAAATGGTTAAGCATTATTTGCGCATGAACTATTCTTTGCATTATTAGTTTCCCTAAACAGCGAGCACAAAAATCTCAACCGAATGTCCGTCTATGTGTAGTCACAATGGTCACTTAAGTCAGGCATGTCTGTTGGCAATAGCAGCATACATTACAGGTTGGGCTAGCTACATGTAGAGAAACAATATGTCACTCTTCTCTTCTGCTTACCTGGTAGATCATGCCATGCATCTCTACTCTGGTTATGCCTGTAGAGATCATATACGTGATTCGTGTTGATATTGAATTTGAAAACAATATTTATGTGTGATTATGTAATTACCACTGTATTGTTATCGGCCAATGACGGCCAGCACTATGATCTACCTACCTGGTAACCTTGACCGCATGGTTCAGAGCAGACAGTCCACGAGCTCCATAGCTGCCAATTGCCATCTACTGGACATGCTTGCTGGTTACATGACAGGATATCTTGGTTGTTTCCGATACATGGAATACCCCCATTTGCTTCAACTGGACTGTCACAAATCCTCAATCTCGACCTAATTTAGTGAATTAACAATGGAATTACAAAACCTCACACACATGCTAATTAACTTCTTCCAAATAAAGAAACATATACTTGACAGAAAATCAATGCAATCTTTTGGAATCTTACAACAGTTTGAAGGATTGGGGCACAAGATGCAAAAATTATCCCACAATTTGTGATTTTGAACTGGATCTAAGCCTGGGTGGAGGGCCGAGGTCAGTTGGAAATTTAAACTTGGAAACAAATAAGAGCGTAATTCAATGTTAGTCTATTTCTTATATGGTATGAATAAAAAGAGTTTTTTCTCTCTTGTGCAAAATATCTGAAAAGTCTGGCAGATTTCGGAAAATTTTTCTAGAGTAATTATAAGGTCTATAGCCGCTATTTTGTGCAAATATCAACCTATATCGTCCTCATACCAAATCGCTTAAATGTCGTTCTTGAGAATCTAATGAGCCATGTACATAAAAATCTATTATAGAAGAAATAAAAGGCCACTACTAGTAGTCCACATGTCCCCCGAATAAGGTGGCTTTATTTCACCAGTGACTTTTTTAGAAATAAAAAATTTGATTCTGGGAACAATAATTGAATCAAACTTTATATCCAACTGTCTATGTTGTTAAAAGCACCTAGTTTTATTTGATTAGACACCATGATAATCAGTAAATTCCAAGCAATTGAAAATATCATCCGGAAACCAAAATAATTGGCGATATCTAAGTCGATAAGGACCATAACTCCAGTGATCACACAAAGCGTCTAATGACTGTGACCAAGAGATCTAAAGCTCTTGTGCAGAGAAGTAATCATCCTTCTATATTTTCACTGTAGTTACATACAAGCCTGAGGTTAGTGTGCCTGTCATTTGCATTCGACCTTATCTTCTCTGGAAAATCTCTGTATTATAAAATTCTATAGTCAAACTTCTTCACATAGATTCTATTTCTTTTTTAGTTTAGTTTCTCTATATCGCCAAATTGGCAGACGACACATTGCATAATCGAGGTTCCCAATGGGTGTATATCACAATATTCACCATTTGGGCACTTCAATCTGAATCTATATGTCTACCATAGCAGATGAGGAAATGCAGAATGAGGTCCCCAGAGGGTGAATTTGGTGATGGTAGCCCACTATGCGGGATAGCATCACTAAATTCACCCTCTGGGGAGCTCATTCTGCAAATGACAGGCACACTAAACTCAGACTTGGTTACATATACCTACCTCAGTCCTCCTCCACAAGTGAAACTGCATGCGCTGAAGACACTCCACGGACTCCAGTCCCCGTTGGTCGGACAGATTCGCAGAGAGCAAGTATTTGTTTGCGAGTGATCGCCGATACAGCCAGTTCCTTTGATGTTTGGGAGGGGGCTGTCACAGTATCGGTCTCGGTGGATAATGCCCTGACCACATGTTCGACTGCAAGTTGTCCATGATGACCATATCCCAAAATTCCCATGAACTGTGAAAATAACAAATACTCAGTGATGAGTAGTTCCATAAGTAGGAAATGATTTGATTATAAATTAAGTTGAACAAATGGCAATGTTTGGTTTTTATGCTGACAAAAGGTTCAACTCGGAAACAATCGAATGTGCCTGTTAACAACAAACATGCGGACGCATGCAATGTGATTTCATTCCAACAGACAATTACTTTTAATGGGCTTTTTATATTGTAGGTTGTCCCATATTATTTTTAGGTAAATATATCTTACATTTAAGGAGTCTTGCGATGTATGTATTTTCTAATTTACAAGTTACTGGGTACATGACAACCATAAATTCATGTTTTCAGGTAGTTTTTTGGGAATGACAGAATAAGTCAAGGCCACTTTGTGAGGTCAAAAGATTTTGTATTTCTTTTAAATTATTAAAACGAGATAAAAATTTTCACACTATATTACTAGTTTTGTTTGACAACTCATGTGAAATTCAGAACAAGCATATTTTCTATGGAATAAACCAGTTTTTGTCACAATTGTGACCTTTTTATTGGTGGTTACAGTCAACTGTAAAAGAGTAAGGGGAAGGTCTTCGACGTAACCGGGCTTTTATCACTACCGATATCCAAGCCTGAGTTTATAGTGTGCCTGTCATTTGCAGAATGAGGTCCCCAGAGGGTGAATTTATTGATGCTATCCCGCATAGTGGACTAGCATCACCAATGTCACTCTATGGCAGGGTCGCGCTGGACCAAAGTTTACTTTTGCCAAATGAAAATATTTTTTGCCAAATTCACCGAATGATAACATTGCAGAAAGTTTGCTTCATCAGAAGGGCACATTACAAGAGGATTAGCTATGTAAACACCACCACCACATTAAATACGGGTAATACCACACCCATTAATACTTTATAAAGGTGTTAACTTTTCCTAGACCTTATAAAGCACTGTTTCCTGAAATGAGGAATTAAAAAGTGACTTGCCAAAACCTTTCCCAAATGAAAATATATTTTTGCCAAATGTGAATTATTTTTGTCATTTGCAAATTTGGCAAGTGGCAGCGCGTACCCGGCCCAATGGGACCTCATTTTGCTAAGGCCTCATCTTCTCTGGAAAGTTTCTTTATTGTCGAATTTCTATAGAAACTTCCTCACATAGATTCTATTTCTTTTTTAATTTAGTTTCTCTATATCCCCAAATTGGCTGATGGCACATTGCATAATCAAGGATCCCAATGGGTGTACATCACGATATTCACCATTTGGGAACTTCAATCTGAATCTCAATACAGAATGAGGTCCCAGAGGGTGAATTTAGTATTGCTAGCATGCTATGTGGATTAGCGTCATTAAATTCACCCTCTGGGGACCTCATTCTGAAAATGACAGACACACTAAACTCAGGCTTGCCAATATTAGAAGCTGGTTTATGTCGAAGAAAACTTGAACTGGCAAAAACTGCGACTGTATTTTAATTTACCTGGAGCTAGTGTTGTCGTCGGGATGGTAGTTGGAGAGCGTGTAGTTGTAGTGCAAACCTGCAAGTTACAATCGCTTGATTCTATGTTTGCTCCTGTACAACCCACACCACCATTACTCGGCACTGGGTTGGTACAAAATCGCTCTCGTAGTGCCCGCCCTATGCCACACGAACTGGAGCAATCGCCCCAAACGGCCCACTCTGAGTATCCGCCATGAACAGGGCAAGGGAAGTTATTACATGTCTGTATCCTGTAAGAAACAAGGAATTTTTACCCTTCTATACTGAATGGATTCTCTCAATCAGTTATAAAAGTATACTTTGGAATGGTCTACAGTAATGCCCTAATTAATCGACTCCTTTAACCACAGCAGAATTATGGGTAACTTTTCAGGATTTAGCCGGAAATATGGCTTGTTGCCATTCATCGGAAAGCTCTCCCAGAGCCATATTTCCGACTAAATCCTGAAAAGTTACCCATAATTCTGCTGTGTTTAAGGAGTCGATTAATTAGAGCATTACTGTACATAGTTTGTAAATTCATGGCCACATGAGGGAGTGGGTGTTAGTATATAAAAGTCTTATTTAATAATTAGATATAATATTTGGCCTTTTACCTATTTATTATCATCAACAGATGATGATAACAGATACCAGTCCAAATAGCTTATAACCACCCAAACTCAGCTGATAACAGTTTCATACGAGTTCTTCCATGTGTGACTTCACCAAGCAATGCATTGTCAATCAATCGGGTTTGCACAACTGTCATTCAAGAGACGTAATCACAGTAATATGACCATACGCTAGCATAATTAACGAACCACAGCTAAACCACTTGCTTAAGATAGGATATATCTGTGGCCTTTTTAATATTATAAAAATTACTTCATAGATACGTATTCCCATCAAAAAAGATTCTCCTCCATTATATCGTGGTGTGATTATGATTAATTACACTCCAGACACATAGGTATGAGTTCCTTATAGATTCATGAAAATAGAAGGATATCTAAAGATTCTCATATTCAGGTATGTACTATTAGGACAATTTAAACGCGATATAATAATGTATATTGCATGCATCACAAATTTTGATTTCGATTCCAGTATTCTCTCCCACCCTGCCAGAGTGATTGAGATTTTCCCCATTGCACACGCGATTTATATTTTAGGCCACTACAATGCAAATATTTGACATTGCTGTCGTTAATGTCATATTTTCTCAATAAAATGTAAACCACCGCTACGAATTAACTTCACTGTGCATAATTCAGATAGTAACTCCCCTCATTTTTTGGATCGCCGGCAATTGAAAGACACTGCATGCATACACAATTCTTTCCGATTACAACATTAATGCTTTAATACCACCGATAGTGGTCGCAAAAATTCAAAACATCAGTATAATAATTGGTGACCTCACAAAATCAGATATAGTCTATATACGCCCCAAAGCGTCTGGCTTTGATTCGTTAATAGATCCGATGGATGATGGTTCCTCAATTTCAATTGATGAGAAGTTGATGGTATTTCATGTTGATGAATACTCTTGAATACTTTGTTGTATAACATGGCAGCAATAAGTTTTTGGTTGTCTTGAGAAAAAATTTATAAAGGTGAACAGCCGCTGTTATTTCGATTGAATTATGTGTGTTGTGCATTCAGTTTTAACACCAATGAAATGACCTCTAAATATATAATTTTGTTGTGATTTATTTAATAATTTTTGGGGGTGGGTCCTGAAAGATGACTTATGATTTTTTAACCATGTGTCTGTTAATGTTTTTAGACCAATTAGAAAACAGCAATTTAATAGCCTGGTTTACGAACCCCACCTGCAAGTTATTCCTCGATATTGTAAAAAAAAAAATTATTTGATTGGTTTTGTTCACGCTGATTAAACTATCAAGCATGTGGTGAAGAAAATATTTGATAAGATTTTCTTTTTGTTTCACCCTCTTTTCTATTATTTATAGCTTTATTTTAATAAATACCTTGATTTCGTTTTATAATTTGAGTATTATTTCATAGTATTCAAAAATCTTCATGGACAATTCAGCTATTTTTTTCCCGTTTTCCCTCATGCATCCAGGTGCATCTACTTTTTTTCAACCCAAATAATCGTAAACGAGGATATATTATCATTGTGGCCTTACAGAAGCATGTATCCATTTCAGAGATTTGGCCTAAGGACACAGATTGTTACCTGTTACTGTCACCAATGCACTCCAGTCCACCGTTACTGACGGCTGGGAATGTACAGGATCTTGTTGATTCTTGAATTCCGCTCTCACAGCTCTTCGAGCATGCCGAGAAAGATGTCCACGTACTCCACCCACCATTTACGGGACACGGACCTGAATTACATGCTATGATGATACGGGTATCCCCAGCACATGTGTTTCCACCATTTAGAGGACTTGGGGATGTGCATGTTCTATCGCGATATCGGGTTCCTCCTCCGCATCTGTCTGTGCAATCAGACCACTCCCACCATTCTGACCATCCTCCGTGGACCGGGCACAGGTGGCTGTTACACTTCTGGTTCTCAATATAAGTGCCGAGGCATGGATTTCCTCCAAACAGAGCAGAGGGGTTGTCGCAAAAACGTTCCCGAGTCCTTGAACCACCACCACATGAAGCACTGCACCCTGTCCATTGAAGCCATTCCGAAAAGTCACCATCGATGGGACAGTTTTGGGTTGAGCATTGCGATTCTTGTGCCATATTACCTGGAATTAAATTAAATTGATTGATTTATTGCGAAGTCACATATAATTGTGAAACAAGCAAAACAAACTTGAATACCATAATTGCCTATTTTATTGTGTGTATAACACCTAATTTGTAAACTTCATCTTTACACCTATTGTGGGTATAAAGCTTCCTACAATGGGTATAAATTTCTACTGTTGGCGTAAATGTTCAAAAGTAATTTCATGTGTTCAACATTTATACTCATAGTAGAACTACATCATAGTAAGCAAAATAGTTTCTATGTCACATTCAGTGAGAGCTTTCCGATGAATGGCAACAAGCCATATTTCCGACTAAATCATGAAAAATTACCCATAATTCTGCTGTGGTTAAGGAGTTGATTATTTAGGGCATTACTGTAGGTACTTTTGCACTGAGTGATAACATTACAGTCATTGGTAGGGCAGTCCTGCGTAAAACAAATTCTGATAAAATCATAGGAAGTATAAAATAGTTTTAATGTATATTTTAGCTAATGTATATTTTAGCTATGCAGTATATAGGCGTAGTCATAATACGTACTGCTACTGTCATTTCCGTTGCAGAAAGAATCAATAAATTTATGTTATCGAGAGCTTATGATTAAACTACCTGGGCTTATTTATTGGCAACTGGTCAGATTCATCTTGGCTGATTTGACTTGTGGATATTTTTCTTGTCACCCATGCATAGCCATGTAACTAATTTTTCTTTGAAAATTCCAGCCATATCTTTAATGGGTCTCATATTTTCCCTACATATCTATTCAGATTCAACTTATATTGACAGCTGACATGGGCGGCACCTGAGTGGGCAATTGAAATTTCGAAGCCAATTGGCACACTAATGTTTGAACCCCAACCAGTTGGATCAGAAAGTGTCAGACATGAGTTGCATTCATTTAACCCTTTACCCAACAAAACGGCCAAAACCGGCCAAATAAAGCTTCAACAGCCTAAAATATCTTCGGTCTGTCTCAATAGAACCATACAAATATGGATATCATTGGAACCGGCTCCTTGACCACATTGTGATAGTTACAGTTAGCCCTGTGCCAATGCATTCTCTTATATATGCGAGTCAACCATAGGTCGCCTCGCATATATAAGAGAATGCATTGGCCTAAAAAAAATCTTTTTACCATTTTTTCTTACATTCTTTAACAATTTTATAATTTTTAATGTGTTAACCCAATGCATTCTCTTATATATGCGAGGCGACCTATGGTCGACTCGCATATATAAGAGAATGCATTGGCACAGGGCCGTTTCTGTTGGGTAAAGGGTTAATATGAAAAATTGTGCAACAGTTAGGTTACCTTGGCAAAATTCTCCACCATTCTGTGGACTAGGCGAGTTGCAGTCACGTGTTCTGAAAGCTACGCCCGTGCCACAGGATACAGTACATCCATTCCATGCAGACCACTCTGACCACCGACCATCGACTGGACATAGGTTCGTCGAACATTCGATACTTCCACTTCCACTTCCAGGACATGTCCTTCCATTGTTAGATGGAGCCGGGTTGGTACAGGACTTGGTTCTCGATTGTATACCTCCACCACAAGTTACTGTACATGGGCTGTACTCCGTCCATGGGGACCAGTTTCCATCGAAAACGCAAGCTTGGACATTGCACCTCGGCATCTCGAAAGAATCTCCGCCACAGTATTTGCCGCCATTAGGAGCCGGATTTGTGCATGTTCGTTCACGGTATCTGGTTCCCCCACCACAAGTTAAAGTGCATGGTTGCCACTCTTTCCATAGCGCCCAATTGCCGTCGACAGCGCAGGCATCTGAAGAACACTGCTGCTGTTCTCTGCTGTCACCAAAGCAGTTTTGACCATCTGGAGTAGGCGTCGGGTTATCACAAGTTCTTCTTCTCTCTTGGATTCCAGACCCACATGAGCGACTGCAAGCAGCCCAAGGATGCCATCCCCCCCAACCACCGTCAATTGTGCATGTTCTGTCATTGCATGAACCTTGTTCATATGACAAGCCAAAACAATAAGCCCCACCTCCAACTGGTACCGGGTTTGTACAAGTGTGTTGTCTGAATCGAATACCAACTCCGCATGTGCGCGAACATGCACCCCATGGTCGCCATGCCTCCCATTGACCATCTACGGGACACACGTTTTCATTACAATTTTGAGTTTGTCGAGACACATCTGCGCACTGCTGACCGCCACCACTAGGTGCTGGATTATTACAGCCTCTCTCTCGTGATTGGGACCCTGTGCCGCAAGAGCGACTACATCCACTCCAGACACCCCATGCGCCCCAGTTTCCATCTGACGGACATGCATTGACATTACATGCTCGTTGTTCATATGAAGTTCCACCGCAATCATTTCCGCCGTTCATCGGAGATGGGCCCGTACATGATCTTGATCGTATTTGCAAACCTCCCCCACAGACTTCTGAACATGTCGACCAATCACCAAAACCGCTCCATTGGCCGTGCACAGCACAGGACTCTGTATTGCAGATCAACTCCTCGGAAAATGGTCCGCTACATTGACTGCCTCCGAAGGCTGGACTTGGTTCAGTGCAATCTCGTGTACGCTGTCTGCTTCCTGTACCGCAGACCTCTGAGCATGCTCCCCACAGAGACCAATCACTGAAACCACCATTTATTGGACACGAGACTGATGAACATCCTTGCTTTTGGAAGCTGATGCCTTCGCAGAAAGCTCCGCCCTTTTCGGTGGTTGGGTTTGAGCAGTTTCGGTGGCGGTACTGGGTACCTGTCCCACATGTCTCACTGCAGGTTGTCCACAAAGTCCAAAACGTCCAACCACCATCCACTGTAAATAAGCCAAATTTTTTAATAAGTACAACTACCATTGTGGATAAAATTTACAGTAGCCAACCGGGAAAGTCTCATTAAAGTTGAACAACATTTAACACTTTCATGACAGGAGCTGTGCTGGTGCAATATTAAAGATCCTGTGCCAGTGCATTCTCTTATAGGGAGCCTCGCATATATAAGAGAATGCACTGGCTTATAAGGTCAAGGTAAATATTGTTAGGCCAATGTATTCTCTTATATATACAAGATGGCCATTGAAGTTTTTCAATGAAATTAGGAATAACTTGATAGCTCCCATCTAAAGGTGATTCCAAAGATTCAATGAAGTTTGGGATAAAGCAGATAAAAAATGTTGGTTGAAGGGTGTCCCAAAGGATTTAGTCATGCAAAGAGTAAAATACTAGATGGCTGTCGATGGTCATGTTTTTTTTATCGAAAAGTCTTCAAATTCAATAGCTTGCATATAGAGGTGAACCCAAACATGCTGGAGTCCATATTTTTTAACAAAAGTCAGAACAAAATGGTAAGCTCCCATCTAGAGGTCACCCAGAGGATATCCGTATGAAGTTAGAGTGACTTTGTTCTCATTTTCATTATTAATAACTCTCCAATAAAACTAGATTTCACTTATTGGGTTATGTAATCATTACTATTACAGTGGCATTACTGATCAACATCCTACTATATTGTCAAACAAGTCACCAATGTTTAACCAAAACAAGACATAAAACATTGGAAAAGGTCAAGGCAATGACAAATATTCTGAATATAGTATTTATATTAATATATTTCAACTTACAACGTGATTAGAGATGTTTATTAACAAATCACAGTATGAGTTTTGTTTACCTAACAATGGTTTAGCATACAAAATTTTGTTATTGGAAAACTATCGACAATTAACCCTTTGAGTGCCAGGGGCCGATATTATCGGCCCTAAACCTACACAATAAGTCTGTTAAAGAATATAATAAAATATATTAAAATTGTAAAAAATTGTAAAAAAAAAAAATTAAAAAAAAATTGTTAAGCCAATGCATTCTCTTATATATGCGAGGCGACCTATGGTCGACTCGCATATATAAGAGAATGCATTGGCACAGGGTATATGGGTTGATACAAAAATCGGACCTGGCACTCAAAGGGTTAATACAAGAAATTGCAGAATGAGTTCCCCAGAGGGTGAATTTAGTGACGCTATGCCACATAGCGGGTGTAGAATCACTAAATTCACCCTCTGGGGAAGTCATTCTGCTTATAGGCCTCATTTTCTCTGGAAAATGTCTTTATTATCAAATTTCTATGGAAACTTCTTCGCATAGATTCTATTTCTTTTTTAGTTTAGTTTATCTATATCCCCAAATTGGCAGAAGACATATTGTATAATCGAGGTTCCCAATGGGTGTACATCACAATATTCACCATTTGGAAACTTCGATCTGAGTCTATGTCTCCCACAGCAAATGAGGCCATGCAGAGGGTGAATTTGGTGATGCTAGCCTGCTGTGTGGTATAGCGTCACTAAATTCACCCTCTGGGGACATCATTCTGCAATTAACTGGCACGCTAAACTCAGGCTTGGAGATAATCAAATCTACAGACTGGCCAAAACTGAGATTAAATTACAAGAACTAACTCTAGTTTCGATTTTGTAAGTTTTTAAATAGCATGATATCTATTCAAACTTTTCGGCGATGAATTCATAAGCTTAATAAGTTATTTATTAAATATCTCCAGTATATTTCAATAGTATCCATAACATACATTTGATCGCAATATCAAACAAGCGATTTTAGCAATAATTATCAAACAAGTTATGTTAGCAATACTGACAGGTGATTCTGAGTGATACTAATGTTCAGTGAAATATTTAAAAGTACTTGAATCGTATTTAAATTTGCATACAAATCTAGTACATTTTTCGCGCACAAATTTGTGCATGAATTTAAAACAGAGTGAATAAAAGGTCGCAGACCACATGTCCCCCGACTCGAGTGGTAAACTTCATGATTGGATTTGTTTGTAGGATACTATTTGCAACAATGTTATACAGTATATAGATGTTGCAAACCACCGCAAAATTTCTTGGACAAAACAACCCGATGAACAAATGCATGCAAACACGAAAAAAATGATATTTTTGTATTAGCTATATAGATGTTGCAAATCACCAACATGTTAGGAACAATATCCCAGAGTTTCAAATCTCTACATTTAAAACTGTAGGAGGAGTTGATTACACCATGAAGGTACCCAATCTCATCCAAAAGGCAAAAATGTTCAAAATTTTCTAAGTCGAAAACCCCCCAAAAATATGGAAAAAATGATATTTTTGATTAGCTATATAGATGTTGCAAATCACCAACATGTTAGGAACAATATCCCAGAGTTTCAAATCTCTACATTTAAAACTGTAGGAGGAGTTGATTACACCATGAAGGTACCCAATCTCATCCAAAAGGCAAAAATGTTCCAAATTTTCTAAGTCGAAAACCCCCCCAAAAATATGGAAAAAATTATATTTTTGATTAGCTTTATAGATGTTGCAAATCACCAACATGTTAGGAACAATATCCCAGAGATTCAAATCTCTACGTTTAAAACTGTAGGAGGAGTTGATTACACCATGAAGGTACCCAATCTCGGACGCACGGACGGACGGACGGACGGACGCACGGACGCACGGACGGACGAGGGTCATTTCTATAGTCCTCCGACGGAAACGTCGGGGGACAAAAATATTATAACTTATGAGTTTATACCAAACCACAGGGAAAACAAAAGGGCTAAGTTAATGAGTTACATTCATTACAGAAGGCTGTACTGAATAGACAATTATATTTACATGCTCGTATCCATTCTCACACTATTATTCATTTGTAAAGCGATAAATCAGGGTATAACATTTGTATGTTTGCATGCTAAGAAGAAGAAATAGTACACATACTTCACCCTGAAGGTACATGTACACAAAAGCATCCATATCAACAAACCTGGAGCGACACCGTGGTCATACAGTCTGTCATTGTTAATAATGTCAAATGAAGTATTTAAAATTTAAATACAAGCAGCCAATTGTTGATTTTTTCCGGCAGTCAGCAACCTATATGGATGGTGGTAGTTTTACATCTTTTAACCCTTTACCCAACAGAAGGGCCCTGTGCCAATGCATTCTCTTATATATGCGAGTCGACCATAGGTCGCCTCGCATATATAAGAGAATGCATTGGCTTAATACATTAAAAATTATAAAATTGTTAAAGAATGTAAGAAAAAATGGTAAAAAGTGTTAAAAAAAGATTTGTTTTAGGCCAATGCATTCTCTTATATATGCGAGGCGACCTATGGTCGACTCGCATATATAAGAGAATGCATTGGCACAGGGCATAACTGTAACTATCACAATGTGGTCAAGGAGCCGGTTCCAATGATATCCATATTTGTATGGTTCTATTGAGACAGACCGAAGATATTTTAGGCTGTTGAAGCTTTATTTGGCCGTTTTGTTGGGCAAAGGGTTAAGTTCATTTCAATGATGTCCATAACTATTTACCCCTTTCATGAATGGAGCTTGCTGAAATTTCGCGAAAACCCTGTGCCAATGCATTCTCTTATATATGTGAGTCGCCCATTTGGCCTAACAATATATAACCTTGCATGGCCTTGTAAGCCAGTGCATTCTCTTATATGTGCGAGGCTCCCTATGGGAGACTCGCATATATAACAGAATCCAAAGGGCACAGGGTCTTTGCTGCTGCACCAGCACAGCTCCCGTAATGAAAAGGTTAATATACAAATGTAGCTGCAGGAACGATTGAGAACTGAAACTCTCATCAGATACAAGACTTTTTCGAAAATTGCTTTGTCTTTTTGCGCATTGTGCGTGAATTCAAAACCAAGTGAAAAATTAGTACTGCGCAAATTTAGATATGAGTAATGTATGCAGACAACAACAACAAATGACGATGATCATCAACATGTAATAGTATACTTACGCGGTGGGCGCGGTGTGGTTGTTGTTGGGGGTGTTGTTATTGGTGCTGATGTTGGACAAGCTTCCATGTTACATGACTCTGAATCTGCGGCAAAGCCCGGACAATTTCTCCCTCCAAAGTCTGGACATGGATTACAACAGGTTCGGTTTCTTGACCTCTGACCTCCTCCACAGATGGTGCTGCAGTCTGACCAACATCCCCATTCATTCCAGTTTCCATTTATCGGACACTCGGTTGGCATGCAACCTCTGACCTCATCGTCTCCTCCAATACATGGTCTGCCGTCTGCACTTTTAGCAGGATTTGCACATACTCGAGCTCTTCTTTCAATACCTGTATAACAATGCAAAAATCATTATCTTAGATATAAGGCCTAACAAAAAAATAGTGATATTTCCGGTAACATAGGGAAACAAGAGCATCGTTAACCCTTTACCCAACAAACCGGCCAAAACCGGCCAAATAAAGATTCAACAGCCTAAAATATCTTCGGTCTGTCTCAATAAAACCATACAAATATGGATATCATTGGAACCGGCTCATTGACCACATTGTGATGGTTACAGTTATACCCTGTGCCAATGCATTCTCTTATATATGCGAGTCGACCATAGGTCGCCTCGCATATATAAGAGAATGCATTGGCCTAAAAAAAATCTTTTTTTAACACTTTTTACCATTTTTTCTTACATTCTTTAACAATTTTATAATTTTTAATGTGTTAAGCCAATGCATTCTCTTATATATGCGAGGCGACCTATGGTCGACTCGCATATATAAGAGAATGCATTGGCACAGGGCCGTTCTGTTGGGTAAAGGGTTAAGGCATGGCAAAATAAAAAATTTGAATTGTACTACTGCAAGATACAATAAAGATTTGAGCTTACAAAGAATATATGATATACCCCTATGGTAATTTAAATGCCAAAATGCAGTAAAATTCTAAGTAAGAAAAGGGCCGCAACTCATGTGAAAATAATTGGATAGAACCCATATTCGAACTTGGCCTGTATTTTTAGTTGGGAAATACACGCACCAACTTTGGTTCTGATCAAATAATCCAAACTGGAGTTATCGGTAGAAATCTGGAAGGCTATTATTATTCACAATCGTGGAACATCAAACACTGTTGAAACTTTGAAATACAGTTATTCTGATGTCAGATGTACCAATCTCCGAGTTCAAGTTATGAATAATGGCTGACTGCTAGTGTGCTTAATAATAGTATGGACGTATAGCACACAGCGTAACAGTACTAACGAATAGCAGCCAAGAGGTTAAACTGTAAATATATTAGGAAATCGATACATATATTGAATCGCAGTGAAAAGTTGCTGTGACAAAATTCTTGCACTCAATGTTCAATTTCACCCTAATTAATTATCCTATATAAATACGTTAGCATTTTGGAAAATACTAGAGAATGAAAAAATGAAAGAAAAAAAAAACTTGTTCCGCTACTGGGCTGAAAACAATTAGGGTCGGTAGGCAGGTAAACCATTTGTTATTATTTACTGTTTTATATTTTTTATCAATAGAGTCCCCTCAATGCTAACCCTCGACTAATTATTCTGAGGAAGGAACATATTTGCATGTGAGACATTTTCCAGCATTCAAAATAGTTTTTTTGCCGCGAACAGGATCATCTAACATAAAGTTCATAAAATGGGTCATTCCTTGTGCGACTATATTATAAGACAATAGATCCACGCATTGATGGTCCTAACTTCATGCTAAGTGCGTGGCCAATGTTTTAAAAAATGGTAGTTTTTTTAAGTGTGCAATAAAAAATAAAACAAAAACAGCCATTTAGATTTACAAATCTCAATAAATTGTACACGTTACGGGATTTGAAATAGGGTCGGGCGGGCTAGAGGAAACAAAGGTAATTTTTTTTAGGAGTTATAAAAAATCATAAACAGTATAATGCCCTAAATAATAGACTCCTTAACCACAGCAGAATTATGGGTAACTGTTCAGGATTTAGTCGGAAATATGGCTTGTTGCCATTCATCGGAGCTCTCAGTGAGAGCTTTCCGATGAATGGCAATAAGCCATATTTCCAACTGAATCCTGAAAAGTTACCCATAATTCTGCTGTGGTTAAGGAGTCGATTATTTAGGGCATTACTGTACCTTGGCCACATGTTACACTGCAGGAGCCCCAGCTGAGCCAGTCCATCCATTGGCCATCCACTGGACAATCTTGATTTTTACACGTTGAAGAGGCAAAGTCATCACCATCACAGTTCCTCCCTCCATACATTGGGCTGGGCTTTGAGCAGAACCGTTGACGTTCCCTTGACCCACTCCCACATGACTTGGAACAATCTGACCAGAGACCCCACTGCGTGTAACCTCCGTTCACCGGGCACTCGTTGGTGAAGCATTCTTGCGATTCCTTGGTATTTCCGAGACAATCTGCTCCCCCGTTATCTGGTCGCGGATTCTCACATGACCTTGACCTGTGCTCTAATCCTCCACCACATGTTTGGGTACAAGCAACCCAGTTTGACCACACTGTCCAGTCGCCATCCTGTTAATGATAATAGCAACAGCTCAAGAATAAATTATTAAAGAATATTATATCTCACCTGACTTTCTTACATTCGGATTGGCTGCATACTGCATCTCTTTCGATATAATCCTACTGGCCTACTATCGATGAAGGGAATGGGACTACCCGCCCCTGAGTCAACCCGCCCTTTTGCTGTTCTCGGGGTGGATCATCCCGATGAACATGGGTGAGTTGTCCCGAAATTGTTAATACATGTAGTAATTAATAGTTAATAGAAATTAGTAGATTTCTACACCATGGTTCCCCTTCTACAGAAAGAAGCTCAGACAGTAACTACTAGCCCCATCGACAACTTAAATTAATTGTCAACCATTCGTTCATATCACACTTCATTATTAAATTTTGTTTTTATACTTTGTTCATTAAACTTTGTTCATTATACTTCGTTCATATTATACTTCGTTCATATTATACTTCGTTCATATTATACTTCGTTCATATTATACTTCGTTCATTAAACTTCATTTTTAAAGTGATATGAAACACTCCGGTTGGGTGATCAAATAGAAATGGAGAATAATCTTGCTCAAAGTAGTTATTTTTACAAATAGTACATCAAAATTGACAACACACACGTCATCATACAGATTAATTAAATGCAGTGACTCTCGCTGGCGAAATCGTTTGCGTTTGTTTATCGCCAATAGTTGCGTCCCGAATCAAGATGTAAATATTTACAATTGAGTGTAGTTCAGACGATATTTTCTATGGAGTGGTACGGTCAATTTGTTGGAAATTTACAGTGATGTTAGTAGAATGCTACACTCCCGTTTCAAGGACCCGAACAAATCCAATATATGTCTTTAATTATTTTTTTTAAACTTTAACCCTTTGAGTGCCACGGGGCGATCTCATCGGCCCTAATTTACGTTCTGTAAAATCGGCCCTAAATTTTTTTTTTTTTTTTTTATTTTTTTTTTTTTGGTTGAATTTTTTTTTAGTATGCTTAAGCATGCTATAGGGCATGTTATAACTCAAAAACTATCACCAAGTATTCATAGTAATAATTTTGATGCCCATGAAAAACGAAAGATTCCCTGGCCCTAAACCTACAAAATAAGCCTGTTAAAGAATATAAGAAACAATTATTAAAATTGTAAAAAATTGTAAAAAATAATAACAAACAAGAGGTGGCATCAGAGATGCTGTGTCTCGTTTTCGGTGGCTTACCGCCGGTGGCTACCGCCAATTGGTGTGCATCAGTATCGGTAATTAATAGGTAAAATAGAAAAATATTTGACTAATTAAGGGCCATAACTCCATCAAATTTTATCGGGCCAGGCTGGTTTTCGAACTCGTCCGAAATATTCTTGGCAAGTATGTCTATTCCAAATTTTAAACAAATCGGAGGACGTTTGTTGAAGTTATCGCGCTAACAAGCTAAAAATTCACGAAAAATGACTAATTAAGGGCCATAACTCTATCAAATTTTATTGGGCCAGGCTGGTTTTCGAACTCGTCCAGAATATTATTGGAAGACATTTATATACCAAATTTTAGTTGAATCGGATGACGTTTGTTGAAGTTATCGCGCTAACGAGCTGAAAATTCGTGAAAAATGACTAATTAAGGGCCATAACTCTATCAAATTTTATCGGACCAGGCCGGTTTTCGAACTCATCCGAGATATTCTTGGGAGACACCTATATACCAAATTTCAATCAAATCGGATAACGTTTGTTGAAGTTATCGCGCTAACGAGCTGAAAATTCAAAGGGCCATAACTCTGTAATAAATGTGCGGACGAACCCGATTTTTTGTCTGCAGCTTACGTGCATTAATCCGTCAATAAACGGTTGAGTTATAAGCAAAACACGCCGCCCGCCCGTCCGCCCGCCCACCGTCCCCCATCAAACTATAAGTCGAGTTTTGAAAAAAAACTCGACTAATGATGAAAAATTGTTAGGCCAATGCATTCTCTTATATATGCGAGGCGACCTATGGTCGACTCGCATATATAAGAGAATGCATTGGCACAGGGTATATGGGTTGATACAAAAAATCGGACATGGCACTCAAAGGGTTAAACTTGAATAAGCATATTATCGTTAATACATCATTGAAACATTGTTGTGTTTAAGTTATATTTATATATTACATGTGTATATTATTTATGATTACATCAAATAAAAATCAATAAAGTACAACCCAGTTTCTTTAAACAAACATCTCAAAATTCCCTCACACCTCCTAATTACCATTATAATTTTAGGTGGGTGGGTTGTCCCGGGGCGGGTTGTCTCATAGCAAAATGGGCGGGTTGACTCAGGGGTGGGTAGTCACAGACCCATCGATGAATAGTCACATAATTTATAGTAACACTGAGACTCACATGGTGCAATAAGAATAGCATCTGAAAAACAGCCAATCTGAAACTATATTGTATATAGTACCTGTTGCAATATTGGTAGATCATTAGAATTTGCGATGAAATTTAATTATCTGGTGTTATATCCGAGTTACTTTATAATAGTGTACTTAAAATTTACGGCCTGTTTAATTTGGCAAGTGGACAGTCCTAACTATGGAGTGAATGGTATAACTTAATTACTTTCCCACTTTTCATAAAAGAAAACATTTAATTTCTCAAATTTTGCCAAAATATCACTGTTAGCAATTCATTTAGAGAAATAAATGCATGAATCATGAAGAGATGATGTTAGTTGTGACTAAAAACATAATTATACTGCAATATCATCGCAAAACAATTGTAAAATCCGAGAATAGTTTTCAAAATTTGTGCAAATAAAAATAAGACACAGAAAGTGTGTGATAGTTCACACCAGCATATGATATAACATAAGGTAGAGACCATGTGCCCCCCCCCCCCCCCCCCCCCCCCCGAAAAGGTGGCTTTTTAGTAAAGATAGCTTTCATTATAACTCTGTCAAAATTAACCAGAGCATGACCAAATTCAAACTTGGCCTTTGTCTTCAGAAATTTTAACCACGTACCAAATAGGAAGAGAATCAGTTGAATTAAAAAATAATCAGATTACTAACAGAAAAGTGATCATTCGAAACCAAAATAATCGGCAAATTCTAAGTCGATAGGACCATACTCCGGCAAAAATGAGTGGACCGAACCCATATTCGAACTCGATCTATATTTCGAGCTGGTAAACTAACGTACCAAATTTGGTTTTGATACGATAACCCAAAATAATGTTATCAGCCAGAAACTTTCCAAATGGACTGAAACGGACGGCCATAACTCTGGCAAAAATGGGCGGACCGAACCCATATTCGAACTTGACCTGGGTTTTGAGCTGATAAACTCAAATACCAAATTTGGTTTTGATAGCTCAAAATAAAGTTCTCATCCAGAAACTTTCCACACTGACAGATGGACGGACACCGGCCATTTTAATAGTCCCCGCCCCCCAAAAAAAATAATTTGAGGAACAATAAATAATGTTGGTCTTGGCATTGACTATGCCTACGACAACGTGGACTATTTCTCTTCTTGGACCAAGTGCTATTTTGGCATAGTCAATTTCAAGCAATGCATAATATCTGTAATTCTGTATAATATACCGTATATATATATAGACACATGGTTTAATCGATCCAATTTGGATTTGTTGTGTACATGGATGATTTGTTGTGCTGCCAACGAGGGTTCGAGTGTTTTTTGTGCATTTTTTTTGTTATTAAATTATTGGAACTCATAAAAAGAGGTTCACTGCTTGATAATAAACAGGTAAATGCTAACATTTGGTTGTTTGCCCAGTGGGCCCCGGGAGACACTTCTCCTAAATGTACAGGCCGTCGAATAGGTGTAGATGGTGCAGGGTATGTAGATATCTGTTCACTAGATGAGGTCCAGATATTAGCCAATGACAGATGATAAGGAATATTTTATGGTACACATGTCGTTGGTGGCGGTACCAAAATTGTTAGTGCACCTATTATATCCGCGAATTTAATTAACTTGACATTTTGTCACAATGTTTACAGAACGTATACAATATCAATGTTTATATGCAGTGCCAAATGACAACACCCTTCGATTACTTAACCCTTAAAATATTTTAAAGGGGGACTGTACACCAAATCTGGCCTTTTATGGGACCATCTCCTTTTAGTATCAGAATTTATGCAACAAATGAATGAATTTGAGCCATAGATGAGTACAAAATACATTTGTATGCTCTATGAACGATGCAAATAACATGGTAATTATAATGAAAAATGAATTTATGACTCCAGCCATCAGTGTATTTTGCACTCATCCATGGCTCAAATTCATTCATTTGTTGCATATATTCTGTTGAGTATAACAGAAGATGGTCCCATAAATGGCCAGATTTAGTGTACAGTCCCCCTTTAAAATAAAAAAAATAACGATTTCTTGACTTTATCTAGTTATATTACCGTAGACATTCAGAACTTGGCTTAAATTATGAACTGAATTACTAAATACTACTAGATATTCACAGTATGGTGATGTGGATCCCAAGAGTAAGGTAACAAGAAGCTCTGTGAACAATGATGTACATACAAGAATGATGATGTACAGTAATGCTCTAAGTAAGCAACTTCTTAACCACAGCAGAATTATGGGTAACTTTTAAGGATTTAGTCGGAAATATGGCTTGTTGCCATTCATCGGAAAGCTCTCCCCGAGAGCTTTCCGATGAATGGCAACAAGCCATATTTCCGACTAAATCCTGAAATGTTACCCATAATTCTGCTGTGGTTAAGAAGTCGCTTACTTAGAGCATTACTGTAAGTTGTTCATCACTCTAAAACCACTGAAACCTGTAAAATTCACCCCTACCCATATATATAGATACCAGACAGACTCAGTTTTGACTGGTGGGATGAATATTTCGGCTGTCTATATCCTATACGGTATCTATAATGCCTTAAAGTTTGTGAAAGGATTTAGGTTGAAGGTGAGTGAAGGTAAGAATTTAATTATCATCTTTGATAATCACTACATGTATATTCAGATGTCGATCAATGCAAACTTGTGTAATTTTCATAACATACCTGGGGACATCCTCCAATGTTACATATCTGGGTTTCATTCGATGTTCCTGTACAATCCAGTCCATTGTTGTATGGAGGCGGGTTGTCGCAAGTTCGTGATCGGTATCTCGTTCCTCCATTACAAGTCAGGGTACATTCCGTCCAGAAACCCCAATTAGCCCAATTTCCATGCACTAAAAAAGTGGAATGTTCAAGAATATAATTATGTACATGTATGAATAAAAAATATCTACAGCAAAAGAGAAAAGATTTCAGTTTCTGTACCGCTGGCTGTTCTCCATTCGAAACTTCTTGACACTTGACCTTACGTTCAGTGTTCTCGCTGGACCGAAAAATCATTTAGCCAAATGAAAATTTTATTAGCCAAATGAAAAAAACTTTAGCCAAATGTTTTTTGGCCAAATTAAAAAACACTTTGGTCAAATTAAATCCTCATTTTCTGGGCGGTTCACAATTAATGACTAAACTATTTGTTTTAAACTTGATTTGTTACTCAGAGTAAAAACATAATTAAAACACAAAAACAACTTTAAAAACAATAGTATACGAACATATGTATGCATCATATCACACAGGCAGATCAATTCATAAAACATTAATATAGAATACGGCGGGATTTCACATCGGACCATACCAATTCGCAAACATGAAACTAACATTCTATATAATTATAATCACATAAATCCGCTAAACTAATTGTAATAACTCTATGTCGTTGACCCTATTGACACCATGGCATGACGGTCGCTAACTATTGCTTATTATAGTAAGGTGTTAATATCTATTGTATTCAAACGTTTATGATGTTATTAGACGGGATGCACTTTATGACACACATTACGTAACCATTGAGTTAAGAACTGCTCTTCTCTAATGAACAAAGCATTTAGGTATTTTATCTTACAGACGGCTTAATCAGTTACATAACCAGTATACAGCTTATGCGTTTTGACGATTAGGCTGGTTAAATGTTACAAAACAAAAATACTGATCAGATGTCAAACAGTTGTGTAATGTTCCCTTTGTACAGCCGCCACAATTCAATCAACGCCACCGTTACGGAACGATATTTCATAAGTACGAAATATTTCGTCACCTAACTTCATCTTGAATGTCGATCTATTGAGTGCTTTTATTAATTAGCTTTCCGACTCCATGCTTTCCGTTTCCATTTGGGGGCAAAAAAATTTTAGCCAAAAGTTTAGCCAAATGAAATTTTTATTAGCCAAATTAGAAAAAGATTGGCCATTGGCTAATTTGGCTACCGACAGCGCGAACACTGCTTACGTTAGAGAGATGGAGATGGTATGCTGATTGTTTATTCTCTGACTTCAGTTCTGTTGTCTCTCAGAATCAATGGCAAGCCTGAGTTTAGTGTGTCTTGTCATTTCCAGAATAAGGTCCCAAGAGGGTGAATTTAGTGACAGTATCCCGCATAGCGGGCTAGCATCACTAAATTCACCCTCTGGGGACCACATTCTGCTTAGGCCACATCTTCTCTGGAAAGTTTCTTTATTATCAAATTTCTGTAGAAACTTCTTCTCATAGATTTTATTTCTTTATCAGTTTAGTTGATCCCCAAATTGGCAGACGACACATTGTATAATCGAGGTTCCCAATGGGTGTAGATCACAATATTCACCATTTGGGAACTTCAATCTGAGTCTATGTCTCCCAGAGCAGATGAGGCCATGCAGAATGAGGTCTCCATAGGGTGAATTTGGTGATGCTATTGTTGCCACAATCATCCCTTGTTAAGTTATCTTGCTAATTTGCTATGAATTGATTCGAATTTGGGTGGTCCTACTGAATTTAGCTATGATGTTGATATTAACATGCAAATGATGATGTTCACAAAAAGTAGTTATTTTGTTAAAATTGTCACTTTTGGATGTTAACAATTAAGAACATATACGTGTATCCTTAAAACTATTTTACTACAGCTACAGTAATGCTCTAATTAATCGACCTCTTAACCAAAGCAGAATTATGGGCAACTTTTCAGGATTTAGTCGGAAATATGGCTTGTTGCCATTCATCGGAAAGCTCTCGGGGAGAGCTTTCCGATGAATGGCAACAAGCCATATTTCCGACTAAATCCTGAAAAGTTACCCATAATTCTGCTTTGGTTAAGAGATCGATTAATTAGAGCATTACTGTATATGCCAGCTATATGCCAGTTGTTGCAAAAGATATACCAGTAGGAAAAGCATCTTGATTATGGTCTGTTACAAACCATTAACCCTTTGATGACTGGAGCTTCCTGAAATTTTGCAAAAACCCTGTGCCAAAGCATTCTCTTATATATGCGAGTCGCCCATAGGTGCCTCGCATGTATAAGAGAATGCATTGCAAATGGGCCTAACAATATTTACTAGTACCTTGATCTTGTAAGCCAGTGCATTCATGCTCTTATGTGTGTGAGACTTCCTATGGGAGACTTGCATAACTATGCATATATAACAGTATGCACTGGCACAAGGTATTTAATGCTGCACCAGCGCAGCCCCTTCATGAAAGAGTTAACATAATAATGTTACATATATTTTGTTGTGTATAAAAGGAGATGGTCCCATAAATGGTGGCCAGATTACAGTACCTCTTAAACCCAGTTACACACCTATTAATATATAGGCCTATCAAAAATATTTGAAATACGGTATATAATATATTAGGGCTGGTGCAGGAATATATGTGGATGATGAGGGCTGGTTGAAGCCTGGTTCTGTGAACCACCCCACACACCCCAGGACAGGTATGCATGACATGTATTTGAAATTGCCAAGTTGGAGAGCATCACCACCCCACCGATGAGACTATTCCACGTCCCTGTGCCACGTCGAGTACACAGCGGACTAAAATAATATGTACCCAGATGTACCTGTTTAAAAGTCATCTCACAGTGTAAACAACACAAACTAAACAAAAAGGCTACTAGAACATTGATTTGATATGGAAACAGCTTCAATCTGTGTCTGCAAACAACTGTCAATGTAGAACTAACAATACAAGACTGCTTAGATTGCCTTAGAACTCCATAACTGAAATATTCATGACCTTGCGCTGTGAACTCTACAATGATGCATGAAATGGAACCGAGTTTTGGCGGGAAATCTGATGGCCGGGCCACGTGGATTTGTTGACATGAGTTGGGGCTCAAATGGGGTACAGATGATTACAATCGGATCTTAAAAGTTGGCATCAAACCCGTGTAATGTTAACCACAAATGATGACAAAGTTATCGCAATTAACACTGATTAATTGTAAGATCCGTTGTGAAAACCCAACATAGCAAGTTGTATGAAAGTATTTAATACCACACAGGACGTACACTGCATAGTCTGTACTATAATATTACCGTACCGTATACATAGTAATGTTTGATTATATCTACATCCGTATTTGCATGTGTATAAAATTGATGACATGGGTATACCGTATACAAGTGTAGTTGCCATAAAGTGTAGACGTATATATTATTGTACAAATAATCAATTTCTTCTTCACCGCGTGTGACAATAAAGAGCGTTTGTGTGTATATTTATCCTTATGTGGAAATAATAAAGAGCATGTCAGGGTAATTGTGAGGCGGAAAGTTGAAATTGTTAATAAAGTTCTGTCGCTTCAGTACATTTTAATAGAGTCCGTGCAGGCCTATATATAAGTGTTTCAAGTTATGGCCAGGGGTATATTCTGTTGAATATAAAAGTACAAAAGAGTATGTAACGTACGTGGTGCGACATTACGCAAATTTCGGTTGGCACCTAAGAAGAAGAAAAATAAGAGTAATAACTGATCACTGAGCAGTTATTAAAACTCCAGAAATTATACTTTTCTGCAATTTAGAGCGTTCATTGTTGACATTGTTATATTCTGATATGGAACTCATTTTTAATTGAAGAGCCTTTTTGTGAAAAGTTGTGCCAATCGTGTCACTTCGATTGGCCCTATATATATATACGTCTTTCAAGAGCATCTGGGATTTTTTGTGTAATGTAAGTACAGTAATGCTCTAATTAATCGACCCCCTAACCACAGCAGAATTATGGGTAACTTTGTGTATGTGTATGTTGGAGCGCAAACCGCCATGTCGCTTTAAGCGGAACAGTGGCTAATGAGATTATTAATTATTTGGTGTCAAATCTGACGGTGTATCTTTAATATTTACAGCTGTGGTCTAACGAAAGAATTACAAATCTTTACAATAGGAGACCCTGTCACTCTTGCATGACCGTCTTGACAAAAACAAAACAAACAATTTACGTAAGCGGCCTAACAAGCTTCCTGTTTTAAAGTCTGACCACCGAAGCTGGTACGAATTTATCTATAGAAAAAGTACTTAAATTCGCGCAGTACCATTTTTCGCTCAGTTTTGAACTCACCCACATAAGTTCGCCACCTATATGCGAAAATTCAAAACTGACAAAAATATTTTCGTAAAAGTCTTGCTTCTGATGACAGTTTCAGTTCTCAGTCTTCTGAATTAAGATACACGTGTGTATTAATTAAACACGACTGTATCGGATTTATACATCGTGTAAAACGTAAATACATCACCAATCTGTTGCGATGGTGGGTGTTTATGCTCGAAAATAATGATTGTGATATTAACATTATTATGCTATATTTCATGAACAGCCTCAGACCGCCAGGGAAGAATTTATTGACGTTTTCTACTTTCAGCATAAACGCTCTTTATTATTACCTTATCAGGAAACAAAACAAAGTAACGCTCTTTATTGTTACACGATGCTTCAGATCTTCAGAATTTCAGATTCGATACTATTTATTATATGACTATGACTATGACTACTCTTCCCTAAATACCACTATTGTTTGAGGATCTAATCCAAATCATCGGATCACACTGAGATCTGCCGAATTAAAGTCGACGAACTATTTATCCTTTAAAATGGACTCTGGTAAAAAAAATAGAACTGCTGAAGTGAAAAAAATCGGCAATTAACTGGTTATTATAGTAAACTGGGCGTCATATAATCACAGCAGTGAGTTGATCCGTATGGTCGCATCACGTCTCGTTAATTGGGGTGGGCAGATTGCCGGATCAAACTTGTTGCCTGCGGCAACTCGTTTGATCCGGCAATATGCCCACCTCAACTCGATGTGATACCATGACACGGATCAACACACTGTTGTGATAATATATATATATATCACATCAATTAGGCCTAAATCATGCCACGAATCTCTACTCTGGCTACGCCTACATAGATCATATTCACCAGTTCAAAACCTGGGAACTTTTTGAAGATCCGACGGAGAACTTTATAACATCGAAAAAATAACGCGGGTTTAATATATATTTCTTTTTTTCAAATTCAAATTCTTTATTGGTAAAAAAAACAAAACATTTGGTTATAACCAAGAATGACAACAAAAAATCAAACAAAACATGATTTATATACACTAATGTTGTGAGCAATATATATCAAATGGTGTGATACAAGTTAAGCTCACACACATTGCAGTTACGTAACTGGAAAAGGCGTATAACTAATGGGAAGCTTTACGATTTATTTAAATAAAGTTATTTGCATAATGTATATTGTTCCCAGCAATGGTGCAATGTTATTCAAATAGTAAGTTGGCTATAATAATCTGTTCTGGTCAGAAACAGGGGTACGATATGTTGTTAAGTTTATATCAGATACCGGTAGCCTTATGTTATGGCATTCATTTGTGAATTTCAAAAAATATTAACAGCATATCTGTTTCAGTGCAGGTAAGAATAAGTTCGAATTTTGATTTGTCACACATGAGTTGGAAATATGGGTAAATTTCTGTAATGTCAGTGTTAATACACTGCCTGAGATCTTCATATCTCTTACAATGGAGTACGAAATGAGGTTCATCTATATACAGTTTAGTAATTATTCTTCGGGTCATATTAATATTTACAATATATCTTGCCATGGTAAATAAATTCTAGGCTGTGTGTGTGTGTGTGTGTGTGTGTATATATATATATATATATATATATATATATATATATATATATATATAGTTCTAAGTTTATTTTCTTGTATTACATCATGCAAGCGCTATTGCTTTTACTATTGACTGATGCAGCAGAATCAACATTAGTTAGAGGTTCATTTCTATTAGCTTTGTTAACAAAGAAATATATAACCCGCGTTATTTTTTCGATGTTATACAATTCTCCGTCAGATCTTCAATAAGTTCCCAGGTTTTTAACTGTTGAATATGATCCCCACGGGCTTACCCATGGTAGAGATTCGTTACATGAGCTAGGCTCTCGGCTCTGTGTCCGATTTACGTGATAGAAATTATTGCCTCTGATGTTTACAACATCGTGTAACAATAAAGAGCGTTTACTTGGTTTTGTTTCCTGATAAGGTAATAATAAAGAGCGTTTGTGTGGAAAGTCGAAAACATCAATAAATTCTTCTCTGTTGGCCTAATATAAGCTGTTCATGAACTAGCTGAAACAGGCCACCGGCTTCAAGCACATTAATATCCACCGGCTTCAAGCACATTAATATCCACCGGCTTCAAGCACATTAATATCCATCGGCTTCAAGCACATTAATGTCCACCGGCTTCAAGTAAATTAATATCCACCGGCTTCAAGCACATTTTGGACCGAGCCCTTATTCAGTGGCAACCCGGACAAATAAGTTTATTTATTAGGGGTTTTGTGAATGAGCCCAGGGAAGATTTGAAAGGGGCGGAACCCCTCTCATACAACCCACTTGGAGGTGATATGATGGAGTTATGTAAACATAACTATGGAACATGAAAAAGTGAGAATGATCTAGACATATTATTTTTTATTTTTTTATTTCTTCGCTTTCTTTTTTCTTCGGTTGGATGTTGCTGATGTTGATGCTGTGGCTGTGTCTGCGTCGGAACTGGATTTTTCTTCTGATTTTTCCTGCTTTCCCCGTCGAGGAGGGTGTTTAGAACAGTATATATTCTCTCCTAGAATTTTGATGATGCCTTGTGCAGGGTCCAGCTCGTCTGGTCCTCTGTAAATATGGTGATCCCTCAGCAGGAAGAATTCGCGGTTGTTGATTGGATATTTATTTCCTGCTGCGTGGTGTTCATGAATCGCCTCTTGGAGGTCATCACGCTCTTGTTCGACCTGATGTGTTGGCGACGCCGGCTTCTCGTCATACTTCGGCGTCGGAGGGGCGGAGATGGTGCTATCCGCCCCTGGTGGAGAGTGGCTGGGTGGTGTTTCCATCTCCACGTCGAAACTGGCGACAGGAACATCGGGGGTGGTATCCGCGTCCCTGTCTCCGCTCGTCTCTGTGCCGACAGCAGGGACATCCGGCAGATATACGGAGTCCTTGCTAGCTGGTCTGATGTCACCTGTCTCCATGCAGGCCGGGTCGTCTGGGCGTCTCACAGACAACTCCGGCCTACCGGCTGTGACACTGGATGGCTGAACCCACGGGGGGGGGGGGGGGGTGACCGGCAGATAAACAGTCACCCCCTTCTTTTTCTACCATTTCGCCCGTCTGGCTGCGTCCCTTCTCCTTCGAGCTGGCGTCTTTCTCTTAGGAGGCTCCTCTTTCATGGTACGGCTGATCTTGGCGTTCCTGCTCCGGGTGGAAGATCTCTGGATACCAGCATCCTCCGTTCGGAATTCAACACAGAGAGTCAAATAACCCCTGTTAGACTGGAGACTCCAGCTAACCGTTGACAATGTCCGCAATTTGAGATCTCTCTATTGCTGCTAACTCGGCGTCAGGGATTAGCTCCATTGTCCGTCGCACTAAGCCTAATCCAAAACCGTCTCACCCGCCGGCATCAGCACGAGGGCGGTTGCTTCCAATAAAGGTTACAGACCGCACAACTCACTCGTACCGACGCTCTGGTAAAAAGGAACTAATTAAGCCAAATAAAATCTGACTTGTTCGCTCCACCTTCCACCGGACAAATAAGCCTAATATAAACCAATGTTATATGAACCAATTTGGATGGCGCGGGCCGCAGTGAAAACACATTATAAAAGCGTATATCTTGTTCTGCAACGTTTTCTCGTGAAAATAGATTCATATTGGACCTAAATAGTCACATAGGTTCATATTGGACTTATTTCATTCTGAAAAAGCCCACAGTGATTTATTTATTTATTTATTTATTTTTATATATTTATTTAATTTAATTTTTTATCCAAATTTTGAAAGCTGCAAAACAGAGTTCAGTCCCCTCGCTACGCTATGTCTGACCGCTGTCGACATGTGTATTTTCTTATAAATATAACATTTTGTATTGAAGTGTTTTGTCAGTTACAATTCATTCTGGCTTTGAGCTAGACAATTTTCAAATTAATATGGACTGTTCAGTTTCTCAGAATAATGCAGAATGAATTGTAACCTACAAAAGTCTCAAAATGCATTTGGGAGTGCCCGTGGGTGACTTTATACACAATTGGGAGATCCCAGATCGTCGCCTGAGAACTATATACTGTCATTAAGTGCCATTTTCAACCAACAACAAAAAATCGAATATGTTGATTCATTGCAATCGGCCGGGCATGCTGAGGCTCGGCTAGTGTTACATATCCTCAGTTATACTGCTAAACATTGTTCAGTATCATACTGTTACATGCGTTCACACACAAACACAATTCGAAGGTCCCGGCGTCTTGATATTCAAATAGTGATCTATCTCCAGCACGATTCTGATTTTTAAAAACCTGGCAGATCCCGGGTGACATTTTGTGCTGGGAGATTACGAATGAGTGCATATTATGGAGATCCCGGGTGACTATATACATATTATGGAGATCCCGGGTGAATTAATGGACATTTGAGATATCCCGGGTAACTATATGCATACTTGAGGATCCGGGTGGATTAAGGATATTTGAGAGATCCCGGGTGAATTAATGGACATTTGGGAGATCCCGGATGAATTAATAGACATTTTAGAGGTCCCGGGTGAATTAATGGACATTTGGGAGATCCAGGTGACTATGCATACTTGAGGATCCGGTTGGATTAAGGACATTTGAGAGATCCCGAGTGAATATATGTACATTTGTGAAATCCCGGATGACTAAGTACATTCTGGGAGATTCCTGTGTACATTTGGAGATCCCGGGGAATTAATGGACAATAGAGATATCCCGGGTGACTATGTGCATACTTGAGGATCCGGTGGATTAAGGACATTTGAGATATCCCGGATGACTATATACATATTTGGGAGATCCCGGGTCAATTAATGAACATTTGTGAGATCCCGGGTGACTATATGCATACTCGAGGACCCGGGTGGATCAAGGACATTTGGGAGATCCCGGGTGACTATATGTACATTTGGGAAATCCCGGATGACTAAGTACATTTTTGGGAGATTCCTGATATCTGTGTACATTTTGGAGATCCCGGGGAATTGATGGACATTTGGGAGATCCCGGTGAATTAAGGACATCTGGGAGATCTCGGGTGAATATAATCACATTTGGGAGATCCCGGGTGACTAAGTACATTTGGGAGATTCCTGGTATCTATGTACATTTTAGAGATCCCGGGTGAATAAATGTTCATTTGGGAGATCCCGGGAGATTATATGTACATTCGGGAGATCCTGGGTGACTATTTGTACATTTGTGCTCATGATATCCCTTGTGACTGACTATCTGTACATTTGGGAGATCCTTTGTGATTGACTATATGTACATTTAGGAGATCCCCTGTGATTGACTATATGTACATTTGGGAGATCCCTTGTGGTTGACTATATGTACATTTGGGAGATCCCTTGTGATTGACTATATGTACATTTAGGAGATCCCATGTGACTCTGCACATATGGGATAATCTCGGGCGACTAAGCACAAAAGCACATGCACTTACCTGCGCTGACTCCACATTCATTCATCATACACGCCTGTCGATCCACCTCGTCACCTGGGCACTGTGCCCCGTTGTTAGCTGGACAGGGGTTAGTGCACTGTCGGCGTCTTGTCATCGTTCCGACGCCACACGACGTACTGCATGCTGACCACGCCCACCACGATGTCCAACCGCCATCAACTGAAAGAGGCACAACTCAAGAGTGAGAAAAAATAACCTATTAAACACCCACCCTTCAGTTTTAGTTAATTACGATCGACCAAAATAAAATATTGAATCTCACAAAAAGAGAGCGTTGCGTCAGTCAGGTTGGACCATGCTTCCGTTATATTATATTGCAGATTGATTCTGAGACGGAGGCCGGAACTCGTTAACCAGAGTTTCTTTTGCAAGAAATCGATTTCCTTTCAATGTTTGCTCCACACACTAAGAATGTGGGAGAGAAACAGTGTTACTATCTTACGAACCATATACGTTGTTCGTCAGTAATCAGTTGTTTCCAATTGAATATTTTTAAACCATCGAATACGTGTAATTTAGATTCGTAAGTGCACTGTATATTTCATTTCTAGGGCGTTCGTTTGACCACAAACAAATCCTTGCATGCAAGGACCACGCGTATTGATCGATATATGTTGCAGTACCAGTCAGGGACGTGGCTAGAGGGTCTCCGTTTGGGTGGGGGTGTCCGTCTTGGGAAATTCCAACTGCACCCCCCCCCCCTTGAATCAGACCAAACACAAGTTTTGCATAATGCCATTTGCACCCCCTTGCACCTCAGTGCTCAGGCCTAATATCCTATATATTCATAAACCATGGTTCTATTTCCCGATATGAGTACATTCAGATATTGCATAAATCCTAACATCTAGTGTTCTAACACCAGACAAATACACACGGCTACGGGCAAGAGACCAGGACATACTGGGTCCACCATGGTTGTTCGGCCCGGGGTGAGAAATTTTTGAAAACTATATAAGAAAATCGCAAATTTTAGCATCTAGACTGGCCTCAACTGAAGCTTTCCTAGTGTTGGAAATTCAAACCTCATACTCCCCTCAGGTTGGAAAATTCTCCAACTGATGACCATTTCAGTCCACAAGTTTGACCAAATGTAGTAAAATAATGTTATGTTAAACTAATTAGCAGTTTTGTATTGGCCACGGGGGGGGGGGGGGGGTGACAATGACACAGCGGGTCGACCATGGTTCGGCCCGGTGTGCGAAATTTTTTTAATCTGAACGAGAAAGTCGCAAAATCCTAGCCTCAAGTCTTCCAAGAGTTGGAAATTTCAAACCTGACACCCCACTTAGGTTGGAAAATTTCCAACTGATGACAATTCCAATGACAATGTTGAACAAATGTATGACTGTATTGTTTTCTTAAATTAACTAGCAGTTTTTGACTGGCCACGGGGGAGGGACCAGGACACAAGCTTTCCAAGTGTTGGACATTTCCAACCTGTCACCCCCCCCCCCTTAAGGTTGGAAAATTTCCAACGGATGACCATTTCAGTCAAAAATTTTGACCAAAAATAGGAAAATATGCAAATATTGGTCCAAAAACAATTAATCCCCCCACCCCCCCAATAAATTGTTTGAAAATCAAACTACAAGAACATTTTCAACCTATTGTTGGTGTGAAATTTCCAACTAATGTTTTGGCAGGTATGAAATTTCCAACTGTTGAAAATTTTGACCAAAGTTGGGGGGGGTGTGAGACACCGCCCCCAAACCCCACCCCATGTCGCCACGTCTCTGGTACCAGTACACATGTATTTGGGCGTACGTTTGTATGTACATTATGAGTCAATTCACCGCCAAATACTACATTAACTCATTGATATCTGTATGAATGGCACAGACTCAGTGTAGTTCCCACGATCACTCTAAGTTTAAAATTTACCATCCCATTTAAATTGTAAATTTAAGAAGACTTTAGTGACATTAATTCACGCCTCACCCGCATTACACCGCCTTTGATCTTTGCCGCTAACAGCAATCACCAATCGAAACGCCTTTCGATATGGATAGTATACTTACCTCTTGATATATCGCTGATAAGCTGTGTAATAATCGTATCAAGTCTGTCGAAACTAGTCACCGTGTACTGTCGCGCACCAGAAGATGTGATGTACGAAAGCTGGCCGGGGTCAATGTCATCTCCAACAGCAACGGTGTAAACGTTGACCCCCAGGTCATGAAGGTAGTCTGCTTCCGCGTACGCTGTCGTCGGGTTTTCTGGATTACCGTCCGAGATGACAACAACCACGTGATTGACGTTCATTCTCATTCCATTCGTTCTCTTGAACGTCTCAGATCTGACATAACGCAATCCTTCCCCGATATTGCCACTCCCACCAAGATATTGAAGAGACCCCAAGCTCTTTTTGATTGACAACTTGTCGATATTTTCTCCCAGATAGAATCCATTGACGGCGCGCCACGAGAACGAAACCACGCCCACTTGGATAACTGTTGGTCCGACCGTTGTCCTGTTAGTTAACCCTTCTACGAAATTCAATTGATTGATGAAATTTGATTCTCCCACGCTACCAGATTGGTCGAGCAGGAAAACCAAGTCGGTCGGGACCGCCCCAACACCTGAAATAGGTAGTTGCCATTATTGGTGTGGTGAACGGCCATGAACCACCATTATTCATGGTCTATCAATGGAATTATAGATCACCATGCATTATACATGTACGCGTTGAACATGGCTCATGGTATAATGTGACTTCTCGGAACGGCTATATATGTACGGTAACATAGAACTGGATACCACTTTATGGGCTCATGGTAAAATGATGACTACTCGGAACGGCTATGTACCCCATGTAACATAGAACTGGATACCACATTATACTTAAGTTCCCAAAAATTCACGAGTTAAGACTTGAGATATATTTGCCATTATCATTTTTGAAGACCACACTCACATAAGTTACTGCAACTATTTAATTCCCAAGATGAAAAAACAAACACAAGGATAAGGTCTTAGACTTGTTTGTCCTCTTAATGCTGATAATTACCAATAACATTTACCCCACTAACTGCACAACATCGAATAAAATATTATTATTATTACTATTACCATCTCTGAAAGCAACAACAATAAAAGTACTAAATATTTCATATATATATATATACATTATATTATATTGTAACACATGTACATGCATATATCTATATATTCAGTGAAATTGAAACGGAAGAACACTTTATAATGAAATGTACAAAAGATAGATATTTGCGGAAAGATTTTTCACTGAAATGAGATTTCACCAGCCAATTTTCGTAAACTTTGATGAAAGTTCATATTCCCACGAAGGCTGAAAGCCCGAGCATTTCCAATCTGATCTGTAACATGGTTCGGCAGTTTTGCACAAACAGTTGAAAATATATAATTTTTTGAGCTATCAATACATGTTCTATATGTTACGCGAAGTTGTCCTGGCTTGTGTTATAATGATCTGTAAATGACAACTGCCTCACGTGGGTGTATTTTGTCATCATTTTGATGTAATATGTAAAACATGCATACCAATATAATTATGGTGATCAGAATAAAATTGAATTGAACTGAATTGTGGTGTTAAACTTAATTTTAAATATCTTATAGAACATTGCTCGATCTGCGGATACCACGATTCGTCTCATTGTCCAGAAAAAACGAGATGCAATTAATCTATACGTAACCATATCTTATTTTAAAACAGTAATTTTTTTCGGGAAGAATAGTATTTTGAGTTGGAATATTCACGAAAACCGCGACCTTATTTTCGATGCTTGAAAACTGAAACTCATGCATGCGCTCGAGTAGTGATCGAAGTAGCTATGAACGATATATAGTATATGAACCACTTATGTCGATTGAAATATCACTGTAAAACTTAACTAGATATTTATCACATTAGAGGACGTTATATCCGCGAGAAGGCTTTTCGTATATATGGGATTGCCCCAAACTGCACGGCGCAATGGCGAACAAGGACAAATATTTATATTGGCCATAATATTTTACTATGTAGCACATCATATTTATTGATAGCAATGCCATGTCCGTATTATTTCAACATATAAGACTACAAGATGGCTCAATCATATTTTGCTGTAGACCGTGGACAGAATAAAGATAAACTTGTTGCACAAACCTCATTTAGATCACTAATATGGTCGTAGTTTATTCCCCACCATGCGCATATATAACGTTGTGGTCTGTGTAAATGCAGCTGATTCAGCCAGATTGAAGACCGAATTGTGACGCAATTCGACCTAGATATGGCCATTTATAAGTGAGAACTAGCAGACACACATGATTTAAAATGTTTTATCGGCAAACTCCTCATTGTAATTTCAGTACCTACCTGGAGAATAACATAGTCCTGGCGCGGACGTAGGAGAGGCAGTCACCGGGTATGGTGTCTGCGTAGGATCCGGGAGACATCGTTGCCATGCAGACCAGGCTTCACAACCACATGTCCCTGCTGAATAAAAATATGATACTTTCAGATCAGCTGTCAAATAGTACGCGTTTACACTAAATGTGAGTATTACTTTATAATTTAACTTTCATCAAATCCAGTCGTAAGTCGGGATTTTTTTTACCCTGTGGCAATGCATTCTCTTATATATGCGAGTCGACCATAGGTCGCCTCGCATATATAAGAGAATGCATTGGCCTACCAATTTTTTATCATTTTTTTTAAAATAAATGTTTCTTACAATTTTTAGGACATAAAATAAAAAAACATCCATTACCCTGCAGGGAGCCCCACACATATATAGAAGCATATAGAAGAGTGTCGTCTGTTCATGTTTGTCTGGGGCTCTGTGTGGGTGAAATTATAAAATTGTTAAAGAACACAAGAACAAATTATTAAAATTGTAAAAAATTGTTAGGCCAATGCATTCTCTTATATATGCGAGGCGACCTGTGGTCGACTCGCATATATAAGAGAATGCATTGGCACAGGGTAAAAAAAATCCCGACTTACGACTGGATTTGATATGGCGGGTCACATATGTTCGACTCTCTGTCGTCTGCTGATTTTCCCTGAACACCCCTCCAAATGAATAATAAACCATTCCAGTGTATACCTTTATAACTGAACAACATATCCCCCTGCAAATAGGTTCACACAAGACCTAAATATTCACATAGGTTCATAAGGGACTCATTTGGTTCTGAAATAAGCTCATATAGAACTTATACCCGTTATTACGTTGAATAGCGCGGACCGCAGTGAACACACATTATAAAGAGCCTACATCTGGCAAGTTGTGTCCATGAAAAAAGTCGATTAAATAGTGCCTATATGAGCTTATTTTGTGTTGAAATAAGCTATATATGGGCTTATTTTGAACGACACCTTTTACGCCCATATAGAGCGTATTTTTTCCTCAGATAAGCTCTACGTATTTGTATGGGCATAAAACGCGATATTCAATATAAGCCCGCATTGTGCTTATTTTCACGAGAACAGGCTGAACTGAAATGGGCGAATTAATTTGGTAAAAAAAAAAGCCACACGACTGTTATTATGCGCTCATGTTTCACCCCGATCTGGTTTCGGGGATCAAACTATATCGATAAATACTTTTGTACGGAATATATCACAGGAATATTTATTCAGGTCCTAGAATATAGAAGTCGTTGTTTTTCTATTCCCGATAAGGTAAACATAAAGAGCGTTTGAAACTTTGTGCCACTTCCGTGCGAAAATGTAAACCACCTGGAAAATTGCTGACTTTCGTCCCGAGCATATAAAACATATAAGCATATATATAATTTGGAGGTTCAATTTTGTTTATGATGGTTCAAAGGCTTCCTTCACAATTACGACTTAATTTGAAGATTCAATTTGCCATATTCGTTCAAAGTAACATGGCGGCTTATAGGGTCCCGCATTGTACCCAGTATAGTTATGATGCTAAGGGTCACGTTCAGGCCCGCGTCCGTTAAACAAAATCACATGGCGGCTTGCGATTCTAAAATATACACCTAATAATATTCGATTTCTATCCCCCCCCCCCCCGGTATTGAAATAGGTCGATAAATACTTTAGCCACCTTCTTACGGGCATTATATGTCTCAAAAAGATGCATTGAATTAGGAAAAATACAACTTTCAACACGACGGTTGGGTCCCAAACAAAAACAGCCATTTGCACGGCATGTAATAGAAAAGAGCTTTCAGTGTCACTCTATTCAAAATATGGTAGAAATAAAGAGCGTTTCTTTCATTTTTGCGAAATAGTTAGCCAGCTGGAAAATTGCTATGTGTCTAGAGGTTCAAATGTTTATTATCGTCCAAAGCCACACGACGGCTTGGAGCCACAAATTATACCTACATGTAGTAGGCTCAATGTTAGCTTGGGTTATATTCTGACCCGCATCCAGTAATAAAATAAGTCACACCAAAACGTGAAATACTTTTATATCGACTTATAGATACCACAAACTACTTATATTCAATTCATATAATTTAGAAATATCCGTCGGACCCCGACTTCTATTCAGCACGAAATAATTTATTAGTCTACAGCTATTCCTGATATGCCACGAATAAAGAGCTCCAGAGCGAAAATTTGAAAACAGCTAGAAACTTGTTATGACTTCGGTAAGCTTTTCGGCGGTCAAAGTATATATACCAATAGTTTGGTGCTAATATCCTGGGCACCCCTGTCGTTTTTGCGTTTTTTCCTAATATGTAACATCGTGCTACTATATACGGTAAGAAATATACTATTATATAAGTGGTGTATAGATGCAAAAATGTTGTGTGTTGCGTATTACGATCTCTGACGTATTTTCAGAAATCATTTGTGACGTGGGTGAGAGTGAGGATGTCTATGACTCCATGCATCAGAAAGTTCCAATAGTGAGTGGGTGCCCATGTTAAACAAACTACTACATGGCCCCGTATATATGCCACATGTATATACAAACATTGTCTTTACGTGTGTCTGTTTACATTTGTTGATCCCCTGCTTTTGTTTCGATTATAGATGTGTTCCAACATGTTGGGGTCATGTTTTGTGGTATGGCGGAAGTGTAACTATTGTGCTGCATCCCATAACTTTCCTTATAGAGCAAATACAGGACATCGGACGTCCGGGGACAGGAAGGTGGGCACCTCACGGTCTCAGTAAACTACAAACCCACATATATAAGGCCAAAAAAATAATACCTGTGTTTAGGGTTACATGGTCCAAAATAATAAGGGTAGGTGGGTAGGGAATTTTTTTTATTTTCAAATTTTTTTTATTCTGAATTCCATTGGGTCATTGACAATTCAATCTGGAAAGCTTCACAATTCAGATTAATTGAAATGGTTCAATACTAAACATGGTTAATCTTGAATTAGTAAGAGCACTAGACTAATAAATCTTCTAAATCTTTTTATAGGAGAGGTTTGAAAATGGGTAAGATACCTTTTGATGCCCTTCTGACTGAGATAAAAAACATAATCTGTGTCTACAGTCCAAAGTTTTGGGATAGGTAGGGAAACCCTAAACACAGGTATTTTTTTTTTGGCCTAATAGTTGTTTGTCAGTATGACCATCGAGTGTTATGTTTATACAGACTTGGATGGCAACTCAGTACTGTATAATATCGATACGAACTTCTGACGTGCAGGAAATCCCGGTCAGAAAGGTTGGCATCTCATTAATCCTTTCGGGACAAAAGCACGCTATTTCTATTCTGGGGAGTATCGGACATAATCAGGGAAAGAGCATCCGGATTTTTACAATCAACGTCTTCATATTGACTGGCAAGAAACTTCCCTGGACACTTTTGAACCATCACGCATACGAACTAGGTTATTATTCCGAAGAGGCTGAAAATTACTTCATTTATTCACAAGACGATGGCTGTTTGGAAAGTTATAATTTCTGTTATTTTCACAATTGCTATCGGCCTCTCGTACGTAGACTGTGAGAACTCACCGCGATATGATATATTGAAAGGGAAGAAAGAAGAGGGCCTCAACACTTTAACAGCCAGTGCGACCTTTGTCAGAAGTCGAATGCAATGTGCCATCCTTTGCATCAGTGACCAGAATTGCCTGGGTGCAACCTACATTGCCAGCCAGAAGAAATGTTTCTTTTCGTCAGGGAGATGTGGAGCAGTTTTTGTGGAGGACGATGCGGAGTCTGCGGTTATTAGAATAAAGAAGGTGAGCTAATTTCACATGATTTCTCTGCTCGAAGCCAGGAATGCGTTGACAAATAATTGGGATGAGTTGCAAATTTCATGTTGGATAAAACAGCAATTGGAAATTGGTTGAAATTGTTGTTTTTCGCCCCAGTTGATATTCAATGTAAAGTATGTTGTGTCTAGACCACAAAGTCGAAAGTATTCCTTCTTTCAATCAAGTTGTAGATTCAAATGCGCTGTTTTCAAAATACGGAAATCTATAGTTGCAAAGGCTGGACAAGCTTAACCTAAATGTACAAATGAAATGTGTGCATCTTCACGATTCTATTATAAACACTGTCAACATTTTCTTCGCAACGATAACATATTAATTGGAACAGGGACGTTGTCAATGGATGGGGCGAGGGTAAAATGGGAAACGGTTTCTGAGCATGGTATGCTTCTGTTTTTGTGACCAGAGAACACTGTTTGCATCACCAGGCTGGACACTCATATATAATACGCGTATACTCCAGTTATGCCGCTATCGATTGGCTGATATTTAACTTAACATTGCGCAAACATTCGAATTATTTCATTACGGAGGCACAGGTATATAATGCTATCATTAAGCCTTTATTACACTTTTTATTACTTGGTTTACGGATTTTTCGGACTCAAAGGTAGGGGAAATGGGAGAAAAATAAAATAAAATCTTTATATATATATATTTTTTTTAAATTTAATTTGTCAAAATTCAGGGTTGGGAGAAATAATATATTTGCTGTGTAATAATCTCATCTAAAACAAGCCACCAGATCGCCTGTGGCTATGCTTTGTCCGCGTCCACTTGCACGGGCAAACCTATTATTTTATTTCGATGTGTATTTAAAGCAAGATACTGATAGATGAACAAATATAGCCAATATCAACGTCCGCCATGTTGGAGTTGACATTCAATACCATAAACATTGCCGGCATGCTTCGCTGTTTAATCGATGTTGTATATTTTACGGAAACTTATACTTTTTTTCTTCTATTTTTTTGTTTTTGTATATGTCTGGATTAATAATTATTCCCATTGGCGGAAATAAAAAAAACCGAAAACAAATTTTTTATTTTTTTGACAAACAGCTTTTGGGTAGGGAAATCCGTAAACCAAGTAATTAAAACTAAAATGCCTTACATGTACCTCAGTTAGTGGATGTCAATGTTTATTCTTTCGCAATATTTATGCCAGTCGATTCGATATTCAAGTCAATAAGCATGTACTGAAATCGACCGCGACTGATCAGCAGTCTTACAAAGCTATACATTAACCCATTTTGAGTAATAATTAAAATGTGACACACCCATGTAAAAATATAAAATTATAACGCAAAATTATTTGCAAATAGCACCATTTTCTTATGCATAGCATGGCTAACCACGACCATTTAATAAAGTTAGAACATTGAAACTCCCTATTGAAATTGTGTTCAAACAATTCGATTCGTTGATTCTTCCTACTATGCTATGTGGTATAGTGGTGCTTCTAAAAGACATTAAAAGGCATCGAGACATTACATTTGATTCGAAGTTAAGCAAAAAAACATAACCTCCATGAAACTGAGCACGTCCAAGTTATCGAAATCAAATATGGTTTGCTCAACTATTGGTCTAAGTTAGTTTCGAGTGATGTTTCAGAAATAGCCAAAACGTATAATCTTATAATGAACTGTATCAAAGAGGAGACTCAATGTGACACAATAAAGTAAAATCCATATCTTCGTGGAGCAAACCTGGCCTGAAGCAGATATGGAAAGCGCGTGCATGTTGACACAATCGGCATATACTAGAACAGAGTTTAGATGAATAAAGGCAAACTTGGTCCAATACCACGACATAAATCTATTTGACACTTTGAAGTCATCTACACTGCAAAAAGGATTTTCTTATTTTGCGGAAAAAACACTTAAATTATGAAAACTTATCTTCGGAGTATACTTAGAAAATTGTCTTGCATCATATTTTCTAATGGTTAGAAAAATAAATTTCTAATATTTAAAATCTAATTATGAGAATACGGTCCTGAAAAAACAATATTATTTTCTTTCAATATACCGATAATATATATATATAATGTTCATTGGGCATATATAATCTAATATTCGGCCGCCAATCGTTATTTTTATAACGATTAAAACAAAATCCGAAATTAGCCGAAGATTTTGTTGTAGACGAAGTCACGTGATCATCAGCCCGATCACGTGATTGTCACATGTAAACAGAAGCATAGCACGTGATCGATCACGTGGTAACTCATTGACAACGCATAGATACGCGACGGCGGTATTTTAAGTTTGCATGTAGTCGATCGCGGCCTTTGAAGATTGTCGCGTTAGCACACTGCGAATGCAAAACTTCGCCGAAAACATCGCCTTTCTCGTAATTAAATGTCTTTATCGTGTTATTATTACTACTATTATATGTATCGCGATGTGTTGTTACTATAAAGCCATGCTCGTATATTATTCAGTTTTGCGCGCATTTATCTATATAAACGCGTGCTCGTGTTTATATATATTTTTTCGTTACCGGAATAGTCCAAGTTATATTATATATGCATATCAAGATTGCATATATACGCGAAGACTTGCACAGTTATTAGGCAATTATCATCTCGTAAACATTCCAATTTCCAGATGCCATTAGTCGTGTGTCAATAAAGAGCGTTTCGTTTTAATTTTTATCGTAACGCGGTAAAACAACACAAAATTGGTTTATTGCTGTCGGATTTTATCAATTATAATCAAGTCATTCATTACCAATATGATATGATAAGTTCATTTTTCCTTGGTTATGAATCATGTATATATTTGGGCAATATGGTGTTTATATATATTTCGGAATATTGCTTCCCCCACCCCAAAACAATCTAGCCGACTGTCACTGATGGAAATTCACTGCATCTATGCATGGTTATTGTCCTATAAAATTAGCACTCTAGCGATGCGGTCTATTGAATATCCAGGTCATAAATCGACATCTATGTGTCAATTACGCATAACAATAGGGTTATAAAATATATAAATGTTCGCCGTGGTTCGTTTAAACATCCAATCATATATAAAACTTTTTGAAGGAGGGATAATAATCCGGTTTAATATGGAATCACATATTAAAGTGCTCTTTATTCGCAATATATCGTAATAGTGAACGCTCTTTATTGCGTCAAGGTAAAGGGACTCGACTTAGAACAGTTGTTCTAGTGATTGTTTACTGATTACAACAATACAGGTCAATACATGTACATGAACTTCCGATATGCATGCTTTATATATCCTTCCATCATTGTCATAGCAATTTCCGCTTTATTAAACTCTTTTTATTCGTACCATATTAGGAAAACTCTTAACATGGAACGCTCTTTATTGAGCCATGGTGAAGGAAATGGGGACTCGACTTTGAATAGTTACACTCACGCGCTGATGTCGATTCCGGATTTTCCATCGCCATATGGGTAGACATAATTAACTCCGACTCCGATTCCCTGTTTTTAATTAGTTTACCTCGCTTGACGTCATGCGAGGTTTTGCTACGGAGATAGCCGACAACCGGTGGTGGTATTATTTATTTATTTCTCGGCTAATTTATTACGCGATTTTTATGGGACTTGGATCATTGTGATCACAATAGGGGTGGCTTTCGGATATAGTTTTGTTGTTTCATGAGGATAGTAATCCTTTAATGTTTTCTAAGAACTGTTAGACATTTTTCTCGCATTTTGTTAAGGGTAGAAATAACTATCTTAAATCCTTGAAATTATTTTCTCAATATATAGAAAAGGGTAAGAAATATTTTCTTACATCCTAGAAAGTCTTTTTCTCAATATCTAGAAAAAAATATAAGAAATATTTTCTCAAACGTCAAGAAAAAGTTTTCTAGACAAGAACGTTTGGGAGTATATTTGGGACATTTTCTTAGTCTTATATCTAGAAAATATATTTCTCAAAGCTAGAATTTATTTATAATATGTTAAGAAAGGCATTTTCTTACTTTCGAGACAAAAGTCAGAAAACTATTCTAAAATTTCTAGAAAAATAAGAAAATGTGTTTCTTGCAATTTCTAAAATTAAGAACAGTTTGTAGTGCAAATCGAAAATAATTTTCTCAAAACAAGAAATTGTTTTTCTTATCAGTAAAATTAGTTCTCGTAATTAGAAAAAATTTTCTCACACGTTTTTATTGAATGGTAAATTCTTGAAATGGAAATATTTTTCTCATTTCAAGAATTTACCATTCAAGAAAAAACATGTGAGAATAATTTTCTAATTATGAGCACTAATTTTACTTGGTTAAAAAACTTTTTTCCTGTTTTGAAAAACATATGCTCCTAAACTCTTACTCAAAATTACAAATAAGTTGCCAATTTGTGCATAATGATGAGTAACACAACATTCTAACACTACTTGAAATTGATTGGTTTCTTTAAAAAAACAAATGGATACAAATATAACCGGTACCCAGATGTGGAATAATAGGCAAAATGTTCAAAGTTTTGGAGATGTAAATGTAATGCAACAATCCAATTAGTTATATATATTTTAATATGAATGCCATTTAATATCACCCAGCTGACATTCACGACTCGCTATCACCTGTACGCTTCAATTCAGTGACCAAAACACACACAGGTTGCCAAAAGCAAGGAGTAAATAGCATATCAGGGTAACACCAACATGACGCACTCTTTGAAGTTACTGAAGATACAGAGGGTCTTTTTTATTGGTCTCTGATGCAATATATTATATTACACGCTTGTTCCTAGATGTACAATGTATTTGCAGTGTATTTCTGCACCTGGCATTTTCGGGACCCCCCCCCCCCAAAACATGCAAACAAAAAAAGAAGATTTTTTACTCCCAAGTTTTTGACACCCACCCCCCAAATTTCATTATTTTTTGTCTAAAACCACACAAACCCCTACTAATACAACTCATTTGACTCGGAAATTATCTCCTTTATAGTTCAAGTGGCAATTTAACCCGTTCAGAAGCTGTTTCAATTGAAATTTTGTTTAATACAATCAAATATGAAGATTTTGTTTGACATACTGGCTGATATGGATTTATTTTGTCTACCACATACATGCATTGGAGTTTCCAGATGAGTGTGTGATGAGCGTATGCCAGGTCTACCTGGGTGGTAAAATTCGACACTGCTACATGGCAATTCTAATGCATCGATGTACGTGTGGACAAATGCAGTAACCCACAGAAGCTGATAGGTGCACACAAAACATTAATATAACTTACTGTATAAGGTATATGCATCCAACCCCCCCCCCCCCCCAAAACAACTTATAAATTTACAAGTATATCCCATGCATATCCAGTGAGATATCATTCTCTGGCTATATTGGCTGTAATACTGATACATTTTAAGCTGATAACATCTCAGGACAGTGAACTCAATCTTCAATTTCGAGTTACTGTTGACATTTTGTAGACATATCCATGATATATCAGTTATTAAGCTCCAATTGAACTAAAGTTGACATATTTAAAAAATATTTACCAGGCTGCAATTGGAAATAATGTTTTATAAATTGCTGATATCTTCAAACCTAGGTCATTGCGCATGATACACACAATTCCATAATTTCAAACTATTTCCATGTTAGCCCATTATTTAGCATTATTCCATACCTATGTTGTTAGTTTAGTGGAGCAACTTCAATTATACTAAATGACAAGCAGTCACTATGCCGGACTCAGATCAGTTGATACACATGTAAATAATTCACTGATTAGTTTGATGCACTGATGACAGTTATTTTCTTGCTGTTGGTAGTCACATGAATGTTTTGGGACATTTGCTCGCACTTGTTCCATGCACACAATGATCTAGGCTTAAATGTCTTAGTTACATCAGGACAAGTTTATTTATTTCAATTTCTCGAAGCTTCTTTCCAAAAGGTGCCGGGAAGGAAGTTTTTCAGCTCACCGTCACATATGCAACATGCCATAGCTTACTATGCAACATGCCATAGCTTGTCTCCACTAAGGCCCATATGAGGTCCCAGTAACATAAATGTGGCGTATTAGACTTTTTTTTTAGAAGTTATAATATGTTTTAGACAGTTACAAATATGGGCACAAAATAAATGTAATAAAATATTTGCATGAGGTTGTAAAAAATGCGTTTTTGCCTTTCGGACCACCCACCCACCACGGCATACCTTCCTGCAAATTTTTGTTTCCTGTGAAAACCAAACATTTCTGAGTTATTCTAAGTTCAACAAGGGCTATACATGTAACTCAGAAAAAATTAGTCCGACCGATCCCATATGGAATTCGACCTATGCTATGTTGGGGATTGAACAACATACCAAGTTTTGAGTCTATCGCAAAACGAATACTAAATTTAGTATATAATGAAAACAACGCTCTATTAAAGAAGCTTTCACCCGCTGGCCTTCTTCAACAAGTATACATTCCCGGGCAATTGCATCTTGTATAGTCATATACACATTAACAGCATGTTCCTGGATTTTAGGTGGATTGGACAATTAGTATCATATTTACTAAATTTAGTATTTCATCCAGAAACCTAAACAATGGCGTATTCTAAGTCCAACAAGGGCTATAACTCGGGAAAAATATGTCGGGCCGATTTGATATTCGAACTTGACCTGTGTATTCCTATGACTAAACCACATACCAAGTTTTGAGTCGATCGAAAAGCGAATACTAAAGTTATCACCCGCAAACCAAAATGTTGACGGACGGACTGACGGACACACACGTACAGCATAGCGTAGCGATTAATACGACTGTTGTCAACGGACGTATACAGGGTCGATGTTTTGTAAGAGTGAGTTTATTATTATTTTGTTTATTGTATTCTACCAAGTTACAAGTTTCCTACACAGTATTATAATACTATTGAATTAATTTTATTCTTTTAATGTGAATATGCAATATTAGCCGGAGTAACCGATACATAAACTTTGATATAATATATCTTAACGTCACTAGAATGACACGTTTCATTTCAGGTACCAGGACCACAGTGAAAATAAGTGATACTTTCCTGTGCCATCCTTGGTCTGGTGTCGTGTTTATTTATCGTGTATTTATATAAAATAAATCTTAATCCTAACATCACATTGATTGCTATTTGAATCAGAATATGTTCTCACGTTGTCATGCTATATTTCCTTTTTCTTTCAGAAGGAAGAAATGTACTCAGGTAAGATAATGTCCACTTCTGAAATTAGTCACACACAAGAGACACGATGAAGCCATGCATGGGGTGTCTCACCCTCAATTTAGAACACCCTCTGACCACGTCCCTGGATGAAACATTGCAGCATTTACCTCAATGATTAGATTTAGCTGTATTTTAGAATAAACATATACACCGTAGGAATACCGATAATTTCCAATTATACCTTTGCTAAAACTACCCGATGAAAACACAAGATTTGGTATTACCACTACAAGATGACCACCAACATCGACAATATATTGAAGTATATCTGTACAGAGTCTCCTGTTGGCGAAATTGGTTATCGGTTGTTATGTATTCTTTCTTTTTCTATATTTCACGACGAGGTATCAATTAGAAAATGATATCAAGAGCCAATTGGTATATTCACAAATTTGAAGAAACGCGTTATAAACATTGATAAAATCCCACCATAACTGCTCACCCATCTTTTTAGAACTCATAAGGCCACGTCGGTGGCCGGCCTGTCAACGGATAATACATTATGTAATTCCTTCATAGTGCCACCCCCAACTGGGCAACACAATGCAATTCATGATGGCTTCCAAATTGTTTGTCGAAATAAAACAAATCAGTATAGTTGCCGTATACGTCACTGTTATTGCCATAAAATGATTCAAAATGTTATATATATATATATATATATATTTATTTTTTTATTCAGCTCACAATTCATATCATAACACGATACAAATAAAAATATTAAAAATATGTGTTCTTTGATAAATAATTTTTCTGATGTAAGCAATATTACAAAGTTATGTAATTTGCCGCGTTTTTGACTTCTTGATGCGACCGTAACGATCCACCGTGACAGCTGTCCGTGATGGAGAGTAATTGACTGTATAAATCCGTTTCCAATATTACTGGGTGTATACCCAAAGTTAAATGGTAAAATTTTGAATTATCTCGGGAGCCTTCGATCGTGGCTTCTGTGTATGTTATGACATTGATTTCAAGTAATTGTATTCTTATATTATGTTAAGTGCGGGGAAAACTGGCTTGTGAAATTTCCTTAAATAATGGATGTTAATTATTCGTGATATCAGACGAACTTACATCCATACTCCATGAAACACAAGAAAACATCCAGCACACATTTATATATTCCACTCAACTGGCAGATTAAAAGACAATTTAACGTCCATTTTCAACAACATTCTGGTAGCAAGTTCCTTCCATATATGCATGCAATATGGAAAAAAAATTTGGGCGGGAGACCTGTGCGCGACGCTACGTGGTTTGATTTCAGCCTATATAGCAAAGTCTCGTATAAAGTCACACACAAGGAACACATACATGTGTGGATGTGAATATAAAAAAAATTTATGAACACGAATTTGACAGTACACACATAACTTGCCGGGACTTTTTTTTGACTGAGAATAGAAGGAATCGCTCTCTAATTGATTTAAATATTGGCATAACATTTCTATTTCTTTGAAGACTGTCTTGAGCTATGGGAAGCTGGGAATACAGTAGATGGTGTCTATACGATCTTTCGTGATGGTGCCGAGCTCAGGGTCGTCTGCGACATGACTACAAACGGTGGCGGATGGACGGTGTTCCAACAGAGACGCAACGGGAATGTCAACTTCTACCGAGGGTGGAACGATTACGTTTGTGGTTTCGGTGACGTTAAAGCGGAGGGTGACTACTGGTTGGGATTGGAGTGGGTACATCGGCTGACACAGCAACCCAGCGAATTGTACATCAAACTCACAGCAGCTGACTGGGAATATAAGTATGCCAATTACTCATATTTCTATCTAGAGAGCTCAGCAACCGACTATACAATCCGGTACGGGTCACAATCTGGTACTGCAGGCGACTCTTTCACGTCACCATATACGGGTGAGGTACCGTTCAGCACTTTCGACCATGACAGTACTGAGCCGGGCTGCCAGTGGGCCACAGTGAACAAATCATGTGTTGCCACATTTCATACCGCCTGGTGGGTGAGATGTTGCCTTACCGGAAATCTGAATGGCGATTACCTGAATACCATCGACACAGGTCTTAATGCTCAAGGAATGATCTGGGGTTTTGGGTTCGGGTTTAAAAACTCGCTCAGGTATACCACCATGATGATCCGCAGGCAGACACTGTGATCTCGATTTCACGTGAACGTTCCTCGGGTGATGCACACTGATCAATGGAGTTTTCCACACATATTCATTAGTGGGAGGAGCTTATGGTTGCTTGGAGACAAGGCGTCTGCGCAAAAAATTTAATTATAAGCAAATTAGATTTGTGAGACAGTGCAAAGAGCAATGCTCGGCATGTTTCGGAGGCATAAAATATAACATTGCTACTGTGCTATATCTCCTATATATACGTTAATTATAGTTTTACAGTGCTGCATGCCTATATGCTATAATACACCCGATATCATAGTTTCTGTTCGTCTTCATTTGCGGAAAATATGACGACTGTTATGGAAAATAAAAATAAGTGTTACAATCCTTTTTTCTATGGATTGACCGTGACGAAATGCTCGCAAAAACATACCGTGCAAACTTGCCGGCGTATGAACGAACCCCAAGACAACCGATACGCTAAACAGGCTTCAAACAAAATAAACAATCCACTCAGGCAAACCCCATTGTCACATTACATGCATCGCATTGGTCGCTCATCGTGGATCATGGATAATTATCGACAATTCATTATTAAACGGGTATTAAGGCTACGTTCATACGCTGGCAAAACTGCACTGCAAACTGCAAAAATGCCATGCCCGATGGTCGTTTTGTTAGCTGGCATTTTTGCAGGTTGCCGGCTAGCTCGTGTTCCGTCGTGGCTGGCTGACAACAATCAACGACGATTTGTGATAACGGTGTCTACCTCTTTGTCGGTGCCCATAAAACGAGGCCACCAACAATAATTACAAGTATCCGTGTTGTCCTTGGTTCGAATTGTTTTTTTGTAACATATTTTATTGTGTCTCCCAATATATACAATATTGACAATTAGATGATGAGGAGGTAATGAATGGCGAGGGAGTAACCACTGGGGATTGGAGCACAAGTTATGCAACTTCGATTATAAGGCTCCTCTCCCCAATTTCGAATTGTGTATCGGGGAGAGGCAATGATAGAACAGTTTGTTCTCTGCTATTGTCAAATTCATACTTAATTATGCATGTATACGCGAGGAATCTCATGACGTGGTATAAAGAGTTCCGAAAGAGGTACTTTTCAGAAATGTTGCATCTAGGGGAAGGGGCTGGCAAAATGGACACAGACAGTGTCGCCAACTTCACCAAATATATATCATGGTAGGGGGTCTTGACAGTTGTGATAATGGTTCGTCTTTGGCATTCATAAAGCATATATATTTGTATATGTATACAACAAAAACAAAAGCCCCCTAACAACGCCTATATATAAAAAACCAGTCTGCACACGATAAACGTAACCTAAAAACAATCAAATTAATTCGGCCATCTTCATCATATAATCTGTCACCACATCCAGGGGTGATAGGAAGACAGTCAGCCATGACTATATCACCCCTAGCAATATACATGTATAGTCTATCAATATTATATTTATTTGTAATTGTACTTTCCATGTGTGTATATTGTAAATAAAATTATCCTATCCTATCCAACTATGCAGCCAATGCATATAATGTATATAGGTTATTATATGTAAACTTAGTACTGACATAAATCTTATACACATACATTCTAACTCGCATCGAAAACGCCAGATAGCCCAATTAGTTAATATATATATGAACGACTAAAATAGTGTGAATTTTGTGCTGGATGATAATTTGATATACCAAACAGTATTAAGTGTGATATTTGTTGTTTTTATACCGCATTTTAGTACTGAAATATAGCTATCAGTTGAGAGTTATCATCCATATAGGTGATGTTACGATTGGAATTTCCAATAGTTGGAAACTTTGATAATAACAGATTCAGATTATATAATGTATGTATGTTACAAGAGTGACTTTGCATTGCAGCCAGTGGTAATTTTTTTGAGTAAATTGCCAATCATGGATGTTAGGTTAGGAATTTCCACCGACAGTTTGAACGCTTGTGGTACCAGTTAAAAAACACCAATACAAGGCGGGTACCAATGGGATTTCTCGGGAGTCGGAAAGTCGTCTGTATTCTTCGTTGAGCTAAGTGGGGACCAACAATCTCTCTGGGTGACATTTATGGTACTCATATCTCAGCAGCATCCCATCGATGGAGCTGGTCGTGGCGATCACACATTCCAACATACCAAGTGATATTATTTTGACTGGACTAAGAATACCAACACGCACTTTGTTCTTAATATATTGCAAACAGCTCAGCGATATCAGTAATCACGCAAAAAACTACATTATCACTACTAACGCTGATTTGTTGACAACTGACAGAAATTAATCCGTTTTGGCAATTTTGCAGCTGGCATTTTTGCAGTTTGCGGTGCAATATTGCCAGCGTATGAACGTACCATAAACGGGTTGCCGCAACCTGGTGTTCGTACATGATCTAAGCTAACTGCCTTGTTATTTGTTTTATTCACTGTAAGTGGGATCGAGACCAATATATGTCCCTATCACCGTGACAATGTAAAACAATATTTTCGCGCGAAACGACGCCAAGGTTTGGAGAGAAAGATTTATGGTCAAATATAAAACAAGGCGTAGTAGAAATTGATTGATGGTGCCAGAGCCCATCTAAACAACATCCACGCCGAAGTACACACAGCTCTTAAAAGCCAACCTAGAGTAATTCTTCAGCTGACAGTAACTGTTGACGTCATGCATGGATGTTTTAAAAAGTGACCGAGCCACCCTCTGTGACCTGTATCGATTTTCACTGTCGTCGTTAACCCTTTCTGAGTACCGTGTCGATGTTTCAAAGCGAGTGATACGTATTTCAGTCTACATATTGGCATTGGACACTGTCGCTGCTTCCTGTTTATGGTAACGTTTTGGTTTAAGCATAGTTTATTTATCCACCAAATATATAATATACATAATATAAATTGAACGAGGGAATACACAAGGAATTAATATAATGTATAATGGTAATATGTGATATATCTGGTAGAAAGGGAGAACGACAGTAAGCACATGGCTTTTCAGGTGTCGTTCTCCCCATGTATCATCTAGGGCCCCTGTATAATATACTATATAAATCATCATGGAAATTGACGTTAGTGTCGGGACCGGACAGTAGATAGATAATTCGGATATTACATTGGTCCTATGATTTTTGGGTATAAAGAATAAGAGGAGAATTTAAGATAAGAAGACAAAGATGGAGGGGAGTGGTGAGGGGAGTAGAATGGAACGGATTATTCATTTTATTACATGTTACGTATGATGCTTAAGATGCTGCTGACCGATTTATAATTAAGCAACTAAAATCGTTGTGTGTGGATAATAAATTTTTGGAATTCTTCAAAAATAGTTAGATTCGTTTGTAGACTCATTGTATCATCGCCATTGAGGAAAGTATAAACTGAGGGAACTATTGCGTCTGGGATCTTTCCAAGAAGAATTTGCCTATGTGGACGGTAACGCCGACATTGGAATATGTAGTGGTAGCTATCTTCTATTTGGCCACAAACACAGCGATCAGTGACAGAGATATAATTTTGGTATTTATGCGCGTTTAGGTCACTACAATAGTTTCTAAGACGTGTGTGGATTACTTGTGCTTTTCTTGTGTAACAATATTTGAAGCGTGAATTCTTCTTTTTATGACTAGTGTTTATTGTTGTTCTAAATTCGTCGTAATTCACTATGTCGCGTGTGCTCATCGGCAGTGAATTCCAGAGGGCTGCTGTATTTAATATGAATGACCGGTCGTGTGAATTGGCGTTAAATTGGGGTAGCCGAAAGTTTTTTGAGTTACGGGTATTAATTTTCGATACCTCGGATACAAGTGGGGGCACTAAGTTTTGTAGATACTCCGGGGCCGAATTATAGATCATTTTGTGATATAAATAAAGTTTTGAATTTTCACGTCTCTTTTTTAGAGTCTCCCAACCTGCTTCAATTATAAGGTTATTATTACTCGTGGATCTGGTACATCCTGTTACAATACGCGCAGCTTCTAGTTGTATATCTTCCAACTTGTCAGATTCTGCTATTGTGCAATTGTCCCAGATAACGTTTGCGTATTCTATGATTGGTCTTACAAGAGTGAAATAACATTTTTCTAGGGTTTCTCTATTTAGAACGTATTTTTGTTTTTGTAACATAGATATTCGATACCATGCAAGTTTAGATATAGACGCAATATGGGCCTTCCATGAGCAATTGTTTTCAAAAACGACACCAAGGTGTTTGTGGTTTGATACTGTGTTCAATGGGACATTGTTCATATATAAGTTTGGATGATTCAAAGGGTTTTGTTTACGTGATATGCACATAGATTCTGATTTACTGGCATTGAATTTTACTAGCCATCTCTTCGACCATGCTTCCAGTGTGTTTATGTCTTTTTGCAATATTTTGGCACTTTGTATCGGGTCTTTAATAGGCAGAAATATGGACGTATCGTCAGCAAATAGTCTAATGTCACTTTTAATTCCTTTAACAATGTCGTTAATGTAGGTTAAAAATAAAATCGGCCCAAGGACGGATCCTTGGGGCACACCAGCTTTAACTCCTCCCCATGAAGAAGATTCTGAGCCTAAAACTACTCTTTGCTCGCGGTTTGTTAGATATGATTCAATCCATCTGAGAAGATTACCTGTGATACCCATTCTTTTTAATTTATAAACTAAACCACGGTGCCAAACTTTGTCGAATGCTTTGCTTATATCGAAGAATAAGACTCTGACATCCTGGCCTTCGTCCAAACTTTTACTAATTTCGTGATAAATTTCGCATAATTGGTGTGATGTTGACTGCCCGGGGAGGAATCCAGCTTGGTGTTTGCACAGTAAACTATTTTTGGTAAGAAATGTGAGTAGATGTTTGGCTATGCATTTCTCGTATACTTTACCAATACAACTTAATAGGGATATGAGTCTGTAGTTTCCTGGGTCTGTTGGGTCTCCTTTTTTAAAAATTGGAACAACGTTTGCACGTTTCCATTCATCGGGGAAGAAAGAGTTTTCCATGAATGTTTTAAACATTATTTTCAATGGATGATGCAAGCTAGGACATTTTTTTAGTATGCGCGGACTTATCTCATCGTAACCGGAAGATTTATCAGGAACAAGATTTTTCAAGGTTTCTATTATATCCGATTCAGAGATTAATATTTCATTTAGTTCTGGAATAGATTGCAATGGGGTGTATTCTGGTATTGTGGCATTTGAGTCATCTATAGATGAAACACTACAGAAATAGTCATTAAAAGCTTCTGCTTTGTCATAGTTGGATGTATGTGTGCTGTTATTCCACGACAAGTACGGAATAGCTCTATTGCTGTTTTTTTCTGAGAGTTTATTAAAGGTTTTCCACCAGGCAGATGAGGGTGTTTCTGGATTATTCAGGATGTCTTGCATGTGCACTAAGTGGTCAGATTTTGATTTTCTTATAAGGGAGATTACTTCGTTTCGTTTTTTCCTATAGTTTGTCCATGCGTTGATGGTATTACGAAATTTAGCTTTTTCATACAAGCGCTTTCGTTGTTTGATATGTTGTTTTATTCCAGAATTTAACCATGCTGGTTCATCTTTCATACAACGCACAATTTTACTTGGGACAAAAATATTGATCTGATCTTGTAAGAAAGTTGTTAGTACGTTGGTCATTTCACTGATGGGGGTATTTGAAAACGTTTGTTTCCAGTCTTGTTCTAAGATTGACTTATCTAGATCTGTGAAATTTGCTTCATCGTAGTTAAATACACGCCTAGTAAACGGTTTCTGTTGAGATTTCTTTTCCGAAATTAGGATATCTACAAAGATGGGAATATGATAGCGAATATAATTTCCATGGAAGGGTTCAAGGGTTCCACTTTCAAAGACAGAGCAGTTTTTATTTACCAGGACAACATCGATAAGAGTTTCCGAATATTCAGTAAAATTGGTAGATTCCGTTATTAACTGTTTTAATGTTAGTTGATTACATACTGCTGAGATTCTATTATTTGATGGGCAATATTGGTTTTCATTAAGGTCTCCTATGATTATCAGGTTATGTGGGGATAGGTCACGTGCCGAATCTAACATAGTTGTAATTTCAGTCCAACAGTTACAATTTGGGGGTCTATATATAGCACCGATTAGGCTTCTGGTATTTCCATGGCATAGTTCTATCCAAACGCTTTCTATTCCCGGGTGTTCGAGATCGATTCGCCGTCTATATGCTATGTTATTCCTTATGTAGACTATTACCCCACCATATGAATCAGCCCTGTCCCTTCGCTCCGGTTCGCCAAAACCTTGAACTAGTAATCGTTCGTTGGGGATGTTTACACCTAGCCATGTCTCTGTGAAACAGCAGATATCAAAGTTAGGCATTTCGGTACTAATAATATCTATCTTGGGAGACAGACTTTGAACATTTAAATGCATAATTTTTACGTTTTGATTCGTATCAGGGCCCGGATTAGGGTGGATGTCACCTCCGAGGATGATTAAATTGTATATCCAATTGGAGGTATTTTGTAAGGTTTTCGAAGTACATGTAGAAAGTCGAGTCGTTTGGTTTTTAACCATCCACATAAGATCGGTTTTTTTATCACATATTGATTGGTGTTCGAGTAATAGGAAGACTATTAAGTACAGAACAATAGTTTCAAGTGTGGCTCCTTTCATGTAGTATTTGAAGCACGATATTAAAAGCTTTGAAGAAGAATAGTTACAACGAGATTTTTTGTGTACTCGGTTTGCGCGGTCATGGAACATGCCCACCCGTGATCTATATTCACTTAATTGTGCCATTATAGTATTTGTAATTTACCAGTGGACCACGGGTGGGCATGAGTAGAAGCATTGATTTAAGGTAAACCCGTTCCATTTGATAAGAGGTGGATAGAGAAAGGTTACAGTTGAGAGAGAGTGAATAGACAGAAGAGCAAGAGAGAAGGAAGAATACTAATAAAGGAATGCATTTAAGAGAAAAAGACATGCTGGTAAAGCTACGTTTTGCTGGCCATCGATCTTCTTGATACAATTAGAAACGCACCCCACTGCTCTTGTTTGTCCAATAAAATTTCACTTCTTTGTGGTTAAAAGCAGAGTTTTCATTCAGGTGCGATTGCGATGTAATTTAGTATTCGGGGGGGGGGGGGGTTCCAAGAATGAACTTTACCTACTTCTATGGTGTCCATATGGATGGTCCACCTAAACATCCAGGGCAATCTGACGAGGCTATACGGGGTCTTCGTCGCGTGTTTCAAACAAATATTTTTAGCTTCACCATTTAAATCAAGATAATTACAACTGCCATGCTGGGTTCCAACTGTTATAATTTCTTACAACCACTCAACCGACAACTCTCTCCATGGCCCGGGAAGTTACAATCTTTGGTTTTCTGCTTTATTTTAGGTCATGTGGATAACTGTACACGCTGTACTTTAAAGGGGCAATGTACGCCATTTTCAATAAATTCCCGGTGATAACAACGATCTAATATCGATAATATATAGAAAATTAAGTAGTTTGAGTAGATGTATTCTGTAAACGTTCAGGTTAATATGTTATCTTAAAATCAAAGTTAATAATTTGATATAAATTAAATTTATGGCTGGAGTCATAAATTAAGTTACGAATTTCCGTATACAAGACGTAATCAAAATAATTCACGGATAGTGGATTGGGCAAAACGTGGCACACATGATCGTGTGAAAAAATATTTTGATACTTGGCGTAAACTCAAGCCACTCACTGACTAGTGACTATACAATTATTTAATGAGTGTGGGACTAGTATGCATATAATATAACATTTATTTGATACATTTGCTTGAAAACTGCCAAAAATTACTCGACATCGACAATTGGTATTATTACATTCCGGCTAATCTGCCATCCGTAACATTACTTCGTAATCAACAGACTTTAAAATAATGGAAATCTGGTTACCTTATTCTACATCTCAGAGACTAAAGAAACCAACAACAACGAGGTGTGTTGAGAATAGCTGCGATCAAATTTTAACACTGAAACCAATGGGGATTTTAACACTGAAACCAATGGGGATTTTAGATTTGCTTAGTTGAGTGTGTCTGGCTACATGAAGTTTTCAAAGGTGATTTGATAACTGTGTTATCATATATACTATTTACTGCTCATCACTATAGTGACTGTTCCGCGAAAACGACAACTCACGTAGTCCGGATGCGTGGAATACGAAAGTCCGGCTTATATTCAACAAGCAGGATGCGAATCGATCGTTTGCTAGTTGAACAATTGTAGAGTTTATTGATGCGCCAGTTAGAGGCTCAACAGAGCAGCTGACCTTGAAGTATAATGTTATACCAGGTAAGTTTTCAACAATATGACACACAAATATTTTGTGAATTTATTTCTTCAATTTCAATTCCATATTTTTATTTTGCTATTTATTCTTATAGATGAAGTTTTTCTTTAATTGTTATTTAAAGCCACATGGCGGTTTGCGCTCCAAATTTCACCTAATAATATTCGGTTTTGAATTTTTCCCGGCATCGAAATAGGCTGATAAATACTTCAACTACCTTTCTACGAGTATTAAATGTCCAAGAAAGACGCATTGAATTCATAAAAAAAAACACTTTAAAGGGGTACTGTACACAGAGATAGGCGATTTTTGTATTTACTCCCATTGAAATAACTTTCAAGTTAGTTGTGTTCGTGTTATATGAGTTTCGTATAAACCTAAATTAGCGAAGAAAATATTGATCTTGAAAACAAAAATATTACGATTTCAAACTACGCGCCATGGTTTGACCTTCACCGGATGAGACGCAGGTCGCAGGAAGAACCGGAAGTTCATTGCTCACAGTTTCGATTGATGCCTTCAATCTCTTCCATCGAACAATCTCACGCCCTATAAAAATACTTGACGCTTTATGGCTCTTGTTTCTTTCTCCTTTTTCCGAATCGGTTATAACGGGCCTTCCTTTTGCAAGTAACATGTTTTGTTTGCAACTCAATAATGTTCGCGAACGGCCGTCGATAAAAGACACGCAACAGATGCGATTTCAAGAACGGTAATGGCACAATTCTCCAATTTATGACTCCAGCCATAAATTATTTTATATTGAATAATTCAATGTTACTTTTACGATAGCCTGTTAACCGGAACTTTTTCAGTAGACATCGTCGACTCGAATTAGTTATTTTATAATATAATATTCATATTAGATCGCTATTGTCACCGGGAATTTATTGAAATTGGGGTTAAGTACCCCTTTAAATACGATGATGCGGTACGGATAAAAAAACTGCCATTTTGTATTCATCGCAATTCCGGAATCGGAACTGAATGTTCGGAAAAGGTATATCTTATCACGAAACTATTAAAACACTTCATTCACTACTTTATCTTCGTTTAATCGTCAAAATTATGTAAGACAGAGAGACATTCGCAAATATTTATATAATATTGTAAATACTACACCACCATCTATGTACCTATATATGTAATAACCCACGGTCAAGTGGTGCTGCTAATTTTCTATGATGCTGGTGTGTCCTCCTGAAATGCTATGATGCTGGTAGGGAAACGCGATACCGTTATTTTATTTAAATTTATCATTTTTGAGGTGTTTGGCTCATCTCAAACACAAATTAATTTTATTTTAGCAAACGTTTCTCATTTCAACGAGAATGTATTTTAGCCATTTATTTCTTTATAGGGGTGGCCATAAGTTGACGGATACCATTTGGCTTGTTTATTGTTTTATAACAATCCACTGATTGACTTGAGCACGATTTTTGACAGGGTTCGCCTGATCCTCACTGAGTACACAGGATTTACTTGATGTGGACATGCGCTTGATGCGATGGGGCTTATTAGCAACGAGGTCTCTGTCAGTTTATTTGTAGTCACGCGTTATCCTGAACATCACTATTCGAATACACACACAACCTCGATTTCAAGTTATAGGATGATTAAAACATACCAGACTTTATCAATACGATATATATTTTTTTCAAATTCAAACTTATGTCTGTAGCTCATGTGCCCCATCGTCTCAAGTCAACATTTATACATTTAAGTATATGCATGTCGCTATGACAGTATTCCTGTGTGAATGACGCGAGTGTATCAAATAAATAGATAGTCTGTATATAGAAACGGGCACATCCACCCTGGCTTGGTCTTTATCTTTTTATTCAATGATTTGTATCTATTTTTATTATTATTTCAAATGACCTCATGTCAACAACTAAAGGTTGCGATATTCACAGTACTGCCGAATAGAGAAGAGTCTCATTCGCACTTAAAGGTTTCATAACATAAGTTTTGGGTGGATGTGCCTTCAATGAATATATTAATATTACATATACTATTATATAATTATGTATATACCTGTTAAATGTGCTTTTGTCATATATTTGTATTTAAATTTGTATATCTCAGATGCCATGTATTGGTTTATTGAGATAAAAAAATTGAATTGAACTGAAAAGATAAGAATAACGACTGCTGTCGGGGTTGATTAATTTTCATGGCAAATCACCTGTACAGGTAGATGACTGTATACACACATTTTGTTTGGTTATATGTGACCCGCCATATCAAATCCAGTCGTAAGTCGGGATTTTTTTATTTTTTTTAAATAAATGTTTCTTACAATTTTTAGGACATAAAATAAAAAAACATCCATTACCCTGCAGGGAGCCCCACACATATATAGAAGCATATAGAAGAGTGTCGTCTGCTCATGTTTGTCTGGGGCTATGTATGGGTGAAATTATAAAATTGTTAAAGAATACAAGAACAAATTATTAAAATTGTAAAAAAATGTTAGGCCAATGCATTCTCTTATATATGCGAGGCGACCTATGGTCGACTCGCATATATAAGAGAATGCATTGGCACAGGGTAAAAAAATCCCGACTTACGACTGAATTTGATATGGCGGGTCACATATACTGTGGACGTAAATGTTTAAAACATCGGAATTATTTGAAGTAGCTGTCAACTGTAGGAATAAGGTTCCACGAATTAGACTTAATTTCGACATGATATCATTTGACCTAAATATTTCATTTGGCCAATGTAAATTTTTAACCAGATCGTACCCAATTTGGTGTAAGAGACGACGCCCCTCTGACATGATGTCCCTGCTTTGCTGATAATCCATATACTTTGCATTTAATATTCGAGGGATTTTAAATTATCAGATAAAAACAAATCTGTCCGATTAGCAAATATTTCCTAAGCTAATTTTCAGCTTACCAGGTAAAAGACAATTGAAAAATTCATGCAATCAACATGATTCCTACGGCACAGTCATAGCGAAAATCACCAACACATATGTAAGTTCAAAGATGCATAATAGGAATTAACGCTCGCAAATTACTATTTCCTTGGCTTCGGGAGTAAAACATATTTGATTCGAGGCAACGAACCCACCTATATGAAAGCTCATAGTGATCAGATATCGATTTATGAAATCTATTATTTTTCACCACAGATCCTTTTTAAGTGGCCCAGTAAAAAGTCGACGAGAAGACTTTCTCTGACCAAATTGCGGATGAAGATGGATAACTCTAAAATCAAATGGTTTTTGTGTCAGATATTTGACAAACCGGCAAGTGACTTTGGCAAGGATTTTTAGAGCATATGAAGCCGGTTTCGCGTATTTATCGACCTATATATCCTATCCGTCTCTCCAAATTACGTAGAAACAATTTGGAGCTGGGTTCGAATAAGCATGTCCGTTTAACACGTTTTCAATTTTTGTCAAATTAAATCCAACGATCGTCTTCGATAAAAAAGAACCTCCGTGTGTTCGTTTCCCAAAACTGTACATAATAAAAAGACTTCTCAAAGTTGATCTTTTGTATTGGTTTCCAACGTTAAGGGCGCGTACACATGAAGCTGCAAGAAAATATCTGCAAGAAAATATCAGGTACAATTGTACTCTGATATTTTCTTGCTGCAAAGATTACGCCCGTGAGAAAGCGGCGGGTTAGTTGACGTTGATTGAGCTCAATGTGACTAGTGTTAGTCGTGTTTGTTGAAGTGAATTACTGCAGACAAACAACCTATAGTCCATATCGAATATTCATAGAGTTATATCAGTGCTCTTATGCCTAATATTAGACCATGGTTCGGCCCGGCCCGGTGTGCGAAAAGTTTGTAATCTGAACAAGAAAATCGCAAAATCCTACCATCTAGACTAGCCTCAATCATTCCTAGAGTTGGAAATTTCAAACCTGACACCCCACTTAGGTTGGAAAATTTACATCTGATGACAATTCCAATGACAATGTTGACCAAATGTATGACAATATTGTTTTCTTAAATTAACTATAGCAGTTTTTGACTTTTGACTCAGGCTGGCCACGGGGGAGGGACCAGGACACAAGCTTTCAAAGTGTTGGAAATTTCCAACCTGTCACCCCACTGAGGTTGGAAAGTTTCCAACTGATGACCATTTCAGACCAAACTTTTTACCAAAAATAGGAAAATATGCAAATATTGGTCCAAAAACAATTAATTCCCACAAGAAATTTTTTGAAAATCAAACTACAAGAACATTTTCAACCTATTGTTGGTGTGAAATTTCCAACTAATGTTTTGGCAGGTATGAAATGTCCAACTGTTGAAATTATTGACCAAAGTTGGGGGTGATCGAGACACACCAAGCCCCCCCCCCCCCTGTCGCCACGTCTCTGTATACACGTATATACATGTATATATAATACATCAGCGGTTCTGACAACCAACGTAAAATGGAAATACGTAGTATGTTGAAACAGACGATACTATTGATGGATCATAACCCGAGTGCTTGAATTGTTACGATCATATCCCTGCGAGATTAGTTAACGGATACCGATGGCCACCTATCAAGGTGAACACATATCACCAATTGGCGATAAAATTTCAGCGCGCTGCCTTCGTCGGATATTTTCCGGTATTATTTATTTCATTGGTCAAGTAAGTCACATGGGGCATACCTGATATTTTCTTGCTGGCCATGTGTACGCGCCCTAAAGGTACTCAATCCGATTCGATGGTCCACATATCATCAGATTCCAACAACAATTTTTTTTTATGAAATGCCGCTTCAGTTATCAGAATCAATTAATTGCCCCAAAATAATGATAACCACAGTATAAAAAATTTCCAAAACTTGTTATTTATCAACATTTTATTCAACGAAATTTGGCCGGAGTGTCAAATATATAACACCCAAAGCCACTTGATTTTAGAGTTATCCATCGTCATCCGCAATTTGCTCGGAGACCGTCGGCTTAGCAAATATTTGCCAGGCCGCCAAAAATTACATATGTCTGGAAATCGATATCTGATCACTATGAGCTTTGATGGGTGGGTTCCCCAACTCGAATCAAATAATTTTTACCCCCGCAGCCATGTTGGGAGCGTTAATTCAGATTATGCATCTTCAAGGTAAATATTGTTAGGTCAATTTATTCTCTTATATATGCGAGGCTCTCTATGAGAGACTCGGATATATAAGAGAAAGTATTGGCACAGGGTTTTCAAAAACTTTCAGGAAGCTTCAGTCATGGAAGGGTTAAAGCTTACGAATTCGTATCACGTCAAGACGTCATTTGAATTGTTCCAATATATTTATTTTTAAACTTTGACGTTTCTTCAACATGCCAGTTTGGCCGGAGTTCTTCCATAATTTTGTTACAGTCACCATGTTTGACATAATTTTGCTTCTATAATAAACTATAAACTTATACTTCTTCCCGTTATTAATATCTGACATCTGCATGAAATTGGAAATTAGAATATGAAACCTCACTTTGGCTGAAGGGGTCACTCTCACCAAAAAAAGTGCTGAAGGGTACACAGGGTTTGAAAATGTGCTGAAGGGTACACAGGATTTGTAATAGGTACGAACACCATTACTTAAATTGTGTTTATGAAAGTCTGGCGCCCATTAGCAGTTTGTTGTCAGTACATTTTAATATTCATTGGAACGTAAACAATTATTCTCTAACAGAAATCATGGCAGATACGAAAACTGAATGCCATTTAGAACGACATTTCAAACCCTGTGTACCCTTCAGCACATTTTGAAAATCCTGTGTACCCTTCAGCACTTTTTTGTGTTAGAGTGACCCCTTCAGCCTCACTTTGTGATGTATTCAGGTTTTGTGGTATTCTGTAGTATTTCAATTCAACTTTGTTGGGTGATGCGGTATATTATATATATATATATATTGTATATATATATAGATTTGGATGTCTTTTGGAAATAACGAACCTTCAGAATAGAACATTGTCGGAATAAAGAACCTTTTGAATAGAGAACCTTTTGAATAGAGAACCTTCGGAATAGAGAACCTTCGGAATATAGAACCTTCGGAATATAGAAGATTCGGAATAAAGAACCCTACCCCTAATTTGATATGATGCTGGTGGGTCCTGCTGAATTGCGATGATGCTGGTATGACAAAGAGACGATGTTAAGAAATAATACCGTTATTTTCCTAAAGACATATTATGGACTTGTTCGGTGCGTAAAACTGATAAATTAGTACTCAGGCGCTATGCTAACTGGGGGAATGTAGCATTCTACTAACATCGCCCACAATTTCAAAGAATTCGACCAAACAACTCCATAGAAAACACCGTCTGAACTACGCTCAATTGTAAATATTTACATATCGATTCGGGACGCAACAATCGGCGATAAACTAACGCAAATGATTTTCGCCATCGATACTCATTGCATTTAATACATATATAAGACTGACGGTGTGTGTTGTAAATTTGGGTTAATATACATACAAATAACTACGTTGAGCAAGAGTATTCTCCATATCTATTTGATCACCCAGCCGGAGTGTTTCACATCACTTTAAAATATTTAAATATCTATGTCTTCTTTTAATGTCTTCCACATACACTGGCATTTGCTCAATCGCTGACATTTAGCCAAACACCGTAAAATGACATATATAGCGTTGCTTTCCCATACCAGCATCATAGAAATTCAGCAGGACAACTTAACCAGGATTGTATACAGATATGTGACCCGCCATATAACATCCAGTCGTAAGTCGGGACTTTTTTACCCTGTGCCAATGCATTCTCTTATATATGCGAGTCGACCATTTTTTTAAATAAATGTTTCTTACAATTTTTAGGACATAAAATAAAAAACATCCATTACCCTGCAGGGAGCCCCACACATATATAGAAGCATATAGAAGAGTGTCGTCTGCTCATGTTTGTCTGGGGCTCTGTATGGGTGAAATTATAAAATTGTTAAAGAATACAAGAAAAAATTATTAAAATTGTAAAAAATGGTCGACTCGCATATATAAGAGAATGCATTGGCAAAGGGTAAAAAAAATCCCGACTTACGACTGGATTTGATATGGCGGGTCACATATATGGTACACTTACAAAGCGATAAACAAATATGAAGAATCAAATCAATGTGTGGGCGCGGACACTATTCAGTATTACTAATGTAATGGTATAGGTTGATCTTTCGTGGTATCAATCGGTATTAATGTACTGAATTAGTCGATCGACGATACGCACTGCTGTACACAGAAGTACTTTCGTCAATGATACATTAGCGAAAGCTTAATTGTAATAAGTTTTGCAGGTTTAAGCATATACAATATATGGGTAGCTGTGGTGTAGAGTCCGTGCATGGCTGACCGCGATACTTGCATGCTAATGAAGGTGCGGCATTGCCTAAACTGGACCAATTAAGGAAAAAAGCTGACCAGAATTTAATTTAAATCAAGGAATCAGTAGAACGCATCTATTGAATGTTTGTGAATGACCGCTTGTAACAGTAGTCTTTAGAATGTATCGACCCGTATGTACTGAGGTGTACAGAGCATATGCATGCATGCAATTATACCGATATTCTATGGAAATAAAATACCCACGGTGAAAAAAGGGACATCGTTTGTGTGTAGGTTAAAGCAAAACGAGGGTTTGATTGTGTACCTGTAGGCAGTTTATAGAATCCCCCTGGTCAAGTGGTCCTGATAGTTTCCTGTGATGTTGGTGGGTTCTGCTGAAACTTTATGATGCTGGTATGAAAAACTGATGCCGTTACGAATAAAGTACCTTTATTTTTTCTAAACTTGTCATTTTCGCGGTGTTTGGCTAACCCGAGCGATTCGAGAAAAATCTGCATTAACATCTTTGAACAATTTAATAATGGCTGCTCTGGTGTTTGCAAATCTAGGTGAATATCCATCTTGATTATAGTCGATTTGGGACAACTAATACAACCAGTATTACAATGTTTCGGAATAAATATTGTTTTGAATGTTTTAAACACATACTGACTTTTCCTGGATATGTTTAGATTATCCGAACACACGAAAACGACATCATACAAAATAACTGTAGATTTTCTTAAAGGGGGGGGGGGTGTACCCTAAATCAGGTCATTTATGGGACCATCTCCTTTTATACTCAACAGAATAATATGCGACAAATGAATGAATTTGAGCCATGAATTAGTGCAAAAATACAGTCATATATGTTCTATGAACGATGGTAATTATTATGAAAATGAATTTACGACTTCAGTCATTTATTCATTTTCGTTATAATTACCATGTTGTTAGATGTATTAGTTTCTTAGATGTTCATCGATTCTAACATAACTCAAAATTTATTGCCGCATTTCAGTATCATCGAACAAAACGACACTTTACAGCTTTTTCTCTATTCACGTATACACGACATATTTCTCGATGTTTCACTTTGTCTTAGTCTCGAAGTCACAAGAACAATCAATCACATAAACGGTTGCCCGGTGGGTAATTTTGGTTGAAGGGGTCACCCTCACTAGAAAAAGTGCTGAATGGTACACAGGTTTTGAAAATGTGCTGAAGGGTACACAGGTGGTGAAATATCGTTCTAAATGACGTTTAGTTTTCGAATCTGCCATAATTTATGTAAGAGAAAATTTGTTTACGTTCCAGTGAAAATTAAAATGAACTGAAAACAAACTACTGATGGGCGCCAGACTTTCAGTAACAAAGTTAAAGTAACCGCGTTAGTGCAGATAACAAACCATGTGTACCCTTCAGAATATTTTCAAAACATGTGTACCCTTCAGCACTGTTTTATTTTTGGTGAGAGTGCATGGCACTGAAGTTAGAGCAGGGGGCAGAGTTGGGTCTGTAATGAATGAGCATTTTGAAGTGTAAATGTGCCGTAACTCCGGTAGAATGAATGGACGAACCCATTAGTAACACCCCTGGTCAAATGGTCATGCTAACGTGCTATGATGCTGTTGGTCCTGCTGAATTGCTATGATCCTGTTGTGGCAAACTGATTGACCGTCATGTTTTATTTGTCTTTTTCGCGGTGTTCCGATAATCTGAACAATTCCAAGAAAAGCCATTATGCGTATCAAACATTCAAAAACATATTTATTGTGAAATATTTTTAATACGGGTTGTATTAGTTGACAATCGACTATAATCAAGATGATTATTCACGTCGTTTTAGAAACACCAGCGAAGGCATTATTATATTTTTCAAAAATATATATGTTCTTGAATGTTTCGTACACACACTGGTTTTGTCTCAAATCGTTCGGATTAGCCAAACACCACGAAAATGACAACTTGGGAAAAAATAACGGTACTTTTTCGTAACGGTATCAGTTTGCCCTACCCTCATCATAGCAATTGAGCAGTACCACCAGCGTCCCAAAGCATATTAGCAGGACCACTTGACCAGGGGTGGGTATACTTCACCAAGCTGGTCTATCACATGCAACACCAAAAACCACAATCAAATATCTAGAAACACCCCGCAACTTCAACACCCCGATCGACGTGGTCCAGCATCAATGTTGGGTATGATTTTCTGTTACAGCTCAGGGTTTCTTCCCCTTGAACCAATGGACCAACCAGCAATAATATTTTTATTGCAAAAATTGCAGCATGTTTATATGCTCTTTACACATTATGTGGGTGAATATACGATTTTCCTTTGAGAATTGGTTCATAAATGAGACGTCGATTCCAATAAAGATTAGTTTCTAACATAGTATAAAATGCATTGCCCCATTTCATTATCGTCTAACAATACGCCATTTCGTGAAGCTTTTTTTTCTATTCACGTATACACGACCTATTTCTCAATGTTTCGCTGTAGCAGAATTACAAAGATAAAAAAAACAATGAATCATATAAGATGTTGTGCATTGGGTACTTTTGGCAGGATTGCCGGAGCGGGGGCGCCCAACTTGGTTTCTGATACGAGGTCACGCTGTGCCCTTCAAGTTCATACTTCATTGAGTGGCAACAATACGCAATATGTCCCATATGTCAGGTTGACCCATACTTATTGAAATATTCAAGATCATTCAAGATTGGTAGATCGACCTATATACTAGAATAAGAGAAAAAATACAGCCAATCAAATATGAGCTCGGGCATGAACAGCCCTTTAACCTTTTTACTATATTCATTGGTGTGACATGTTCAGATAATAATTCAACAAACGGCCCATATATGGTCGTTTATGGAACTTATTAACTGAACATTTCCTAAGGGAACTACTCCCCAATAAGTATTTGGTAAAGAAATGGCATTTTGGCAATTATTCCAATAGCACTTAACCCTTCCATGATGGGATCTTCCTGAAATTTTGCAAAAATCCTGTGCCAATGAATTCTCTTGTTTATGCGAGTCTCCCACATAGAGCCTCAAATAAATAAGAGGATGCATTGGCCTAACACTATCTACATTGACCTTGTAAAGCCAGTGCATTCCCTATGGGAGACTCGCATATATAAGAGAACGCACTGGCACATGATCTTTAATGATGCACCAGCGCAGCTCCCGTCATAAAGGTTTAATTAATGAAAAGTTTCCGGAAGTGTTCCCGTTTTTCCTTGGTTTGATTCACAGCGATATTATTTTGGGGTCGAATCACTTCGCTATTAGCATTGACCAGAATATAAAGTTCACACAAATTCTTGCAACAGTTGTCAAACAAAATGGCGGCACCGGAACTTCCGGAAGTCTGACGTCACATGAGTATCTTATTAAAAATGCCATTTCGTTGAGAATATAGAATATGTACACACTGTTGGTAAACAGAAAAGAGAGTTCGATACAACAGAAGCTCATCTTCATTTTTTCCCAGAAGAATGTTCCAAATATACGTGTTAAATGGATTCAAAGTTCCAACATGCAAACATTCCACATATAAAATATTGAGGAGTACTGATAAAAAACAATAATATCACAATAGAATCATGTCTACGCTACAGGTATATAAACATATAGTGGACATTCGGATTGTTGGGCAAGTACAGTGATCACTAATGAGTACCCCTCTTCCGATTGTGATAACCCACATAAATTAATATTGAAATGGTCTGAAAACAAAATGGTGTACTGTTACGAATATGGAGAGGTGATGTTACCTACAGAGTGTGTATTTGTTTGGTTATTGCACCATTCTTCTATGTTGTGTTATGATTTTCGAACTCAGAATTGAGATTTTCAACTAGTTCCAATTTGTGTTATGTATTATATAATAGCAGCAATTCGCGATGAGGGGTGGTGCAATTCGCGATGATGGGTGGTGCAATTCGCGATTAGGGGTGGATTAGGGGTGGTGCAATTCGCGTTGATGGGTGGTGCAATTCGCGTTGATGGGTGGTGCAATTCGCGATGAGGGGTGGTGCAATTCGCGATTAGGGGTTGTGCAATTCGCGATTAGGGGTGGTGCATTTCGCGCTGAGGGGTGGTGCAATTCGCGTTGAGGGGTGGTGCAATTCGCGATGAGGGGTGGTGCAATTCGCGATGAGGGGTGGTAGATTCGCACCGAATTCCACGGAATTTGTTACTTTTGACTAACTTCCAACAAATTGTTCAATACACATGGGCATCTATATATACTATGAAGCGAGTTTGTCGCATGGAATATCAAACGGAAACCGATATGACGGTAAACTATTCGAGAAATGGGGTTCGATTCACACGATGGACCAAACGTCCACCGCTGATAACAAGCATGGGTGGGGGCACTTCCGCTCACCCGTCGCCGCGCGCATGCCTTCAAAAATAATAATAACGGGTTTCATGCATCGGGAAACAAAAATAAAATTTAAATAATATTACTCACCTTGTCGCTTGTTTCTTTCGTGAAAAGATCGACTCGAAATTAACGGCAGAAACGTCAATATTCCTAGGACGAATATGAGCTTCATTTCACTGACTTTTACTGACAGGCTCGGTGCCTGCGGACGAGAGGGGGTAGTCTTTCCCGGCTCCTCAAAACGTTCCCGGCATAACACGAGAGAGGTTATCGTGCCAGTAATTATTCTGGTGACCCGAATTAATTGTACTGAAATATTTAACTCGTCTCAATAGCTGCTAGATGAGTATTATGCATTCATTATCAGTCGCTTTTTGAAACCAGTGACTGTGGCCGCTCTCTAGTAAGTGATTTCTATTATCCGAGTATAGTGGGAATCATCGGGTGGAACATAGCTTTAAGGGCGCTCCCGGCGTACGGTAATGCTAAAGTGTTCTGGTTTAGGTGGGGCTAAAGGGTACGCTCTCGCCATAGGTATACTGTACATGTTTTGTCAAATGTATGACAGGTCTTGAGGAATGGTAAGATAGGGTACACAGGGTCGGGTTTTCCACTCAAATTGAATTCGACCCTGTGATAAAATAACGGTATATTTTCTTGATAGCATCGGGTTTCCCTTCGATGCGGAACGCTGGAAGCAGTTATCTCTTAAATGACGGGAGCTGCGCTGGTGCAGCATTAAAATATGTGCCAGTACATTCTCGTTTATTTGCGAATCTCCCACATGTATCCTCGGATATATAAGAGAATGCACTGGCTTACAATGTCAAGGTAAATATTGTTAGGCCAATGTATTCTCTTATATATGCGAGGCTCCCTATGTGAGACTGGCATATATAAGGTAATGCATTGGCACAGGGTTTTCGCAAAATTTCTGGAAGCTGCAGTCATGGAGCAGTTAAAGGTGCACAGTGCGAAAATTTTCTGAACACCATTATTTCTTACATTCTTTAACAATTTTTTATCAGTATTTTAATTTTTTCTTACATTTTTTTAACAATTATTAAAAATAATATAAAAATTTGTTAGGCCAATGCATTCTCTTGTATATTCGAGGCGACCTATGGTCGACTCGCATATAAAAGAGAATGCATTGGCACAGGGTTTTCGCAAAAAAAATCAGGAAGCTCCAGCCATGGAAGGGTTAAGATATTTCTAGGCTTAATTTAAGGATTGAAAATTATGGGTCAAATTAAAGCATCTTTCTTTCTCCCTTTTATCATGTGTCTGCGATCAAAATAAATGTATGTCGATAAATACAAAATGTACACGAAATATTAATATTCAGACATAATATGCACTTAAATGACATACCATCAATGCTATCGAAATAATTAGCTGCTTTCAAAACTCCAAAAGAAGTTATACAAAGCCTGCAAACGCTATGTATATTTTACCAATCTTGGGAACGACCCAACACATAACGCTTTTCAAATTTCCAAGCTGAAGAAATCGTGGTATCCTATGAAGCGATAAATTGTGATTTCAAAGAGTTTTTACCGAGACCCATATCATACAGCCCCATTACATTTCTCGCTCACTCTCTCTCGCTCCTCTCTCTCACACACTCCACCCCTCTTTCAATTGAAAATACTGTTCATATATTATAATGCATAGCATTTGAATATGTATTCCATGTGTAAGTCATGTACGTGTATTATATGTTATCTTAATACATATGTATTATGGGTCGATAAGAATAAACGAATTGAATTGAATTGAATATCTCTCCCACTCCCTCGTCCCTCTCTATTCCAGCCCACCCCTCTCTAAAATAACTTCTGGTTGGATCTCGATAGTTTCCCATAGCGTTTGATAGTTTATTCAAGTTTATTCAAGTTTAAATATACTGAATCAGAATATGCTGCCAGGGGAGGGTCAATTTCGAAAGGGCACATGCCTATCCTATATACGCGCGACAAATGACTTTACCTTAGCGTGAGTTACGGTTGCTGCATATTCTAGTAGCTCGAATACCCAACCATGCAGTAAATCTACGGTACCATTAAATATACCTGCCCCACGTGATGTATTGACAGTATGAAAGAAGTTAACAACTCGTCTGATACGGTCTGGCGATGGCCCATATAAATCCTCTATTCCAGCCGAAGTATTCTTCAATAGAAATTCTCTGCTGGTGGGAGCAGTATAATACTTATTCATTGACATATACTGACATTCCTTATTCAGATGGTTATCAACGAGTCCTCTATACGCCTATCTTCATTTTCTACTTTTTTAATATGCCCTGATTGTCGTATACTTAATACAAATAACCCTTCATGACTCAGGGTCGAATGATACGATATTATGTGTAGCATGTGTACTCTCGCCTATATGCGTGCATACGTACCATCACAGTGGACACACGATACGCCCATGCATGCACTGGCGTAATAAAGTACCCAGAGCACCCGAATTAAGAATTTACACAAAAAACTGCGTTTGGCTGAACCTAGTTATAATTGCAATAGGTAGGAGTGACGCATAACTTGCAGCGACGCATCTCTGGTAACACCATAATTACATGCTATGCAAGTACCACTTCCTATATATACATAGGTCCCCTGGTGCGATACCACCCCTACAAGTATATATACTAATACCGTTTGTAGGGGTGGTATCGCACCAGGGGACCTGTGTTCCTATACCAGTATTTGTTTTTTTCTGACACTGGTCTGTGAGCGTCCCTGCACCGTCGCACGTATGCATATATATTCGTGTATTTCAGTGACTGGCGTATACTGCGCCCGGTGGTATATATAAGCTGGGACATCCGGAAATCCGGATGAAACCGTGTCCGATATTATCAAACATCATACATATATATCTATAATGTACAGATCTTACGTGATATAGGATACACACATTATACACAATTTAAAAGAAGTGTCTCTATATACACAAAACAAAGTCAAACAACAAATATAGCATATATACATACAGTGACACAATTCTGTTGCATCGTCGATATGTTCAAGTGAGCCGTATTTCGTATTGTGAACGCTCTTTATTTTGTACCTAATCAGGATGATGTATATGACACGAAACGTTTTAGTCTGGATAGCCGATACCCAGTTAAATATTTTTTGTAGCGATAACTTTCTTCTGTGTTTTGACAGGGTATATAAAGTCCATACGCAAGTTTCATAAAATGTATGGGTCTATTTCGACAACAGGAACGGGACAAAATTAAAGTGAACAATCGCTATACCTAAAGATATAACTAAACATGATAGGTCTCTTTAAATACAATAACTATCTACAAATTTGGAGCTGACTTTGCCATGAAGATTGTGATGATGACCGCGTGATATCAGCTTAGCTCTGCTGATTATTAGAACACTCTAATTTATTAGTGCTTGCACTCCCAATTTTAATAATACTATAACACGATCAATGTATGTATGATCACCCGTATAAATTTCCACTAACGGAGAGAAGATATCTAAAAAAAGGTCAGGGGGTTTCAAGATAACAAGCACAATTTGCAATCTGAATAAGGGAGACCCTCCCCAAAGTTGGAATTCAGGTCACCACCGTAACGTTGTGTGGTATTCGGTGTGTCAGGACGGGCCGACATGTTGCACCACTACTTAACCCCCAATCAGCATGTCCCTACATATAGGTGAGGTCTCATCCTGATGTTTCAGAAAATATCTGTTAGGGAAGCGACACCACACTAGGTTTGAACTGAAAGTCGCGGGACCAGAAACCACAGAAAACATCACAGGTGCCTTATGATTAGCACATTCATAAAGTTGGGTTATCTCTCTTATGCTAATGCTGTCCACAGCTCAATAAAGCAAGTGTTTGAACACATAAAATAAATGTAGGTCGATAAAAACAAAATGTACACGAAATAATAACCATTTCATGATTGCTGCTTCCTGATTTGTTTGCGAAAATCCTGTACCAATGCAATACCTTATATATGCGAGTCGACCTATCCATATACAGAATGCATTGGCCTAACAAATTTTATATTATTTTTTATAATTGTTATAAAATGTAAGAAAATAAAAAAAAATGATAAAAAATTGTTAAAGAATGTAAGAAAAAATGATTCAAAAATGATAGAATTGTTAAAGATTATAAGAAAAAATGATAAAAATTGTTATAGAATGTAAGAAAAAATGATAAAAATTGTTAAAGAGTGTAAGAAAACTGATAAAAAATTATAAACATTAGAATGTAATCAAAAACGACAATTTTTTTTAGGCCAATGCCTCGCCTCGCATATATAAGAGAATTCATTGGTATATACAGGGTTTTCGCAAAATTTCAGGAAGCTCCAGTCATAGAAAGTTTAACACAATCATATACCTGCCGAAAAGAGTCAACTTATGTGGAAGGTTACTCGGATATACTCAGGGACGTGTTTAGAGGGTCTCCGAGTAGGGGGGATGGGGTTGTTATGCCCACATTGGAATTTAATATCCCAAGAGTAATTGCATGTGCACCCCGAATTGGAATTATCAAGATGATACCTCAAACTTTCCAACTCGCAATTTCCAAACTAACACCCTCTTATAGTTGGAAAAGTCCAACTATTTGCCAATATAGTCGGAAAAAGTACTGGAAGTATGACAATAATAGATTGTTGGTCTAAAACAGTAAATTGCACACTAAATACTGCTAATTGGAATAAACAATCAAATAACAAAAATCAACATGTATTTCATCTAAAATTATTAACCAACGTTTCAGAAATTAAATTTCCAACTGTTGAACCTGTTTGTCAGGGTTGGAGGGGCGGTGCTACGACCGTAAAGGAGTTCCTGGAAATTACATAAAGTTTTGATTATATACTACAGTCTGGTAACTAGTTTCCAAACTCTCTATATACATATTCTCTTTATTTTGGGCGTATATTGTTATCTCCCGCCTGCGCGGCATCCGGAACATTGTTGTTTGGGGAGCTTTCATACGTTCATACACTTGCAAGTTTGCACGGTATGGTTTGCAGGCATTTTGTCGTAGAAAACGATATGGTGCCATAATATGAACGGAAACAAGCACATAAAGTGCATCTGTGCCACAGCCAACTACGTGCGAAGTAAAATCTCTGTAGTTCCACTAGTAACGACGCTACCGGAATTTGCCTGTAAATATCATGCAATTATCTCGCAAGAATAAATCATGCAGGTATTTGAATGCAAATTCCAATAGCACTGTTACAAGTGGAATTAGATAAATGTTACTTCTAATGTCTTTCGCTTTGGTTAAGATGCATGTTATTTGCACGGTTCCGTTCATATTCTTGCACCATGTGGTTTTCTATGACGAAATGCCCACAAAAACATACCGTGCAAACTTGCCAGCGTATGGACGTAGCCTTATCCGTCATACTGGCTATTGATATAGCTTTTGTGTGAGTATATTTTTGACCGTTGAACAAGACAGTAATTCTGAAAATAAAGGATAACAAATAAACGAAGACAATCGAAAGTGGATTGACAAAGATATGTACGTTTTATTTCACCCAAACAGATAACCTAAATGCAGTGTGTAAATTATGTTGTATTTAAATTATATACTTGAAGGCACACACATTTCCAGGACTCAAGATAAACGAGGTAATGTGTCACATCTGTGATACGTCAACACGTATGGGCATACTTTAAACTGTTAGCACGTAGGCGAGGTAAACGCTCTTTATTGTTACCATATCAGGGCAAGACTTAGTGTTTACATGGACGCTCTTTAATGTTCAATACTAAGATTCTTAAAAGTGTGAATGCAGAGGATATGTGATTATATATGTATATATGTATCACGCTGTGATAGTTTGTTATATGGGACCTTGGTGGATGTTATTTACATGTCGAGACTGAAATTGTAATAATCGCATAGTAATCGGCACTACTGTTAAGGACCAACATTTACTGGATCGCCAAAGTTTTCGAGTGCAAACCATATGCTTTTGTCATTATTCGTTCGTCTTCCGACTTTCTTACATACAACATTGTTATCTTTTTTTCCCTTTTATTATTATTATTTTGATACCTCAAATATCCATAGGTATTGTGTCATTTGTGCACGCCAAAGTGAGAGTATATTGAAATAAATAACATAGCGTAAAATCCACCGAAATGCTCTAAAACGCTTGAATATTTGAGGGTGAAGGCATCGTTGTGACATTGCAATAAAATCTGCAACACGTGTACACCTTTCGACTGAATTTACATCTGATACTGAATCGTCTTCGTCTGTTCTTGGGCAGTCTGTTTTAGTGTTGCAACTGGTGTAAATGTTTATATCAAATGACAGAGATTCTATCTACTATTTTTGTGGAGCGTGTAATGACTTTAACTGTCTTGCAGCTTCGTGATGTGCATCGATTATTTTTCGCAGTAGTTTGGTACGTTCTCATTCTCTTTTCCCATACTGTTTCTACATGTATCTTGTGTTGTCTCTCCCTTGTTCGTGTGCCCGGCTGATCTGTTTCCATCTATATTCGTTTTGTTTTGCACATATGTTAAAGGTACTCAACCCGTAAAGAGGGTCCCCATCTCAACAGATTCCAACAACAACAATCCGATCAGAGGGTCCTATATTACTATTTCTTTGGCTTTGGGGGTAAAAAATATTTGATTCGAGTCGAGGAACCCATCAAACAAATCTCAGAGTTATTAGATATTGATTTTTCAAATTTGTTATGTTCTCGAGATGAGTACTAATAACTGCCGTAATCTGCTCTGGATGTGTACTCCAAATCTATTCAAACAGACAAGGATGAATAACTCTAAAATCAAGTGGTAATTTTCACGCAATTTTGACTGAGTTCTGGGCCAGATAGTATTCCCGATAATGAAAAATAATAGATTTCTAAAATCGATATCTAACAAATCTGAGCTTTGATGGGTGACTTCCTCGACTCGAATCAAATATTTTTGACCCCCGAAGCCATTGAAATAGTAATTGAGAGGAGTTTTATCGGGTTGAGTACCTTTAAGTGTGTACATGTATATATGGTATGTTCTCGTTCCTATGTTCTATTGTTTGTGTATGTTTTGTTAAAATTACATGTGTATATCCTATCTTCATTAACCCTTTACCCAACAAACCGGCCAAATAAAGCTTCAACAGCCTAAAATATCTTCGGTCTGTCTCAATAGAACCATACAAATATGGATATCATTGGAACCGGCTCCTTGAACACACTGTGATAGTTACAGTTATGCCCTGTGTCAATGCATTCTCTTATATATGCGAGTCGACCATAGGTCGCCTCGCATATATAAGAGAATGCATTGGCCTAAAAAAAAATCTTTTTTTAACACTTTTTACCATTTTTTCTTACATTCTTTAACAATTTTATAATTTTTAATGTGTTAAGCCAATGCATTCTCTTATATATGCGAGGCGACCTATGGTCGACTCGCATATATAAGAGAATGCATTGGCACAGGGCCCTTCTGTTGGGTAAAGGGTTAATGGAAGAATTAAAGATATTATATATATATAAAAAAAGTGTGTGTGGCCATTTGCATGTGAGGTGTGAATTAGTATGTCGCGTGCATGTGGACATTTGCGGTCATTTTCATGTGAGGTGGTATTCGTGTTAGTTGCAGACATGTTGACGTTTTGGGTCACACTCGTGTGTGTTGGTAATATTCATTAACATTAATTGTCATACATGTTCTCGGTATTTATGTATTATTTACTGATTTGTATCATTTATATTATCAGGTTGAACAAATAAATTGTTAAACAACCATGGCGTTGAGCATCTGATCGCACCCCGAAACAATTTCCAAATATTAAGTGTATTGAGTGAACTCATAGTGATATAATTCGATCATTATACATTTCAAATTTCTAATGTTTTGTATTGGCAGCCGCAAGTTAAAGGTACTCAATCCGATTCGACGGTCCCCATATCATCAGATTCCAACAACAACAACAGCAAAAAAATTTGAAATGCCGCTTCAGTTATCAGAATCGATTAATTGACAAAAAATAATGCTAACCACAGTCAACTATAGTATAAAATTGCCCAAAACCTGTTATTTATCAACGTTTTGTTCAACGAAATTTTGCCGGTTGTCAAATATCTGACACAAAAAAGCCACTGGATTTTTTGAGTTATCGATCTTCATCCGCTATCTGGTCAGATAATTTCTTCTCGTCGAACAGTTTACTGGGCCACTTAAAATTAAAATAATAGATTTCAAACATCGATATCTGATCACTCCTAGATTTGATGGGTGGGTTCCTCGACTCGAATCAAATATGTTTTACCCCCGAAGCCAAGGAAATAGTAATTTGCAAGCGTTAATTCGGATTGAGTACCTTTAAGTTATTTAGCATAGTTGGGTAAACACTAGCATGTCCATGCTGTGAAGACAACAAGCCATGCAGCATGCACAGTCATTGTTGGAGACACAAAGAACGAAATAATGGGTTATAAAATACGGGCTCTATGAATACAGCTAAAGTTGATCAACAACATTCTTCCTCCGCAAAATACGGACTTACATAATTTCAACTATGAGTGCACTTCTGGGAATTTGTATTATCGGTTGATGCAAGCATAATCGTTTGTCATTGTTACACAATTCAATGTCAGTGTATCATATTTAAAAAAACAATTATATTCAGTCCAGCGAAATGGAACATGTCATCGTGACATGTCGTGTTGTTTGTGAAACTAAATATTACAGGTTGTCTGTCACTTCCCACAAAGTTATATATATATTTCATGGGTTTCCATTAACAGGTATGAATCGAGGACATCTGTCCGGATATACATTATGAATTATTATCAGTTTAAAGTTATGAGAAACACTCCGGTGGGGTGATCAAATAGAAATGGAGAATAATCTTGCTCAAAGTAGTTATTTTTACGAATATTAATCCATAATAATATGTAATATGACACACAGTCATTCTTATATATTAATTAAATGCAATGACTTTCGATGGCGAAATAATTTGCGTTGGGTTATCGCCGATATTTGCGTCCCGAATCGAGATGTAAATATTTACAATTGCGCATAGTTCAGACGATGTTTGCTATGGAGTGGCATTATCCATTTCTTTGAGATTTTCGACGATGTCAGTAGAATGCTGTATTCCCCAGTTGGCATAGCACCTGAATACTAACTTATCAGTTTCACACACCCGAACAAGTACATAATATGTCTTTAATTTATAATTTTTTAATGACATTCGTGCGACAGTTTATGTGCTGTTTTAGATCAGACATTCGCAAGAAAACGTTCGTTGATGATGTTGATGCTGATGAAGATGATGCTATTGGAGATGATGATCATGCTGATGATAGTGGTGGTGAGATGACGATGGTGATGATGATGATCACGCTGATGATAGTGGTGGTGAGATGACGACGACGATGATCATGCTGGTGATAGTGGTGGTGAGATGACGACGACGGTGATCATGCTGGTGATAGTGGTGGTGAGATGACGACGACGATGATCATGCTGGTGATAGTGTGGTGAGATGACGACGACGATGATCATGCTGGTGATAGTGGTGGTGAGATGACGATGTTGATGATCATGCTGGTGATAGTGGTGGTGAGATGACGACGATGATCATGCTGGTGATAGTGGTGGTGAGATGACGATGTTGATGATCATGCTGGTGATAGTGTGGTGAGATTACGACGACGATGATCATGCTGGTGATAGTGGTGGTGAGATGACGATGTTGATGATCATGCTGGTGATAGTGGTGGTGAGATGACGACGACGGTGATCATGCTGGTGATAGTGGTGGTGAGATGACGATGTTGATGATCATGCTGGTGATAGTGGTGGTGAGATGACGACGACGGTGATCATGCTGGTGATAGTGGTGGTGAGATGACGATGACGATGATCATGCTGGTGATAGTGGTGGTGAGATGACGACGATGATCATGCTGGTGATAGTGGTGGTGAGATGACGATAATCATGCTGGTGATAGTGGTGGTGAGATGACGATGTTGATGATGATGACGATGATGATTATGATCATGGTGACGATAGTGGTGGTGAGATTACGATGTTGATGGAGATGACGATGTTGGTGATGATGATCGTGCTGATGATAGTGGTGATGAGATGACGATGTTGATGATGATGACAATGATGATGATCATGCTGGTGATAGTGGTGGTGAGATGATGTTGGTGATTATGACGATGATGATGACGATCATGCTGATGATAGTGGTGGTGAGATGATGTTGGTGACGGACGATGACGATGATGATCCTGCTGGTGATAGTGGTGGTGAGATGACGATGACGACGATGATGATTATCATTCTGATGATAGTGGTGGTGAGATGATGTTGGTGATGATGACGATGATGATCATGCTGGTGATAGTGGTGGTGAGATGACGATGTTGATGATGATGACAATGATGATGATGATCATGCTGATGATAGTGGTGAGATGACGATGTTGATGATGATGACGATGATGATCATGCTGGTGATAGTGTTGGTGAGATGACGATGTTGATGATGATGACAATGATTATGATCATGCTGATGATAGTGGTGAGATGTCGATGTTGATGATGATGACGATGATGATCATGCTGGTGATAGTGGTGGTGAGATGATGTTGCTCATGCTGATGATAGTGGTAGTGAGATGACGACGACGATGATCATGCTGGTGATAGTGGTGGTGAGATGACGACGACGATGATCATGCTGGTGATAGTGGTGGTGAGATGACGACGACGGTGATCATGCTGGTGATAGTGGTGGTGAGATGACGACGACGATGATCATGCTGGTGATAGTGGTGGTGAGATGACGACGACGGTGATCATGCTGGTGATAGTGGTGGTGAGATGACGACGACGATGATCATGCTGGTGATAGTGGTGGTGAGATGACGACGACGATGATCATGCTGGTGATAGTGGTGGTGAGATGACGACGACGGTGATCATGCTGGTGATAGTGGTGGTGAGATGACGACGACGATGATCATGCTGGTGATAGTGGTAGTGAGATGACGACGACGATGATCATGCTGGTGATAGTGGTGGTGAGATGACGACGACGATGATCATGCTGGTGATAGTGGTGGTGAGATGACGACGACGATGATCATGCTGGTGATAGTGGTAGTGAGATGACGACGACGATGATCATGCTGGTGATAGTGGTGGTGAGATGACGACGACGATGATCATGCTGGTGATAGTGGTGGTGAGATGACGACGACGATGATCATGCTGGTGATAGTGGTGGTGAGATGACGACGACGATGATCATGCTGGTGATAGTGGTGGTGAGATGACGACGACGATGATCATGCTGGTGATAGTGGTGGTGAGATGACGACGACGGTGATCATGCTGGTGATAGTGGTGGTGAGATGACGACGACGATGATCATGCTGATGATAGTGGTAGTGAGATGACGACGACGATGATCATGCTGGTGATAGTGGTGGTGAGATGACGACGACGATGATCATGCTGGTGATAGTGGTGGTGAGATGACGACGACGGTGATCATGCTGGTGATAGTGGTGGTGAGATGACGACGACGATGATCATGCTGGTGATAGTGGTGGTGAGATGACGACGACGATGATCATGCTGGTGATAGTGGTGGTGAGATGACGACGACGGTGATCATGCTGGTGATAGTGGTGGTGAGATGACGACGACGATGATCATGCTGGTGATAGTGGTGGTGAGATGACGACGACGATGATCATGCTGGTGATAGTGGTGGTGAGATGACGACGACGATGATCATGCTGGTGATAGTGGTGGTGAGATGACGATGTTGATGATGATGACGATGATGATTATGATCATGGTGACGATAGTGGTGGTGAGATGACGATGTTGATGGAGATGACGATGTTGATGGAGATGACGATGTTGATTATGATGATCGTGCTGATGATAGTGGTGGTGAGTTGACGATGTTGATGGAGATGACGATGATGATTATGACCATGGTGATGATAGTGGTGGTGAGATGACGATGTTGGTGATGATGATCATGCTGGTGATAGTGGTGATGAGATGATGATGTTGATGATGATGACAATGATGATGATCATGCTGATGATAGTGGTGGTGAGATGATGTTGGTGATGATGACGATGATGATGACGATCATGCTGATGATAGTGGTGGTGAGATGATGTTGGTGACGATGACGATGATGATCCTGCTGGTGATAGTGGTGGTGAGATGATGTTGGTGACGGACGATGACGATGATGATCCTGCTGGTGATAGTGGTGGTGAGATGATGATGACGATGATGATGATTATCATTCTGATGATAGTGGTGGTGAGATGATGTTGGTGATGATGACGATGATGATCATGCTGATGATAGTGGCGGTGATATGACGGTGTTGATGATGACGATGATAACGATCATGCTGATGATAGTGGTGGTGAGATGACGATGTTGATGATGATCATGCTGATGATAGCGGTGGTGAGATGACGTTGATCATGCTGATTATAGTGGTGATGATGACGATGATGATCATGCTGATGACAGTGGTGGTGAGATGACGATTTTGATGAAGATTACGATGATGACGATGAGGATAATCATGCTGATGATAGTGTGGTGAGATGACGATGTTGATGAAGATGTTGATGGTGGCGATGATGATGATGACGATGATAGTGGTGGTGAGATGACGATGTTGATGAAGATGACGATGACGATGAAGATGATGATGACGATGATAGTGGTGGTGAGATGACGATGTTGATGAAGATGACGATGACGATGATGATCATCATGCTGATGATAGTGGTGGTGAGATGACGGTGTTCATGAAGATGACGATGACGATGATGATCATCATGCTGATGATAGTGGCGGTGAGATGACGATGTTGATGAAGATGTTGATGGTGGCGATGATGATGATGACGATGATAGTGGTGGTGAGATGACGACGTTGATGACGATGATGATGATGATGTTCATGCTGACGATAGTGGTGGTGTGATGACGATGTTGATGATGATGATGTTCATGCTGACGATAGTGGTGGTGTGATGACGATGTTGATGGAGATCATGTTGTTGACGATGACGATGATGATGATGTTCATGCTGATGATAGTGAGATGACGATGTTGATGATGATGATGATCATCATCATGCTGATGATAGTGGTGGTGATATGACGATGTTGATGGAGATGATTTTGTTGACGATGACGATGGTGATGATGATGATCATGCTGATGATAGTGGTAGTAAGATGACGATGTTGATGTTGATGACGATGGTGATGATGATGATCATGCTGACTATAGTGGTAGTAAGATGACGATGTTGATGACGATGACAATGATGATCACAAAGGATAAGGATTCATAACAGGTGCACATGTACCAGTGACTAGCCATAATTATAAGATTATGTGATGATTTACAACTTTTGCTAAATTCGTTAAAAACATGGACGCCATCAGCCGTCTTGGATTTCAAATTTAAATCCATTGACCCACCCTGCATTTATCGAAAAAATATGTTTAAACTTTACAGACGTGTTTAGGACCACATATGGATGTGAGCTATCAAAAATGTCCGAATTTTTAAAATACATGGCCGCCCGCAGCAAATTTAGAATTTGCTCTGTGCATGACTAATTGCTTTGGCAAACCATACATGCAGGCCACATTGTTTATACGTTCATCCCAAAACTTCACATATATCTTCTGGGTGAATTGTTCCGAATTTCGTTGAAAAACATGGCCACCAGCGGCCATCTTGGATTTTACTTTTTCCATAACAAAATCCTTCGGCACACTCTACACGCAACATTCCTTACTGATCGTCACCAAACTTCACATGATTCTTCGGTGTGACCTCCAGATGGGAGCTATCCATTTTGTTTTTCGAAATTCATTAAAAACATGGCACTAGCAGCCATTTTGGATTTCACATGTGAATCCATCGGCTCCCCTGCAGCCCACATTTATTGGTGACATGAAAATAATTTCATCTACACAATACAAACCCTTTACTGAAACATTGGACTTTGCTTCTTTATCATTCTACTGACTGATCTTCATAATAGTAACGCATCCCCAAGTTGAGCTACAGTGTCATTGGCATTTCCATTATGTATATTTTTTATGGATGCCAGACAATTTGCCGATATTTTAAACGTAGCTCGACTCTCCAAGGCGTTGGTCCATGTGCAATGTGATACAAATGGTTGAGATTGCAAGTATTTTTTATTGATCGGAGTTAAAAAAAACTCAACCTAGAGTTTGGCGAGGTCGGGCGTCAACATATGGGGATAGCGCGATAACTTGTAAAAAATATCAACGGTTTTTTACTATTCTGTATACTATGGACTTGCTCAACAATGTCTCGATCGAGTTCGAAAGCCAGCAAGGTACGCGCATTTCCGGCGGAGTTACGACCCTTAATAAGTTCATGTTGGTAAATGTTGATCGCGATAGCACAATAACGTTTGCGGAGTATTTGTCGCGAGGGAGTATTTGCTATGTCACACTTCCTCAACAGTGTGGTATGCATGGTATAACCAGTTACAATTAATGCATTTTCTATTAAAACCCATGTCTCAGTTAGCCACATGTACCGCAAATAGACCCCGCATTTCTGATGTGATTCTGGTTTTCTTTCGCCTGGTAAACGGACATTCGCTTATAATTTATAATTAGGCAAGAGGTTACAACCGTTACTTAACCTTAATTCGAGAATTGAAGATTATGCAACCATTTAGCAATTTCTATATTCTGGCACCGTTTGTTGCTGCCGTACAAATGACCCAAAAGGACAATTTGTTTTATCATTTTGAAGTGGAATTGACATAGGTAATGTTAGAAGCACTGTAGTTATTTACCGCGTTCTTCAAAATCAGTAAATTGTTCGACGGGAAGGGTTGAGACCAAGCGCATGGTATATTTCGTTTCAGTGATTGTATGTTAACAAGCACAATGGACGGGTTATGTACACATTGCACAGATCAAAAACCAGTTGATCAAGTTTTTGTATATGTGAGAATCGTGTTGCGTCGACGACAGATTAACTCCAAAAAATCAGTCAACCGTCCGACCTCATCGAATGTGCATCTGAACCGTATTAAGTTCATGCTGATTTAGTTAACACCACTGAGATAACTGTTGCCATTGTGTCTACCCGCAGTCCCGAGAATAAACCTTTTAAACCTTTTAAATTATACACGCACTGTACCGATATATGTTGATAGTCTCGGGTTAATGCATAATTATATAGTGCATAATCTAACCGCTATATGATCACTGGGCAAATACAAGTTGCTTCGTCGTTTATGAAATTTATTCAGCACTTTAATTGTATGAAATAAACGAGGGGATGGAGTGATAACATTCGATAATGCAAATGAATCTTTTATACGCTTATCAGCAAATTGTCGGGTGAGTCCACGAAAAGAAAAGGCATTTTAAAAGATTATAACCCCTATCGTTCTGCTTAGTAGGGGAATTTCACTCACATTAAGGTTCAGACGCACGTTTTGCCGAAATTTTGCTGTCATTTCAAATGGATTTTCTCCAAATGTGTCAGGAAATTCTTTTCGAAATTGTGTAAACAAGCGCGATATTGCGACACAGTATTTCAGAACTGTCAACTCGTTGGGAATTCTAACCCAATTTACTCACATATTCACTATACTTCTATGACATGAACAATATGTAAAATGTTGGTGTCCATGATATCATATCTGAAGACTACGAGATGGATCTTAAGGGGGAGACGTTTTGCACAAATCCAGCCAAAAATGGCAAGAGTTTTAAATAAAGAATTTCTCTGGATTTATCTGGCGAACTTTCGTGAACATATCTTCATTTTATGTAGAATCTGAGCATTTATTATGAGCAAATGAAAACAATGGATTTTTAGTCGAGTTTTTTTCTCCAAAAACTCTACTTATAATATGCTTTGGTGAGGTCGGTAGGCTCCTGGCTGGCTGGCGTCCGGGCGGGCTCGAGACCGTTAGCTTGATAACTTAAAAACGTCAACCGATTTAATTGATATTTGGTATATTGGTATGTTGTAACAATATCTAGCGCGAGTTCAAAAACCAGGTTTGGCCAATCTTTTATGGAGAGTTATGGGTCTTAGTTTGTCTATTTCTTTTTAGCGAATTTGATCGTTCGCGACCGTTAACGCAATAACTCAAACAAACTTTGACCGAATTTCAACGATATTCGGTATATCAGTCTAGGATAACCCCCGGTGGGAGCTTTTCAATTTGAAATATTTTTGATGAAAAACATGGCCACCGGCAGCCATCTTGGATATACTCTTTTTTGCATCACAAAATCCTATAGCAAACCCTACATTGCATATCCCTCATCCAATCATCACCAAACTTCATATGGATCGTCGGGGTAACAACTAGATAGGTACTTACCATTTTTCCGAATTCTGTTAAGAAACATGGCTGCCAGCGGCCATCTTGGATTTTACTCTTTGTATGACTAAATCATTTAGCCCACCTTACAGGTCACACTTCTCATCCAATCGTCACCAAACTTCACATGGATCTTCGGGGTGACATCTAGATGGGAGCCTTTTCCCCCCAGCCACCTGCAGCCATCTTGGATTTTAAATGCAAATCCATCAGCGCAACATGCAGTCCACATTTATTGGAGAATTGTTTTGAAACTTTACAGGCTTGTTTAGGATCACCTCTAGATCACAGACTCCTGGGGAAAATTACTAAAACACCAATATAAACTATACCAGTGTAAAGGTTCCAATAATCGATTTTGGCTAAAACCGCACCCAACTATCCCTACAAATTCTAGATATCGATAATTGCAACCAAAATATCCCCGGTGTCTGCGACTTGCAGTAAATTTTGAGCGACTTGCTGATTGATTGACAATAATCGAGAGGAAAGTTCCAAAATGTTGGCTTTAAAAAATAAATATGCATAGATATCCGATAGAGTATTGAAGAAACACTTGAATTATTAATTTTCTCTGTTCCAAAACAATTATCTGCATGATTTAAAAACACAAGTGGGCTTGAAAGCATAGTTAATAATTGGAATTTGCTTTGATATAATATTAAAATTCTGGGAATTCCACGTGACCTTGAGTCGTAAATTCTTGTTTTACTCTCGGTTTCAATATTTACTGCAAATCGCAGACACTTCTAGTTTCTGGAATTCGTTTGATGAATAAAGTTGAAAATATCGAGCACAAAGACACCGGGTGAAATAAAAGAGGTATTGGTAGCTTCGGAATGACTTGTAGAATATATGTGAGCATTTATAGGTTATGACATCGCGTGTAAGTACACGCTCGCGACAATTTATTGCTCGAAAATTTTGATTTTATAACCGGCTTTCGGTGGACAGGGAGATTGACGAGCCGATTTGTTCGGTAGAATTCGGTACTTTCCGATATCATATCTTGACTTCGCTTCGTCCGATTTCGCCGAGTTACATGTTAAATGAAAGGGAATTTTATTGCCGGGGGATATTTTGGTTGCAATTATCGATTTCAAAAATTTGTAGAGTTTTGATATTTGGGTGTGGTTTTAGCCAAATCGATGATTGGAACCTTTATACTGCTATATATAGTCTATATTGGTATTTTAGTAATTTTCCCCAGGGGTCTGTGCTCTGGATGGGAGCTATCGAATTTGAACGATTTTAAATTGCCGTATATGTGAATAATCTTGATTGAAAGGGGTACGTGATGCGGAGACCACATTTTTATTTTCTTGTTAACAATGTTGAGACCGTTAGGCCGATAACTAAAATACAGTTGGCGGCCGAGTTCAATAAAATTCTCTTGCGACAGATCCACTCTTGCAGGCAAAAAATTAAACAAAACTCGACGAGCGCCATCTTCCGATGCGCACCCCTTGTAATACATTTGGGAGGTTGAAAATATTAATTTCTTTTTGTCACTTTTGGTACCAGAAACTGCTAGAATAATTAATTATTTCACACAACATTCCAATCACCAAATATCTTATTGTCTTGGCTCTATGAGAGGAGGCTTCATTTGTAATATTGAGTTAGATTTTTAATTGCATAACATAGCATCATACCCCCATATATTATAATGAAGAATAAAGCAGTCAGAAATATTCCAGCCCAATGAAATCAAAATGTTGATATATAGTGTGGTCCACACAAGCAGGAGCAATCAACTGTAAATAGGCCAAATTGGTCAGCTTTAACTTGGTTATGAACCCATGACCCATCTCATCCCATATTCCATTGATCAACAGGCATGACATGACAATTATCAAATATAGAACATTATTTATGGGTAGTTGTCTTCCTAAATAAAATTATTACTATTGTACCTCTTTTCAAAATAAGGGAGGCTCGACCGACCCCATCAGTAATTATAGGCCGATCACCTTTCTGAGTTGTTTTGGTAAACTGTTTATTCGACTATCGACAACATTTTCATTTTAAATCTATTATTTCAGATAAGTAGAAAATTGAACAAGAAACTATTATGCCCGTTCATTGACTTCCAAAATGCATTCGACATGGTGTGGAGGCAAGGACTTTGGATGAAAAGTTTGAAATATGGGATCAATGGGAAAATATTGACGGTTATTTCCAACATGTATACAATTCTGTGTTCAAACAGAGGGAAACAAATCCATTTACTTCCCATGTTATGCTGATGTTAGGCAAGGATTAAACCTATCCCCTACTGTTTACACTGTACTTGAACGATTTGCAAGAATATTTACTTAAAAGGGTACTGTACGCCATTTTCATTAAATTTCCGGTGACAACAACGATCTAATATCGATAATATATAGAAATATAAGTAATTTGAGTCGAAGATGTATTCTGTAAACGCTCAGGTTAATAGGCTATCTTAAAATTTAATAATTTAAAAGTTAATAATTTGATATAAATTGAATTTATGACTGGAGCCATAAAATAGCGTCAATTAAATTACGAATTTCCGTAATCAAACAAAGTAATTGAGGGATACTGGATTGTTAAACCGATCGCACAATGCACACGATCGCTTAAAATATTATGATGATACGGGGAGAACACTTAAGCCACTCACTGACTAGCGACGATACAATAACTTAAATGATTATATGGGACTAGTATGCCTATAATATAACTTTTATTTGATTCATTTGGTTGAAAACTGTACAAAAATTACTCGACAACGACAATTTGTATTTTTGCATTCCGGTAAATTTGTCATCCGTAACACTACTTCGTACTCAACAGACTTTCAAATAATGAAAAACTTGTGCTTATTCTCCGACTCGGAGACTATAGAAACCAACAACAACATTTGGCGAACAGTACCCCTTTAATAACGACGCAGTGGGCTTAAAAAACAATTGACCTAGAAATAGATAATCGAATCAATTGTTATGTGAAAATATTCATGATTCTGTACGCCGATGATAAGACAATAACGGCGGAAACCCCAAAAGTAGTACAACAACAACAACTGGATCCCTTTGAAAAATATTACAATAAATGGAAATTAACAGTGAATATCGAGAAAACGAAAATGGTCGACCATGCAGTCTCCAAATAAAGACACAATTTCTGTTCAAAGGTAGAAGAATCTAAACAGTAAACAAATTTAATTACCTTGGACTAATATTTTGCAAATCTGGATCATTCACGACGACAAATAAGGCCCTAGCTGAAAAAGCTACCAAAGCCATGTACTTTGTTTAATCTCAATCAAAAACGTATACACATTCACACAGACTGTCTCTCGATCAAAAACCAAAACTTTATTTGTTCGAAATGCACGTTATGCCGATTTTATTATATGCTTGCACGATTGGGGTTTCGGTAACAATGATATTTAGGAAGAAGTTCGTCGAAAATTTATGAAGCATATTCTTAACCTTAAGCTAAGAGAATGTGGGAAGCTACAAATTGACCTGTATATAAACACGAGAATAATAAAATATTGGTGCAAAATTATGAACAGAGAGAAGGTAAGATACCCCAGAATACTTATGAAATTAGCACAGACTATGTTCGATATCAATGCTTATCTTCTTGAATGCGAGAGACTATCACCCGAGCGACAGCGATTACTATCAAATTTACTGTCAGAAAATAAAATACTATCACAATGAGCGAAATACTTAACCAGAACAATTCAACAGACATAAATTGTGCGACTTTATGAAAATAATCAACTTATACATCGGCTAAGCTTGGGTAGATACAGAAAATGATAGTAAATGACTTATGACACTGTATTCCCACGAAGCTAACAAGAAATAACACGCGCAAACGACTAAACCAGAGTGGATATATACATACTCTTAATTATATATATTACCTCGATGGTAATACAATTGAGGGTGTCAATGCACTTTGTGTGGGTCAAACATGTGAACCATTAAATTACACACGAACTGTACATTTACATTTGGGTTTTCTGTCTATTTTGGTTTTCTCAATAATTTCTTTTAATAATCAAGGAAATAACCACCCCGATTGAAAACTCGGTTACGGATGTTAGAGAACACCACCGAGAATTTAGACACAATGGGTACGGACGATTTCAGAATATAAATGGCAATTCATTGTATATTCGTCAGTACAACAATAAAGGCACGGGCGGCGTTCGTTGCCGAAATATTCATATTTGTTCAAATCGCAATCAACAGAAGGAATATTAAAATATATATAGTTTTGTTCATATGCCAAACATAAACAGCACGTAAATAGTATATTGTCGTCAAGACATACGATGGTGTACGTAAACAAGAGCATGTTCGTGTTACACAAGTTGTGCTTCTGTTTACATAACACATCGCAATTATATTGGCTAATCACACACTAATGATATAAACGCTCTTTATTATTTCCATATAAGGAAAACAATAACAATAACAATAACGCTCTTTGTATTTGCCATATCCGGATCTAAACAAAAGCCAGGTAACGTAATGTTTTTTGCTTTTGTTTACACAACAAAGGAAAAAATGACAATAACATACTGTTTATGCCATATTTCGGATTGGTGTAAGAACAAGGTCTGTCTATATTTTACTATTTATGTTTATGGCGGTTTTTGACGGAGGTGAATATTTTAACAGCATACCCAACAAAACGGCAAAAACGCCCAAAATAAAGCTTCAACAGCCTAAAATACCCTGTGCCAATGCATTCTCTATATATGCGAGTCGACTATAGGTCGCCTCGCATATATAAGAGAATGCATTGGCCTAACAATTTTTTATCATTTTTTAAAAATAAATGTTTCTTACAATTTTTAGGACATAAAATAAAAAACATCCATTACCCCGCAGGGAGACCCACACATATATAGAAGCATATAGAAGAGTGTCGTCTGCTCATGTTTGTCTGGGGCTCTGTATGGGTGAAATTATAAAATTGTTAAAGAATACAAGAAAAAATTATTAAAATTGTAAACAATTGTTAGGCCAATGCATTCTCTTATATATGCGAGGCGACATATGGTCGACTCGCATATATAAGAGAATGCATTGGCACAGGGTAAAAATAATCCCGACTGTTGGGTAAAGGGTTAACAGCATACCCACCGCCAACGCCGCCCGTATCTTTAAAGCACATCGACTGTACCATTTCAGAGACCACAACGTTTGAACTACGCTTACATGTAAATATTTACTCCCCTATGCGGGACGATTTAGTTGGCTTAACCATTACGACAATGATCACACCAACACTGAAATTCACGGTATGAAATGTGTTTATAACACATTATAACACTGTATGTAATGTATCCCCCGGAATGTACCCCGTATAAGTGTACATATATAAGGATTAACTGGCATGTGGACTGTTTTTATGGAGATGTAACCGTGAGGTAAGTGGTCATAACTTGTGTAAAACCCGAAGGGTTTTACATACAAGTTATGACCACTTACCTCACGGTTACATCTCCATAAAAACAGTCCACATGGCAGTTAATCCTTATATGTATATACATTTAGCGAAAAAGCCACTTTTGTAAATGTATTTAAATCGAAAAGTGTATCGTGACAAAACCAGCCCAAAATATACCATAGCACCTTTGGCAAAAGTTAACAGGAACAATTTCTCTTTATATTGAAACCCGATGATTTATTAAGTCAATCCTGCGCGAGTCCAAATGCGCTCAAAACATTATGCGTTCGTCTTTCCTAAACATATGACGCGTCGATGTAATTATGAGCCTGGTGTTATGAGCTGTTGCGCGTTCACCGAGAAATAACTGAAACTAGCCACGTGGGCGCCGACCAATCAGAATGCTAGATTTAGTGATAATAACACATAGTATGTAAATATAACGCGTTGAACGTCAACCTATACGAATGAGCAGTCCCTGTAACCTCATCCGCCAAAAATACTACCCGTTCATCTGAATTTGAACCATATACATGATATTGAACATCCCTCGGGTAGTATCCATTTTCACACACTCTTGAACTAAGCCCTAAACTCATAAATTACATAAACATAATATGTGCACGGCTCACTCGAGGCCATCTTACTATAAGTTATTACTTTCTATATTTACCATACTGGGGATGGCATGCAGGAAGACAGTCTTGCCAGATTATGCCATCCCCAACAATATACGACAGAATTGTCCATAATTGTCGTCATTATTATGTAATATATATGTGTATTAGAAATAAAATATCCTATCCTATCCTATTCTGCATATTTGGAAATTTCTAAAAATAACTGATTCTCCGATCTGAACACCCCAGTCGAGTGTTTCCCATAACTTTAACGTGTCGTGTGTCTTTACAAGAACTGATCCACTTTTCATGGTAAGATATTTACATACTAGGTGTGATTATCACTAAATCCAGCATTCTGATTGGTCGGCGCCCACGTGGCTAGTTGCAGTTATTTCTCGGTGAACGCGCAACAGCTCATAACACCAGGCTCATAATTACATCGACGCGTCATAGGTTTGGGAAAGACGAACGCATAATGTTTTGGGCGCATTTGGACTCGCGCAGGATTGACTTAATAAATCATCGGGTTTCAATATAAAGAGAAATTGTTCCTGTTAACTTTTGCCAAAGGTGCTATGGTATATTTTGGGCTGGTTTTGTCACGATACACTTTTCGATTTAAATACAATTACAAAAGTGGCTTTTTCGCTAAATGTATATAAGTATAAGGATTAACTGTCATGTGGACTGTTTTTATGGAGATATTACCGTGAGGTAAGTGGTCATAACTTGTATGTAAAACCCTTCGGGTTTTACACATGTTATGACCACTTACCTCACGGTTACATCTCCATAAAAACAGTCCACATGACAGTTATTCCTTATATGTTTACCAATTACACCCGCTGGTTTGATTATAATCCTTATATTTCTCTTATAATTAGCCATTGTTATTCCGTCTTTATCCCACACAATAACTAAGTTTTCCACACATATTCATTAGTGGGAGAAGCTTACGGTTGCTAGGAGACAAGGCTTCTGCATAAATAGTTAAATTGGTTTTACAGCGCTTGCTATATGCTACAATACACAGGAGAATATATATTCTGTTTGTCTTTAATTGTGAAAATATGCAGAGTATCACGCAAAATGAACAACTGTTATAATCAAGCCTTGAAATAGTGAGCCTGTCATTTGCAGAATGAGGTCCCCAGATGGTGAATTTAGTGATGCTACCCGCATAGCGGGCTAGCATCACAAAATTCACCCTCTGGGGACCTCATTCTGCTTACACCTCAGCAGAATGAGGTTCCCAGAGGGTGAATTTGGTGATGCTAGCCTGCTATGCGGGGTAGAATAACTAAATTCACCTTCTGGGAACCTTATTCTGCAAATGACAGGCTCACTATTTCAAGGCTTGGTTATAATCATGGATACATTTCCAACAGCTTAACACAAATCTAAATGTCAGTACATGACGAACAACAATAAAGTTGTTTGAAAATAGACAATTTAAAGGCACGGGCGGCGTTCGTTGCCGAAATATTTATATTTGTTCAAATCGCCATCAACAGAAGGAATATTAAAATATATATTGTTTTGTTCATATGCCAAACATAATCAGCGCGTAAATAGTATATTGTCGCCAAGCAGTTTTGCTTCTGTTTGCATAACACAGCGCAATTCTATTGGTTAATCACACACAAATGATATAAACGCTCTTTATTATTTCCATACCAGGAAACAGTAATTAATAACGCTCTTTATGTTTACCATATCCGGATCTAAACAAAAGCCAGGTTCTGTAACGTTTTTTGCTTCTGTTGATGCCATATTTCTGATTGGTATAAGAAGAAAGTATGTCTATATTTTACTATTATTTCTGTATGTGGCGGTTTTTGACGGAGGTGAATATTTTAACAGCATAGCCACCGCCAACGCCGCCCGTATCATTAACACTGAAATTATGCGCGGTATAAAGAATTCTCAATACAGCAAGCGACCAACCGGCTCAGCCGCTGAATGATAGAACAGTTTAATAATTACAGTAATGCCCTAAGTAATCGACCTCTTAACCAAAGCAGAATTATGGGTAACTTTTCAGGATTTAGTCGGGGAGAGCTTTCCGATGAATGGCAACAAGCCATATTTCCGACTAAATCCTGAAAAGTTACCCATAATTCTGCTTTGGTTAAGAGGTCGATTACTTAGGGCATTACTGTAGTTGACTACAGTTCAGGACCAGGATGATAAACCAACTATATCCATGCTGGACGTCCCAGAAAACCCATTCGACCCAGTAAAAAAACCAACAAAAAACAAAAAACAAAAAAACAAACACAAAAACAAAAAATTCAAATCAAATCAATTATTTTATCACAAACCACATTTTAAAATCCCATGTATGACACCACGCTGGTTGAACATTTCAGATCAAAGTTATGTTGCATTTGTTCTAATAGCTTGATATTCCGACCAGCAGTTAGTGTCAAATTTGTTAGAAGTGACATTTCTCGGTATTGTACATTTTGGTCTCTACTAAGGCTGAATAGGTCACTCTCACCGGTTTTCTGTGATAAAGTTACCCAGGTTCCTGATCATGAAATTGTGATAAAGTTACCCAGGTTAAGAATATTTCATGTTTAGCAACAAATTATTCATTTTTTTCGATCAAAATGACGAGCTACAGTACTAACATATCTTAATGTGTGCTTAATAGGGGCTTTTACTTGACAAAACTGAACAGTATTTCCCTCAGTCACTTTTAAATCAAGTTCTGATTGTGAGATTTGCTTAACCTGGGTAACTTTATCACAACCCTCTACTCTCCAACCAGGGTAACTTTATCACAATTTCAGGAACCTGGGTAACTTTATCACAGAAAACCGGTGAGAGTGACCTATTCAGCTCTACTAAGGGGCTGAAGTTGGAAATTTCAAGGTGGAAATCCTCAATGGAGACCCCTCAGCCACATCTCTGGAGGCACTGGTCAGTCGTCAGAAAAACAACTAAGGACTATTTTACTGTAATACTGTTTTATTACAAAAACATAAATATTTGAATAAATATATATACATGTCATGGCTAAGATAAACTATATTCAGTATGTTGAACCCTGCGATCAAGCCACAATTTGCACATTATCACGAGTGTGTCAAACGTCACAGACGCTGCTTATAAATAGTTAGTCGGTTTAGTTTTCTCTCAATGATTGTATCCTTATAAGTCATCATTATCTATGTCCCATTGAATACCTCTATGGACAAAAATACATATCATTCGAAAACGACGTTGCTAAATTCTTATCATAGCAACTCATTTCTGCACGAAATAAGGAAAATAATACCGTGTGGCTTGAACACAGGCGATTAAAGATTATATAAATTAATTGATAATGATACATCACAATGTACATATAAATGGATTCATGAATTGAAATTAATGAGTAATTGCGAAACAATCAACATTCTACACACAACAAGGCACACACATTTCTTTTTATACACCTCGCTCACCACACTAACTATTAAATTCCTGCAATAAGTACCAGAAGCCGAAAGTAATAAAAAAAATTGAGACTTTAGAATGCATTGTCAAAATTTTCTATACAACCGCGAAAGTCACCAGATGAATGAAATGCGGTTTAATTTGATGACACATATTAATTTGATGACACATATTAAGGCCACCGAGATCATATATGTTACTAAGAAGCTTAACATTTAAAGTTGTCCTATCCATTTGACATCATGCATCTATTATTTGTATTGTCTATAACCGAAGCAAATGAGTTTGAACATATATACAATGATAGCAGCTCATTCAAGTGAGAATTTGATGGTCAGATATTGCTTGTCAAAGAGGTAGTCAAGTTTTTGACATTTGTTAGGTGACCATGAAGTGAAATGAACGCTTACGGTACAGACACTTGATGAGTTCATTGCATGGTATAGCAGTAAACATTTAAGATTGCTCTTAATGAGATGATTCTAAACTTATTCGTATCTTATTTATTTGAAAGCGGTTTGCCTTCTTTGTGATTGTGCTTTAGGAGCGGAGTTCATTGCAAATATGCAATGTAACTATTTGTTTTTATTTTCCTGGTGGGCGGAAAGTTAGCTCATAGTCCTGATTTATTTGTCAAATAGGATTGGACATCTTTAGTACAAATTCATTCATATTCACAAACTCATACGCACATACACGGGATTCATATACTGATATGGTTTATATAATGTATTACATTTTAATGTGAGAGAAATATACTAAGTATGCAGAGAGAATTTCTTTATGTGATACTATTCTCAAACGGCACACCATTTTCAACTGGAACAAAAACAACAGGAAGGGTGCCGTTTCTAAAGAAAGATCGGTAGTGAAAAGCAATGCCGATAATGAGAAGGCGGCAATTCCACGACAGGTATAAACTTCGACAGACACAAGCTTGTCTTTAAAAAATCCAAAATCCAAAAAATACGGTTACGTAGCCTAAACTAATGGTTTGACGTGAAAACACTCCGAGTGAACCATGCACGTGTTATAGACAAGGTAAATTGTATATACTAAGATGTTACTTTCGACTCGAAGTGACATTATTAGCATTTAAAATACATGGAAATCTTATGTTTACTTAAATTTAGTTGAGATATTTTTCATAGCGTATAAATATATACTCGGTTTGTAAGGTTGATACCTTTGTCGTGCAAACGCCACCTACACGAACGTATTAGTACATTGCACATTAGTCAATTTGATTTGTTGGTCGACCGTCGATGTATAGATAGAGTCAACCTTAGAGGTAGCAACAGAGGCTCTGTCCTCAATGTCCTGGGACGAGTACAATGTCCTGGGACGAGTACAATGTCCTGGGACGAGTACAATGTCCTGGGACGAGTACTGTTGAGGAGCTCAACAAGACCATCATACCATAACTCAAGATCGTGAGAACTAGAAACGCTGGGTAACTAAAAAGCGACATTCTCAATAAACAGATATGCATCTGTGTGGCATATAAACCAGGTATAGAGAAACTAAATCGGTAGCTATATCTCAACCAATATATATATATATATATATCTATTGGTTGAGATATAGCTAGCGATTTAGTTTCTATGCGTTAAAGGTTAAGGTAGCTCTACTTTTCTGATATCAGAGCAGAAGGAAAATGCAATAATAATAAGAATCGTCGGCACAGAGTATTTACACAACTGGATTGTTTAATGTGGATGCCCAATAAGATAGTTCTGACAACAAAGGGAACTCCTTTTTCGACATGCATATAATTATCAAGATGATCCTGGTTCACCAAATTATTACTCCTCCCAAGTTAGCTATTTCACAAGATGTTAAAATGCATTAAGGAATATTGTTGGTTATGAATTGCAATTTGCACATTGAATTTTGACCCTCCCCAAATGTTTTGAATATGAGAATGTCGCTTTAAGGTCAGTTAACATTTTGAAATTCCATTGTCAATCTCAGCCGTTTCTCTTTGATTTTGATTTTACGTCGTTTCACTGAAATATAAAACATGTAAGTAGAAATTAGGCAGGGGTTCCTTACAACTGAACTTGTAAACAAGAAACCGAATCGTAGTTCAGATGATTCACAAGAGTAAAGTCCCTTACTTTCTTAATATATGCATGTCTAGCATTTTTATTTGCAGCGAATTTTGGACATCGGTCTCAGATATTACAATTTACGGCAATCCGTTGTCGATGGTAGGGGAGTATATGTATACTATTAGTTACAACTAACATCATCTCTTCGTGTTCGTAATTCATGTATGTATTTCTATAAATCCGTCATTAACAAAGCCATTTCTGAAATATTTGAAAAGCTAAATTGTTTAACTTCGATGAAACGGACAAGGAGGTTGTACCGTTCACTATGTTTGCTAAAGTAAACGGACACAATATGTAAATACACTGGATAGTATGATCGGACACTAGTAGTCAGATCATTAAAATTCACGTCTAATGATAATTATATTGCAATAAATAACGTACAAGATAGTTTCAGATTGGACATGTCTTCAGGTGTCAATCCGATTGCGCAAAATGAGATTGTTGCTATTAATAGAAAAAGAATAGTATGTGATCAGGAGTAGGATCATATAGGAACGCATAATGTAGCAGTGCGCAGACCATCAGAAAGCGAGGAAGTCACGTGGGATGTAATAATATATTGGTTGAGTATATTTTATTTATTTCGCAAGAATTTTGTACTAGTTCTCTTCTGCTATTTTTGCAATTGTAACTCTTCATATAAGGAGGAAATAAATAATTATAATGTCACGAAACACTCACAGCCCACTACAATAGAATATTGGCTTCTATTCCATTGAATGCTTGGTTGACTTCCTCGTCGTGATCAGACGCATGTACATCATGATCCACAGAAGATCTATAACTGGGTGGTCGTTTATTCAGAGATGATGATGGTGACAGATCATTTTTGGATTGGCTACAATAATTCAAGTGTTGTCGCATTACAAACAATCAGACGCACGTATATGGACTTCGTGATGATATATATATACTTTATTTCCTCCGAATATGAAGACAATATGTAATATATCATATTGAACAAAATAACGACAAAACATAGAAGATATATTTACATGTCATAGACGAACTAGAGCGAGAACTAGTCGAAGGAAAAGAAAGGGGCAAACCAAAGAGATAGAGAGATAAAACAAAACAAAACAAAACAAAAGGAATATATAAAATGAATGTGTAAGAAATTGGAGAGTATAGCAAAGATTAGATGAAGCGGGCGGCTGGTCACCATTAAGCTTACATGAAAAATATGTAACAGAATATATGTGTTGAAAACGAGAGCGACCTGATCGCGTTATAAGCACTATGTGATGCGCCAGATCGTGGCAATCAGTGTTATCAGTGAAGTTATTGCCATTAGAAACACAGAAAAGCCTTATTTGGGAAGTATGGAACCGATAAAGACGAATAAATAGCATCTATTCACCAAGTCAAAATTGTGTCTTATAATTGTTATTCTACACCAGGATTCCCAAGATGCATTGTGTCGAACAACCTGCTGTTGGAGTGTTCATTGTAGTGTTGTTGTTGCCCTAGACAAACCACATTAACGCGCTTCTGTAGTATTTATGGGTTCATTGTTATATGAACAAACGGTGCTGTTGATAGTTGATAGTTGAATAAATAGTTTAGCATGTGTGTACAATGTTTTAGTAAGATTAGGGTTATAGGTTTGGCCAAAGCATCACGTTTCTGATATGTAGTGTTGTTGGAATACATTGCAGCGTCAATATGGCAGCCAATGCCATTTACATGTACTTGCACACAAGCCATTTACAAACTAAGGTCGTTAAATTTCAAATAAATATATTTCTTATAAAACCATGATTGTCCCATATTGATTGAACCAAAACGATAACATTCAAATGTGTGTTACCAGTTTCAGTGAACCTGGGTGTCTTTGTTACCAGTTTTGGAATCCTGGGATACTTTTTACTCAAGACCATGGGATACCGACCAAGTAAGACATACTCACTTAGAACAAGATATCCATACGACGATCAGAGCGATTACGACCGCTACGCATGTCACCGCGATGATTATTATTTCTAAGTTTGTTAACCCAGAGCCACTGGATTCCTCAGTTTCTACACCTGCGCCTGACTGTGGTTGCGTAACTGCGTTTCCACCGCTATCTGTAGAACCTTCCTTTGTGGTCGTCTCAGTGATGCCAGGGGCTGATGTCGGAGGTGCAGGGTATGTCGCATCTATTAGATGAAATTGTGTGCAAATATCTCATGAGTGTCAACGTGTGCGTTAGGGACGCGACAGCAAACAGTCTGTCAACATGATTTAGAATTCTATAACGTCTTTGTGATTCTGATAACAATCCTAGTACTACTATGTTACTTTGTGATTCGATTTTATATTGTAATAATTCCTTAAAGTATCCGATAAACAATGATGTATCAATATTTGAATGACCAGTGATACTGTTAGTAGAATATGTTTCCAATGTTTCGTTTTGAATAATTTCTTTATTTTACGCCCGAGCTCATTTAATCACAACTTTATAAAAGACTTTATAAAATCGATCAAAATTATGTCTGAGCATATGCTGAAAAAGACGGATATTGGAGAATATTGTAAGTTTGTTCTAAATTATTTACTGTAGAGTTCGATTTGATATTGTGAAATTTCTCACATTCGAGGGTTACATATAAACACTAAAATAGCAGAATATTATCGAAACAGCGGATAGCTACTTACATCGAGAACAATATCGGCCTCCCCATCCAATTTCACATCCGTCAGTACAGAATCCCTCAATGTTGTTACAGCTACCATCTACACATGTATCAGGACATGCCGTTCTACAATCGTCACCATAGAAACCCTCGTCACATTCTGAAATGAAAAAATCAATTTCCCATTCAGAATAATCTGACGAAACATGTATCTACTTAATAAGTGCTGAGCATATACAAGTTACCCGGCTGAATGACTTGACCAACGCAATGTTTCTGGTGCGCAACAAAATGGCATACTGTGACTAAATGCTTTGTAAAAATAAAAGTATTTACTATAATGCAGCGATAGGATTCACAACTTTTTGCCATCTTGACAGCTGAATCAGGAGGGGGTGTCGGAATTTTTTTTCAGACACGTATGTATGGTACTTTTTGCTTTACAATTGGCCATTTTTGGGACCCACCCACTCATCGACACAAATATTTTTTGTCATTTTAGCAAGTCTTTGCCAACTTTGCAGTGATTGCTTATGCAAGATGTATATGTTCGGAATAACATAGACTGACATATACAGGGTATTTACTAATGTGACAACAAGAACAATCTATACGGACTGTTTTGATGTTAAAATAAAATTACACTATCTCTAAGTTTTAAAGCCAAAAATAGTTGAAAAGTATGGAGGAAATTGTTTTTACATGGGGAAAAATTGCTTCTGGGTCCTCTTGATGACCCACCCACCTGCTCATACGTGCTTGGAAAAAATGTTTGAACCCCCCACCATTGGCTGAATAAGACATTTTGAGTGTTTTAGCGCCAATACATTTCTTTATTTATATTACGAATGCACAGAATTAAACGGCTGGGCATTATGTATGATTTGATCTGACCATACATGAGAATAAACATACCGTCTTCACAGTTGGGTCCCTTGAATCCAGGAATACAGCCGTTTATACACTCTCCCGTCTGTAAGTGACATCCACTGTCGCAATTCTTGCTGCACGTCTTTGTGCAAACAAATCCAAATGTCCCTGCTTCACATTCTACAAAATAATTTGTTTGGAGAAATTCAGGACTGGTTCAATCATCAACATTGCAAATTTGCTAAGAAACACAAGGTCCGGGTATATATGTCATGTTGTTTTTAGCGGGGAAGAGTCACACGACTTGGTATTTGTGGCCGTGGCTCACGTTAACCCTTTACCCAACAAACCGGCCAAAACCGGCCAAATAAAGCTTCAACAGCCTAAAATATCTTCGGTCTGTCTCAATAGAACCATACAAATATGGATATCATTGGAACCGGCTCCTTGACCACAGTGTGATAGTTACAGTTATACCCTGTGCCAATGCATTCTCTTATATATGCGATTCGACCATAGGTCGCCTCGCATATATATAAGAGAATGCATTGGCCTAAAACATATCTTTTTTTACCATTTTTTCTTACATTCTTTAACAATTTTATAATTTTTAATGTGTTAAGCCAATGCATTCTCTTATATATGCGAGGCGACCTATGGTCGACTCGCATATATAAGAGAATGCATTGGCACAGGGCCGTTCTGTTGGGTAAAGGGTTAAGAAAGCGCTATGCTTATCTATTCAATGCGATTTTATCACACCGGCGATCACTAGTGTCGTTATCACGTCCAATGAGAACCACATAAATTATGCCGTGTCGCTATATATTTACATACTAAGTGTGATCATCACTAAATCCAGCATTCCGATTGGTCGCGCCCACGTGGCTAGTTGCAATTATTTCTCGGTGAACGCGCAACAGCTCATAACTGCAGCCTAATAATTACATCGACACGTCATCAGTTTCGGAAAGAAGAACGCGTAATGTTTTGGGCGCATTTGGACTCGCGCGGATTGACTTAATACATCATCTGGTTTCAATATAAAGAGAAATTGTTCCTGTTAACTTTTGCCAAGGGTGTTATGGGATATTTTGGGCTTGTTTTGTCACGATACACTTTTCGATTTAAATACATTTACAAAAGTGGCTTTTTCGCTAAATGTATATAAATATAAGGATTAACTGTCATGTGGACTGTTTTTATGGAGATGTAACCGTGAGGTAAGTGGTCATAACTTGTATGTAAAACCCCTTCGTGTTTTACACAAGTTATGACCACTTACCTCACGGTTACATCTCCATAAAAACAGTCCACATGACAGTTATTCCTTATATGTTTACCAATTACACCCGCTGGTTTGATTATAATCCCAGCTGGTGAATGTGGCTATTAGGCCGGATTCTTCATCTCCGGTTTAAACAATGTCCACATAAACCTCTAGGCGTCAACAGTCATTGACAGCTATAATCGTGAATTAACCCTTTCAGTGCCAGGTCCGATTTTTGTGTCAACCCATATACCCTGTGCCAATGCATTCTCTTATATATGCGAGTCGACCATAGGTCGCCTCGCATATATAAGAGAATGGATTGGCCTAACAATTTTTCATCAATTGTTATTATTTTTTACAATTTTTTACAATTTTAATAATTTTTTCTTATATTCTTTAACATACTTATTTTGTAGGTTTAGTGCCAGGGAATCTTACGTTTTTCATGGGCATCAAATTTATTACTAAGAATACTTGGGGATAGTTTTGAGTTATAACATGCCCCTAAGGTTTTAACCAGTTTGTTTTAAAATTCGCTATAGCATGCTTAAGCATACCCAAAAAATTCACCCCCCCCCCCCCAAAAAAATCTAAAAAAAAAGAAAAAAGATCGGCCCCTGGCACTGAAAGGGTTAAACAATGTCCACATAAACCTCTAGGCGTCAACAGCGTCATTGACAGCTATAATCGTGAATTAAACCGGAAACCGCATTTCTAAGTGACGCATTCGTCATCTCTGGTAAAAACCTGGTCCAGCCCGGGCCTATCTGATGGAAATGCGAGAAGCACCTATACTTATAAAGTGTACCTGGATATGTTTTTTTGCGTTTTATAACCTTAAACCGGCAACTAAACCATATACGTCGGTGCTTCAGCTAAACATGGTTTAGGGAGGCTAGACCTATGGTGACGAATCCGTCTTGTCTGGAGCGTCGTTTACATTGGTGGAGCTGTACATAATATCGATTGATGGCGTGTCTATAAGGCGAGAGTGGCGGCTTGGTATTATCATGTCACAATTGATTCATGCTCGTAGGTTTAAACTGGTGATGACGAAGGCGGCCAATGTGTTGCAACGTACCGAATTTGTTCATAACATTTTTAGTTCGAAATCAAGAGAACAGTTGCAATCAGTCTGATTTGAAACATTCTGTCGTATTGACAGCATTCTTACCATTTTCACATTGGTTGCCATAGTAACCGTCTAGACATTGGCAGTAGTAACCATCACCCGATAGTTCTTGACACGCCCCCCTGTTACGACAAGGTTGTGAGCTGCAGTAGTCGATATCTGGAATAGAGAATGTTAGAATTTTCATTTCGACAGTATAAATTCGATTGAATGAGTGACGGTGACTTTCTAACAGCATTTTATTTTCACAAGTTTAAACTAGGATACTATTATTGGAATTACAATTCCCTTGCAGTGCAATCTTAGTTGTACAGAGATTATAGACGAAATAAAACAAGGAGCTTCAGAATATAGATCAATCAAAGGAGATAGCGTGAAGTAATCATTTTCATAATCGACACGTTTGTGTACACACCGGTAGCTTGTTGAATCAGAAACATGACCAGAAAATGTATTATATGTTTAAGCAATAACACTGAAAACGGCCAGTGCCTTCAATCTCACTACACGTGCAGCGCGTTATGTGCCAAATTGTGGAAAGAAACTCTAGAGCGCGTTTAAAAAAAATAGTGAATTCGTAAGAAAAATAAATGTACTAACCAACAAAGATGGCAAGAACGTCAGCATCTGCAAAATCTGTAAGAAAAAACATAATCTGTCATTGAAAACACTCATAATTTTACAGTCATAAACCACACATGTTGGATACTCGAGTATACATTGATAGCTAACCAATAACTGTGCCTTTAAATGCATGCCATTAGTGGCACACTGCTAACATATTTTGGAATTTGAAGGCATGCCATCAATGGGCCATTAATGGAATGGATGCCATCACAGGTCATTAAAGGCACCCCATTCAATACAACTACATTAGAAGTAGATGGTAAAATAACATTACTGGCCCATTGATGGCATTCCATGAAACGTTGACCCTATTTTCTTTAGGGGGTGTTTGTTTCATAAAAAACCTACAAGTAAATGTACGTTAATTATCTATATCATTATGATTTGGTTTTCTTGAGAACTTGTAATTGCCATTAAAATCCCATCGATTACCACGGTTCCGAAAATTGGCGTCGATGGGCCATTCCTGGGATGTTTATTTGGGGGATCTGTGCGAGGCTATCGAATACCATTGCATTGGATTGCAGAAGGTAATAATGATTAGTAACATACCATATCTATATGTACCAATATTACACCGGTAATTATAGGACACTATATTGCTTAAATTCCTTCTCAGAATCAATATAAGTACATTGTTTGGACCGAGAACAATGAAACTATTAAGAAGCCCAATAGGTTTTGAAGCTGTAAGTAATCTGCTGCATCGATGAAGTCCCGAACCCGATACTAAACTGGTGAATTTATATTTTATTTTAAGGACATATATGATTGTAATAATGATCTAGTGCCCCGTTGCCCAGCGGTGAATGTGGTGACGACCCTGTATGGGAACAGTGAAGAGTCTAGAAGGGTATGATTAAATAAGTGTCTGCAGGTAAGCACTATGCATAGGTTTTATAGAGATGTCGGCGGTAGCAAGGTTCAGGGCGAAGAGAAATCCTCTCTCTCGAGCATTGGTAGTTATTTCAAGAGTTGAGGTATCATGTGTCCAAATAAGGTCTGGGGTATCATGATATCCATGTTATCTATACCTTCACTATAGCGTTTATCACATTATCGTTAACCCTTTACCCAACAAACCGGCCAAAACCGGCCAAATAAAGCTTCAACAGCCTAAAATATCTTCGGTCTGTCTCAATAGAACCATACAAATATGGATATCATTGGAACCGGCTCCTTGACCACATTGTGATAGTTACAGTTATGCCCTGTGCCAATGCATTCTCTTATATATGCGAGTCGACCATAGGTCGCCTCGCATATATAAGAGAATGCATTGGCCTAAAAAATATCTTTTTTTAACACTTTTTACCATTTTTTCTTACATTCTTTAACAATTTTATAATTTTTAATGTGTTAAGCCAATGCATTCTCTTATATATGCGAGGCGACCTATGGTCGACTCGCATATATAAGAGAATGCATTGGCACAGGGCCGTTCTGTTGGGTAAAGGGTTAATGGATTTTTCTACTATTCTGCTCATACCTGGGCTGTACAATGATTACAACCACATTGTACTTACCACTATACAATTAACCATATCATTACAATCAACAGGAATGGAAGATTATCCCAGATCCGGGAACACATCAAACTATATCTACTATCTTATGTAATATCGGACTAGATGCGAGGTATGCTGCCAAATTAGTGCCAATGTTATCTGAGTAAGAAACACGAAGCAATGTTATGTGTGGATCGCGTTTTGCGTTGACGTAAATCTTAGCATTGAGGCGAAGGAATGTTAATGATCAGGGACACTCACTGGCTGCGTTAGTCGCACGTCCGTCCGCGGAGTATCGGAAAGCTGGTGGATCATTCACACGTTCCCAATCGCATGTCGGGCTTCCGTTCTCTAACACGGCTATCCAACCCCTGTCGTCTGAACATCGGAAGTCGTGTCGCTCACTGATGTAGAATCGTCTGCCCGAGTCCCTAGAACAAACAACAGGTTGTTAACCTTTTATTTTATTAATGGTTCATCCCATCAGTTATAAAAGTATACTATGGATTGGTATATTATTCGCAGAAAATATAAGCAGACGACAGACAGACGAACAGATAATACATGTGTGTGCAGGATTCATATTAATTGATGGGAAATGTTGATATTATAAATTCAACAAGTAGTTGGAAATTTCCTGAGGGAACTACTCGTCAATGAGTATTTAGCAAAGAAAGGGTCAATGACCTATCAAGTTCTTAAGGTGTGCCAAGGGTTACATTACTTACATACCTCCTGTTTAATACAAAACAAAATACAAAATAAGACCCATAAGAAGAAGATCATTTGGTTATTCAAAAATGTAAAATGAATATTACTCGCCCTCTAAAACATCGAAAATATATTAAAGCCACGTGGCGGTTTGCGCTCCAAAATACACATACTATTATTTGATTTTGAATTGTTATCAGTATCGAAATAGGTCGATACATATATGAACCACCTTTCTACGAGCATTATGTAACCCAAAAAAGAAGCAATTGAAGTAATGAAAAATACAACTGTGAATACGGTGTTTGGGTCCCAAAAAAAAACAAAAAACGCCATTTGCGCGACATGGAAAAGAAAAGAGCATTCAGTGGTAGTCTATTCCTGATATGGTAGCAATAAAGATCGTCTGTCTGACTTCTGGCGAAAAGTTTAAAACGGCCGAAAAACGCTTGTAACTTTGGCGAGTGTTTTTCAGAGCATATGAAGCCGGCATATCAATAGTTCGTTTATTTATCGACCTATCGTACCCGTTGTTCCAAATTACATAGAAAAAAATTGGAGGCTCCAATGAGCCATGTCCGTTTAAATAAATGGATAGAACAATCAATGCCACATGTTATTGTGTTACTAAGATCGGTATCTTTCCACATTGATATGCAAAGAAGTTATTGAAATTGCATTTTCTATACATCACTGATGTCTAACATGAAATTTACGAAATATGCTCACCCTATCAGAGAACAGGTCCTGTATATTTTACTGGTTACCAGGTCCGAATATGAGGAGCTTTTAATTTGTTTGCAATCGAGCCAATTGGTGCTTGTTGTACCACGACCACCAAACACAATGAAAGCACGTTCCTGGTCGTCAGCATAGAAGGACAGTCGTACCTATTGGAAGAAAATCAATCAGATGGCAAATGAAACAAATTAAATAAAACCAGGTCATTACTGGCAACATACACAATACCGACCACTCCTAACTATACGCTCCAGTATTATAGTAACAAATTGCCGGTCACTTGCACATTGGTAATGTTGAGAATGTTCAAGGTCATATAGACGAATTGTTTCTATCAATGTGTTCAATCTTAACTTACCGATGTGAAGTTGTAGCTGCTCCATCTGGATACGATGTCAGATTTGAATGGTTTGGATCCGGCTGACAATGATCTGGCCGTTACATCATGTTGGTTGACAGTGGATGAGCCTGTCCATAGGTCATACAAGCTAGCTGATGGTGACAGTGACTGACCCCTGGACACGCTAAACACCAGCGACCATTTATCGGAAGCTGAAGATATAAATATTTGATTGTTAATATAACGAATGTGCGTTTTTTTGGAATTTAGATTCAATTTCGAAATCATGTCCACTAACGTTCCGACTTGGTTCTTCGTTGAGAAGAAGCAGAACTACATCTATGTCGCTCTATGTGTGGATCTCTTTGTCTGTGTTCAGTTTTTGTTTGTTTTATAAATTGGAAGCTCATATACACACCGGATCAACGTATCAATGCATATAAACGTGACTAATATTTCGTATCACACGGTGGTCCCTTACTTTTCGTGGGGACACTAACGTGCCTTGATACAACAGACCAATTGTTATCGAGGTATTTCATATGTGTGTTCCTTGTATCAACTAAAATTACAATGAAGGTTTCCACAAATGTAAATTAGTGGGAGTAGCTGACGGTTGCTAGGACACAAGGCGTCGGCAGAAATAGTTTATTTAGTTTTACAGCGTCTGCTATATGCTATAATACTGAGAGAAAATAAATTCTGTTCGGATTTAATTGTGAAAGATATGTATGGTATTACGCGAAATGAACAACATTGTTATAATCATCGATGAATTTCCAACACTGCACAAATCGAAATATCAGTATATTATGATTTGACAACAAAAAAGTTGTTTTAAAATAGGCAACTTAATACTGAAAGTATGAGCGGATATCAAAAGAAATCGACCGGACCGGATCAGTCGCCGATTGGTAGAAAATATCTGCTAATAATTATTTTAGTGACAGCTGCGGAAATGTCCATTACCTTCACAGATGCACCTTCTTAAATCAACTTCGATATCAGCCAGGTTGCTCGCCGAATCTATCTCGAACATGTCGTCCCCGATGTATTCCATGAGCTCTCGGTCACAGTCGCTTCCCAGACCGACGACGATGCTTCTAATGTTGTCTTGTCTGAGCTTTGTGGCGGCATTCATCGTTTCTTTTTTATCAGTGGTCGTTCCATCTGTTATCATGATAACTATCTGTGTGGTATCGGCCCTTTGTCCCGCTTCTTCGGTGAAAGATTTAGTTCTAATATGGTTCAATCCTTCGGCTAAGTACGTCAGTCCTCCTTGGAACCTATTTAAAGGAATTGTTAAAAGAGGTGATCGGTTGCCTGCCAACACCAACGTAACGAGATATATACAGGGCAATGACCACCATTAACAAGAAGGATTTACTTCTGATATGTTTCAAGTCTTCAGTTGAGTATCAAGCCTTGAAATAGGGTGTCTGTCATTTGCAGAATGAGGTCCCCAGAGGGTGAATTTAGTGATGCTACCCAGCATAGCGGGCTAGCATCACCAAATTCACCCTCTGGGAACCTCATTCAGCTGAGGTGTAAGCAGAATGAGGTCCCCAGAGGGTGAATTTGGTGATGCTAGCCCGCTATGCGGGGTAGCATCACTAAATTCACCCTCTGGGGACCTCATTCTGCAAATGACAGACACCATATGTCAAGGCTTGTTGAGTATGACAAACAACCATAGAACATGCTCAAGGGGATTTATAATTCAGAGTATCGGCTACTTATCACCGACAATAGGACATTATACAAAGAGCAATCACTATCTTTCTAATTTGTAGGATGTACACTTATATCTGACTTACCTCACTCCATCGATACTATTAAGGATCCCCCATTTGCTGTTATAGGAATTGAAGTTGAATTCCGTGCGGGCGTAGTCACTGTAGGTGACCAGTCCTATCTGGATTGAGGTCTGTCCGATATCTACAGACTGCACGAAGCGGTGGATGAAGATGAGTATTTTCCTGAAATCCACACTCCCAATACTTGTCGATGTATCAACGAGGAACACAATGTCTGCCGGGACAGTTCTGCAGCCTGAAAGTAAGGTAAATTATACATTAGACAAAAATCTTTGCAACCCGTTTACTTGGATATTTGGTCCGGAATGTTCATCCCGGATTTACTTGTTAGAGGAAACAGCAGTTTCATAGCTAAATTCGAAAGTATGACACAAGCGATAAATTATCACGTTTATCTTACGATTGTGTTAGGCTCTATAATCCCGAGGTAGAACAAAATGCGGTTTTGTAGCTAAGGCAACAGGAATTAATATCTGGTTACGAACACCTTCTACAACTTTTCCCACAAGATTGTCAAACAATTGAACTTTTTTTTAATATGATTGGTTATGTTCATGCTGATTAAAATATGAAGCATGTGGTCACAGTGTCGAAGAACACATTTTATGGCAGAGACTATCTTTTGCTTCCACAGTCTTTTCCAATATTTGTACAGTTTTATGGGAAGAAATACCACAATTCAGTTGATTTGAGTAAAACTTTATCGTATTCAAAAATCTTGCTAAATTCATGAACAATTCTGCTATTTGTCAAGTGCTGTGGTGGTGATGCATAATTTAATTTTTACCCCCTCCCCCACCCGTATCTACTTTTCTCAACTCTTAACACTTTCATGACGGGAGCTGCGCTGGCGCAACATTAAATACCCTGTGCCAATGCAGTTTCTTACATAGACGACCTATGGTCGACTCGCATATAAATTTATAAGAGAATGCATTGGCCTAAAAAAATGATAATTTTTGATAAATTTTTCTTACGTTATTTAATTATTTTTATAATTTTTTTTATAATTTTGTATTACATGCTTTAACAATTTTTATCATTTTTTCTTACATTCTTCAACAATTTATCATTTGTTTTATCATTTTTTTCTTACATTCTTTTACAATTTTTTTTACATTTTTTATCATTATTTCTTACATTATTTCACAATTTATTTTATCATTTTTTTTTCATTTCTTCTTAAATACTTTAACGATTATAAAAAATAATATAAAATTTGTTAGGCCAATGCATTCTCTTAAATATGCGACGCGACCTATGGATTGACTCCCATAAACAAGAGAATGTATTGGCACAGGGTTTTCGCAAAAATTCAGGAAGCTCCAGCCATGGAAAGGTTAATGTTCGTAAACAAGGATATTTTATTGTTGTGGCCTAAGTCACGAATTAAACACTTGAACAGATGTCTAAGTAATGCAATCTTCACATGTGGTTTCTCATATGAGTCAAGCCAGTGGTGTTTAGCTGTTATGTCTTTTTAAGTTGAGGCTTTAATGTTATATGTTCACTTTACCGCTCCTTTACTGAATGGATTATCCCATACACATATAAAAATATACAATGGAACAGTCCATTCATCTGTGAGATTTCAGGATATATAAGCAGACGACAGACGAATATACACGCATGTATAATACAAACGAATGAGATTTCTTATTAATTGTCGGGAAAAAAATTCCTGAGTGAACTACTCGTCAATGAGTACTTAATAAAGAGCATGTTAAAAGTGACTAAACCTCGATAAACTGTTGAATTCATATATATGTACATGTAACGCAATTATTGCCCAATAAAATCACGCGATAATTGTGAAATAATTTAAATTTTAAGATGCAAATTCACTTTCGACATACCGGGTATTTTGGCTATTTCCGGTGGTAGCATGGTCACAGTTGCCGCGGTAGTCGGCGGGGAGAATGGCTGACATTGGTCTGGTGAGTTGGCGTCACACACTTGTCTCCCTTGACAGTCCTCAGCGACAAGCTGATCAGTGTAACAATCACGTCGTCGGAAGTAGTTCCCAGAACACGATTCTGAAAGCATTAAAATCAAGGTCCAGTCAGTGAATATAAACATGATGACAAACACATAACCAACGTGCAATACAGAGTCCATTCGCCTGTGACGCTGGACTGACCACTGGCACCATGTATAGTATAAATACGTAATTCAATATAACAGTTTTGTTTTCGAGTTTTGTCGATTACAATTCATTCTGATTTCATCCAACCAATTTACAAATGAATATGGACAGTTCGGTTTCTCAGAATAGTTCAGCATTAACCCTTTACCCAACAGAACGACCCTGTGCCAATGCATTCTCTTATATATGCGAGTCGACCATAGGTCGCCTCGCATATATAAGAGAATGCATTGGCTTAACACATTAAAAATTATAAAATTGTTAAAGAATGTAAGAAAAAATGGTAAAAAGTGTTAAAAAAAGATTGTTTTTAGGCCAATGCATTCTCTTATATATGCGAGGCGACCTATGGTCGACTCGCATATATAAGAGAATGCATTGGCACAGGGCATAACTGTAACTATCACAATGTGGTCAAGGAGCCGGTTCCAATTATATCCATATTTGTATGGTTCTATTGAGACAAACCGAAGATATTTTAGGCTGTTGAAGCTTTATTTGGCCGGTTTTGGCCGGTTTGTTGGGTAAAGGGTTAATGAATGGCAAATCATTTTTCTTCTATATAACATGTTAGTGATTGATTGCATTTTAATGCAAAAGTCACTTTACAGTGAAACAAGCAAAACGTATATACACTATGTACACATTTGGATATCACATTCATCATTGTTCATTTCATATACACATGTATGTTTATATATACAGCAGAAATTAAATTAGATTACATACTAACAGTCGATAAACTTAACAAGTATGATAATTACATGTGTTCATCCATAACAATAAATTATTTCGCTCATATAGAATAAGACACCTTCTTAAAGGCACACCTTAGGAATATGCATAGTCTTTTTATGAGGCTTATATTTTGAAGAGATAGGAGACCTTGGAATTTCTCTCTCGTAGGGTTCTTCCAAAAGTATTCAGGGATAAATTGTTTTCTGATTTCATTCAAATGACTGCATATACTAACTAAATGGTATTCGTCTCCTAAATATTCTCCACATATGGTGCGTATCCTATTGTCATTATCATCCGGAGATTTCTTCCATCTTGCGCATTCTATGGGCAGTTTATGATTTGCAGTTCTGAGCTTCAGTAGTATCCAATGCGAACACGCCTTAATATAATTTGTATATTATGGTTGTCTCCTCTGCAGCGCATTGTCCTTGACATGTGACACATATTAATACATCCATACATACATTCTTAGACATGTGCACGAGGAAGACTTTGTAGTCGAAAGTTCGTCGGAACGACACAGTGATCACGTGATAATGAGAAACATATTTATATATTATAGTGACATATAGGCCCAGGAGGCGGTGCGTTTATATATTATAGTGACATATAGGCCCAGGAGGCGGGTGCGTTTATATATTATAGTGACATATAGGCCCAGGATGCGGGTGCGTTTATATATTATAGTGACATATAGGCCCAGGAGGCGGGTGCTTTTTGTATATTATAGTGACATATAGGCCCAGGATGCGGGTGCGTTTATATATTATAGTGACATATAGGCCCAGGAGGCGGGTGCGTTTATATATTATAGTGACATATAGGCACAGGAGGCGGGTGCGTTTATATATTATAGTGACATATAGGCCCAGGAGGCGGGTGCGTTTATATATTATAGTGACATATAGGCCCAGGAGGCGGGTGCGTTTATATATTATAGTGACATATAGGCACAGGAGGCGGGTGCGTTTATATATTATAGTGACATATAGGCACAGGAGGCGGGTGCGTTTATATATTATAGTGACATATAGGCCCAGGAGGCGGGTGCGTTTATATATTATAGTGACATATAGGCCCAGGAGGCGGGTGCGTTTATATATTATAGTGACATATAGGCACAGGAGGCGGGTGCGTTTATATATTATAGTGACATATAGGCCCAGGAGGCGGGTGCGTTTATATATTATAGTGACATATAGGCCCAGGAGGCGGGTGCGTTTATATATTATAGTGACATATAGGCCCAGGAGGCGGGTGCGTTTATATATTATAGTGGCATATAGGCCCAGGAGGCGGGTGCGTTTATGTCCTTCATACTTTTGTGCTAATTTAATGTAATTTATTCACATGTCACTTAACCCTTTACCCAACAAACCGGCCAAAACGGCCAAAATAAAGCTTCAACAGCCTAAAATATCTTCGGTCTGTCTCAATAACACCATACAAATATGGATATCATTGGAACCGGTTCATTGACCACATTGTGATAGTTACAGTTATGCCCTGTGCCAATGCATTATCTTATATATGCGAGTCGACCATAGGTCGCCTCGCATATATAAGAGAATGCATTGGCCTAAAAAAAAATCTTTTTTTTAACAATTTTTATAATATTTTTCTACATTCTTTGACAATTTTATCAATTTTAATATGTGTTAAGCCAATGCATTCTCTTATATATGCGAGGCGACCTATGGTCGACTCGCATATATAAGAGAATGCATTGGCACAGGGCCGTTCTGTTGGGTAAAGGGTTAAAGGCATGGATGGCCTTCACGGTGGGTATTGCTGTTAAAATAGTCAAATCCGTTAAAGCCGCCATAAACATAATATTAAAATATAGACTTTATTCTTATACAAATCATAAATATCGTGTAAATAGTATGTTATTGTTGAGTTCGTACGCTTTGTTATGTAAACAAATGCCAAACATGTTGCAGAACCTGGCCTTTGTTTACATTACACAGCGTACAAACTTGACAGTAACATACTATTTACGCGATATTTATGATTAGTTTTAGAACAAAAAATGTCTATATTTTAATATTCTTGCTGTTTATATCAGTTTTAACTGGTGTGACTATTTTAACAGCATACCAATGCGAAGGCCATCCATGCCTTTAAAATAAATGATCCAACAACATACAGCATTTCCGCGGAGATACCAAGTCACAACCACATTCAAATTACGTCACGCATAATAATATGTCACCTGGTGGAACTGTAGCTAGTGTTGTTGTGGTAGCAACGGTGGTTGTCGTCGTTGTTGTCGTTGGACATGGATCGTTGTCACACTGGCTGATTTCGAAGCTTGTGTCAACACAGTAAGCTCCCTTGCCAGACGGTGAAGGATTGTCGCATTGTCGTGTGCGATATTTGAACCCAAATCCACAACTTATTGTGCAAGCTCCGAATTGAGACCACGATCCCCACTGTCCATCAACTGAAAGAAGGTTTGGTTATGTTTTTTTTTATTTAAACATATTTTATTTTATTATGGCTACATATATTCTGGGATTTGGACAAGTTCTTAAAACAAAGATGAACCTCGGCTCCCACAAACAGAATGTATCACAACGTTTAACAACAAGAGAATTGCAATGCATACTATGAATTATATGGTGAACATGAGTTATCTTATACACGCATGTTAGATGTATAGCGTTGATGACGTGTTCCTGGCGACATGCATATACGCATTTGCCTAAACACTCATTCGCATCTAGATAAAACACACATTGAAAACTAATAGTTGGATCATGTTCATCTCGTTCAATAGCATAATGGTAGACAAACAAATGTACATGTATAATAATGCCACGTTTGAACATCACCATCATATGGAAGCTTTCAGTTATTTAGCTATCTCCGCATGTGGCCCATGGAAACAAACGGGACAATGCGATGGCGGGTTGGTTGAGTTCCAGCATTGTTTCAAATGCTGACTCTAAAAGACTTGATAAGCTATAGTGTTAACCGTCATGCAAATATAATGGAATCTATGTTTAGATTTACGTTGTGAGTTGAGTACACCCGAAACGACCCATATAATAATAATAATAATAATAATAATAAAAAAAATACTATATTCTACAATATCACACGCATGTTATAAGTTTATACTTATTCTATAACGTTATGTCACTGACCAATGATTGTAGTGGTTAACCCTTTACCCAACAAACCGGCCAAAACCGGCCAAATAAAGCTTCAACAGCCTAAAATATCTTCGGTCTGTCTCAATAGAACCATACAAATATGGATATCATTGGAACCGGCTCCTTGACCACATTGTGATAGTTACAGTTATGCCCTGTGCCAATGCATTCTCGTATATATGCGAGTCGACCATAGGTCGCCTCGCATATATAAGAGAATGCATTGGCCTAAACAAAAATATAATTTGTAATGTGTTAAGCCAATGCATTCTCTTATATATGCGAGGCGACCTATGGTCGACTCGCATATATAAGAGAATGCATTGGCACAGGGTCCTTCTGTTGGGTAAAGGGGTAAGGAGACTGCGCGCAGTAAGAGAGATTTATGTGCGAATGCCAGGAATGTCATACTTTTATTTATGACTGCATTTATCTCACCATTTTGTATATGACATTCCTCATTAGGATTGTTGTTTTTTTCAATAGAAAAAAAATAAGAAAAAAAACCCAACGTAATCTGGTTACCACGCCCTGTGCGAAAAACGCATCCCATCTTATATGATACGCATATACTGACTTACGGCGACTCTATGTGCTATGCACCGTATCGAACCAACCACCGCCCAACCTCTGGGACGCGGTGACAATTGAATTGGGGTGTACCTCACCCCCCCCCCCCCAAATTCCAATAGTTGGAAATCTCAACCTGACACAACATTAGTTGTATATTTAAGACCAAAAGTTGGTTGAATTTGTTATGATATTTCAACAAATAATAGTTTGTTAATGCGATAGTGACGCGCATATATACGTACCTGCACAGAGCTCAACTAGGACATCTGTCCTGATAGTGTACAGAATATCGTGACGTTGAACCATCATAGAATGTGCCAGATCCGTGGCCATATTATTTATTTCCGCAGACGAAAACGATCCGACTCCGATTCCGAACATTTTCACATTCCTAGATTGTAGCTTGTTAATTTCATCTCTAACCAAGTCGCTGTCGTCAGAAGCACCAGTGGTCAGCACAACTATGATCTTTGTGACGTCATTGCGGTTCCCATCGAGTGAGTCAGCAATCCTACTTCGAACCTGTGTGAGTGCCTGCCCAATATCTCTCTTGTTCTCACAATTGTATGTCATGTCTGAAATTGCTTTCTGGAGGTCGTCCTGTTTATAATAGTCGTTTAGATCAATGATAATTTTTGCTCCATCATTGAATGTGACAACGCCCACCTGTGTCGTTGCCGCGCCCAGTTTGAATAGTTTCGACATACTTTGCACGAAATTTGTCAAGTACAAAAAGTTTTGTGCTCCGACGTCACAGCTTGAGTCGATGAGGAAATAGACATCTGCTTGTATTACAGCACAGTCTGAAATTGAAGCCAGTAAATGCATATACTGGTAGGTGGTCATGCTGCATATATTGGTAGGTGGTCATGCTGCATATACTGGTAGGTGGGCATGCCGCCAATACTCGGAATGGGTTCAAGGGCGCAATACAGGAACATTGCATGACAAAACAAGCGAAAGCTTAAAGGCACTCAATCCGATCAGACGTTCCCCATACCATCAAGATACAACAACAACAACATTTCTTCAAAATACGTTTTAGTTATTAGAATCGATTTATTGCAACATAATAATGCGAACCAGTATCAACTATGGCATCAAATTTCCCAAAACTTGTTATTTATCAACATTTTGTTCAATAAAATATGCCGTATTATCACTAAAGTATCACGACATTTGACCGTATTACCACCTGATTTAAGAGTTATCCATCTTCATCCGCAATTTTGATCGATAACCTCCGTTTGACCACGAGTTCCTGGGCCACATATTATTGAAAATCTCGAGAAATATCAAACTTCAATAATCGATATCTGATCACTCTGAGCTTTGATGGGTGGGTTCCTCAACTGGAATCAAATACTTTTTAAGCCCGAAGCCAAAGGAATAGTAATTTATGAGCGTCTGATGGGATTGAGTACGTTTAAAAATGACCCGAACATCAAAGGTAAAATGACATTTCGAAAACATCAAAACATAAAACTTTTCGTTTTGTATTGATATTTGAAGAATAATATCTAAGGAAGGGTGTCAACATAATTAGTAATTTGATAAAAGAGTATTTTGAAGCCATTTTTCCAGACTCGGTGGGTTTCCCCCAAAAACTGACATCCTTCTTATAGTATATAATAAACATAAATAAAAATAGCCCGGACATCTGTGATAAATACTCATTCACGAGTAGATCCATCGGGAAATATTTATATAGTAAGTCCAACACACATAAACCGTTTGTTGAACTTATCTGAACAAGTCCCACAAATGAATAGGGATGCTTCGACACCTGTTTTATTTTTTCGTCTGGCTGGGATCTGCTAATAGTTCACAAAGTTCCCTCCAAACGAATAATAGACCATTCCAATATATATTTTTTTTTGGATGGGAGAATGCATTGAACAAAGAAATATTTAAGCAGACGACAAACAGAGAGTATTTTTCGTATTTAATATAGTAAGAGTTAAGTAAAGAATTCGATTAAACATTATGCTAAATATTATATATCCATTCTTTGCTGAATTAAAGATGGTATATCTCTTCCTATAACAAGTTTTATTTAGTTTCATGGTTATAAAATAATAAAAGTGAATTGAAGACCAAAATATGTGGTGCTGGTATTAAGTTTAGTGTAGACGATATACATACCGACAGCAATGTGGACTGATGGAGTAGTTGTCGGCGGTGGTGTTGTCGGGCAGGCATGTGTTGAACAGTTCTGCGACATCCAACTGTCCCCTACACAGTACGACCCAGCGCCTTGTGGAGCGGTGCAAGTCCTGTCTCTAAACTGAACGCCACCACCACAAGGTTTACTGCACGAACTCCATGGTAACCACGCAAGCCATGCACCATCCGCAGAACAGAGATCTTGTGAGCATTCCCTGGATTTGAGCCTTTCTCCGACGCAATCAATACCACCACCAGATGGCGCTGGTGTATCACATGACCGCCTCTGAGATTGACTTCCTCCACCACAGGACTGCGAACATGAACTCCACTGTTCCCATGGACCAAAATTTCCATCAACGGGGCATGCTCGATCGTTACATGAAGTATCTTCCCTGTCGAGCCCAGCACAAGACAAGCCACCATCGCTGGGCTTTGGGGTATCACAATTCCTCTTTCTAAAAAATAATTTCCGTTGTATTAAGCAATGTATTAACACACAACGCACACACACGCTGCAGCAAACACGGTCAGGTTACTATAGATGTTTTCAGATTTTCGCATATTGTGAACAGAAACCAGTCTATTCAACAAGAGGTATTGAGCGCGCCAAAATCAACAAATAAAAAGCAATGGCAGACGACAGCTTAGGCTAATACGAAAAGCAAATAACATTTTGGAATTAGCCCTCTATTTCCCGACCGTTTAGAGCTATTTAACTATAGAGCATATAATCAATATTGTTTATGGATTTGTTGATGATAGTTTGTTCATAGATTATTGTGCATAACTAATATGTTTGAAACGAGAATTGCAATATAAAAGGCGCTATTTTTTTCTGATATTGCATTTTCGTATGCAATTAGTTCATATACTTTCAATGTTTAAGAGGGACATCAAAAGTTTTTTTAATTTATTTTTACATCATCAAATGACATCCATTGGTAGTTATAGGTGTATATTGCATGCCATAGTTGGTTTCCAACACATCTTCGACAGAAAAGATAGAGACGATGTTAATTTTTATGTTGTTGTTGTTGTTGTAACTAGAGATATGACAATAAATCATATAGCATCCGTAATTTTGATAAAATATTGATAAAATTCGTCACATTTGAACTATGGTTATTATTTATCACTATTGATCAAATGTCTCTTACAGTAAATATGTAACAAAAATAGCCATGTCACCTGTATTTGGATCCACCGCCACACGATCTATCGCACTCGCTCCACAACGGCCAATCTGACCATGCCCCATTAACGGCACAAGGTACAAAGTTACAAATCTCTGTATCTGTCGCATCACCGCCACATGTTGCCCCGCCTATTCCGGGAGTTGGCTGATCACAGTTCCGTCTCCGAGTCCGAGATCCACCTCCGCAGTCTCTGTCGCAAACCGACCATCCATTCCATTGACCCCAACCGCCATCGCGCGGACAACTGGTAGATGAACACGTGTTTATTTCCGTTTTGTCTCCGGTGCAGTATTGACCACCATTTGCTGGTCGTGGGTTGTTGCAGTCTCTTGTTTTGAACCTTGACCCGTCACCGCAGCTTCTGGAGCACTCCGACCACTGAGTCCACGATCCGAATCCTCCGTGCACTGGGCACAGGTCAGGTGAGCATTCCCCTTGTTGTCGATCAGCTCCGACACAAATGTTACCACCATTTAGAGGGGCAGGACTATTACAAATTCTATCTCTGAACGCAAAGCCTCCACCGCAACTGACACTGCATGAGTCGTACGCTCCCCATGACCCCCACTGGCCATCTACAGGACAGGCGTCTGTTGAACATGTCCCTATTTCTTCGTTTGCACCTAGACAGGACGGACCGCCCCAAAGTGGCCTTGGATTGTTACATGCCCTCGTTCTGAGACGAGTTCCCCCAGCGCAGGTCCTTGAACACCCTCCCCACGTCGTCCAAAAACTCCACGTGCCTGGTTCCGAACATGCTTGTGTGTTGCAAGGTGTCGTTTGTGTACCAACACCGACGCAGCTTGTTCCGCCGGATATTGGGGTAGGATTGTTGCAGAAACGTGATCTTAACATTTCACCTCCGTTACAATTTACCGAGCATGCGCCGTAGTTGCTCCACTCTCCCCAGTTTCCGTCCACGGGACATAGTTGTGTGTTGCAGGTTTCACTGCCCCATCCGAGTCCTAAACACAGGTCACCATTGTTGGTGGGTGGTGGATTGCTGCAGAAACGCAATCGATATCTGATTCCGCTACCGCATGATTTGCCACAAGTTCCCCAGGATTCCCAAGATTCCCAGCTGCCGTGCACTAAAAAAGAAAGGAAATTGGATGATAACAACAATTAACCCTTTACCCAACAGAACGGCCCTGTGCCAATGCATTCTCTTATATATGCGAGTCGACCATAGGTCGCCTCGCATATATAAGAGAATGCATTGGCTTAACACATATTAAAAATGATAAAATTGTCAAATAATTTAGAAAAATATTATAAAAAATGTTAAAAAATGTAAGAAAAAATTATAAAATTGTTAAAGAAAAATTATAAAATTGTTAAAGAATGCAAGAAAAAATTGTAAAAAGTGTTTAAAAAGATTTTGTTTAGGCCAATGCATTCTCTTATATATGCGAGGCGACCTATGGTCGACTCGCATATACAAGAGAATGCATTGGCACAGGGCATAACTGTAACCATCACAATGTGGTCAATGAACCGGTTCCAATGATATCCATATTTGTAAAGAGAGGAAATTGGATGATAAATATGTGTTATATACACAATGTGTTTGTATCGATTCATGTATCGCGACGAGTCGCTATGTGGTCACGAAAACTAGCCGAGTCGCGATACATGAATCGATACAAACACATTGTGCATATAACACATTTAACTACCATTGATGTGACAGAACCCACCACACACATTACAATTTAGGAGTTTCTTAAATGCCAATATTGTTGAATGTGTGTCCGACGATTAGCTTTCTTGAGTAAATTCTCACAACCTACAAATTCACGCGAATATGCCTAACTGAAATTGTATTCAATAGACACAATCTATTACACATGCATGTTTTATCTAATTTATAATAAATACTGAACAAATACATATTAGTTACTTTGTGATATGTTAGACCATAATACCCATGATGGTAGGCAATCAAATAATGTTAAAACCTTGGAACTATTTGTTTATAGTACGCAATAATATACGTTGGAATGTCGTTTTGATTTTTCACGTGATTGATGTGACGTCAGTTCATTCATGATTTTGAACCAGTCAACTACGCCACGAGCGCCTTGTGTCGCAACTGCAGTAACGATACAGATGTTTTTATCGCCAATTCGTTATCGCCAATTGTATCAGGGAAATTCGTAGGAAATGGTAGATAATAACACTTAAAGGCCAGACGCACGTTTTGCCAAAATTTCATGTTATTTCGAAATGTATTTTCTAAACATCTGTCTGGAATTTCTCTTTGGATAAGTTGTGACACAATATTTAAGAATCATCAACCAATGGAAATTATAATCCCATTTACTATAATTTTATGGCATGAAACATATGTCCATGATATCATATCTAACGATCACGAGAACAGAGTTAAAGGCACGTTAGCCTTCGTTTTAGGTTATAGTTTATAATAACAGTTACCAAATTATTAAAAACATATTATAGTATAGTGATAGTATGAATGCGAGAGTATCCACTTAATGTACCTTCTGTGAGCCAAGCGTGTGTTTATATACATCACATACATTATGAGCGATAAGCAAAACACTCAACACCGTCAGATACCGTAGCGATATTTATGAGAGTGATTTACAGCGACCCATTCAACACCGAAATATTGAGAGGCAAAGATTAACGAGAACTATAACGGTATATTGGAAACAACTTAGTGGTATTTCTAACCAAAGTTCTTTAGTGTGGTCTCCCCTGTGTGATTGTTTTGCTTATCACATATTTGTTATGTATTGCTTTACGCGATATTTATGATTGGTACAAGAACAAAATTTGTCTATAATATAATATTCTTTCTGTTTATGGTGGTTTTAACCCTTTACCCAACAAACCGGCCAAAACCGGCCAAATAAAGCTTCAACAGCCTAAAATATCTGCGGTCTGTCTCAATAGAACCATACAAATATGGATATAATTGGAACCGGCTCCTTGACCACATTGTGATATTTACAGTTATGCCCTGTGCCAATGCATTCTCTTATATATGCGAGTCGACCATAGGTCGCATCGCATATATAAGAGAATGCATTGGCCTAAAAAAAATCTTTTTTTAACACTTTTTACCATTTTTTCTTACATTCTTTAACAATTTTATAATTTTTAATGTGTTAAGCCAATGCATTCTCTTATATATGCGAGGCGACCTATGGTCGACTCGCATATATAAGAGAATGCATTGGCACAGGGCCGTTCTGTTGGGTAAAGGGTTAACGGATATGACTATTTTAACAGCAATATCCATCACCAACGCTTACTATATCTTTAAGTTTTCTTGATCTTGACACATTTCATGGTTATTTTCATTTGGAAAAGCAACACCCATAATGTTTCCTATATTTTAAAATGTTCATGTCATGCAAGTTGCTCAGTGGAAATTTGGCTTAGGTTAGTTCTGGGTCATGGGTTCACCACCATATCTCTCAACAATTTGGCATATTTCCAGTTGATTGCTCCCCAGATTTTCGCCGAATAGACTCAGAGAAGATCTTTATTGAAAATTGCTTGCAACTTTGCCTGAATTTAGTCTAAACCCGTGTCTGGCCCTTAAGTAATGTAAACCAAACAAAATTTGGACACCGGCTAGCTATAAGGCTGAACTTATTACTGGTTGAAAATGAACAGAATCCGCTAATAAAGATAGAATATTGGACACTAAATTTCCATTTATTAACGAATTGAGTAATGCTTGAACATTAAATTAACCCGGTTTATACTAAATACTCATTAGCGAGTAGTTATCTTATATGACATTTTCAGATAATAAGTTCAACAAGTCATGTGTTGATTTTATTATCTAAATATATCCCGGCAATGAATAGCATTCCTTCTATAGCACTTTCTATTGTCAGCTGTCTGCTTTTATTTCCTGAACATCCCTCCTGGTGAATAATATACCATTCCAATGTATACTTGTATAACGGTATAGGCGCTGGTAAATGGCCACTATACTGACTATTGTAGCCTATCCGTGAAGGAAATTATGTCAGCTATTCCCTTTAATGTTACACTGGTGTAAATGTGGTTTGGACTGACATCTAGCGGATGAATAATGTGTTAAAGGGTTGGAGTTAAATTGTGTGTAATAAATAAAGAACCACAGAAGTGATGTTGCTTTTGAACACATTTATTCCATTGAGGGGTATTTATGAAGAAATTTAGGGAGTTACAATTTATTCCGCGAAAAAGCGCGCTACCGCTTTACTGGTGTAAATATGGTTTGGAGTGACTCCGAGTGACATCTAGCGGATGCTTGAGGACAGAACAGAATAAAATAGACACTGGGCCCTGACTGGTCAATAGCCTTGTGTGTTTTGCATAAAAAATACACCTCTTCCCTATGATAGCAAAATAGATTGTAAAATAGCCATTGGCATGGTGAAGTTTGAATTTTGTGGTGTGGTCTAAAATATGACATTATTTTTTTTAGTGCGGTTCTGACCCAAGTTACACAAGATTTAAAGGCGAATTCCCCGCTGGACGGATATGATTTGTTTTGCATTAAATGTTTCCCCAAATGTCAATATTTCTTATTTAAATTTTTTTTTACATTTTAGGATTTACATTGTAAGCAGTATGCGCTAAAACGTGTGCAGTGAGGCATATGGAAAACATTTACACCCTAATTGAGAATCAACTTCAGGGATAGTCCTGTTGTTAACCCTTTACCCAACAGAACGGCCAATGCATTCTCTTATATATGCGAGTCGACCATAGGTCGCCTTGCATATATAAGAGAATGCATTGTATTAACACATATTAAAAATGATAAAATTGTCAAAGAATGTAGAAAAATATTATAAAAATTGTTAAAAAATGTAAGAAAAAATTATAAAATTGTTAAAGAATGTAAGAAAAAATGGTAAAAGTGTTAAAAAAAGATATTTTTTAGGCCAATGCATTCTCTTATATATGCGAGGCGACCTATGGTCGACTCGCATATATAAGAGAATGCATTGGCACAGGGCATAACCTGAAATGAGGCATCAGAATGACTGCACCTATGAATCCTCACCTTTCCTTGGTGTTGTTGTAGCGGCTGTGGTTGTTGTACTTGTCGTCGTAGGGCAGGGGTCAGCGCCACATCCCTGGCTGCTGCTAGGCAGACCGAAACAGGTCGAGCCTCCGAATGCGGCCGGTGGATTATTACATCGCCGTTCTCGTATTTGATTTCCTCCACCGCAAGACACAGAGCAAGTCAGCCATTCCCCCCAGTCGCTCCAAACACCCTCAACAGGACAGTTCACCAATCCACATGGTTCCGTTCGCTTCGACTCCCCGATACAGTAATCACCAGAGTGTAGTGGCGAAGGGTTTGTGCACGATCTCTCGGAGGTTCTCACCTGCGTTATTCCACACGTTGCCTCGCAACCGATCCACGCATCCCAACTGCTCCAGACGCCGTGTACAGGGCAAGGTGAATTGTTACATACGATGACGTCATTGGGTGCACCGAGACAATCGTCTCCCCCGAACGCTGGTGTTGGATTAATACACTGTCTTGTCCTGTAATATCACCATTCTATCTTATGGAATATTCTAGACAACGACTTTACAGAGGCCAAAACTTTATAGGCATTAGAATACGTTTAAAAACTTGTATCAGTATAATACATGTATGGGAAAATCAGAAATCATGCCTGTATCTAGACCAAATCTTCCTGATCCACAACAGCTTGGGATATCAATTGGGTTGATGCTGTTTTGGACCGAGTCATATTCTGTTACTCCTCTATAGCGGACTTCTATAACGGACCCAGAATCGTGGGCGGGAGTCATATGTCTTCGGATTAGGTCAGGTATATGGAAGCTTTGCATATATGAACATAGAGGGCAGCCATTCCCAAGCATGATTATATCATAGGTCCGTTAAATGTCAAAGCAACGAGATTTATTAATTAAAAAAATCCTTGATTTCCAGATAATTTTGATTGATCGCGCTATCAGAGAATGTATGTAAACAATATATTAACCCTTTGAGTGCCAGGGGCCGATCTCATCGGCCCTAAACCTACAAAATAAGTCCGTTAAAGAATATAAGAATAAATTATTAAAATTGTAAAAAAAAATAAAAAAAAATTGTTAGGCCAATGCATTCTCTTATATATGCGAGGCGACCTATGGTCGACTCGCATATATAAGAGATTGCATTGGCACAGGGTATATGGGTTGATACAAAAATCGACCTGGCACTCAAAGGGTCAAACGACCGTATCATCACTATACGGTTTTCTATCACTGTAAATGATATATCATTTTGAAGACAGATTAATCACCGACATGTCATGTGATTAATCACATTCGGGGTTTACGTGAATGCTCGAGCTCTGCGGGTACATGTATAGTACGTCTTTTGAATGTAAGTCCGTTATAGAAGAGCAATGGGTGGAACTCGGTCCAAAACAGCATCATCGCAACCGATATCCCAAGCTGTTGTAGACTTGGTCTTGCCTGTATCCAACATATTTGTGTTACTATTATGCGTTTTAGAAGTCCCCGTTTTAATACACGTCCATCCGCAATCCTTTTCTGTTAATTAATTTACTCACTGACGACCACCCATAGCTCAATATGGTTCACTCTTAAAAGGGACACAGGCTACAATCTGCAATGCATAGTTCAGTCCCCACGCTGGACTGACCGCTGACATCACGTGCATTTTCATAAGAAATATAACATTATTCAACTAAGTGTTTTGTCAGTAATAATTCATTCTGGCTTGATGTAGCCATTTTTCTCAGAAAAATGCAGAATCAACAGTCTTAAAGGGGGGCTGTACCCTAAATCCAGCCATTTGTGGGACCATTTCTTTTATATTCAACAGAATATTTGAAACAAATGATTGAATTTGAGGCATGTATTAGTGCAAAATATACGATGCAAACAACATGGTAATTATAATGAAAATGAATAAATGGCTGGAGTCATAAATTCATTTTCATTATAATTAACATGTTGTTTGCATTGTTCATAGAGCACATGAGTATATTTTGCACTAATCCATGGCTCAAATTCATTCATTTTCATTTGTTGCATGTATTATGGTGAGTATAAAAGGAGTTGGTCCCATAAATGGCCATATTTAGTGTACAGTCCCCCTTTAAATAAAAAAGGAGGGATTTCCTCACATTCTGTGTACGTGGTGGCAGGGGACCGAACACTGCCTTGCAGTTTGACAGTCCACATTAAGGGCAAGCAGCGGGTTTTGCCAAATATTGGTACATGTGATTATTGTACACAATATTAAAGAAACATACTATACTTTTATAGCATGAAAATCATGTAAAATTGTGATGTTCCCTGATACCTAGAACTTCTGTAAGATAGAACTTGCAGTTCGCTTATTCATGAATAATATCTGAAGATCATGAGAGGAAACTAAATTTAACTTGATTCAAGATATTTCATAATTATTTTCATTTAGAACGACAGTCACCCATACATAATTATCAATATTGAGAATGTTCATGTAATGACCGCTGGGAAATAAAACATTGAGTTTTAGGTCATAGGTCAATAGCCAAATCCTCAGCTGACCACGTAGATATCTCAAACGCTGTGGCCTATATTTCCAGCTGATTGTTCACTGATTGAGTACACCAGCCTGCATACCAACATATTATTTCATTGGGCTGAACCATTGTAGTTGCTTCATTATACATTGTGATATGAATGTTGTTATGTCATGACTTAAAACTTAAATTCAAGATGATGATACAGCTCAAGCGGTGTCCCAATATCCATGTACTTTTGAGTTAAGAGAATAAAAAATTTAATTGTTGCAATTATTACGTGAATATTCTCGGATATATTGCGTCAGTTCACTGGTACGGGAAACTCCAATATATTAGAGAATGCATTGGTACATGTTTTTTTCAAACTTTCTAGAAGCTTCATTCATGGAAGTGCTAACTGTTAAGGGTACAGTACCAACCTGGTTTGAGTTCCACCTCCACAAGCAGCATTACATGTCGCGAATGTCCCCCACGGACCCCACGCCCCGTCCCTGGGGCAGATCGTGTCGGCACACACCTTCGTCTCCCATCTGAATCCGGGACAGTAACTTCCTTTCACGTTCTGGGTCGGGTTGTCGCAGAACCTCTCTCGTTTTATTAGACCACCACCGCAGGTTACATCACACGAAGACCATTGCTGCCATGAAGACCACTGTCCATGAACTGTATGAGACAAGCAAAGACATTAATATTTTGACGTTTCGGGGATATAGATATGTGACCCGCCATATCAAATCCAGTCGTAAGTCGGGATTTTTTTTACCCTGTGCCAATGCATTCTCTTATATATGCGAGTCGACCATAGGTCGCCTCGCATATATAAGAGAATGCATTGGCCTAACAATTTTTTATCATTTAAAAAAAATAAATGTTTCTTACAATTTTTAGGACATAAAATAAAAAACATCCATTACCCTGCAGGGAGCCCCAGACATACATAGAAGCATATAGAAGAGTGTCGTCTGCTCATGTTTGTCTGGGGCTCTGTATGGGTGAAATTATAAAATTGTTAAAGAATACAAGAAAACATTATTAAAATTGTAAAAAATTGTTAGGCCAATGCATTCTCTTATATATGCGAGGCGACATATGGTCGACTCGCATATATAAGAGAATGCATTGGCACAGGGTAAACAAAATCCCGACTTACGACTGGATTTGATGTGGCGGGTCACATATTGGTAGGTTTTATACGCAGGTACACGTGACAAACAAACATCGCAAACATGTCACTGTTCTTTATTACCGTGACATTATATTTTGGTTGTGAGAACATACATACGGTGCCAGTGTGTATTAAAGTTGTATGACTTGTTTGCTGTGAGCGTGCGTTGGGAGTGTCTGATATGTGTGAGCGATTTTATTATACGTTTCATTGGCGTTTTGAGAACAGAGAGAATGAGCTTGAAAGTGCGTGAGTGAGAGAGACAGGGAGGCGGAGAGAGAGAGAGAGAGAGAGAGAGAGAAGAGAGGGAGAGCGAGAGAGAGAGAGAGAGAGAGAGAGAGAGAGAGAGAGAGAGAGAGAGAGAGAGAGAGAGAGAGAGAGAGAGAGAGAGAGAGAGAGAGAGAGAGAGGGTTTTTAGCAGTGTGTATTAAAGTTGTATGTCTGGTGCTTTTGAAGTAGTTGATCCTACATAAAGTATATTCACACGATGTAAAATGCGATTATTCTGTAAATCCTTGGTCTCTTCTACATTATAGCGCGGTGGTTTTTCGGAATGTGGATTTTAAAACACACATACTTGTCGGCAGCGTGGTTGGAGCCCTGGTAGTTGTACTAGTAGTAGTCGTTGGACAAGCATCGGTGTTGCATACTTTTCGATCAAACGTCGAATCGGAGCAGCCACGCCCATTGGTACTCGGGTAAGGGTTATTACACCACCTATCTCTTTGTTGTATCCCTCCTCCGCACGATACACTGCAGCTTTGCCACAGTCCCCACTCGCTGATCCCTCCATCAACTGGACAGTTCACTGTTCCGCAATCCTGACACCTACCACACAATAAGTTTGATTGATGGGTCAATTCTATTTTTTACAATAACAAATGATATATAGCAACACACATGATGGGCAAGTATATGATACGTATTGCACTGATTTGCACATGAGCACCATGACCATGGTGGGTCGTCTTCCTACCACCCTTGAATTAAGATATATAAACATAAAGGGTGGGATAAATTTAAAGATGTATTCAGGGTTCGATACCTCTAGACATGCACAGCAACAATATGTTTTATAAAATCTCTTTTTTCATAAAGCCAGCAGTTTTGTGCCGCTGAACAGTTTTACTAAATTCTGAACAAACTATGAGTTATTTTTAATTGATTTGTTGATTATTGCTAGTCCAGTCACCTAGGAATGGATTCAACCTGTTTAGGCTTGATGCATATCCTATTTTTTTCAACCCCTAAAATGCCATGGTAACCAAATTACTCATACCAAGGTAACATTAACATTGGCGGTGTCCACGCGTAGAGTAATTTTACCATACCTAGCCGCATCACCGACGCAATGTAGTCCGCTGAATAGAGGCGTGGGATTTGTACAGCTTCGTTCCGATAATTGATAACCACCGCCGCACGTGGCTGTGCACTGTGACCAGCTCCCCCAGTCTGTCCAGGCTCCATTGATGGGGCATTCCTGGTCGTTGCATATCCTCACGTCAGATCCTACCCCGATACAACCAATTCCATTGTTACTGGACGCCGGACTATTACAGAACCTGGTTTAAACATATTTATTCACAATAAACAAACAATTCACTACCTGTGAAAGCACATTTGTTTTCGTGATGGTCCAATTCCCGTGGTTGTGCTTAACCCTTTACCCAACAAACCGGCCAAAAACGCCCAAATAAAGCTTCAACAGCCTAAAATATCTTCAGTCTGTCTCAATAAAACCATACAAATATGGATATCATTGGAACCGGTTCATTGACCACATTGTGATGGTTACAGTTACGCCCTGTGCCCATGCATTCTCTTATATATGCGAGTCGACCATAGGTCGCCTCGCATATATAAGAGAATGCATTGGCCTAAACAAAATCTTTTTAAACACTTTTTACCATTTTTTCATGCATTCTTTAACAATTTTATAATTTTTCTTTAACAATTTTATAATTTTTTCTTACATTATTTAACATTTTTTATAATATTTTTCTACATTCTTTGACAATTTTATCATTTTTAATATGTGTTAAGCCAATGTATTCTCTTATATATAAGAGGCGACCTATGGTCGACTCGCATATATAAGAGAATGCATTGGCACAGGGCCGTTCTGTTGGGTAAAGGGTTAATCACGAATTTAAGGGTCGTCTCGTTCAACCGACAGTATAAAGTATGCATTACGTTAGTAGGTAATCACCATTAGTAAGCATGACTGTGTTATTTCTGATAAAGTGTAAGCCAAACACACATTGTGCTAGTAATTGCTAATAAACTGTTAGCTAATGTAAGGATTTCATGGTCATACTATGGTAAAAAGTGTTAGACCAATGCATTCTCTTATATATGCGAGGCGACCTATGGTCGACTCGCATATATAAGAGAATGCATTGGCACAGGGCATAAACTCAGAGAGGTAATTGCAAACTATAGGCTTGAACTTTTTGGCTAAAACCAAAACTTGGGCCAAATGAGATTTTCTTTTGTCATTTCGAACAAAAACTGACCATTGGTCACTTTTGCCACCGTGAGCGTGAAATCTGTGGAAATTCACATTCAGATTGCAGACAGGAGGGAGTTAACCCTTTCGTGACGGTAACTGTACTGGTGCAGAATTAAATATCATGTGCCAGTGCATTCTCTTATATATGCGAGTCTGCCATAGGGAGCCTCGCATATATAAGAGAATGTACTGGCTTACACGGTCAATGTAAATATTGTTATGCTAATGCATTCTCTAATATATGGTCGACTCGCATATATAAGAGAATGCATTGTCACCGGGTTTTCGAAAAAAATCAGGAAGCTCCAGTAATGAAATGGTTAAGGACTACATGCACGTGTAAATTTATACAGCACATGTAATGGGAAACGGCACTGTTGTATGTGAGCGGTCACTGTCGTATAATATACCTGGTGCGTGTCTGTCTGCCCTCTCCACAGTTACGCGTACATTGAGTGTACGAGCTCCATTGTCCCCACTGTCCGTTTATCGGACACAGAGCCGGCAGATGATTGCAATCTCCTCTCTCGTAACCAAGTCCCACGCAGTAATTTCCTTTCTGGATTGGCGGAGGACTGTCGCAGAATCTTATGCGATCCCTAATGCTTGTACCGCAAGACCTCGTACAGCCTCCCCACTGCTGCCACGAACCCCAGTTACCATCAACTGTGGGGAAAAACGTTTCATAAAGGCAGGGACCAGCCTGGAGGTTTCAAATTTGGAGAAGTCACTTCTCCCTGATTGGTCATTATGGAGAAGTGGATTGTAATCAGGGAGAAATAAAAATGGCTGATGAACCCCTTTACCCAACAGAAGGGCCCTGTGCCAATGCATTCTCTTATATATGCGAGTCGACCATAGGTCGCCTCGCATATATAAGAGAATGCATTGGCTTAACACATTAAAAATTATAAAATTGTTAAAGAATGGTACAAAAAATGGTAAAAAGTGTTAAAAAAAAGTTTTTTTTTAGGCCAATGCATTCTCTTATATATGCGAGGCGACCTATGGTCGATTCGCATATATAAGAGAATGCATTGGCACAGGGCCCTTCTGTTGGGTAAAGGGAGAAATAACAATGGCTGAAGTCAGCATATTATGATTTGACAACCAAACGTTTTTTTGAAAATATAAAGACATATTGTGTGTCTTAATTTTTAAAGATACAGGCGACGTTGGCGGTTGGTATGCTGTTAAAATATTCACCTCCGTCAAAAACCGCCATAAACAGAAAGAATAGTAAAATATAGACATACCTTGTTCTTATACCAATTCAGAAATATGACGTAAACAGTATGTTATTGTCAAATGTTTTTCCTTTGTTATGTAAACAGAAGCAAAAAACGTTACAGAACCTGGCTTTTGTTTAGATCCGGATATGGTAAACATAAAGAGCGTTATTTGTTACTGTTTTCCTGATATGGAAATACTATTCCTTCTGTTGATGGCGATTTGAACAAATATGAACATTTCTGCAACGAACGCCGCCCGTGCCTTTAAGTGAATCAATCTGATATGTTAATCCTCATACTCTGTCTCCGCTGACGAAATATAGCAATCGACTACGATTATTGAAAATTCCAACAATTTGGATATAATATTACAAACATTTGTAAGCATTTACTTCTTAAATCGGGACGAATTATTCGCAGATGAACACACTATACAGTAACTATAGCAACAACGATATTATTATAAGATTGAAAGTATAAAGATACTTAAATTCACTTAACATTAATTACCCACGGCATGTCATTATATCTATATAGGGGGGACCATGGGACCGCTGATCACAAATCGCCAATCACAAACCATCAGTCATCACCAAATGCTTTGAACGTGTACATGTACATTCTATTCTATTAGTTCTGTTATCTTGATTGTAAACATTTGTGTAAATATTGTTGTGAGAGGGCTGCATTAAGTTGTTATAACTTGTGTCACAATCCCTTGTAACTTTGTTGCAATAAATATGTTTAAACCAAATAAAGTTAACTCTAACGATTTACTTGAATTGTTCACGAGGTGCATTGGTGCACGTAAATGAATCGGTCGCTTGTGCGCAGCTTAGCATGAACGTGAAAATCTCTGTAAGCAATTCAGGAGTTTCACAAATAACCACATATACGTTGCAGTTAGATATGTGTGACCCGCCATATCAAATCCAGTCGGAAGTCGGGATTTTTTTTTTACCCTGTGCCAATGTATTCTCTTATATATGCTAGTCGACCATAGGTCGCCTCGCATATATAAGAGAATGCATTGGCCTAACAATTTTTTATCATTTTTTTTAAATAAATGTTTCCTACAATTTTTAGGACATAAAATAAAAAACATCAATTACCCTGCAGGGAGCCCCACACATATATAGAAGCATATAGAAGGGTGTCGTCTGCTCATGTTTGTCTGGGGCTCTGTATGGGTGAAATTATAAAATTGTTAAAGAATACAAGAAACAATTATTAAAATTGTAAAAAATTGTTAGGCCAATGCATTCTCTTATATATGCGAGGCGACCTATGGTCGACTCGCATATATAAGAGAATGCATTGGCACAGGGTAAAAAAATCCCGACTTACGACTGGATTTGATATGGCGGGTCACACATATCTAACTGCAACGTATTCTATAAACCATTGAGAGCGTATATTAAAAACAATATATACCGATATGTTAGCCCTATCCTGACTAAATACTCATTGACGAATAGCTATCATGAAAGAATAGGACTCATTGTGCACTTGTATCATATTTTCGTCAGTATATCGACTGCATATATTTCCTCACCGAACACACCCCCCCCCCCAAATGAATAATAAACCATTCCAATGTGTACTTTTATAACTGCATGGGAGAATATATTAAGTAAAGGAAGTGTTAACAATGACTCACATGACCGCGGTGTGGGAGGCGCCGGTGTTGTTGTTGTCGTTGTTGTGGTCGGACACGCATCGGAGCCACACGATCTAGGTTCAAAGATGCTGCCGATACACGCCAGTCCTGAGTCTGATGTTGGTGGGTTGTTACAGAACCGTTGTCGGATTTGGTTACCCCCACCGCACGATGTCGTACATAATCCCCACTCCGTCCATAAACTCAATCCGCCATCGACAGGGCAGTTGTTTGATGCGCATGTCAAATATGACGTAGTTTCTCCGGCACAATAAGCACCACCGTTAGCAGGCGATGGGCTATTACACAGTCTGATTGAGGTCCGTTGCCCTACACCGCAACTGGTGCTGCAACCGGTCCAAGATGACCAGCTATTCCACGAGCCAGTAATGGCACAAGCTATGTCGTTGCATATTTGAATGTCTTGTCTCGTCCCAACGCAGTCCAGTCCATTAAATATTGGTGGCGGATTAATACACTCTCTCGTTCTGCTTTGAGTTCCCCGACCACATGGTTTGTCACATGATGTGTATGACGTCCATTGGCTCCACCTTCCGTCGACTGGGCAGTTGCGTGAGGCACACGATTGAGTGTCGGTTTTGAATCCCTCGCAATATTTTCCGCCAAAGAATGGAGTTGGTGAGTTACATTCTCTCGATCTGTACTGAGTACCGGTGCCACATGTTTTACCACAGGGTGTCCAGCCAGACCAAGAGCCCCACTGTCCGTCGACTATCACAAAAAGAAGCGCAAGTATATAGTAAGGCTACGGCAAGTTTATTATTTGGTTTACGAACACCAGGGAAAACAATTTCTTGATGGAAAGTGGCGATTATTCCACATAACTACCGGTGAATGCAAATCTCGTATATTCACTTAAAATAATTTGTTTCAAATAAAAATACATAACGTGTCAAATTTCTCATATTCTCCATGCTATTTTGACTGATATAATAGTTTTAAAGAGAAGACTTATACTAATTGAACATTTCATTTATATAATAGAATACAAACACTGCACGGGGAAAACTTGAATGTTTTATATGCATAATATACACAAGGGATTGGGACAAGTTTGGCAACTTATTGTGCCCCTTTCCCGATACAATACAATGGAACACACATGTTGAGCAGACATCAATAAGGCCGATATTTACGTGGTAATACGTTTTGAAATAAGATATTGGTATTGTCTTCCAGATGTTGTATGTCGAGAGGTTGTTTCTAAGCTATATAATTATGATGGGTTTGTGCTTAAAGCGTGGCATACTGTATGATCAAAATTTGGTATGACAATATACAGTCACTGTCAGTGTAATTGATATTATTCGTATTTCAGGGCAACATATAATGATACGCATGTTCTAGATCTTGGTTAGATTTGTGATCTGAGAATATGAGGACAATTTTTTTAAACTTGTACAAACCTCCGCTCCACACAAGCGGAATATTGATGCAACAATAATAATTGGTATGACAGGTGGGTGAATACATAATTTGATAAATTCTAAACATACTATATGATATTCATGGTATGTGGGAAATCTGTTTAAAAGGATGACGGTATGTGGACGATATATCGTATACTAAAGGGACACAGGGCACTCATAATGAGTAAATGTGCAAACAATATAAAAGTCTGTCAATCCTTCAACATGGAGAAATAGATAAACTTTGTTTTTATATTCAATATTGATATATAGTTGCGTGTTGATAACATAACTTTTACAGTGATGTGCCAACAAAAATCGATTACCGTGCAGTAATTTCAAACTATTTTAGTCTGAACATGGTTTTCAGAATATGTTTTCAATCAATTGACCTTTTCTAATGTTTACCGTCAAGTTTGGGTTAAACTTTAGTTTCTTTTGGACTAATTTGTCATGTATCGGTCACAGTTTAAATAACAGTGGTTTTACATGCGAAATTTCATTATTAGAGAGTTATTAATAATGAAAATAAGAACAGAGGCAATCTATTTTTCATTTCCTTGTTGATGATTATTGTTTAATAAAGACTTTTATTCTATTTCGCACGAACACACTTCGAAGGCATTTAGTCCCGTTAACGGCCCACTTAATTTTCGAACCCCCAGATCACATATATAAAATATATGCCATAGTATATGCCATTTGAAAAAGGAAGCTCCAAAACAATGTATTATCAACTTATATTCGGTGTAATAATCTGTGAACATGTTGTTTTTGTGGAGTTACCAACGTGTTTTTGTGCTTAAGTTTCATCTGTTTTGCAGTGCAAAGTGTATGAGTTTCAATGCAGGGGGAAATAACTCTATATCTTAAAGATAGAGCTAATAATCCCCTTCCATTGAACAAATATTTTTAGTTTGAATTTTGTTGCATTCTGGGAGCCATAACGGGGGAATCTTTCTATGATTTCAGCTATTTTCTATTTCTCTATGGACATCTTCTGAGACACAGACGTTTCAAATGGTGTTTAATTATAGTATTTTAATCATATTTTATGGCATAGATTGTTATTAAAACCATATATGAAGGCACTATGAAAAATAACCGGTGACTCGATAATTAAGTGGGTCTTTAAACTATATACTTTGGGAGGGTAGTCAAACATTTATATACGGTATTTACTTGGTGGTATGACTGGTGCCGGTGTAGTTGTTGTAGTTGTTGTTGTCGTGGGGCAAGGATCCGGTCGACACCCTTGTGTTGTTTCCAGAACGTCAAAGCAAGGCAATCCACCAAATGATGGCGGAGGGTTATTGCATAGCCGTCTTTTGACCTGAAGAGACAAATATAACTTTATGGCTATTAATCTTCGAATGAGTGCTATAGTTCTATGTCCCATTTTGTTTGTAAAAGTACAAAATCCCATATCACGCCATAAGTTATGTGTAATTTTAACTCAATTATTCCGCTATTATTGCGGGTTCCCTTGCGTGTTACATTATTGAAGGCTGGAGATACATTCTATCACTGAATTTATTTGATCACGTGATTCAAAATAAATTAACTCATTGGTCCACAGTGGAAATATAAAAATATAGCACCAACAAAAAAAAGTAAGTTTTGGAGATGTAACACAATGCCATAGCCTTTCCTGAAAAGCTGGTATATATGTTAGACACGATATCTGGTGTTATTCGGACAGGTGATTCCACGCCGAATCGAACGATATCAATATCACAGTTTACCACAGAAATGGAATTAGAACACTGTAGCACTCAGCATGACACGTTGAACCAATGTATGTAGCACAAGCTATACGCCAAAGTCTCGTATTTAGTATTCAATAGTCTTCATTATAATATATAGTACGAAAGTAGTCGATATATATTATCTATATTGCATTGAAATAAACATTTAGGGGAAAGGTACCACCCCTGATTGAGCGGTCCCGCTAACGTGATATGGTGTTGGTGAATCATGCTGCATTGCTATGGTGCTGGTGAATAATGCTGCATTGAATATTGAATGAATGCTATGGTGCTGGTGAATCATGCTGCATTGCTATGATGCCGATGAGTCATGCTGCATTGCTATGATGCTGGTGAGTCACGGTGCTTTGCTATGATGCTGGTGAATCACGATGCATTGCTATGATGTTGGTGGGGCAAAATGATGTTGTTCAGAAAAAATACTGTTACACCACCCCCACCACCACCATCATCATCATCATCATCATCGTCACATACCTGACTCAATTCATCCCCATAAGAAACTACTACAGGCGAGAGGAGCATTACCTAAGTTTTTAACTTGTGCTCCAATCCCCTTTGTTCTTCCTTTCATTTCACCTTCTTTTGCCACTCACTCTATTTAACCATATCACGGAAGTTCAATAACATTTGTCATCATCATCATGAAACTACTTTGATTTGGACACACCAATCAAACAGACCCACCCTGTGACTATTATAAACACGATAAAAAAATTGTTAAATGCCTTAAACGCGAAGTCCCGTCATATTCAAAATCTTTGAAGTGTTAGAAAGCACACTCACTGAATGTCCGTGGTCAAAGTCAGAAATAAGCGACTCTCAACAGCTTAACGCTTACATGACTTTAGCTTCCTAAAATTTTGCGAAAACCCTGTGCCAATGCATTCTCTTATATATGCGAGTCGCCCATAGGGCGTCCTGTATATATATAACATAATACATTGGCCTAACAATATTTTCATTGACCTTTTAAGATATTGTATTCTCTTATATATGCGAGGCTCCCTGTGGGAGATTCGCATATATAAGCTAATACACTGGCACTGGGTCTTTAATGCTACACCACTGACACCAGCGCAGCTCTCGTCATGAAAGGGTAAAAACGCTTGTGCTGTCGGAACCCCTTCATGTCATCTATGTTTATACTTATTTATAATATGTAAAAAATGAGTTTTTATGGAGTCAATATTGTTTACAACAAACCTGAATTCCTCCGCCGCAGCTCACGGAACAAGTTTCCCATGTACCCCATTCACCGACAACACCATTAACTGGGCAGTTCACCATCGCACATAATTCAGATTCGAAGAAGTTTCCGAAACAGAAGGCGCCGCTTGCGAATGGTATAGGATTATCGCAGGCGCGAGATCTTGTCCTGAAGCCACCGTCACAGACAGCGCTACATCCGTTCCATGCTCCCCACGAGTTCCACCCACCAGCCAAGGGACAATCGTGGTTCACACAGTTATCAAAATCGACGCTGTTTCCTGGACACGTAAATCCTCCATTTGCTGGGCTTGGGTTGTTGCACACCCTTGTCCTACGCTGCGTTCCTGTTCCACATGTCACGGTGCACGCATCGAATGATGACCACATCGACCAGTCGCCATTAATTGGACACAGCCGTTCTGAACATGTCTCAGACTCCCATTGGAATCCCACACAGTAATCTCCCTTGCTGTTGGGTGGCGGACTGTTACACCTCCGCTCTCTGTTTCGTTCACCTGTACCACAGCTTTTACTGCATCCGGTCCACCCGAACCATCCACCCCAATTGCCATGAACTTAAACAAAGAGACAATAAATAATTGTTTAGATACAAACCTTGTGGATAGGGCAGGATGTGGTAATTTAATTTAATTTAAAATGATGTCAATGTCGGAACTGTATTATTATGTTAATTAGATTATAATTACGATATTCTTTAGTGCATGTTTTAACCTCAGGGTTTCGAGATCGTTTTCCTTGCTAAAATGTGATTATGTAATAAAAAGGATCTCAAATTCGTCGCAATTCCATACGAAATTTATTAACCTCGTCCACTAAATTCGATTCGAGACTCGCTAAAGCTCGGCTCGAATCGAATTTAGTGCACTCGGTTAATAAATTTCGTATAGAATTGCGACTCACTAAAGATCCTCTATGTACAATAAACACATGTATAATATAATGGCAGTAACAATGGTTCGCACTGCCACTTGCTAAATTTGCCAAACTCGTAGTGAAAGGGTTTCCATTTTAAGGATGTCGCCGTAGCCTTAGATGATGAGGTTGTAGAACATCGATATCAGCACAGTCTGGGCTAGACGGGTTGGAACCCCGACATGAGCAAAATTCAAATTTATCTAAGTTGAGCGACTGCTCAATGCACCATTCCGCTCGATATATGCACCATTCCGATCGATATATGCCCCATTCCGATCGATATATGCCGCATTCCGATCGATATATGCCAATTTCGGTAATAAATGAGAAATTGTTCACGCTCACTGAAGCAGGTACACTTGAAGCAATGAACACCCATACTGAGTCCGTGCCTCCACAACTAGAAATGCCACATTTAATAAGGACATAAACACGAGATGCAAAGCTGCAAAACAAGAAATGTATGCTCTTTTGAATAAAACTCGCAAATACAAGCTTTCATATGACAGTGTCCTTGAAGTATACGAGAAATCGATAGCTCCGGTTATGACTTATGGGTCTGAGATATGGGGTTTTGAAAACACCACATGTCTTGAAAAACTAGAAATCTGGTTCCTAAAATTCGCCCTAAATCTAAAAAAATCCACCCCAACCCCGTTCGTATATGGAGAAACTGGCATATACCCAATAGCATCAGTAATAAAAAATAGATATCTTAATTACTGGGGGAAAATCATGAATATGTCGAGTGGGCGACTCCCATCGATTCTATACAGCATCATGCACACACTGTTCATGGGCGCCAATGCACAAATCAAATGGATCAAACACACGCATGATTCACTGAATTGCCTTGGCCTGTCAAATTTATGGATAAATCAGTCAATTCCCGAGAGCAAATCGTTCAATAATTTGATTAAAAGGCGTATATATGATGCATACCTCCAAGAATGGAGGGGAAGCATAACATCAACGACCAAGGGAGCCTTTTATAGAATAATTAAAACTGATTTCTGGAGAGAAACATATTTCACTATTGAAAATCAAGCAGCAGTAGCGCGCCTAACTAAATTTAGAACCAGAAATCACAGACTACCTGTTGAAACCGGATCATGGTACAAAAAAAGCTATTCAGACAGAAAATGCACGTTATGCAACCAAGAGCTAGGCGACGAATATCACATTGTACTGAAATGTCAGAGTCTTGTAGATATCAGAAAAAAATATTTGAAACCGTTCTATTATACTCGGCCAAACACACACAAATTAAACGCACTCTTCACGACAACAAATAAGAAAAACGATAACTAATATCGCAAACTTCCTGCGCGAAGCCCAGCGTATCATGGGACCCCCCTGAGGCAAAATTTACCGGCTTATCTCATAATTCTTTACCACCTCACACGACCCCCGCCACTGACCACCCCACCCACCATACCCTCGATATTACCATATGTTTATATTATATATCTTTCGAGTTAGTCTGCCCCCTTCTATTTAAACTGTATCGCATGCGCAACATTCTACTGCATTGAACATTCTGTACTAATTATGTCTCAATTATGTCTATTCTATGACGATCTGAGTTAAATTAAAATCTATCTATCTATCTATCTAACTCTGATATATATAGCTGTGCGTAGATTAAAATAAGTTTAAAGTGACGCGAAACACTCCGATTGGGTGATCAAATAGAAGTGGAGAATAATCGTGCTCAATGTTGTTATTTTTACGAATATTAATCCAAATCGACAACACACATTGTCATTTATATGTATTAATTAAATGCAATGACTCTCGGTGGCGAAATCGTAACGTTAGTTTGTGGCCAATAGTTGCGTCCCGAATCTGATGTAAATATTTACAATTGAGCGTAGTTCACACGATGTTTTCCATAGAGTGGTACGGTCGATTTCTTTAAAAATTTCGGCGATGTTCGTAGAATACTACATGTACATTCCACAGGTTGGCATAGCAACTGAGTACTTATAAGTTCCACGCACCCGAACAAGTCCATAATATGTCTTTAAAGTAAATTACAGTTAAAATAATGATTCAGTCACAGTTTCAAAGGAAAATTATGAAATTTTCAAATGAAGATTAAGAAATCATTGAGAGACATACCTGGCGGTATAGTCGGCGCCGGGGTGGTCGTAGTTGTAGTCGTGGTCGTTGGACACTGCTGTGAGTTACAGAACGTTATGTCACTGAGATCTGTGACGACGCATGCTTGTCCGCCATATAGTGGGAAGGGGTTGTTACAGCCTCGCTCCCTGACCTGAGTTCCTCTGCCGCATGATACTGAGCAGTCACCCCATTGCTCCCACGACCCTAGACCGCCATGTACTGGACATTCTGCTTCATTACATATCCGTTCCCTTCTGTCATCACCCACGCAATATAGTCCACCGCTTCGAGGTACAATCAACGTACATGATCTCGTTGAAACTTGTAAGCCGCCTCGACATGATTTCGAGCATGCGCTGTAGGAGGTCCACGATGTCCAGACACCGTTTATCGGACAGGCTTCACCGCTGCATGCTATGGCCTATGTTTGGAATAAGTCAAGGTAATAAAATAGTGTTGATTTCGAAATGAAACATTGAAGATTCCACATGAAGCATTTTATCGCCGAAATGTTTTCCGATGCAAGTTTCGACAATTATCAGATTTTTGAAACCTCAGATGAACTCACATATTATTTGTTTGCGATGTCAGCCGGGTGTTTCAAATGATATCAGATCGGTTCCTTCTTGAATCGTGTCTCAGTAATGTACGTGTAATAAAACTCGAACTATGGACAGTATCTTTTCCGAACAACTTAAAAAGCAGCGTCCATGAATGATTGTTGCATATTGCCGTACAGCTTACAAACCCCTTTTGACATAGGGCATTCTGGTGGTCTCTATTTATGGTGATTCTGAGACGCTTCCAAGTATTAACACATGCAACAGAAACCCATCGGTGGATGAAAATATACTTCATTGTATGTCATCCATTGAGGACGAAATGTTTGTATAATCAAAGTCACAGATAGTGGCAAGACCACAGACAAATTCTAGCAGCGACGTCGATACGTCGTATTCCAGGTTCCATATTCGAAATACAATTTTCTGCAAAACTATCCCCATGGCTGGACGGACCACCCAAATTATCCATAGCAAACCCATTAATCTCAAGTCTGCTCCCTTTGGTCTGGAGATGTTGAATTTGATATAAGCCTGATTTTCACCCACATTTCACTTGATAAAGGCCAACAGAAAGGCCGAACGCTTGTGTGATTAAATTATTATAACAAGTATCAAGGTCAATCTCAATATTCTCAGCAATACACCGGGCAAAATTACTAACCGCCTGTCAAAGACAATATACAATTCATTCATTAAGGCAATGGTTCCTCGGAATGTCATGGATATTGGAAGGAGTTTGGCAACTGTACTGCTGAAAAATCCAACTAATGAAAAGCTCACAAAAATACAATAACATAATTGACAGATTATAATGTTTTTTTAAATGTCAAAATTGTTGTATAGCCATATACACGTGAGAGCTGGATTAAAATATTGTTTACACCAAGGAAATGGTTAAAGCCACATCTGTTTGCGCTCCAAAAATACACCTAATGATATTCACTTTTGAATTTTCCAGTTATCGAAATAGTTCGACAAATACCCGAAATATCTTTCTACGAGTATTATATGTCAAGAAAAGACGCATTAAAGTCATAACAAACATACAATTTCGAACATAATGTATACGGGCCCCGTACAAAAAACGGTGTCATTTGCAGTAATCGGATTCTGGAATCAGAAACGGAATATCCGAAAAAAGGTATATTGCGCCATCTTAACACAGAAACTATTTAAATAATTTACACTTTCTCTTCGTTTCATTTTAATCACCAAAATAATGCAGTACCATAAACGTTTCAGCGCAACGACAGCTCTAGATCTTCTTTCCATTGTCCACAATGGTCAGGGTTCGCGTTGCCACTTGCCAATGGCAAAAATAATTCACATTTGGCAAAAGATATTTTTATTTGGCAAAAGTTTTGGCAAGTCACTTTTTAATTCCTCAAGAAATTTGAAAAATATTGGTCAATCAATACCATTCATTTCAGGAAACTCTTGAAACATAATTATATTAGTGGTGTTTTATAAGGTATAGGAAAAAGTAAACACCTCTATTAAGCATTTAATGTGGTGGTAGTGTTTACGTAGCTAATCCTCTTGCTATGTGCCTTTCTGATGAAGAAACCCTTCTACAATTGTATTGTTCGGTGATTGGTTTATTGTTGTATGATAAACCACAAAATAAGACTCAATGTTGCAAAAAATTATACTGTCAGTGATAGCTTTTGGCAAATTCTACAAGAATTTGGCAAAACATATTTTCATTTGGCAACAAATATTTTCATTTGGCAAAGGAAATTTTGTTCCAGCGCGGACCCTGACAATGGCAATTTTTACGCGACGGTCGACTAAAAAAAATGAAATGTCACAAACGGAACGATAACAACTTTATATGAGAAACACAACATGTATTTTCAGCGCTATATTAAGTAAATTTGTTCTGTAATCATCAACGTATGTATGTTTTGAGATACCTCTACATAAATTAGTGGTGTCAGTTCAACTGAGGTCAAAGGGGGGAAATAATAATCACCTCTCTATCATCCCCAAAGCAACCCAGTCCACCGTTCATTTGGGGTGGATTAATGCATTGTCTGACACGCGATTTGCTCCCGAAGCCACACGTGGCCGAGCACGTGGTATATTCCGACCATGTGTACCAGTTTCCGTCGACCGGACATAGCTGACTGTTGCACGCTTGCGACTCTGAGATGAATCCCACGCAGTCGTTCCCGTCTCTTTGTGGTGCAGGATTATTACAGAATCTTCGACGCCATTGTAATCCACTTCCGCACGTTCTACTGCATGTGTTCCAGTTAGTCCACACACTCCACCCGCCATCAGCTGAGGACGAAATGTTAGTACAATTGAAAATGGTGTACATGTATATCTTCCATGAACCTTTTGTATAAATGCGGGGGTCAATAGATAATAATTATGAGGCAAGTAAGCAACTAAACCAGTGAACTGGACCTTCTGTCACTAGGAAATGATTATTAGTGTTAATCGGGACAGTTTATGTTGCTATTTCGAACATTATACTCTATTTTGATTGAATAATTATCTTTTAAAACACTTTGTGTGAAATAATTGTAACACCAGATTCCTCATATGTGGTAAGATTCCTTTAAATTATGTCTTTCTTAGAAATTGTGTTGATGTTATTGCAGAAATTGTTCCCAGGGAAGAGATAAACCAGATATAAAGTCACAGAAAGTGACAAGACAATTCTTATACTAACTACACATTATAGCGGTAACGTTTATTCTAAGTTACTTGGGAGGTTTAGATTTTAAAAACGACCACTTCAGACTTGGGTTGCTGCATGGTAGCTACCTTCGATTATTTACAGGCTACTTAGAGCAGACATGATAGAAACTTATACACATTTAAAGGGGCTGTACAACAAAGACCCCACCCAGTTCTTTAGGTATAACACATACATTGGAAAACGTGAACACGAATTCAAACTATAAGTGGAACATACATCTAAAGATGTGCGGAAGGTCTCATTCTCACAGCGAGTATGCGCAGAATTGAACAATCTACCCCCTCACATTAACACATTTCAAAGAAAACGTTGACTTTCATCTTGCATCACGAAGATTCGTACACGACCTCAAGGATTAAATTTGGCATACACCAGAATCTAACAATTCCAGTGCGACCTGAAGAAGTAATACCACACAAATAGGAGATGAACATTATTTTAACATTATGCATCCTAATTTTTTTCTCGAATAATTGGAACCTTAAATCCAATCTCGGGTCAGACAACATGCAGTGCCGCACAGTTCGCAGTTTACAGATTGTCGCATAATTATGCATTCCGCGAATTCGTCCCGTCGTTCAACTAATTTGTATACATGTACGTCGATCTTTCATGTGTAATATATCACGCCGGGCGTTCGCGCCAAGAATTTGTATAAAACAAAGCTAAAAGTTTCTCCATTTTACAACCTACACCTCCCCATTTATTCGGAAATACATTTTACCGTATTTCGGTAATACTAACATCACGGCTGGATTTAAACAAAATGATAAACGATTGTTAGGCCAATGCATTCTCTTATATATGGGAGGCGACCTATGGTCGACTCGCATATATAAGAGAATGCATTGGCACAGGGTAAAACAATCCCGACTTACGACTGGATTTGATATGGCGGGTCACATTTGTTAAAATCGCCATCAACAGAAGGAATATTAAAATATATATAGTGTTGTTCATATTCCAAACATAATCAGCTCGTACATAGTATATTGCCACAAGACGTACGATGGTGTACGTAAACAAGAGCCTGCTCGTGTTACAGAAGTTGTGCTTCTGTTTACATAACACAGCGCAATACTATTGGTTAATCACACACACATTATATAAACGCTCTTTAACATTCCCATATCAGGAAAACAGTAACAAGTAACGCTCTTTATGTTTACCATATCCAGATCTTAACAAAAGCCTGAAACGTAACGTTTTTTGATTTTGTTTACACAACAAAGGAAAAACAATTGACATTAACATACTGTTTATGCCATATTTCTGATTGGTATAAGAACAAGGCTGTCTATATTTTACTATTATTTCTGTTTATGGCAGTTTTTGACGGAGGTGAATATTTTAACAGCATACCCACCGCCAACGCCGCCCGTACCTTTAAGGGGTGAATTTGACCAGCTATTAACTTTCATTAACTAGTTTGTTAACATGAAGCATTTGTTGTTTATTTTTACGTGTAACTCACTGGGTGGTGGTGCAGGTGTCGTTGTCGTAGTAACAGGTACGGTAGGACACAGGTCAGGGTTGCAACCTGTGGGCATCTGTAGTACATCGTTGCACTCGAGTCCTCCTCCCGAAGGCGTCGGATTATTACACTGCCTGCTCCTGAGTTTTACTCCTCCGCCGCATGTGACGGAACATGTTTGCCATTCGCCCCAGAGACTCAGGCCGCCGTTGACTGGGCAGTTGTGGGTGTTGCATAACTGAGATTTTAGATAAAGTCCCACACAGGGTTGACCACTGAAAGCTGGTGAAGGTGAATTGCAAAATCTCTCAGACAGCTGGTAGCCTCCTCCACAGAAGACATTGCATGCCTGCCAACTACCCCACTGGCTCCACACGCCATTTATTGGACACGCCTCCGTTCCACAAGAAATTGTTTGAGTACCCGATCCCGGACATGTTGAACCGCCGTTAGATGCCACGGGTGAGTTACAAATCCTCGATCTGGTTGTGGTACTTCCACCACAACTCACTGAGCATTCCGGCATTCCTCCCCATCTCCCCCACGCTCCATTGATTGGACATGCAAATAAGTTACAATTTTCTGTTTCCCAGGCGAAATTTTCGCAGAAGAAACCTTGACCTTGTGGTGGTGGACTATCGCAGAGTCTTGTTCGGTCGCGAGTGCCGAAGCCACAAGTCTTGCTGCAAGATGTCCACTGTATCCATGATCCCCAGTTACCATTCACTGAAATATAGGATATTAGAATCATTGACGACTTTTATATACCGCTGTATATTCGACACACAGAGGAAGTCGTATTTTAGTGCTCAAGAAAGAGGAATATTTTATGGTCACTTTGAGAAATAAAACTGAATTAAAGTTAGTTCCATCGCTACCACCCGTTGTGTGTGTGTGTGTATTTACAACTCCCCCGATAGTACAAAGTGACATTCTTTGAATACAAATTTCCTCAGCCAAAAGCTAACCTCAATCTAGCCCGATACTCTCTGGAAGGCACTACATATTACATATCTCAAAACTTATTACCATGCAAATACGTTTCTACCGTCATATTGATCTCATGTGTATTGTACTATTTTGTTGCGAGGGGCTTCATAAGTTACAAAAACTTGTGTCCCAATTCCTTTTATATATTATGCAAACAAAACATGTTTAAAGTCAAGTCACAAAGCATTGGAGTTTATTATGCTATCTGCGGATGGTGGTTGTAATAAGGGAATATGCATCCGGTTACTTTCATCCCAGATTGTGCAAAAATAAATCGTTGAATATTTGGGGGATTGGCTACTTTTATTGTCCATTATCCTGCTTATATTTTATGAACACCCATACATATGATTACTAGATTATCCCATTGTATACATCTATACTAGATGGGATAATCCATTTAGTAACGAAAGGGTTAAATGATTGTTGCCTGAGGTTTGGAACGCGGTGATATGTGTGATAATCCAGCATGCATTTGGGATGACGGTTGCACCCGGCCAATTATGTTGACATGGCTCAGTATAACATGCATGTTGGTTGTGTTTTTATGTCTGTGAGTTGTCCATATAAGAGGTTATGTTTGCTGTGGTGGGGTAGTCAACCGTTCCGTCAGACACGAAGCATAATATAAATACATGTATAAAATATGGACGCCGGTGAATTACTCAGCAGATGGCGTTGTTGAATCGGGGTGATGTCGTGCTGATCGGGAACGTGTCTACCCAGGAACAGGTAAATTACTCACCAGATGGAGTTGTTGGCTCTGGGTGGTGGTCGTGCTCACCGGGCCCATATCTATACATTCAGGAACCAGTAAATTGCTCACCAGATGGCGTTTTTGTCGGCGGTGGTGCACTGGCCGTGCTCACCGGGGCGCGTATCTACCCAGGAACCCGTAAATTACCCACCAGATGACGTTGTTAGTGAGGTGATGGTGGTAACGGAAACAACTTCGATAAGAAAGGATTAATCAACAATGTCTGATGTTGCATATATGATATATACTGTATAATAATAAATAATAGTATAATAGTAACATAATAATAAATGTATTGTATTTGCACTGTATTTTTATGAACTGTTTTCGGGTTATATATGCGTCAGTGATACACACCGAGACCCGTAAATTACTCACCAGATGGCGTTGTTGGTGCGGGTGTAGTCGTCGTGGTGATCGGCACAGTCGGGCATGCGTCAAAGTTACACCCCTGAGTGTCTGTTTGTCTCAGGTTACAGTCTAACCCTCCGTCTGATGCTGGTGGGTTGTTACAACGTCTCTCGCGGATTTGGAAACCACCTCCGCAGCTTACTGAACATGTTTTCCATTCATACCATTCACTTATCCCACCGTCTATGGGACAATTCTGCCGAAATATTCAAAGAATAATGATTATTATTAAAGACATATTATTGACTTGTTCGATCGAGCGGAACTGATAATTTAGTTCTCATGCCAACAGAAGGAACATAGCATTATATTAACATGCCCAAACATTTCGAACAAATTGACCGTGCCACACCATAGAAAACATCGTCTGAACTACGCTCAAGTGTAAATATTTACCTCTCGATTCGGGACGCAACTATACGCAATAAACTAACGCAAACGATTTCGCCATCAAGCGTCATTGCATTCAATTGACAATGAAGAATGACGATGTGTGTTGTCAATTTGGATATAATATTTGTAAAAATAACTAGGTGGGAGCAAGGTTATTCTTCATTTCTATGTTAGCACCATACCGGAGTGTTTCAAATCACTTTAAACATCCGTTGGTTTAGTTTTACAACAAAATACAGAAGGTTTCAAAAACATTCAGTAAAGAAATTCGTCTGATTTTTTGACCATACTGGGCTCGTCCCTGGCTCATAGGTTAAGCACCGCGGCCCTGTCGCTCTGTAACGAGCCCTACCCTAACGACGACCAAAGCAGAGCGACGACAAGCTATGTTTATATAGTCCAGATACGTTCAGAACATTGTTGACGAGATCACGCGTATAACGGAAAAGGATGCCATAAGTATGAGGTATAATCTACCCAAATAACGAAATTGTTGAACATAATTTTTCGGGCGTGCATACACATACATGCAGAACAATACAGAACGTATTAGCGTTATGGTGTGTTGTCTCGCGAGGTACAAATCGAACCTTTCTGTTCTCGTTCTACCATCGCATCACACCAAACTCGTGGATCAACGTTAACCATGAAGTTCACACTCTTGACACGTGTCGTTACATTGTATATCTACTTCCCACTGACCTTCGTAACATCTTTTCATCTTTAAGGGGGCGGCAGTAAGACAGTCTAGCCTGACTATGCCACCCCCTCGAATATACAATGTAATAATTGTCAAATGTATCATGTATTAATATGTGTATATTGAAATAAAATATCCTATCCTATCCTAAATATAATTCACATGGGTCCGGAAACAGTTTTTTTTTAATTTTATTATATTATTTTTAGAAGGGTCGCGTCTATACCCACAACGCTTGGAGAAAATGGCTTCAAAAACAATATTTTTCAAAATAACAGCATGACCTCTTCCTTAAATATTGTATTATAGTCTTCATCACTAACATACATAAAATAAGATAAATCAAAATAAGGTCGAAAAATCTAATCCCAAATTCCTGATAGATTTTTTTAAACTATCGAAGTGGCCGTCCGACGTCTAGCTATTTCTTGACCCAAAAAAGAAACGTCATTTCTAGCCATTTAACGCGACCACGTGCTAGTATACTCGACCGAACACATGCATAAATATGTCAAATATACCTATGGCGGAACTTACCAAGATCAAACAGTGACAGAATCTCCTGTTTACTGCAGTTCTGACTCAAACGTTATTACGCCCTATGGTTGTATACTGCCAGACTGATCTGGCCATGTCAATGCTCCAATGGTTGATTGATTGATTGGGGTTTAACGTCGTTTTAGCAACAAAGCCATAGCACGACGAGTGCAACAAGCCGCGCTTGTTGTAATACTTTGCAAGACAAATTGTTTTAACAGAGTTCTGAGGCGGTGCATTATAATGAAACCAATATATTTTATATTAAATATAAATATGCCTAATCATATGATCTTGAGGGCGTTAACATTTGTGACTATGGTTTTCTTGTTATTTTATTCCCCCGAGTCTATACAAAAGTAACAGAAGAGATACACCATCTTTAAGTGTGATCTTACCTGCAGATTACACGTCTTGTCAACCGTGTCATCACCAAGGCAGTAGTCACCAGAGTTAGCAGGGGTGGGCGAGTTGCATTGTCGCACGATTCTCTGTGTTCCTGCTCCACAACTTGCCGAGCACCCGCTCCATGAGCTCCACAGACCCCAGTCACCATGGATGGGGCAAGCGTCCGTGTTACAAGCGATAACGTCAGAACCAGAACCCGGACAGGTAAGTCCGCCGTTACTAGTAAGTAAGAAATTGTTTATTTTAAGTCCATTTAAAAAATATACAAACATATAGGTAAATCCCATTAAACGCCCCTAAATTACTATTTCTTTGGCTTCGGGGGTTAAACATATTTGATTCGAGTCGAGGAACCCACCCATCAAACCTCAGAGTTATTAGATATCTATTTTTAAAATCTGTTATTTTTCAGCACCGGAAATATTTGGCGGCAATGCAAAAATCAGCTGAGTTCTCACAGAAATAGTACAGACATGCGCAAGCCGCTACGAGAGGTCAAACTAGGTCGCGGCTCCATGTGAGATCAGTGGCGACCAATTAATTTCGGATGAAAGTCGATGAAAAGTATCGTCACGGAACAAGAATACGACATTTTGTGACAGTTGACATGCGGATACATCGATTATACTTATTCAGGACGATTATACTTATTCAGGAATTATGTAATCATGTTTTATCCATGCCGATATACTATATGCTAGCAGGGGGTTTGGGAAGTCTCTGGAGTACTGGATTGGAGTAGGTGGCAAAGAAGCCAGTGAAAGCATTCCACAGCCCATAGACACCCCAAACCAGCCCATTTAATACATTTTAACTTTTAACTATTAATGATCAAATAAGGCAAACAACACAATCACAAATAGTCTGACTATATTATTACTAGAATTTTTATGGCTAATTTTGTTTTAAAGCATTCATTTCCGAAACACAGAAACACGAAATTCAAGTTAATTCAAAATTCCCTTTTCTCTTATATTACTGGAAGTGGCAAATTAAAATTATACATACTGATTTCTCTGGTGTTTTTGTTTGTTTACTGTTTTCTGTTTTTTTAAAATAAATTAGAAATTTTAGTACTTGATAAATAAAATTTTAACTATTCAATTTATTTTAATTTGCATAAAATTGATTTGTTACCCTGTGCAATGTATGTGCTTATTTATATATGTATCTGTTTTACAGTCGACCAAAAGCTCTTCAGAGCTTGTATTTGTAGTATGTTTAAATACCTCCGACTTTTAAATACAATTTATCTTATCTGATATTATCTAGATATACATGTCATATGGCGCCATGCTGGTTACATGTCGAAATACAATTGGTTTATATTCGTGACAACACTTGTAAACCACACTAGCTCACCTCCAAACTGCCAAGAAAAACCCGGATATAGGACAGTTACGGCATATATGATATCGTGATTAGTATTGTTGTGAGTATTTATTGGTTATAAACTAATTTGGATAATTAAATAGACTTTTGGTGAAATTCCGTTCTTGTAACTAGATGATATGGGACCATCGAATCGGATTATGTACCTTTATTAGTACATTATAAAATATAACACTACATATATAAACTATTTATACATATATACTAGTTATATATTTTACAAATGTTTGCCAGTTCTGTCGGAGAAATAGTGATAAAAAATCTAATAGCCACATACTGTTAATACCAAATACCAAACGCATTTCTCATGTTGTGAGGGCGAACATGATTATGTTGTAAGGTACTATAGCATACATTGGCTATAGAGGATAATAAATTTCCCCTTCAAACTGATAGTTCGAAACTTAGATTTTATGAAAAATTCAGGAATGGGGCGCCTTCTTAAAAACGTATTATGTACTTGTTCGGGTGCTATGACAACTGGAGGAATGTAACATTCTACTGACATCACCGAAAATTTGAAGCAAATCGACCGTACCACTCCATAGAAAACATCGTCAGAATTACGCTTAATTGTAAATATTTAGTACTCGATTCGGGACGAATCTATCGGCGATAAACTAACGAAATCGATTTCGCCATCTAGAATCACTGCATTAATTAATATATAAGAATGACGGTGTGTGTTGTCAATTTGGATTTACTATTTGTAAAAAATACTACTTTGAACAAGATTATTCTCCATTTCTATGTGATCACCATACCGGAGTGTTTCACATCACTTTAAAACAACATTTGTTTATACACTGACCTAGGGGTAGGGCTTGCGCAGAATCGACTTCGAGTCATGAATCCTCCAGATCCACAGGGAACAGTGCATGCACCGAATTGCGACCACTGCGTCCAGCCTCCGTTACGAGGACAGAAGTCTGTACTACAGGACTCCACTTCATATGAGAATTCGGGGCAGTTGTTTCCGTTATGCTGTGGTGGTGGACTGTCACACACACGGGATCTCTTACGTCGTCCAGTGCCGCACGACGCGGAACACGCTTGCCATGTCGCCCAGAAGCTCCAGCTTCCATGGACTGAAACCAGAATGAATCATATTATAGTATAGCTACTATCAGGGGTAGCTGATAATGTTTCTGAATAAACAAGTGTTAGCATGGCTCCCGTTGCCCAGCACTTCAATGCTATTTCACTACCATTATGCACAATTAAAAAGCTAGATTTGCTGACCCCAGGTTCCGATCTACCCGCAATTGAATAGCCAATGTATGCTTTCTACACTGAATTGATTTTCCCATTCAGTTATAAAGATATGCATTGGAATGGCATTTTACTCATTTAGATGGGTGCCTGATAAAGACACAATACATACAGACAAACAGATAATACAATAGCATAATGATTCATATTCATAGGTGGAACATGTTCAGATAATATAAGTTCAACAAACGAACACATTAGTTGAAATACGTATCTGATCATTTCCTACGGGAACTACTCATCAATAATGCTTTAGTTATAATTATATATTTACGTACGGTGCATTCACATCATTTGCAATGTTCATGTAATTTATGTATTCATCAGCATCAGTGTGCAACTGCCCAATGGATTGTTTTGCAATAAACATATTGTATCTTCCAGATTAAAGCTTACTGATTGTCGACCAATATGTGAACATATTTTCTGGAGTCTTCACACGCTAACTGCATACGGAGAACCAATTGTTGTCAACTATCAGAAGATTTATAAATTTTATATTTGGTTACAATTAAATTTATGTCAGTTGCTGTCATCGTCAGAACATCGCCTTGTGTGAACTTACCGACAACATATTCAGAAACATGCACTTGTCTGAATGCCTCTATTAAAACTCGACAAATTTCAAAAAACCGGAAACAATTAGATATAGTGTGACTGGTGTCCCGTGTTGTTATTCATATAACTTACTTGGAGCCGGTGTTGTCGTTGTGGTCGGTGGGGTTGTCGTGGTAGTTGTTGGACATGGCGTCAGATTACAGAACTCTGGCTCAAGTAGACGTTCAAAACAGTCGAGCCCTCCATGCTGAATGGAGAAACAAATTCTAAATTAAACAGTCGAGCCCTCCATGCTGAGTGGAGAAACAAATTCTAAATTAAACAGTCGAGCCCTCCATGCTGAGTGGAGAAACAAATTCTAAATTAAACATTCGAGCCCTCCATGCTGAGTGGAGAAACAGTTTCTAAATTAAACATTCGAGCCCTCCATGCTGAGTGGAGAAACAGATTCTAAATTAAACAGTCGAGCCCTCCATGCTGAGTGGAGAAACAAATTCTAAATTAAACATTCGAGCCCTCCATGCTGAGTGGAGAAACAGATTCTAAATTAAACATTCGAGCCCTCCATGCTGAGTGGCGAAACAGATTATAAATTAAACATTCGAGCCCTCCTCTGTAACCCAGTCACGCTCTTGCTTAGGTAAAATATAGTAGGTATTTATGACAACATGCTGTTTACGCGATGGTCATGGTATATATGAACGAAACTGTATGCGTTTTAATGTCTTTCTGTTTACGGTGTTTGGAACAATTATGAATATTTTCGACAATTAAGGCCTAAAAATGAATGAATTTGAGTTATGGAGTAATGCAAACACACACTCGTGCGCTCTGTGAACGATGTAAACATGCAACATGATAATTAAATGAAAATTTTCATCATAACTATCGTCCATAGAGCACATTAGTAGGTTTTGCACTAATCCGTGGCTCAAATTCATTCATTTTTGCATATATTCTGTTTAGTATAAAAATAGATGGTCCCACCAATGGCAGAATTTAGTGTAGAGTGCCCCTTAAGAAATGGACAATATCAACACCCGATTATTATAGTTACAAGCCGCCATATAAAAGATCACTTAGTCACTTAAATCGTGTAATTTCAAGTTGGAACCTTTACCTACAGTGAAGTACATTACCAAGAAACAGGTAATAACTAGAGGTGTGACTGTCCCAATGGGACTAAGGATACCCTCCCGTGTTTTTAAAATACTAAAATGTTTCACATGTCAGTAAACATTTAGTTAAAATAATAAAATAACATTTCCCATTGCATGCAGTGCACAACCCTAACCCTAATCTTAAACCTATTGACCGAAAAATGTAGGAATAAAAGCTCGGACAAATTTATGCATGTTGCGAAAATGTTCTAAGTCGAAAAAGGACAATACTCCACAAAAAAAAATTGGGACATACATCATAATCCCAGATGCACAGGTTCCCATGGTACTAAATATCAGTGCCAAGATTCAAAAACATTGACTTATAAATGTAGGAATAAAAGCTTGGACAAAATTATGCATGTTGCAAAAGAATTTCTAAGTCGAAAAAGGGGGATAACTCACCAAAAAATGTCGGACAGACGTCATAATCGCAGGTGCACAGGTTCCCATGGCACTAAATATCTGTGCCAAGTTTTTAAAAAATTGACTAAAAAATATAGGAATAAAAGCTCGGACAAAATTATACATGTTGCGAAAATTTTCTAAGTTGAAAAAAGGGGGATAACTCCACCAAAAAATAATCGCAGGTGCACAGGTTCCCATGGTGGTTGATGTCTGTGCCAAGTTTCACGAAAATTGATCAAAAAACGACTGAGAAAAACTCCGGACAAATTTGTGTCCACGGACGGACGGACGGACGGACGGACGGACAGACAAGCTGATTCCAGTATACCCCCCTAACTTCGTTGTGGGGGTATAACTAAGAAATATATCCACCGCGTTATCTTTTCGGCAGTATAAGGTGTCAAAACTTCAAACAGTTCCCAGGTTTTGTACAGGCAGAATATAATCTCTACGGTCGTTAGCCAGAGTAGAGAATCATGGCATGATCTAGCAATAGTCGAGATGAGTTTTTTTGAATATCTTATTACTATATTAGCTTGCTGATATATTCGATAATATATATAAACAAACTAAAAACGGATGTTAAAATTGCCACCATTTGAGAGAGAATTAGGTTCAGAGCCTGGCAGATATTCACATAGAATTACAAAATTATACCTGAGGAGGAGGGTTGTCGCATCTTCTTCGCTTCCACCTTCGCCCTGACCCACACGTGAGGGAGCACGGTCCCCATTCTGTCCACTGACTGATTCCTCCGTTGATTGCACAATGGTCCATACCGCAATCTAAAGCTCTCCAGCTATCACCGGGACAAGATACGCCACCGAAAGCAGACGACGGATTATTGCATTCTCTTGTTGATACCTAGCAATTATAAAACACATACGCTCACCATATACACAGATTCATGAGGTATATATAGGGTTATGGAGATGCCATGGGATGTCTATATATACATCAAAATTCCGAGGTTGGACCTCAATGGACCAAGTACTTACCTTTTTGGAAAACAAATATAGTTCAACATTTAGTTTTATGCACAGTGCAAAACCAGGAGTCGCGCTGATGCAAAGCTTACGAACGGAAGACTGGTATACATATTTATATTTGACGCATGTATAATTGAATTTATGTTTCAACAGTTTATTTGTAATTTATTAGAAACTTCAATATAATTTGAATTTTCAAACTATATAGCAACGTACAGGTCTTATCTTAACGTAACACAATAACCCGACGAGTAAGTTGTCAAAACTTGTGCCCGACCCCTCTTGTAATATTATATTACAACAAAAACCCAGAGAACTAAATGTCCAGCTCATGATATCAAAAAGTCCCGGTGATACATACCTGGCTTCCACCTCCGCATGTCTGAGTACACACGGAGTAAGCGCTCCATTGGCCCCATCCTCCATTGACGACACAGTTGTGGTTGTTACATGTTTCCAGATCGGTGTCAAGTCCTGCACAGGCTTGTCCGCCATTTTGTCTGCTTGGGTTGTTACATTCTCTGGATCTACTCCGCACGCCTCCGCCACACACCTCAGTGCAGATAGTAAAAACAGTCCACGAACCCCAATTACCATTTATAGGACAGGGGTTTGTTGAACAGATTCCTTCACTATATCCGAGTCCACCGATACAATATAGTCCCCTCTCGTTTGGCGGAGGACTATCGCAGAATCTATCTCTGTATCTGTGGCCTGTACCGCAGGTTCTCGAGCAGCCTGTCCAAGACTGCCACGACCCCCACAGACCGTGTCCTGAAATTAAATGAAGATAATTAAAGATAATGTATCTCTTCCGAGCACGTTTTTTTTATAGATTACGGGGGGGGGGGGGGGGGTGTCGGATATTATTTTTTTTAGCATGCATGATACTTTTTCACATTTGGCCATATTTGGGAAACACCCTCCGCGTATCGAATATTTTTTTTTTCCGACAAGTTTTCCACATCCACCCCCTAGAAACACGAAATCGATTTTTTTTCAGAAGACCATTATATTTTTCACCACTTACTGTCTGTTTCCTATCAACTACCAATTACAGGTTGGCGTTTGTGATTAGCGCAGTTTGACAGGGAAGTGATTGCTTATGCAATTTGTCCATGCATTTTATGTTCGGAGTGATAGAGACTGACATATACCTGGTATTTAGTAATCATACAACATGAAACAATAGATACTGCCTAAAGGCAGTTTAGCCGTTAAAATTACACTATCTCTAAGTTTTAAGGCCAAAAATAGTTGAAACGTATGGAGGAAATTGAGCTGCGGAAAAAAAATGCTTCAACCCACTTTGCTCTGGACTAAATGTTTAAACCCCACCTGGATTTCTCGGCATAAACACATTCCTGTGACAGTAAAGGGGGCTAGTTTTAGAACACAAATCTCGCGAAACTGAGAGGGATAACTCTATCTAGTTAGCACACTCGATCAAGGGGGAGAAGTCTATCCTGTTAGCACCCTCAATCAAGGCAAATTTCATTTCAACTATGATTTCATCACAAATTATGCTCGGTTATATCAGAAATAAACCACTTTATTATGCCTTTATAGACAAATAATATCCATAAGCTTCGGTTTCATCTGTATTTTATTCACAAGAGACATGACATCGGGTTTTATAAAAAAAATATGGTGTTGTTGTAATTGTGGTCCAGAAGAGATACATTTATGAATCAAAGATACCTCTCCGAAATTGTCTCTACCAATTAATATCGATTTTATTTAGATTTGTTTCTTCTGGTATAATACATACAACCTTTCGGGACAGTTTTACCGGCTATTTTTAGAATAGTAACTAAGCACATTCGGAGCATATCAAGAGAGATAACTCTATCCTGTTAGCACTATTGTTAGCAACAAGGCAAAATGTCATTTCGATTCAGATATTTTTGAAGGAATAAACTATTTTGTTATGCATTTAAATATAACCAATCTTGAGTTTTGTCTGTGTATTGTTTATTACAGAAAATGACTCAGGGTTGGTGATTTTTTTGATTTTTTTAAATAAATCAAAAAATCGATTTTTTTCTTCTAATTGTTATGAAAATATGCAATTGTACAATGTCTTTGATAAATGAAGGTTCTAAAAGGTGTTGCTTATTATATCCAAGGCTGGATTAATCAAAATTCTGTTATTATTTATTATTTTTTGTATAACTACATGTATCGAGCACAAATATCATGACAAAACAGATATAGCAACCATGGACTTCAATTGTGCATACACTAGGTCCATGTGAGTTCCAATGTTGTGATATCTGGATAAGTAGAACTGTGCTTAAAGATTTACTAATAAACCTTTGCTCCTCCGTGACTTGAAGACATACATGTAATCACACCATATATCAAGTATGGACATTTATTTAGACAACTAGAGTAGTTTAGATGGCAGAGTATATGGTAGAATTACTTGGTTGGCATATACATGTATGGCAATCAGAAAAGAAAATTTAATAGTGTAATGAGGAGTGCTGAATCTGATTGTAGTTACAAATAAGCGGAACAAGCCATTGGAGCAGTAATCACGGTACCATGCAGTATGCCTGTTTTGTATAGGGTTGACAATTACTGCACAATTTCATATCTATTATCCAATTTTGTATGTTGTTTAATCATAATCATGTTATAGTTTACAAAAAACCTTGTTAGATAATGCAAATTCTTGACATATGCAATCATTTCCCAATTTTTGATTTAAATCAATGATTTTTTTGAAAAAAATCATTGATTTAAATCTTGATTTAAATCAATGAGTTAAGTCTACTTATCAATGATTTAAATCGCTTGATTTAAATCAGCCAACCCTGTTAAATCACATGTACTTTTAGTCTTGAAATCGGGTTTGATAAAACTTATGTATATGTTGTAGTAATTGTGACCCGGAAGAAATACACCATCTTATATATATTTTTTTATTTCTCTGAACTTTAAATGAGGGGAATGGTAGTGGCCCAATCAGGAGGTTCCAACTGGGGGGGGTGGGGGTGAGACCATAAAATTTCCAACTATATAGGATTTGGTCTAATAAAATTTCCAACTATATAGGATTTGGTTTTGAGTAATGCAGAATTCCAATAGTTTAAGAGTATGGACTGTGTAAACAGGTCAGGCACATCCTGAATTCCACTATTATAGTGGTATTCCACTATTATAGTGGTATATGACCATTACCGATTTCACACAAATATTATTCAAAATCAGTCGCACTAATAGGGTATCATACATATATTTTGTCCAGGAGAATGATTAATCATGACGGCACACGATAACCAACTCAATTAGTTGAAATATAGTTGAAGTTGAGTCATCCTGCTATTTTCATTTAGAAAGGGATATATTAGTAATATTATAATATTATTGAATATCAAAGCTGGCGCAAAAGATCGCACAACGAATTTTGTCGGAAGACTGTTCAATCGCTGCGACATTGTTAAGAGTGACATTTGGCTGTGCACTGGTGTGCGCCGCCGTCTATTCCCGACGCAAATAAAGGATACATGAATGTGTTATAGTCAAATACCACTATAATAGTGGAATTCGGGATGTGCCTGACCTGGTAAATAATGACAATGACAGTATATAGTAACAAGAATTACATAGCATTGATTCATGTTTATGTATTGAGTACATTGTGCATGCAGTACATTAGACATGATATTAATCAGAATATGGTTGAGGAACGAATACGAGTTTAATGTATTCAAATTCCAAGGAGTCACAAGTTATAACTCACACATTGGTAACACATATGCATGCTAAATGATTGTTATGTTGCAAAAGCGTCATCAAAAAGATATGGAGGTTTGACATCACTAATAGACTAGTTACCATGAATCTATGGTTGGTAAAACATATCAGTCTGAACTTGAAGGAACGGCTTTGATTTCAATTTCATATACGTGTTCAGGTACTGAGCATTACTGGAATTTATTTACTCAAATGACTGTGTATTAACTTGTAATCTTTACATCACATTGCTACCTTACAGGACAAATTTAAATAAACTGATTAATATACTGCTATGATAGGAACTAAATATATAAGTACAAGCATTGGAATTTGAGTCATGAAATTTCCAACTATAGAAAATTATGGTCCTCATTGCGTGGGGGGGGGGGGGTGAGACACACACACCCCTGTCGTTACGTCCCTGGGCTAAATTAAATACTCACGGGGCGCAACTGTTGTGGTCGGTAGAGTTACCGGGGCACACGTCACACTGGCACAATTCTCGAGTTCAAATATTTCCTCCACGCAGTTATTTCCACCGAATTCCGGGAACGGACTGTTACATCGCCTCTCTCTTGTTCTGGTGCCACCACCACACGAACGAGTGCATGGTGTCCATGCTCTCCACTCCCCAATGCCACCATCAATTGGGCAATCTATGAGATTACAATCACGTGCCTGCTCAGAAAATCCAGGACAATAGTTCCCACCAGATGGCACTGGCGAATCACACTCACGTGACCGGTTTTGGTATCCTAACCTACGAAAGACGAAATTGAAATACATGTAGGCCAAATTTTACAGAATGTCAGCATTATAGTAATTTAAGGAGGAGGTCAAGTGTACAATTTTGAATGGGGATTTCCATGCAAATCTGCGGAGCAAAAGTTACAGAGTTGCACATACTTCTGAGTGTGACTTGATGTTGTATTGGAAACTGCAGGTATTTATCTGGCGGGTCCGCTTGGAACTTATTCCATTATAATTTCGGTGTATTTATTTTTGAATTTTATATTGATTTTTCAAATGTAGGTAATATGATGTAATTCCAGAAAAATATTCTCATAAATATATTTATTTATTGCAAAATTTTATAATGTACCTAGCGCAAGCACCGGCCGTTAAATATTATGTCTGTTCAATGATATGCCTGCTTTGATTTCCGGTCAACTGCTTCATACATACTTGTTGCTCCGGAGATTTACATGGAAATCCCCATTCAAAATTATTCACTCGACCTCTCCCTTAAGTCATTTAGTTGGTCAGTTAAAACAAAAATTTTGTTTATAAAATTCACCCATTTCTCATTTCTTGAATCTTTTTTATTTTTAGTTTTTTGTTTGTAATGGGCCAATGTATTTATTCCTGCTAAGAAACATAGTGTTGCAAATAGTTTGAGGTAAAGCAATAAATGCACTGGACTATTAGTAAATTAGGGTTAATACTTACCCACACGTCTGACTGCATAGTGAGTACTGGCTCCACACGCCCCATGCGCCATCTATCGGACAGGCTGCTATCCCACACGCCTGTGAGTCTCTCGGATTTCCGACACAGAGGGCGCCACCGTTGATGGGTGATGGTTGAGTGCAGGATCGGTCTCGGGTTCTGAATCCCTGGCCGCAGCTCACAGAACACGATGTGAAATAAGACCACTCTGACCACCCTCCGTTTATTGGACATAAGTTCATGCTGCAGTCCTCGTTCTCTAGATCATTGGTGGTGCACACGTCGCCCCCGAACTGGGAAAGAACACAATATGTTATGATACCATACACATGCATAGGAAACAAAAGTATATAGTTATCACATTGTTTTGACGTTGGCGCGAGAAACTGTCAACCCATGCATGCATGGAAGTCACTATTCATGAGTTATGTGAATATTCACTTTCAAGGGTTGACAATTCCTCGTGTCAACATCGAAACAGTGTGATAATTGTTTAATTATATGAAACCCCATACTTAATATACGGTACTTAACCAAGTTGCGATTTGATGGGTCTGCTAGTTTTGAAGGTTGGAAAACAGACTCTATTCTTAACCCTTTTAGTGCCAGGGGCCGATCTTATCGGCCCTAATTTATGGTCTGCAGAGTGCCCTAAAAAACAAATAACAAAAATATATTTAAAAAAAAAATATGTTTTTGTTTTTGTTTTGGGTTAGGCCAATGCATTCTCTTATATATGCGAGGCGACCTATGGTCGACTCGCATATATAAGAGAATGCATTGGCACAGGGTATATGGGTCGATTCAAAAATCGGACCTGGCACTCAAATGGTTAACTATGGAGAGATATGTGGAATAATATGTTAAAGGTACACAATCCGATCAGACGGTCCCCGACTCCCCGTGTCATCAAGTTCCAATAACAACAACAACGTATTTTCAAAATACGCTTTAGTTATCACAATCGATTAATTACCACTGTCAACTAGAGTATAAATCCGCAATTCTTTTGGCCGCCAAATATTTCCGGTGGTGAAAACTTAACAGATTAAAAAAATCGACATCTATTAACTCTGAGCTTTGATGGTTGGGTTCCTTGATTCGAATTAAATATTTGTTTACCCCCGAAGCCAAAGAAATAGTAATTAAGGGGTGTTTAATCGGATTTAGCATCTTTAACCACTTAATACTCGCCAGCAATGGAGGTAATACTCATATTCATTATATGAATATAAATTGACCTCCAAAAAGCCCGTACGAATGACTAACACATCAATACAATCATTTGACGATGTTCACTTCTCTTCAAATTGAACACGGAGTGGTTAAAATTATAGTAAACGAGTTATAACATTGTTTCGGCGTTGATACGGAAAATAATAACTTTCTTGGGTTGACCACGTCTGGTGTATTATTATATACGCAACGTTGAATTATCGAAACATTCGGGGTTAAATAAATTTCGACATCCCCACAGAAGGGGAGTTTTTACTTTCACACTAGCTCGCGTGTGCGATGTTTCACGTATGTTTACCAATGCGTTACCGGAATATTTAAAAATCCTCGCGAATCAGCGGAGTTATCTATACTATTATTATCATATTTATAATAAAACTATATTTTATGACGCACTTATGAGTGAAATAAATGGAAGAATACTGGAACTATATTTCTCTGTTCAGCGTTTTTTATCGTCGTATAAATGGCGTAAACGAAAGGTCATTATAATTGAACAGGAGGGATCGGAGGTCAGCTTATCCAACTTACATGTACACTGAGAAAACAAGTTAGTCAATATGAATAAGTGAGATTCGTCAAATATTACGGAGTGCGCACATAATAATGACCAAGTCGAAAAGTTAGTCATAGTGATCGGCTTAATCAAAATGACTGGGATTGATCATAATACCTAAGTTGAAAGCAGGCCAAACTTTCAAACAATTCTACGCATATTTCACATTAAAAGAAAGTTCAGCCCAAAAATGTACTTGAAGTAAGTACGGGATATCCATTATGTTACCTGAGGAGATGGATTCGTGCAGTCTCGGTTTCTGAATCGGGACCCTCCGCCACAGGTTGATGTGCATCCACTCCACTGGCTCCACTGAGTCATGCGACCATGAATTGGACATGGAGACGTCGAACAAACGTTATCTTCCTTGAACTCTCCTGGGCAGAATACACCACCGAATGCCGGTTCTGGACTGTTACAGTCTCTGGTTCGATAACGTGCGCCATCACCGCATGACTTGCTACATGTACTCCACTGTGTCCAGCGCTCCCAACTGCCATCGACAGGGCAGCTCCGACTGGCGCATCCCCGAGGTTCTACAACACTTCCGCTACAAATTTGACCGCCGTTTTCTGGGCTTGGGTTCGTGCATGATCTGCTCCTAGTTTGTTGGCCTCCTCCACAAGTTATGCTGCAAGCGCCCCAATCAAGCCATGGTGACCACCTTCCATCTACGATGCACGGGTTATGGTTACAATCCGCAGTCTGGTAGTTATCATCCGGACAATAAGCGCCCCCTGTAGTCGGCACAGGATCTGAGCAGTTTCTGTTGGGAATGATTTGTATTGGTGTGATAATATTTAAGGGGGAGACGCAAGTTTTGCATAAATCCAGCCAAAAATGGCAAGAGCTTTTCAACAAAGAATTTATCAAGATCTATCTGGCAAAAAATCATTTTCATTGTATGTAGAATCTGAGCAATTATTAAGAGAGAACACAAACAATGGATTTTAATACATTTGAGACGTTGAATATTTTATATTATTTTGGGTCCGTTTCGGTACCAAGAACTGCTAGGATAATTAATAATTTCATACAAAACTCAAATAACCAAATAGCTTATTGTGTTGGCTCTCTGAGAGGAGGCTTCATTTGTATCATAATTTTGAGTTAGATTTTTAATTGCTTAATATAGCATCATGCCCCCAACATATTATAATGAAGAATAAAGCTGTCACAAATATTCCAGCCCAATGAAAACATATGTTGATATGAAGTGTGGTCCACTCAAGCAGGGCGCAATCAACGGGAATTAGGCCACAGTGTTAAGAGATATTGTGGTCAGCTTTAACCCTTTACCCAACAGAAGGGCCCTGTGCCAATGCATTCTCTTATATATGCGAGTCGACCATAGGTCGCCTCGCATATATAAGAGAATGCATTGGCTTAACACATTAAAAATTATAAAATTGTTAAAGAATGTAAGAAAAAATGGTAAAAAGTGTTAAAAAAAGTTTTTTTTTTAGGCCAATGCATTCTCTTATATATGCGAGGCGACCTATGGTCGACTCGCATATATAAGAGAATGCATTGGCACAGGGCATAACTGTAACTATCACAATGTGGTCAAGGAGCCGGTTCTAATGATATCCATATTTGTATGGTTCTATTGAGACAGACCGAAGATATTTTAGGCTGTTGAAGCTTTATTTGGCCGGTTTTGGCCGGTTTGTTGGGTAAAGGGTTAAGAGATATTGTGGTCAGCTTTAACCCTTTACCCAACAGAACGGCCCTGTGCCAATGCATTCTCTTATATATGCGAGTCGACCATAGGTCGCCTCGCATATATAAGAGAATGCATTGGCTTAACACATTAAAAATTATAAAATTGTTAAAGAATGTAAGAAAAAATGGTAAAAAGTGTTAAAAAAAGTTTTTTTTTAGGCCAATGCATTCTCTTATATATGCGAGGCGACCTATGGTCGACTCGCATATATAAGAGAATGCATTGGCACAGGGCATAACTGTAACTATCACAATGTGGTCAAGGAGCCGGTTCCAATGATATCCATATTTGTATGGTTCTATTGAGACAGACCGAAGATATTTTAGGCTGTTGAAGCTTTATTTGGCCGGTTTTGGCCGGTTTGTTGGGTAAAGGGTTAACCTGATTATGTACACACCCCAGCCCAATTATTCACTGATCAACCTGATTATGTACACATCCCAGCCCAATTATTCACTGATCAACAGCATGACATGAAAATCCCCAAATATAGACAATTAATTATTGGTAGATTCCTTTCTTAATGAAAATAATCATTAAATTTCACAAATAAAGAATAATTAAGTCTCATCTCATGATGTTGAGATATGATATCATATCAACGGCACTTTTGAATATTTTACAGAAGTTCTTGGTACCTGAAAACAGTGAAATTTTAGATATTTTTCATGCCATAAAAGTAAAGTAAATGAGGTTATAATATCCAATTGGTCGATGGTTCTTAAATATTGTGTCACAATAATCGCTTGTGCAAAATTTCACAAAGATATTCCTAATAGATTTTGAGAAAATCCATTTTGAAATACCAGGTAATTTTGACAAACGTGCGTCTCACCCTTTATCGGAACCGAATGTCAGAATGCCTCCCTTTTGGAAGAGGTGTTTAATTCGAACTGCATTCCCTTGAACCAGGCCAAAATCCCAATTAAACTCTGACTCATTCGCATTGTGTTCCAAATGTCCAACTGGTACATGCAACTTTAAAACTGATCGCGCCTTACACTGGACATTTACCAACTGAGATTATGAAAATACCCCACTCTTTGTCTATATATATATAGGGCCATACCATTTGCCATACTCCATAATATTGTCTACCTACCTGTTATTGGAGCATGTGCAAGGCGATATACATGCAGGTAAGTGAGAATCGGTGATTTGCGGACACGGATCGCGCTGCGCTTGCAGAAGGGTAGCTGCATGCGATCAGCCGAATTGAATGGGCACATTGTGGAATTTTCTATTTTCTATTTAGACTGTTTCCACACGACTGTCATTTTTGGGAAATAGCGAATTATATAATAATTAAATGATAATTGAACTCACCGGTATCTGGAGTACACCCCGCCACCACATGACGCCGAGCAGGCACTCCACTCCGTCCACCGTGCCCACGCTCCATTTGTCGGGCACGCATGCGTAGAACAAAATTGGCTCTCTTGACCATTTCCAGGACATGGGAGACCGTTAGCTGATGGTGTCGGGTTATTACATGATCTGAGCCTCATTTGTGACCCTCCGTCGCACGATTTGCTACAACTTCCCCACGCAACCCACGATCCCCACGCACCATTAGTTTCGCAGCTGACTGTACTGCAGTTTTCTTTTTGCATACTGACCCCATCACAATAGATTCCATTGAATTGCACTTCGGGGTTGTCGCATCTTCTATCTCTAAACCTGACTCCGGTGTCACATGTGTGACTGCACGTGCTCCATAGAGCCCACACCGACCAGTCTCCGTTAACCGGACAAGGGGCGGTTCCACACGATTCACTGTCACTGCTAGATCCGGAGCATCCCCGTCCGCCAGCAGAAGGAGCAGGATTAGTGCAATCTCTGTTCCGAAATTTTTGGCTTCCTCCACATGTAATGCCACACGAACTCCAATCACTCCACCCACTCCATTGGCCATCAACGGGACATGCGCCAATATTGCAAGCTTGATTTTCGAAAGACACACTTGGGCAGTAGTTTCCTCCGTTTACAGGTGGTGGATTAGTACAAGTTCTGTCCCTTTGTCTGAATCCACCATCACAACTTTCAGTACATGTCGACCAAGTCGTCCATAGTGCCCATGCGCCATCTACCGGACACCGATCAACGCTGCATAATTTGGTTTCCACCAATACACCTACGCAAAAAACTCCACCAAATTCTGGTGTTGGGGAGTCACATTCTCTCGTTCTGATATGAGTGCCGCTTCCACACGTGACACCACAATTACCCCAATCCGTCCATTCGGAGAAGCCGCCGTGAATTGGACAAGCAGCTGTTGCACAGTCTCCGTATTCGTATGTTTGGCCCTGGCAATGGTTTCCGCCTCGATCTGGGGTCGGGTTGTTGCACAGCCTCGTTCTGGAGTGAGACCCTGTTCCGCAGGATAGTGTGCAGTCGGTCCATCTTGACCATACACTCCATTGGCCATGCACTGAAATCAGAATGCAATGGTGGCTATTGAGATTGTTTGTTTATTTATATAATATTTACACCCTTAAAGGGGGACTGTACACTAAATCCGGCCATTTATGGGCCATCTCCTTTTACACCCAACAGAATATAAGCGACAAGTGAATGAATTTGAGCCATGGATTAGCCCAAAACACACTCATGTGCTATATGAACGATACAAACAATATGTGTTGTTATAATGAAAATTAATTTATGACTCGAGTCATATATTCGTTTTCAGTATAATTACCATTACCAATGACAGCCGCCCCTACGTGTGTGGTAATCAAAATGATGAATGATAACATGGAATGAAATGAAAACAATTAGATGATTTAATACCACATTTAAATATCGGAATGGTGTTTTCAAATTGCTTCGTGCAACAGAATCTATCGATAAACAAGGCAACTTACTCACGTTACCAGTCCGTAATTATGGTAAATTCAAACTATATTTCCACCTTATTTATAAATATGCCCTATTGAGTTTAATATCTGGGAGTTCTAGCACGGAAACAGTTTGTAAGTGAGTCAGCTTGCCGGCGAGTTCCCAAACTGTGTTCATGCTCCGTGAATCCCGGAATATCCAACGAAACAGGGATCGTTTATCTTCACTGTAATTCAATCCACAAACTATTTAGAAGTAACTGCGTTTACATGCTTTGAAGTGACACATCCTTTTTTCCGTGATCACACAGCTGGGTGTTCCATGGGATTACTCGTTAGAGCACCAGAACAACTTCATGTTAGAAAACAGCGTTCCGATTGACCCCGTTACGCAACCCATGGAAGCGCTGTGACGTATATTATGTCCGTTGTCAATGACAGCGTGCTCCATTAAAAATTGTCCTCTGATCAGCGGCCGATGCTGGTGGATTGAAAACTAAAGTTAGCAACTCTCGACCAATCAGTAAATTGTAAAAGAATACTCACCTGGTGGCAACGTGGTTGTAGTCGGGGCCAGAGTTGTCGGTCCTGGTAAAATCGGACATGACGCGAGATTACAAAACTCATAATCGAATGTATCCCCGGCGCAATTCTTTCCACCGAACTCGGGACAAGGGTTTGAGCAGTTTCTATGTCTGGTGAGTCGGCCATCTCCACATGTCGTACTGCACAGCCCCCAACAGCTCCATGTACTCCATTCACCATCAATGGGGCAGGGTGAGCTGGTGCAGAGTTGTGTTTCCCTGGCATCCCCCACGCATTCCTGACCACCAAACTTCGCATCCGGGCTGTCACATAACCTGTCTCTTGTTTGAAGTCCATTTCCTTTGGAATAAAATATCCGTGTTTTAGCATCGTCTCGCGATTGTTGGAATTAACCCTTTACCCAACAAAACGGCCAAAAACGCCCAAATAAAGCTTCAACAGCCTAAAATATCTTCGGTCTGTCTCAATAACACCATACAAATATGGATATCATTGGAACCGGTTCATTGAACACATTGTAATGGTTACAGTTATGCCCTGTGCCAATGCATTCTCTTATATATATGCGAGTCGACCATAGGTACATTTTACCATTTTTTCTTACATTCTTTAACAATTTTATAATTTTTTCTTACATTTTAAAACAATTTTTATAATATTTTTCTACATTCTTTGACAATTTTATCATTTTTAATATGTGTTAAGCCAATGCATTCTCTTATATATGCGAGGCGACCTATGGTCGACTCGCATATATAAGAGAATGCATTGGCACAGGGCCGTTCTGTTGGGTAAAGGGTTAATGGATCTCATGGCGAGTGTAGACTCGAAACTTAATATTCAAATTCACATTAAAGCATGTACATAACCGTGCCCGGACGATTGTTTGAATTATAGCAAGAACATGTCAACTTTTGGACGCTGAGGCATTGTGGAAACTAAGTGACAGTAGTAGGACACATTTTGGAATACTGTGATACAGTCTGGGAGCTGCATTTTAGCTATCAATGAGTATCTCTGGAAAGTGTTCAAGGCAGAGCCACCAAACTAATCCCGCAATCACGGATCCGGAGCAACAGAGACAGACGTGTCAGATTTGACGTGATGTCGATGAAATTCAAGTGATTTGTCGAGATTTAATACTATCTATACAATCGCAACACGCAGCATGAGACGTTAACACATGTAGAAGCTACAACTGACACAATACCGCAAAGATATTTGGAAAAATACTTCATCAGTTTAAAAAATGGGATCACATGGACCAACCTGTCAGAATTGTTACTCAGTGCCGAAACTGTTTAACCGATTAAAAACATATAGACTTATAAATAACCCTTGTTTCGATTATAACCGAAAAGATTAAAGACAAATTATATAGCACCTAATGTAATAATATTTTCCCCAAACTTTTCGGTTATAACTCATGACCGTAATCGAAAAAATAGTAATTTCTTATATTTTAAGCCGTCTTTTCATAAGAGAACAACCATAAGTAGAAGGTAGAAGTAAAATTAGCGTAAAACTTTGAGATTATTTCCGAAAAAGACACATAAAGTTGAAACTGGTCAGTGGCTCCACTGTAGCAGCAACTGAGTACGTTTCCAGATATATTTCGGCTATGACACGAGTTATTAGCTTCTGAAACGTCTTTACAAATGTTAGCATGATCGACTCCTGCATGCTGATGTCTCTTTGTACTTATGCTCTGGAGAGCTAATAATTAATTAGCAGTAAGGTTATTGGTAGTAAATTCTACCCCGAAGGTTACATGGCAGGAATTTTCGAATAGTTTCATACACATTTAGGCTCGCGGTATATGTGAGGTCATATCATCCGATGCTGCTGTCATTTGAACAGTAGAAAGTAATTAAGAAATTTAGGTTATCGATATATAACTTTAATGGCTAAATGTGTGACAACCAATGGTTTGATAGTATTCCGTGGATTGACAGCTTATGATTAAATTATATTATGAAAAATATGCTTTTATTGCTAAAACCCCATTTTGTAACATTGCATTAGCTTACTGCAAATTATGCGATACCATCTGGGACTTTAGGTCTTAACCCTTTATCCAACAAACCGGCCAAAAACGCCCAAATAAAGCTTCAACAGCCTAAAATATCTTCGGTCTGTCTCAATAATACTATACAAATATGGATATCATTGGAACCGGTTCATTGACCACATGGTTACAGTTATGCCCTGTGCCTATGCATTATCTTATATATGCGAGTCGACCATAGGTCGCCTCGCATATATAAGAGAATGCATTGGCCTAAATAAAATCTTTTTTAACACTTTTTACCTTTTTTTCTTACATTCTTTAACAATTTTATAATTTTTTCTTACATTTTTTAACAATTTTTAAAATATTTTTCTACATTCTTTGACAATTTTATCATTTTTAATATGTGTTAAGCCAATGCATTCTCTTATATATGCGAGCCGACCTATGGTCGACTCGCATATATAAGAGAATGCATTGGCACAGGGCCGTTCTGTTGGGTAAAGGGTTAACATATGAGTATTATTGCTTATGGTCGTTTGTTGAATTTATGGTCTGAAAAATTCCCAAGGGAACTACTCGTCGATGAGTATTTAATATAGAAAGGGTTAAAGGTACGGGAGGCCTTGGCGGTGGGTATCCTGTGAAAATATTTCCACCGGTCAAAAACCGCCACAAACAGAAAGAATATTAAAATGTAGACAGACTTTGTCCGTATACAAATAAGAAATATCGCATAAACAGTATGTTATTGTCATATATTTGACCATTGTTATGTAAACAAAAGCATAAAAAGTTACTTTTCTGGTGTTTGTTTATATTATGACGATAAACATAAAGAGCGTTCTTTGTTGCTGAATTCCTGATATGGAACTAATAAAGAGCGTTCATATCATTTGTGTGTGATTAGCCAGTAACACTGTGCTGTCTTCTGTAACACAGTCAGGCTCTTTGCTTAGGTAAATATAGTAGGTCTTTATGACAGCATGCTGTTTACGCGATGGTCATGGTATATATGAACGAAACTGTATGCGTTTTAATGTTTTTCTGTTTACAGTGATTGGAACAAATATGAATATTTTCGACAACTAAGGCCTCGCGTGCCTTTAACATACTTCCTATGATGTTTCCACTATTTGGCTCCGACCATACGTGTGTTGGTGAAAAAAATGCATTAAAGGGACCCAAATGCCTTCGAAGTGAGTTCATGCGAAATAACACAAATTAGTAAATTAGGTCTATTAGATATACTATACTGGACGAGTTTTGTAAATCCCGCTATAAACTGAGGACGAGTTGTAGATTCTATTTATTACATGTTCCAAAACCTCAATAAAAGATTCTTAAATCAACAAATGGCATGTGAAATAAGGGTAGGATCATATAATATGTTATGTTACTTACCACATGAATGAGAGCAGGTTGACCAGACCACCCAGCTTCCCCATCCACCATCACATGGACACTCGTGTTCGTTACAAGCTTCCGCGTCTGTATGATCTTCCACACAATCACTGCCACCGTTGGTCGGTGCAGGGCTCGTGCATGATCTAAAACATACCGGCATGGAGTCAACATTAATGTCTTAACATTTTGGAACTTGAGTTAGGCGATAGGCTGTCCGCCAAACTCAAATTAAATCAATAACAAAATTATTTGAAATGTCGTAAGTAACCGACCAAATTGTATTGAATTCAGTCTTATTAAAAACCATAAACTCTGACCTTTCACCCCTTCACCCGAAGTATCATATCAATCATAGTAATCAATCAATATTAAGACCCAACAATTCAGATAAATTCCTCTTTCGTGATTCTAGCTCACTTATCCATGAGAAAATTGGCATGACACTCATCATCACATACAACATGCATATCCTTGATCGAAATTAAGTCATGGCTAGATATGATGACAATATGCATTATGCACAGGGGGGGGGGGGTTCCGGGCACGTATGCCGTGGTGGGTGGGTGGTCGATGGGACCAACAAATATTTTTTCCGCAACTAAATTTTTTTTTTCCTGCAAGTTTTTTGACTGTTTTCGCAATGAGTTTGGCTTAAAACACCTTAGAATAGGAGAAATAATGTAATTCTAACAGCTAAACTGACTGCAGGCAGTTATCGTGTTGCAAATTTTGAAATCCAAGATGGCCGCTGGCAGCCATGTTTTTTTTGGCCGAATGACCCCAAAATTCCTATTTACATGTCAATGTTAACATCCATGACAAATAGTATGCACAGAAATTCATATACAGCTGTTTACAGTAAATTTACCCCCGCAAATCTCTGTTTTAGTGTTAAAAGGGGGGGGGTGTCGAAAAATGGTCGGAAAAAACTGTCGAAAACGGAAAACATTTTGGACGCGGGGGTGGGTGGGTCCCAACAAGGGTCGAAAGGATGGATAGTCATGAAGGTTATTTCTTGGGTCATCATAAGTTCAGAAAAACTGCATAAAACAAGAGAGATGTTGCTTTCAACATGCTACCTCAATTCGCTATTCCAGTCTTAGCTTTGTTTATGCAAATTTGATAATCGGAGTCAATCCAAATCATTGCATGGTCATGCTAGGGTCGGCGCGGCGGATTAAATCAGACAATAATGCATGGTTGGTTGGCCATATCATTTTGAGCCGTAGAGTACGGAATGTAAACAGACGACAAACCGGAAGTTAAAGGTCATTTGGCACTATTTCCTGTTATGAAACGAACGTTTCAGTCGCTATCCGACGAAAAAGTCACAATACGCACCACAGACAACACTCTGAATGTAACATAACTCAAAAATACCATGCTGGCAACAGAAAGCTTCGTGGTAAACAACTCAAACGGCCATTATGTTCAACGTGTTTGGTCATAGATCGGTCATTTCTGAGTCTTTTATCAGTCATAATATCCAACAACAAAATAATGTCTGTATCTTCTGATAAAATATTGCAATATATTTGATGGGGTCATTAATAATTGAGGCTTGTGTCATATAAATTTTAAGCTTTATATTAGTTTAGTGTTGGTTCGTGGAGTTTTAACCCAATTGGTCAGTAGCAAAGCCGTCTGGTTACAGGCGACGAGACGGAACTGTATCATGTACCTTAGTCTCTTGCGTTCACCTCCTCCACACGATTGGCTGCATCCACTCCATAGAGACCAGATACCAAATCCACCGTCGACTGGGCACTGACCAGCAGAACATTCGCGCAGTTCGTTTGTGTTCCCCGCGCATTCCCTTCCGTTATTTGCCGGTACTGGGTTCTCGCAAATTCTCGCGCGGTTTTGCGTGCCACCTCCGCACGTGACACTACATGTTCCCCAACCTCCCCACGCGTTCCAGCCTCCATGTCGCACGCACGGTTCATCGTTGCACTCTCTTGTTTTCCGGGGAATCCCGAAGCAGGGATTTCCCCCGTTGTATGGTGGTGGAGCTGTGCAGGTTCGTTCGGAGTACTGAGATCCGGTTCCACATTCTACGTCACATGGACTCCACTGTCCCCAAGCGGCCCAGTTGCCATCGACTGGAATTATAAGAAGTAGACATTGCTGAATGATGCATTACAGGAAATGTTCAGATAATAAGTTCAACAAACGACCTATATATATCTCAAATACGGCTCAGGGATGATGCTTTTTGCATATTTCTATTTTAAAGGGATGGTGTACTCAAATGCTGTTTTTGGTTTTGTAGAATAAGGTAACCAGATTTCCATTATTTTAAAGTCTGTTGAGTATGAATAATGTTACGGATGAGTGTTTAGCCGGAATGCGAAAATAGAACTATCGTCATCAAGTAATTTTTGTACAGTTTTCAAGCAAATGTATCAAATAAATGTTATATTATATGCATATTAGTTCCATCTACTCATTTAGGTTATGGTATAATCACAAGTCATTGAGTTACTTGGGATCACACCCCCGTATCAACATAATAATTTACACTATCATGTGTGTTACCCAACCAACTTTCCGTCAATTAATTTGATTATGTTTTATACACCAGGGTCGATATTTTCCAAAAAGAAAACATGTTACCTCTAAGTATGCTTCGATGGGATCTGATTTATTTCCCCACATATACACGTGCACGAAGAATGGTCACAATTTTATCGATTGAAATACTCACTGTGTTTAAGACGGCGCCCTATTCGTGAATTTTCAAAACAATCTCAATTACTAGCTATCAATTTGAAGGGAAAAAAACTCACTATCCTTCATAACCAATGTACACTATAGTATTATAACAACACAATTTTACCCTCAGATAATAAGTTCAACAAACGATCGATAAGTGTTTTAATTATGTAAACAAGTTGTTTTAAAAAAACAACCAATTTGTCATGTAGGTCACTAGAGAGTTTTACAGGAAGTATTTGCCAACAAAAAAAAAACTAACTTTGCATTATCTAGCGTATCTAGCGTATCCCAACTAGGGTCTACACTCGGTCTACTCTCTGAAATCATGAATGTCTGCGAGAAAATAAATAAAACAGTTTTAATTGCATATTTAAGTATTTTGGTGGCCATTTGCAGAACTATTTATTTGCAGTGCGAAGAACCAAAACAACATAAAACAACATAAATATTATTCAACCACGTTTGCAATAATCTGACAGACATAACACATTTGATAGTGCTTCATCTTTTCAGACATTATGTTGTTTAATGGTGACTGTTCCTCCAAATAGTTCTGTAAATGGCTACCAAAGACTTTCTGATTGTCTTTCTTACAGACAGTCATTAATTTGAATAGTAAACCGAGTGTAGACCCTATAGTTGGGATAATAAGCTAGATAATGCACCTTTTTTTTGCAAATATTTCCTGTCAAACTCTCAAGTGACCTGCATGATAAATAGTTTTTTTAACTACTTTTGTTTTTACATTATTAAAACATATCTCTCATATTATGAAGGTAAACATGTGTTGTTATAATACTATAAGCATACATTGGTTATGAAGGATTATGATTTTTCCTTCAAATTGATAGTTAGAAATTGTGATGTTTTTGAAAACTCACGAATAGGGCGCCTCCTTAAAGCTATTTTGTTGCTCAAAGGCGTGAAGGAATTTTGACAGCCAGTCGTGTTATGAGCCATGGGAAAAATCGACTTCCCACGCAAGCGTATTATAATAACATTTATGGTGTCATTAATTTTGAAAGAAGAGTGCATGCGAAAACTGAAGGTATACATCAATCGATGTATTGCATTACACTATCGACCACGGATTTCGTTCGCTGGGTAGCGATGTTTTATCCTTTTCTAAATTCGTTACGATCCGTTAGCGGTTGTTTTATATGCACACACACCTATGCAGACTAATGCAATATCCGAACATTTTATTAAGCTAATGCAATCTCCGAATATTTTAGTAAAATTGACCCCACCTCTGTGATACTGACTATTCTTTTTACCTTTTTACTACTACAACCATATCGTTTCGCAGCTTCATCTCAATACCGCATCAGTTGCGGAATGCTATTGTGGATACTGTTGAATTTCTATGATTATAGGGTAAAATCTTACCGATAAGAAAAAGTACCGTTATTTTATCTAAAGTTGTCCTGTTCACGGTGTTTGGCTAATCTGATCGAATCGTCGAAAAGCTATTATGTGAAAACAAAATTTAAAAACATGTATTGTGTGTAAACAATTTTGATAATGGCTGTGTTTGTTGCAAATCGATATGCGGGGATACGAATCTTAACGACATTGTCCATATGTATAGGCTACACGTAAAGCATTTAATCATGGTTCGATCTTTCGCGTTGAAATGCTTCTAAGAAATACAAATATTGTAGCCTGGATGTGGACGAAAGCACTCTTTCAAAACCCTGCATTGGGGTGACACTGTGGTCAAACAATCTGAATTAGTTATGCATTCAATACAGGCAACCAAGAGTTGATTCTTTCTGAAGTCAGCATGTCAAGTCAAGTTCAGTTCCAGGATGTTCATAAATATTTATTAAATACCAGCATGATAAATTGTACCATGCATGCATATAAGCACGCATCTTCACAATGGAATGGTGATGCAGTTGTGTTATATTCGATGTATATTTTCTTCGAGGTTCACTTTATATATACACATGTATCATTAGTGATAATTAAGAACTGAAACTGTCATCAGATACAAGACATTTACGAACATATTTCTGTCAGTTTTTAATTCGCGCACCAGGATGCGCGAATTCAAAGTGCGCGAATTCAAAACTGGGCGAAAAATAGTACTGCGCGAATTTAAATACGAGTAAGGTAGCTAATCCCGTCGTTTTGGAACCACAAGCGCAGCCGTTATTAGAATATTAAAATATATATATATGTTCTTGAATGTTTCATGCGAACACTGGTTTTTTTCTCGGAACGCTCGGATTAGAGAACATATATTAGTGTACATATACTTACCTTCCTGTACGGCGCATTCCCTTAGAGAACATATATAAGTGTACATATACTTACCTTCCTGTACGGCGCATTCCATTAGAGAACATATATTAGTGTACATATACTTACCTTCCTGTACGGCGCATTCCCTTAGAGAACATATATTAGTGTACATATACTTACCTTCTTGTACGGCGCATTCCCTTAGAGAACATATATTAGTGTACATATACTTACCTTCCTGTACGGCGCATTCCCTTAGAGAACATATATTAGTGTACATATACTTACCTTCTTGTACGGCGCATTCCCTTAGAGAACATATATTAGTGTACATATACTTACCTTCCTGTACGGCGCATTCCCTTAGAGAACATATATTAGTGTACATATACTTACCTTCCTGTACGGCGCATTCCCTTAGAGAACATATATTAGTGTACATTTACTTACCTTCCTGTACGGCGCATTCCCTTAGAGAACATATATTAGTGTACATATACTTACCTTCCTGTACGGCGCATTCCCTTAGAGAACATATATTAGTGTACATATACTTACCTTCTTGTACGGCGCATTCCCTTAGAGAACATATTTAGTGTACATATACTTACCTTCCTGTACGGCGCATTCCCTTAGAGAACATATATTAGTGTACATATACTTACCTTCCTGTACGGCGCATTCCCTTAGAGAACATATATTAGTGTACATTTACTTACCTTCCTGTACGGCGCATTCCCTTTCGAAGCATGTTTGGTACATGGTATCCTCTCCGACACAGTCATCACCTCCATTGGCGGCGCACGGGTTATTGCACTGACGTTTTCTATCACGATTGCCCACACCACACGCTTTCGAGCAGGTAGTCCATGATCCCCATCCTGACCATCCACCGTTTACTGTAAATTTGCCACAGTAAATGTTAGGTAACCATCAAATGCCTTGATTTGAAACATAGTTAATTTGCATAAGATACAACAGGGAATGGGGCAAGTTATGGAGTCTCTCTCCCTATCTCTCTTTCATCTCTCTATCCCTCTCTCTCTATCTATCTCCCTCCTCTCTCTCCCCTCTCTCGTCTCTCTCTATCTCTCTCTCTCTCCCCTCTCTCTCTCTATCTCTCTATCTCGATACAATATAATGGAATACACATGTTAAAGGGGTACTGTACACTAAATGCGGACATTTTTGGGACAATCTCCTTTTATACTCAACAGATTATATGCAACAAATGAGTGAATGTGAGCCATGGGTGAGTGCAAAATACACTCATTCACTTTATGAATGATGTAAAACAACATGGTAATTATAATGAAAATGAGATTATGGCTGGAGTCATAAATTCATTTTCATTAAAATTGCCATGTAGTTTACATCACTCATTGAGCACACAAGTGTATTTTGGACTAATCCATGGCTCAAATTCATTCATTTGTTGCATATATTCTGTTGAGTATAAATGGCCGGATTTAGTGTACAGTCCCACTTTAAGTAAACACCAACATAATCGGTGATAGATTTTCTAATTTGTATTGCATTCGAGAGATTACTGGTGTCTGTCGAGGTTAATGGCAGGCTAATGCGGATTTGTGCACGAAGATTGCTATACTGTGGATGATCGAAAATTGGTATGATCGACGACTGTCAATGCATTCCATGTTACGTGTATGTTGGGGCCAAATATAATGATACGCATGTACTTTAATTTGGCTGTACTGGGGCAGAACATAAATTAATCGGAATGATATGTTTGGATGAACATTGTTGAACATGTTGAAAAAATAGTGAAAACTAAGTAACCTCTGTTGGTATATATTACGCAAACACATAGTTCTTAACCAAAATTCAAGTTTCCGCCGAAGGAAGAACAGTCGGACGAATGTTGCTGAATATTAGGAGCTACAACATGGATTGGCTCGTTGGCGTAACCAGTACGAATGTAAATAGGCCACACCTGTGCTCCCAGAGAGAAACGGAGCTGGAGTCCAAGTAACCCTTTCTATACTAAAGCATCATTGATGAGTAGTTATCCCACAGGAAATGTTCAGATCAATTCTTTTAACCCTTTACCCAACAAACCGGCCAAAACCGGCCAAATAAAGCTTCAACAGCCTAAAATATCTTCGGTCTGTCTCAATAGAACCATACAAATATGGATATCATTGGAACCGTCTCCTTGACCACATTGTGATAGTTACAGTTATGCCCTGTGCCAATGCATTCTCTTATATATGCGAGTCGACCATAGGTCGCCTCGCATATATAAGAGAATGCATTGGCCTAAAAAAAATCTTTTTTTACCATTTTTTCTTACATTCTTTAACAATTTTATCATTTTTAATGTGTTAAGCCAATGCATTCTCTTATATATGCGAGGCGACCTATGGTCGACTCGCATATATAAGAGAATGCATTGGCACAGGGCCCTTATGTTGGATAAATGGTTAACAAACAGTTCAAATAATCCAGTGATGGATCCATTGATGTTTGATTGCTGAACTTATTATCTAAACATTTCCCTCAATATATATGGTTCCTTCTGCACTTTTATTTATTTGTCGTCTGCTCGTATCACATTAACAGCCCTCCAAATAATTAATAGACAATTCCTGTTAACTGACTGGGATAATCCATTTAATATAGAAAATGTTAAATTTCATTGGATGGTCTGTTGTTATTGCGCCCATTTTTCGCGTAGTGAACTTACCTCTCGTGAAACGGTTAATGACGTTAACATCGATGTCTATGAGCTGTTCGAATGTATTAATGGAATAGACCCTGTTGTAATCTGCTGCGATGGAATTCAGTTCAAGCTTATCGGCATTTCTTCCAACTCCGATGGCGAATATCTTAACCCCGAGCGCCCGAAGTTTCACAGCCTCGGAGTATGTCTGGGTTGGATTCTCCGACTTGCCGTCAGTAATGAGGACAATTATATGTTCTGCTTGTTCTCTCATCCCGTTCTCTTTTGTTAACATTTCCAGGCGGGCGTATTCGAGTGCCACGCCGGTGTCACTACTCCCTCCTTCATACTTCACCTTCTGTAAGGCCTGCAGGATGGAATGTCTATCGAAATACTGACCGAGATGAAAGTCCTTTCTTGCGCTCCAACTGAACGTCACTAAACCAACTTGTGACCACATGTGTCCTATTTTTGAAGTGTTAACATATCTGGATACGAAATCCAGTTCATGTTTGAAATTCTCCTCTCCAACACTCCCGGATTGATCAAGAAGAAACAACACATCCCGTCCTTTTGTGTGACTCTCTGAAGGGAAAGTTAACATTTCAATTATTGAGTAAAGTATGGTATATAGTTCCGAATATATAATGTTGCCTCTCAAGTGACTCACTGAGACGGTGTGGTACCGATTCCCATCCTTATTGCTATGCTTTCCTTTATTAACCCTTTCAGTGACAGGGGCCGATCTCATCGGCCCTAATTTACGGTCTGTAGAGTGCCAGGGCCGATAAAATCTGGCACTGAATGAGTTAAAGAATATAAGAAAAAATTATTAAAATTGTAAAAAATTGTAATAAATAATAACAAATGATGAAAAATTGTTAGGCCAATGCATTCTCTTATATATGCGAGGCGACCTATGGTCGACTCTCATATATAAGAGAATGCATTCGCACAGGGTATATGGGTTGATACAAAAATCGGACCTGGCACTGAAAGGGTTAAATTGAGTCATACATGTAAAGCAATGGCTTCTTACTGACACTGCCCCACATTTCTGAATACATGTGTATTATATAACACACGTTTGTTCTATTATTTTTCTCGTATTAATTACTTATATTAGTTATGCCCAAAATAAATTTCTTTTAATATACTTCAGTGCAACATACGGCACAGGCAGCCCATTGATATAGCCAATAGATTTATAGAGCCAAACATATACTTTACAATATAACTCCACCTATCAAACTTAAATACTTAAATGATTTTGTATACTTAAATGTCTTGTATATATAATATATAATGCACTTGTATATGATAGGAATTGTGACCTGAATACAAAATATAAAAAAAAAAATCTCCAGTATTAATTTCGACCTGTGCATATGATTTTGTTTATACACACCCACCGTTTGTTTCTTTCTGTGTGTCATTCATATACAGTTAATTATACTTTCCACAGTCATATATATGCTATTTGTAAACATAATTGTTTTCAATCTAAACAAAATTAATTATATTCTAACTCACTCTGTAAAAATGTGGCAAATTTACTTTTGGTATGACATGGCTAATTGATAGTAATATTGATGACCTTCCTTCGTCACAGTTTCAATTCTTTAATCTCAATAAATCAACAATCATGATATATGAGATATACAAAATTCATGACAAATATATGACAAAAGCATGCACATTTAACAGGTACATAATTATTATATTATAGTATATGTAATATGAAATGTTATATATCGCTAATGCATTCATTGAAGGCACTTCCACCCAAAACAGGGTGGATGTGCCCATTACAATATAAGACTATCGATTTATTTGATACACTCGCGTCATTTACACAGGAATACTGTCATAGCGACATGCATATACATAAATGTTGACTTGAGACGATGGGGCACATGAGCTACAGATGTAACTTTGAATTTGGAAAAAATATCGTATGCACAAAATCTGCATGGTATTTTTTAATCATCCTATAACTTGAGGTCGAAGTTGTGTGTGTATTCGAATAATAATGTTTAGAATAAAGAGTGGCTTCAAATAAACTGACAGAGATACCGTTACTAATAGGCCCCATCGCATCAAGTGCATGTCCACATCAAGTAAATCCTGCGTACTCAGTGAGGATCAAGCAAATCCTGTCAAAAATCGTGCCCAGGTCAACAGTTGAAGTCACGCGGAATTCGCCACCGTGTATGGGATTGGTGTTGATAGAGGAGGGACTGCTGATACTCACCAGACGGGATGCATGGCCCGGGAGGGTCGGGAATTGATGTTGGCAGAGGAGGATCTACTGCCACCGGTAAACATTCTTTCCAGGCTGACCAGTGTGTGCACATACACATCTCCTCTGTAATAAGAACATGAATAGTTTAAAGCCACATAACGGTTTGCGCTAAGAAACACACATAATATTATTCGCTTCTGAATTTTTCTCAGTATCGAAATAGGTCTCTAAATATTGTAACTACCTTTCTACGAACATTATGTAACCCAAAAAGACCCATTGAAGTAATGAAAAATACAACTATGAATACGGTGTTTAGGTACCAAACACAAAATAGCCAATTGCGCGACATGGAATAGAAAAGAGCGTTACGTGGTAGTCTATTCGTGATATGGTAGCAATAAAGAGCATTAATTTTGTCTGACTTCTGGCGAAAAGTTGAAAACGGCTGAAAAATGGCTGTGACTTTGGCAAGTGTTTTTCAAAGCATATGAAGCCGATATATCAATAGTTCCATATTTATCGACCTATCCTCCAAATTATGTAGAAAAAAAATTGGAGGTTCGAATGAGCCATGTCCGATTAAGACATGTTAAAATTAGGAAATATCTCCAATCCTCAAGTTAAACCCAGTAATTACATGCTGTTGTCAAGTTCATATATATAACGGGTTCTTGTTCGCATTCTTCTATGTTTCTCGATATAACCGACTACGTTCGGCCTAGCATCTATTTAAACTTTGTAAAACTGGAATACCTCAGGAAAGATATTAAACAATTGGGTTCATGCAATCCAGAATAAAGATATATCTATTTCATCAAGAGATGCAACAGCCATGCTTAAAAGCCATGCAATCGATCGAGCGATGTCCTCTTTTCACAATGCATTGCGATGGCCTGCAAATTACAAGTAGAGTACTATATAATTACTCCTCTAAATGAGTGAATGAATGCTGTTCGACTAAAAACAAACTTGGAAACATTAACAATGAAGCATCACATAGATATTTCAGTCGTATAACTTCAAAACAGCTACGTTTGGTGGTTCGTCTTCCCAATGTTATTTACATGCATACACTAGAATATGGTATATAATATAATTTGGGGTTAAAACATTTTGTGGGTTATACAATGTCATAAATGAAAGGATCTCCCTTGAGTTTGGTACCATTCACTCATTACCTCAATAGTTATTATCCATACCCGTATTTGTGTGGTGTGGGTATGTTAACAATACGATAATTGTATAATCACTTAGGAATTTGGAGTTGAATATCACAGTCCAGCCAAACTGGCGATAAGAGACTATGTGAGCTATACATATAATATAAAAGAATAGGATCTGTCTGTCTGTTCGGATTTCCCCCCCCAGACCCTTGGACCGATTTCAACCAAATTTGGTGTGGTGACTCGGGGTACTGTGGTAGAGGTTATAACGGCGGGGTAGATTTTTTTCTCTCAAAATATTGACTATATTTTTCACTTAAATAAATAAATAAAAAACTAATTTTAAAATAAGCTTAATATGGGTTTATTTCAGAATCAAATAAGTCCAATATGAACCTATGAGAATATTTAAGTCCAATATGAACCTATTTACACGAGAATATGTTGTAAGCACCAGACGTACGCTCTTTATAATGTGTTTTCACTGTGGCCACGCCATCCAACGGAATAACTGGTATAAGTCCACTTGTGCTCATTCCAGAATCAAACAAGTGCACCGCTGGGCGGAGGTAACGCCCCCGACTGTACAATCAGAGAGGATTTTTCTTATTTTTGTGCAAATACTTATTAAATGGCACTTTGTAAAGTTATGTTATTCGTGAGTATTTAGTACGAATGTTGTTCTATATTAGCTTCAAATTTGGTCTGGTGCCACAAAAATAGAAGGAAAACTGAATTTGCTAAAAAAAAACTGAATTTTTTAAGTCGAAAAAGGGTCATAACTCTCATAAAAATTATCCGATTGAACCGAAATTTTACCTTGACCTGTATTGCGATATTGGTAATACACAAAAAAACGGGTTTTGCAAATAAACAATCCAAAATCAAGTTATCATCTGGAAACCAAAACAAGTAGCAGAAAACCTGAATTTTCTAAGTCCAAAAAGGGGCGTAACTCTGGAAAAAATGGGCGGACGAAACCGCAGTTATGGGGAAATCTTGTCCCCCCGGCTGGTCTATTAGCATACCAAAGATCAACTGAATTGAGTTAGCGAAACCAAAGTTATGAGTTGAAACGTTCGTACGGACGGACGGAAGGACGGACAGACGGAAGGACGGAAGGACGGAAGGACGGAAGGACGGACGGACGGAGGGCTCCACTATATACCCCCAAATCTCCATCGGAGATCGGGGGCATAATAAGTCCAATAGGAACCAATGCCAATATATAGGTCTAACATGAACCCATTTGTACGAAGATATATTGAAGTAGCATATTTATATATATAAAAGTAGGATCTGTATGACATGTGCTCGAAGAGCATTCAGGGGCCGGAGGTCCCTAACCCACAAAGGGACCGCAGGCCCCTCCGATGCTGAATAAGGCTCACAAAAGGAGCATGTTTCAGCTTGTATACACATTATAGATAAATAGGCGAATGGTGTTGTTTCTGGTACTAACATCTTTATCACTGCTAGTTCTTATTTCGAAACAAAAGATTAATATACTAATTTATAGACTTAAGCAAATTGTTAATATATTTATGTTACTGTTCAAGTTATTCAACGAGGACGGCAGGCAGCAGCGGCCTTTGTCATGCTGTACCGATAGCTCATTGTTATAATATTTAATTATATTCCATAATTTCGTAAAATCAATGAGTTATGAATAAAAAAAACCTCACACTCCTTGTTTCCCCTGATGGACATTGTTGGAGATTGTAGTATTGTACACTCTGTACAGATTCTTTTTAGCGCCAAAAATAGTGCCGCAATTTCTATTAGATATGGGGTGGGATATGGAGTTACAGCCGAGTATGTTGTCCATACACATGTGCTTGCAAAAATGTACTTTAAAATCACTATTATATATAATGCTTATATATGGACTATCGATCGATGTATGCTACGATATGGAAGATAGGAATGTGATAATCAATATTATACAACGAAAGCAATGCAATTCGAATTATTTAGCGACTTGAATGGAATAGGTGCAGTGTTGAGTATTAGGACAACCGATATACAGGGACGTTGTCCAGAGGATCTCTTCGAACTTCCAACAGCACCCCTAGAACACAGACCCAAATTTACATGTCCGGGAAGTTCCATTTGGATCACCCCGCCTCTATTGGTGGTATTGTCTAACCTGACACCCTCTAAGGTTAGAACATTTCCAACTGGTAGCTATTTCAGTCCAAACAGTTGACAGAGAGTATTAAACTACGCAACTTTTTTTTTTAATCTAAAACCAACAAAGTTCACTCTCAATTCTGGTTGGAAACTTATGCAAACTATCTAAATAGTTTGAACTTATTTTTAGTCCGAAAATTATTTCCAACAGATAGTTTGTCGGGAATGAAATTTATAACTGTTGAAAATATTGACCAATGTTGGGACCCTTCCCAACCCCTGTCCGACGTCAATACCGAGATATCCGTCGCACATCAGTGATGCAGATAGGCCAAGTCAGCCATTTTAGCGCAATAGAAAATGACAGTGAAGCGATGGACGAATTATCCCAATGTATTTATTCAATATACATCTCTTGTGCGGTATATTAAGGAGATACCTTTCAGCATGGCGTGAATTAATTTTAATGCTCTCGCACATTCTGCACGTTCATAAAGCAATTCAATTCTTAATTATGCAGGTCAAAATAATCATGCGAACTCTGAGCGATGACTGCCATTGTCAGACGTTTTTTTAAAAAGGCAGTCAATGGGACTCCGATGACACTCGATAAGCCCAAGGCTTGAACATAGGCCATGAACAGCTAGGTATTGTTGTAAAATATACGCATTCATGAAATATTGCGGAATGCTGGTGCAAATAATTATTTTGATGCCACGTCGATGCGATTATTCTGTGTAAGCAATGTCATGTACGGCTAATTGGGGGCCACGTTAATTATAGGAATTAATTAAAGATACATACAGTCTTGTGCCTCAAATTGAACTGAGTATTTGCTCTATTTTGTCACATTTCTGGGAGCAAATTAGGTCGATAGTTACACATGATATTTATATACCCAAAATGTTACCAAAGTCGACATGCGAGGCTCTGAATATGAACATAACATTTTCTAGATGGATTTCAAGAACGTAAACAGTCGATCAACATAATTTAAATTGAACATGGACTTGGTATCTTAACCCTTTCACGGCTGGAGCTTCCTGAAATTTTGCGAAAACCCTGTGCCAATACATTCTCTTATATATGCGAGTCTCACATAGGGCGCCTATATAAGAGAATGCTTTGGCCTAACAAATTTTATATTATTTTTTATAATTGATCAAAAATGTAAGAAAATATGATAAAATTGTTAAAGAATATAAGATAAAAGTATCACCAATGTTATAGAATGTAAGAACAAATGATAAAAATTGTTAAAGAATGTAAGAAAAATTTATAAAACATTGTTATGCCAATGCATTCCCTTATATATGCGAGGTGACCTATGCATGGTCGACTCGCATATAGTTAGATAATGCATTGGCACAGGGTCTTTAATGTTGCGCCAGCGCAGCTCCCGTCATGAAGGGGTTAAAACCCATGAGATATTGCTCGAAAGAAGTGTGATGGAATATTGGTTTGCCACCTATAATTGCGAGTCAATCAAAACGACAGAGCAAACAGATAAAAACCCACGGACGGTCACCAGAAACTGAATTGGACGTGGAGACAGTTTTTTTTATTGTTTGTTTGTTTTATTTGGCGATGTTTTGCGATTATGTATTATTACACACAATTAGACTAAAGACCAGGGGCCTGTTTCATGAAGCAATGTCATAAGATTATCTTAAGATGGACTTAATCTAAGATCTAAGGTGGATCTTATGATGTAACTTTTCCGTTTCAAGAACGCGTTTCCCAAATCAAGATTAAGTCCTACTTAAGTAGTAAGTTAAGTTCCCGCTCATTTAGACTGGTTATCGACAATTTTCAACAGTCCGGAACAAAAAAATGTGGGCTTGTGCAATCTTTATGTACGGCATTGAGAGGTTATCAGAAAGAGCCGAGTTGACATTATTGTGTGACAGGGATGCTGGATAGCGGCTGGGGTGGGGTGGGCGAATCAGCGCATGTATCTTAGTGTCTATAGTCAGTGGTCTTATATTCGCATATGGATCTTAGACTTGTATGAGTTCCACGATGTGAATTCGAACATGAGTACATCACAGGCTCTTAAAATGACGAGCTTAGCGTTTACTGGCGAGTGGCGGTGTCAGATATAAGACAATATCATTATATGGATCGATGCATGACCGCGACCATGCATTCACGCCGAGTTATTCCACTGAGAGCAATGATCATGCGCGATTTTTTTTATGTGAGCCGACATAACTCGTGTATTATCGACCACCGCTCTCTACGTGTAGCAATAATCAAAAATAAATCGGCGATGTCATCAGGACACACATAGGTCATTTTTCGATTCAAAGGGAAATGAAAAATATTTGTTAGAGTAACTTTTTTATTATTTTTATGCAGATGTTTTATGCGGTTGTCATACCATGGATATATATATATATATATATATATATATATATATATATAACTATGTTTTCATTAGCACACTCGTATTCAGGGGTGACATCGTTACGGGTGTGTATATCATATATACAGTATGCTGTACAACGGTCATCCCACCCCTGCAAAAAAAAACATGACAAACATTTGGACAGCCTTGAAAATCACGACATATGGGCGTGGGCATAAACTCAATAAAAATAATATTCTCTATAGAAAATTGTCACTATTTCTAAAACATATTTTGATAAAGAGCGTTTGTGTTACCTTTCCTATATGACATATCTGCTTTGTAAACAGCCGACGGAAATTTGGAAAGAGGAAAGAATCAATACATTAATTGATCTCTTTTTACCCCATCTCCCCACACACATATGGAATAACATAGAGGAGATTGTGAGCTTTGAGCTAGGCCATAATTCTTATCAAAAGTTTAATTCGTGGGTAGTTCAATTTTACAATATATATTATCTATAGGTCACATACACAGCTGATAATTGACTATATCCTACATTCGACGAGGCTCGGGTGGCTAGTTGGTCTCTGTGATGGGGGGAGGGGGGGGGGGGGGTACATCGTGCAATTTCCAACTGCACCCACCCCTAATTGAACCGGGCCAAACTTCCATGTTCGCGAAATGCCATGTCCACCCCACCCGTTGGATTTAAACTTTCCAATTGGTATCTCAAATATTCCAACAGTTCGAAATTTCTAACCTGACGCCCCTAAAGTTGGTGATTTTCGGTTGCTGCTCTTTGTCTAAAACAACACATTCCTTTACTAGTTAGAAATTCAACAATTGAAACCTATATATAGTGTACGATTAATGTTGTTGTCAGGCATGAAATTTCCAATTGCTAAACATTATGACCAAAGTGTGTGTGTGGGGGGGGGGGGGGGGGGGGGGGGTAGACAACACACAGACCCCATTCGCCACGTCCCTGATGATAAGCATGTGCTCTGAATTGTTTTTACCAAACTAACCCTATGGTTATACGGTGGGGGGGGGGGGGGGCCCTCTCCAAACTTTGGTTTTGGAAAGTTTGAGGTACCAGTTGGAATGTTTAAACCCAAAGAAAATTTGGTGTTGTTTAAGGGGTGTAGTTGGACATTTCGAGGCGAACACACCCTCTCACTCTGTAGCCACGACCCTATATACCAGACGACGAATTGCCCACCCAGACAATGTACAGATATCTCCGTAATTAAAAAATAACATAGGCCGCCATACTTGTGATCGATATGCCACTTATCACATGTGTCTTAACTTTAAGATTATCTTATGACACCTCACAGCAGTCTTAAAGTTAAGACCAAAGTTAAGACCATCTTAAGTTAAGACCTTGTTCGTGAAACGCACTTATGACTGAAGTTTGAACTTATGACCATCTTAAGTCCCAACTATGTCATAAGTTGCTTTCATGAAACAGGGCCCAGGGGGTGTCATAATCTCGAGGACTGTCTTCCTGATGTGGTGACCATGGCCTGATTGTATAACACACGTAAATAAAAACATGTGAGTGGTTGGGTGTAACATTGGCCGTACATTTTCAACAGTTCGAATTTGCATGCCACACAACATCAGATGGAACACTTCAAACCAAAGATAGGCTCGAATTTTTCTTGTAGTTTCATTTTCAAACTGCCAAAATGATGTCAAGACAATAACTCAAAAATAGCATTGTTTTACATAATGCTACTTCAGTTGGTGCCATAGACTCTAGCACTTTATGACAATTGTTTCGTGACATGAACCTAACATAACAACTTAAATGAAGCGAAACTTTAATTTACAAATTCAGTATTGAAAGACGCATGTACTCACCATGTAAAGACTTAGTCTTCGGGTGTGTAACAAAACAAAATGGTGGACGAGTTGATGTTATCCAACTCGTTTATCATGCCACAAGAAATAGTTTAAATAAAAAACATTAACCCTTCCTGTTCTAAGTACTCACTGGCGAGTAGTTCCCGTAGGAAATGTTCAGATAATAAGTTCAACAAACGACTGTTTGTTGAACTTATTATCTGAACATTTCCAGGAATAAAAATGAACCATTTTGCTATTGCATTATCCGTGTTTCTGTCTGTCGTTTGTTTTTCTAAAATGAACACCACTCTAAATGAATAATAAACCGTTCCAATGTATAGTTTTATAACTGAGTGGGATAATCGATTTAGTATCGAAATGGTTAACGATAGCCCCAAACCTTGTCCACACGTGTGATACGTTATATCTAAGATATAATTGCAACGCTTGTTAACCCTTTACCCAACAAACCGGCCAAAACCGGCCAAATAAAGCTTCAACAGCCTAAAATATCTTGGGTCTGTCTCAATAAAACCATACAAATATGGATATCATTGGAACCGGCTCATTGACCACATTGTGATGGTTATAGTTATGCCCTGTGCCAATGCATTCTCTTATATATGCGAGTCGACCATAGGTCGCCTCACATATATAAGAGAATGCATTGGCCTAAAAAAAATCTTTTTTTAACACTTTTTACCATTTTTTCTTACATTCTTTAACAATTTTATAATTTTTAATGTGTTAAGCCAATGCATTCTCTTATATATGCGAGGCGACCTATGGTCGACTCGCATATATAAGAGAATGCATTGGCACAGGGCCCTTCTGTTTGGGTAAAGGGTTAATGATGCATTTTATTTTATTTTTTTCTTATACCTTACTCGTATTTAAATTCGCGAAGTGCTATTTTTCGCTCAGTTTTAAATTCGCCCACCGACGGGTGCGCGAAAAATAATACTGCGCGAATTTATATACGAGTAAGGTAGATCTGACCAATTTATGTGGTTCCGTTGGACCGTTGTAGATGATCATTCATATAACCTGAAAAAAAATCCTTTTAAATACAAATATAATATCTATATAAGGTCAATGCTCACGTGGGGCTGCTTGTCGTATCCATGGAATCTGGATAGCCTGAAAACACGGAACGAAAACAATTCCCAGGAGGAAAATCCGAAACGGAAGGGTCGCCATTTTGACCCCGGGATCCAGAGTAGCTTGCCTGCAGAGATATACGGCACCCGTACTACAACATTTTCCGTTTAACAAAAGCAACGGACCGGCACCGTGTATTCAACAGCTCACTACGGCGGTGTACTCTGTTGGGAGTATTCGGGAGTACACTTGTGAATCGGGTGGCTTTTCAGAGTCGATGACTGTGTCATTCTTATGAAAAGATCGTTCAGTTAGGATGAGTTTTTCAATTTCAATTAGTATCTCGATATGCATTAAGGCATTACACCCATCATGGCGATATGAAGTGAAAAAATAACACAATGTCATTTAGTGCTATGTATAAAGGAATTGTGTCGAATATATAGCTATTCACATTATCATTCAGTGGTGCTACACTATAATTGAAACCCGTGGCGGTTTGATCCTCTCCAATCTAAATCGATTATCCCATTCAGTTATGAAAGTATACATTGGGATGATATATTATTCATCTGGAGGGGTGTTCAGGACAATAAGCAGACGACAGATAGTAATAGTTCAGGCATATTTTTTTTTGGAGGGAAATGTTCAGATAATAAGTTCAAAAACGTTTGTTTCACCCTTGTCCGGTTCCGCGGGTCAATTTAAAAAACAAGTTTTTATTGATCAAAAACATTTATATGATATATAAATGTTTACAAAATATTCATGCCCTGCATCGATTGGAGGGAGCAATCATTCAGACGAGTTGGGTGGTGGTTACCCCCACGGATCAAAATTGGTCCATGAATTTGTTTGTTAAATACTCCTATGCCGACTGTTATGCCATATATACATATACGCTTTATATACACACATAAATACATTGTCAAGCCATTGAATTTTGAAAAATATCGAGTCCCAACTTTCCATCAGCATTTAACAATGAAGATCTTTTGTCAGTTTAGTCATGATATGGTTACACTAAAGAGCGTTCATTGTTATTTTAGTTCTCCAAATATAAAAGGTTACAATAAAGGGCGTTTGTCCCACTTGGCAAATTTGCTCAGGGTATATACAATCCATGTATTATAGTATATCGGATATTGTTATCGCCGGGATCTTATCCTTATTTTTCAGTAGAAATATGTTCAACAAGGCACTATTTTAGCAATCGGTTCTATACGAGCCTATTTACTCTGTTAATTTTTTTTCATCAGCCCATCGTGTGATACTATATTTCTCAATATTCCAACATTCCGTTTACCAGGCGAATTAATCAAGAAAATTAATTTATATCAACGTCATTCGTATAACACAATGATATCACGGAGAAATCGTTAAAAACGGCTAAAATAATACGATCACAATAAGCATAAAAGAGTATTATTCGAATCGTAGTTTATCAATATAATTTACAGTTAGCAAGTTTGCACGGTATGTTTTTGCGGGCATTTCGTCATAGAAAACCACATGGAACCAAAATATGAACGGAACCGTGCACATAACATGCATCTTTACCAATGTGAAAGACACGAGAAGTAACATTTATCTAATTCCAATTGTAACAGTGCTACTGGAATTTGCCTTCAAATACCTGTATGATTTATTCTTGCGAGAGAATTGCATGATATTTACAGGCAAATTCCGATATCATCGTTACTAGTGGAACTACAGAGATTTTACTTCGCACAAAAGAGTGGCACAGATGCATTTTATGGGCTTGTTTCCGTTCATATTATGGCACCATATCGTTTTCTACGACAAAATGCCTGCAAATCATACCGTACAAACTTGCCAGTGTATGAACGTACCCTTAATGCATTAATGCACGGGCAAGGGGACAATGAAGCACTGCAATAATCATCTGCAGGGATCTGGCGGAAGCGCTGGACAACCCGCCCAGGGACAATCCGACCCGGGCGTATTTTGGGGGCGGTTTCTCCCGATTTTCCGGTGTTGGTTGTCCCATGTTTTGTTTGATTAACTAGTTTTTGTCATATTTATAATTATACTTCCATGGTGTAACCAAGGAAGTATATTGTTTTTCTATTGGGGCCGTTTTCCGTTTTATTGAAAATACTCAGAAACTAATTGGAGGAGGACCGTGAAATCTCTAGGGAACGTAGGCATCTAAGGGATACTGAAAATGAAGGTATCGCGATGTCGCCAGAACGCTTCGTTCGTGCGGAATGAAATTATTTTATTTTTTATTTTTCACTTTTATTATTATTATACTCGACACTTTTGCAACGCCTTAATATCTGAACATATGTTGAGTATCGAACCAAAAGTTGGTACTTATGTTGGAGTTAATGAGTTCTGTGCCTTAGACGTATGACGAATATTGTCCGCGCTTTCTTCGCAGAGTTATCTCCCTTTATACGAAAACATGTCATTTTATTATCTCGGAAATTATAAGGAGCAGAGCATCGAAAATTGGACTCGATATGCCCTACAGACAAACGGCATCACAACTTGTGTCCGAACTTTTCCTGAGGAGTTACCGCCCATAAATAGGCAAACCTCAAATTGGTTGTACTCAGCTGTTCTTTTGTATCATTGTAGATAACCGAATTCGGTTTTCGCAGTCCTCTTGGTAGTTGTCAGTTCATTGCGAAAACAAAAACTGGACAGGGTCGGTCATATATTTTTAAATTGGGGTAGGGGCAAATTTTTCGAAAAAAAAAAAATTTCTTAACGAAAGTAGTCTATTAAGGTATGCGCATTCCATGAGTGAAGTTGATCATAAAATGGACACACTATACACCAGGATGAATAAACCAAGGTTTTTTTTTATTCATATTCCGAATTGGACGAGAGATTCGGACTCGAATATACCGCTTAAAAATGTTTTTACCCAGTACTTTCCGCGTTACGGTGTACGGAATTATTGCAACTACTTTTCCCGCCAAATCCAAACCGGCTGGTTAAAGAGCAAGATAATGTCGTAGCATGTACGTTGACATACTTTATGTACGTCCCAGAAGTTTGACGGCTATACTATAAATGTAACATGCCCAACGGAGAATGCGTGTCAGTGTGGGTTGAGACTTTAGGAAAATTCCACGAAAATTGCAAAGGGGGGAAAATTCAAACATCGAGATAATTCTTTTTGACGAGTACATCTGATGGCTAGTGTTCACGGCACTTCACGCGCATCCAGAGGGCGATTTTCTAATTTTTAGATGGAACGGTTTACTCGTGACAACACTATATATCATAAATATGTATCCTTCTGTAGTCTATCACTAGCCGATTTTTAGCCCCAAATACAAACGGGCTAATCTAGGAGCGAGTTTAATGCGTTGGTACCTAAGCCGGTATACTGTAGGTATGCCTCCAAAATTTGACCTCTCTAATATAAACGCAACCTGCTCAAGGGAGTGTTTGTGTCGGGTGGGTTCAGATTTGGCAAATTCCACCGAAGATCAAATGGGGAAAATTACTCCGAAAATCATATATTGAGATAAAAACTTTTCGTTGAGTGGATGTGATAAGTAGTATCTAAACGCAAGATTAGAACACTTCTTAATAATTTATATTGAACGGTTTAACCCTGGTAGCGTATAACGTTGTAACGGGTGATATATATTACTCAAATTAAAAACCCTCTATTCGTGACGCAAATTCAAACTGACTTATCAAGAAGCAAGGCAAATGCATGAATATGCTCACCGATATACTATATAGGTATGTCAGCTCTACTGTAAAAGTAACCTATTGTCACGATTTGACCTGTTAAAAACACTCCCCGGACAAAAGTGTCCTAGGTATCAAATTTCGTCGAAATCCGTTCGTATTACCCGATTTGACCTTGAACTGATCATTTCGAAGGTCAATGTCAGGTCGGGGTCACGACTTGACCCGCACAAAAGACTCCCCGGACAAAAGTATCCCTAGGTATCGAATTTCGTGGAAATCCGTATGTTTTACCCGATTTGACCTTCGATTGACCTTTTTGAAGACCAATGTCAGGTCGGGGGTCACGATTCGACCCGTCCAAAACACTTCCTGGACAAAAGTACCCACATTTATCAGATTTCGTCAAAATCCGTCCAGCAGTTGTCCCGGCCATAGCTGACAGACAAACAAACAGACAGACAGAAGTACCAAAATATATATTAAATTTAGAAATGTCAATGCAAGTCCACCATCGGATCGTAAGGCACCAATATGCATTCGCACGAAAAGGAACGCACATATACGCATAACACTCACATGGGATGGGATGGAATACCATGGAAGTATATCTGATTCCATGGAATCTGACCTCTAGTTTTTCTTCATATTTTCTCATAAAATGTAAAATTTAAAACACGAATAAATTACTCTTATTTCTTTAAGTTATCGCTAAATAAGGACAAATTTCAGCTTCAGATATGTGTTTTCTGGTTTATTATTGGTCGGCGGGACACCACAAGGTAGGTATGAGTAATAAACTGTCTTCGTTGAAATTTGTTCCTAAGAGTGTCTGGAAAGAGGCATACGACGACGGAGAGGGCTGTGTTTGGCTATACGCCAAGCAGTATGTCGCCTTGTCATTTCATTCATTGGCTCATATCATGTGTTGACTACACACATTGTCTCAGCTGCTTGTATCTATATCATATCATGTTTGCCATATTATATTCTTATTTTAAATAAAGTTTTAAACCAAAAAATATTTCCCGGACGTGGTTAGAGTGTCTCATGTTGGTGGTGTCCACCTTGAAATTTCCAACGGCCACCCCGCCCCCATTGAACCAGACCAAACTTACATGTATCCGGAATACTATTTGCACCCATTCCCTTGGGTTGGAGATTTCCAACTGGTCAACAATGAAACTCAAACGTCACAACTGTTGGAAATTTCCAACATGACACCCCTAAGGTTGAACTATTTCCAACTGATGGCCATTTCAGACCAAACATTTTAAAATATGCTGTGTTTGATCTAAAATCTAAATATTCCTCACTAATTACTGTTTGGAAAATCAAACAATAAGTAAAACGTTCAACCTATATGTGGTGCAAAAGTTCCAACTGATGCTATGTTGTGTTAGGCGTGACATTTCCAACTGTTGAAAATTGTGAAAATAGTTGGGGCCCCGGTAGTAAGACACACCAAACCCCTTGTTCCCGACCATCTGATGGTAATTATTTGAATTTTCAAAATTCAAAACTGTTTCATTTTAAAGTTTATATATAACCTACATAATATCCTCGTGCAAATAGGTTCGTATAGGACCTAAACATTCGCATATGTTCATATGGAACGTATTTGATTATGAAATAAGCTCATATAGGACTTATACCCGTTATTCCGTCGAATGGCGCGGGCCGCAGTGAAAACACATTATAAAGAGCGTTCATCTGGTACGTGGTATTGATGAAAAAAGTAGATGAAATAGAGCCTATATGAGCTTATTTCTAATTGAAATAAGTTCATATACAACTTTTTTGATCGTGTCCCATTTAGGTTCATATAGAGCTTAATTCAGATTCAATTAGTCCCTATATGGGCTTATTTCGTGTGTTTTAAAAAAATTATACACGAGCTTTTTTTACGGGAGAACAGACTGAAACTACGTCACCCCCCAAATGGTCATTATGATTGGTTGCATTATGTTTTGGTTAATACAAAGGAAAGAGAGTACTGTAGTGTGTCCATTAAGACCGATGTCTTGTTATATTATGATTGTTGTTGAACTGAATATGGCGAGATAACAGAGAGTGTTTGTCACTGTTTCCCCACATGAGAAGCAACTCATTATTTCCAAGCCTCAAATTAAGCCTAGTTTTCTCTAGCTTTCTGTCCACATAGACCGTTGAATATCAGAAAGGATCACATACGAACATTACATGTCTTCAGAAAGACTCACCGAAGCCGTCTAAATTAATTAACTGCCACTGCGATATTCTCATTGTTGTACGTCTAAAAGGCGTGTTGTCCGGATGATAACTTGAATATGATTCGAAAAAAATTGGGTATGAGAAAGTCTCGATTAAGTTCGAATTTGGGTCCGGTTCGATCATTTATGACGGAGATATAATATTTATGCCCGCCCCTTTTTTACTCAGAATTTGCTCATTATTCGACATAACAATCGTAATTTTGGGTTGTCAGGAATATAAATTTATCAATATTCGACATCATTGGTTGATATTCACTATGTGGTTCACATTTGAGAAGAAACAGGTCAACTTGGACAATGGTCACTGTCTGCTGAAATTTGGTTAAGCGATGGGGGCCCAGAGCGTCCAACTTTTTGGTAACTGTTGTGAGGTAATGGACACATAGATATATATAGGTACAAGTCTTTATTACGTCGTGAATAAGATACAAGCAGTGTATACAAATGTGACAATCGATGATGCTAGTGTTAGAATAGTCGAGCCTCTACGTATTAGAGGCTCGGAAGTGGAATAGGGAAAGCATGAGGTGATGGGATGTGGTTGTCTCTTATATACTATTTGGGACGCATATTAGATGAGGCGTTTGGCAATACACATCGGGATTGGTTCCTTCGTTATGGGCATTTCCCTTGCTCATATTTGGGACCATCTTCATTGTGTGTATATCTTCGCTGAGAATAAGACGTGTGAGGTTTCGAGAACCGAACACGAATATCTGAGTTTGGGGTTTTATATATTGGGACATTCGTATAGTTTGAATCAAGTTGTGAGATTATAATGGGTAGTTATCTCACACTGTTCACTGTAATTTAGCGAAACTGTCTATATGTATTGCGAATATTCAACAGGCGATTAGGCCTTCATGTCAGTAAGCACTATAAAATGTTATCTAGCATTGTGATATAATTATAATTACTGTAAAGAAAATCATCCATTCGGAGTGGAATCGATTATTTATATTGAAATCCAGTGGGCTCTGTCTTGTGGAATCTATGTAAACAAGCTTCCTACATTGGTGTATAATATTAATTTTAACATTCAAGTCGGCCTGGCTTTTGAACAGCAAGCTAAATAGTACCGATGCGTAAACTGTGTTTATGTTGCGTTCACATGCGGCTAAATTTGCCTTGCATTAATTCTGGCAATTCGTCAGTTATCCGGTGCTAGAATATGAACAACACAGTGCATTTCCCCCACCCTTTATTACGTGACAGTAATACATGACCCGCCATATCAAATCCAGTCGTAAGTCGGGATTTATTTTACCCTGTGCAAATGCATTCTCTTATATATGCGAGTCGACCATAGGTCGCCTCGCATATATAAGAGAATGCATTGGCCTAACAATTGTTTATCATTTTTTTTAAATAAATGTTTCTTACAATTTTTAGGACATAAAATAAAAAACATCCATTACCCTGCAGGGAGCCCCACACATATATAGAAGCATATAGAAGAGTGTCGTCTGCTCATGTTTGTCTGGGGCTCTGTATGGGTGAAATTATAAAATTGTTAAAGAATACAAGAAAAAATTATTAAAATTGTAAAAAGTTGTTAGGCCAATGCATTCTCTTATATATGCGAGGCGACCTATGGTCGACTCGCATATATAAGAGAATGCATTGGCACAGGGTAAAAAAAATCCCGACTTACGACTGGATTTGCTATGGCGGGTCACATATATATAAAATACACGTGTTGTACACACGACATTTCCCCGGAGTTAGCCTTCAAGTATTTACCAAGAACCAACCATGAAACCACTCCCAACAGCTCATAGCGCTGAAAGACACAACACTTGAAGATATAAGCTCTGTGATTCAGAGGTTGATGAATCAAATATATGTCATGCAGCCATCTGAAACAGATTGCCTGAATTTTTCCAGTTTGTGAATGCAGCCTGAGACAGACTACTTGACATGTCACAGTCACTGCCACCTTAATAGTAATTAGTATTCTGATATTCAATTGGATAAAGGGTAACCTGCGTACTCATTTGGCACACTACAGGTTACAAAATAAATGTTAGTGGGTCGATTCCATACATCGTAATAACTAGACCGTGGTCGAAGTGATCTGGGCATTTTTTAAATCTCAATTTTTGAATGTAGAATGTGCAGGTCTAAGAGCTACGCTTGTTCGTACTATGAATGCGCTCCATTCACTAAACGTCGAGTTTAAATTACGGTAATTCCAGTCATTTGTTCTCACAGAAGACTTAGGTTGGTTCTTTATTGCGACTAAACGAACCGCCGACATACTCTGATCGATTATTGTGTAGGAGCCTTGAAATAGTGTGCCTGTCATTTACAGAATGCGGTCCCCAGAGGGTGCATTTAGTGATGCTACCCCGCATAGCGGGCTAGCATTACCAAATTAACCCTCTGGGGACCTCATTCTGCTTATACATCAGAATGAGGTTCAGAGGGTGAATTTGGTGATGCTAGCCCGCTATGCGGGGTAGCATCACTAAATTCACCCTCTGGGGACCTCATTCTGCAAATGACAGGCAAACTATTTCAAGGCTTGATTGTGTGGGAGTCGATGGAATTTTAGAGAAAGGAATATATATATATTATATTTATATCCACACAAAGATCATAAACCGGTATACTAGGGTGTGTTGGTGGTTTTAAATGGGCGTGTTCCACGGACAACGCATCGGTCATTACTCGCATGTCCCATAAGAGAAAGCGCTTTTAAGGTCACGCAAGGACATATTAATCTACATATAACAATAACAACCGAATGGTATATAAACAATGCATTCCTGAATTTTTGCGAAAACCCTGTGCCAATGCATTCTCTTATATATACGAGTCTCCCATAGGGCGCCTCGCTTAAAACGAGAATGCATTGGCCTAACAATATTTACATCGACCATGTAAACCTCTGCACTCTCTTATATATGCGAGGCTCCCTGTGAGAGACTCGCATATATAAGATAATGCACTGGCACATGGTCTTCAATGCTGCACCAGCGCAGCTCCGTCATAAAAGGGATAATTTCTAATATAAAACGAGCGGAAAGAAACAACAAACTGGTCATAGTAAATTCCCAGCTGTTTTCAAGTTTTCTCTCTCCCCCCTCCCTCTCTCTCTCTCTCTCTCTCTCTCTCTCTCTCTCTCTCTCTCTCTCTCTCTCTCTCTCTCTCTCTCTCTCTCTCTCTCTCTCTATCTCTCTCTATCTCTCTCTCACTTTCTCTCGATTTTCTTTCTCTGCCTCCTGCTCGCCCGAATACTATCTTTTTCCATGCCTAACTCAGATTATTTTATATATCTCCAATTCTCAGAAATAGAGGATCTCACATGAGTTTCTATTTTATACGGAATTTATCAACCGAGTTCACTAAATTCGATTTGAGCCGAGGTTTACCGAGGCTCAAATAGAATTTAGTGGACGAGGTTGATAAATTACGTATAAAATAGGACGAGTGTGAGATACTTTTTATCACATGATCAAATAAACGCGAAGCAATGCGAAATATCCATCGAAAACAACGATAAAAACCGCAGCGATCGCAAGTCATTTGAAGAACGATGTGACGTCATCGCACGCGCTGATATTAAACGTGTCTCTTATCGATAATTATGAAACTGCTTTTATGGGCAAATTATGTGATAAAAAACATTATTTCCCGTCTGAACTACATGAATACCCAACCCTCACTTATTACATGACGGGGACGGGGCATGTATGCAAAGGGGAGAAGACTTCATCATATATAAGCCATCGGGCATGATGTCTGACTCTGATCCTCGTGTCGATATATTATCTCTTCTAATTTCTATTTATGTTAATTGTTTGGATTTGGAAATAAAAATATGTTTACACTAAGTTTTCGCACAGAAGTGAGACAAACCATCTTTATTTTTAAAAGATCGGGAATAGAATAAAACAGAACGCTTTTTATTGTTCCATACTATATGGAGAAATCGGAACGCGACTTTTCTAACTTGTTGAGCATCAAATGGCTTCTTTATTTTCCCTTGACTTGAACTCGGATATCTATAGCATAATGCATTACTGCGAATGTTAATGTTATTCAAAACAGCTTAAACCATCCTTAATAATGAGGTCAATTCTTAAATTGTATACTTGCATGTTTCGGTCATGTATTCTCCAAAGCACCAGACATGGGTTAAGTACAAACTATATTATCAGGACATCTCTACATACTCCCGGGGGCTATAACATTGTTTGACACCACCTAGTGTCGCTACACGCTCTATCGTGTTTTGCTGTCCCTTAGTCGCGGGCCAGTTGGTTCGCATAGTTGGATCAACTCTGTATTAACTCGCTCATTCTATTTCATTAATTGCCTCTCAAAAAACCTAATAATGTTTATATGACGATGATACCATAGCGGCGGGTGACACTCCTTAACAAATTGCCACTAAGCTGTTTTAAATCGGCTAATGACACCGATATGCATTAACCCTCACTGGATGGGTGTGTAGGATTGTACTAACAACTATTCGGCAAACTATACTATACTAGTAAATAGTCAGCAAACGTTGGAGGATACAATGTGAAAGCTGCATACATGTCGAGGTAGTGTGCACTGTTCGATTAATGGCGAGAGAGAGCGAGAAAGAGAGAGAGCAAGAGAGATGAGCGAGAGGTAGAGGTAGAGAGAGAGCGAGAGAGAGAGAGAGAGGGAGAGAGAGAGAGCGAGAGAGAGGAGAGAGAGAGAGATAGAGAGAGAGAGAAGATACGCGAGCGAACGACGTGACGGAGAGAGCGAGCGAACAGTTTACGCTCTTGCAAGACTTATATATGTAAGATTTTCAGAAATTTCCATAGTCCCAATTACCCGTCAAAAATAACAAGAACACAAGGCGATGAAAGCGAAGTCTCCAAACACCCGAAAGATACAGAGGTAGTTCGACTCGGTTGTTAGAAAATTAGACAGATGACGCGAGTGGGGGAGGGAGGGGGAGAGGGAGATAGAGAATGAGAGAGAGAGAGAGAGAGGGAGAGGGAGATAGAGAGAGATATAGATATAGAGAGAGAGAGAGAAAGAGCGGGGGGGGGGGCGGTCGCAGTCTGTAAACGTGTGAGGATACTGTATGGACGCTGAATAAATACAGAGGTAGTGCGGCTCGATTGATACAAAATTATACATATATATATATATATATATATATATATATATATATATATATAGAGAGAGAGAGAGAGAGAGAGAGAGAGAGAGCGCGCGGGGATCGCAATCTGTAAACGTGTGAGGATACTGTATGGACGCTGAATAAATACAGAGGTAGTGCGGCTCGATTGATACAAAATTATACATATATATATATATATATAGAGAGAGAGAGAGAGAGAGAGAGAGAGAGAGAGAGAGAGAGAGAGAGAGAGAGAGAGAGAGAGAGAGAGAGAGAGAGAGAGAGCGCGCGCGGGGATCGCAGTCTGTAAACGTGTGAGGATACTGTGTGTGCGCTGAATAAATACAGAGGTAGTGGGACTCGATTGATAGAAACATAGACAGAGGACGCCAGAGTGAGAGGGATAGAGGGAGGGGAGTCGGTGTGAGATTGAGAGAGAAGATGGGGTAGCAGAGCACAGTCAGCAAATGTGGGATAGATTGAAGGGAAATATTTCGTTGATGCAAGACTTTTATAAATCTTAAAGCATTTCTGGAATTCTAATTGGAGCGAGTCCCAACTACCCGTCCAAAAGTAACAAGAACAAACATCTCGGGTATCGAAATCATCATATTTTAGTTTACAGTTCATTTGTCATCGAGTCACAATGAGGATTTATGCCTAATAGATATTACGTAGTTGCAAAAGGGACCAACGTGTATCGTTATCAGATAAAAAATCGACCGGTAATATGTCGCCCATCTTTGGGATATACCATACGAACCACAATCAGGACCCCCTGCTGAGAGCCCCAGTCGAATTGGTTGAGAATGAGGATTATGAAGTTATATAACTGCATGGCCAGTCGAATAGTGACAGTAATACATGACCCGCCATATCAAATCCAGTCGGAAGTCGGGATTTTTTTTACCCTGTGCAAATGCATTCTCTTATATATGCGAGTCGACCATAGGTCGCCTCGCATATATAAGAGAATGCATTGGCCTAACAATTGTTTATCATTTTTTTTAAATAAATGTTTCTTACAATTTTTAGGACATAAAATAAAAAACATCCATTACCCTGCAGGGAGCCCCACACATATATAGAAGCATATAGAAGAGTGTCGTCTGCTCATGTTTGTCTGGGGCTCTGTATGGGTGAAATTATAAAATTGTTAAAGAATACAAGAAAAAATTATTAAAATTGTAAAAAATTGTTAGGCCAATGCATTCTCTTATATATGCGAGGCGACCTATGGTCGACTCGCATATATAAGATAATGCATTGGCACTTGGAATTATCAGATAAAAAATCGACCGGTAATATGTCGCCCATCTTTGGGATATACCATACGAACCACCATCAGGACCTTCTGCTGAGAGCCCCAGTCGAATTGGTTGAGAATGAGGATTATGAAGTTATATAACTGCATGGCCAGTCGAAATACCTTTGATTTGTTCCTGCCTCAAAAGATTGCACTGCTTTCATCGTGCACCAGCAGGAAATAATCTGGTTCAGCTCTGTTTTCCAGGTCCCCGCAATCTTTTGAAGTTTGATCTCCGAGATACAACTACTCATTGACGACTGCGCACATACATATTGCATTGCAACAAGAAGCCAAGATTTGGCTGAAATTATTACGCAGGAGTGTCATTGTCGGAATAAAATTGACAAAACGAATGAAATTAATTCATCGATTGACGGAACCGAAAAATTAACTTGGCTTCGTCTTTCGACTATTTGTGCACTGTGGAATTGCGAATATCAGTTCAAGGTATATAACTCTATGCTGCAATTACTTTGAAGCGATGAAATCAGATGAATGCGCCGCTGTCGAACATTCAACCGATGAAAGGTTCATGTATCTTAGTTATCAAAATTATCAATGGGATTAAAAATAAAACAAAACCAAAGAAAGGAGAGGGAAATAATAGACTTTAGAGTTTCCCAAACCACGGTACACGGAAAAATTAACAGCTGATATGCAGGTAATGTATTATCACATCATGTTTTATGCAGAAGCGGAATCTTCGAGAAAAACTTTTTTTTATATATAGGATACCATCGAAATGCAGGATGTTTAGTATGTACGATCTTGCTGGGTATCAGTTATGGGTCTACAATAATTCGAATGTTACACAGCCATCGTGAATATCCAACAAATAATTAATAAATAATACGTCGAAAGCGACAAAAAGCTCATAATTGAGAATGCTCTTAACCCTTTCATGACGGGAGCTGCGCTGGCGCAACATTAAAGACACCGTGCCAATGCATTCTCTTATATATGCGAGTCGACCATAGGTCGCATCGCATATATAAGAGAATGCATTGGCTTAACATTTTTTTTTAGCAATTTTTCTTACATTCTTTAACAATTTTTTATTATTTTTATCATTTTTTTCTTACATTCTTTAACAATTGAATTTTTGTTATCATTTATTCTCACATTCTATAACAATTTTTATAACTTTTTTTTATATTCTTTAACAATTTTATCATTTTTATCATTTTAAATCTGATAAACTATACATATTCTGTATGTCTATTTGTTTGGAATAATAAAATATGTTTACATAAACTGATTATATTCGACACAAATTATTTTATTTTTCAATGGTAAAGCAATGGAGAAATTCTTTCTAGATTTCAGACCTATACATATTAGTATATAACCAAAACTGCGACCATGTGGGACTTCTAAATAGTTAATAATAGCCCCAATGGTCGAACATAACATTCATTGCATGCTTGTATTCTTTGTTTGGATACAAAAATGGCGGACAAAACTTGATGAAAAAATTACGGAAAAAATCATCGCGCGCCGAATACGCCCCCTGTCATGTATCGAAATCGATTCTCACGTGGCAGTCCCACCCCGGGAGATTGACCGCTCTCAAGTCGTTGAGACAAATGGTGCATTGATGTCCAAATCTGCCGATTAGCTTTGTTCTGAAAATTCTGAGGTTTCATGAACATGGGTCTCTTGTAGAAGAACCTAAACCGAATTTAAACCTCTGCCTTTATTTCCAGTATTATTTCACGCTGCTTCATTATCTGAATTTCTCTAGAAATACACGTATATTTAAGCCAAGCAAATGTTGCATTGTCAAAACAGTGGGGGACGAACCATTCATCGAGATGACTGACGACGAGTGTGGTGAAGAAAAATCATTTTAAACGGGGCAGCATATGAAGCATTGTCTCGCGTCTCCGCAATAAATAACAGACGAAAACAAATCTCATCATGATGTATATTTAATAAATATGCTTTAATTTGACTACGCGGGTGGTAATGTGGCGAATGGGGTGGGTATTGATCACTACGCGCACTAAACCCGTGCAGCCAACGACGCCTCACATGCTCTATATAGTATATTTCACTGAATTAAAGTATAAACTTATAGCGTGCGTAGTTTATAAACTTTATTACGTGCTTGTTCATAGAATTACATGTTCATGTTCTGCCATATTTACAAATCCATATACCCACGTGTTCCATGCGCAGCATGTTGACGTCACATGGCGTATAGGATTATGGCCTCAACCATGAAACTGGAACTATAACAAACCCTACATGTGCTGAATTAATTATCTGATTCTAGGACGGGTGGTGTGTAATAAACACAGAACGACACATGTGGTAATGCGTTTGAGGATACGACAAGCGTGCCAACGCGGAAGGCTAGAACTCGAGGCTGCGTTCTATCCTTCCGCTCTGGCACGCCTGTCGTATCAACAAACTCATTAACAGACTCGTGTAGTTCTATGTGTGTATCCCATGTGCACCAACACAACACGATCTGTTGAAATTGACTGTTCAAAGAATAGTCCCACCAAGATAATATAAAATAAATCAAGTTTAATGAGAACATATAGCTGATGACCCCCGAGCCGAGCAGTTCTTTTTCAGTTCATTTATTTTTCCTTGGAACATATACAATTATTCTCTATCAGAAACCATGGCAGACATGTAAACTAAAAGTAATTAAAACGAGATTTCAAAACATGTGTACCCTTTAGCACATTTTCAAAACATGTGTACCCTTCAGCACTGTTTTTGGTAAGAGTGAACCCTTCAGGATTAGTACGCTATTCTTTTATCAGTTTCATTCTGTTTTCATAATTATGGCATACCTATTGAAACGACGTTCATTCACAATCAATCAATCAATCAATCAATCAATCAATCAATCATTCAACATTGGTACATATATGTAGCCTATTAATTTCATTAACAGTCATATTTTTTTGTCTTTGTTGTAGGACATTAACATGTTGCGACATGGCAATAGAACATACGACCAAGATTTAGAAGAAAACAATTCTCTGTATTTATAAGGTAGAATATAATAGGCCAGAATTTTATTAAATCTACGACCCCGCACGGGATATGAGATTGCAACTAAAACAGACATACTATGCATACAATAAACAAAATAACAGTATTAAACCGAAATACGTATGATGATAACACTGATGGTGAAGCACAATAACATAAAATTACACGACAGTTATTAATTAATTAATAGGTAATAATTTTGAATAACACTTGCAATTAATTTATAAGTAATATTTATTTTAAATAAACATATATTCATAATTTCATTTGACAATATATAGCCATGACATTATAGGCTGAGCGCATCTTAATATGCTGTAATATTTTAAAGACATATTATGGACTTGTTCGGTGCGTGAAACTAATAAGTGGGTACTCATGCGCTATGCCAACTGTGGGAATGTAGCATTCTACTAACATCGCCGAAAATCTCAAGAAATCAACCATACCACTTCATAGATATCACCGTCTGAACTACGCTTATTTGTAAATATTTACATCTCGATTCGGGACGCACCAATCGGCGATAAACTAACGAAAATGATTTCGCCATCGGGACTCATTGCATTGAATTAAAATATAAGAATTACATTGTGTGTGCTGTAAATTTGGATTAATATTCGTAACAATAACTATACTTTGAGCAAGATTATTCTCCATTTATATGTGACCCGCCATATCAAATCCAGTCGTAAGTCGGGATTTTTTTACCCTGTGCCAATGCATTCTCTTATATATGCGAGTCGACCATAGGTCCCCTCGCATATATAAGAGAATGCATTGGCCTAACAATTTTTTACAATTGTAATAATTTTTTCTTGTATTCTTTAACAATTTTATAATTTCACCCATACAGAGCCCCAGACAAACATGAGCAGACGACACTCTTCTATATGCTTCTATATATGTGTGGGGCTCCATGCAGGGTAATGGATGTTTTTTATTTTATGTCCTAAAAATTGTAAGAAACATTTAAAAAAAATGATAACAAATTGTTAGGCCAATGCATTCTCTTATATATGCGAGGCGACCGATGGTCGACTCGCATATATAAGAGAATGCATTAACACAGGGTAAAAAAAATCCCGACTTACGACTGGATTTGATATGGCGGGTCACTTATTTGATCACCCAAATCGGAGTGTTTCACATCACTTTAAACCTGTTTGAATCTGCGATGAAAAATCAACTCTAATAAGCTAATGAGCAGAACGAACGTCATTTATAAGATAAATAAATTTGAGATTGAGATTAACTGCTTATGTGTGATTAAGTGGTACAAGTATTTCTTTTCTCAAAATTACATAACATAAATGTTCACACCAATCGGAAAAGAAATCATAATCCAGCGCTAACAACCAATATTTAAAAGTCACTTTTACAATACATGTTACACAATCAGCTAACATTTATCATAAAAATCACACATAGTGAATATCGATAATCATAACAATCACATAGTGAATATCGATAATCATAAAAATCACACATAGTGAATATCGATAATCATAAAAATCACACATAGTGAATATTGATAATGATACTATTAAAAGTTAAGTTAGTGACCCCCCCCCCCTTGTGAAACAAAATGTCAACAACGATGTGTTTATTAAAAATCGCGTGCTTGTGTTTAATTTTGATAAATTGATACGTGTAATTTATAGATAGAACGACACAAGTGTGTGAACTGGTTAACGTTATTGCCCGAGTTTGTTGTGACGCGATGGTAAAACGAGAACCGGAGTGCAATAACGTTAACATGTTCACACAACTGTGTTGTTCTATGTTTATTGCACACTCTGAATGTTGCAGCTTGTAACATACTAATATTTAGGTCGATATTGTTGTATTTAATTGAACAAACGTGTAGACTATACCCCATCATTTTGCGAAGACATTTTCTGTTAAAGTTGACGTCGCCAGTGACATTGTTGACGTAATAGGTTTGTATTGTTCAAGAACAATACACATTGTTTTATTGAACGTTTCAATAGTTCTGTATTTTGCTGTATTTCGCACAAATAAGCCATTGGGTGTGCAATAAACTCGTTTTCCGAACTAAAGGCCCCATATGCGTGCATGTTATGCCGGTAACCGTGACGGAGACGTTACAAGTATTGTCGTGGTACGCGGAAAAGGGTTTAACCCAGAATAAATTGGTACAGAATCGATTTTGTTATCAATCGACGCGGGAAGATCCAAGAAATAATATATCCAAATCCGCTAAAATCCGTTTTGGGGAAATCCAGGATACAAGTGGCGTCCAACATGGCCGGCGTTAGTCAAAACAGACACTGACTGAGATTTATTCGATTATTTGGGAGAAACTTTTGTGAAATATATGCAAATGTATAATTCTATGTGATGCTATAACATTATGATAGCCTTATTGAAAAACTTAGAACTCTTTACCCAAGATGGCTGCCAAAATGGCCACCGAAAGTGAAAAAATACTATTTTCCACTCATTTCTTCTTATCAGTTATTTGCTGTTTGGAACTGGAGAAAAATGTGCATATGGTTTTCATTTTGTCGTGTTAATTGAGCATTAGAGGCAATGAAATGTGTCATCGTTTAGGTCTCAGTTTACTCCAGTCCTTCAAAAGATTATTTTAAAAACGCAGAATGAAATTTTACCAAAAATCGGCTTTGGGGTTCTGGTCACATTTGGTAGGCAATTTGCAGATCTTTGCGAGATAAGTAAGAGTTTCTATTACTCATGAAAATTCCATTTGAGATCACTTTTATCCAATATGGCTTCCAAAATGGAGGCAAAAAATGAAGAAGAAAATGGTTGATTTTAGAGGATTTTAGCGTATTTTATAAAATTTACAATTTTCGGCGGCCATTATGGTATTCATCTTCAAATTTCGAATCGTGCTCGGGTGAACATACCTTCATTTGTGGGTTTATGAATAACTACCTATTTGTGAATTTCATTATTATTGGCGGCCATGTTGGACGCATCTTGAATTCTTGATTCTCCCCAAAGCGGATTTTGGATATGTTGAATGACACCAAAATCGCTTTTTACCAATTGCTTCTGTGTCTAACCCTCCAACGACCATACTATAACCCAGATCCCGATCTGACGGTGGAGAATTCATGGATATTATCAGCCATGCGGAAACACAGGAGCGCAGCGACAAGCAACAATCTTCGCAAATAGCACATGCGTTCGGGGCTGTTTTCATTTCTGTCCCTTTTCTGTGTCGTTCTTATTACTGACGTCCCAACACGTATGGCGACTCCATACAATATGTTTGATGCGTGTATATATGTGCGTTTGCTTAGTGCTCTCAAATGATGCAACAATAATTATCTAGCCTGTTAATTCAGAACTATTATATATCTAATAATATATCACCTTAATGAAGTATTAAAGAGGGACTGTATATTAATTCTGGCCATTTATGGGACCATCTCCTTTTCTACTTAACTCAACTCAACTGGAGTCATAAATTAATTTTTATTATAATTACCATGTTGTTTGCATCGTTCATAGAGCACATGAGTTTATTTTGCACTAATCCATGGCTCAATGCCATTCATTTGTTGCATATATTTCGTTGAGTATAAAAGGAGCTGGTCCCATAAATGACCGGATTTAGTGTACAGTACCCCTTTAGATGGCAAACAGAATTCCATTTGTCTTCATAAAAAACATGTATGTTGACACCACAAAAATTCAGTCACAGAAGCCGTATGTTGCAAATATTGTAAAGTTGTACTTGTTTGTTGCATATGTGTAGATGTTGTCATTTATGCTGAATCTATAAACGTGTATTATTTATCTGTTTATCGTGGGATTAACTTCTAACCCTGTAATGATCCTAGATCCTAAACATGAAATAAGAAAGATCATACAGACCAATCCTGTTTTCAATCGTGTATCCACAGCAAACGTGCCGCCACTAATGATCGCCCAAAAACTGAGTGAAGATGTGTCTGTAATGTAGATAATGCGAAAACACTTGACGTGTTTTACGCCGGAGAACATCTGAAAACACCACATACTATTTTGGTATAAAGATGTGGTGTTTAGCCACTCAGCAATTTAATCTCTATTCATGTCTGTCTATCCATGCCTATCATCAAGTCTGTCTGCAACAGATGAAAGAATGCATGGAATTTCTCTACCATACCTTTGTCGTCGTGGTTAGATCTGTATCTGTAGTTGTTACGTCCTAGTGACCAAGGCTGGCTTTTACAGGACGGGATCGAGTAGATCCATAATTTTTCCAGGAAGTTTTTTGCCGAACCCGTGACTTCTTCGCCACGGTAGGGATCTTTAACGTGCGCACATTGTTGCACACGGGACAGCCATTAGCGTCGGCTCCCGATCCGACGGTGTGCCAAGTGTAGTGTCATCCCTGGTCATGACATTACGAGAGGAGCAGAGGTACGAAGTTAGTCCAGTACGCATTTTTTCAAATTTTGTCTAAGACTCTTTGGCTTCTGGAATCTTTCTCAGATCACTGATCGTGGCATCGATGATTGATTTGTGATGCCCGTGGTACTGGGAATGCAGATGGCGACACAAAGTCCAACCGATATTTTGTCGGATTTGAACCCTCGACCGTGTCGAAGGTGTAGCTCAGAGGTCGGCCCACAAACCAACTGAGCTATCCGATCATGCCATGATTATATACTCTGGCTCTAGAGCCCATAGAGCTCATACACCACCCGTTAAAACATGCAAGCCTTGAAATAGTGTGCCTGTCATTTGCAGAATGAGGTCCCCAGATGGTGAATTTAGTGATGCTACCCCACATAGCGGGCTAGCATAACCAAATTCACCGTCTGTGAACCTCATTCTGCAAATGACAGACAAACTATTTCAAGGCTTGAAAACATGGGAGCTTTCTGATGTTCTGATCAGACGGGGAACGTTTTGCATGGAACAAGCAACAGAGTTATATATTTAATACTTGTTGCTTAATCTATTTCACAGTAGGGAGTGTTGCCAGTTTGAGATTGCATGATTGTGGTGACTCTTGTGAGGTGAGTCGATATCGCAATAAACATTTAATTTTTTCCGGGAGAAAATCCATGATTGTAAGCTATGTAAATCAAAATCGGCCCAACAGAGTCACCTATAAATTAGGCAATATCGAGGTTGGACATTCACCTACTGTGAAATACATTATTATGGAGCATGTATATTACATGCACCGGTTTGTTTAATGCTATAAACTTTCCTGTCAGAACCTCAAAAAGTTCTCAAAGCTTCAGCTGGTGGAGTATGGTCGTGCATAGCCAGAGTAGAGTTTCATAGCGTAGTCTCCGTCGGTTCTCGAAGATTACAGTCTACGAACTATTTCAACGGTCATCAATGTTATAGTGAGAATTCGTACCCTTCTTCAATCGTGCAAGACAATCCTCATACTGTCGATGACAACGTATTGCCGCTTGGTGTATTTCCAGAAAGGGCGCTCTGTGCCGTATGGTGTTGACCCTTAGTCATTGTGGCTGCATGTAATTTTCTTCTCAGCTGCCCAAGGACTGGTCGATTCACAACTAACGCAAACAATAGAAACACACCCAATGATCCGTTTAACACTATGAAGAGATACTCGAATGTCTCAAAACTGGTCCATTGGTGTAAAAATCCAAACAGCCAACAGAAACCTGTCATTGTGGACAGCCGGAAATACGCGCTCATATAATTTCGGTTCTTCTGCACCATCTCACTGTCTGCAGCCTGTCGTTTTATATTTACTACGACGATTGCGAACATCACGGTGTTCGCAATTACAACCATGCCCACCGGAAGAGCAAATAGAAGCCCAATAAGCAGTGGTCGGTTGATGAAGCAGATATTTCCTCTGTATCCCATAACTCCACCCTGTATCCAAGCAACGACGATGTTGATAATAACAAAAGGAATCGGCATTGAAGTAGCTAAAGCAAGGTAAAATTTAAAGGAATTTCCATGATGTATTTGTGCCAAGCCCTTGCTATTGAATACCCTGAGCATGTGTATACAGCAGGCATTCTTCCAGAAAAGAACAGTAAGCCATGTATAGTGAGTTAATAATCCTATTGCCTCACACAGCGGCGCTATCTCAGTCTGTCCAGTACCAAATTGAAACAGTGCTTGTGCAACGAAGAGCGTCATTACGAGGCCCATGTTATTTTTACCTGGCAGAGTGCGCATGGATTCTAGAAGACAATAGACCAAGAACGTGATCAACAGACATAGCATTGACAGGCATGCGCAGACAAAACTCACAATGCCTTGTGTACTGTACTGGGACACATCATCCGCTAAATTAGAGTTTATTACCTCATTGATTTCATCTGCAGTAAAGTAATCTTCAGTGCACACGCGAATCCTTTCAGTCCCAACATCTTCAATCAAAAACTCCATGTGCTTCAAAACATTTCCTGTTTTGATCACTTCCAATTCCGTTTCCATATGTCTTAAATTGGTTTCCGTTTTGTTTAAGATAACATAGGGACAAAACAAAGGTTTTGTTACCATGATACTCTTCTTTACAGTTTTATGACCCACGTTCCGTTTTTCAAATGATAGTGGTTCCCGCTCAACTTTCACTCCCCCGATGCTCCATATGTCAACGGCCTGATGTGCGAGAGAAGACAACTGCCAGTCCAAGGTCACCACGTGTTCTCCGTCTGGGAATATAAGATCAAGCTTGGGATACCTCACGCCGATATTCATCATACCCTCTTTTAACGACTCGATCGTGATGTCATCAATCATGACGTATCTAACGTTGACCACTAACCCCCGGAGCGTTGGGTTTTCCATGAAGTCGGTATGATGGCTGGAGTTCTGGTTGATGTTCGGATTCTGACAATAGCTGACTGGTTCGACCTGAAGCGATTCCAGATCCACGTATTTGTTGGAAACGTTCTTCTCATCGCCATGAAATACAGCCGTAATGTTATCCGAGAGTCTTATGAGCTCATCCCTGAAAATGACAGCATAATAATATGTGTTATACCTGCATGCACCAAGATATATAGTTAGATGCACCAACGGATTATAGATCATTATTACGACCCCCCCACCACCACCATTTTGGGGATAACAAAACGTTCACTTTTATGCAACACCTGTACCAATGCGCTACATGATTATTTCAAATTTATCATGAATCTGTAGAGTTATGTTCATTTTATTATTATATTTTGTAATACAATGTAGTTGTTCTGTGTTGAAACATTCGTGTGTTTATACAAATACTGTGTCATACAAACAATACGTCGATAAGTACATGAAATACTTAAACAGACTCCAAATCACCGTGACAGAAAGTTATACAGTACGGACGTTTCCAACTATCCACACAAACAGCTAACTTTCGGTATTAATTTACACAAAACAAATTATTTAGTATAATATACCTCTCTGCATGAACAGGCGATGGCAATGAGCAATGACCTTATTCTTTACTAAACTCAAGCATAAACTTCTTAACATACATCTATTAATACTCTGCTATGGATATATTTATGTGTATTATGCCCTTTTGCATTGTAGAATCTCTGCTCTGGTGACGCCCGTAGATATCATATTCCACCAGTTCAAAATCAGTTTACAATATTGGTGAAGATTCCAGCACGAGTTTACGTGATTTAGAATTTTTTGTGTGAACCGATATCTCGATAAACACGAACTGATATCCAATGGAACCGTTTTACGATCGTATATATAGGCGATGACCATTGTACGGGCGTGGCCTGAGTATATATAGCCGTTCGTGACATGGTCAAGTACCTTCCATATCTCGCTTACATTTCGGTGCATGCATGCCAAGATACACCCGTTTGCAAACTGGTTAGGGTAACACGTACACACATAACCCATCGCCACTTGGACCTTTCGGAATGACTAGTTCATATAAATTTGTTGATAGTTTCGAAGGTTCATACCTGAAATTGATGATACGATTACACGCATCTGCTGAGAAGGGAGGCTCGACGCGATAAACCAATGGTACCGTGTAGCTGTATGTGTATTGTGTATGGATCACTTTGACACACGTCCCATTCTCTAACCACCTCCCGCTTGGACAATACACCTCCCGACAGCCACCCTGCAAATACACATAGAAAATATTAAATAGTACCCTTCCGATTTGACAACACATTATATATAGTCATGTCATAAATCAACACACGTCGTCTGTTAGGCTTCACATATTCGTAACAGTCTTAGTTTCAACTGTTTTCACAAATTGACATCTTGTTTTCGATGATTTTTTACGAGATTTGTAGACTTCAAGTTGAAGAACGCAAGACATGTCCTCGTTGAAGATAACTTTCAGTCCATTGTGACGTCATTTCCTTAACTTCAACTGACCTTAGTGTGGTCAGTAGTATGTGATTGACAAAATTAATGGTGAAAAGCTCAATCTCTTCGTAGGGTTCCTGTCCCGTGTTTTTTCGTACGAGTCCGTTCCATGCATGTCATACACTTAAGTTAAGGAAATGACGTCACAATGGACTGAAAGTTATCTTCAACGAGGACATGTCTTGTGTTCTTCAAGACCATAATTGATAAAACCGTGTTATTTACGGAATTCCCTTGATATTAGGTATTTATATGATACGAGGAATGGATTGGTGTGGTTTGAAGATGCATCCTCTGAGTTAGGGCGGGGTCGTGGCACCGACATTGATCAAAACAAAATTGCCAATAGATAATTTAATCACATAAGAATGTTTGGTTACTTTTTAAAGGTAAATTGTGTGTCAGTTGAACGAATCAGCACAATTAGATCAATGAATACTCAGTCATTATCCGATCTGGAATAATGTGACAATCATCTGCAATTGCTGAGAATTTCAAGCAATTGTAAAATTAAAAACAAATTATAACGTCTGAATAACTCGCAGTTGTAAATAAATACCCGCGGGACGAATTAATAGCGATAAACAAATGACAAGTACTCCCTCGAGGTGAGCCACTATACTTATAGGATGCATATGACTGACGTTTTGCGATGTCCATTTGGGTATAACATTTATGAGAAAAACACTTTGAGCAAGAGTATTCTCCATTCCCACCAAATTGCAACAACGGAGGGTTCCGCATAACTTTAACCTGGGCAACACCTGGTCACCTGCTGATGGATAACATTTTACACCTCGCGATCGAGAATTATTATCTTTTATGCCTCAGGGCTGACGGGTAAAGTTAGAAGTTTTTCAACAACATGTTATTTGCTGCTGACATAAATAGACATACCACGTATGAATCAATGTAGAATCCCCTTGAACACTCAAGTTTTGTCTCCGGAGATGGCGTTTCTTTCTGATTGGTATTGAAACCAAAAATCGCACTAAAGGATGTAAAGACATCGATATAGTTATATGCATAACTGCACGACCCACGACCGGCAACGAATCCATTACAAGCGTAGCAGAAGACATTTTTATAAGTCGCCTGATATACCTTTCTGTAACCATGGATACACATCTCTTCGAAATCCCTACTGTACCTTTCCCATTGTCCAGTTACGTTGCACGAGGATATGAGTTTATCGTAGTAAATGTCACATGATCTGAATGATTCTTCGTTGCTATCTGGAAACAGTAATCCAATCTGACAGTCCGATCTATCCCAGATTATGTTGATGACTTGATCAAACGTATTCGACGAAGGGATTTCGGAAACAGAGTCACAGTTTACGCTGATCTGAAATCGTGAGTAGTGCTCGATTCCGTTACAGGTTGCACAGTACTCGTTTCTGAACACACGCCCGTCGTCCGCCACTACGGGAATCAGATCATCGTGGGTACGCGACAGTGACGCACCCGAACATTTCTCCCTGGTATCACTGAAGGTATAACTATCCGGGCAGGTCGCTATTGTCTGTATTCCTGTTGACGTAAAAGAGCGAAATTGAGTTGGTATACGGACAATATGTATCATAATTTATCTTACAATATAGCTATATTTCATCAAATACACGCGAAAACGCCTAGGCGGTTTCCGATCTTGTATCCTGGATGGCAACAGGGATATCTTCGATGGCAACAGCTGGTGCACGTGCGTTTCGACAACTGGCTTGTTTTCAAAACAAAACGTCTAAATAACCAACTAAAAGTCGTAAAATAATATACTCGTGTGCTACGAATGTAAAATAATCAATAATTAGTTCAATAAAGTTGACAAAATGTGGAGACAGGGCCCAAAAAGCTCAAAATAACCACCCAAAAATGTTTGGAAATCGAAAAAGTAACGAAGTTTACACATTGTTAACAGCGCGCACGAATACGGACTATTTTGACAATTTCTATTTTAGCGAAGTAGGGAATTCCCCGTAATTCAGTACGGTCTTGATCAAAAGCTACTGAACGCATTTTTTATTCGATAAAATACAGAATGGAAAATCAAATTAATTTTATCTTATGTTAAGGATATAAAACACAATACTTACGAAAAGTCCGTGATTTAGTGCATTTCCTCTAAATGAAGTTTAATGGGTTATTTTAGTGCGAGTCAGAACTCGATTGTCGAAGTGTCTGAAAGTTCAAAATTCACCAAAACTCTGAATGGACAGTCATCTACGACAATGCCTCTCGCCAACACTATCACTATCCAAGGAGATTGCACCATAAAATAATACAATTATCCTGTTAAAAGTGACAATTGTGTCGAACATATGAAACGAAAATATCGTCGCCTCTTCATTGAATCGGATTCCAGCCAAAGTGAATTTGAATAGTGACGTGAATTTCTCAGAATTTGACTTATCACAACGTCGCGTGCTGAGAATATTGTGTACGTTGTGTGTTGCGCGTAATAAATTAGTTCCTGTTTTAAATTGAGTTTTATTGCATTTTTATGGGACGAATTGTAAGATAAATTAGTTATCATCACCCTGTGTGTTTCTGAGATCCGTATTCAAGTCTCGCTGCCTTCTCTGGGCTGTCTATCGACTCGTCCTACGGACTCGTCGATAGACTGCCCAGAGAAGGCAGCTCGACTTGAATACGGATCTCAGAAACACACATGGTGGTGATAACCTATATGTATTCATTGATTCATGAGATCTTCGATGTAATCTTTACATGTAAAATCTCTATTTGTGATTCCAGACATATACCACAAAACAACATAGCTTCAATCAATCTAAATTTAATCCCAAAGGCTTCGTCCAACTTCCAAACAAGTTGTCAGAAACCACAGGTGACATTACACGGTATACATCTTACGTGCATCGTCTAAATTACAAATATGGCTTTTAAAGTACGACCCAGCTGCAATTTCGAGCAATGATCATTGACTTTATAAGGTCATCTTTTAGAACATGACACAACTGTTGAATACGTGTAATATATGTATCTTGGAGCTTCACAAAGGCCAGTTGCAACAAGGTGCAACAAGGGGTTGCAGCTTTGAAAAGAAACTTCGCGATACCGACTGGGACACATTTGCAAAACAGAGAGAGAGTGAGAGTGAGAGAGAGAGAGAGAGAGAGAGAGAGAGGAGAGAGAGAGAGAGAGAGAGTGATAAAAACTTATTGAATGTTGTAGAATGATGACCAAAAAGACTCGTGCTTACTTATATAGTTATGTAGCCCCCCCCCATTCATGACCTCAAATCAAATAACCTTATATTCTAGGTGTGGACGGAGCGGGTATCGCCATAACAAAAGGAATTATTGGGACTAGTGTTTTCGTATGGCACAATTATCACTGATTCAGAATCCGTTTTTCCCACAGCAATAAGTGGCAGCCAAATATGTATTTTGGTCCCATTTCCAAGGTGACCCCTGAAAATTTAACGACGTTTTTTGTCGACTACCTAGGAGTGGTTATTGCAACACCAAACGTTCATAGATAGTCAAATGACGAGTGATGCGTCTTACACTGAACGAATACACCATTTGTTGATTTGTTCTGAATGAATAGTTGTCGATTTCTCTAAATTGTCACGACGTCATGACGACTTATGTGACGTCGTACTCTATTTTTTCGTGACGATTCAAAGAAATTTTCCCACTTAAAGTCTGTTTGAAAGGAACAAATATACTATAGCTCGGGTGGTGTTATATATATGGGAAGTTGCATCCAACGTATAAATACTAACACTTATTGTGTGGAATGTGACGCACAGTGAGTGGATGGGGCCACTACCTGAGTTGTTTGGAGCACTCGTTGGATAGTGTGGAACACTTATTGTGTGGTTTCAGACACCCGTTAGACGGGTTGGGACAATACACAGTTTGGGTCACTCATTGGAGCGTTTGGAACATTCGTTGTGTGGTTTTGGACACCCTTGTATGCTTTTGGACACTAGCTTTGTGAATATGAACAGTCATGTTGGTGGTTTGGCAAACTCACTGGATAATTTGGACACTCGGTGTGTGGTTTGCGACACTCGACGAAATGGTTTGTGAAACACACTGGATGGTACGGGACACTCATTGGTTGGATAAGGACAACCGTTGGGTGGTTTGTGATACTCGTTGGTTGTTTGGGACATTACATGGTCGTTTGTGACACTCGATGTGTGGGTTTTGGCACACAGTGAGTGGGTTATTACACCCGATTTATGGTATGAAACACTGCGTTAGTGGTTTTGGGATACTGGTTGTGTGTTTTGTGACTGTGGTCTCGGTGGCTCAGTCGGTTAGTGTTACAACTCCAAGCCGTCTCGCCATCCAGCGCTGGCGATGAGGGTTCAAACCCACATGTTTCCGTCATGGACTTGAGCTACTTATTAGATAGTTTGGAACATTCGTTGGGTGGTTGAGGACACTAGCTGGTGGTTTAGGGCCCCCATTTTGTGGATTGGAACACTAGTTTGGTGGATTAGTACAACTGTTATCTGATCACTAGTTGGATGTTGTGTGGCACAAGGTATATGGATTGGGACACTCTCTGGTTGGTTAGGGGTTCCAGTGGGTGTTATTTGACACCGTTGCATAGTTTTAACATTCCTTACATTGCTTGGGATACTCGTTGAGTGGTTCCATATAGGTATTGGATATCTGTGGATACCTGATGGGTGAATTTGACTCTAAGAAATATAGAACTCTATCATTGAAAATACACCTATTTGCAGTTTAAAATTTTAGGGAATATGATGGACAAAATCTTTGTAAATTATGACCAACCATTGTCGGATATGGACAGAATATGATTATGGTTTCACAACGGACCACTTCCACCAATAGTGTCCTTATATAAATGGGATCGATCTCATGAAATTTAGCGAAAATTACTCAGATTAGACTACTTTTGGTCGCCATTTTGTCCAACCTCTTGGAAAGCGATGCCTTATTTTTATTCAAATGGACGTCAGTGGTCCGTATCTTACATCTACTTAATATTTATTACACTCGTGTGCTCGATTCCAGACACTCTGAACATCAAAATAAAGAATATTAATGTTTTAGAAATTTAGTACACCTATTTCGAATCTTGTCCGCCATTTTTGGATTTGGCAATATAATTTTGCACCAAATTACAACATATGTATGTACATCATGGCAATATGTGACTGGTGGGACCGGGATCGAAAAGCGGGCAAAATTGGGGTGGGTTTCCTGTTCGTAATGCATTCATGAAATGCTCTGTTTAATGATTTAAATATAACTAGCACGCATATGAATCACTCATTGGTATATTTCCCGAACTAATTGCTCTTTATTGACTAAATTGGTATGATAAATATCCTAGGAACAGCGACTGCATATTTTTCTTCTTTGGGTGAGGGTTAGCGTTTCCGCAATTACTCGAAATAAATTCTAGAAATGCGTCATCATATGATATTCGTTGGCTGCACAGCAGATTGGTCTTTCGAACGATATAATGATACTTCCCGATTGATGGTATAGTATTCTTTCAAACAGTTGAAATGGTAATCTAATATACGTGACGTCATATGTAGTCACGACGTCATGACAGTTAGAAAAAAAGTAAACAACATTCAACACATAATGATACATATACATGGTGTACTTAGACGAATCCATTACCTTTGACGATATGTGTTGCATCTTCCACTTGGCGTCGTAGGCAAAAATATTGTGAAATTTGAAGGGGTGACCTTGAAATTAGGCCGGAAATCAATATTTGGCTGCCACGTTTTGCTAAGCGACAAACGGAATCGGAATCAGTGATATTTTGCCATAAGAAAACACTAGTCCCAGTAATTCCTTTTTAGACGACACCTCATTCATGTATGTGGCCTGAGTATACACGTATGCACTTATCTGCCACCACGAGAAGGCAAAACGAATTCAGATCATTACCTCCTATGGGTGTACACCGCCAGACTGATCTGGTCGTGTCAGTGGAGCTATAGGAATACATATCGCAGAACTCAATCCGCGTTTCACGCGATGCGAGTTATTTTAGGAAATTGTAATATAACGAAGAGTAATGTCATATTCGTACAATATAACACAAACGGTGACATCCAATGTCTTATCTGAGGATATTTTCCAAGATTAGTAGTATAACCAAGACATCAGGTATCATTTGCAGAAGAAGTAATTTAATTTCGGTAAATATAAAACATACTATTTATCCGCACACGCTAAATATTACGACAAATTAATAAAGCGGAACGACGGTAAACAGGTAACGGAAACAAATTCGATAAGAACGGATTAATTATGATATATACCGTACAATAATAGATAATAGTATAATAAATGTATTATATTTGTACTATATATATATGAACCGTTTTCTGTTTATATATTCGTTACTTGTGTTATTTTTGACGAAGAAATTTTTTTTTTTTTAAATTGAAGTGGGGTAACTTTCATTAAAAACGTACTCGCTCTATTGCGCACAAGTTATACTTTTTGCAGGATGTATGTATTCGTGGATGTATTTTCGCGGATGTCTCATTGTTGCAGTATGTAACTTTTATGACCGCGGATATTTAGATGTGAACAATGGTTTGGCCACTTATGATGATTTTATTGCGAGAACACAATGCATATTATATAACAGCTAACATTGCTGATGAAGTATTCTCAGTTAGAACGTAGACTAAATGTCGTATTGCGAAGTATCGGTGTGTACTTGATCCGATTAATAGTATATTTTTGGTCCGCACTTAGAGGCTTTCTGATTTGGTGAATGAAAAACCTGCAGTCATTAAGCCGTAGCTGTTGTAATAATTTGACGGATTAGTTGTTTATACGGAATTATGAGGTGGTGCATTTATGAAACCAATATATTTTATATTATAATTTATATATATATATATGCCTAATAATATGATATTAAGTGCGTTACCATTTCTGACTATGGTTTTCTTGTCTTTAATTGCTGGACGGACTGAGATAGATCACGATTTTAGGTATGTCACCACCGTCTACGTCTTGGCTTCGGTAAGTAATTTGAGCTAGAGGTGAGACTGTCCAAACGGGGCTAAGGATAAGTGCAATTGGGCTACATTAAGGGTAGCCATATTAAAAACTAAAATTCGAAGAAAAAATAAATAAACAAAGAATAAAAACTCGGACAAAATTATACATTTTGCGAAAAATTCGAAACAGGGATAACACCAAGTCCGATCGGGATCACAATCTCAGGTGCACGGTTCCCGTGGTACTAAATATATTTGCCAAGTTTTAAAACAATTGACTGAAGAATGTAGGAATACAAGCTCGGATAAAGTTGTGTCCACGGACGGACGCACTGGTCAGAGTATACTTGTGGGGTGACCGCACATACCTATGAATACTTGTGGGATGGGATCTTTTGTTTGAGTAACTTGTGGGGTGCAACCCACAACTGACGATTTTTTAAAGAGCGTATTTTTAAAGAGCGAAATTGATCATTTGTGGTGTTATAAACTCTTTCTAAGCAATCTCCGTTATTTCGTTAATATATCCGCTTTTTTAAATATCTTTTTTTTCTAAATATTTATTTCAGATATATTACATATTCTGAGAAATATTATATTAACGAAATAACGGAGATGGTTTGTAAATAAAACAATTAGAAGAAAAGCATGTTAAATTCATGTTAAATTCATCGCACCCCACAAGTACTCTCTGGTTAGTGCGGACGAACGGACGGACGGACAGACATACAAACTAGCGGACAAGCTCAATCCTATATACACCCATAATTCGTTACAGGGGTATAATTATCACATGAATATTTGTGGTGAAATCGAACACTTACAAGGACAAGCATGTAATCTCGGGTTATCACCCATCAATCCATATTATTCTACCAATATAGGAGATGGTACAAACAATATTTAGCATGTAATCTCGGGTTATCACCCATCAATCCATATTATTCTACCAATATAGGAGATGGTACAAACAATATTTAGCCTACTGCAAAATCCGAATCTCCTTTATCAATACACTTGGTTTTCCAGCTCAGCCTGTTCTCACAAAAATCCGAACTTTCTCTGCTTATAACTTGATTTATGTAGATAATCTGCTTAGAATTGCCTTATCTTTAGGTAGATAATCTGCTTAGAATCGCATCAATTTGAGACGATAGTGTGCTGAAAATTAGAGCAGTTTAGCCACAATGAGGCGATTCTGATCAAATGTGACAAACAATGTGACAAACATTGACGCACATAAGCTAACCCATTACTTTGCAGGTGTACGCTCATTAACATGTGATTTCACTGAGGCCCGCACCATAAAACGAAATAACGGCTGTGACTCCTGCTTATTTCAGGATCAAATAATTTTGTACATAGTTCACATTGTAGGTCGATTGTGTGCGTATTTGCATGGAGATTCATACCCCGCTGTTAACCGATAATATACTCAATTTAACTGGTATTCAGGATTCACGAAGACTGCTGGTAATCAGCTTCTACGGCACAACATGTTAATATGTTTATTATTTCGAAGCCCAAAATTTAATTTAAACGATATGTGACGATTATCATTTCATTGTTAAACAGCTGTTCCTCTTATGCATTTATCTGGTACAAATGATTCACCCCCTCTCTGTTAACTAGTATTCAGGATGTTAGAAGTGACACCCTCAGTGGGGTTTGCTCAAATTTCAGTCTGAATCTAAATTTAATGGAGCTGCAAATGGTCCCAAATGATAGGCCTCTAGCTGAACTGAATACGTCCCGCCTATATTTCTATCTCACCTGGTTCCTGCTGCAACGGCACGACTCCTTGCTTCTGCTTGAGCATGGCCGACACGCAAGGCCATTTCGCTGTATTCTGATCCCGACCGTGAAATTCGGGACAGCAGTCTCCATAAACCGCACACAATTCGTCATCATAGCACCTTTCGCAATAATGACATCGGGAATCCTCAGTGATTGCCTCGCAATCGACCGTACGATACGGAGTATTGTAACCACAATGTTCGCACTCAACTCGGCGGAAATACGCTTCATCGGTTTCGTTTTCTTTCCTGATGAAAGGTACATCTTCCCAATTAAAGCGTAAGCTGTGTTCATATATACTCGGGTCGGGTAAAATTACCGCTGGCGTCTCCGGTATTACAATTTGAGGGTCCGCTGGCGTCTCCGGTATTACAATTTGAGGGTCCGCTGGCGTACCAAGATCAGGCAAGAAGATGTGATCGCTCTCTACTGAATTGTTCTGAATATTAATTGATCCGTTTTTGGTTTCTTGTGGAGACTCGATTTCCAGTTGGGGGTCAGTGGAGGGTGCTTTGGTCGAGGAGGTTGTCGAATGGTTTAAACTCTCATTCAATGACGACTGTTCGTCTGGTGTCCCACCTTGGTGCTCCATGGTTATAGGCGGTTGCAGCTCGGGTAAATTATTTGTTTCATTTATTTCTTCCATGGATGATAATCTGATAATCACAGTTATTACCAATAACAATCTCACCATCTGAAATGAATGTTAAACGACGCATTATATTCAGGCTGGACATAATACATATTAAAGAAGCGTCCAGGGTTCCAAACCTCCAGTTACAACAACATACAATATCTAAGTTAACGTCGTTTGCTGCTGTTGAGAAAATATTGAAAACAATGATATGACCAACAAAGAATATAATTTTGTTATCGAAAAAGTAACAAAATAGTATTTGGTGTCTCTAAAACATGGAAACTATATGAACTAAACGCGTAGAAAATTCAATATAAAACAAAATCGCTTTTTCGTGCAATATATCTTGTTTTGTACAATCTAGCCTGGAAATCTGAATACATCTTTCAAAATGTATTCAGGTACCGGGGTTACGACACCTAGTTCACCTCATTTAAAGATTACATTACATGTTCTTGACAAAATATGTCAAGGGTTTCTAGGGTTTATTTGGGGCGGGCCACACACCCATGCCGTCAAATCGGTCGAAATTCTTACCGTTCTCGAAATTGGTCTATACCCCATTTTCACCCCCTCGGGGTGGTACCCCCCCCCCGGGGTGACGGATGGGAGTCGGGGTGTTTCTAGGGTGTATTTGGTGCGGGCCACCCACCCATGCCGCACACAATTCTTCATCGTAGCACCTTTCGCAATAATGACAACGGGAATCATCAGTTGATGCCTCACAATCGTTAGTACTATACGGAGTATTGTAACCACAATATTCACACTCAACTCGGCGGAAATACGCTTCATCCGTTTCGTTTTCTTTCCTGGTGAAAGATTCATCTATCACATTGGAAAGTGCGTCGTGTCCAAACATACTCGGTCGGGTTCAATTACCATTGGCGGCTCCTGTATTACAATTTGAGGGACCTATTGCGTACCCAGTGTAGACAAGAAGATGTCATCGCTGTCTACTAAATTGTTCTGAATATTAATTGATCCGTTTTTGGTTTCTTGCGGAGAGTAGATTTCCAGTTGGGGGTCAATTGAGGGCCCTTTGGTCGAGAAGGGTGTCGACTGGTTTAAACTCTCATTCAATGACGACTGTTCGTCTGGTGTTACATCATGGACCTCCACGGTTGTAGGCGGTTAAATGCAGCTCGGTTGAAATCTTTGATTTACTTCTTACTTCCACGGTTGATAATATGGTAACCATCGTTACCACCAAGAACAATATAACCGTCTGGAACGAGAGGTTCAACGACTCGTAATATTGTGACCTCACATAACATTTTAAAGGTGCATTCGGTGATCCGGGCCAATTCCGGGGCCAATTCCGTGACCAAATATAATTATTCAGTGATATGCCGCTGTGATTGGTCTAGCATATAAATGTATGCCATGTTTGGTTTTTAACAATGTTCAGCGGAACAAAGCAAAACATCGTTTCAAGTTAGATTGTGTATGTTGCTGTTGGTTTAGACAAAAGTTTTGTGTTTGTGCTAGTCCCCCCTTAACCCAAGTCTGTGATATCAGTTTTGTTTTCTCTCATATAAATCACTTTCTCTCTCACTCCCTCTCCGAGCTTGTTTCAATGATTGACATGCAGGGTTTTGGAAGAGTCGAAGTCCTTAAGACATATCTCTTTCCAATCTCAGGTAAGTTGAAAGTTTGTTGTATCTGTGAAAGTAGTGTCTCTTAAAAAGTCTTGGACAGCTTTGAAAATGGACTCATTTTCATTGTTCTTTAGGTCAGGGTCTCCAAATAGCAAAATTTATACCGAATAAATGTTGAAGGGCAAGAGTTTATTGTATAGACTTATTCTGGCATAAAAATGAACAGGACATTAAAAAAAATAATGAAATGCATTCTCTTCATGATATCCGCATATGCATGCTTTAGTATCAGCGATATAATTTAGCTTTTTATCAGCTTGTAAGTTGCTACATTGATTTCTCAGTCTGCAGTGAGAAATATTTAGTAAACGTTTACCAACATTGAAGTATTTTGGCGGTTTGATTGGTTTCCGTTAGATTGATTCCTTAAAGATGTATTTTCCAAGAGCGTTCCATTTGTTAATGCAAGTAGGAAAGAAGGCACGTCAGTTCTCTTACTTCCGGTTTTTGGTGGGACAAAGTCGGATGAGTTACGTAGGTCTTTGTCACACCTTTCGCGGAATGTGGGTGGGAGGAGTTCAACGAGATAGTTGGGGGCCTTTTTTAACAATATTATGGAATATCGTCATTCGTCTGGTGTATCGTCGATTTTCTAGAGTCTCCCATCCACGTTCGAAAAGAAGCATATCATTCGGAACAGATCGAGTACACCCTGTAACTATTCTGGCTGCCTCGAATTGAATATCATCCAATTGTTTTAGCAAGTAAGCAGGTGCCCCGAGCCAGACAGTGCTACCGTACTCCATTAGAGAGCGTACATATGATAAATATAAAGTTTCAAGTGTTTCACGATTGAGTGTATGTTTGAGTTTTCGAATCTGAGACAATCTGGCATAAGCCTTCTGACATATAGCATCTATATGTGTGTTCCAAGTGAGATCGTATTCGTATTCGTGAGTATTCCAGTCGCACACCATCAAAAATTATTATTGGTTTAATTATTTTTTTTTAGATGTGAATAACATTAAGTCTTTTTTGGAACTATTGAATTTTTACCTTCCATGTGTCTACCCAAAATTTCATTTCCCTCATATCTTCGTTTACGATGCGTTCGAGTTTTGTAATGTCGGAACTGCTACTAGTAAGGCACGTATCGTCGGCATATAGTCTCGTTTGAGATTTAATGCGATCTGCTATGTCGTTAATGTAAATGAGAAAAATAGAGGGCCGATAACTTATCCCTGGGGGACCCCAGAATTAATTCTGCTATAATTTGAGAAACACGAATTGACCATAACTCTTTGTTGCCTATTCATCAGGTAGTTTTGAAACCATTCTAGAAGTTTGCCATTAATACCATATTGTTCTAATTTCAATAACAATCCGCGGTGCCAAACTTTATCGAATGCTTTTGATATGTCAAAAAATACTGCACAAGTAGTTCGAGGGCGTTGCACAAATTATTAATAATCTCGATAAGCTGCATTTCAGTACTATGATTAGGAACGAAACCTGATTGATTTTTATATAATAAATTGTTTAAGGACAGGTACTCAGAAACTGTATTGAAAATTATTCTTTCAAGAATTTTGCCAACACAGCTGATTAACGATATCGGACGGTAATTTGTTGGATCTTGTCTGTCTCCTTTTTTGAATAGGGGGATAACATTAGCATTTTTCCATGCCGCCGGGAAACGACACACCTTAATGGATTCATTAAATATTAAACGAAGTGGTATACATACGGAGGTGTGCGTTTCCTTCAGCATTTTATTGCTTATACCGTCGGGGCATATAGCTTATTTGTATGTGGTCCTTTAAGTATCGTTGCTATTTCTTCTTCTGTTAATGTGATGTCAGAAATATTATTTTGGGTTCTTTTTTCAAAGCTGGGCAAATCCCATAGGTGTTCATTTTCGAGAGTACTATTTTCTGTGAAGACTTTGTTCAAAACCTCAGCTTTGTGGCCGTCTTCGTCAAAAAGGTTGTTTTTGTAATTTAAACACGGAATGTTGTTACCATTTGAAAAATTATTTAAGAGTTGTTTAACCACATGCCAGAAATGTTTAGGATCAGTGTTAGCTTTTAGATTTTCATCAAGTTCGCTCAAATAATTCTCTTTGGCTGATTTTTTCAGATTGTTAACCTTATTTCTGATTTTTTTTGTATTGTTCCCAATGGAATGGATAGTTTGTTCCTAGAGCTCTTTTCCTAAGACGATCGCGTTTGCGTATATTGAGCCTTATAAGTGAATCGAACCACGGTTTGTCGTTGCTCCGAATTGTTACTGTTTGACAGTGTGTATACTTTTTGGCAATAAGTATATAATTATGTGTAAAATTGTCGACAATCTGATCAATATCTTTGTTCGGTTCTGAAGTGGACAAAAGTTTTGACCAATCGGTTTTATTTATTTCAGAATTCATCCCAACGAAATCAGCTTTTGAGTAATTCCACACAGTACGCTTATATGTATTTTGTTTGCGGTTTGGAAATATTATTTCGGCAGACGTAGCGCTGTGATCAGATAATCCTAGATCTAACGTAGATGGATTAACAGCAGATAACACATCACTTATAATAATAGGATCGATTAATGTATGTGTGGTTGGGGACACCCGCGTCGGTTCTTTAATGACGATTTATAATGTCCATTTTGATATAATAGATTGAAGTTTTCCTGAATTTTTCATTAGATCACAGTTTAGATCACCCACTAGTACTATAGATTGGTTGACGGAAAGAGCCTTTTCAATTGAAAGGTCAAGGTCTTCCCAATAAGAATCACGGCATTCTCTGTCGGATCGATATGTGACACAAAGGAGGATCTTCTTCACTGTTCCAATTTCAAACCATAAAATTTCGTCATCAAAACCAAGTTCTGGAAGGGACTGAAAAATTATGCTGTTATTGAAGTAGACTGCTAGTCCACCCCCGTATTCATTTCTATCAAGTCGTACTTTATCCTGGAAGTTTGGTAGCGCAATTTTATCATTAGATACATTATGGTTTAGATGGGTTTCGGTAAAACATACAATATCATAATCATCTACATGTTCAGTAAGCTTGGAAAGTTTATTCCTCAGACTTCTAATATTGTAATGAAAGATCGAAATAACTTCCTTTTCAGGAGGTCCGGGTTGAATTTCAATGTCATTTGATAATTTGATGAGACTTAATGATATGAACAACATTAAAACACCTAGATTTCGGCACCGAATGGAAGAAAAATTTAGCCACCGACTCTTGTTATTTGAGAAGATTCTTCCCATACACCTGCGACGGTTGAAGTATCCAAAGACTACTCTATACTGCTCTATATGTTGTGTTGTAACTGACGTTACAGGTTCCTGAATACATCTTTAATTTGTCACTCTTGTCATGTTCCAATATGACCAAAATAGGTCAATAAATACACTAGATGCTCACATAGTAGGGCCCTGCAAATATTCGAGATTCGATTCCATGTCGACATCAGGTTGTGCTGCGGTGTCAACACCGACGCGGAGCCGCTGAATCGAAACTTATTTGCAAATCCAATATTTCCCAATCATTGACCCATTGTTACTCATTTGTGCTGGGTGATGGTGAACCTCATTTAGCTATGATACATGTGTTATTTTCTACTAACCACATGTGAAGCGTTAAATTAGTAAAAGGTGAGTCACTTAGGTAACGTCGAATAGCACATGTAAGAAAAAGCTTCACGATGGCCTAACATGTGGACGGTGACTAATTGGTAACTTGTTTAATTGCGTTATCGGAATGATTAGATGTGCGGCCCTTATCTTGGGAACTGCACGAGCATAGGTATAACACTTTGGGTTAGAAGAAGCATGATACGGTATACGCGGAAGGCTAATTGATTATGTTACAACGTGGCACGTTCCCATGAGTGTAGGGTCGCGAACGGACTCCTATAATTGCCACGCTGTTCACACAATGAGACTTGAGATGATGAATATAATGATTAACCATACACTGCACGAGTATCTTCCCACAATCATACTCTGAACCACTTGGGCTAATTATTGAAACTTATTATCAGACTCTGTATTCTACATCCACCGTGAAGGGGATATTTTATTTCATTTCAACATACCTGCACTGAAATGTTAGTTACCACGTCTTATAGGAAGAAACTCACGTCGAGATTCGATATAGATATCTACCGCCCGATTCAAAATCGGTTTTAGAATCTGGGATCAAGTGCCGATTCTCAAGGCCGTATTATATTTTTATTCAATTCAATTCATTTATTTCTCATTTCCTTAACAAAGGCATTTAGACAAATATATTAAGTATATGTACTTATTTACATGTGATCAACATGGCGAACAAACATGTATCTAGCCTACATGCTATCATTAAATAAATAATGTCATACATATCATATAACTTGGCTACATGTTATATTTAGATTTAAACACAATTTTATGATATGATATATTCTAATGCATGGACGTTCATGTACGTTATATGATATATAAATCTAAGAAAATTATTATTTGTCTTATCAGAATACATAGATGTCGAAATAATTGTTTGTCTTTGGTGTTGAGTAGTTCGCTCATAACAATTACATTTGGTTTTTCGGTGATTCTATTTGCAAGAGACGGGTCTTGATTCTTTAAATTTATAGCATTTGAACAGATAGTTGAATTCATCGCCAGAGTCTTCGGAAGTACATAACGTGCAACTTTCACATGACTCGGAACAAAATGTATTTAAGTCATATTATGATCTCCTCAGGACACGGGGTAGGGTGGGATTGTAGACATTCTGCAAACACAATCCATCCGCCTCTCTCTCTGTCTGAATATTTGTTATTACAGACACCCCTGCTCAGAACGAATAAAATGACCCACCATGACATAAAACATTAAAGAGCATCGTTAGTCATTTTATAATAAGGTATATACAAAGATCGTTTGTCTCACTTCTGTGAGTTAATAATAGAAAACAGCCGAGCTGATCAAACAACTGTTGTTCCTAGTCCAGAGCTTTGCATAATAGTAGGTCTAGTGTTATAGTAGGTCTGAGTGTTGCACGTTTTTGATTTTACACCGAATTTGACCAAATTTCGTTAGCCAATTTTCAGCTAACCAGGCAAAAGACAAATATTTGAAATCAACATGATTCGTATGGCACTCTCATAACTAAAATCCACATAGTCATAAGTGATACTTTGAAAATTGGGAATGCTATTTATTATACGCTCTACAATAGATTATAGAAGAAATCGCTGACAGATAATAATCGTTATCCACCGCTAGCGGTGAAGATATATAAAGTTACACTTTCATTGTAGCTTTGTCGTTACGGACGTCTATGGCGTAACTGAGTTTCTTGAATAACTATCATCGAATTTTAAAATATTAACCCTATATAGTAGCATTAGTATCATTATATGATGAAGTATTAGATTCGAATGTGACCCGGTTATAATTGGTATATGCACAGCATGCGTATAATAAATAGAACATTTATTGTTTTAGAGTGGATACCGAAAATTATCTCATTCGTGATCGCGACAAATATTTATTTTTCGCTCGTGTCAAGCCACTCGCGAAAAATAAACATTTGTCTCGGTCACTCGTGAGATAATTTTCGGTGTCCAGTAAAAAACACTAGATATCTTCTATTTATTACCTACCGATGTATGTGCGACGGGAGTATTACGCTGACAACTATTCAAAACGTTATAAAGTCGACATATGGGCAACAAAACCTCATATTAAACGGACCCGTGGGTCAGATATAATCTGTTTATAGTATATAAACGTACACATGGTGGTTTTAAGGAGCCAAATCCGACCAGGCATCTTTTATGGAACACTGATGTGTTCAGAAAGGAGTAGCAAATAATGATGCCAAAAATAGTCATATTGATACGTTTCATATCCACATTCGCAGAAAACAACTTCATTGTCATATACGAATTACATGTAGTCTTTGTGGAATTATAGCCGTATGTTTATCACCAAGTAATTCGACCCGAATAAATTGTTATATATTTACAAGATATGCGTAGTTCAAACTTAGTGTTATCGGACATGGTAACGTGGATGTGGTTGAAAGTTTCACGATCTTTAGTTGATTGCTACACTCTTCCAGCTGAGACGGGGGGGGGGGGGGTCTACATAAAATGTCCAGACACAATGGAGGGGGGGGGGGGGGGGTCTACATAAAACGTCCAGACACATGGAGGTGTGGTGGGTCGTTCGGGGTGGGAAACAATGTGTGATGCAAATGTTTTTCCTGTCGCCATATTTATAAAACAATAATTAGAAAACATTAAGATATTGGAATTATATCACTTAGTTTATAGTTTTGTACTGTGCTTTTTGTGTTGCATCATTTCGGAGTATGGTCTGCCATATTAGTGATGAGAAAACATTGTATGCATTCCCAGTTTGGACATGCATGATTATTTTGCACCCGTATATGTAGTCCATCTGTGTAGCTATTTTTTAAAGTTTATTTTTAAAGTTACTTCACTCAACAATTCATATAATTTCATTTCAAGGGCACATGTATTAAATTATATTATTGGGCCTATATTCCTACAATATTATTACATGTTCTTCAGGCAGTGGCAATCAATGTCTTATAATTCTCGCTCAGTATTTCTACGAGTCGATATTCAAGTCAATAAGCATGTACCATCATTCATATACATGTCTACATACATAAACCATAAATCCATTTCGAATGACAAAATGTGACATCCGCATTTCAACAGAATAACATATCAGAATATTTGCAAATATCATCTTGCCATCTGAGCCTTTTACACATTTCACTGGTTAACCGAACCATTTTATTTTGTATATGATGGTAGACCACACATACGCACTAAACAATCACCGACACACTCTTCAGCCCATTGTGATGCCACATGGAGTGCGTTTGCCAAACAAGTCTGAACACTGTGTGTGCACATGCACCATTATAATTGTGAGGTGAATGCTATAGGCCTAAGATTAAATCCATATGGATAACGCACAGCTTTATATATCACATCGAGCCTCTACTATATCATTAAAAAAAACTTTACACATGACATATGTCATCTTTCACTCATTTGGCATCGCGCCAACAAAATTACCGCGCATCTTTACATTGATTCAGGCGGATTAATACTATTTCGAAAAGCTGCGCATCAGAAATGCAAAATTATTGCCTTGTTCATTAATGTTAAATTATTGTCCAACTTCGTTGCACTAATGCAAATAGACACAACAAAGAGGAATACTGTCGGATACAGTTCCGATGCGTCTCAGCCAATGCGGTAAATGTATGCATTTTGTAGCTTCGTTTAAGGATTTTGATTTGTTAAAAAGACATATAGCTCTAGTTTTTTTCATGTGATATACAATATCTTCATTATGTTGGGACATACGATTTCATGAAACTCGTTTTATAAAATAGTATATCCCAACATTCACTACTAAGTATTTCAATGTTGGCAACAAGTTGGGAAGCAGATATCTATGGGAACTGTTTTTTTCTTCTGATTTTGCTTCCGATCATGCTACTACCATTCCACTGTTTTGGGTTCTACTAATATGTTGGAATATGCCAAATAGTAATTGCTGGAAAGACCAGGCTGATATAATTTTGTTTTATAATATTCTGATTTATTTACTATTTGTATCTGTAAACAGTTGACCTGGAAACAATAAAATAAATTGCACATAGGGTATGGATGGGTGGTCGACACTGTCTGCAAATTTTGTCACGATCCCACCCCTGATTATCCGAAGTTCATAACGGATGGGTTTCACGCTTCATACAGTATGCATTATTTGTAGTTAAAATATCAATGGTGTGACCCGAATAACATAGATGCTCGAGATTGGGAGGCGGTAGATGTTCAGAATATTTAGTAATAAAATATTGACGTTATAATCCATACTATATGCATATACATTATACAACTACTATCCCCGCAATGGTTCGATAATGTTCTAGTAGAAGACTTCTACAAGGACAATTGAAAGTTATAATTCATAATGCTCGTCATCATAAAGTCTGAATATGTAGCGCTCGATGTGATACATTCGTTTGGTGTGCTGCACTGACTCGCGTAATCGCAACAATAAGGTTTAGGCGGCATTATTTTATGTCTTAGCTACTAGCAGTTCAAGGACATAGCTCGTTCTAACCTCAACATTATGTATACATGATTTGGTAAGAGGTATCTCAAAAGGCGGAAGGCCTGCGCGGAAGATATCCGAACAAATTCGCCGATATATACGCTGAAAATCTGTGTTTTGTTTCTTTTATTTTCGATAAATTTGAACTCGTTTCGTTTGTGACGGTTCAATATTTTTTGTCAACGATCGCGTAAAAATTGCAACTGTAGACCATGGGAACATCTAGATCTGTCGTCGCTCTGAAAAGTGTAATGTACCTCATCATGTTAACGGTTAAAACGAAGAAAAAGCAGTATACTACGTGAAGTTTAAACATGAAATTATGGCATTGAAATCCATGTACAAAAGGACGACCATGCAATCACGACATGCACTACTCAGAACTCTTTGTGTTGACTTATATGGACGTCAAGATTTAGTTAATTATAACTACTTGTTATTACCAATTGCGTATATGAAGTTGCTTGCTTGTGGTAGGGAGATGGGGTCTACCTCTGGATTTTCATATTGCACACACATCTTTCACCCTTTCATGCCTCCCCGGGTCCATTTTGTTTCGGCTGGCCCATATGCCCATTCTCAATTTCGATGAAGTTTTAGTTGTACTCGCCTCCCACAACCCTTGGCCTTGCATGGTTGGAAATTGGGGTTCCGATGTGTGAAAACTTCGGTTCAAGTTGCCCCAACTCATATTTTGGGTTGTTTGTTTGTTTCAAATCACAACCCAACTCATTAGAATATAAGTAAGGAAGAACATTCAATTTCCAAGAACATGTTTTTGTTTGTTCCTACAAATCCTATAGTGATTTAGGTTGGGATTTGATCAGTTTGATTACAATTGCATGGAGCTACATTCATATAGCATTGAGTAAATTTGATTCAATCCACCGGAGCCATGAACTATGAAACAACAACAACGTTAATCCAACCAAACCTAATGCCAACCGTGCTGACATTATGCCAACGTTGGTCCAACGTATATAGTCATGGTACCTATTATATAATTATGAATATTATTTGTTTAATTAAAATGGCAATCATATCTGGATTTCTCTAGCATATATTGCCACGGAACAGCACTTGGTCCTCGTGTTCTTAATTAAACTCAGATAGAATTTATTTAGAAAAATATTACACATTCTTCTGCAATGTTAGCAATGCGATTTGCTTTGTGCATGTGCTATGTCGCGGTCAAAACGTCAATAACTTTCGCGGGTAAAATGCGCGTGTCAATTTGACGTAGCTTTGGATACAACATATGACGTAACCTAACAATTTACGTGAATGCGCTTCAAATTCAAGATGGCGGTGCCCATGTTGAAAAGCGAACTTAGTATAAGGACGACCAGCGCTTGCGTTGCTACGCAGCAGTGCACATGCGCGGCTGGGCTGCGCCCAGCTGGTCGTCCTTAAAAAAAAATCATATTCAGATAGCGCATTATACGTTTTTCGGACAGTCCGTGTCCGATTCCAGAATTCCGATACAAATGGCATAGGATTGGTCGCGACCCGAACATTATGTTAGAAGTTGTATTTTGTATGACTTCAATGCGTCTTTCTTTGACATATAATGTTCGTAGAAAGGTTTCTCATGTATTTAACGACCTATTTCGATGCCGGGAAAATTCAGTATTCAGGTGTATTTTGGAGCGCAAACCAGTTTGAGGCTTTAAGATGTAAATGTGCTTGTAGTGTATCTGCTATTGACTCGCTGTAAAATAAAATCGTTATTAGTAGACATAATGGAAACAACTTCAATCCACACAATAGTGAATAACAAGACACAGGGTCTCTTTATGGTCCAATCTCTTTAGTGTCAACTACTTTAGGGTCAATTATTTTAGGGGTAATTATCTTATATATTCAACCTTATAGCGCGGATCGCGGATCCGCGCTTGTTGGTGTTCGAGTCAGCTTCGTCAGCGCTCGACGGCCTAATGCTTGTTTGTTGTTTTGTTTGGTTAGGATTTTAATTCGTTTATAAAACAGAATATAAAAAAATACAGCCAAGTTCTAAAATCTGCATAAAATGAATCAAAAATAAATAATTGAATTTAACAAAACTATGACAGACCATAATATTTTAAAGATACGGGCGGCGTTGGTGGTTGGTATGCTGTTAAAATATTCAGCTCCGCCAAAAACCGCCATAAACAGAAAGAATAGTAAAATATAAACAGACTTTGTTCTTATACCAATCAGAAATGTGGCATAAACAGTATGTTATTGTCAAATGTTTTTCCTTTGTTATGTAAACAAAAGCAAAAAACTTTACAGAACCTGGCTTTTGTTTAGATCCGGATATGGCAAAGATAAAGAGCGATATTTTTTGTTACTGTTTTCCTGATATGGAAATAATAAAGCGCGTTTATATCATTTGTGTGTGATTAACCAATAGAATTGCGTTGTGTTATGTAAATAGAACAAAACTTCTGTAACACGAGCAGGCTCTTGTTTACGTACACCATATATACTATTTACGCGCTGATTATCTTTGGCATATGAACAGAACTATATATATTTTAACATTCCTTCTGTTGATGGCGATACAGCAGCCTCCCGGTACCTCTCCGAAGTGAACAATACAGTAATCAACAATAAACAATCATCAAGAAGAACACAAGAGACAAGAGAGAATAGAAATATCATACATGAAAAAAACAGCAAACAAAACTTCAAACATCAAACGACCAATACAACAGATAACAAAAATTGAAGAGATGTAGGACCAAAGAGGACCATGAGCTAAGTCGTATCCGCAGGTCGATGCCTCACGTGATACGACCGCCCTAGCAACTCCAGGACTCCTACACCACACCCCATGGGATGCACCCCACGGCAAACAGTGTGCCACATTAGGGGATGTTTATCCATCGCAGTGGGGTGGTAGGCCTATTCTACCCCGGGCCCACACGGAGCGTGATGTGCGTTATGTCTTGACGTCTTTCCTCGTTTCCAAGAAGTAACTTGAACATTAAAAATTGCTCTAATAGGAAAGGTTTATTACAAAACAACACTGATAAATTGCAAATTAAGCATTTAAATATATAATGTGTGCAAACAATTTCATATTAATTAGCGCATGTACTTTCTTTACACTCTGTCCTTCCGGAACGACGTCAATGAAAGTGTGAAAGCAAGTAATGACATAATCGCACTGAATATACACAACCTAGACCAAACACTTGGTAGAGCGTTTGTTCTGTTTTGGTAGAATCTGTTCCAATGTTAGTAAAATTTTAAGGTTGACTATATAACACATTATGACAAAATAAAATATGAATTTTCGTCATTACTTCATCTCAAAGTAATCAGGAGTTACAAAATATTGGATTTGTAATGAAATACATAAACATTAAAACGTATTTGTATTTTATTTGTAATCAAAAATTTAAAAGTATTTATATTTTAAACAAATACTTTAAGTGTGTAATCCTCCCATGCCTGATAAATAGACGACGGCGCATTGTCTCAGGTGAAATAGACCACTAATCCAGTGTTGGGACAATATTCCTCATCCATATGAACACTCACCTGGTGGCGCAGCACATTACACCTCATGTTCCCTCCACTCGTATTTCGTCAGTCGTGTGCGAATGGTCGGTACAGTATCTGTCTCTCGACTAATAACCACACCCGTCACGAATGGTCGGTACAGTACCTGTATCGCGACGAATAACCACACCCGTCACTTCAAACACGGCTACGTAAAGGATGCCCTGATTCGTTTAATTTATTATCGATGTAGCACCCACAATTATAGGTAACTTTCAAGTAGCATCAACTAGAGATGCATCGCAGCAGGACAGGAAGTGTTATGAGCCTATATTGTGCCGCAGGGTTCTATAACAGTTAATGCCTGTTGTTGACATATTCCCAAGGGAACTATATATAATGCGACAGGCAAACTGGATGCGAGCTGATTCCGGCCATCAATAAACATCTATGTCAGCTCGGTAAAACTCATTCCACAAATCAGCTCACTTGGTGGGGGCGAGGGTCCTGTAAAACAAATCAGAAACAGGGAATGTGGATAGCTGCTTCCATGTCGGAAAAAAATGCATCCCCCCGATCAACATGTTTATCAAAGATTAATAAGGAGACATTGATAGTTTAAATATATCACATAATTTTTGTACTGTCCTTACTGTTGCCTAATGTCTGATTATGATATGCCTATAATTAGTGGACAGAGAACAATGTATGCATCACCATGTTGGACACGCATATATTATATACGAAGCCTAGCTGTGTAGCCATGGACTTGGCTGATTTTCACTTAACTTCACATGAACCTGGAGCAAATATGTGTATTGTTTCATTACAGCGGTACAGATTATGCTATCATTTATAAAGCCTTTATTCCACTTCCAAACCTTGCTCGTGTGTCAACATATCCTCGCGAAAATACGCACATAATAGACCTATAATTCTGAAATAAGCTGATAATTGACTCTTACCCGTTATTTCGTTTTATGACGCGGGTCACAGTGAAAACACCCGTTAAAGAGCGTACACCTGAAAAGTCCGTGAGTTGGTTTATTTGTGTCATTATCCGCACAAAATCTGCTTAGAATTACCTCATTATGAGTCGATAATGTGACTAAAATGTTTTAATTTTCAGCACATTATCGACTCAAAAGAGTCGATTCCAAGCAGATTATCAACCTAAAACAAGCTATATCATAAGCATATAATTTGCTGGTTTTCGGAAAAACAGGCTGCGCATGTAGCATGTAGCAGCGATTATCAAAGGAATTCCAGACAGTAAGACTGAGTAAGCATGTATTAAACCCGTCGTCCTTCAGGACTACACATAATTAACATAAACCAAATTTTAATGACAAAATGTAACATCACTTACCAACAATAAATTTATTACAATATATATGAATTTATCACCTTGTCCTCGGAGCCAATATAAATTTTCGGTTGTATAGGTTGGTTGACCATGCCTAGTGATTAAACAATCGCTGACATACTGCCCGTATTACACATTAAGTGATTAAACAATCGCTGACATACTGCCCGTATTACACATTAAGTGATGATTAAACAATCGCTGACATACTGCCCATATTACACATTAAGTGATTAAACAATCGCTGACATACTGCCCATATTACACATTAAGTGATGATTAAACAATCGCTGACATACTGCCCATATTACACATTAAGTGATTAAACAATCGCTGACATACTGCCCGTATTACACATTAAGTGATGATTAAACAATCGCTGACATACTGCCCATATTACACATTAAGTGATTAAACAATCGCTGACATTCTGCCCATTTTATACATTAAGTGATGATTAAACAATCGCTGACATACTGCCCGTATTACACATTAAGTGATTAAACAATCGCTGACATACTGCCCATATTACACATTAAGTGACGATTAAACAATCGCTGACATACTGCCCATATTACACATTAAGTGATTAAACAATCGCTGACATACTGCCCGTATTACACATTAAGTGATGATTAAACAATCGCTGACATACTGCCCATATTACACATTAAGTGATTAAACAATCGCTGACATACTGCCCGTATTACACATTAAGTGATGATTAAACAATCGCTGACATTCTGCCCATATTACACATTAAGTGATTAAACAATCGCTGACATACTGCCCGTATTACACATTAAGTGACGATTAAACAATCGCTGACATACTGCCCATATTACACATTAAGTGATTAAACAATCGCTGACATACTGCCCATATTACACATTAAGTGATTAAACAATCGCTGACATACTGCCCGTATTACATATTAAGTGATGATTAAACAATCGCGGACATACTGCCCATATTACACATTAAGTGATTAAACAATCGCTGACATACTGCCCGTATTACACATTAAGTGATGATTAAACAATCGCTGACATTCTGCCCATATTACACATTAAGTGATGATTAAACAATCGCTGACATTCTGCCCATATTACACATTAAGTGATGATTAAACAATCGCTGACATTCTGCCCGTATTACACATTAAGTGATTAAACAATCGCTGACATACTGCCCATATTACACATTAAGTGATGATTAAACAATCGCTGACATACTGCCCATATTACACATTAAGTGATTAAACAATCGCTGAAATTCTGCCCATATTACACATTAAGTGATGATTAAACAATCGCTGACATTCTGCCCATATTACACATTAAGTGATGATTAAACAATCGCTGACATTCTGCCCATATTACACATTAAGTGATTAAACAATCGCTGACATACTGCCCGTATTACACATTAAGTGATGATTAAACAATCGCTGACATACTGCCCATATTACACATTAAGTGATTAAACAATCGCTGACATACTGCCCGTATTACACATTAAGTGATGATTAAACAATCGCTGACATTCTGCCCATATTACACATTAAGTGATGATTAAACAATCGCTGACATTCTGCCCATATTACACATTAAGTGATGATTAAACAATCACTGACATTCTGCCCATATTACACATTAAGTGATTAAACAATCGCTGACATACTGCCCGTATTACACATTAAGTGATGATTAAACAATCGCTGCCATTCTGCCCATATTACACATTAAGTGATTAAACAATCGCTGACATACTGCCCGTATTACACATTAAGTGATTAAACAATCGCTGACATACTGCTCATATTACACATTAAGTGATGATTAAACAATCGCTGACATTCTGCCCATATTACACATTAAGTGATGATTAAACAATCGCTGACATTCTGCCCATATTACACATTAAGTGATGATTAAACAATCGCTGACATTCTGCCCATATTACACATTAAGTGATTAAACAATCGCTGACATACTGCCCGTATTACACATTAAGTGATGATTAAACAATCGCTGACATACTGCCCATATTACACATTAAGTGATTAAACAATCGCTGACATACTGCCCATATTACTCATTAAGTGATTAAACAATCGCTGACATACTGCCCGTATTACACATTAAGTGATGATTAAACAATCGCTGACATACTGCCCATATTACACATTAAGTGATTAAACAATCGCTGACATACTGCCCGTATTACACATTAAGTGATTAAACAATCGCTGACATACTGCCCGTATTACACATTAAGTGATGATTAAACAATCGCTGACATACTGCCCATATTACACATTAAGTGATGATTAAACAATCGCTGACATTCTGCCCATATTACACATTAAGTGATTAAACAATCGCTGACATACTGCCCGTATTACACATTAAGTGATGATTAAACAATCGCTGACATTCTGCCCATATTACACATTAAGTGATTAAACAATCGCTGACATACTGCCCGTATTACACATTAAGTGATGATTAAACAATCGCTGACATACTGCCCATATTACACATTAAGTGATGATTAAACAATCGCTGACATACTGCCCATATTACACATTAAGTGATGATTAAATAATCGCTGACATACTGCCCATATTACACATTAAGTGATGATTAAACAATCGCTGACATTCTGCCCATATTACACATTAAGTGATTAAACAATCGCTGACATACTGCCCGTATTACACATTAAGTGATGATTAAGCAATCGCTGACATACTGCCCATATTACACATTAAGTGATGATTAAACAATCGCTGACATTCTGCCCATATTACACATTAAGTGATTAAACAATCGCTGACATACTGCCCGTATTACACATTAAGTGATGATTAAACAATCGCTGACATTCTGCCCATATTACACATTAAGTGATTAAACAATCGCTGACATACTGCCCATATTACTCATTAAGTGATTAAACAATCGCTGACATACTGCCCATATTACACATTAAGTGATGATTAAACAATCGCTGACATACTGCCCATATTACACATTAAGTGATTAAACAATCGCTGACATACTGCCCGTATTACACATTAAGTGATGATTAAACAATCTCTGACATACTGCCCATATTACACATTAAGTGATTAAACAATCGCTGACATACTGCCCGTATTACACATTAAGTGATGATTAAACAATCGCTGACATTCTGCCCATATTACACATTAAGTGATTAAACAATCGCTGACATACTGCCCATATTACACATTAAGTGATGATTAAACAATCGCTGACATACTGCCCATATTACACATTAAGTGATTAAACAATCGCTGACATACTGCCCGTAGTACACAATAAGTGATTAAACAATCGCTGACATACTGCCCATATTACACATTAAGTGATTAAACAATCGCTGACATACTGCCCGTATTACACATTAAGTGATGATTAAACAATCGCTGACATACTGCCCATATTACACATTAAGTGATTAAACAATCGCTGACATACTGCCCGTATTACACAATAAGTGATTAAACAATCGCTGACATACTGCCCATATTACACATTAAGTGATTAAACAATCGCTGACATACTGCCCGTATTACACATTAAGTGATGATTAAACAATCGCTGACATACTGCCCATATTACACATTAAGTGATTAAACAATCGCTGACATACTGCCCGTATTACACATTAAGTGATTAAACAATCGCTGACATACTGCCCGTATTACACATTAAGTGATGATTAAACAATCGCTGACATACTGCCCATATTACACATTAAGTGATTAAACAATCGCTGACATTCTGCCCATATTACACATTAAGTGATTAAACAATCGCTGACATACTGCCCGTATTACACATTAAGTGATGATTAAACAAGCGCTGCCATTCTGCCCATATTACACATTAAGTGATTAAACAATCGCTGACATACTGCCCGTATTACACATTAAGTGATGATTAAACAATCGCTGACATACTGCCCATATTACACATTAAGTGATTAAACAATCGCTGACATACTGCCCGTATTACACATTAAGTGATTAAACAATCGCTGACATACTGCCCATATTACACATTAAGTGATTAAACAATCGCTGACATACTGCCCGTATTACACATTAAGTGATTAAACAATCGCTGACATACTGCCCGTATTACACATTAAGTGATTAAACAATCGCTGACATACTGCCCATATTACACATTAAGTGATTAAATAATCGCTGACATACTGCCCGTATTACACATTAAGTGATTAAACAATCGCTGACATACTGCCCATATTACACATTAAGTGATTAAACAATCGCTGACATACTGCCCGTATTACACATTAAGTGATGATTAAACAATCGCTGACATACTGCCCATATTACACATTAAGTGATTAAACAATCGCTGACATACTGCCCGTATTACAAATTAGGTGATTAAACAATCGCTGACATACTGCCCGTATTACACATTAAGTGATGATTAAACAATCGCTGACATTCTGCCCATATTACACATTAAGTGATTAAACAATCGCTGACATACTGCCCGTATTACACATTAAGTGATGATTAAACAATCGCTGACATACTGCCCATATTACACATTAAGTGATTAAACAATCGCTGACATATTGCCCGTATTACACATTAAGTGATTAAACAATCGCTGACATACTGCCCATATTACACATTAAGTGATTTAACAATCGCTGACATACTGCCCGTATTACACATTAAGTGATGATTAAACAATCGCTGACATACTGCCCATATTACACATTAAGTGATGATTAAACAATCGCTGACATACTGCCCATTTTATACATTAAGTGATGATTAAACAATCGCTGACATACTGCCCATATTACACATTAAGTGATTAAACAATCGCTGACATACTGCCCGTATTACACATTAAGTGATGATTAAACAATCTCTGACATACTGCCCATATTACACATTAAGTGATTAAACAATCGCTGACATACTGCCCGTATTACACATTAAGTGATGATTAAACAATCGCTGACATACTGCCCATATTACACATTAAGTGATTAAACAATCGCTGACATACTGGCCGTATTACACATTAAGTGATGATTAAACAATCGCTGACATACTGCCCATATTACACATTAAGTTATTAAACAATCGCTGACATACTGCCCGTATTACACATTAAGTGATGATTAAACAATCGCTGACATACTGCCCATATTACACATTAAGTGGTCATCTGAATTTCATTGTACAACAAACTTTTGTATTGCACTGTACTAGCTCAATAGAAATATGATGGGTGAATAGTATCTATAAGACGAAATCCCTATATTTAGTGCCAGTGGCGTTGGCATAGATCACGACGCGAAACGGAGTAAACTCTTCCCACCAACTGGACACTATAACCTCGTATATAGTCAGCGACACGACATGCTCTATTTATTATATTTCACTGTGCAATTCGAACTTGTAGCATGCAGACTATAATTTATATAACCTCATATCTCCGCCACAAACGGCTGGACTGTAGCCGTCCAAAGTCCCTTCCTGAGAAGTAAACAGAACAAAATTACAACTCGTTTTAAGAAATGTGGTCATCCCGTTACATGCACCGATAAACACTTTAAGAGAATCATATAATTGGCGCAAGAATGTCTATAAGCTCAATAATATTTAAGTTTTATTTTGAATGCACGAAGACCCGAAACTGTACCGGAAGTGTCGCCACTTCACATGTTAGCGTCGTTTTAGTGAAAAATGTGTTCAAAGTAATGTTTTAATTTCATTTGGACACGCCTTAGTAAATTGGTGGATACAGTTTCGTATATATTTTTTCGAGATTGTTTTCTGTTCATTGCTTTTTACATGCGTTTTTGCTAAATTTAGCACGACACTATATATAAGTACATGTGCTAAATTTAACACAACACTATACCATTTATATTTATTTAAAGATACGGGCGGCGTTGGCGGTGGGTATGCTGCCACAATATTCACCTCCGTCAAAAAACCGCCATAAAAAGAAAGAATAGTGAAATATATACAGATCTTGTTCTTATACCAATCAGAAATATGGCATAAACAGTATGTTATTGTCAAATGTTTTTCATTTGTTATGTAAACAAAAGCAAAAAACGTTACAGAACCTGGCTTTTGTTTAGATCCGGATAAGGTAAACATAAAGAGCGTTATTTGTTACTGCTTTCCTTATATGGAAATACTAAAGAGCGTTTATACCATTTGTGTGTGATTAACCAATATAATTTAGCTGTGTTATGTAAACAGAAGCAAAACTTCTGTAACACGAGCAGGTGCTTGTTTACGTACACCATCTTACGTCTTGACGACAATATACTATTTACGCGCTGATTATGTTTGGCATATGAACAAAACTATATATATTTAATATTCCTTCTGTTGGTGGCGATTTGAACAATCATGAATATTTCTGCAACGAACGCCGCCCATGCCTTTAATGAACACAGCTCTCGACATTTCAGAAGGCGCCATTTCTGGGGAAAGTTAAATATATCCCTATACATAGTGCATTCTTTAGATTAGATGAGATCAGATTTATTCGATGGTTCAGGATATATCAAATGGTACATGATACACATACTATGGGTATGTTTACACTTTGAGTAAATAGGATACATAACAGTATATATAATATTATAATTATAATAATTTATATTAAATATACATATGTTATATGTAGGGTTCTGATGAGACAGATAAAGTTCAGACTGTGCAAATAATTGATATATAAGAGAATATATCAATGTTCTCAAGAATTAATTCATTTTATAGAGGTTGCCTTCAGAATATATGATAAATTATGTGACAGAAATCTGTATAAAATAGAAATACTCATGTGACGTGAGACCATCAGAGATAACGCAAAAAGTTCTCTAAATGAGAACTTAATTACATTGCGGTCCCTGGTGGCTTTCGGCACATGGGCAGTGAGTGGAGTTCAAAACTTCGGAGCACAATGTATAAAAATATTTAAAATATGAATAAAATAAAATAAAAGCCATTTCAGAACGAGACTTATATGGAGAGGAAAAGCTGATAAAACAAGTCAATACACAAGTAATGAACTTCAACAGCACTCCGCCATCCGCATATACACACTGCCATGTATGGCCGGCTTTGGACTGGACTGTCCATGACCGAAAGATGGAAAACCGAAATACAGACTGCAGTGACATATATATGCAACTGGCCAAATACTGCCATCATACATTACACTATAAGTGGAACTGTTGTTTTGAGAAAATTCTTGTTAGAAGATGATAAATATAGATTGTTCCTAGTAAAAGGCAAATGGATTTACCTCTCTTTTCATCAATTTCTCTAGTAGGTGATGTTTAATGCAAAATTTCCAGTGTTTGAGATCAAATGGGGTACGAGTATGGTATACTTTATCTAGCCCATTCCACAGTTTCGCTCCTGTATAATAGAAACGGTGGATGCCCTTGGATTTTACAGAGGGTAATGAATATTTCTGGGTCCCTCAACGAGTTACATATGTACAATGAGTACTAGCTAATACAAAATTATTATCTAAATATGCTGGAGCTTTCTTTTCCGAGATTTTTAGTACCATCAGTATTTTTCTGAAGTCTACCCTATCACTCACCCGAAGCCATTTAACATGTTTAAATTCATTATAACCAATATGAGTCATGCGATCTAGTTTCATGATAAATCTGACAAGTCTATTTTGAGATGATTGAAGACGCTTTTTGGTTTTTATACTAGAGAATCAAAAACCACTTGAGTAGTCAAAATGACATTGAATAAGAGCATTAATTAGAAGTTTTCTGAATTTTTCATTCAGATAGTAAGCTTTTCTATATAAAAATTTCAGTTTTGCATTTACCTTACTTAGAAGATGCTCTGCCATCATTTCTCCATTAAGCCTCTGATCCAGGAACACCCCCAAATGTTTAACAAATTTGGTTGGTGCGATGTCAACGCCATCGCAGCAGACCCTCAGTTCAGAGTGTTTTTACAAGTTTCTTTCCAGACCCGAACAGAATTGATTCTGTTTTCCCTAAATGTAAGGACAATTTGTTGTCAACCAACCATAATTTCAGTTTATTCATTTCTGAACTGAGCCTCTGCTCGATAGCGCGGACATCACAACCAGAGACCAAAAGGGCAGTCATCCGCATATAGAAGAAGGCGACAATCCACAGCCTGGCTAGCATCGTTCACATAGAGTAGGAAAAGAAGGCGGCCTAAGATATACCATTGAGGGACTCCACAGGTGATACGTTCAAATTTGAATAGAGTGCCATATATATCTACTGCTTGCATTCTATTTGTTAAATAAGACTCCATCCATGTCAGAGATATTTTATCAAATCCAATTGCTCTCAGTTTTGACAGTAAAATTTCATGGTCGACGGTATCAAAAGCCTTCGGAAGATAAATTAGAACCATTCCTGTCATATTTCCTTTGTCCATTTCCTGACGAATGTGGTCAGTGAGATATATGAGACAAGTATATGTGGAGTAACCAGGTCTGAAGCCAGATTGATGGCCATATAGAAGTTCAGCATTTGTTAGATAGGTTTCAATTTGATTGTAAACGATTTTATCTAAAACTTTGGATACTAAATTTAGCACTGATACGGGATGATAATTTCCAGTCTGTGTCTTGTCACTCTTCTTGTATATGGGGACAACCCTGGTCATTTTCAAACCATTTGGGACCTGGTCCAGATGGATCGTTAAATTTATAATGTGTCAGAGGAGAAGCAAGGATGTGGGAACCATCTCTCAGAAATCTTGCAGGAATGAGGTCAGGTCCGGTGGCCCTGGATGAACTTAAATTCTGTAGTAATTCCAAAACTTCGGAATCCGATATTACCGCTATGTGAAATTGTTTTGAACCTATTTTCTCTTTATAAAATATGATAATGGATTCCTTACAAAATATAACAGGTGATTTTGGGAGTTTCGCAACCAGGTTACTAGCTATACTACAGAAAAAGATGTTAAAGTTTTTAGCTATACTCTGTTAGTCGAAACAGACTTCATCATCTATTTTTAAACCTACACAGTTTTGAATGAGTACCAAGTTTCTGAAGAGATTTCCAAAGGTTTTTTTGGTTTTTTTTTTGTTTTCCTCAATTTTATTTCTGAAATGACAGTTTAGCATTTTTAACAAGGTGTTGGACTTTGTTTCTGAGTGTTTTGTACGAGTCAAAAATAGCCAAATCTTTGGATTTCCTGAATTTATTTAATAGTGAGTCTCTTTGTTTTATATGAGAAAGAATTTCATCGTCCATTCAGTCATCCGTACCCCGCCTAATCCTGACCTCTTTAATTGGAGCTACTTCATATATTAAGGATAACAGTGCTTCCTTGAAAATGTGCCAAGCCCTATTTATGTCGTCACATTCAATGACGTCCATCCAATCAATTTCTTGGAGTTTTTGAATGAAATTGAGATCAGAATAATTTTTCATGCATCTCAATTTAACAGAATTATGGGAGCCAAAGAATTCCTTTTTAGCTTTTCTGATACAGTATATAACACTGTGATCACTGAGTCCAAAAACAAGAACGCCGAAATGACTGAATTTGTCAGGGTCAGGTACAAATATAAGATCAATCAAAGTTTATGAAGTTTTTGTAATACGGGTACAATCTTTGATGATTTGTGTTAGACTAAAAAGTCTTTTGAATATATCCACACTCTTTTGGAGTGAGTTATGTCTGGTGGGATTATTGAATAAATCTACATTAAAATCACCGACGATGATGGATTCATTATCCAAACAATCCTTCTCAAGACAGAAATTCTCAAATTTACTGAAAAACTCATAGAATTTCGGAGGACGATAAACTACACCTTTAATAATGGTTTTGATTTCGGAAACATTATATCAATCCAACATGATTCAAAGTCTTCATGATCTATATCTGATCTGTGATTAAAAGATATCGATTGATGTACATAAAGGCATACGCCCCCGCCATCCCTTTGACGGTCCTTTCGTACAACAGAATATTCATCAATCGCTATCTTCAAATCACAGATCGTTGGATCCAGCAATGTTTCCGAAAAAGCTAGCACGTGTGTTTTAGATTGAGTTGCCATGAACCTATGCTCATCTATCTTGGGTAGCAAACTTCTGCAATTTAGATGAATCGATTTGAGGCCTTTGTTATTAAAAATATCGTAAGAAGTGCTGTGACAATCGATATTTGTATTCATAATTTCACGTTCATTCTGGCCAAAATCAGATGAACAATACAAATCGGAAGATGGTAAAAGATCAAAAGTGCAAGGGATGCATTGGAAATCTAACTTCTTTGTTTGATTTAGCATCAAAGTGTAGTCAGAATCACTAATGCCACAACAACGGGTCTGTGTCATTGACTGCATCCATCACAATCAACTGCTATACTGGTTGATATCACACTCTTAGCACAGACAGTACAGGGGTACTTAATCGCCCGGTTCCTCTTCTGTGGACCGGGGTTCATTTGGACATCAGCTGACATCAGAAACATCAAAAGAATGATGGGTCGTGGTCTTCCGTAACCTGCGCATTTGTCCACATTAGGTTTAAACTGCGTATGTGTACATGAAGTTGTTGATGAGAATCGCGCCCTAAAAACATGACCCTCGGTGGAGATTGAAATCTGAATAGACGTCCTGAACATCTGTCTCATAGTACAGCTCGAGGTTTCCCAATAACATATACATGGAACTGTATACTTTATGCTGTGCACAGATGAAATCGCACTTGTTCAACTGTGCATACATGCAGCACCCAAACAGAAAACACACCCATGTGGGAACAGCCTGCCTTCGGTATACATAGTGTGATCAGGAGTCCTAACTTTATTTATCTTGGTTGAATATATAGACTGTTTATGACTTTAGGCATGTATTATAAGTCCGATACCGCCGGCGTTTGGAACATGATTGATTTTTGTAGTAACATAGCACACTTTAACAAGAGCTTATATATAAAGAATTTACAGGTGTGAATTAATGACGCGGGATTCGAATAACATTATTATAAGTCACCTTAGAAGCTACTGGCATACATTTATATGACTTTATGACGGTCAGAAGTATTTCAGAAAAATTTCTAATGTTTACTTCCGGGTTCGGGATTTCGTAAATGAAGTCTCGCAGAGTCTCGTTCTTTCGCCACATCCAGTTTCTCCGATAAAAGGTACCAAATTGCACACAACAAGACTGCCACTCGCGCTGTGATTTTGATTGCACACTCAAACAAGTCACAAAAACCTATTGAATATCGAATTAACGAACCGCAACTGGCATTTCAGATAAAATTTCATAAAATTTGATGAAAGAAAAACATCGTGCTTCCTCACCGCTCACGTGACCAGGAAACTGGTCTTATATTCACTCAGTAGAATTTATATGTTAGCAATAAGACGGGAGGTATATCGGTGCTAACGGTCGTTCTTTTTGTTTCAATATTTATGACCTTGCTTGTGGTCGGTTAGAAGAATAGATGCCTCGTTAGAGTCACATCTAAAAATAGAATCTTTGGGTCTAAAATTGGTTGTACTAAAATATTCCCAAAATATCAAAAACCCAAAATATTTTTTCAAAACCCAAAACTTCCAAAATTTCAAAAACTTCCAAAATTTCAAAAACTTTCAAATATTTCAAAAATTTCAAAAACTTCCAAAATTTCCAGAATTTCCAAAACTTCCAAAATTTCCAAAACTTCCAAAATTTCCAAAATTTCCAAAATTTCCAAAACTTACAAAATTTCCAAAACTCCCAAAATTTCCAAAATTTCCAAAATTTCCAAAATTTCCAAAACTTCCAAAATTTCCAAAACTCCAAAAATTTCCAAAACTTCCAAAATTTCCAAAATTTCAAAAACTTCCAAAATTTCAATATAATGAAGATGACGAGCAACCAATTTTCGACTGGCCTGAGGCATTACGTTATGGAATGAATAACGACAGCGGATCAGAATGCATACATATAGTACGTCACTTGGACATATTATCAGTTTATCACGTGATCACTAAATGTGGCAATCGGGTATCCACCGATGCCTGCAATATATTATTTATAATAATTGGACTCATTGATCTCACGTAAATAATACTCTTAGTTGTTCCAATAAAATAGTTATCAAATTCGATCACCAATAGATTTGACTGTGGAATGTAATGACCTTTAACTTATTTTATCGATCTAAAGGGACACTCATTATGAATGAATGTTAACAATACGAGCGCACGAATGAAGAGCGTTGAACATATACGAAATTACTACACGAATGAATTGAACCTTGAAATTTATATTTCACATCTTACCAACAACAGCTACAGATATAATCATAGTATTATACTGTCTTGCATGTACACACACTATGACATCATTAATGGCGGACAATCCACTCACGGTGTGACAACAGATACGGACATAGGCATAGTGTTATACAGTCTTCTATGCACCCACGCTATGACACCATTAACGTACATTGGATGTTAGGTCTATGACTCTTGAGTATGCACCAATCAATGAGCAAATGAGCAAGAAAATGAGCAAATGAGCAAGAAAATGAGCAAATGAGCAATAAAAATGAGCAAATGAGCAAATAAATGAGCAAATGAGCAAGAAAATGAGCAAAAAAATGAGCAAATGAGCAAGAAAATGAGCAAATGAGCATAAAAATGAGCAAATGAGCAAGAAAATGAGCAAATGAGCAATAAAAATGAGCAAATGAGCAAATAAATGAGCAAATGAGCAATAAAAATGAGCAAATGAGCAAAAAAATGAGCAAATGAGCAAGAAAATGAGCAAATGAGCAATAAAAATGAGCAAATGAGCAAATAAATGAGCAAATGAGCAATAAAAATGAGCAAATGAGCAAAAAAATGAGCAAATGAGCAAGAAAATGAGCAAATGAGCAATAAAAATGAGCAAATGAGCAAATAAATGAGCAAATGAGCAATAAAAATGAGCAAATGAGCAAAAAAATGAGCAAATGAGCAAGAAAATGAGCAAATGAGCAATACAAATGAGCAAATGAGCAAATAAATGAGCAAATGAGCAATAAAAATGAGCAAATAAGCAAAAAAATGAGCAAATGAGCAAGAAAATGAGCAAATGAGCAATAAAAATGAGCAAATGAGCAAATAAATGAGCAAATGAGCAAAAAAATGAGCAATAAAATGAGCAAATGAGCAATAAAAATGAGCAAATGAGCAAAAAAATGGGCATACCTGTATGCAGGCCTATCAGTGGATGAATAGTCTGCCGGAGAAGTACTGTGTAGACAGGTCTTGTCGTTAAGAGAGTCAGACGAGAAGTGAAGGCTCGGCTATTAAAACATAGTAATGCGATAGCGAACATCAAACGAGTCTGCGCACGCATATCTGTCAAAGGATACAATGGCATTCATTGGTCAATTTATCCCCGGTGTCAGCTCAGTACCCAATCGGGACGAAGCCGAAGGTCAACTCATTTTTTTTGCTCATTATAGTACGTCACTTGGACATTTTATCAGTTTATCACGTGATCACTAAATGTGGCAATCGGGTATCCACCGATGCCTGCAATTTATTATTTATAATAATTGGACTCATTGATCTCACGTAAATAATACTCTTAGTTGTTCCAATAAAATAGTTATCAAATTCGATCACCAATAGATTTGACTGTGGAATATAATGACCTTTAACTTATTTATCGATCTATGTTAGAATATGGTCTTAACAAAAAACTTGACCATAACAAAAATTACCTTACATTTATGCATGAATCTAATTAGACCATACGTAAATATTGTCAGCTTATCGTCTGATGAGCAAATCCGATGTTTATCAAAAATAGTACAACTTCCAGTTGGTAATTACTCTTACGAATGAAGAGCGTTGAACATATACGAAATTACTACACGAATGAACTGAAATTTATATTTTCACATCTTACCAACAACAGATACAGACATAGTCATAGTGTTATACTATCTTACATGTACCCATGCTATGACATCATTCGAAGGGGCAATACACTCAAGGAGTTAAAGTGACACGAAACAAGGGACGTGATGTAATATTGGTGTTTGAATCTTAAAGGAACACAAGACACTCTAAAGGGACACTCATTATGAATGAATGTTAACAATACAAGCGCACGAATGAAGAGCGTTGAACATATACAAAATTACTACACGAATGAATTGAACCTTGAAATTTATATTTCACATCTTACCAACAACAGCTACAGGCATTATCATAGGGTTATACTGTCTTGCATATACACACGCTATGACATCATTAAAGGCGGACAATCCACTCACGGTGTGACAACAGATACAGACATAGGCATAGTGTTATACAGTCTTCTATGTACCAATGCTATGACATAATTAAAGGGGGATAATACACGCACGGTGTGGAATGTTAAAGTGACACGCGGTAAGGGACGTGATGTAATATTGGTGAAACCCCACTCCCCACTTATAGATATATAACGAAGACGAGAATAACATGTTGATGAAGTTTATTGAAATTTAATCATTGTCTGAATCTTCGACCGTTAGATTTACTTCTAAGAGTTTCTTGAATTTTCTCATCGCTTCATCTGCAGCCCATTCATTATTATATCCGTGTTTGGTCAGTTTGACCATTTTCTTCATGATCATGGTATGTATGCGTGATGTTTTCAATCGATACTGGTATTCTATTAATCGTCTATAACTTTTGAGAAACAGAGCAAACTCTGTGTCGATGGTATCCTCTTTTCCCGACATGCTCTCATCTCCTGAAATGCTCTCTTCTTCTTTCACATCATTGGTGACGCGTTTCATCATACTTTTGAATGTGTCCATCTCGTTGACACATCGCTCAGCTTTCTTAAGACCGAATACCGTTCTACTACCGACGCCATTACCATCTTCTGAATCTGATAGCGTTCCACGTTCATCTTCATCTGAATCTAGAACCGCTTCGTCAGATTCATCGGTATCTTCTCCGAAGAGAGTTGGTTTTGTCTCGGACATAACTCCGTGTTTAAGCTGTTTATGTCTTTGTAGATTGTAGTTCGTCGATAAAATAATGCCACATAAATCACACCCGTGCATTATCGCGAATTATTGGAAGAACCATCACTCTTATAAGTAGCGATAAAAAGAGAGAATAAGGTGTGGTATACAACCGTCGCTCTAAGAGTACGTTCGTCCCGGTGCTAGGGTATAGATATTTGACCGCAGGTGATTCAATTAATGCCAATTTATCAGTATGGTACTCTATGTATTCATTCATGATTTGGCTAATCGTATGACACTGATCTTTTCATTTTCTTCTTATTATTAGACAAACCTCCATCAGACACTCTCTTGTTGGTTTGTTTGGACGCTTTACGTGTGTTTGTCAACTTATTTGCTGCAACTTCAGCCTTAGCCATTTCAATCGCTTGAGCGATGGGTGTCACCACGTTAATAAGTGGTTTTAGAACGTCTTCTTCACTATCACTAGTTTTAGTTTTGTCAATAAAGTATCGACCCTGATTATCTGGCATTAACTTCCCATCAACCATATCTCTGAAATGTTTTCTCCACATTTCAATATCTGCTGGAATATACGGGATCGACATGTTTCTTCAAAATGTACAAGTCACTCTTTTTTCTGCATTTTATTTTAGAAAGTTTATCGCCTCTTATAAAAATCGATTATTGGCCATGAATGCCAAATGCACCATGATAGTTATCGATGTCAATAATGCGTTTCGTTGAGATCTTGATTGAGTATGCACCAATCAATGAGCAAATAAATGAGCAAGCAGGATGTTATGTCGCTTGGTGGCGGAGGTAGCATCACCAAATTACCCTCGGGGGACCTCATTCTGCCATCTAAAAATAGAATCTTTGGGTCTAAAATTGGTTGTACTAAAATATTCCCAAAAACCCAAAACTTCAAAAATTTCTAAAAACTTCAAAAATTTCAAAAAATTTCAAAAACTTCAAAAATTTCAAAAATTTCAAAAACTTCAAAAATTTTACTGCGGCGGCGGTGCCACCGCCGCCGCCGGGGTCCGCCGCCGGCGGACCCCGTAGTAAAATACCGTAATGCCGCCGCCGCCTTGTTGTTGTTGCGCCGCCGCCGGCGGTGGTAAATACCGGCGCCGCCGCCTCCGGGGTCTTATTTTTGAAGTTTTTGAAATTTTTGAAGTTTTTTGAAATTTTTGAAGTTTTTGAAATTTTTGAAATTTTTGAAGTTTTTGAAATTTTTTGAAATTTTTGAAGTTTTTTGAAATTTTTGAAGTTTTGGGTTTTTGGGAATATTTTAGTACAACCAATTTTAGACCCAAAGATTCTATTTTTAGATGGCAGAATGAGGTCCCCCGAGGGTAATTTGGTGATGCTACCTCCGCCACCAAGCGACATAACATCCTGCTTGCTCATTTATTTGCTCATTGATTGGTGCATACTCAATCAAGATCTCAACGAAACGCATTATTGACATCGATAACTATCATGGTGCATTTGGCATTCATGGCCAATAATCGATTTTTATAAGAGGCGATAAACTTTCTAAAATAAAATGCAGAAAAAAGAGTGACTTGTACATTTTGAAGAAACATGTCGATCCCGTATATTCCAGCAGATATTGAAATGTGGAGAAAACATTTCAGAGATATGGTTGATGGGAAGTTAATGCCAGATAATCAGGGTCGATACTTTATTGACAAAACTAAAACTAGTGATAGTGAAGAAGACGTTCTAAAACCACTTATTAACGTGGTGACACCCATCGCTCAAGCGATTGAAATGGCTAAGGCTGAAGTTGCAGCAAATAAGTTGACAAACACACGTAAAGCGTCCAAACAAACCAACAAGAGAGTATCTGATGGAGGTTTGTCTAATAATAAGAAGAAAATGAAAAGATCAGTGTCATACGATTAGCCAAATCATGAATGAATACATAGAGTACCATACTGATAAATTGGCATTAATTGAATCACCTGCGGTCAAATATCTATACCCTAGCACCGGGACGAACGTACTCTTAGAGCGACGGTTGTATACCACACCTTATTCTCTCTTTTTATCGCTACTTATAAGAGTGATGGTTCTTCCAATAATTCGCGATAATGCACGGGTGTGATTTATGTGGCATTATTTTATCGACGAACTACAATCTACAAAGACATAAACAGCTTAAACACGGAGTTATGTCCGAGACAAAACCAACTCTCTTCGGAGAAGATACCGATGAATCTGACGAAGCGGTTCTAGATTCAGATGAAGATGAACGTGGAACGCTATCAGATTCAGAAGATGGTAATGGCGTCGGTAGTAGAACGGTATTCGGTCTTAAGAAAGCTGAGCGATGTGTCAACGAGATGGACACATTCAAAAGTATGATGAAACGCGTCACCAATGATGTGAAAGAAGAAGAGAGCATTTCAGGAGATGAGAGCATGTCGGGAAAAGAGGATACCATCGACACAGAGTTTGCTCTGTTTCTCAAAAGTTATAGACGATTAATAGAATACCAGTATCGATTGAAAACATCACGCATACATACCATGATCATGAAGAAAATGGTCAAACTGACCAAACACGGATATAATAATGAATGGGCTGCAGATGAAGCGATGAGAAAATTCAAGAAACTCTTAGAAGTAAATCTAACGGTCGAAGATTCAGACAATGATTAAATTTCAATAAACTTCATCAACATGTTATTCTCGTCTTCGTTATATATCTATAAGTGGGGAGTGGGGTTTCACCAATATTACATCACGTCCCTTACCGCGTGTCACTTTAACATTCCACACCGTGCGTGTATTATCCCCCTTTAATTATGTCATAGCATTGGTACATAGAAGACTGTATAACACTATGCCTATGTCTGTATCTGTTGTCACACCGTGAGTGGATTGTCCGCCTTTAATGATGTCATAGCGTGTGTATATGCAAGACAGTATAACCCTATGATAATGCCTGTAGCTGTTGTTGGTAAGATGTGAAATATAAATTTCAAGGTTCAATTCATTCGTGTAGTAATTTTGTATATGTTCAACGCTCTTCATTCGTGCGCTTGTATTGTTAACATTCATTCATAATGAGTGTCCCTTTAGAGTGTCTTGTGTTCCTTTAAGATTCAAACACCAATATTACATCACGTCCCTTGTTTCGTGTCACTTTAACTCCTTGAGTGTATTGCCCCTTCGAATGATGTCATAGCATGGGTACATGTAAGATAGTATAACACTATGACTATGTCTGTATCTGTTGTTGGTAAGATGTGAAAATATAAATTTCAGTTCATTCGTGTAGTAATTTCGTATATGTTCAACGCTCTTCATTCGTAAGAGTAATTACCAACTGGAAGTTGTACTATTTTTGATAAACATCGGATTTGCTCATCAGACGATAAGCTGACAATATTTACGTATGGTCTAATTAGATTCATGCATAAATGTAAGGTAATTTTTGTTATGGTCAAGTTTTTTGTTAAGACCATATTCTAACATAGATCGATAAATAAGTTAAAGGTCATTATATTCCACAGTCAAATCTATTGGTGATCGAATTTGATAACTATTTTATTGGAACAACTAAGAGTATTATTTACGTGAGATCAATGAGTCCAATTATTATAAATAATAAATTGCAGGCATCGGTGGATACCCGATTGCCACATTTAGTGATCACGTGATAAACTGATAAAATGTCCAAGTGACGTACTATAATGAGCAAAAAAAATGAGTTGACCTTCGGCTTCGTCCCGATTGGGTACTGAGCTGACACCGGGGATAAATTGACCAATGAATGCCATTGTATCCTTTGACAGATATGCGTGCGCAGACTCGTTTGATGTTCGCTATCGCATTACTATGTTTTAATAGCCGAGCCTTCACTTCTCGTCTGACTCTCTTAACGACAAGACCTGTCTACACAGTACTTCTCCGGCAGACTATTCATCCACTGATAGGCCTGCATACAGGTATGCCCATTTTTTTGCTCATTTGCTCATTTTTATTGCTCATTTGCTCATTTTATTGCTCATTTTTTTGCTCATTTGCTCATTTATTTGCTCATTTGCTCATTTTTATTGCTCATTTGCTCATTTTCTTGCTCATTTGCTCATTTTTTTGCTCATTTGCTCATTTTTATTGCTCATTTGCTCATTTATTTGCTCATTTGCTCATTTTTATTGCTCATTTGCTCATTTTCTTGCTCATTTGCTCATTTTTTTGCTCATTTGCTCATTTTTATTGCTCATTTGCTCATTTATTTGCTCATTTGCTCATTTTTATTGCTCATTTGCTCATTTTCTTGCTCATTTGCTCATTTTTTTGCTCATTTGCTCATTTTTATTGCTCATTTGCTCATTTATTTGCTCATTTTTATTGCTCATTTGCTCATTTTCTTGCTCATTTGGTCATTTTTATGCTCATTTGCTCATTTGCTTGCTCATTTGCTCATTTTTTTGCTCATTTGCTCATTTTCTTGCTCATTTGCTCATTTATTTGCTCATTTGCTCATTTTTATTGCTCATTTGCTCATTTTCTTGCTCATTTGCTCATTTTCTTGCTCATTTGCTCATTGATTGGTGCATACTCAAGAGTCATAGACCTAACATCCAATGTACGTTAATGGTGTCATAGCGTGGGTGCATAGAAGACTGTATAACACTATGCCTATGTCCGTATCTGTTGTCACACCGTGAGTGGATTGTCCGCCATTAATGATGTCATAGTGTGTGTACATGCAAGACAGTATAATACTATGATTATATCTGTAGCTGTTGTTGGTAAGATGTGAAATATAAATTTCAAGGTTCAATTCATTCGTGTAGTAATTTCGTATATGTTCAACGCTCTTCATTCGTGCGCTCGTATTGTTAACATTCATTCATAATGAGTGTCCCTTTAGATCGATAAAATAAGTTAAAGGTCATTACATTCCACAGTCAAATCTATTGGTGATCGAATTTGATAACTATTTTATTGGAACAACTAAGAGTATTATTTACGTGAGATCAATGAGTCCAATTATTATAAATAATATATTGCAGGCATCGGTGGATACCCGATTGCCACATTTAGTGATCACGTGATAAACTGATAATATGTCCAAGTGACGTACTATATGTATGCATTCTGATCCGCTGTCGTTATTCATTCCATAACGTAATGCCTCAGGCCAGTCGAAAATTGGTTGCTCGTCATCTTCATTATATTGAAATTTTGGAAGTTTTTGAAATTTTGGAAATTTTGGAAGTTTTGGAAATTTTTGGAGTTTTGGAAATTTTGGAAGTTTTGGAAATTTTGGAAATTTTGGAAATTTTGGAAATTTTGGGAGTTTTGGAAATTTTGTAAGTTTTGGAAATTTTGGAAATTTTGGAAATTTTGGAAGTTTTGGAAATTTTGGAAATTTTGGAAATTCTGGAAATTTTGGAAGTTTTTGAAATTTTTGAAATATTTGAAAGTTTTTGAAATTTTGGAAGTTTTTGAAATTTTGGAAGTTTTGGGTTTTGAAAAAATATTTTGGGTTTTTGATATTTTGGGAATATTTTAGTACAACCAATTTTAGACCCAAAGATTCTATTTTTAGATGTGACTCTAACGAGGCATCTATTCTTCTTCGGTTGTTATATTGCTGTTTTAAGTCGAAGCCCCATTAGCATACTCTTCTACCGCGTTATTAACGTACCAGTTACACGCTCATTTAAAATAACAAATAATGGTAATTCAATTGTGACAATAACCGGCTTATTCCATAAAAGACACATTTGTTCTGAAAAATACGTTTACCACGATATCTACATAATTTCAAAAGATTAGAAACTCAGTTGACCTAACGAAGTGACATCGATATAAAACACTCTATATCAACCATTATATAATAAGCTGTTTTAATTCTGACGAAACTTGGAAAGCTTGTGAGCATGTTACTAACATTCCACTGTTTATGGGTTGTATTAATATATTATAATATGACAAAGTGTCATTTGGTGGAAAGAATCAGACTGCTATAATATTGTTTCATTTTATTCTGATTTATTTGCTAATATTGAGTGGGGTGGGTCCCATGCGGTTATTGACCGCCGTGCAAATAAAACAATTTCACGGGCAGGGGTGGTGGTCATGGAACGGATTTTTTTTAACCCTGCGTTTGCATATTTTTTCAAGACTAACCCATGCACCCACCTTCCTTAAACGTAAAATAGTTTGTCTTCTAAAAAGCACGTGGTGCCCACGTGAGCTATTGGTGTGACTATGATAATGGAACGTCATAATATAACATGATATTCATCCATCCCTCTGCCGGACCAATTCATGCACTAGTTGGAGTCTTTTTCCAGCACAACATATATCCTCGCGCAAATACGAACATAATCGACCTATAATGTGAAATAGTTACATAATGTGATTTATCTGCTTATTTCAGAATAAAATAAGCAGATAAATTGATAATGGATTCATGGCTGTTATTTCGTTTTATGGCGCGGGCTAGTGTGGCAACATGTTAAAGAGTGTACACCTACAACGTCGTGAGTTGGCTTATTTGTGTGTCATTGCCCACACATAATCTTCTTAGAATAGCATCATTGTGAGTCGATAATGTGCCTAACATTCTATCATTTTCAGCACATTATCGACTCCAAATTGAGTAATCTAAGCAGATTATCTACCTAAAACAAGCTTTAATATAAGCAGATAAGATGTGCGTAGTTTTCGGGAGAACAGGCTGTCCACAAGGTTCAGTATTATAAAACTGTTACATATGTATGTTAAAAGATAGGAAGAATCATCGAGCATTACCATCTCCAATTATTCGTGGCTAAATCTACTTTCTGATGGTGGAAATGTTTTTATTTTATTTTTATTTATTTGCGAATATCACCAATAGACGTTAAGGTCATACGGGTATAGTCACCTTATTCATTACTGTTTTGGGTGGTTCTCGTATTTCTGATTGTATATCGTTTTATACCAAATAAAGATAAAAACCTCCGAAAAAAGTTTAGAACTAAAAAAAAGTGCAAATTATATATATAACCATTTGTAAATCATCATTACATAAAACTTCGTTATCCAATAAAACCTACAAGAAGCAGCTCATATGAGTCGAGTAGGCTATATTCCCGTACCAAATAGTTTGCAAACACGACCAGGTTTTACCCATCTGCATAACATTCACCAGTAGAGTCGGAATACAACTTTTAAACAACATATCAGCAATTGCAAGATTTCCTTCAGGAAAATCTTAAGGGGAATGAAAAGGACCGACACGGCCACAGTCTTCACCGATTCAACAACTCCTGAAACAAAACAAGCAATATTATTATAATATGAACATTTCTAACATATGGAACTGGTGTAGTACATACCTAAATGTAGAGTGACTTCCCATCGACCGCAATAAAAATGCATTAACGGAACATAATTTGGCTCTAGCTAACAGAAGCTTGAGCTGATGTCAACGGGCGAAGCATACCTAAATATAGAGTGCCGTCCCATAGACACAGTTGGAAAAGCAAGATAAAACACACATAAATCAATCTAGCAAAGATATACACTCAAACATTCCTTTGTATTTTTGCTGGCGACCTTAATAATATAATAATTTTTCTGTCAAGTATTTTTATAAACATATTACATCACAAGCGGACCAGGCTCTTTATTCTAGCTCATCAACTAGCTCGGGACCCAAGGCTAAGCAACATGGGAAACATCAGGAGACCCAATTGCTCCATATTATAGCTCGTGCTCTCAACGCGCTTCGAAAGCGGTCGGTATGATGTTATGTTAATCTGAGATATATCAATACAGCTTTCACAAAAATGATAAGGTGAGGAAGAAGGACATCCGATCTCTTTGATCACATTAGTAGGTTCGCGTCAGTCAGTACTTCCCCTACTCATTTTCATCTAACACTGTAGTCTGTAAATACGCATTGTATACAAGTGTTATATTGATCCAGGCCATTGAAAAAATCTGTTCACGGTATCGAAATAGGTCGATACATATCTTAGCTACCTTTCTACGAGCATTCTATAAACCAACAAGACCCATTGGAGTAATCATAAATGCAACTATGAACAAGGTGTTTGGGTCCCAAACAAAAAACAACAATTCGCACGACATGGAACAGAAAAGAGCGTTCCGTGTTATTCTATTTCTGATATGGTAGCAATAAAGAGCATGTGTCTGACTTCGGGCGAAAAATAGAAAACGGCTGGAAAATGTCTGTGACTTTGGCAAGTGTTTTTCAAAGCATATGAATCCGGCATATCAATATCTGGTGTATTTATCGACCTATCTTATCCGTCGAATGAGCCATGTCCGTTTAAACCACACCGGACTTCTGTTCTCCACTCATAATTTGACTATAGTGAAAGAGGAACCATGTGTCTGTATACAATTAGGTCCCTATCGATCTACTTATCTCCCTTTGTTTGGTAGACTTCGTCCCCGTTCTCCTGTCATCCATACATTTGGTACCACCCTCACTTTGTGAGAAAATGTTATATGACTAATTGCTGTTTGGCCATTTTTCTTTCAGCTTATCCTAATTTGACATATCTAAAAGCTTTCGAGCCGTCAGCCAGCATTTCATTACACGAAAAAAATGGTGTTTGAAAAACCACGGCAGTGGTAACTTGACAGGTATTTTTGCTAACGTTTACCCATAATGGTAAACCGAGACCCATACGATTTTGGTTGGCACACCAACAGCTATATTTATCTACGCTAATATCAGACACCTACTTATCACTTATCGACACAGAATGCACTGTCACATGATCTTTAATGCTACACTGGCGCAACTTCCGTCGTGACAGGGTTAACATACATGTAGTCATACATGTAATCGTGTGTAATCATTGTAAGCGAAATGGCACTTCTTCAAAGTACCTAATATCGATTACATAGTTGAAAAGCCTTGATTTGGGCTCTGAACTTCAAACTGAATCCATTGTGAAATACCCCTTCCTTGAATATATGTCAGGCATCCAAGTTGTAACAGGATAAAACTAGAGGTGTGCAATGGGACTAAATATAACCTTCAGTGTAATTGCGTTGCATTAAGGGTAGCCATATTGACATATATATCATAAATATTTTGGGACTTCTGTCTGTTTGTCTGTTAGCTATGGCCGGGAAAACGGCTGGACCGATTGAGCTCAAACTTCCAACCTAAGGTTAAAAAGCCACGGGCAGTGTTTACCGCCGTTTTTGAGAAGCTCCGAGAACCTCTTCCCCACACCCAGTCACCAAAATGACCGTCCTTGGCACTGTGGGGATTAATCGCGTTGATAATTAAAGAGCGTTAGTATCCGCAGTGTCGTTGATAAAGAGCGTATGAGTGTAGTGTGATTCTTATGTCTGGGGCCAGACGTGAGTGTGTCTGTATCCAGACATGAGCGTGTTGTGTGATTCTTATGTCTGTCTTCGTACTTAGGGGGTCCAAGGAACGGGGGAGATTTTCATCGGGTAAGTTTTTCCGCCCGAGGTGATCTTCACCTTGAAACGGGTACCAACAAACGTACCTCTTTTAGGGACGGGTACCATTACGGGACGGATACCATCATTTCTCTTGATTAAAAAGGCAGAATTAACTCAAATTAAATAACAAAATTAACGGATTTCGACGAAATTTTATACCTAGGGATACTTTTGTCGGGGGAGTGTTTTTGATGGGTCAAATCGTTACCCCGGCCTGACCTTCAAAATGGTCAATTCAAGGTCAAATCGGGTAAAACGGACGGATTTCGACGAAATTTTATACCTAGGGTTACTTTTGTCCGGGGAGTGTTTTGGACGGGTCAAATCGTTACCCCGACCTGACCTTGACCTTCAAAATGGTAAATTCAAGGTCAAAGCCCGGACGAAGTCGGGTCACCTGCTAGTGTCTTATAAAATAGAGTACCAAACAATTCTCTTCACATGATTGTGACTGTCCTCACAAGTCCAGATGTGCATGTTCACATAGTGTTAAATATAATTTATAATAATAAACCAAGAAGTGAACGAATGGATAAAAGCTGGGATAAAATTATGTGCATCGCCACATCGTACTTCTAACTCAATAACGGAGGACAACTTGACTAAAATAAGTCACGCAGCCAGACCGCAGGCTCACATGTTTCCATTGTGGTAAATATCTGTGCAATGTTTAAAAAATACTTGACTGGAAATAAGGGAGGACGAGTTCGGAAATTGTAAGTCGAAAACAATGTTAATTTGAGACTATATATACTTCCCTAGAATATGAGGCGGGCAATAACCGTCTAAAGTCGTATGGCAGCCTGTTCTCTATAAAACCCGCACATTATTTGCTTAAAATAGAACTTGTTTTAGGTAGGTAATTTGCGTTTTAGTCACATTATCGACTCATAGATAATGAGGCGATTATAAGCAGATTATGCGCGGACAATGACACAAATAAGTTAACTCAATACTTTGCACGCGCCATCAAACGAAATATCGGGTATGCATCCATTATTTTCTTATTTCAGAATAAAATAATCATATTATGTACCTATTTCACATTATAGGTCGATTATGTGCGTATTTGCGCGAAGATATATTGCGCATGGTCGTGTGTGAATCATATGCGCACTATATTTCCACCCGGTCCGGTTCCGTGGAACAGAATATGTCGATAAATACGCAAGTTTTAGGTTTAGAAAAACTCTGGACCCTACGCTTCCTCCTCGGGGAAAATTCGTTGTTAGTCTATTTTTGTTATAGTAAAGTATACATCATTTGTCAACATTGTGTACTAAATTACCATTACTTTCGCATGTGTTTTCAGTCTGTAGATCGATCATTCGTGAATTATCCAACTATTTTATCCCTCGTTCCAATTTCTTAAGCATATATATAGCTAATTAATTAATTAACAGATATAGTTTGGAGGTTGAATGCGGTTTTGAGCTCCAAAATACAAATACTATTATTAGCTTTTGAATTTTTCTCGGTATCGAAATAGGTCGATAAATATCTTAACTACCGTTCTACGAGCATTTTGTAACCCAAAAAGACGCACTGAAGTAATGAAAAATACAACTATGAACTCTGAACAGGGTGTACGGTCCCAAACATAAAACAGCCATTAGCACGACATGCAACAAAAATAAGCGTTCCATGTTATTCTATTCCTGATATGGTTGCAATAAAGAGCGTTTATATGACTTCGGGCGAACAATGGAAAACGGCTGAAAAATGGCTGTGACTTTGGCAAACTGTTTCACAAAGCATATGCAGCCGGCATAACAATATTTCGTGTATTTTGTGACCTATCGTATACGTCGCCCCAAATTACGTAGACTAACTTTGGAGGTTCGAATGAGTCATGTCTGTTTAAACCTTTGTGAACCACAAATTACACTGTGGTTCACAAAGATTTAAACAGACATGATTCATTCGAACCTAGAAGAGACATGAGATGGAGAACCAGTTTCTTAACCCTTTACCCAACAGAACGGCCCTGTGCCAATGCATTCTCTTATATATGCGAGTCGATCATAGGTCGCCTCGCATATATAAGAGAATGCATTGGCTTAACACATTAAAATTTATAAAATTGTTAAAGAATGTAAGAAAAAATGGTAAAAAGTGTTAAAAAAAGTATTTTTTAGGCCAATGCATTCTCTTATATATGCGAGGCGACCTATGGTCGACTCGCATATATAAGAGAATGCATTGGCACAGGGCATAACTGTAACCATCACAATGTGGTCAATGAGCCGGTTCCAATGATATCCATATTTGTATGGTTTTATTGAGACAGACCCAAGATAATTTAGGCTGTTGCAGCTTTATTTGGCCGTTTTTGGCCGGTTTGTTGGGTAAAGGGTTAAGCTTTCGTGATAGCGGAACATATTAATTATATCTGTTAATTTGTTTTGGTTGCAATATAACGTCATTTGTCTTACATGTAGCTATATCACACGCAAAAGATAATGGCTCAAAAGTGTTTGTAGTATTCCTGGATTCCAAGAAGGCCTTCGATAGAGTGTGGTACGAAGGCCTTTTGTTTAAATTTATACGTCTAGGCTTTTCCAGCAAATTCACCAGACTTCTCGGCAACATCCACACGGATGTGAATAGCATGGTGTTTTCTAACAACAGATTCTCTGATAAATTCAGCATCGGCCAAGGCACAAGGCAAGGGTATGTCCTCTCACCTCTGTGCTACCTGGTTTACATAAACGATTTCCTCATAGACTTGAGGAATTCTCCGTTTGGCCTACATGTTGGTTCAATTTCATGTGTTTCCCCAACTACATCAGACGACATCACCATTATGTCGCTAACTAAACACGGTCTAGACAATCTGATAGACACATGCTACAAGTACAGTATCAACTGGAGATTCAGTTTCTCGTGCACAAAAAGTAAGACTGTGGTATGTAATGAGTCAAAAGCTGCACGCAATCGCAATCGACGTATCTGGATGCTGGGTTCCGATTCACTAACAGAGAATACCGAATGTGCACACCTTGGCTTGGTACAAGGAATTGTCGGGTCTGAATGTCTCACAGTTCACATCTTTCGTCAACAATGAGAAAAACATTCTTCGCCATCGCTGGTAACCGACTACTACGCCATGCTTCGCCAATTACAATGTGCAACTTAATCAACACTGTCGTTCAACCGAATGCACTGTACGGTTGTGAGGTGATGTCATTACAACAATCATCTGCTATAACTATCATTGAACGTTCATTATGTACCTGTGTTAAATCTGCTCAGAGTCTGCCTAAACACGCCAATACAAAACTTTCTGTCGGACTATTGGGTATCTTACCAATGGAGATGGAAATACACATTCGTAAACTGGGCTTCCTTGGTATTCTTATAAACCTTCCATCACACAAACAGGATCCATTGAAATTTTTTCTGGCCAAAGCTCATTTGCAGCGCTTGTTCAACAGACCGGCATCTGGATTCGTCAAGGAGATACTACATATATTAAGAGCCTATCGCCTTGATTCTTTCCTGGATAATCTTTTAGACCTTGGTGTATTTCAAAACCGAATACACGGAAACGTATCGTGAGGGAGACAGTAAAACTGTTTTATATCTCATCGTGGCGCACGTCAGTCTCAAACGATTCTGACCTGAGTGTGTTCTGGAAGGTTGTTCCAGACCCAGTCTCCGGCTGGTACTTTTGGAAGCGTTTGCGCTCACAACCTACCTTATCAAAATACAAGAACCTTGCAATTCTTCTTAACAGGACAACGTACCTTAATAACCTTACCTGTCGTCAGTGCGTGTGTATATACGATAACGAGCTTGAGCACATTATGTTCACGTGCTCGTCATTCCCGATCATTTCGCTGCGAAATAGTTTCTGGGAACGAGTCATCGACTACTGCGGTTATCAAGTGTATTTATACATGTCCGGACTAGAGAAGGAGGACTTGTTGTCTCTAATCTTGGGAAGTGATCACCCATCACTCTTGGACGCCGTTGGACAATATCGCTACTATCTTATTGATATGTCTGCATCTTTCTTATTATGTGTTCCCTAATTAGGGCAAAATAATTGTTCTCAGATTAATTCAGAAAATTACAGCCCACACGCATGTGACGTTGCTTAAATGCAGAAGAGAGAAACTTTATGCATTATATATATCAGATAACGATATATAGTAATGTTGTCGAGCATCGGGTCAGTGTAGATATGTGGGATCTTGTACTATTGTTTTTTAAGTGGCACATACGATCATTTTCTGGGGTTTTTTTTCTTCGCACTTTACTCTTATTGCTATAATTGTATTTATTTAGCTTTTCTCACTCCGATAACATTTCCACAGATAAGACGCAACTCACCGGTACCAAAGTGAGCCCGATAACACGCATGCACGTTTTATGTAATTACTATATTAATTATGCTCACACTTCACTGTTGTATTTATATCTGCATGTATGTATATAATTGTACAAATATATCTCCTTCAAGGAGGCAATAAAGAATCTCTCTAAATTAGACTGCTGTTAAGACTCATCTCTTCAAATTAGGTTTTGATAACAGCTAGCTTTGTGTGGTAAATTGGACGACGCTAAGGACGCCCATACGGCTGTGGAGACTAATCTCTTCAAGTTCTATTTTGTACGTGCATTGGAACTAATTGATTGTGGAATGAGTTTGAAATGGATTTTATAATAATAATATCTAAAAGACATGAGTGGCTAGGAAAGGTTCCGGCTGGTGAGTCTAGTATGTAAGATTAAGGACATTTTATTGCGTTGACTACTCCAGCGGGATTTTGCATTTTATGAGGTAAATTTGGACCACAGAAAGGCTTTACTTAATTATTGGGTCATACATTGAATTGACAATACATGCCACAAATATCACGATTTCATTGAATGTCCCCCATTATTCACGCAACTCAATTAGTTTATTGAAACAAAATGAATCCTGGGACAGAGATGTGAAGAAACGTTAGTGACTGATATTGTATCGTGGTGGCTAAAGAGCGGTATACCGTTCTTTAGCGCTGGGGGGTTAAAAAGCGGTATACTGCTCTTTAGCCGGAGACACTAAAGAGCGGTACGCGGAACGATAACTCTAAACCATACAGTGACGTCGCGATCACGCGCGCTATGCGTGTCATTGGGATTTTGAAAGCGGAAAAGGTGAGTTTTTTTTATTATAATTGTTAGAATAATAAAGAGTTTTATAACTAAATTAACGTGATAAGAATTGAAATGCAAAAGCGAGGAGAATAATTGCATTGTATAGATGTTGTTGCAACGAATATTTTATCATATCGTTATTAATTTCCGCCAAGAAAACGACTTTTATTTATTGTGACTGTCTCCAGACTCCAAAGTCCAGTGTCGGGGAATCGAATCATTCATTTCTGACACTGACAGCATCTGTCATCGGATATCATGATCATGCATTGAATTGATTCATTGCCAATCAATTTGGAAGCTCTAATGAACCATGTCAGGTTCAAATAAGTTTAAATTAAATAGTTTATTTTTTCATGGAATCATCCCTCAGCATGTACACAAACAATATCTTTACTAAACTGTAAACAGTCTAAACTAAAGTGTATAACTATAATGAATTATCCCACACCTGGTATGAATTCTGTTTATGTTTACAACTATTAATCTCCATATTGCAATTGACCAGTGGGCACTGAGTACAGATTACACATAGATCTACAGAAGAGTCAGTCAGTTATAGTTATACTGTAGCAACTGAACAGAGCTGAGAAGGCAGAGATGACAGAAAAGCAGAACAGTGAGTTTTTATTATATTTTATCAATCATATTCAAAAGCCAAATGTCTGAGCCTTGAATTTCTTAATGGAATATATCAGACATTTCAGATGGATATTTAGTTAATGTTATTGAACCTCCAGTTGTTCCAACTATTGGCTGAGTCTGACGTGACTCAGCTCAGATGTATCCCTCCAATGGAGGATGTTACAACTTTAATATGAACAGCATGTTTAAACCAAATTACACAAAATTTAAATTTGGACAAATTCTAGTTAATGATTTGAGCAAACTGCTTGCAAGGCAAGACAGTTTTTATTAGTAATAGCTATTTATTACATGTGATTTTCAAACTGGAATCTACATGTATATGCATATTTGTTGGATTAATTTTCATTTTCAATTAGTGAATTAATTATCAGGATCAATATTTATCCCACCGGTCAGCATTGTATCTGAACCAACCTGGATATATTTCCTGATATCTTTAGAAGGTGCTGGTGCTAGTTATGGAGTAAATTGTTTGGGTGGGAGCAGCGTGACCTGACTAGAATCACCATTTGATTGTAAGTAAATTATATTAAATAACCTACCAATCCCTGTCCTGTCATCTGACACATTTAGGAAACACTAATGTTCACTTACATTTATATCAGGAAACAACAAAACAACTATAACAATTAGTGAGCATATCAGGATTATACAAACATTCCTAACAATCGTGAACATCCCAACAGGTTTTTTACCTGGTACTGGTAGAAAGGAAGAACAACGGTCTTTACCATTATTATGTAAGCACATCTCTTTTCAAGTTTTCAGGTGTTGTTCTCCCCATGAGTCATTTAAAGGCCCACTTAAATTTCGAATCACCAGATCATATTATACAGACCTCTTAATTCAGATTGTTTGGCTTCGGCAATCCGCTACGGCAACCCTTTGTCGGGGACCAGTTTGCTTCGGCATTGCTGATTGCTGTACATAGCCAATTATGAGGGCTTCATTATATAGTATAAAACATTCCATATTATATAACATGTGAAGAGGAAGCTCCAAAACATTGTACTATCAACTGATCCGGTCGAATAAACAGTGAACATGTTGTTTTGTCAAGGTATTGACATGTTCTGTGCTTAATTTTGATCTGGTCTGTACTATACTCTTAGCTGTGAATTATGATGCATTCTGGGATAAATAACGGCGGAAGTCTTGGGGTGATCTGAGAATCTCCTAGGCCACATATGTTCCCTATTCTGGTGGAATATATATTTTTGGGTCTTAAAATTCTTCAAAATTGTATATACTATGGAGTATGTCCTGTATAATCTTATCTGGGCTTAGGGAAATTAAGTGGACCTTTAAGGGTCCTGTTAAATTTATAAATATTTAATCTTTGGATTTTGCCTTAATGCCCGAAGCTTGACAATCTATACTAATAAAACTCAATTTTGTTTGTTTGTCCGAGCTATAGGCGACAAAACGGCTGGACCCTCGGAGCTTTAAATCTGTACATATAGGGGTAATTTGACCCGGGGAATATTATTGGATATGTCTCGTTGACCTCATATGTCTCAAAAAAGGCACAAATAATTAATTTATATATATTTTGGCTATATGCCGTCGGAGCTGAAGACTTTTACACAGATGTCAATTAACCCAGGGAGTGTCGTGGGACATGTGTCGTTGACATCAGATGTCTTAATTGGGCACTAATTATTCATTTATAATTTTATATATTTTGGTTATATACTTATATGCGACCAAACGGCTGCACCCTCGGAATAAAACTGCTTACACGGAGGTTAATTGATTCGGGGAGTGTCATGGTATAGGTGCTATTGACATCACGACACATGTCTCAATAGGGCGATAATTATTTATTTAACTAAATAATTAATATACCCAAAATGGTTGGAATATGGTCGTTGGAAATTGATTCACAGGGGTATATTGACATGTGGAGTGTCGTGTGACAGGTGCCGCTGACTTCAGACTTAATTGGGCGCTAATAAATAATAACTGTAATTTGGTATACAGGGGTAATTTTAGCACTATTAATTTATTTAACTAAATGATTAATTATATACCCAATATGGTTGAAATCGAACAGACATACAAAATTTAGTATTATTAGTACATATGAGCAATACAGAGCATGCAAGTTGGTAGCCGGTACACATGAGTCAACAATATAAGTGGGTAAATTGCCACAGGGAGTGCTATGGGATACTAGTAGGTGCCATTGATCTGAGATGACCTAAAGAGGCACTGATATTAATTATTAGCAATAAATATTGAGCGTTTGTTATCAACTTAAAAGATAGAGGTAACTTTATCCGGAGAGTGTCATGCTATATAACAAACTTCTCACTTCATTGTTTTTATGCAAATGTTTGCTGTGTCTGTTAGACCAATAGGTGTGAGATGAGTCAGATGACAATAACAAAACAGCTGATGACAAAACTAAAATAACTTGGCCTGAACACAGTGAACAGGAAATATAAAGAGACATCAGTGTTACAATATTAATTTAAATTGTATCGTATGTTATTTTAATGCAGGAAATCAATGACGTTCAATATAAATCAATCAACATCATTAGTGCATTTGTCATAAACCTTACCCTACTGAATAGGAGTTACTAATATGCACTTGTTACCTATCTATATTGATCAATATTACTACCTACTAGTAGGTAGACTGAATAACCACCCTGCTTTGATATAGTGACTATTTTTACTAGTTTGCTATATAGACTATCCACCCATAGTTAGCCATATATTGATCAATATTAATGTCTGGAGGCAGAGTAAACCATCATGACTAACTATAGTGACTGGCTAAATAGAGCATATTGATCAATAGTAGCGAGTTTGCGATACCCGTCGTCACGGTCATTTGCGTACTTTGAATGCAGCACATAAAGCGATAGGGATTTGGAACGGGTAGATGTATCTCATTGACTGGTAGTCTTTCGCTAAAGTTTTCTCACTCAAAAGTACATTAGTTCTACGAAATAACAGTCAGCTATGCATTAATCTATTTATTGCACGATTTAATTGCCAAATCTCATTGATACATTTGTCATTTAAGCCATGTTTTATGTTCAAAGTATCGAGGCGGCTTCTAACACTAAGATAACTATGGAACGCCGATTTGTTTACTGACAACTGTCTTCGCTCAAGTAATGACATGTTATTTTTTGGGAATGTGATTTGGGGGGGCTAACCCCGGGATTCTCGACATGTTATGATTATTAGAGTGAGTTGGCGGTGCTATACGCAGTCTCGACACAGGGACGTAATTATAGGGGGTCTCCGCGTTGAGAAGGTGTGTCCACCTTCAAATTCCCAACTATACACCCCCTTAAACCACACCAAACAGAGGTTTGTGCGTAATTGTGCACGCCGTTGGGCTCTGATTCCGCTCAACTGATCCTTCACTGTCCTGAATATTATTGTGGACTGTTCTAAATGGATCAGTAGTCTTGTTGTAGAAGTCCTGTGATGGGGGGGGGGGGGGTCCACATTGCCGACCATGCAGTACGAGAACAGTTTTGTAGATATGAACCTGGAAATTGCAAAATCATAACATCTAGTGGTCTAACACCAGGCAAATTCACGCCCTGGTTTGTTTTTCACAAATCAATGATCAGTATTGACGAGCCACTGAATGTGGTTAGACCAGGGCATACCGGGTCGACCATGGTTCGGTCTGGTGTGAGAACGTTTTGAAATCTGAACATGAAAATTGATAAATTATTGACTTTCCTCAAGCTTTACATTTGTTGGATATTTCTAACCTGCTGTTGACCATATAGCCCGAATGTTTTTCTACCAAAAGTAGGAATATTTGCAAATGTTGATCTAAAACTATAAAAAAAAATCCGCACTAATACATTTTTGGAAATCAAACTGATTGACAGAATAATTTCAACGTATGTTTTGGTGTGTTAGGTATATGCAATATCCAACTGTTGACAAAAGTTGGGGTGATACACCCACCCTCTCGCCACATCCCCTATCGACCCTTTGTGCATAAGTACACCGTGAATGTGTTACACGATTGAATACAACCGTTCAGTTATTGTACCTTATGTGATTTCTCATTTTAATATAGATATTTGACTTTTGAACGGACATGGCGCATTTGAACCCCAAGACTGTTGTATATTGTAGTGGCCGATAGTGACACCAAATACTGATATACACACCTCATAGTCGGCACAATCTTACCGTCATCAGATCGACTTTTAGCTGTTTTCTTTGTTTCGCATAGACGTGAGCAAACGCTCTTTATTCGAACCATATAATGAATAGTGTACCATTAAAGGTACGGTTGGCCTTGGCGGTGGGTATCCTGTGAAAATATTTCCACCCGTCAAAAACCGCCACAAACAGAAAGAACAACAAAATGTAGACAGACTTTGTCCGTATTCAAATAAGAAATATCGCATAAACAGTATGTTATTGTCATATATTTGACCATTGTTATGTAAACAAAGGCATAAAAAGTTACTTTTCTGGTGTTTGTTTATATTATGATGGTAAACATAAAGAGCGTTCTTTGTTGGTGAATTCCTGATATGGAACGAATAAAGAGCGTTTATGCCATTTTGTGTGTGATTAGCCAGCAGCATTGTGCTGTCTTCTGTAACACAATCCGGCTCTTGCTTAGGTAAAATATAGTAAATCTTTATGATAACATGCTGTTTACGCGATGGTCATGGTATATATGAACGAAACTGTATGCGTTTTAATGTTTTTCTGTTTACGGTGATTGGAACAAATATGAATATTTTCGACAACCAAGGCCTCACGTGCCTTTAAACACCCTTTAAATTTAACAAGTTTGATTTTTATACGCCCGTTTGAAAAAAACGGCCGCATTATAGTATTGGTCTGTCCGTCCGGGCGTCCGTCCGTTAACCTGGTTTCCGGATGATAACTTTAGTTAGAGTCAACCAAATTCAATAAAATTAGCCGAAAAGTAAATTCAAGTTCGAATTTGGGTTCCGCCCACCAATTTTCACCGGAGTTATGCCCCTTATTTGACGTTTTTTGACTTAGAAAATCCTTGAAATTTGTTGTCCGGATGATAACTTTAGTATAGTTTATCGGAATGAATCCAAATTTGGTATATTACTTTCTCCCACCAAAACACAGGTCAAGTTCGAACTTGGGTTCTGGCAGAGTTAGTTAGAGTGAACCGATTTCAATCAAATTTGGTATGTGGGTTTATTAGGAGAAAAGACAGCTCAAGTTCGAATTTGCCGGGTTCCGTCCACCAATTTTCACCGGAGTTATGCCCCTTATTTGACGTAATTTGACTTAGAAAATCCCTGAAATTTGTTTTCCGGATGATAACTTTACTAGAGCTTATTGGATTCAATGATAATTTGGTATATTACTTTTCTCCCACCAAAACACAGGTCAAGTTCAAATTTGAGTTCCGTCCGCCAATTTTTACCAGAGTTATGCCCCTTTTTTTTACCAGTTTCCGCCGACCCAAGAGAGGGGGTATTTTGCACGCCCAGTGTAGCTCTTGTTCTACCTACATCCGGGTTTAGACCCAGACAAATATCCAAGTTCTTGGGATGAATATTCCCTTGCCCGACCCTTCGAAAGATTCCAACCCATTACCAGTTATATGACTAAATATTCCCCAACTAATATAAGGGGCAATTTCGGTCTTATATCTGACTAAAAGTGCATGCATGTAGGACATTCTTGGACCCTGGGTCTAAACCAACACATTTTACACCGAATAATGGTTGGATTATTAAATTAGCGTAATTGTATATTTGTGCTATCATAACATATTTTCTCAGTCAGAAAATTCCATCTGTTCTAGACGACACTCGAACGGTCTGGGAAATTACTTATGAAAGCTAATTATTGAAAATGTTACCAAAATGAGTGAAAGAAAGACGCCAACCCCTTCCACTTTCGCCTCGTCCCTGGTTAATGCAATCCATTATCCACGCAGATGTCCATCATATAACCATAACAACAAGTATAACGTCGGCCAAGAAAGCGAATGCGGATAACAATTTCTCTACATCATATATATTGTGCTGCAATTGGCTCACCATACACTACCCGTCGATATGCTTAATTCTACCCGTAAAACAGTTTGCGATTTCAAAACGTGTACCGGTACGGGTAGCTACCAGTACCCGTACCGGTACCCGTACCCGTTTGAAATCGCAAACTCGCTATTACTGCCTATATAGACTGAATAACCACCATGATTATATGTAGTGACTAATGTAAATGGCTGGATAGACATAACACCCTGGTTAGCTATAGTGACGACTCTTATTAGCTGGCTAAATAGACTAGCCAACATAGCTAGCTATATTGATCTATATTACTACCTACTAGTAGGTAGACTGAATAACCACCCTGGTTTGATATAGTGACTATTCTTACTAGCTTGCTATATAGACTATCCACCATAGCTAGCCATATATTTATCAATATTACTGCATTATGATTAGCTATGGTAACTGGCTAGATAGACATACCACACTGGTTAGATATACTAACTATTATTAGTTGCGGTCTGTCTAGATATGGACTAGCTACCATAGCTAGTCATATTGATCAATAGTACTGCATATATAGACTGAATAACCACCATGCCTATCTGTAGTGACTAATGTAAATGACTAGATATACATAGCATCCTGGTAAGCTATAGTGACTACTCTTATTTGCTGACTAAATAGACTAGCAACACAGCTAGCTATAGTGATCAATATTACTCCCTATATAGACTGAATACACGCACTGACTAGCTATAGTGACTGATGTAATTTGATAGACTTATCATCCTGATAGTGACTACTCTTACTTACTAGTTAGATTGACTAGCCACCATAGCTAGCTATATTCAATAATATTACTACCTATGTAGACTGAAAAACCACATCGACTAGCTATAGTGACTAATGCAACCGGCTAGATAGACTTGGCACCCTGGTTAGCTATAGTGACTACTCTAACTTACTAAATATAGTGACTAATGTAACTTGCTAAATAGACTTATCGTCCTGGTTAGCTGTGGTGACTACTCTTACTTACTGGTTAGATACTAGCCACCATAGCTAGCTATATTAATAAATAGTACTGCCTAGGTAGACTGAAAATAACCATTACTAGCTATAGTGACTAATGTAACTGGCTAGATAGACTTACCATCCTGATAGCTATAGTGACCACTCTTACTTACTGTCTATATAGACTAGCCACCATAGCTAGTTATATTCCCCAATAGTACTTCCTAGGTAAACTGAGAAACCACCATGACTAGCTATAGTGACTAATGTAACTGGCTAGGTAGACTTGCCTCCCTGGTTAGCTATGGTTATTACTCTTACTTACTGGCAAGTCTATTAACTGGCTAGATAGACCAGCCACCATAGCTAGTTATATTATATAGATAATGAATGGTTTGGAGTTGACTATGACAAAATAGTGGTCTTCGAGCCGCAGGCGAGTGGACTATTCCTCCTCGAGGACCACTATTTTGGCATAGTCAACGACAAGACATTCATTATTTATTATATTATATCGAACAATTCTCAAAAAGTTCTCTGTCTGATTTTGTCAAATTTTTATTTACCGTGAATTTTGGAAATCAGTCTCAGATTTTACAATTTACGGCAATTTGTTGAAAATGGCAGGGGGTATAACTATGTTATTAGTTACATTTAACGGCATCTCTTCATGATTCATGCATTTATTTCTATAAATACGTCATTGGCAAAGACATTTTGGAATTTTTTTAGAAATCAACTTGCTTAACCTCGATTCAAACGGAAATGGAAGTTATAAATAGCGTCCACTGGCATTACAAAATTACGACTGGCCGCTTGCCAACTAAACGGACTAACTATTAAATACATTCCCTAGCTATATATGATCGGACATTTGTAAGATCATTACAATTCACCAATAAATCTAATGATATACCGATATTGCAACAAGTATCATACAAGGTTTAGTTTAAGATTGGCCGTACCTACATGCGGCAACCAGATTTCGCGAAATGAGTTTGTTACTATAAATAGAAAAATAACAGTAGGCACGTGGGGATCGTACTTGGGTACTATCATAAAATATTATAGCAGTGTGCAGCCAATCAGAACGCGAGAAAGTCACGTGAGATAATATTCATCAATAGTACTGCCAAGGTAGACTGAGAAACCGCCATGACCAGCTATAGTGACTAATGTAACTAGCTAGGTAGACTTGCCCCCCTAGTTAGCTATGGTGATTACTCTTACTTACTGGCTAGACAGACTAGCCACCATATATAGTTACAATAATCAATTGTAGACTGAGAAACCAACATGACTATCTATAATGACTAAGGTAACTGGCTATATAGACTTACCACCTCATTAGCTACAGTGACTTCTCTTACTTGCTGACTAGATAAACTAGCCACAATCGTTAGCTATATTAATCAATATTACTGCCTATATAGACTGAATAACCACCATGACTAGCTGTAGTGACTAATGTAGCTGGCTAGATAGACTGAGCACCCTGGTTAGCTATATTGACTAATCTTATTTGCTGAATAGATACCTAGCCACCAGATATAGCTATAGTGATCTATATTTAGATTGAATATCCACATTGACTAGCTATAATGACTAATTTGACTGGCTATATAGACTTACCACCATGGTTAGCTATAGCGACTACTCGGTGGCTCGATAGACTAGCCACCATAACCAGATAGATTGAGCAATATTACTGCCTATATAGCTATAGTGATTAATGTAACTGGTTAGATAGACTTACCACCATAGTGACAAGTCTTACCTTCTTCTTATGCAGTAATGTTTATCAATATAGCTAGCTATGGTGGCTAGTATATTTATTTAGCCAGCAAGTAAGTGTAGTTTGTGGATTAATCAGGGTGGTAACTATATCTAGCATGTTACATAAGTCACTATAGCTAGCCCACGTTGTTGTTCAGTCTATATAGGCAGCAATATTGATCACGATAGCTAGTTATGCTAAGAGTGGTATGTCCATCTAGCCAGTTACATCAATCACTATAGCTAGTCATGGTGGTTTCTCAGCCTAAACCTATGCAGTGAATTTAGCTAGCTATGGTTGCTAGTATATCAAGCCCGCAAGTAAGAGTAGTCACTATATCTAACACAGGGGGTAAGTCAATCTAGCCAGTTACCTTAGTCACAATAGCTAGTCATGATGGTTAATCCGTCTACCTAGGCAGTAATATTGATGAATATAGCTAGCTATGGTGGATACTCTATCTACCAGCAAGTAAGAGTAGTCGCTATAGCTAACCAGGGTGATATGTCTATCTAGCCAGTTACAGTAGTCATTATAGCTCGTAATTGTGGGTATTTAGTCAATATAAATATAGGCAGTAATATTGATTAACATGACTAGCTATAGTGGTTATTATCTAGCCAGCAAGTAAGAATAGTCATTACCGCTAACCAGGGTGGTAAGTTTATCTAGCCAGTTACATGAGTCACTATAGCTAGGAATGGTGATTATTTAGTCTATATAGGCAGCAATATTGACCACGATAGCTAGCTATGGTGGCTAGTCTATCTAGCCAGCAAGTAAGAGTAGTCAGCTCTAGCTAACCGGGGTGGTAAGTCCATATGGCCAGTTACAATAGTCACTATAGTTAGTCACCTTGCTTATTCAGTCTATATAGACAGTAATATTGATCAATATGGCTAGCTATGGTAACTAGCCTGCAGTTAAGAATTAGTCACTATATCTAACCAGGGCGGAAAGTATATCTAGCCTGTTACATTAGTCACTACAGGTAGTTATAGCGGTTATTCAGTCTATATAGACAGTAGTATTGTTCAATACCGCTAGATATGGTGGATAGTCTATATAGGCAGCAAGTAAGAATAGTCACTATAGCTATACAGGGTGGCAAGTCTATCTAGCCAGTTACATTAGTCACTAGAGCTAGTCATGTTGGTTTTTCAGTCAATATTGGCAGTAATATTTATTAATATGGTTAGCTATGGGGGCTAGCCATAACTTTGCAACACTGTCCAAATGTTTTATCTGATGTGAGCATGCGAAAATATTAGTTATCCATTCCAGTTCTGTTTCTGCCATCTATGGAGAATCCTGGGAATCCACAAAATACCGATTGTTCTCCTGAGTAACTTACAATTTCAGATATAAAATAGCCAGACGGTCTCCACATGGGGGCCAGTGGTAGGTGGGGGTCTGATGAAAATGGGGGAGGTGTGTAGGCGATGTCCACCATAGAAATTCCAACTGCACCCCTTTTCATTAAAACGACAAAAATTCTCATGTCCAAGAAATTATATTTGCATCTCCTCTTTGATCGAAATGTTTCAAGTGGTACATAAATCTCTCAAACTGTTGGAAATTTTCAAACTAACACCCCCCCATATGGTTGAAGATCTCCATTTTTAGTAAATGTTACTACAACTGAAGGGGTCACTCTCACCAAAAAAGTGCTGAAGGGTGCACAGGATTTGTGATCGGCACTAATGCAGTTACTTTAACTATGTCCCCGAAAGTCTGGCGCCCATCAGCAGTTCTTTTTCAGTTCATTTATTTTTCCTGGGAACATCTACAATTATAACTATCAGAAACCATGGCAGACATGTAAACTATAAGTCATTTAAGACGAGATTTCAAAACCTGTGTACCCTTCAGCACATTTTCAAACCTGTGTACCATCCAGCACTTTTGTTTTGGTGAGAGTGATCCCTTCAGCGTCACCACGCTATTCTTTTATCAGTTTCCTTCTGTCGTCATATGACATAACTATTGAAATGACGTTCAACCACAATCAATCAATCAATCAATCATTCAGCATTGATACGTATATCAATGTTACCTAATGACATTAACAGTCATAGTTTGTGTCTTTGTTGTAGAACATTAACATGTTGTGACATGACAATAGAACAAACGACCACGATTTAGAAAAAAACTATCGCTGTGTTTATATGGTAGAATAGAATAGAATAGAACATAATTATATTAAATCTACAACCCACACGGGATATGAGATTACAATAACAAAACAGACATAATATGCATACAACAGATAAAATAACAGTATTAACCCGAAATACGAATGATGATAACAATGGTGGCGAAGAACAATAACAACTGTACAATGTTACGGCAGTTATTAATTAATAGGCAATATTTTTGAATAACACTTGCAATTAATTTATAAGTAATATTTATTATAAATAAGCATATTATCATAATTTAATTTGACAAGAGCAATGAAATTAGGCTGAGTGCATGTTAATATGGTGTATTATCTTAAACCTGTTTGAATCTGCGATGAAAAATCATCTCTAATAAGCTGATGAGTAGAACGAACGTCATTTATAAGATAAATAAATTTGAGATTGAGATTAACTGCTTATGTGTGATTAAGTGGTACAAGTATTTTTATTTTCACTATAACATAACATAAATGTTCACACCCAGCTGAAAGAAATCACACACCAGCGCTAACAACCGATATTTAAAAGTCACCTTTACCATACATGTTACACACACAATCAGCTAACATTTATAATAAAAATCACACATAGCGAATATCGATAATCATAAAAATCACACATAGTGAATATCGATAATCATAAAAATCACATAGTGAATATTGATAATGATACTATCAAACGTTAAGTTAGTGACCCCTTGTGAAACAATATGTCAACAACGATGTTTTTATTAAAAATCGCGTGCTTGTGTTTAATTTTGATAAATTGATACTTGTAATTTACTCGCTGTCCTAACTAAAAGCCCCTATGCGTGTATGTTATGCCGGTAACTGTGACGGAGACGGTACACGTATGGTCGTGGTACGCGGAAAAGGGGGTTGACACAGAAAGCGATTTTGGTATCATTCGACACGGAAAGATCCAAGAAATAATATATCCAAATCCGCTAAAATCCGTTTTGGGGAAAATCCAGGATACAAGTGGTGTCCAATATGGCCGGCGTTAGTCAAAACAGACACTGACTGAGATTTATACGATTTTTTGGGAGAAACTTTTGTGAAATATATACAAATGTATAATTCTATGTGATGCTATAACATTATGCTAGCTTTAATGAAAAACTTAGAACTCTTTACCCAAGATGGCTGCTAAAATGGCCACCGATAGTGAAAAAATACTATTTTCCACTCATTTCTTCTTATCAGTTCTTGCTGTTTGGAACTGGAGAAAAATGTGTATATGTTTTTAATTTTGTCGTGTTAATTGAGCATTAGAGGCAATGAAATGTGTCATCGTTTAGGTCTCAGTTTACTCCAGTCATTCAAAAGATTATTTTAAAGAATGTGGTATGAAATTTTGGATATGTTGAATGACACCAACATCGCTTTGTTTACCAATTGTTTCTGGGTCTAACACTCCAACGACTATACTATAACCCAGATCCCGAGATGACGGTGGAGAATTCATGGACATTATTAGCCATGCGGAGACTCGGCGGCGCAGACGATAAACAGTCTTCGCAAACAGTACATGCGTTAAGGACTGTTTTCATTTCTGTTTCATTTTCTGTTTCGTTCTTATTACTGATGTTCCAACATTTGTGGTAATGCGTGTATATAACATTTGCTTAGTGCTCTCAAATGATGCAACACTAATTATCTAGCCTGTTATTGTAGTACTATTATATATAATAATATATCACCTTAATGATGTATTAAAGAGGGGCTGTACCTTAAATCTGGCCATTTATTGGACCATCTCCTTTTATGCTCAACTCAACTGGAGTCATAAATTAATTTTCATTATACTTACCATGTTGTTTGCATCGTTCATAGAACACATGAGTGTATTTTGCACTAATCTATGGCTCAATTTCATTCATTTGTTGCATATATTCTGTTGAGTATAAAAGGAGCTGGTCCCATAAATGACCGGATTCAGTGTAAAGTACCCCTTTAGATGGCAAACATAATTACATTTTTCTTCAACAAAAACCATGTATGTTGACACCACAAAAATTCACTCACAGAAGGCGTAGTTGTTTGTTGCACATGTGTAGATGTTATTTATACTGAATCAATACACATGTATTATTTATGTTTATTGTTGGATTAACTTCTAACCCTGAAAGGATCCTAGATCCTAAACATGAAATAAGATCATACCACTGACCAATCCTGTTTTCAATCGTGTATCCACAGCAACCGTGTCGACACCAATGATCACTCAAAAACGCAGTTAAGATGTGTCTATAATGTAGATAATGCTAAAACAGTTGACGTGTTCCACGCCGGAGAACATCTGAAAAACATAAATACAATTTTTAGTATAAAGATGTGTTTTGTATAAGCACTTAGCAATGTAGTTTGCACCATTTCGCAATTCATGTCTGTCTATCCACGTCTGTCATCACGTCCATGTGCTATACACGAAAGAATGCATGCAGTTTCTCTACACAAAACATTTGTCGTCGTTGTTAGATCATGTCATGTATCTGTTCCCTGGCTACGAGATCATACTCATGATACTCATCCAGTTTAAAACATGGGAGCTTTCTGATGTTCTGATCAGATGGGAACTTTTTGCATGGAACAAACAAAACAGTTATATATTTAATACTTGTTGCTTAATATATTTCACAGTAGGGAGTGTTCCCAGTTCGAGATTGCATGATTGTCGTGACTCTTGTGAGGTAGGTCGATATAGCAATAAACATTGAATTATTTCCCTGGAGAAAATCCATGATTGTAACCTATGTAAATAAAAATCGGCCCAACAGAGTCAACTACATTATGCAATATCGAGGTTGGACATTCACCTACTGTGAAATACATTATTATTGAGCATGTAATAACTTAGAAATATAATACCTGTACCGTTTTGTTAAATGCTATAAACGTTCCTGTCCGAACCTCAAAAAGTTCCCAATGCTTCAGCTGGTGGAGTATGGACGTGTGTAGCAGAGTTTCATGGTCGTGTGTAGCAGAGTTTCTTGGCGTGGTCTACGTCGGTTCTCGAAGATTACAGTTTACGAACTATTTCAATGGTCATCAATGTTGTAGTGAGAACTCGTACCCTACCTTAATCGTGCATCTCAAGTATCATACTTTCGATGACAACGTATTGCCACTTGGTGTATTTCCAAATAGGGCGCTCTGTGTCGTATGTTGTTGACCCTTAGTCGTTGTGGCTGCATGCAATTTTTTTCTCAGCTGCTCAAGGACTGGTCGATTCACAACTAACGCAAACAATAGAAACACACCCAATGATCCGTTCAACACTATGAAGAGATACTCGAATGCCTCAAGACTGGTCCATTGGTGTAAAAACCCAAACAGCCAACAGAAACCAGTCATTGTGGACAGCCGGAAGTAGACACTCATATAATTTCGGTTCTTCTTCACAATCTCACTCTCTGCAGCCTGTCGTTTTATACTGACAACGACCATTGCGAACATCACGGTGTTCGCAATTACAACCATGCCCACCGGAAGAGCAAATAGAAGCCCAATAAGCAGTGGTCGGTTGATGAAGCAGATATTGCCTCTGTAGCCTAAAATGGAGTCTTCACCCTGTATCCAAGCAACGATGATGTTGATAACAACAAAAGGAATTGGCATTGAAGTAGCCAAAGCAAGGTAAAATTTAAATGAATTTCCGTGATGTATTTGTGCCAAGCCCTTGCTATTGAATACCCTGAGCATGTGTATAGTGAGTTAATAATCCTATTGCCTCACATAGCGGCGCTATCTCAGTCTGTCCGGTACCAAATTGAAACAGTGCTTGTGCATCGAAGAGCGTAATTATGAGGCCCATGTTATTTTTACCTGGTAGAGTGCGCATCGATTCTAGAAGACAATAGACCAAGAACGTGATCAACAGACATAGCATGGACAGACATGCGCAGACAAAACTCACAATGCCCTGTGTGCTGTACTGTGACACATCGTCCGCAAAATTAGAGTTTATTACGCCATTTATTTCATTTGCAGTAAAGTAATCTTCAGTGCACACGCGAATCCCTTCAGTCCCAACATCTTCAATCAAAAACTCCATGTGCTTCAAAACATTTCCTGTTTTGATCACTTCCAATTCCGTTTCCATATGTCTTAAATTGGTTTCCGTTTTGTTCAAGATGACATATGGACAAAACAAAGGTTTTGTTACCATGATACTCTTCTCTACAGTTTTATGATCCTCATTCCGTTTTTCAAATGATAGTGGTGCCGGCTGAACTTTCACTCCCCCGATGCTCCATATGTCAACGGCCTGATGTGCGAGAGAAGACAACTGCCAGTCCAAGGTCACCACGTGTTCTCCGTCTGGGAATATAAGATCAAGCTTGGGATACCTCACGCCGATATTCATCATATCCTCTTTGAACGACTCGATCGTGATGTCATCAATCATGACGTATCTAACGTTGACCACTAACCCCCGGAGCGTTGGGTTTTCCATGAATTCGATATGATGGCTGGAGTTCTGGTTGATGTTGGTATTCTGACAATATCTGACTGGGTCGACCGGAAGAGCTTCCAGATCCACGTATTTGTTGGAAACATTCTTCTCGTCGCCATGAAATACAGCCGTAATGTTATCCGAGAGTCTTGTGAGCTCATCCCTGAAAATGACAGCATTATATTATTTATAGAAATATTGCAGTTAGGTAGTTATCCTCACCCCCATAGTGGGATATCGAAATTTTCACTTTCAGTATACCAGCTCGTGCGAGCGACCGATTCACAAAATATACTAGTCAAAGTCTGCCAGTACATGTACGTAAACCAGCTAGGATATTGGGGTAACGAGATACTGTCGCCCATGAGCAATCGAATGCACCCTTACTCAACATATTTAGGGAACATTTCTTACACGGAACGTCACAATATATATGCAATTTCAGAATTTACACATTACCGGGTATACGTGGTGGAATTAATTCAATTTACGTCATTATTTTTTACGAGCACATGGTGTTTATTACGTTTACCTTTTGAGCGCTAGAATATTTTCACCAGAATATGCCGATGTCACTTTGTGAGGACAATTGATTCGCATTCTTTTTAAAATATGTAAACACTGCGGTTAACGGATTTTTCACATTAATTTACAGCTTTCAATTGACAACTGATGATATGTTCAGAATAAATATCATGTCTTCTACGGAATAAACCCGTTTATTGTCGCAATTGTGATATTTGATTACATTTATTTGTGGTTTTACGTGAGCTTGTCACTAACGCTTAAAACATGTTATAGAAATGGTATCCAGACGATCTCGGACGTAAAACAGCATCTCGCTATCCTGCTATCCTAGCTGGTTTACGTACGAGCAGAACTGGACTATATATATACACATGTACCAATGCCCGACAGGAATAATTCAAAACATTCTCGTATCTGTAGCGTTATCCTTATTTGTAAAATTCATTTTGTGTTGAAATTCTACATACGTATGGGTAAATCAATAAATTCATACGGAGTCTGTATTTCAGTGGCGGGCAGTGGAGTATGAGTAACAGGGGGCAGAGATAAGCTGTCGTCTTAAGTGGATCGATTGAAGGTGATTATCAGGAAACATATTGTTTTAAATGGTAAATTTCTCCGGAAACCCGTATAGGATGAAGAAAATCTAGTATTTCTGAGTGGATAACGAAATTATTCATTCGTGATCGAAAATAATGTTTATTTGTGCTCGCGGCAAACTTCTCACGAACATAGAAAGTTGCCTCGGTCACTCATGAGATTATTTTCGGTATCCACTTAAACACTAGGGGTGCTATTCACCGGCTGGGTTTATAATATAGTCCAGGTAGTTTTACGAGGCGACGCTGAATGCGAAGCTATCGGTGGACATATCGATGGGAAGACATCGCCGCGCGGTACAGGATTATCCAATCAATGTGATTGGCGTCAATCATATATTGACCACCGGTCACATAAACATGCTGCGTGTAACAGTACGCGTTTGTACACATTTCAACAATGAGCAACCGAGGAAAAGGACGTGGGGCAAAATATACCACCGACGACATGAAGGGGTCTACACAAAAAATCCGTATATAGGGCCGGGGTGGGTGGGTGGTCCAGAGGCCGAAACAATCGTGCTTGTAATTTTTTTTCTCCAAAATGGGTTTTTTTTTCAAACAATTTACAAGTACTGACCATGTAATGTTGTCTGTAAGCATGTTAGTATCATGTGTGTTGGCATATGGCTATATAGACAGCTATAGTGACTATTTAGCCTCAGATTTAGCAACATTCTGGATTTCACAGGGTCCCGTCCCACTTCTCAGTGGAAAACCGTAATTTATTAAAAAAAAAATAATGTATTACCCAGTTGTATTAGCCGAATAATAGTTATAAAATAAACAAAACTGTATCACAAATACTACATGGTGAATACTCAATGATGACTAGATATCATTGACCCGATTGTTGCATAACATGAAATTGAAAAGGGTATCTCATAAATTTCTAATGTCTGAAATACTGTCTTGTTCTGGCATGCAATCAAATTCATTCCTTCTGGTTATTTCTCATCTTTTTAATGATTGCAAGTAATGTTAATTTGCAGCACTTATCCAAATAAAACTGAATTGGTTATGATGAATGGCCGTTACTGTTTATTGTTCAGACAATCCCAACAGAAGGTGACGCTATTCTCCTTGAATTTACGAACTTCATCTTCAAGCTTATATAATTAAATACTGCTCAGCAAGACTAAACTACAATACTAATTGTATACTGTTATCGCTTACAAATAGATGAACTGAAATAATGTGATGCATTCAGATACTTTGAGAAATGACATTCCTCAATGTCTTCAAAGTTCAAACTAAAATCAAGAATAAAATCTGACTGAGACTATACTGCAGACTCTAGTGCACAAATATACATACAAATGGTTGAGTTATAATAATGCAAAATGTGTTTACGGATGGAGCCAAGTTGGTAGCTCTGGTATGCATCGACAGGCAAAACCTGTGATATGCAGTAATATCTGCATACATCCTTCCCGTATCATTCAGGTCTATCACCAAACCACTTCAAAATTCGACAACCGACACTTCAACTTATATGGCAAAAACTTTGTACGGATTGAATTTCATAAACAGGGCCCATGGATAACTCTGGTAGGCATTGGTACTCACAATCCGTGATATTATGCATATTCGTTCCCCATTTCTGGTCCGTCACATGTCATAGAACATCAAAATATGACAACCGATCGACTCTTGAGTTATGATGCAAAATGTTTGTACGGACGGACGGCTCGAGACGTCAACTATATACCCGCCGACTAATATCGGGGGTATAATAACCATATATCTATGTGTATACATAACCAAAACAATTCCCCTCCTCACCCACCCCGGTGGATAAGACTAAAAAGTTCTTTGATCATGCACAAATAATTGTAGAACCCCTGACCTGTTTACCACTATTTACACTGGCCAGTGTTCTCTGTCAGACTAAACACGCTCTATATATTAAGGCTATAATGCGGTCTAGGGCAATTTGTGACATACAGTGTACCTACACAATGCTTTATTATTATTGTTAGATACTGGAAACACCAGGAAACACCTGGAAATACAGTTTATTTTTCGTTTTTCTGACCTGTGCTTTACCGATTAAGGATGTTATTGCTTGAGTCTTAATTTTACACACTTTGCACCAAAAAAGGATAGTGGAATGGGATTGAAAGGCAGTTACCACAGTTATTGAAGAACGGCTGAAAAAAAACTCTGAAATTTTTATAAAAACATGAGAAAGGGGGTGGGTCCCTAACATTTGGAGGAACACATTTGCATAAATGGGGTGGTGGGTCCCTCGGGGTCTGAAAAAAACTTTTTGGGCCCTACATGTGCAATTGTTTTCCAGACCCCCTCCCCCCACTGCCGACGAGCGTAACACTTTTTTGGGCATTGTGGAGAGAAGAATCAAAATATTAAAGAACAAAGAAAGCGGCACCATTCACCAGCGCCGGAAAAATGATGCATGGAAAGAAATTTCTTTGGAAATAGCAGGGAAATATCGAAACAGAACCAAAACACACAAAAAATTCTTCTGAGGCGTTATCTTCTTGGCTCTTCATTTTCACACTGTGCTAATTAAAAAACCTCATTAATATCATTGAAACTCATTCTGCAGATATATAAACGCAAGCATGAGTCTCCACACAATTATACCCAAACATTATACCGCTATACATACCGATTGTGGCCGGTGAGTGTTCATGAATTAGTCGTAAGACGGCGTCAATTGACAGGTGACAATCTGATAGATTGGATCAATCACACCATCGACAGCGTGTGTCGTTTGCGCTAAGATACCTTTGCGTTCAGCCGCTACCATATAAACTACCTGGTTTATAAAATAGTCTCGCTTGGTGAATAGCACCCTAGATGTCTACATGTATATGTTCAAACATACCCTAAATAACAGTGACAGGGACCCTCCATGTTCTGTCTCGTTTTACATTTTCTAATGTATTACGATGCATGATAAGATAAATAACAAATCAATAGAGAGTATGATATCACTCAAATTCCCCATCGCCGTCAGACCCTTTCAGAATACGATATAGGATATTGCTAATTTCGCCGGCTCATACCTGTAATTGATGCTACCATTACACGCATCTGCCGAGAAGGGAGGCTCGATGCGATACACCAATGGTACCGTGTATGTGTATATGGATTGTGTATGGATCACTTTGACACACGTCCTATTTTCTAACCACCTCCCGCTTGGACAATACACCTCCCGACAGTAACCCTGCAACATATATATACAAGAAAACCATAGTCAGAAAAGGTAACGCGCTCAAGATCATATATTTTAAACCCATGATTGTAATTATAGAATATAAAATATATTGGTTTCGCGAATTACCAACTCAGAATTCCGTTAAAATAACAATAACAACCAACACCTAATTAACGAACCGGCGGCCGACTCGGCCGTCTCAGACCACAACCATCAGCTGATAGTCCAAGCACATTAGGGTTGACTACGGAAAAAAATCGGAGAAAGCTGATTTTTGTTCAGGGAGTACTAAGATGTTTATGGACAATATGGCAAAAGTCCCCAGAATCCGAGTTGAGCTTTTTGAGATATCATGATTTTTCGGAATGGTTCAAATTCTGACGAAATGCCATCAGACCATATGCGAATGCAGTCACATGTAAGCTAATTTACAGACTCAATATTCACACACACACACACCCGTCTATCATGGAGCAGGTGTCGCTAGCTATGTTCAATTGAAGCTAGGGCTGACTACTAGTCGATATTCCGTAATTGTGATGACATTTATTACCGAAGAGAGCATATAAATCGCATGATGATACAAAATGTTCCTCATAAAAAATGGCGAGTAAATATATTCAGACGATAATGAGTTGAAATATACACTATAATACTAGAACAGACCTTAATTCAGGAAAGGAAAGTGAGAAGATATATAGAAACATCACCATCCTTAAGATTTTATAGCCTTAAACTTAACACTACCCCCTAAAACGTGTGCCATGGCTTCGAGTGTCTGAAAAACAAAAAGACAACATACTAGCCCTGGCGTTTGATGTAACAATGGTGCAAATGGTGATATAGCCGTGAAACTTGGCTCATATGTTACTGATAGACTATTGATCATTTGCAGATGTGTAGACATCGCGGTAGGTCCTTCCTTCGCAACGGTTGCTAGGCAACTATCTGGCATCGAAGAAATACAAATATGACTGATATTATGGCAGGTTTAACAATCTAAACTACGTCATGTAGCATTTTTATGGTGAAAATAAAGTTGTTGTTAGTGTAGATCTGACTGGAAAATTACCATATTTCTTACTTACAGGGGTGGTAGCGGTTGCTATGGACATACCCGAAATCGCAAAACGTCGAGCTGACTGATATTATGGTAGTTTAAACAAACTAATATAAACTACGTCATTATCATTTTATGGTGAAACAATTGTAATAGTTGTTGTTAGTGTGGGTTCGACTGGGAAATAAATACTATATTGTTCTTACTTATAGGAGTGGTAACGGTTGCTAGGGTCATACCCGAAATCGAAAAATGCACACGTGACTGATATTATGGTAGTTTATCAAACTAATCTACTTCATATAACATTTATATATTGAAAACAATTATCATAATTGTTGTTAGTGTGGACATGAAAGTAAAGTTACCGCATTCGTTACTTAACGGGTGGTGTAATGGTTGCTATGGACATAGCCACCACTGAAAACATACCATCTGTATGAGTTTCTGATAATTTAACTGATATAACTGTTTAAAAATATGGTATGAGTTTCTGGCAATTTACATGGTATAATATGCCATATTGAGCTTATGTTGACAATAATGCATCACCAAAGGTTGTATTGTTATTGTTATTGTGTACTGATGCAACAATTCACATGTGGCATATTGGTATTGAGGTTTAAATGTTGCTAGGTAGCCACCTACCATTGACAAAACTACTTAAAACTGACAGACTATTTAGTTATGTTTATCAGAATGACATACCTGTATGAAGCTTATGATTGTATCTGCCATAAATCGATTGTTGGAATACATTTTAATGAGACATGTCAAAATATTGACCCACATGTATGTCGGTACCACCTGACCCCCTGGAATCCTACATTCGACATGTCGGCATTCATGCAGAATACTCTAACACAGTGTGGTAGCATCCGGAATACTAGTTCCTATACGATAGGAGCTAAATGTGTGTCTTTCGCATTCATGTCATAACTACATATATGCCAATACATGGGCATGTGTCCTTTACAAGTCTCTAGGAGCTCGTACCGGAGCATGGCCTATACATTTCAGACTGAGATACCATGAACTACCTTTAGGAACCGGTGACCATTCCCTATTTTTTGTTTAAACATATTTTATTGTAATATAATATTACACAAGGGATCGGGGCACAAGTTTTAACAACTTAAGTCCGCCCCTCTCCCATATACATTTTAACAAATACAAAGTAGATGACGAACATAACATATATACAGGGTGATGTATGGTGTGGTTGTGATTGCTGTCAGTCCTATCCTGCTTTTGAAATTTCATCTGAGGTAGTCAACATTTGTAACGCAAAGGAGGATCTCGCCTATATTTGTTAGCGGAGGGGGCCTAATTAAAACGTTTCGTTGATGAAATGTATGAATAAACAAAATGGAAAAGAATTTCATTGCGTCGATTCGATTCTGATGATATCCCTGTGAGTAAGGAGGAAATGTTAGATATTATAAATTGGTGGGCTGCAATCTTATTGAAGAGTTCGCATCTTTCGGTAGCATACAGGGGGCACTCAAAGAAATAATGAAAGGCATCTTCGACTTCGTATCCACATGTGCATTTAGAGGTATCAGAGATAAAATTGTTGCACATATCTGATTTTAATTCACTACAATAGTTGCGAATTCTGCAGTGTAAAATGCTTAGTTTTCTTGGGCCATTAATAAAGAATTGGGGCGGTTTCGTGGGCGGGTCAATTAATTTCAAATTCATCTTAAATTCAGGAAGAGTACTTACATTTGTAATAGGCTTTGGTAGTTTATTCCAGGATAACGTACTTTTAGGTAAATAAGAGTTTCTGAAATGTTCTGTATGCGAACGGTATGAATAGAATTTGTCAGGTTCGCGCATATCATATCGATTACTGGCAACTTGTCTTGATCGGGGTGGCAACATGAGGGTGAGGTAATTGGGGACTTGGTTGTTTATTATTTTAAACATGGTGTGCAACTCGTGGAGTTCTCGTCGAATTTCAAGCCTTGACCATCCTACTTCGTCAAACAAGCGATTTATATCTACGGAACGAGTTAATCCTGTTACTATTCTTGCAGCATCCTTGTGTATGTCATCGAACTTTTTTAATAAGTAATCTGTTGCTGTGCCCCACACTACATCGGCATAGTCTATAATTGGTAATATATATGCTGTGTATATTTTTTCAAGCGACTTTCGGTCTAGGTCGTACTTCAGTCTTCTTAATTGTGAGAGACGAGATGTTGCTTTGTTTGCTATTGTATTTATATGAGTGTTCCAGTTTAGATTCGATTGTATTTCAAGTCCAAGATGTTTGTGTGAGTTTGTAAATAATACATTTTCTTGTTCGAATTTTAAATTCGGGGTCACGTTGTTATTTGTAAGGGAAAAGGAAATTGCCCTAGTTTTCGTTGGGTTAAATTTAACTAGCCATTTATTTGCCCAGTCTGCGACTCTTTCAAGGTCATCGTTCATGTTCTTGGTTAGGATATCGATGTCATAATGGGTAGTCATAAGGCAAGTATCGTCCGCGTACATTCTTGTGGTTGCATTAATGTGATCAGGGAGGTCGTTTATGTAAACTAAAAATAGGAAAGGGCCAATAATTGAGCCTTGAGGGACACCCGCTGGGATAACTTCAAAATTTGAGAAGGAGTTGTTCACTAAGACCCTTTGTTTGCGATTGAACAGATAATCTTTTAGCCATTCTAAGAGATTTCCAGAGACTCCATATTGTTCCAATTTATATAGCAGCCCCCTGTGCCATACTCTCTCGAATGCCTTTGATATATCAAAAAATACTGCACTTGTATAGAGGCTGTTGTCGAGACTATGGCACAGGTTGTGATATAGTTCTATTAACTGGTATGTTGTACTATGGCCAGGGAGGAAGCCAGACTGGTGATTATATAACAAATTATTTTCCGTGAAGTATGTCATAATATGTTGTATGACCACTTTTTCGAAGATTTTGCCTAATGTCGGAAGGAGAGATATTGGACGGTAATTTGCGGAATCGGCTGGGTCGCCTTTTTTGAAGATAGGGATGACGTTTGCCTTTTTCCAGGTCATTGGAAACTTACCAAGATCCAATGATTTTTTATAAATTATTAATAGGGGGATTGCGATATTTTCGGCAGTACTATGCAACATTTTTGGGCTGATGCTATCGTGACCATACGCCTTATTTAAATTTAATGATTTTATAGCGCACACGATACTTTGATATGTGATTGGGATTTCGGATAGTATGTTATTGGATCTACGAGGGAAATAAGGGAGATTTTTGGCATCGTCTTGTATAGTGGCATTAGAAATGAATCTTGCGTTGAGACACCTAGCTTTTTCATAATCATCGGTTGCATATGATTTCCCTTCTATTGCTACGTTGCCATTGGGGCTATACAGAGGTGGGGTATTCGTAGATTTCTTTTTGTTAAGTAGATAATTCATAATATGCCAGAAATCGCGGGGAGTGGGGGTTTCATTTATTTTCTCCTCAAGTTTAGTTTCGAATTGCGATTTTGCATACTTTTTCATGTTGTTAACTTTATTTCTAATATCCTTGTATTTTCTCCAAGTGTGCTCTGAATTTCGTTTGAGTGCTATTGATCTGAGTCTATCGCGACGTCGTATTTCTCTCCGTATGTCGGAATTAAACCAGAATTTGTCCTTTGTCCTTATCGTCACTGTCATTTTGGGGATTGATTGTTCCATTATTTTAATAAATCTCTCGGTAAATAAGCTTACTGCATCGTTTATGTCATTTACTGGTTGCAGCAATTCATGCCATTTGCTCTCATTTATTAAGATATTCGCTTTTTGAAAATCTGCATTTTTATAGTTCCAGATAGTTCTTGTGAAAGAGGTCGCATGCAATTGATCAAATGAAATTGTCGCGTAAACAGCGTAATGATCAGACAATTCAAGATTTAGAACGTCAGCGTCCCGGACACTCAAGTTATTACTCACGATTATAGGATCGAGTAGGGTGCTGGTTCTAGTGGTAACTCTAGTTGGGGTTTTTATTACGTCCTTAAGTGTATAGAAATCAATAATATTTTTGAGTTTGGAAGTGGGGCATAGTAGATTGGAGTTAAAATCTCCAAGTAGAATTATATTTTGGGAGACATCTAGTGCCTTAGATATGGACAAATCTAGCAGATCCCAATAGTTCGATCGGCAATATTGATCTGATCGATACGATAAGCATAGCAAAATATGTTGTGATTTTGAGACAATGTCAAACCATAGCATTGAAGAAGTATCGGTTTCTAAATCGTTTCTCCTTTTGAAGACCAGATGAGAGGAGACGTATACGCATAGTCCACCGCCGTAGGAATCTCGATCAAGTCGGATAGGGGGACTGAAATTATCAATCTCTAGTCTATCGGAGGGGTAAGAGGGGTCAAGGTGAGTTTCGGTGAAACATAGGATATCGAAGTCATTTATCATATCGGCTATCTTTTCCAGTTTATGTCTTATGCTCCGTACATTATAATGGAATACTGTTAATGTGTTGCCTTCGTGTACAGTTTTATGGCTTGGGCTGGGCCCTGGGTTGCTGTGTACCGATCCGGAGCATACCAAAAGCATTGATATGACCAGAAGAATTAGAGGGAGATTTATTCTTAATCCTTGAGGTATCTTATAAATTCTATGGGTTTTCGTACTTAATGGTGAGTGGCGAGTAGAAAGCCTCCCTGAATTGAATACGCCAGTCGCGATGCGGTGCTGCAGTGGCGATATTCCCATTTAGGTTGGAAAAAGGAACAGTTTCGGCGGCACCGGAGCGAGACTGGCGTACATTGGATACAAATATTTAAATATGTCGTGTTGGAGCGGATGGGAGGATGACAGCGCAAAGTGGAAAATGTGATTGTCGGATATCAGTATCGGCCTATTGTTGATAGAAAACATGATGAAAACATGAACAAACATGAGAGAAACATGAGAATAATAACTGTACATAATAATGGTGTGAATTATGAGGTGAAGATGTATCAATAACATGTGAAGTATGCATAGACCGGGTCGAGTATTTCGTTTTGGAACGGGAAGGAGAAAGTTATTGTGTCGCTTTGGGTCTCGTATTTTGAAAGATCGAGGTCTATAATTGAGCTTCATATGCTGAGCCATTGATATATAAAATGCGATGTACAGAGGCGGCCGAGTATGGCAGAATACATTAATATGCATAGGCCTACCCGGACTTGTCCGCAAAGCATACGTTAGTTCAGACCGCGAAGATAATTTTTCATGAGCATTCCATTTTGACGAGGCTAGTGTTTGTTTGTGCTTCTGGGCTCCCGTAGTTTTGTCTACTCGGCTGTTAAATTGGCTGAAAGAGTGATCATGCCACACCACTGTGCCAACGACCTTGGCCTTGGTATAGAGTGCCGAATTACACTCACATATTAGATTTAATGTTTTGCAAAAAGTATTACTAGGTATTTCAGCATATGCCATGCTTCAAACGCATAGACAAACGTTGAAGACAAACTTGTCGATCAGTACTAATTGATGTGCTGATCTTTCGTTCCAAGCTCACGTGGCGAGGGGACTGAACTATGTTTGCAGCTTGCTTTCGATCACTATACCGTACCAAGGGGAAAAACTCTATCTTACATGTCTGAAAGTTGGTAGTGTGGCAAGATCCTACTGTCAGCGTTAATTTGTTGTGACTTTTACCACGTGATTTCCAAGTTCACGAGTGCTGGACCATTGTTGGATTTCTTTGAAATGTTAAAAAAGTTCAGGTCGAGTAAGTAATTCAGGCCTGGATATTAAGTAATGTTTATTGCTGACCTCACACGTATTACATGTGACGCAAGTGTGTGCCTCTGTAGCAAGTATATGTTAGAGAGCCCAAAGCGACTTAAAATTTGTAGGTTTCTGTGCGATAGAAAATGGATGAATACAGTATGCAGTGGAAATTGTTGGCGTGGTGACTTTGTCGCGGGGGTGTTGTGACTTGTAGTCAGCTGCAGGTCAATCAATCTTTGCCAAGCAGCTGATGTCAGTATTGATTTTGTGATTGATTGAGGAGTGAGAGATAGGATTGAATGAATGAGGCAAGATTAAAATTTAATAGTGGGGGAAGGGTCAGGAGACCTCAAAGTTTTCTTGAAAGTACTGAAATATTATTATTATTATTATTATTTTTTTTATTTTATTTTTTTATTATTTTTTTTGTTAATGAATTTGGTCGTTATTATATAAACCACATATATGTGACTGGATTGTCTGAAATAACCAGCATAGAAATGGTATTTTCATATAGAATATGTGTTTGGACTGTTAATATTATGTTTTTCAGAAAACTTTCAGGTCTCGGGATCCATTTACCACTATAATTATATTAATATATACAATAATACATTTACGATGATCAATGAAGTGAAGTTAGTCACTGGTAAGTTCGTCGGTCACTCAGGGCCACATTTGTGCTCTTATAGATGGTAAAGATGTATTCAGAATTCCAAGTGATCAACTTGCCATATTATATTCAGTAATAGGTCTGAATTATTATTTTAGTATCCTAGAACATGGGTCAAAATGAAATCTCAAGGGATATGTGAAAGAGTAATTACATGGGCACCCGTGAGTCCATGGTCAACCCATAGTTACCATGCCCTATCTATATGGACCTGCATCCAATGATGTGTGACTACTGTGTCCATATCAAAGGCAAGGGCCTGGGCCGATGCCATACTATTTAGGTCTGGTTCTATAGATTTGCTGTATCGACCTGGGTACATGCCATGAGTTCATAACTATAAGCACATGTGTATTTGCACTTCATGTGGTGTTCACGTGGGTTCATGGCGTATGCGTGGCTGTGACTATGATCTAGACAGCCATGTAGCATGTAAATACATGGGATGCGTTCATGTCTTACATATAAATGCCTGGTAATCATGTTGGATAAGGTGATAACTAAATCAGCCTGGATACATGGGCTGTCCATGTCCTCAATTTCCTACCTATATGAGCTTGGGTCCATGGCAAGCTATAGTGGTTGCACACGGTCTATCTATATGGACCTCCATCCTGTAGGGCGTTTGTCGAATGGCTGTATAGGGCGTACATGCATATGTGCATATGGCATGCACATATAGACGTGGATCCATGCACATACATTTTTGTCCATGACTTATCCTTAGGGGCCTGGGGTTCATGCATCTCCTATATATGTGGATGAGTCCATTGCCTATCAGCATATATGTGGATCTATGACCTGACTAATAACGCCGGTTCCGTAGGTTATATTTAGGGACCTGTGCCATGTCCTACCTATATCCAATGTATACATAATTATAGTCACCTGGGTATTAGCACTACTTAAACGTGCCTGGGTCCTTGGTGTGGATATATCACGTATAAAAGGACGAGATCATAGCCTACATATAGACACATGTTTATGCCTGGGTACAATGCTATATGGCATACATATATCGGCATGGGCCCATGGTCTACACATATGGGCATGTGTCCATGGCCAACATAGTGACATGTGTGTATGGACTATTTATAGGGGCCTCCATCCATAACCTTCATATATGTGGCATCGATCCATTATCTATATATTGGTCGGTCTGTCACATAACTGTCCCATATGTCCATACCACGGTGTACTATTGTATTGTTCATGGGACTTGGTCTATGATATCTGAGTACATGGTCTACATGTGGGCACTTGGGTATTTGCACCATGTAACTATCATGGTCCTTGACCATGCATCTTTGATATCACACAGCATGTATCGTATTTCTATAACACGGCATCGCTCCAGTGCGGTCTCGGTGACCAGGTATTACCTGTCTAACATCGTGGTTAAATGATGCATGCCTTGTCTGCATATGCCTGGATCCAAGGACAATATATAGGGGCTTATATGTAGCGGCCTGGTTCACGGACTATACATATCCCACGTCCATAGTCTATATGCATGACCATGGGTTCTATGACTATGCATAGGTGCATGGGTCCTAACATAGCTATGGTGGGCTAGGTCCATGACCAATATATTGGTGGCTGGCCCCATGTTCTTCATATATAGTAGAGTTGGTCCATGACTTACATTATATATCTAGCTGTGTGGGTCTATGGCTTATATAACTATTATGGTCATGCCCCATATTAAACATAAGCAACAACTTTTCAACTCTCACTTTGAATTACTGATAACTGAACTGATAATGGAGCATAACGGATACTTGTACCCACATGAAAACTAAATTTGTAGCACATTCTGGTTAGGCTCACACTTACAACATTTATAATTGTTTTACCATAAAAAAACGAGTTTAGTTAAAAATATCAGTCATATGTGCATATTTGTATTTCGGGTATGACCGTGGCAACAGTTACCACTCATTTAATAAGAAATATATGGTATTTTTTCAGCCAGCTCAACACTAACAACAAATATTATAATTGTTTTCAACATAAAAGTGCTACTTGGTGTAGTTTAGTTTGTTAAAACTTCCATAATACCAGTCATATGTGTATTTTTCAGATTTTGGGTGTGTCCCTAGCAAGTGTCAGTAAGTAAGAACAGACAACTTATAATTATTTTCACCACAAAAATGCTACATGGCGTAGTTTAGTTTGTTATAACTCACATATAACATCAGTCATATATGCATTACTTCGATGCCGGGTAGTTGCCTAGCAACCGTTGCTAAGAAGGGCCTGTCGCGAATGTCGCCATATCTGAATAATGAGCAGTAGCGTATAAGGAACATATGTTCCAAGTTTCATGCTTTTATCAACTTTTTCACAATTGTGGTGTTTTCTACAACAAGCGCTTGGACTAGGGAAGAGCAAAATGTGACAAGGTCGACAAGAGCCAGTGTGGGGGTAGGGTTATGTTTTTATAAGTATTTACCACTTATCATAGGTATAGTAGCTATTTACACATACCGTAGTGAAGGAGTGGTGTATGTGCAGTTTTTAAAAGAAATTACTCACGTCTACGTAATAAGAAGCCCGATAAATTTGACATCGAATACGACAGTTCCTGAAAAATCGTCAATTTTTGGGGTCATTATGTTATTTTATATCCATATCTACGAAATTCATTCAAACCCCCCTTTGAATTGGTATCTCTGGTTCGAGAATTGTGTATTGAACATTATTGAGTACATTTTGTATATGATTCGGCTGAAACATTGTTACAGTATCCCATTATTCCCATGATTGTGAAAAATATAAAAGTTTGATATGAAAAAAATTATGTAACTCGGAAAGCTCAACTCGGATTTTAGGGGATTTTTCGTGACGCGTCCGCGATGTTATGACCTAAATAATATAAACAAATCAGCTTTCCCCGATTTATTTCCTTACTTTTCCCCTTTTCGTCTAATGTGCCTGGACTATGAGTTACGTTTGCTTATTAGAGAATAATTCCAACGAGAAAAATGAAAATATTTCCACTCTCCAAAATGAGGGTTACAGAGTTATCCGCAGTTCACACACACTACGGACTGATACATGTATGTAAAACTGTCTCTGTAAACACTGTGTGCTATATGCTAAATAGTGTTATGTATTTTACGTATTGTCATAGTTGTATCAGGAGAGGGGCAACTTGTAATTTCAATAACTTGTGCCCCGATCCATATGTATATATTATTTTTGCAAGTGCTGCAGGCTGCATTTCGATACATTAAAATATGTAAAAAGTATCCGATTTGACAACAACTTAGTCATGTCCTATAAGTCAATGTTCAATTTCACCAGACGAATAGAACAACGCTATTTTAACCTAAAGGTGCAACGCAGATCTCACACGAACACCCACGTAATACGAGATGATTAATTATATTGGATAAGTTTGGAATTTTCTGGAATATTCATCCTCAATGGTCAACGGAAATAAACGATTTGTTCGTCACTTTTCGGTGCTCGACAGAAATTCAAAACTCGATAAAACCAGGAGGTTCAGCTTTATAGCCGAAATAAAGGCCAGCAGTCTAAAGGTTTAAAATTGGGCAATGCCGTGGACATATATATAGTCTCTTGGTCGTATCATGAAACTATCGGTTGTAATGGTAAAGGAAAGACCGCCGTTAATTTTCGTTCGAATTTGCCAAAAGTCTGAACCCACCTAAGCTCTCTCGTTGTTGGGCGGGTTGCTTTTATAGCAGTGCGGTAAAACTTTGGTGTCGTACCTACAGGATACCGACGTACCTGCTCCTGTATTAACCTTCCTCATCAATTAGCCCGTTTTATTTGGCGCTATAAATAGATCATTTTCTTGTCCCGGTCCTATATCGGTACAGGTTAGAACAAAAAACTTCCAAGCAGTACATTTCGGTCCACATCACTCTCCCCATTCGGAATATGCAAAACAAATAGTATAGCGCTGGACTTGGTTTTTGTGTGTGTGCTAAATATGACGTTTACATCCGCCACCGGTCTGCCTGGTCTCACCACCCGGCCTGGTCTCACCACCCCGGCCTGGTCTCGCCGCCTCCACGGGCCTGCTCCCACCCTCTCCCACATTCCAGCTCATCTATTAGCCATTTTCCTCCATTAGGGAGAGCACATAAATTTTTTGGAACATTCAGGGGCGGGTAACTCGGTAAATTTTCGACCGATTTAGAATTTGTTTACGGCATTTTTTGATCGGAGTGAAATGTAGAGCATGACCTGTAAGTTTGGTCGCGATCGGAGAGAATTTATTTTTTACGATATTGAACACCCCTCCCCCAACGCCGCGGACAATAATCGGACAAAGTCCATTCTATTGAACTGAACTACGTTTAAGTTGCTCTACGTCATAATATTTGTCCCGTTCAGCTACCTCAATGCGTTCCAGACATACTCTACAATTATCGATAAATGTGAGAGGTCGGTTTAAGGGCCAAAACTCCATAAATCAAGCACGAACAAAATTCCGATGCCTTATCGGCCGTGTACTGTATAGTTTGTAAACACGCCGAAAATTTCAACGTTCTACATTTAGCGGTTCCTGAGATACAAGGGTACAAATTTACTAGGAATAACAATAATAGAGAAAAGTAAAAAAAATCGTAAAAGGGAGATAACTCCGTAATGAAACGTTGGGCCGAAATTCGGAAAGTTTTATTTTCAGTAGCTCTTATGTGCCTACATTCCCTAGAAAGTTCGCGTTTCTGCTACCATTATTTTTCTCACTATTTCCAATTAAGCGAAAAACGGCCCAACAGAAATACAATATACTCCCATATTAAAATATGGAAGTATAATTATGGCATTGCGGATGCAGTTTCTGAAAGCGAGTCACTATAAATTGAAGTATACACCATCGTACGTCTTGGCGAAAATATACTATTTACGCGCTGATTATGTTTGGCATATGAACAAAACTATATATATTTTAAAATTCCTTCTGTTGATGGCGATTTGAACAAATATGAATATTTCTGCAACAAACTCCACCCGTGTCTTTCAAGTATTTAGACAGATTTGTCTTGAATCTTTAGACATGCACGTTATTTCGTAAAAGTACCATGGGATGTTTATATATACACACCACGGTATACCATGCTAGCGTATTCAGTTTCTACATAGTGCATTAAAGGTACGGTTGGCCTTGGCGGTGGGTATCCTGTGAAAATATTTCCACCCGTCAAAAACCGCCACAAACAGAAAGAACATCCAAATGTAGACAGACTTTGTCCGTATATAAATAAGAAATATCGCATAAACAGTATGTAATTATCATATTTTTAACCATTGTTATGTAAACAAAAGCATAAAAAGTTACTTTTCTGGTGTTTGTTTATATTATGATGGTAAACATAAAGAGCGTTCTTTGTTGGTGAATTCCTGATATGGAACTAATAAAGAGCGTTTATGCCATTTGTGTGTAATTAACCAGTAGCATTGTGCTGTCCTCTGTAACCCAATCAGGCTCTTGCTTAGGTAAAATATAGTAGGTATTTATGATAACATGCTGTTTACGCGATGGTCATGGTATATATGAACGAAACTGTATGCGTTTTAATGTTTTTCTGTTTACGGTGTTTGGAACAAATATGAATATTTTCGACAATTAAGGCCTCACGTACCTTTAACCGGTCGTATATCGGGTGTATTGTGTACATATATGCTACAGAGATATATATAGACATACCACGTATGAATCAAAATAGAATCCTCTTGAACACTCAAGTTTGGTCTCCGGAGATGACGCTTCTTTCTGATCGGTATTGAAACCAAGAATCGAACTAAAGGATGTAAAGACATTCATATAGTCATATCCGCTCGACCTAATGTTGACAACGAATCCATTACAAGCGTAGCAGAAGACATTTTTGTAAGTCGCCCGATATACATTTCTGTAACCATGGATACACATCTCTTCGAAATCCCTACTGTACCGTTCCCATTGTCCAGTCACGTTGCACGAGGATATGAGTTTATCGTAGTAAATGTCACAGAATCTGAATGATTCTTCGTTATCTGGAAACAGTAATCCAATCTGGCAGTCCGATCTATTCCAGATTGTGTTGATGACTTGATCAAACGTATTCGATGAAGGGATCTCGGAAACGGAGTCACAGTTTACGCTGATCTGAAATCGGGAGTAGTGCTCGATTCCGTTACACGTTGCACAGTACTCGTTTCTGAATACACGCCCGTCGTCCGCCACCACGGGAGTCAGTTCATCGAACGCACGCGACATTGACGCACCCGCACATTTCTCCCTGGTATCCTTGAAGGAATAACCACCTGGGCAGGTCGCTATTGTCTGTATTCCTGTTGGCGTGAAGAATCAAAATTGAGGTGGTATACGGAGCTTTTGTATTGTATTTATAATGTATTGATTTATGCATCATATTTTCGAAGTACAAATTACATGTAAGATGTGTATTCCAAATCTACCACTAAACAACATATTTTATCAATTGGAATGTGATTTCAATGGCTTCGTCCAACGTTAAAAGTTAACAGAAACCACAGACGACAACACTCACCTGATACAGACCAATGTTACTCTGTAGTAATACAAAACTATTAGTTAAAATTCCTCAGTGATATAGGGTATGTAGCATGCCACGCCAGCCGTTGAGGCATGCCACATGTTCTTTGACAAGCTAAAATCGTAACATTGCCACAGGGTAATAACTCTATAAAGAATGTATATTTACGAAATAACGGCGATTTGTATTAGAAATAACAACACCACAATAGATCAACTGTGGTGAAATATAAGTAAAATTCAGCTCTTGGGTGGGTGGGCTTGGTTGAGGTTTGGGGTACGCTCTTTAAAAAACTTCTCCAAATATGCCCGTTATTTCGTCAAAATCACTTCTTCAAATATCTCCGTTATTTAGTTAATAAAAATAATTTCTTATTTCATAATTCGCGCTATTTCGTCATTTCGATGCATTTTTTATTCCGCAATTTCGCTGTATTTTCCTATTTCGCTTTTTCGTGGTATTTCATATTTCGATAATTCGCTATATTTGACATATTATGGGATATTGGCATGTCTCAACGGCTGGCGTGGCATGCCACATACCCTTTATCACTGAGGAATTTTAACTAATAGTTTTGTATTACTACAGAGTAACATTGGTCTGTATCAGGTGCAACACTCTAATGCTGACCATTGTCCATATCACCAGTATCGCTTTTAAAGTAGGATCCTACTGCAATGAGCCACAACCTTTGGCTCGTCATGACCGCCGTTTATATGTGTGATCTGATTAATTGAGCACTTATGATTTTCCCGCTGATCATTGGATAGGTGTGATATCACCACCATACAATGATTGACCAATCAGTTATAAGTTCTCAATCAGATCACAAATATACAAGCAAATTTCGTCGCTCCAAAGAAAGGTGTGAATATGGAATATATACGCACGGTTTTAATATTAGAGGTGTTTTATAAATGCCAGTTATGAAAAGGGTGTTATATCATAATCAAATGGTAGCCCATCAAGGGCACATGCATAATTATCTCCCTATATATCCGATACCGGAAATTGTGCAGGAATTGAACCAATTTCGTCCTCTTGATAGTATACCATCGTTAGAATTTCAGCAATTTCATTTATAATTATTATGCGTCAAAATCTTGGCCAAGTCTCTCGCTGAATACATTCGCTATACAATGACATTGATTGCTGATCGACGATGAGTTGAACAGTTCAACGCACACGGAGTTATTTTTAATGATAGTGCATGCGTGCACGGGACATATAAATCGTGAGATCTCAGACGCATTTTATTTAATACACCCTCCACAATTTTCTCGATTCATCAATGTGTTCCTTAAGAGAATATACTAACGAAGAACTGGTGGGAATTTGTAAGGTAATTTAGCGCATCCGCAACAACCAGACTTAAACGTTAGATGCTAGTGTTCGGCACATTGCAAATCACAATATATTTACTGTCGTGCGAATTGGCGCTGTCGACATCAAGAAAGAAACAACTTTGTAGCCCAGAAATCGACAAATACTGTGTTTTTCAGATAAAGGACAAGAAACGAGGTAAATACTATTGATTGACAATATATGCATTTAAGCTGAAATAACTTGTGCTCCGATCCCATGTACTGACAGTAACTCGCAATAAATATGCTTAAACGCAGCCTGACAGCTTTCTGGCCTGTTTTAAAAAAAAGGAATTGCTCCAGCTTGACTTGAAATTTATTTGATAATTACAATATACAAAACGGGTTATGGCACACGTATTTGCAACTTATTAAGCCCTTCTCCGATGATCCAACTCCTACGGAACTCCTATAAAAGAAAATTAAGGACGGTGGTAATTGCTCTACTGCATGGGTTACCTATATATAGATAATCTTAATTAAAATTTCAACGTAAGTACATTTATTTGCCATCATATTATAGATGCTGGCCAACTAGCATAAGTATGCATCAATACAACATCTTGGTTCACATTTGCTAAAATAAGGAAAATTGTTGTTGTTTTTTTCCCCAATAATTTTTATTGTGATCATAAACTTGTGATAATGAAAAATATTTGTCATTAATTTAGTCTTAGAGTTTTATAAATTTTTCCTATCATTCATGGAGATATGGAATTATATATCTTTATTTATCCTCCATATATAATGAAGATATAAATACATAACACAAGTAATGCAAATACATATAATAAACATCAACATACATGTCGATTAATGGGTTAGATCTTTAATTTATATGGGGTGATCCTCCAAAGACAAGTGACATAATTTTGCCATTGCGACGCATTTCATCATATGGATGACATCGACCACAAACGTTAATTGTATGTCCAAATCAACTCTATGGATCACGGTGGTGTTTGGAAGGGACGGGGTCGTCAAAAACATTTCGACAACATGTTTAAATATTCGCCGAAACAAGGCCGTGAACAAACATGCAGCTGCCAATAATTTCACCAACAATGTCCTTACCACACCATTTATGTACTGGTTTCTGATGGCATATTTAAAATCCAGAAGACGTGTTTGGTCCTGCATAGAAATGATAAGCAACTTAACGAAATCAAAAACATGAGTGCAGAGATGACGAAGGGGGTACAATATGACATTTGGTGTAAAACATGCGACAGGTTAAAACTTTTAGTAGTAAAACAATTTGGGTGAACATTATACAATTATCGCATTGTTTCGAGGCTAACACGATGAATTGTCAACCCGAGGAAGTCAATATTCACCAAGGCCGTAGGCGATCGATGCGATAAACAATGTACAATGTACATAGAGATATGTGCTCAAGGTGCACACGGTCGTTTGCAAACATTGACTGAAAGACCAACATGCCAACAAAATTGTTTTATCACAAAATCGGGAATCTAATTCAATAAGCCAAATTGATTTTGTAACGGGAGCGATATGAGAATATATAATATGACCATCTGTTAATTGATTAGGTGATACAGCTTAATGAGTGCAAAAGGCACTCATGACAGTGCACTATCAAACACTGGGCCACCAAATGCATAAGGCTGAATGGTAGATGGTGGGAAGTGGTATATGTGACCCGCCATATCAAATCCAGTCGTAAGTCGGAATTTTGTTACCCTGTGCCAATGCATTCTCTTATATATGCGAGTCGACCATAGGTCGCCTCGCATATATAAGAGAATGCATTGGCCTAACAATTTTTTACAATTTTAATAATTTTTTCTTGTATTCTTTAACAATTTTATAATTTCACCCATACAGAGCCCCAGACAAACATGAGCAGACGACACTCTTCTATATGCTTCAATATATGTGTGGGGCTCCCTGCAGGGTAATGGATGTTTTTTTAATTTTATGTCCTAAAAATTGTAAGAAACATTTATTTAAAAAAAATGATAAAACATTGTTAGGACAATGCATTCTCTTATATGTGCGAGGCGACCTATGGTCGACTCGCATATATAAGAGAATGTATTGGCACAGGGTAAAAAATTCCCGACTTGCGACTGGATTTGATATGGCGGGTCACATATTGTCAAATAACAATGGTGGGGTTACAGATGTCTAGACACGGTATTTGAAGGTACTGACATAATTATACAGAATGTTAGATGTTAAATAAAACAAAAATATTCATTAACTGTAAGACCAGAAAATGAGAATTAATTTGATAACAGTTTTTTTAAATTAGTTTAAAGGTACTCAATCCGATTAAACACCCCTAAATTACTATTTCTTTGGCTTCTGGTGTAAAACATATCTGATTCGAGTCGAGGAACCTACCCATCAAAGCTCAGAGTGATCAGATATCGATTTTTGAAGTTTGTTAATTCAATTGTTTGTGGCCCAGAAATACGTCGTAGAATGGACGGTCTCGGTAAAAATTGCGGATGAAGATGGATAGCTCTAACAACAAGTGATAATAGGCCATATTTCGTTGAACAAAATGCTGATAATTAACACGTTTTTGAGGAAATTTGATACCATAGTTGACAGTGGTTAGCACTATTTTGTTGCAATTAATCGATTCTTATAACTAAAGGGTATTTTGAAGAAATGTTGTTGTTGTTGTATCTTGGTGATATGGGGACCATCTGATCGGATTGAGTACCTTTAAAAAGGAGAATTGGCCAAAAGATTTTAAGGCACAGCATGTACATTGGACAATATAGTCTCAGGTGGCGATGTACCTGTTTAGAATATTGAACATAAATCCACTTTTTGAATATCTGTTAGAGATGTACATTATTTAGGGCCCCAGGACAATATGTATGCACTATTTTACTTACTAGGAGTCTAGTGTTTAAAATAATCACATCCAAGCTAAACCACATTACCCAAGCACATGTGATTATTCGACATGAGGTAAATTGTCTGGAAATACAATGCAATGTTGTTCCAAGAATGCCACATTCTGCTTTTGTTGTTATCGAAATCTGCAAAAAAAAGGTTCTTACTCTACATGACGACCGCGACTTTTGGAAATCATTCCCAATTCTGTATTCGAAAGAAATTCGAGGGGTGAAAATGGCATATTATGGCCCATAATCGACAATGGATCGGTATCGCTTAATTTTACCTCATACAAAGTGTCGGTTTGGTCTTATAATTTGAGCTGGAATTTACGTCCGCTAAGAAATCGGACGGACACACGGATGTCCACCGCTGATTACAACAGTCCTCCGAAAGTTTCGGGGGACAATACATAAACATGAAAGTGATGTTTATATAACTAATAATTGTCGTTTGCACTTTCAATTTCTCTCCCTATGCTGACAATTGTTTTTATTTTAAACTGAAAATCCACTTTATGTTGCACCTATAAAGCCATGATAGTTACTAACCAGTTGTTCCGTTGTGTGAAGCCAGACTGGGTCTAAACTAAAATTGACTTCGAACATTAGCTAATGGGAGGTCTGTAATCATTAATGCTCAGTTTAATGTTATGCATTTCGGGGATACAACATAGTCGTAAAAAACGACGTACTTTATCGCACAGGGTTATAGATGCGTAAACTTAAACCAAAATTTGGGTACAAACATAATCATGTTTGATCACGAGATCTTTCACTCGTATATATCACTACATCATACCGCATGACATTTCAGATAAGTAAGCTATACACTGATATTGCGAAGTACTTAGACGAAAATAAAACATAATTATAAAGTACAAGTATTTTGGCAGTATTGCTATTTAGTTAGCGAATGGGGATAATTTGAAGAGCAGAATCATAGGAACTATATCTTTGGCCGGAGGATGCGCGCAGTTATACTGCGTTAAACATTCTTTCCAATAATTTCTTTGCCGAAGACAGTCGCTTGTGTTGACAACCCTCCCTCCCTCCCTGTTTTTTTGTTTTGGGACATACGTATTCGATAGATGTCTCCCCCTTTGGCCTACATCTGTATAGGCGGTTATTGTGCCTCAAAAATTGTCACCCACATGTTTGTATTGGTTACTACTACATTTATTGTATCGGCTTCCTGTAAATAATTATGATTTTCTAAACAGGTAGCTATAAAACGCATTCCAGTTGTTGTCTTTCACTCTAACCCTGTGGGATAAATGTATGATAACCATCGCCAAATAGGATAGCATGTGTTAGGTTTTGAAGAAAACCTTCAAATTTATCATGCCAACTAATTTACTGGTAGATAGCCCCACCTGATGTGTTTTTAAAGCAAAAACAATTGGTCACCATTTAAATTGGCATACACATTGTGCTCCACAATGAGCTGGAAATCAACAAAATGACACATTCGTCGCTATAAGGATGTTTAATGGCATGACTATCATTTTAAGCCAATTATTTGCCTACAATTGGCAGATATTTTGTTCGGCTTGCAATATGCCGTAGAGTAACAAAACATGCGCATTGCAAATTTCACGACAGTGCTCTTGCAATACGCCGTACATCAAATAATTATGTATTTCGGCAGTAATTCTAGCAAAAGCCGCAAAACTCATGTTTGGTGCTATATAAGTCATTTGTGCACCTTGCTTACGCCATGTGTATAGCAATAGTGATATATGTACCACATAGCTGCACAGACCTATTTTCGAACATCACATTTGAATACATTCGTATCTTGTGTTCCGCGTTGGCACTTCCTCGTCACCCGCGTTGTCAAATAATCGTTGCACCACCTTCACGTTATGCTCAATAAAATGCTTATTTGTGGGACATTTGCACTGAAATTTTGTGGAAATGCTTGGGAGATGTTTGGCTTCGAATCGGCTCAATAACACCCACCGATAAGTGTATATTTTTGAAAAAATGATGGATGTTTTGTCAACAATGCCGGTATTTTGGCCAAGGGTGTCCAGTTGGTGGCACCACTACAGCAGCGTGTATCGTTTGCTCAGACATTTAACCACTACCAACACTATTCACAATAACCAGTTCACTGGGATAAATCAATGATAGGTGATACGTACCGTTTCATTGTCCTAACAAACGGACTTTGGCGGCGAAAACTCAATTTCACCGCCACGGAAAACACAAATTTTACTTGTTGCCGCGTTGGCCATCCTTGTTTTCCCGGGATATCCTTGTTTTCCCGGGATCGGTTCCTCCGTGTGAATATGAAGACGATCCGTGGAATGTATACACGGTGATTATGTGGACTGAAAATGCATACGGTTGTTAATGCATGTCGGGTTTGTTAACCAGATGGGATGGTTTCACCCCCTCTTTCTGGTCGGTGGGATTCACGATGTTAATAGATACCGGGATTCATAATATACTCAATTTAACCGGTATTCAGGATTCAAGAAGACTGGTGGTAACCAGCTTTTACAGCACAACATGTTAATATTTTTATTATTTCGAAGCCCAAAATGACAGATTTTGACGCATGCTAGTCTCTTACCGCTTGCCACGTTGAAGATATGGACTTTAATTTAAAAGGTATGTGACGATTATCATTTCAGTGTTAAAACACTATGCCTCTCATGCTATTATCTGGTACAAATGATTCACACCATCTCTGTTAACTAGTATTCAGTCTGAATCTAAATTTAATGGAGCTGCAAATGGACAATAATAAAGGCCATCTAGATCAACTGCATATGTCCTGTCTAAAATTCTTTCTCACCTGGTTCTTGCTCCAGGGGCTCGATTCTTTGATTCCGCTTGAGCGTGGCCGACACACAAGGCCATTTCGCTGTATTCTGATCCCGATCGTGAAATTCGGGACAGCAGTCTCCATAAACCGCACACAATTCGTCATCGTAGCACCTTTCGCAATAATAACGCTGGGAATCGTCAATTTTTGCCTCGCAATCGACCGTACTATACGGAGTACTGTAACCACAATGTTCGCACTCAACTCGGCGGAAATACGCTTCATCGGTTTCGTTTTCTTTCCTGGTAAAAGATTCAGCTTCCAAATTGAAAAGTGCGTCGTGTTCATATATACTCGGGTCGGGTAAAATTACCGCTGGCGTCTCCGGTATTACAATTTGAGGGTCCGCTGGCGTCTCCGGTATTACAATTTGAGGGTCCGCTGGCATACCAAGATCAGGCAAGAAGTTGTGATCGCTATCTACTGAATTGTTCTGAATATTAACTGATCCGTTTTGGGTTTCTTGTGGAGACTCGATTTCCAGTTGGGGGTCAGTTGAGGGTCCTTTGGTCGAGGAGGGTGTGGACTGGTTTAAACCCTCATTCGATGATTGTTCGTCTGGTGTTCCATCCTGGATCTCAATGAGGGTAGGCGGTTGCAGCTCGGTTGGAATCTTTGATTTACTTCTTACGTCCCCGGTTGATAATCTGCTAACCATCGTTACCACCAAGAACAATATCACCATCTGGAATGAGAAGTTCAATAACTCGTAATATTGTGGCCTGACATAGAAAAAATTAAAGGTGCATTCGGTGATCCGGGGGCCAATTCCGGGACCTATTTCGATACCAAATATAATTATTCAGTGATATGCCGCTGGGACAAAAAGGAAGACAACACGGCTATAGTGCTATGTTTGTACCACACAGACTTCATGCATTTAGCATTATACGCTTGAAAAAAAAAACACAGTCGAATTATGTACTGTGCGCTCTCACGAGGATGTACTTATGAGGTAAGATTAATTTAAAAACATTTTCTTTAAAACACAATAAAATGCACCCAAACATATTTTTGGTGGGTCCGTCCGTCTGACTAACCACCCCTCCGTTATCGTTATAACATTTTGGTTTCCGATAACTCCAGTTTGGATTACTTGATCAAAGTTGGTAAAAACACAGGCCAATTTCGAATACGGGCGCCGTCTTAATTATTTAGACTTAGTAGTTGCCCGATTTTATTCAAATTGATTGGCATTCAAACTGGGTTTGTTTTATTTATGTAGCCATAGCACTGATGGTACATTCTTATCGACTAGAAAACGTACTGAGAAAAAAGTCGGATTACATGTACCTGTATAATATATCATGAGTGTCTAACCTGGTAAAGCACACTGCACATGTACTCAAGTCACTAATAGGGCAATTTCATGCAATAAATAATGCAAAGGTAAGTAAAGTACAATATTAAGTGACATTATTAGAATATCTTAATGTTTCCTAATAAGTCTTTGGATAAATAAGTTGATTGGCAAACATTTGTTCCCACATATAACCACCCATAACTACCCTCACTGTGTATATAATTTGTCTGAAGACCCCCATACCCAGGATTGAATAACAGTTTTGGTTTCCGACCGATAACCACACTTTGGATTATTTGATCTGAACCAAAGTTGCTATGTGTTTTTCTCAGCCAAACATACAGGCCAAGTTCAGATATGTGTTTCGTCCAATTATTTTTACCTGAGTTACGGCCATTTTTCAACTTAATTCACCCGATTTAATCACAATTTACAAGTAAACTAACGTGCGTATTTAGCCACGCCCCACTGATGCACTTGTTTTGTTTTATATTGACGTAGTCACGACCCAGTGTGCTCGTTTATATTTAGCCACGCCCCACTGACGCTCTTGTTGTTTTATATTAACGTGCGTATTTACCCACGCCCCACTGACGCTCTTGTTTTGTTTTATATTAACGTGCGTGTTTAGCCACGCCCCACTGGTACTCTTGTTTTGGATTGACGTGCGTATTTATCCACGCCCCAGTGATGCTCTTGTTTTATATTAACGTGCGTATTTAGCCACGCCCCACTGATGCTCTTGTTTTGTTTCATATTTTCGTTTCACAGTGTAATCCTATTTATATTAGATTGACCAATGAGATTGGAGATCTAATGATAGGAGATGATGGCATAGTGAAAGCCACACGAGTATATGGATTCATATGGGGTCGATGGACGCCATCTTGTGTTGCTTGGAACTCTGCCGCCTCGGGGATATTTTCGGTGTGTTTTGGGGCCAAGAAAAGGGATATCTGTCGGAAATCATTTTCTAATTCCCTGCATGGCCCGGATAGATAGTCTGGTGTATCCATGAGAATTAAAGTACTACTAATCAGTTAATAATTTATTTGGCCGCAAAGTCGACCCAACGAAGCAAGGTCCATCGACACAAAGAACACATGCAGACCAAATGCAAACATGACAAATAATAAGCGACACATGTTAAAACAATACACATGCTACATATTTAAGTGATTTGACAAACTCAAACTAAATAAATACACACATGGACACACACATAAACATAATAAATAAGCAACTGACGGACATGCGACAGTTAATCAATTCATGCAATACTCTGTTCATTGTGCCAATTCTATTTACACAACTTTACTGACTTCAAAGCCGCCAAGCCGAAGGCCGCCAAAATTATTTCAAAATTAAGAGATCATATAGGGCAGAAATAATCCACTCCGAGAAAACCAAGTCAGAGTTGGAATCAGGTCGAGAATCTCTATCTCCGAATGACCACAATCGCAATGCCCTTGTGAAATCATATCAACTCGTAGTGGACCATTTCTTGCTCAGCTTATATGATGCTGATTATTGAATTGTATAATCATATGTTGACTGCATGTATCGAGAATTAATGGCAGATTTTCGTACTATCATGACTTATCTCAAAATTAAGAGATCATATAGGGTAGAAATAACCCACTCCGAGAAAACCAAGTCAGAGTTGGAATCAGGTCGAGAAACTCTATCTCTGAATGACCACAATCGCAATGCCCTTGTGAAATCATATCAACTCGTAGTGGACTATTTCTTGCTCAGCTTATATGATGCTGATTATTGATTTGTATAATCATATGTTGACTGTTTGTATCGAGAATTAATGGCAGATTTTCGTACTATCATGACCATGTATCGTGTGTTGAATGTTCGTATAGAAGAGACCGACTATGACTACTCTTCTGAGAACTGAAGTGAAAAAAAAGAGATCTGGAGGACTATACATTATAGGGTGAGTTTTGGGCAAGGCAGTGTCATGCCGACTGAAACTTCACTATAATCTATTAACCACCTGTATGAGGAATGATTTTAAACGACGAGTGCCTTCAAAATTGAGGTGTAACCCATCATCTGCATATAACTCGTCTTTGGGAGCCCCTCTCCCATACAAAATGCTATAGGTTTTGAGAAAGTGCATTTGGTTATGCACGCAGATGTTACATAAGTTTTTGTTTATGTTTTTGACCCTATCTCACAGGGTTTGATTCAATAAATTGACTCCAACGAAGCAAGGTCTTCCGATTTGAGAGCCTAACAGGGCTAGTAAAAAACATTGATTTTATTGAAACGACCGATTTGTGCAGAAGCAGCGTTGTCATAACCAGTATGTCGCTATTACCGCCAAGATCTCGATCCAGACGGGAAACCAAAGTAGTAGATTATGACGCACTCCATATAGGAAACCATTCTAATAAGTTGACAAATAATGAAAAAGGAACTGGTTCAATGACTCTGGATCGATTAGACCTGGATGTTTTCACGTTTGAGAAGAAATATGACGGGTTAGAGGGTCTTGTCGGCGCCACGGCAAACAAACATGGCGACGATTGGGATGACGACGATGAGATTGAAAGACTGCGATTCAAGGTAAAGGAGGCGAAGCTCGTATTGGCAGACGAAAAGAAACTGCTGGAAATGAATCGTTTGAGAGAGGAGCTGAGCAGCATACAATTCGACTCCGACAGGGGAGTGAGAGGTGAGATTAGAACAGGGGTTCCGCAAATTCAATTTTCAAAGTCAAAACTGAATTTAGATGAATTGAGGAAGTGTGAGAATTTGACCAAGAAAGTTGACTCCCAGTTCAACAAACTTTTATCTTACGAGTCGGGTGGTTTCACTGATGAAATTGAACATTGTTCACAGTCAGAAGAAATGCATGAAAAGTGAACAAAGTTGCATGCTTCAAGTTCGAGGGTGGCTTTCAGGTCTGGAGTAGAGTCTAGAGCAAGTGATAGAGTTCAATTCCCTCAAATTTTCCCTCATGCATCATTACAACATGAGTATGTGGGAATGGACATAGCATTCAAAGACTTGTCCTTCCAACAATTTGTTGCGGGGGAACTGGAGACCATTCAGCGAGCAGGAATTCAGGAAATTGAAAGGAGTGGTAGATTAAGTTTGCTCACTAAGATTGTGTATTATTATACAAGATATGAATGGAGGGCTTTATTAACATTTTATGGAGACTGGCTCCGTAGAGTAGAGTTAGGGGCAAATACATGGACAGACGACCCTGGTATTATTGAAACGCCTATTCTCGCCAAACATGTTAGGACTAAATCTAAGTGGGGTAACTCTGTTGGTGACGCTCCGTCATCGCAAAGTCAATTTAAAGACATAGCACTATTACCAAAACCTGCATGTAATATATTTAAGGAATTCTAATGAATCATAAATTAGCTATCAAACTCAAGTTGTTGTCCTACTGCTGGTGAGTAGCAATTGGCTCAATGCGTAGACGTCCAACGACCATGGCGCGTCACTGTGACATTGCAGAAGTTAATGGCCCTAGACGACAAATTTAGCGTACTGGAATCTAATGAACTTCGTACAAGTAATTCAATTCTCACCTGGAAAGCATGATAAAATCGTTACAGGACTCTTAGTTGTCGGCTACGGTGATATATGAGGCTCAGCGAGATTAATATCGTGATCGCCTCGCCCGATAATCTCAATTCGTCTCATATGACACCGTATCCGACAACTAGCCCTGTAACTTATAATATCTTCATTTCATGGTGTAGTTTTGTTTGCAGGTTGTGTGAGTATATACAAAATCTATCTATCTTATGAAACCCATTTCAACTCCTACAATAACACGTGGGACTAAAAGTGCCACTTGAAAGACACTATCATGATTAATATTGAATTTTCTGTCCTTTCATTTAATATTTTCCCGATGTTTTAGAGGGACAGCAGTAATTATTATGTTAATGTTGTAAATCATACAATGACATTCGTTGGTATGGATTGGTCTAGCTTATAAATGTATGCCATATTTGGTTTTTAACAATTTTCAGCGGAACAAAGCAAAACATTGTTTCAGGTTAGATTGTGTATGTTGTTGTTGTATCTTGAGGTATAGTTTTCTGAATACATCTGTAATTGGTCACTCGCGTCATGTTCCAAAATAGGTCGATAAATACATTAAATGCTCACATATAGTAGGGCCCTGCAAATATTTGAGATTCGATTCCATGTCGATATCAGGGCGTGCTTCGTTGTCAAAACCAAAGCGAAGCCGCTGAATCTAAACATTTTTGCAAATCCAATATTTCCCAATCATTGACCCATTGTTGCTTGGTGATGGTGAACCTCATTCAGCTATGATACATGTGCTATTTTCTACGAATCACATGTGATGCGTTAAATTAGTAAAGGGTGTGTCACTTAGGTAACGTCTAAAAGCACATGAAAGAAACAAGTTGCCCGAATGGCCTGACATTTGGATGGTGACAAATTGGTAACTTGTTTAATTGCGTTATCGGAATGAGTATATATGTGGCCTTTTTCTTGCGAACTGCACGAGCATAGGTATAACACTTCAGGTTATTTTGTTACAACATGGCACGTTCCCATGAGTGTAGGGTCGCGAACGGATTCCTATAATTACCACGCTGTTAATACAATGAGACTTGAGATGATGAATATAATGATTAACCATACACTGCACAAGTATTTTCCCACAATCATACTCTGAACCACTTGGGCTAATTATTGAAACTTATTATCAGCCTCTGTATTCTATATCCACCGTGCCGGGGATATTTTATTTCATTTCAACATACCTGCACTGAAACGTTACCACGCCTTATAGGAAGAAACTCAAGTCGATTCAATATAGATATATACCGCCCGATTCAAAATCGGTTTTAGAATCTGGGATAAAGTGCCGATTCTCAAGGCCGTATTATATTTTTATTCAATTCATTTATTTCTCATTTCCTTAACAAAGGAATTGAGATAAATATATTAAGTATATACAGATATGTACTTATTTACATGTGATCAACATGGCGAACAAACATATGTATCTAGCCTACATGCTATCAATTAAATAAATAATGTCATACATATCATATAACATGGCTACCATACATGCATATATATACTTCAGTAGTTTAAACACAATTTTATGATATGATATATTCTAATGCATGGAAGTTCATGTACGTTATATGATATATAAATCTAAGAAAATGCTTTGACTATTTGTCTTCTCAGAATACATAGCTGTCGAAATAATGGTTTGTCTTTAGTGTTGATTAGTTCGCTCAACTATTACATTTGGTTTTTCTGTGAATTCTATTGCAAGAGACGCGTTCTTGGTTCTTTAAATTTATCGCATTTGAACAGATAGTGCAATTCATCGCCAACGTCTTCGGAAGTACATAACGTGCGACTTTCACATGACTCTGAGCAAAACTTATTTAAGTCATATTATGATCTCCTCAGAACAGGGGGTAGAGGTGGGATTGTAGACATTCTGCAAAAACAATCCACCCGCATCTCTCTCTGTCTTTTTGTTTTTTATTACAGACACCCCTGCTCAGAACGAATAAAATGACCCGCAATGACATAAAACATTAAAGAGGATCGTTAGTCATTTTATGATAAGGTATATACAAAGATCGTTTGTATCACTTCTGTGAGTTAATAATAGAAAACAGCCGAACTGATCAAACAACTGTTGTTCCTAGTCCAGAGTTTTGCATAATATTAGGTCTAGTGTTATAGCAGGTCTGAGGATTGCACGTTTTTGATTTTACACCGAATTTGACAAAATTTCGTAAGCCAATTTTCAGCTAACAAGGCAAAAGTAAAAATTTAAAATATTTCAAATCAACATGATTCGTATGGCACTCTCATAACTAACATCCACATAGTCATAAGTGATACGTTGAAAATTGGGAATGCTATTTATTACCTACCGATTTATGTGCGACGGGAGTATTACAGAGGGTGAAAATGGAGAGAAATAATGACACGTGACGTCGGTGTGACTACGACGCATAAATATAAGTCGACGTTATAACGGACTTCATCATTATTCTGTCGATCATTGTTAGTGACTGCTGCTGCAAAATGAAATTTTCATATACTATGATTCCACTGATGAAGGGCGTGGCCCGAAAGCTATGGACATTGAGCTATTATTTATTAATTGTTATAATATATATCTCATATATATTTTGAAGACCTCTGTCTGTATGTCCGTCTGTATGTATGTCATTTATACAAATCTACGATTCTCGACCGATCGGAACGAAACTTGGTACGTGTGTGTAGTTTGACCAGGCGGTCGTCGTTGTCGTATTGGCGAGCCCGTGCGGCACCCGCTTCGCGCATGCGCAGACGAGATCTCGGAAACGGGTGGAGCTATCGACTTGAAATTTGCTATGTGAATGTATCTTGCCCCGGGTACGAATTTTATCGGGTCGCCGATCCCGTGCGACGCAAGCTTCGCGCAGACCAGATCTCGGAAACGGGTGGAACTATCGACTTGAAATTTGGTTAAATTAAAAAAATGTCATGTTTCTGAAACAAAGCCATGAGACGAATGCCGCCAGTGGCGGGCTAACCTGCTAGTCTATCTATACTATATATTTTGAGACTTCCGTATATATATATAAATATGTGTGTGTGTGTGTATGTGTGGGTACTTCATGGAATCCAAAACGCGTGTACAGATCGAGCTCAAACTTCCTATGTAAGTGTGAAATCCCACGGACACCGGCGTGGTCGCGTTTTGGAGAAGCTCAGAGCACCCGTTCTCCAATCTCTGTCACAAAAAACGGCACTGCGGTGGTTAAGACATCAACGATCTTTATATTGACCTTATACGGAGGTGTTAACAATCAACGCTTGCATGCGCAGACGAGATCTCGGAAACGGGTGGAGCTATCGACTTGAAATTTGGTATGTGAATGTATTTTGCCCCGGATACGAATTTTATCGGTTCGCCGAGCCCGTGCGACGCCATCTTCGCGCATGCGCGACGAGATCTCGGGTAGAGCTATCGACTTGAAATTTGGTTTTTGAATAACCCGGACAACGTCGGGCTGGGTAGAGCTATCGACTTGAAATTTTGTTTTTGAATAGCCCGGACAACGACCGGCTCATCGGCTAGTCTCTAATATATATTTTGAGACTTCCGTATTTATATATGTGTGTGGGTACTTTATAGAATCGAAAACGACTGGTCGGATCGAACTCAAACTTCGTATATAAGGGTAAAAAGCCACGGGGATCGTCCACGTCGCATTTTGGACAAGCTCTGAGCACTCATTCTCCAATCCCAATCAATAAAATCACCGCAAACACGGCGGGGGTTAAAGAGTTAAAGAGCGTTCATATCCGCAGTGTAGTTGATAAAGAGCGTGTGTGCGTTATGTGATTCTTACGTCTGAGTCTGGGCGTGTGCGTTAGTATACAGACATGAGCGTGTTGTGGGATTCTTACGTACTTAGGGCTTCATAGGAATGCGGATCGGGTCAGTTTTTCCGCCCTAGGTGATCTTCACCGTGAAACGGGTGCCATATATGTGTGTGTCCTTTATAGACTCCAACTGATTGAGCTCAAACTTGCTACCTACGGGAAGTGTCGTGGACCGGTTAAATTATGACCCCGACCTGACCTTGACCTTGAAAATGATCAATTCAAGATCATATCGTGTTGTGTGATTCTTTCGTACTTAGGGCTTCCTATGAACGCGGATCGGGTCAGTTTTTCCGCCCTAGGTGATCTTCATCTTGAAACGGGTACCCACAAATGATATATATGTGTGTGTCCTTTATAGACTCGAACTGATTGAGCCCAAACTTGTTACCTACGGGAAGTGTCGTGGACGGGTTAAATTGTGACCCGACCTGACCTTGAAAATGATAAATTCAAGGTAAAATCGGGTAAAAAACAAAAAATTAAATTAAAAAATTAATTAAAAAAATTTGAAATTAAAAAAAATAATTACAAAAATTAAAAATTGTCATGTTTCTGACGAACGCCGCCAGTGGCGGGCTAACCTGCTAGTCTATTATATATTTTGGAATATCTGTGTGTGTGAGGGTGTGTGTGTGTGTGTCTGTCTGTTCGCGATGGACTCGAAAACGACCGAGCCGATTTCGATGAAACTTGGTATGTGGGGTACTTTCGGCCGTGGCTGGCATGGGCCTGTTAACTTGCCCGTGCGACGTGACCTTGACCTTGAAATCGGGTCATTTCAAGGTCGAAGGTCTGAGTATCACGGGATTTCGATGAAAATTAGTGTCTAGGGATACTTTCGTATCGGGAGTGTCGTAAGCCTATTCCTTTGCCCGTGCGACGTGACCTTAACCTTGAAATCTGGTCAATTCAAGCTCAAATCGCCAATTTTTATGGGATTTCGACGAAATTTGATACGTGGGGTTACTTTTGTCCACTGAGTGTTTTGGACGGGTCGAGTCGTGACTCCGGCCCGACCTTGACCTTCAAAATGATAAATTCGAGGTAAAATCGGGTAAAATCGGATGGATTTCGATGGGTACTTTTGTCGAGTACTTTTGTCGGGGCAGTGTTTTGGACAGGTCGCCGAAAAGCAGAGGGGAAACAGCCCGGACGAAGTCGGGTCCACCAGCTAGTATATATATATATATATGTCTCATATATATTTTGAAGACCTCTCTGTTTGTCTGTCATTTATACAAATCTACGATTCTCGACCGATCGGGACGAAACTTGGTAGGTGTGTGTAGTTTGACCAGGCGGTCGTCGTTGTCGTATTGGCGAGCCCGTGCGACGCCCGTGCAGTGCATGCGCAGACGAGATCTCGGAAACGGGTGGAGCTATCGACTTGAAATTTGCTATGTGAATGTATCTTGCCCCGGATACGAATTTTATCGGGTCGCCGATCCCGTGCGACGCAAGCTTCGCGCATGCGCAGACCAGATCTCGGAAACGGGTGGAGCTATCGACTTGAAATTTGGTTTTTGAGATCTCGGAAACGGGTGGAGCTATCGACTTGAAATTTGGTATGTGAATGTATCTTGCCCCGGAAACGAATTTTATCGGGTCGCCGAGCCCGTGCGACGCCAGTTTCGCGCATGCGCAGACCATGTCTCGGAAACGGGTAGAGCTATCGACTTGAAATTTGGTTTTTGAATAGCCCGGACAACGTCGGGCTGGGTAGAGCTATCGACTTGAAATTTGGTTTTTGAATAGCCCGGACAACGTCGGGCTCATCGGCAATCTTCTATCTCCTATATAATTTGAGACTTCCGTATATATATATATATGTATGTGTGTATATGTGTACTTCATAGAATCGAAAAAGGCTGGTCGGATCGAGCTCAAATTTCGTATATAAGGGTAAAATCCAACGGACACCGTAGTTGTCGCGTTTTGGAGAAGCTCTGTGCACCCTTTCTCCACTCCCAATCATCAAAATCACCGCGAACGGCACTGCGGTGGTTAATCAAGTGATAATTTAATGAGCGTTGTATATGGCGCGTCGCTATAAAAAGAGCGTTTGTTTGCAATTGAACGCAACGCAGAGATATACGGGAACAATATTGTGAGTGCTCTCCGCATGATCGATTGAGTTCAAACTTCCTATCTAAGGGTAAAATCCCACGGACACCGTAGTTGTCGCGTTTTGGAGAAGCTCTGAGCACCCTTTACCCACAAATTATATATATATGTGTGCATGTGTCCTTTATAGACTCGAACCGATTGCGCTCACACTTGCTACCTACGGGAAGTGTCATGAACGGGTTAAATTGTGACCCCGACCTGACCTTGAAAATGATCAAGTCAAGGTCAAATCGGGTAAAATATTGAAAAACCAAACATTTATTAAATTTTTTTTTTATTTAAATTCAAAACTTAAAATTGTCATGTTTCTGACCAACCACGCCAGTGGCGGGCTAACCTGCTAGTCTATCTCATATATATTTTGAAGACATCTGTCTGTCTGTCTGTCTGTATGTTTGTCTGTATGTTTGTCATTAATACAAATCTACGATTCTCGACCGATCGGGACGAAACTTGGTGCGTGTGTGTAGTTTGACCAGGCGTTGGACGTTGTCGTATTGGCGAGCCCGTGCGGCGCCCGCTTCGCGCATGCGCAGACGAGATCTCGGAAACGGGTGGAGCTATCGACTTGAAATTTGGTATGTGAATGTATCTTGCCCCGGATACGAATGTTATCGGGTCGCCGAGCACTTGCGACGCCAGCTTCGCGCATGCGCAGACCAGATCTCGAAAACGGGTGGAGCTATCGACTTTAAATTTGTTTTTTGAATAGCCCGGACAACGTCGGGTTGGGTAGAGCTATCGACTTAAAATTTGGTTTTTGAATAGCCCGGACAACGTCGGGCTCATCGGCTAGTCTATACTATATATTTTGAGACTTCGTATATATGTATGTATGTACTTCATAGAATCCAAAACGCGTGTAAAGATTGAGCTCAAACTTCCTATGTAAGTGTCAAATCCCACCGACACGACCGTGGTCGCAGTTTAGCGAAGCTCAGAGCACCCGTTCTCCAATCTCAAATCACCGCAAAGGCACGGCGTGGGTTAACCAAGTGATTATTTAATGAACGTTTGTTTTTGACGCATCTCTATAAAGAGCGTCTGTTTGCCATTCAACGTTATTTGCATCTGCAGAGAGATATACGGAACATACATTAAATTTAAAAAACATTTGTTTCTGACCAACCATGCGAGAACGGATGGCGCGCTTTGTTTTTACAGTATACAGTTATATACCGAAATCATCCCAGATAATCACGAATATAGCATCAGATTTCTCCCCAGATATACCGTTATAAAGCTACTGGAATCTGCCAATCTACGGGAAATTCCAGGGAATGCCGATTGAGCTCAAACTTGCTACCCACGGGAAGTGTCATATATATGAGTGTGTCCTTTATAGACTCGAACCGATTGAGCTCAAACTTGCTAAATAAGAAAATAGCCCCCAAGCCGTAAATATCAACAACAACGATATTGCTACCTACGGGGAGCAACGTTATTAGCATCTGCAGAATTATGCAGAGAGAAAGTGCTTTCCTATTTTTAGAACGCAACACATGTTTACGTCGCGTTGGTGATTGAGGTTCACAACGGGGTTAATTGACTGTCCGCTCTTTGCGACGATGAGGTTCACGGTGGGGACTATTGACCAACACTCACAATTTCGTCTTTTGCACCAGATACCAACACCTCGACCGATCGGGACGAAACTTGGTACGTGAGTGTATTTTGACCAGGTGGTCGTCGCTGTCGTATTGGCGAGCCCGTGCGACGCCCGTGCAGCGCATGCGCAGACGAGATATCGGAAACGCGTGGAGCTAAAAATTAAAAAAAAATATTTTAAAAATGTCATGTTTCGGACAAGCCGCCGGTGGCGGGCTAACCTGCTAGTACTATATATTTTGAGACTTCGTATATATATATATATATATATATATGTGTACTTCATAGAATCGAAAACGGTTCGCTCGATTGAGTTCAAACTTCCCATCTAAATGTAAAAATCCACGGGAATCGTCGTTGCGGCGTTTTGGAGAAGCTCAGAGCACGCGTTCTCCACTCTCAAAATCACCGCAAAGGCACGGCGGGGGTTAATCGCGTTGATAGTTAAAGAGCGTCAGTTTTCCGAAGTGTCTATATAAAGAGCGTCGTTTTCGCTATCTACTTATCTGTATGACGGGCAATTCAATGCAATGTTATCGCGTTTGTTTTCAATGCAATACCGGATTCGACATCAAGCGTGAATGCTTATGTGAGTCGTTTCCGGGAATCAGTGTTAAAAAAAAAGGAAAACAAAGAATGCGTTGTCTGTCGTTCCTAGGAAGGGGGGGGATTTCATCGAGTTCTATTGACCATCTCGTAAGGGTGGACAACCTCTGTCAGGGGCTGCTCAATGGCCACGGGGAGTTAAATAACGGGGAAGTTTAGGACGGGTAACTCATTGAAAAACAAAGAATGCGTTGTCTGTCGTTCCTAGGAAGGGGGGATTTTTCATAAAAAAAACAATTAAATTATAAAAAAAAGGATTAAATTAAATTAATAATTAAATAAATATTAAAAAATTCAAAAAAACATAAATTAAATTTAAAAAACATTAAATTAATATTAAAAACATAAATTAAATTTAAAAAACATTAAATTAATATTAAAATATATTTTTAAAAATATATATAAAAACAAAATAATTTAAAAAAATGTCATGTTTCGAACAAACGCCGCCGGTGGCGGGCTAACCTGCTAGTCTCCTATATATTTTGAGAACTACGTATATATATATGTGTGTATATCTATTATATATTTTGGAAGATCTGTTTGTTTGTTTGTGTGTGTGTGTGTGTAATCGATGAACTCGAAAATGGCCGACCCGATTTCGATGAAACTTGGTATGTGGGGGTATTTTCGGGTCAGGAATAACATAGGCCTATTGATTTTCAGATCCGAGGTCAACTTTTCACGTGCCGAGGTCAAATCTGTTTTTACGCTGTGTTACGGGACTTTCATTTGAGTTCGGTGCTTACAAATCGATTCGAAACAGCGCGAATAATACAATGCCAGTCATAACATATATGGCAAGAAACGTGGTCAAATTTTTTTGGGTAATCGTATTTTTAGGTGCTAACTGCTATATTAAAGTAAAGTCAAAGATATTTATTGCCGGAAAAGCGGTTTCCTTTTTTGGTTTCCGAGAAGTCGGGAGAAAAGGGAGTTTTAAACTCGATTCTAGCATTGCTATGACGCTAAACCGCTAAGGAATGAAAATATTAAAAAAGAGAGTTTCAAACTCAATTCTAGCAGTGCTATGCTGCTAAACTGCTAAGGAATGCAAATATTAAAAAGGAGAGTTTTAAACTGAATTCTAGCAGTGCTATGCTGCTAAACTGCTAACGAATGAACATATTAAAAAAGAGAGTATCAAACTGAATTCTAGCAGTGCTATGCTGCTAAACTGCTAAGGAATGAAAATATTAAAAACGAGAGTTTCAAACTGAATTCTAGCAGTGCTATGCTGCTAAACTGCTAAGGAATGAAAATATTAAAACAGAGAGTTTCAAACTGAATTCTAGCAGTGCTATGCTGCTAAACTTCTAAGGAATAAAAATATTAAAAAAGAGTTTCAAACCGAATTCTAGCAGTGCTCTGCTGCTAAACTGCTAAGGAATGAAAATATTAAAAAAGAGTTTCAAACTCAATTCTAGCAGTGCTATGCTGCTAAACTGCTAAGGAATAAAAATATTAAAAAAGAGAGTTTCAAACTAAATACTAGCAGTGCACTGCTGCTAAACTGCTAAGGAATGAAAATATTAAAAAAGAGAGTTTCAAACTCAATTCTAGCAGTGCTATGCTGCTAAACTGCTAAGGAATGAAAATATTAAATAAGAGAGTTTCAAACTCAATCCTTGCGGTGCTATGCTGCTAAACTGCTGAGAAATAAAAATATTAAACAAGAGAGTTTCAAACTCAATTCTAGCGGTACTATGCTGTTAAACTGCTAGCGAATGAAAATATTAAAACAGAAAGTTTCAAACTGAATTCTAGCGGTGCTATGCTGCTAAACTGCTAAGCAACGAAAATATTTTTAAAAAAGAGTTTAAAACTGTTACATAGTTACATTTGGAAATCAGAGAATTACTCAAACTAGAAAAATGAAAATATTTCACCCGTACGTGTTTTTGTTACATAGTTACAAATGCTTATCAGGGAATTACTCCAACTAAGAAGATGAAATAGTTCACACATCCTTGAATCTCGAATTTGAGCCTGTGCAGTGAAAACCTATGTCACCTAAACCTAAGTCAAGTCCAGAACTATGCAGGATGGTCCACATATGTCCCAATATCCATATTATATGCCAGAATACAAAGATATAGGCACATACCCATTTTCTAGGATGGTCCCTTAAAATTATGAACCCCAAATATGAGCCAGTGCAGTTTAAACCTATGCATACATTAGTCATGTCCAGATGCATGATGGTCCAGCAATGTCCCAACATCCATACTATATATATAATCCGATATAGGCACATAACAATTTTCTGTGATGGGCCCTTAAATTGGAGAACCCTGAATTTGAGCCCGTGCAGTGATAACCTATGTCAGCTATAAATGAGTCATGTCCAGATGCATGATGGTCCAGATTTGTCCCAAAATAAATATTATATCTCAGAATCGAAAGATACAGGTACATAACAATTTTCCATGATGGGCCATTAAAATGGTGAGCCCCAAATTTGAGTGAGTGCAGTTTAAACCCAAGAAAACTGTACGTGAGTCATGCCCAGATTCAGGATGGTCCAGGTATGTCCCAGCATCCATATTATATGCCAGAATATAAAGATATAGGCACACGCTCATTCTTTATGATGGGCCCTTAAAATGGTGAACTCCAAATTTGAGCCCGTGCAGTGAAAATCTATGTCTACTATACCTGAGTCATGTACATATGCATGATGGTCCATATATGTCCCAATATCCACATTACATCCCAGAATCCAAAGATATATGCACATAACAATTTTCCATGATGGGCCCTTAATATGGTAAACCCCAATTTTGAGCCCCTCAAGTTTAAACCTAAGTAAACTATACGTGAGTCATGCCCAGATGCAGGTCGGTCCAGATATGTCCCAACATCCATATTATATGCCAGAATCCAACGATATGGGGGCATACCCATTTTTATGATGGGCCTTTACAATGGAGAACCCCAAATTTGAGCCCGTGCAGTGAAAACATATGTCAGCTTTTCCTGATTCATGTCCAGATACAGGAGGGTCCATATATGTCCCAATATCCATATTGCATGCCAGAATCTAAGACATAGGCACATACCAATTCTTTATGATGGGCCCTTAAAATGGTGAACCCCAAATTTGAGCCCGTGCAGTGAAAATCTATGTCTACTATACCTGAGTCATGTACATATGCATGATGGTCCATATATGTCCCAATATCAACATTACATCCCAGAATCCAAAGATATATGCACATAACAATTTTCCATGATGGGCCCTTAAAATGGTAAACCCCAAATTTGAGCCCCTCAAGTTTAAACCTAAGTAAACTATACGTGAGTCATGCCCAGATGCAGGTCGGTCCAGATATGTCCCAACATCCATATTATATGCCAGAATTCAACGATATAGGCGCATACCCATTTTTTATGCTGGGCCTTTACAATGGAGAACCCCAAATTTGAGCCCGTGCAGTGAAAACATATGTCAGCTTTTCCTGATTCATGTCAAGATACAGGAGGGTCCAAATATGTCCCAATATCCATATTAAATACCAGAATCTAAAGATATAGGCACACATAAAATGGCGAACCCGAACCCCGAATTTGAGTCCGTGCAGTGAAAACGTGTGCCACTTGGTTGTAAACATGACAACTTTAATACCAGTGGAGAAAACACAAGTTGCCCAGCATATCTACCAATGAAGATGACTATACATGAGTCAAGTCCGGATGCAGGATGGTCCAGCTAAGTCCCACTATCCATATATTATGCCCAGAATCCAAAGGTATAGCACAATTATAATAGGGGTCTGCGAATCGGGGATTTTGCATCGAATCGAATCTCGATATCGAATCTCCTTCCTGATATCGACATCGAATCTCGAATCGAATCAGCTAGTGGTTGACATTGTTTACCAGTGTGTAATTCGGTGTCTCATTACAAAAACTGCAAAATTCACTAGATACTATATAAAAAATTTAATCTTCTTAAACAGCAGTTGGAACTTGCATCTTTTTTAGGGAAATCATGACATAGGCAAGTCACTCTCGGTCTCATTGGGGGTTTGGGATATGTTGCATTGAATTTCTATCTAGCTGTGTCATGGTGACCATTACACAAGAAGTGACAGTATGACATTTAAAGACATGTAGTTCAATCAACGTATCACCAACCTCATGGAATTGAAGTAACTTGTCTACATTATTTAATAAAGATGACACAGAATTTGACACACTTGGAAATGGGTACATCGTTATAATCAGGGAGCCTGATGGGTCTATTTGCACAATCGCATACGAAAGGTTTGATGCACCAGATGTGTTACACCCCAGGAACGTTCAAAGAAATCGGATTTCTTAAGTTCCGCATTCCTGGCGTTTAGGGGCCGGAGACCCCACAAAACCCCAAAAATGAATTATATTTGCACTTTTGAGTACAACGCTGATTTTTGTATTAATTGTGCTCCAGCAATTACTGATCAACAATACAAAATTTCTGAAATGAAATTTCCTGGCGTTTTCATTTCAGAAAGGGGGTTTTGAAAGTATCCCCCAAAACCCCAAAAATTACTTCTATTTGCACTTTCGAGTACAAAGTTGATTTTCATATTAATAGTGCTCTAGTCATCACTGATTAATAACACACAATTTCTGAAACAAAATTCCTTGGCGTTTTCATTTCTGAATGGGTTTTTTTAAAGTGCCCCCAAAAAACTAGAAAATTAATTTCCTCAATAGTTATCCTGCTATCGCTAGTCATAATAACCTCGTTTAAGAAACGAAATTCCGTGCGTTTTCATTTAAGAAGCACATGCCACGTGAAACAATTGACCCTACCCCAATAATACTTAATTATATAGGAGTAAGTATTATTGGGGTGGGTAATTTTTGTGCTGGGGATATGTGTTAAGGAGATGGTGGGTTCGTGTTAAGTCCCAACGAAAACCCGAAAAACAATATTATTTGCACTGCCGTACGCACAGATAATATTTTTTCTTAATACTATCTCCACTATCATCATTGTTCACAGACCAAATGGTAAAAAAAAAACTTGGTCAGAGTCAATGGTGTAGTAACACCTAGCATTTCATATTCTCATATAAGCGATAAAACAATGCAATATTCCTTTTAATTAAACGTGACTTTCAGGTGGGACATTCCAATTTATGATTCGATTTATTTGAAAGTATGTTGTTGTATATAACAGGATACCTAAACACCGGACTCACCCCATAGGATAAATGATGTGTCCCTATCATGGGCACAATCCTGAACAATGGGGAAAAACAAGTTCGCGCGAGTCAATGTCAAGTATGACCGCATTGGGAATTTCTTCGAAAGCTGCAGAACTATATAGACATTTGAAGCGAGGACGATGACAGATTTATGTCAAGTATAAACACGGGCAGAATTGATTGCTGGTGTCAGAACTCGGCAGAACAACATTCGCATTGAAGTAGTGTCATTCAACTATCGGCGCCAACTCAACAATCCTGCACAATGGGGAAAAACAAGTTCGCGCGAATCAATGTCAAGTATGACTGCGTTGGGAATTTCTTCAAAAGCTGCAGAACTATATAGACATTTGAAGCGAGGACGATGACAGATTGATGTCAAGAATAAACACGGGCAGAATTGATTGCTGGTGTCAGAACCCGGCTGAACAACATTCGCATTGAAGTAGAGTCATTCAACTATCGGCGCCAACTCAAGAGTTATTCATGAGTTGATATCCAACGTCATGGGTGTTTTCAAAAGTGGGCGAGCAACTCTCCGTGACCAGTTTTCTAATTGATTTTACAGAAAAACTTTCGTCGTGTATACTTTCTGAGAACTACTTTCTGGAGAAGCCCTTTAGCTAAGATTTGTATTATTCTTGGTCAGAATCAATGGTGAAGTACATTTTACCAGATAATTTCCATTTTTTGTTAAAAAATATGTACCATGCTAAATCGATATCTGATAGTAATGAGCCATATCACGAGGATTTGGCCCTTCAGTGTCCATCAAATTAAAATAGATTTAAAATACAATTTCGAAGAAAAATCAATTATTATTGTAACGCCCAGAAGGTAATTGAACTCACCCGTGTACTGAATACTGAATACCAATACGATGGCAGACATGAACCGCCCATTTTAGCAGAAACGATGGCATCAATATCGAAAATAGGGACAAAATGGCCACCGGCAGCAGTAAAATTGGGCAAGTTCGGCTAAAGGTCACCAGACTGTTTCCATGGCATCAAAAATAAAAACATATTATTTTCATTAATTTATATTGTAACTAAATCTTCTCATATAACTTATAGCCAATGGTGCTATATTATGCCATGAAATGAGTGTCAAAAGCCACCAAACAATCTAAAAACAATCCGCCTGGTGTCTAAAACCACCCCATGCAGAATGTCCCACCCCATCGAATGATTGTCACAACTATTATACAACATCATCCATAGGATATCTCGAACAACCCAGCGAGTGTCTCTTGGTTTGGATTTTAAACCCATTGGGTGGTTTGGAACACTCATTTGATGGTCTTAATCCTTGACCGTAGCTTCTTGACATTTTGCAAAAATCCTGTGCCATAGGGTGCATCGCATATATAAGGAAATACATTGGCCTAACATTACTTACCTTGGCCATGTGAGTCACAGAATTCTCCTAACATATGCAGGACTCCCTATGGGAGACCCGCATACATGTATATGGGAGAATGCATGGCACAGGATCATTAATGCTGTATCAGCACATCACCCGTCGTGAAAGGGTTGAATACTCGGAGGATGGTTTTGTACACTTGTTTAAATGTATTGAGGAGATGCAAGTTAGTAGATGGTTTATGACACCATTTGGATGGATTGGGAACTCAATGGCTGGTTTGTTATACTAGTTGTATGATTTGGGTCACTCGGTGGGTGGTTGTAACACCCATTGCATGGTTTGAGACAACAGTTGAATTGGTTTGGACACTCGACTTGGATATGGGACACACGTGTGGTTGAATGTGACATCAATTTGTCGATTTATTCAATGATTGGGCCATTTTATAAATTGAGACGACTTTTGGTGGTTTTAACCTATTAGGTTAGGAACACCAGTTGCATTGTTTGGGGCACTACTAGTACCATGCACTGTGATTTGGAACAACAGTTGCAGGGTTGCGACACTGATCGAGTGAATGAGACACTCTTTGGATGGCCTGTGATACCCATTGTGTGGGTTAGGGTACCAGATGCATGATTTGGAGGACTATCTGTGCTGGTCGGGAATCAGGTGCATATCGTACAGGGCACTACTTAATTGTTTGTGCCACCCGTTAGAAAGTTTGAGACCAATTGGGTGGTTTTGGACACTAGATGTGCATATGGGACACACGAATGGTGGAATGAGACACTCATTTGTCGACTGGTTCACTGGTTGGGCCGTGGAATGGATTGAGACGACAGTTGGTGGTTTGGGACACCCGTTGTATGACATAGAACTCTTTTCGGATGGCCTGGGACAAAAAATTTGGTGCATATGGGACACTCTTTTCCTTTCGAACATTCGCTGGATTTTGGTGGTTTGGGGCATTCATTGGATGGATTAGCCCGCTCATTGTATGATTTGGATCACACGTTCGATGGTTAGGGACACTCATTTTTGGTAGTGTGGGACAAAACCTGTGTAGCTTGGAACGTTCGTTGAATTGTTTTGGGCACTACCATGCGCTGTGGTTTGGAACAATCGTTGCAGGGCTACGACAATACTCGTGGTAATTTAGATGGCACGTGATACTCATTGTGTAAAGCACTTCAACTGTTGACTTCCGATTGCCATTTTCGTCATCATTTTTGAAAACTCGGGATTTGACTTACTGTTATCGTATTAGGATTGGACATCATGTATGGTGGCGCAACTGGCACCTACGGTGAAAGTTACTGTAAAACGCTCTTTATGTTACTTTCGGTTGCCATTTTGTCCTCCATTTTGGACTCTGTTTTTTCAGTCAAATTATGCAGGAAATGACAGGCATATGGCATGGAATCAAGAACAATAGGTTTTTGCTGAACATGTATGTAGTGAGTGGGGTATACTCCCGGAAATCGCCGCCATATTGCCCGGAACATACACTGTCACCTTTTAACGTCTAAATAGTTTGAGTAGACATCCTTACGAAAAATGAATGAAGTTTAATCCTGGGGGTGTGCACGTTTGATCGACCTGGTTCCCGGACTAAAATTTCGGACTAAAATTTTCGTTTTCTTACATGTTTTACTACATTTTTTTATAATAAAAAATAACGAATTTTCCTCCCTGAAACGCGCGGAACGTTTGTGGTCAGTATATTTGTATATTTATATAAATTTTTCCAGGTTCACCTTAAAAATGTGCTTTGTATTCGACAGTATGTGAAAATAAAAGTTTTTTTTTTTTTGGGTACATTCAGAAACCCCTTCTGAAATGAAAACGCCAGGAAATTTCATTTCAGAAATTGTGTATCATCGATCAGTGATGATTATGGCACTATTAATATAAAAATCAGCTTTGTACTCAAAAATGCAAATAGAAGTGATTTTTGGGGTTTTATGGGTACGATCAGAAACCCCCTTCTGAAATGAAAACGCCAGGAAATTTCGTTTCAGAAATTGTGTATTATTGGTCAGTGATTGCTGGAGTACTAGTAATATAACAAATCAGCTTTGTACTCAAAAGTGCAAATAGTCATTTTTTGAGTTTTTGTGGGCCCCAAAACGCCAGGAATGCGGAAATTAAGAAATCGGATTTCTTCAAACGTTCCTGGGGTGGAACAAATCTGGGACATCAAATATTTCATACGCAATTTTGCAAATAGAACCCAGCAGGCTCTCGGACAATTACAGCTATATAATTGTTGTAGTCCGATACCAATGGTAGTTATAGTTATCTGATAAACTGTTCACACCACAATAGATCAAACACCAACATGCACGTTTATTCTGAATGACATACATTCAAAATTACCTATGTTGGCTAACTTGGCAACCTTGTGCTTCAATTTTTGTGAGTTCATATCATTTGCATATATTATCTAGACGCAAAAAACGAGACTACACCAAAGTAACACCGATTCGACATATCCGAATCAGCAGACCGATTCGGTGTCGATTTCGAATCGGGTGCCCGATATCGACATCGAATCGAATCTCGAATATTCGCAGGTCCCTAAATCATAACATTTTTTTTTTATGATAGCCATAAAAATGGTGAACCCCAAATTTGAGCCCGTGCAGTGAAAACATATGTCAGCTTTTCCTGATTCATGTCCATATACAGGAGGGTCCAGATATGTCCCAATATCCATATTGCATGCCAGAATTTAAGATTGAAGGCACATACCCATTTTTTATGATGGGCCCTTAAAATGGTGAACCCCAAATTTGAGTCCGTGCAGTGAAAACCTATGTCAACTATACCCGAGTCATGTCCAGATGCAGGACGGTCCAGATATGTCCCAATATCCATATTTTATTACATAATCCAAAGATATAGGCCATTAGAATTTTCTATAATGGGCCCTTAAAATGGTAAACCCCAAATTTGAGCCATTTAAACCTGAGTCATGTCCAGATGCAGGATGATCCAGATATGTCCCGATATCCATATTATATGCCAGAATCCAACGATATAGTCACATACCAATCTTTTATGATGGACCCTTAAAATTGTGGATCCCAAAGTTGAGCTTGTGCAGTGAAAACATATTCCAAATCTATGTCAACTATACCCGAGTCATGTCCAGATGCAGGATGGTCCAGATGTGACCCAATATTCATATTATATCCCAGAATCCAAAGATATAGGCACATAACAATTCTCTATGATGGGCCCTTAAAATGGTGAACCCCAAATTTGAGCCCGTGCAGGTGTAACCTAAGTAAACCATTCTCCCGATATTCAAATTAGATGCCAGAACCCCAAATTTGAGCCAGTGCGGGGGGGGGGTGAAAAAAAAATCCGGCACGTATGTCGGGGTGGGTGGGTGGTCAAAGCCACCAACAAGCAATTTTGTCCGCAACTAAAAACAAAATTTCCTGCTTCTTTTTTTTAGTGTTTTGGCAATGAGTTGGGCTTCAAAACCAATTTGAATGAGAGAAATAATGTAACTCTAACTGGTAAACTGACTGCAGACAGTTATCCAGTTGTATTTTTTATAAATGAGTGTTAGTCCATGGGAAATTCGAACGTGATCCTGCATGAGCGATTTTTAAAAAGCAAAGTCTGCCTTTTGATGTTAAACCGAGCTAATCAAATATACACACTTGTAATAAAATATACTGACTTATTCAGTTTTGTATTACAGGAGGGTGCATCTGATAAGTTATATCTTATACACTGAACAGCACTACGGGAATTGTCATATAAACAACAACCATTATCATAACAAAATTATCTTGTTTTAGAATAATCTGCATATAAAACAAACACAAATAACATTTAGCATAAAGGTATAAAAGAAAAATAAGAGGAATGCTCATCACTATAAAACTAAGAAACCGCAACTGTGCTCAGCTGGGCTGATTAAAAATAAAACTTTAAAATAAAAAAGTAAACACTGTGATAACAGGACATAGAGTATTTGGCATCACTATTAGACTAGATATCTTTGTTTGATAAAACATAACAATAAGCCATGTAAAACTTCCTTTGATTGTCGACTTTTACCAAGTTTGGTTTTCAAAGTTTGATTATACCAATAAAATTTCACTATAGTCATTCTGCCTATATAACTGAACTTGTCATAATTCATAAGAAGTATTAATGGCGACATTATTTCATGTGAATCTATGACTTGTTTTATCACAATCTAGACATTGATCTAAACACAATTAAATGTGCAAATAAAACAAATAAAAAACAAATCTGGACGGCTTGTCAGTAAAACAACCTTTGTCATAACAATGTTAAAATAGAAGTGGATTTCTCATCACATAAAGTTGGCACATGATACTATTGAGCTAAGACTGAATGTTACAGACTTATACAACTAAAAACATAAAACAAAAAAGTAAATACCAAAACATTCTCATCTATAGACTGCTGTATCCTTGTTCCTCAACTTAACAATTGTTCAAATCAACAAAACCGACTTTAACCATACATAATGCACACTAAGTGTGCGTTCGATTTGTCAACTTGACACATTTGGACACATATTTACAAAAGTAGTAAGAAATAAATGTTGCTTCTTATTGCTTTTAAATGAGGAAGTGAGCTACGTGACTGATCAGCTGTCAAAAATGTCTTTTAATCATAGTTGTATCTCAAATCGGACTATATATTCTGATAAGGCAGCATTGCATAATTCCATGTCTTTAAATGTTGGGAGATAGCAGTCGAATCACTGGTCGAATCAGGTAGAATATCAAAATGTTACTAGCGCCATAGATGTGTTCTGACATCCATTCAGAAAACGAAAATAATCATGCTTGTGTTTTCTCAAGACATAGGAAGCTCACATAGTAGTATGGGCCTAAATTCACTTGAAAGTTATTAACAACTGTTTCCGCCGGTTTTCGCATCTTTATTACTGTTTTAGTGTTTTAAGGGTGTGGGAGGCCAAAAATGGTCGGAAAAAACTGTCGAAAACGGAAAAATATTTGGCGGTGGGGGTGGGTACAAAAAATGATCGAAAGGGAAAAAATGCCATACGTGCCTGAATTTTTTTTCCGACCCCACCCCCTGCCAGTGCAGTGAAAACCTATGTCAGCTATACCTGAGTCAAGTCCGGATTCAGGAGGGTCCAGATATGTCCCATTATCCACAATATATCCCATAATCTAAATGTTTGAACACATACCCTTTTTCTATGATTGACCCTTAAAATGGTGAACCCTGTGTAGTGGGAACTGGGGTGGAGTGGGACATTTTTTCTTTGAATGCTCATTACTCAATTTGTGCTACATGACTGTTGCTTTTTGTACTATTTATACATCATTGCCATCTTGATATATTTCCCATGCTGGCAACTTAAACAAGGTACCCAAATGTCTCACACTTCCCCGGGTCAGGGGGTACAGTGGGTCACCCATTGGAATTCCATAACATACCCTATAACAACAACTGAAATAGTTATTCATTCAAAGAGGGAAATTCGTTCTGTGGTAACACGCATTCATATAGCTGAAACACAAGGCTTTATTGATACTTCCACTCAATCGGGGAGGAGTGGGACACAGTTTCAATCCACAGGGCCCAATTCTAATCTGACAAACTAATTGAAAAAAGTTCTGTTTGGGGTCTACATGTAGAAGATAAAAGCAACCAGGAATGGTATTTTCCAAAGATCTGCTCAACTCTATATTACTGTAACTAACAGTCCCAATGTACGCCGAGCCACATGTCTCACTCTAACCCGACATATTCATGTATCAGTTGAGTCAATATTTTAGCAACACGCCTATGCTAAGGTATTGAAACAGATATACAATTTGAAGCCCAAACACAGTTGTTTCAGAGCTCAGAGGCGGTAAGAAAATATCTGGCATATGAAAAATTTCAAAATGTTGTGTTCGGAAAAATATTGCTCAGATTCCATAAAAATCTCATAAAAAATATAATATGCTTGCTACACGTTTGATTCATGTCATATGTTCTTGGGACATCTTATGAGCATCAAATGAATCCATACAGAATAGGCAACTCATCGATGGTATGGAGTTATCTCCACTGCCCACAGTACCCACTGTCCCACTCCACCCCTGTTTCCCACACACTGCAGAGACTCAAATTTGATGTTCACCATTTTAGGGGCACATCATAGAAAATGAGTAGGTGGCTAAATCTTGGGATTCTGTGAATATAATATGGATGTTGGGACATATCTGAACCTTCTGCATCTGTGCATGACACTGATATAGTTGACTTACGTTTTCACTGCACGGGCTCCATATCGGGGTTCAAACATTTAAGGGCCCATCACTGAAAATGTGTATGTGCTTATATCTTTGAATTCTGGCATATAATATGGATGTTGGGCATATATAGACCGTCCTGCAGCTGTACATGACTCATATATAGTTGACTTAGGTTTTCACTGCACGAACTTCATTTTGGGGTTCAAACAGAAATTGTGTATGTGCCTATACTTTGGTTCTGGCATATAATATGGATGTTGGGACAAATGTGGACCGTCCTGCATCTGTACATGACTCATATATACATGTAGTTGAATTAGGTTTAAACTGCATGGGCTCAAATTTGGGGTTCGCCATTTCGAGGGCCCATTCATAGAAATGGGCAGTTGCCTAAATCTTTGGATTCTGGGAATATATTGTAGGTGTTAGGACATATCTGGAATCTCCTGCATCTGTACAGGACTCCGATATAGTTGACTTAGGTTTAGACTACACAGGCTCCAATTTGGGGTTCACCATTTTAAGGGCCCATCATAGAAAATGGGTAGGTGCCTAAATCTTTGAATTCTGGGAATATAATATGGATGTTGGGACATATCTGGACCCTCCTGCATATGTACGTGACTCATATATAGTTGACATAGGTTATCACTGCACATACTAGTACATCATTTTGGGGTTCAAACATTTAAGGGCCCATCAATGAAAATGTGTATTGATGTGCCTATATCTTTGGATTCTGGCATATAATAAGGACGTTGGGACATACATGGACCGTCCTGCATCTGTACATGACTCATTTATAGCTGACATGTTTAAACTTCACGGGTTCAAATTTGGGGTTCACAATTTTAAGGGCCCATCATAGAAGATGGGTAGGTACCCAAATCTTTGGATTCTGGACATATAATATGAATTATTTTTTGTGACTAGTATTACATGCTGGCTTGATAGATATAGTTAGCTACATTGATAAATACTACTGCCCGTATAAACTTTGTGACCATCATGACCAGCTATAGTGACTAATGGAACTGGCTAGATAGACTTACCACCATGGTTAGCTATGATGTCTACACTTACCAGCTTTTCTGTATAGATTATCTACCATAGCTAGCTACTTTGATCGATTTTACTGTCCATATGTACTGAATTACCACAATGACTAAATATAGTAACCAATGTAGCTCACTAAATAGACTTACCGCCCTGGTGAGCTATAGTGACTATTATTATTAGCCGGATATATAGACCATCCGCCAGTGCTAGCTATATTGATTATTATTACTGCCTATTTAAACTGCACAACCACCATGATTAGCCATTATGACTACGGTAACTGGCTAGATAGACTTACCACCCTGGCTAGCTGCAGTGACTACTATTACTAGCTTGTGGTATGGACTATCTTCCTATCTGGCTACTTTGATCTATATAACTGCCCATACATACTGAATAACCACCATGACTAGCTATAGGCATACAAAATGACTGTTTATATGAATAATTAACTGTCTAAATAGACTTGACACCCAGGTTAGCTTGAGTGACTACACTTACTAGCTTTCTGGAAAGATTATCCGCTATAGCTAGCTATGTTGATCAATACTACTGCCCACATGTACTGATTAACCACAATGGCTAGCTATAGTGACTGATTAACTAGCTAGATAGACTTACCACCCAGGTTAGCTATAGTGACTACATTTACTAGCTTACTGTGTAGAATATTATACACTTATAGCTACTTTGATCAATATTGCTGCCCACATGTACTAAATGGCCATCACGACTAGCTACAGTCACTAATGTAACTGGCAATATAGACATTCGACCCTGATTGGCTATAGTGACTATTAGCAATAGCTGTTTATAGACTAGCCGTCATTGGTAGCTATATGCATCGAGATTACTGCCTAGATAAACTAAACAACCACCATGACCAACTATTGTGTCTAATGTAACTGGCTAGAGAGACCTATCGCCCTTGGTTAGCAGTTTAGCAGCATAGCACTGCTATAATTCAGTTTGAGACTCTCTTTTTTAATATTTTCATTCATTAGCAGTTTAGCAGCATAGCACTGCTAGAATTGAGTTTGAAACTCTCTTTTTTAATATTTTCATTCCTTAGCAGTTTAGCAGCATAGCACTGCTAGATTTGAGTTTGAAACTCTCCTTTTTAATATTTTTATTCCTTAGCAGTTTAGCAGCATAGCACTGCTAGAATTGAGTTTGAAATTCTCTTTTTTAATATTTTTATTTCTTAGCAGTTTAGCAGCAGAGCCCTGCTAGAATTGAGTTTGAAACTCTCGTTTTTAATATTTTTATTCATTAGCAGTTTAGCAGCATAGCACTGCTAGAATTCAGTTTGAGACTCTCTTTTTTAATATGTTCATTCGTTAGCAGTTTAGCAGCATAGCACCGCTAGAATTCAGTTTGAGACTCTCTTTTTTAATATTTTCATTCCTTAGCAGTTTAGAAGCATAGCACTGCTAGAATTGAGTTTGAAACTCTCTTTTTTAATATTTTCATTCCTTAGCAGTTTAGCAGCATAGCACTGCTAGAATTGAGTTTGAAACTCTCTTTTTTAATATTTTCATTCCTTAGCAGTTTAGCAGCATAGCACTGCTAGAATTCAGTTTGAAACTCTCTTTTTTAATATTTTCATTCCTTAGCAGTTTAGCAGCATAGCACTGCTATAATTCAGTTAGAAAATCTCTGTATTAATATTTTCATTCCTTAGCAGTTTAGCAGCATAGCACTGCTAGAATTGAGTTTGAAACTCTCGTTTTTAATATTTTTATTCCTTAGCAGTTTAGCAGTAGAGCACTGCTAGAATTGGGTTTGAAACTCTCTTTTTTAATATGTTTATTCGTTAGCAGTTTAGCAGCATAGCACTGCTATAATTCAGTTTGAGACTCTCTTTTTTAATATTTTCATTCCTTAGCAGTTTAGCAGCATAGCACTGCTAGAATTGAGTTTGAAACTCTCTTTTTTAATATTTTCATTCCTTAGCAGTTTAGCAGCATAGCACTGCTAGAATTGAGTTTGAAACTCTCTTTTTTAATATTTTCATTCCTTAGCAGTTTAGCAGCATAGCACCGCTAGAATTCAGTTTGAAACTCTCTTTTTTAATATTTTCATTCCTTAGCAGTTTAGCAGCATAGCACTGCTAGAATTCAGTTAGAAAATCTCTGTATTAATATTTTCATTCCTTAGCAGTTTAGCAGCATAGCACTGCTAGAATTGAGTTTGAAATTCTCGTTTTTAATATTTGTATTCCTTAGCAGTTTAGCAGTAGAGCACTGCTAGAATTGAGTTTGAAACTCTCGTTTTCAATATTTTCATTCCTTAGCAGTTTAGCAGCATAGCACTGCTAGAATTCAGTTTGAAACTCTCTTTTTTAACATGTTCATTCGTTAGCAGTTTAGCAGCATAGCACCGCTAGAATTCAGTTTGAGACTCTCTTTTTTAATATTTTCATTCCTTAGCAGTTTAGCAGCATAGCACTGCTAGAATTGAGTTTAAAACTCTCGTTTTTAATATTTTCATTCCTTAGCAGTTTAGCAGCATAGCACTGCTAGATTTGAGTTTGAAACTCTCCTTTTTAATATTTTTATTCCTTAGCAGTTTAGCAGCAGAGCACTGCTAGAATTGAGTTTGAAAGTCTCGTTTTTAATATTTTTATTCCTTAGCAGCAGAGCACTGCTAGATTTGAGTTTGAAACTCTCTTTTTTAATATTTTCATTCCTTGGCAGTTTAGCAGCATAGCTCTGCTAGAATTGAGTTTGAAACTCTCTTTTTTAATATTTTCATTCCTTTGCAGTTTAGCAGCATAGCACTGCTAGAATTCAGTTTGAAACTCTCTTTTTTAATATTTTCATTCCTTATCAGTTTAGTAGCATAGCACTACTAGAATTCAGTTTGATACGCCTTTTTCTTGATTCAGTTGCACTTAGCACTTAGCCCCTAAAAATATGAGTACCAAAAAAAATTTGACCACGTTTCTTGCCATATCTATAATAATGACACTGTGAGAATCGTTCGTGTTTCCTCTTTCCAACGATATATAATGCGTATGTATCCGTTTTAGTTATCTGCCTCAATTATCAAGAAGAAGTGGTACTATCTTCCATCAGGATAAAAACAATGCGTAACTTCTATGACGTCGTTAGAGGTCATAACGTTAGATCACGTTAACGCTTAACCGGCCGATGCATTTGACTGTTTCAGACGTCTTGGCGATATCTCTACGTTGAAACTTGATAATTAATGAGCGTGTGTGTATGAGGCGCGTTTATATACTTGAGTGGAAATCAAATCGGGTTAAACTGGCGGATTTTTACGGACGAAATTTGATGCATAGGGTATCTCGGTATCCGCTGGGCCGATTTCCCGGTATCCGCTGGGCAGATTTCCACCATTTTTGGGGTGTTGGCGTTTGACCCCACCTGACCTTCAAAATGGTCAATTCAAGGTCAAATCGGGTAAAACCGGATGGATTTCGACGGGTACTTTTGTCGGGTACTTTTGTTCGGGCACTGTGTTTTGGACGGGTCAAATCGTTACCCCACTTGACCTTGGCCTTCAAAATAGACAATTCAAGGTCAAACCCGGACGAAGTCGGGTCACCTTCTAGTATATATATATATATATATATATGTATATATGTATGTGGGTACTTCATAGAATCGAAAACGCGTGGACAGATTGAGCTAAAATTTCGTATATAAGGGTAAAATCCCACGGACACCGTAGTTGTCGCGTTTTGGAGAAGCTCTGAGCACCCTTTCTCCACTCCCAATCATCAAAATTACCGCGAACGGCACTGCGGTGGTTAATCAAGTGATAATTTAATGAGCGTTGTATATGACGCCTCGCTATAAAAAGAGCGTTTGTTTGCAATTCAACGCAACGCAGAGATATACAGGAACAATATTTTGAGTGCTCTCCGCATGCTCGATTGAGTTCAAACTTCCTATCTAATGGTAAAATCCCACGGACACCGTAGTTGTCGCGTTTTGGAGAAGCTCTGAGCACCCTTTCTCCACTCCCAATCATCAAAATCACCGCGAACGGCACTGTCTACATTGCGTCATTATACAGACATGAGCGTGTTGTGTGATTCTTACATACTCAGGGCTTCCTAGGAACGCGGATTGGGTCAGTTTTTCCGCCCTAGGTGATGTCCACCTTGAAACGGGTACCCACAAATTAGATATATGCGTGTTGTGTGATTCTTACTTATTTAGGGCTTCCTATGAACGCGGATCGGGTCAGTTTTTCCGCCCTAGGTGATTTTCACCTCGAAACGGGTACCCACAAATTATATATATATGTGTGCATGTGTCCTTTATAGACTCGAACCGATTGCGCTCACACTTGCTACCTACGGGAAGTGTCATGAACGGGTTAAATTGTGACCCCGACCTGACCTTGAAAATGATCAAGTCAAGGTCAAATCGGGTAAAATATTGAAAAACCAAAAATTTATTAAAAAAAAAAAAAATTAAAATTAACAAATTAAAATTGTCATGTTTCTGACCAACCACGCCAGTGGCGGGCTAACCTGCTAGTCTCCTATATATTTTGAGAACTACGCATATATATATGTGTATATATATATATATATATATATATATATATATATATATATATGTATGTGGGTACTTCATAGAATCGAAAACGCGTGGACAGATTGAGCTCAAATTTCGTATATAAGGGTAAAATCCCACGGACACCGTAGTTGTCGCGTTTTGGAGAAGCTCTGAGCACCCTTTCTCCACTCCCAATCATCAAAATCACCGCGAACGGCACTGCGGTGGTTAATCAAGTGATAATTTAATGAGCGTTGTATATGACGCCTCGATATAAAAAGAGCGTTTGTTTGCAATTCAACGCAACGCAGAGATATACAGGAACAATATTTTGAGTGCTCTCCGCATGCTCGATTGAGTTCAAACTTCCTCTCTAAGGGTAAAATCCCACGGACACCGTAGTTGTCGCGTTTTGGAGAAGCTCTGAGCACCCTTTCTCCACTCCCAATCATCAAAATCACCGCGAACGGCACTGTCTACATTGCGTCATTGTACAGACATGAGCGTGTTGTGTGATTCTTACATACTCAGGGCTTCCTAGAAACGCGGATCGGGTCAATTTTTCCGCCCTTGGTGATGTTCACCTTGAAACGGGTACCCACACATTATATAAGGTCAAATCGGGTAATATATTGAAAAACCAAAAATTAATTAAAAAAAACAAAAACAATTTAAATTCAAAAATTAAAATTGTCATGTTTCTGACCAACCACGCCAGTGGCGGGCTAACCGGCTAGTCTATACTATATATTTTGAGACTTCCGTATATATATATGTATATATGTGTGTGTGTACTTCATAGAATCGAAAACACGTTGACGGATCGAGCTTAAATTTCGTATATACCAGAATTGTTTTGGCAAAACGTGCGTCTGATCTTTAACAATGTATCAATGTACACATTCCCTTCGTGACCGATTTCCGGTCTTCGGAAAAGTCAAAGGTATAGGGCCAATGTCACGTATCCCGAGGATGCGCATCATAAATTAAACATGTATAGAAAGATAGACTGAGACAGCGTGTTTTCTCAGTTAATCAATATGGCATTTGAATAATCCATATTCCACATACATATTCCTCATTAAAATTGTGTGTTCCATAGAACCCAGTTCCGGACTATGTGGCCGGACATGATTCATATGCGTTTTTCAGCTGCGTCTTTCAGAAATGTTTTGAACAAAGTTTCCAGAAATATTTTCGCACGTCACTGTCTCTCCCCCAAAAAAAGAAATTCCGTTTAAATGGGCATTTTGAATTGCCCACTTATTGTCCTTGCAGGGTTTATATATCTATGTATAATAAAACACGAAGTTGTTGGCCTGTGGGTCGGTTTAGCCTGCCCGAGTACTACGAGTCTCGTGTGTTTGGACGTCGGCGCAGTCGTGTTGACGCCGTGATGTGCGTCATGATGTCATGACGTCTTTCCTGGTTTCCAAGAAGTAACTTGAACATTCAAAATTGTTCTAATAGGAAAGGTTTATTACAAAACAGCCCCGATAAATTGCAAATTAAGCATTTAAAAGTATAGTTTGTGCAACAATTTCATATTAATTAGCGCATGTACTTTCTTTACATTCTGCCCGTCCGGAACGACGTCACTGAAAGTGTGAAAGGACAGAGAAACAGAGTTCCGGACACACCGAATACATTACTTGGGTCCAGCATAGACTGACGCAAGTAATGACCTAATCTGAATATATACAACCTAGATCACACACTTGGTATAGTGTGTGTTCTGTTTTGGTAGCATCTGTTCCAATGTTAGTATAATTTTAAGGTTGACTATATAACACACTATGACAAAATAAAATATAAATTTCGTCTTTATACTTCATCTCAAAGTAATCAGAGGTTACAAAATAGTGGATTACTTTTAGAAAAGTATTGTATTTGTAATGAAATACATCAACATTAAAACGTATTTGTATTGTATTTGTAATCATCAAATTAAAAAGAAATTGTATTTTAATCAAATACTTTAAGTATGTAATCGTCCCATGCCTGATAAATACACGACGGCGCATTGTCTCAGATGAAATATACCAGTAATTGGGTCAATGTTCCCCATCCATATGAACACTCACCTGGTGGGGCAGCACATTACACCTCATGTTCCCTCCACTCGTATTTCGTCAGTCGTGTGCGAATGGTCGGTACAGTCCCTGTCTCGCGACTAATAACCACACCCGTCACGAATGGTCGGTACAGTACCTGTATCGCGACTAATAACCACCCCCGTCACGAATGGTCGGTATAGTATCTGTCTCTCGACTAATAACCACACCCGTCACGAATGGTCGGTACAGTATCTGTCTCTCGACTGATAACCACACCCGTCACTTCAAACAACGTAGCGAAAAAAAAAATCATCCGCCCGTTGGCATACGATGCCAAAAATAGGTTATTGATGCAGCACTCGAATACAGCTATTCACGTTAAAAAGCCCCGCCACGGCTAAACCGTGCGCTCGAGAGCGATTGAAAGAGACGCCAATTAGATGCGCCTGGATGCCATTCATAGGATGCACCGGTAAACAATGTGTAAACCACACCCGTCACTTCAAACACAGCTACGTAAAGGATGCCCTGATTCGTTTTAATGTATTATCGATGTAGCACCCACAATTATAGGTACCATTCAAGTAGCATCAACTAGAGATGCATTGTAACAGGAGAGGAAGTGTTCTGAGCCTTTATTGTGCCGCAAGGATCTATAAAAAGTTAGTGCCTGTTGTTGACATACTCCCAAGGGAACTCTCTATATATAATGCGACAGGCAAACTGGATGCAGGCTGGTGACATTGATTCCGGCCGTCAATAAACATCTATGTCAACTCGGTAAAACTCATTCCACAAATCAGCTCATATGTTTTGCCAAAAAATAATTTCCCGATCAACATGTGTATCAAAGATTAATAAGGAGACATTAAAATAGTTGAAAAATATCACATATTTTTTGCACTGTCCTTACTGTTGCATTATTTCTTATTATGATATGCCTATATTAGTGAATAGGGAACCATGTATGCATCACCATGTTGGACACGCACATATTATAAACACTTTATTCCACTTTCTAAACTTGCTCGCATGTACATCAAGCAGCGGTGATCAAACGTATTCCAGACATTAAATATACGGGCGGCGTTGGCGGTGGGTATGCTGTTACAATATTCACCTCCGTGAAAAAAAAACCGCCATAAACAGAAAGAATAGTAAAATATAGAAATACCTTGTTCTTATACCAATCAGAAATATGGCATAAACAGTATGTTATTGTCAAATGTTTTTCCTTTGTTATGTAAACAAAAGCAATAAACGTTACAGAACCTGGCTTTTGTTTAGATCCGGATATGGTAAACACAAAGAGCGTTATTTGTTACTGTTTTCCTGATATGGAAATAATAAAGAGCGTTTATATCATTTGTGTGTGATTAACCAATATAATTGAGCTGTTATGTAAACAGAAGCAAAACTTATGTAACACGAGCCGGCTCTTGTTTACGTACATCATCGTACGTCTTGACGACAATATACTATTTACGCGCTGATTATGTTTGGCAGATGAACAAAACTATATAGATTTTAATATTCCTTCTGTTGATGGCGATTTGAACAAATACGAATATTTCTGCAACGAACGCCACCCGTGCCTTTAAGCATCAGTGGTTAACAAACTATTTTCGGTTGTATAGGATGGTTGACCATGCCTAGTGATTAAACAATCGCTGACATACTGCCCATATTACACATTAAGGGATTAAACATTCGCTGACATACTGCCCATATTACACATTAAGTGATTAAACAATCGCTGACATACTGCCCATATTACACATTGAAGCCACATGGCGGTTTGTGCTCCAAAATACAAATAATATTATTCGCTTTTGAAGTTTTCCCGCTATCGAAATAGGCCGACAAATATCTTAACTGCCTTTCTACGAGCATTCTGTAACCCAAAAAGACACATTGAAGCAGGGGGGGGGAGGTTTCGGGAAAAAATCCCAGGCATGTATGATGGGGTGGGTGGGTGTCTCTCGGGTCCGAAAAGCATTTTTTTCCATGTGCCAAATTTGATTTCCATTTCGGCTATTGAGTCTTATTTTTGATGTGTTTTGAACAGAAACAGGTCATATATAGTTAATAGCAATCGTATACTATATATAGAGGTTATCAGAAGTTGGATCAGTTGCACAATGGCCAACAATAACCCAAATTCAACTTGATAGAACAAGAAACAGCGCTATTGGAAAAATAAAATTTAATCAGGATTCCATCTACTAATACAACAAAATAAGAATAACTATGCATAACTCAGCTGAAAATAAGCAATACAATGAAAGCATAGTTGACCGTATGTGACATGGAAATAAAGATATAATAAATAATGGAATAAAATAGACTTTTGACAACTTAAAACATAAAATCTTAACATATAATTCGAAGGCCAGCCAGCCCAGCTTGAACAATTTCAATTTCAAAGTCAATGTGGATCAGCTTGTAATGTTAATCACAGTAACAAAGATTTTATCGTCACTGATATCGTGAGCAAAAAAGAAGTGAGATTGGGCTGTCCATCCATATGTTATTCCCAATTATTACGAAGCCTATAATTACTTCAGGCAGTGGCTACCAGCCTGCCATTACACGCTATAACATGTTTCCTCAGTTCTGGTTTCTGAGATGCCACAAGAAGAGTCATGCGAGTATATCACGGTTATGTTTGGTATTAGCATTACTCTTCAAATAAGAAATGAACGGCGCTTTCAATGTGGTCATGGGATTTTGACCGCGAGAAAAATTCAGCAAACTGCATGAACCCCGAAGGGGTTCATGCGGAGTTTGCTGATTTTTTATCGCGGTCAAAACCCATGACCACGTTGAATCCGCCGTTTATTATTTATATTTATATACTTAAGTTACGCTCTTTAAAACACTTCTCCAAATATGTCCGTTATTTCGTCAAAAACACTTTTTCAAATATCTCCGTTATTTCGTTTATACAAATAATTTCCTATTTCTATATTTCGCTATTTCGTTGTATTTCCTATTTCGATTTTTCGTACTATTTCGCTGTATTTTCATATTTCGCTTTTTCGTTGTATTTCATATTTCGATAATTCGCTATATTTGACATATTATGGGATATGGGATTATATGATAACCAACATTATGATAGTCAATCGAACATCTCGTACCACCCGTGCTCGCGATTAGATGCCACTAGCCATCCAATCGTGATCTTTCGAACATCGATTACATATTGTTTGCTATCAAATCCTTGGCGTATTGGCTGACTAGATACTCAAGCAGTCGATAATGTCCGACAATCCCCGGTGATTTCCGGGACCAATGTGTTCATAAACCTATGAACGACATTGGAAGTGACGTCACGTTACGTTCATAGGTTTATGAACGCATTGAATAAGGGGGCGTGTCTACCGTAACGCTATGGATAAATCGGAAGAGATATTAGGGGTATGTAAATATACTGGGATGAACTGGGATGAACAGTTGTATTTCCAAATGTTTTGATAAACAATTTGGTTCAAGCAATATATCACATAGCAAATATCAAAATATCAAATAATTTGAAATGTGTTGTACCATGTAGTCTGTAGAATACTCAAATGTGACTATTTGACTAGATCATGTGACTATATATTATGAAAATGAATGTTAATAAAAACTTTGGCACTCTGCCTATCCCTAGAAATGTGATTATGTTGACACATTTCTTGATTAATGACACTTATATGATAAATTCAAATAGTATCGTTATCTTCATTATGAACTGTTCTATTAAAATCTCGCGCAATAAACTATTTAGGGGGTGGGTGTCCAAAACTGACCGGAAAAAAAGGGTGGGTGTCCAAAATTGCCTGGAAAAAAATGCCGGAACGGAAGAAATAGGGTGTGTGGGTGGTCTGAGGCCGGAACAAATTAAAATGATCATACGTGCCTGGAAATTTTGTCCGACCCCCCCCCCTGATTGAAGGTATGAAAATTGCAACTATGAACAAGGTGTTTGTGTCCCAAAAACAAAACGGCCATTTGCACGATATGAAACAGAAAAGAGCGTTCCGTGTTATTTTATTCCTGATATGGTAGCAATAAAGAGCGTTTATCTGATTTCCGGCGAAAAATGGAAAACTGCTGGAAACGACCTATCGTATCCGTCCCACCAAATTACGTTTACAAAATTTTGGAGGTTCAATTGAGCCATTCCCGTTTAAGTGGTCATCTGAATTTCATTGTACAAAAAACTTTGAATATTGTACTGTATTGGCACATTATAAGTAGGAGGGTTAATAGTATAGACCTTGTCTCATTTATATAAAGACAAAATCCCTGTATTTAGTGTCAGTGGGGTTGGCATAGGTCACGACGTGAAGCGGAGTAAACTATTCCCACCCCACTGGAACTATAACCGCGCAGTCAGTGACAAGACATGCTCTATTCATTATATCTCACTAGCTGTGCAATTCCAACTTGTAGCATGCAGACTATATATAACTGTATCTCTCCACCACAAACTGCTGGACAATAGCCGTCCAAAGTCCCTTCCTGAGAAGAAAACAAATAAAGTACAACTCGTTTTACTAAGAAATGTGGTCATCCACTTATATGTACCCATAATTTAAGAGAATCATATAATTGTCACAAGAATGTCTTGGAACTCAATAAACAGAAACGCGTAATATTTAAGTTTTGTTTTGAATGCACGAAGACCCGAAACTGTACCGCAAGGTGAATTTAACTGAGTGTCGTCATTTCGCATGTTGACGTCGTTGATGTGAAAACAGTGTTCAAATTAATGTTTTAATTTCATTTGGACACGTCTTAGTAAATTGGTGGATACATTTTCGTGTATATTTTCTCGAGATTGTTTTCTGTTCATTGCTTTTTGCATGCGTGTTTGGTGTAAAAGTGTGCTAAATTTAGCACGACACTACATGCATATACAAGTATAGCAGTGTGCTAAATTTAGCACAACACTATACTATAATGAAGCTCTCGACCAATCAGAAGGCGACATTTCTGGGTTAGGTTAAATATATCCCTATACACAGTGCATTCTTATATTCACCTACAGTCACAGAAGACGAGATAAAGCAAGACATTGGAAATGATCATCAATTACAAAGATTCAAAAGCTCCTATAACGACCAACCGACCTGGAAAATCAAAGTAACCTGCCCAGACAAAGAATCCAAGCAACAACTGATGAAGGGAGTCCGCCTAGGGTCCAACATCAACAAATACAAAGTTATTGACTACAAGGAACAACCACACGTCACCCAATGCTACAAATGTCAGAGATTTAATCACACCGCAGAATTCTGTAAAAACAACAACATCATATGCAAGAACTGCGCAGGAAATCATAAACACCAAGATTGTACCACCGATATAAAAAAGATGTGCCAACTGTGACAATGACCACCACTCAGCCTACAAAGGATGCAGAGTGTACAAACAAGAAGTAACAACAAAAAGAGACAAAAAAACTGACATATGCAGCAGCCACCAGCAAACCCGCCGAAATCACAGACACACTCAAACTTGCCGCAGTAATCACAACATCATTAGTCAAAGTTCTCACAGCATCAGATGAAAACAAACAAGATCTCAACAGAAGTGTCAGTCAACACGTTAGCGAAGCTGTCAACACCTTCTACAGAACACAACTCAGCACAGACGCCATACAACAATTCACATTCAGACGTTAAAACAACACCAACACCTAACAAGATCGAATTTCAACACCTACAATGACTGACACGACTCACTCAAAGAACAACAGGAAATCGCCTCATTGCCTGTTGCACCTGCTCCACATAAACATCAACGGATTAACACACAAGCGCCAAATCTTACAAGAATACATCACCGACCATCAACCAGATATAATCGCCATTAATGAGACCAAGCTCGACGACAATAGCCGGATCAACTTCACTAATTACAAAATCGCGCGCCGGGACCGGAACACCCAAGGGGGAGGTGTTGCATTACTCATACACAAAGACCTGAAACACGCCATGCTGAACACAGAAGACATAGACGAAGATACCCTGACAGTTGAGATAACCATACGTGGCATCAAGACTGCCATTGTAGCTACATACAACCCACCATCCACAGAACTCAACAGATCCTCCTTCAACCGCTTCACATCTACACATCGACAATGCATTTTCATCGGAGATTACAACGCGAAACACACCATCTACGGCTGCAACCTGACCAACACTAACGGCGACCGAATGTTTGACATCATCGAAGATTTAGATCTAATCATATTGAACCACGAAGACGAACCAACACATTGCCACGCTCCAACCAACACATGGGACATCCTCGACCTAGCCATCGCCACCCCATCCATCACCACAAACAGATTCCAGTGCCAAGTAGGAGACGACATCTCCAGCGACCATCTACCCCTCCACATCAAGATCAACAACGCCAGCGTAGATCGCCACCAGAAAACTATGCGCCGCAACCTCAAAAAAGCCAACTGGGACCTCTTCCGACAACACATTTTTTTTGTATAAATAGGTTTATTGCAAATAAAATATGCAAAGAGCCAGACAACAGGTCCGAAGACCTATATAAGTCCGACTCAACAAAATATAAATTACAAAAAATATTCACGTGATCAACAAAACAAAAAACAAAATTAAGTGCATATGGTGATACTGTACAGTTGATTCAGGAGTCCTTGGGTGGTAAGAAGCTACATATTCAATAATTTTCCAAATTTTAATCGATTTGAGGCTATGTGCATCGGTTTGGGTAATTGGCCAAATAGATATGTTAGACACCAGAAAAATCATATAGGATTACGCTTTATATAATATTATCTAATTGCATCCTCACCAAAAGAAAATGAAAGATTAATAATTCAACTTGTAACTATATCAAAAGTTATGCATTTTTGAATCTGGATGTTGCTTCAACATAAATATGAACTGCTTTTACAATTTCTGAATTTATAGTGGTACTCAAGCGATTATTTCCATAAAGTAATAGATGAGTTTTGATATCAACTTCCAATAATCCCAATGCATTAAAGAGTTCGAATCGCTCCAATACATATAGCGGACAGTACATAAAATAATGTTCTGTATCTTCATATATATTCCCACAAATACACTTTGGATCATCAGTCAGGAATCGCTCAAACTTATGTGCTTTTAAATCACTACAGCCAAGGCGCATTCTCGCATGTACTATCTGTGTCTCTCTTTTTCCTTCATAAAAGTAAACTGGAATAATTGAATCGCCCCGTTTCAGAGTGTATTTCAACAACGAAATTGATTTTGATATCTTCAGTTCCTCTTCCAAACAGTTCCATAATCTAGGACCTGATTGAAAGAAAGAATTCAAGAAACTTTTAATCGGATTTGTGAGAGTATACATAGCTCAAATTAGTTGCTGTTCTCATTTCGTAGTCAACAATATCTGATACGCGTCTTGGAATTTGAAGGGAAATATAGTTGGGAGCCATTTTGTGGACTGCCTTATGAATCGTAACCACTTTCCTTCTAGACCTTCTATCAGCTAGTGGTATATACCCCGTTTCCTTGTAAAGTAAAATATGACTTGTCCCCCTGATCACACCACTGATGGACCTCAACGCGTCTAGTTGTAAATTTTCAATAAGCCCTGCCTTACCTAAGGAACAGTTATCCCATATGACATCAGCATAGTCGAACAATGGCAAAATATAAGATTTATAAAGGGTGTCTAATGCTTTTCTATTTAGTCTATATTTTTGACTTCTCAGACAGTTTATCATGGGACTAATATTTTCTAATATAGTATCAATATGAAAATCCCATGTTCATGATTTGTGAAAATTTAGTCCTAAATGTTTATGATTATCAACTTCCTTTATTTTTTGACCATTAAGATATAAAGGGAAATACAAGAGTGGTTCATCACATCTACTAATCGTAAGAGTTTCTGTTTTCGGTGGACTAAATCTAACCTGCATTACTTAAGTCTCTATTCAATATATCTGAAGCCAATTTATCATCTTCAACTGGAATGAAAAGTAACGTGTCATCAGCGTACAACCTTATATTTGCTTCTATGTCAACATCTATGTCGTTGATATAGACAAGAAATAGCAGGGGCCCTAATACGGACCCCTGGGGCACTCCAGCTTGTACCAGTTGTGTTTTAGATGTCTGACCATTTATCACAGTCGATTGTGTCCTACCTGCTAAATAGTTTTGGAACCAAGACAAAAGTTTACCCCTAATACCAACATTGAACATTTTAAAGAGTAACCCCTTGTGCCATACTCTGTCGAATGCCTTGCTAATATCACAGAACACAAACCTCATCTTTTTCCTATCATTCAGTGCACGTTGAACCTCTGCATCAATGTCTATCAATTGGTAAATAGTGCCATCTCCAGGAACAAAGCCAGATTGGAATTTACTCAGTATATTATTGTCTTTAAAATATGTAAATACATTTTTAAACACTACTTTTTCAAACACTTTACTTAAGCTAGATGTCAGAGAAACTAGCCTGTAATTCTCTTTGTTATTGATTGAATCTTTCTTGTGAATTGGCATAACGTTAGCATGTTTCCATTGGTCCGGGAAGTAACTATTTTCCAAACATTTATTAAATAATTTTGCCAGAGGATTTGAAAGAATGCTTGCGGATAGCTTGAGTATTCTATTACTAATTAAGTCTGGGCCTGAGGCTTTTCCTACATCTAGTGAATCAAGAACATCTTTTACCTCTCCATCAGTTACACTTATATCATTCAGAGTGTCTTCTCGTATAACATGGTAACTTTCTGGCAAAGGTGCGTCAAATATAACATCAGAGCTCTGATTCGCAAAATGTTCATTTAATATATTTGCTATCTCTTCAGGGTCGTTCACCACACTACCATTTTCATATAAAGGCGGAAATATTGAAGACGAGTTATGTTGTTGTTGGCTGAAATTTTTCATCAATTTCCACCAATGTCTAGATTTAAAATCACAACTAGATATTTTTTCACTCATACGCGCATCATAATCTTTTTTCGCTCTACGGACAATGCTGATAGGCTCATTTCTTTTCTGACGGAAAGCCTTCCATGACTGAGAACTATTATGCTTTACGGCTAATGTATGAGCTTTATCACGTTTTTTCATCATTTTCCTTACTGCTTGGGTCATCCATGGCTTGTCTCTAAATCGGACAAAATTTGGATGGTATGAATTTGGTACATGCTTCTGTGATATTAGCAGAAAAGTTATCAACAATCATGACAAAATCATTGTGTTCATTTTCTATCAAGCTATTGCAATCAACTCTCGCCAATGATTCCAAGAAACCCTCTCTTTCCATATGGTTATAATCCCAGATTACTCTTTTATATGACAATTTAGATGGAATGTTATCCTTTATGGTTATGTGTGTACCATGATGATCACTACACGATGGCGCTATCACATTACAATTTATAATCGATTCAGGCCGGGACGAAAACTTGTGATCAATTAAAGTAGAAGTAGTGTTAGTTACTCTTGTTGGTGAAATTACCATTTGTTTTAATTCATGTCCCAATTCAATTGCTTTTATTTTAGGATGTATGTACTGCAAACAATCTGCATTGAGGTCCCCCGCGATGATACAGTTAATAGACAAGTCACTCCTTGCAATGCTAATTGAATCATGAATCAAGTCCCAATATGAGGCTTTTGCTTTAGGATGCCTATATATAGCTCCAAAAAGTAAGACTTTATTCGCATATCTAATTTCAGCCCAGATTACTTCTAGGCCTACGATATCACAATCTGACCTTTGTTTGTAAATTAATGTATCTTTAACATATAGAACAACCCCGCCACCATCTTCTAATCTGTCTTTTCTTAGTGGTGGATAATGGAACCCTGGTACCAATATTTCTGACGAATCAATCTTTGGGCTCAACCATGTTTCTGTTAAAGCAATTACATCATACTTTCCGAGTTCAGCGCTAACTATATTTATTTTATGACGCAAACTACGAACGTTCATGTGACAGATTGTAAGCCCATTACTGAGTGGCCCCGGATTCCAATGTATATCACCTCCAAGTATAATCATATAATAAATCATTATTAAATAACCTAAATAACCAAAATTACATATCAAACAAGTCAATGCAATTGTTCTGACATCTATACGGCATTTAATATGACCCCCACCGAAAGACCCAATCCTGAGCCGGTAGATTGCCAGGTCAATACCCATAACAATTCACTAAAGGACTAATCCTACCGGCACAGGATTGGACACCAACCATCGATATGTTAAAAAATTTCCCTCATGCGATTGCCGCTTCATCCAAGGACTCCATACTCCAACACAAGTTTTCAGTGCAAAATGTGGACAAAATGAAACAAAAATACAATAAATGCCAATCTTGGCCATAAATTAAATAAACAGTAGGGTGGCGCCACCCAGAAGTACAACCCTGAGAAAAGGAAAAAATAAATATAATATTAACTTGCAACAAACCTATCATGCCATCTCTCAATTAAAGGTACGGTTGGCCTTGGCGGTGGGTATCCTGTGAAAATATATCCACCTGTCAAAAACCGCCACAAACAGAAAGAACATCAAAATGTAGATAGACTTTGTCCGTATACAAATAAGAAATATCGCATAAACAGTATGTTATGGTCATATGTTTGACCATTGTTATGTAAACAACAGCATAAAAAGTTACTTTTCTGGTGTTTGTTTATATTATGATGGTAAACATAAAGAGCGTTCTTTGTGGGTGAATTCCTGATATGGAACGAATAAAGAGCGTTTATGCCATTTGTGTGTGATTAGCCAGCAGCATTGTGTTGTCTTCTGTAACACAATCAGGCTCTTGCTTAGGTAAAATATAGTAAATCTTTATGATAACATGCTGTTTACGCGATGGTCATGGTATATATGAACGGAACTGTGTGCGTTTTAATGTTTTTCTGTTTACGGTGTTTGGAACAAATATGAATATTTTCGACAATTAAGGCCGCACGTGCCTTTAACGAGAGGTTGCTCCAATGAGTATTAATAATAACAAAAACTAAGATAGCTGGACTCTTATTTTGAAAAACCAATGAGGCACTATTTATTAAAGAATTACATTATACATGTATGTAATTAGGAAGAGAGACTGTTTTGTTTCAAGTTTGAGTCAGAAGATAAGGATGTATTTCATGTGAACATATCTAGATGTCATAACTTTAATCCACCAGCATCAGGTAAGCACTTCCTGAGGAAATTCATATAAAAAAAAACAAACAAAAAAAAACATTTTTTTTTCTTTCTTTATAAATTTTGTTTTCCAAATCTTCTTCTCCCCCCAATGATAGCATGATATAAAGTTATTGTTAAAGCATGAAATCCAGACCCTAAGACTTGTAATTTTATACCTCAGATTTATAACTTTACACAAAAATATATTCCTGTTTAAGCCATGTGTTACCAGAAAAGAATGCATATCAGTACCAAGATTACTATAAGGCCCCTAGATCATGCAATGAATCTCCACTCCGACCATCGCCCAACTACGGGCATTAGCCACATCAGAGACCCATGGCATGATCCAGGTGGCCCCAATAGCACATGTCTTGAGAGAGATTACAATTTTCCATCAAGACCCATTCTGCAAGAATGTCCAGATGACCAGAAGTAAAAATTTCATGGCATGATCCAGGAGGCCCCAAGAGTACATGTCTCGAGAGGTTAAAATTTCCCATTGAAACCCAAACTGCAGGAATCTCCAACAGACCAGAAGTAAGAATTTCACGAGGAACTAGTTATTATCACATGAGTAAAGTATTTCAAATTACATGTCTCAAATCAGGAATCAAAGTGTTTAGTCTAATGATTATTCAAGGTTACATGTCTCATATCTAGAATCAAAAATTATTAATCCATTCAGTTTCCTAAGTAAGAAAATTTCACACCTCATGAAGCAAAAACCTCACTTTACATCAATGAGATTTGAACACAAAGCAAAACTTTATACTGTTACCAGTTATCAAAAGGGAAAAATCCATTATCATGGAGCATTGCACCTGGCAGTCCCAATATATATATATATATATATATGAAAATAAATTTGAAAGCAAATACAAAGAAACAAACACAAAGTTGAACGAGGGAAGTTCGAATCAGTATATGCTATCAAGGCATTACAATCAGTTGCCCATGACACATGCACTACAGGAAATCCCCTCCAGTCAACATCAATAGCATGTAATGATGAAAACTAACCACCAGTCAAACCATGATTACGTTCGCTAATAATTAAACCATATAATGAGTTTTAATGTCCAAATTTAATACTTTTCGGCAATTACAGTGGACACCTTTAACTTGAGATATTAATGTCAAAATTTAATACTTTTGGGCAGTTTCAGTGGACACCTTTAACTTGAGATATATTTTCAAGTCTAAAATTCTTCGGACATTGTCAAGTTTAGAGCTTTCTGTTTATTTAACGATAAGTACTTCATGGAAGTACATGGGAAAATTCAAGCATAACCAGCTGGCATAGTATGAAATAAAGTTATTATCAAAACATGTATATCAGAACCTGACCCTAATACATGTACATGTAACAACACGATATCCATACCAAAATCAAGTTACCTGGAGATGGCCCAGTTTTAATGTCTCATACATACATGTACCATTAATATTTCACACCTCATGAAGCAAAAACCTCACTTTACATCAATGAGATCTGTGCACCAAACAAAACTTTATACTGTTACCAGTTATCAAAAGGGAAAAATCCCTTATCATGGAGCATTGCACCTGGCAGTCTCAATATATATATATATATATATATATATATATATATATATATATATATGAAAATAAAATTTGAAAGCAAATACAAAGAAACAAACACAAAGTTGAACGAGGGAAGTTCGAATCAGTACATGCTATCAAGGCATTACAATCAGTTGCCCATGACACATGCACTACAGGAAATCCCCTCCAGTCAACATCAATAGCATGTAATGATGAAAACTAACCACCAGTCAAACCATGATTACGTTCGCTAGTAATTAAACCATATAATGAGTTTTAATGTCCAAATTTAATACTTTTCGGCAATTACAGTGGACACCTTTAACTTGAGATATTAATGTCAAAATTTAATACTTTTGGGCAGTTACAGTGGACACCTTTAACTTGAGATATTTTTCCAAGTCTAAAATTCTTCGGACATTGTCAAGTTTAGAGCTTTCTGTTTATTTAACAATAAGTACTTCATGGAAGTACATGGGAAAATTCAAGCATAACCAGCTGGCATAGTATGAAATAAAGTTATTATCAAAACATGTATATCAGAACCTGACCCTAATACATGTACATGTAACAACACCATATACATACCAAATTCAAGTTAACTGGAGAGTGCCCGTCAATGAATTAGACCATATAATGAGTTTTAATGTCCAAATTTAATACTTTTCGGCAGTTACAGTGGACACCTTTAACTTGGGATATTTTTCCAAGTCTAAAATTCTTCGGACATTGTCAAATTTAGAGCTTTCTGTCTATTTAACAATAAGTACTTCATGGAAGTATATGGGAAAATTCGAGCATAACCAGCTGGCATAGTATGAAATAAAGTTATTATCTAAACATGTATATAAGAACCTGATCCTTATACATGTACATGTAACAACACCATATACATACCAAAATTCAGTTACCTGGAGAGTGCCCATCAATGAATTAGACCATATAATGAGTTTTAATGTCAAAATTTAATACTTTTGGCCAGTTACAGTGGACACCTTTAACTTGAGATATTTTTCAAGTCTAAAATTCTTCGGACATTGTCAAGTTTAGAGCTTTCTGTCTATTTGACAGTAAGTACTTCATGGAAGTACTTGGGAAAATTCAAGCATAACCAGCTGGCATAGTATGAAATAAAGTTATTATCTAAACATGTATATCAGAACCTGACCCTTATACATGTACATGTAACAACACGATATACATACCAAAATCAAGTTACCTGGAGAGTGCCCATCAATGAATTAGACCATATAATGAGTTTTAATGTCAAAATTTAATACTTTTCGGCAGTTACAGTGGACACCTTTAACTTGAGATATTTTTCCAAGTCTAAAATTCTTCGGACATTGTCAAATTTAGAGCTTTCTGTCTATTTAACAATAAGTACTTCATGGAAGTATATGGGAAAATTCGAGCATAACCAGCTGGCATAGTATGAAATAAAGTTATTATCTAAACATGTATATCAGAACCTGATCCTTATACATGTACATGTAACAACACCATATACATACCAAAACAAGTTACCTGGAGAGTGCCCATCAATGAATTAGACCATATAATGAGTTTTAATGTCAAAATTTAATACTTTTGGGCAGTTATAGTGGACACCTTTAACTTGAGATATTTTTCAAGTCTAAAATTCTTCGGACATTGTCAAGTTTAGAGCTTTCTGTCTATTTAACAATAAGTACTTCATGGAAGTACATGGGAAAATTCAAGCATAACCAGCTGGCATAGTATGAAATAAAGTTATTATCTAAACATGCATATCAGAACCTGACCCTTATACATGTACATGTAACAACACGATATACATACCAAAATCAAGTTACATGGAGAGTGCCCATCAATGAAATAGACCATATAATGACTTTTAATGTCAAAATTTAATACTTTTGGGCAGTTACAGTGGACACCTTTAACTTGAGATATATTTCCATGTCTAAAGTTCTTCGGAAATTGTCAAGTTTAGAGCTTTCTATCTATTTAACAATAAGTACTTCATGGAAGTACATGGGAAAATTCAAGCATAACCAGCTGGCATAGTATGAAATAAAGTTATTATCTAAACATGCATATCAGAACCTGACCCTTATACATGTACATGTAACAACACCATATAAATACCAAAATCAAGTTACCTGGAGAGTGCCCATCGATGAATTAGACCATATAATGAGTTTTAATGTCAAAATTTAATACTTTTCGGCAGTTACAGTGGACACCTTTAACTTGAGATATTTTTCCAAGTCTAAAATTCTTCGGACGTTGACAAATTTAGAGCTTTCTGTCTATTTAACAATAACTACTTTATGCAAGTACATGGGAAAATTCGAGCATAGCCAGCTGGCATACTATGAAATAAAGTTATTATCTAAACATGTATATCAGAACCTGACCCTTATACATGTAACAGCACCATATACATACCAAAATCAAAATCAAGGGTGCCCGCAGCAAGGATTTATAATTTTACTCAAAAATATTTTCCTGTTAAAGCCAATCTGCAGGAATCTGCAACTTATTTCATGACATGATTCATGAGGCCCCAAGAGTACTTGTCCCGAGAGAGATTAAAATTTTCCCTCGAGACCCAATCTGGAGGAATCTCCAACTGACCAGAAGTAAAAATTTCATGAGGAACTAGTTATTATCACATGAGAAAATTATCTCAAGTTTACATGTCTCATATCTAGAATTAAAATGTTTAATCCAATGATCATTCAAGATTACTTGTCTCAGATCTAGAATCAAAATGATTACTCTAATCCATTCAGTTTCCTAAGGAAATTTCACACCTCACGAAACAAAAACCTCACTTTACATCAATGAGATGCGTGCACTAAACAGAACTGTATACTGTTACCAGTTATCAAAAAGGGGATAAATCCCTTATCATGGGGCATTGCATGCACCTGACAGTCCCAATATATACATGTATATGAAAATAATATATGAAGTCAAACAAAGATTTTTTTTAAACAAACACAAAGTTGAACGACGGAAGTTCGAATCAGTACATTCTATCAAGGCATTACAATCAGTTGACCATGACACATGCACCACAGAAATCCCCTCAGTCAACATCAACAGAATTATTAAAATTTCCACCAGTCAAACCATGATTACGGTCATTAATATTTAGACCATATAATGAGTTTTAATGTCAGTCTAATACTTTTCGGCAGTTACAGTAGACACCTTCAACTTGAGATACTGTCTCTTTAACAAAAAGCTTTCCATCGAACGTCCAACATTTGTTGATTTTTCCATCCTTTTTCAACTTCAATGCTTCCCTTAAGAGTTCATGCATACGTTGAGTGAGATCTTCATTAATATAGCAGCCCTTACATCCTTGAACATCCTTCAACTGACTACTTGCTTTCAGTATATCTCGCTTTAGGTCATAGCTGAAGAGCTTACATATGATTTGTCGTGGAGGAGGGTTAGGCTTTTGAGAACCGGCAGCTGAATTGTCATTTTGACGAACCTCACTCGGCCTCCCCAATCTGTGGCTTCTATCTATATCACGTGCTGTCAGTATCACACCTATCTTGCTGCATGTCTTAATTATTAAGTCCTTACTGACTTCACTTTCTTCCTCCACTATGCCACTGAAGCGTAAACTATTTCGCCTGGTGTATTGTTGAAGTTCATCATGTTTCAATCTTAAATCTTCCATTTCTTCCTTTGTTTCTGTTATAACTTTTTTTAAAGACTTAACTTCTTTTCTTAGACCCTTTGTAGCCTTTTTTACTGCTTTTTGGACACTTTTGGAAATTTGTCTCCTAATGTCAACAATGAGAACTGATCTGATAGCAAGTGCTAACTTTTTTACATCCTCCCCTCCTTGAATGTTAGAAATATCAATGTTTTGTTTTAGTGTTGAGTCACTATTGCTGTCCGTGTCACCGTCTGTGTCTGACTCGGAACTTTCGGAATCACCTGTGTCTTCATCAACAATGGCGTCCTCCATATGGATCTCACTTGAGTGTGCTGACCTTTCGCCCTTTTCACTCATTTTCGTCTGTTTCGTTAACTGTTCAGAATTTGAACTTGCTAATGGTCTCTTGGTTCGTTGTCGCATAACGTAATATAGCTTTTCGGGTTCTACGGTCGGGGTGACGCCACTCTACTCACAAAAAGATTTACATTTGTTCCCCAAAAATTTTCATGGGCGCCGCCATTAATCGTGATCACGTGGACTCCGACAACACATCACCGACAACATAGACACCCCATCCATCACGACAACAAACAACATCGACACTACATGCCAACAGCTCTCAAAAACCATAGACGCCGCCCAAGACATAGCATGCCCGAAACAACAAGTCAACACCACAGCATGGCGAGTCTCCCCGGAAACCCTCAACATGATCCGACTAAAACGAAAACTACGAAGACTTCAGCAGAAAAATCCAGGAGACCCCCACTACAAACATCTCTACAACTCAATGAACAAACAAGTCAAAGCAGCAGTGAAAAAAGAAAAATCTGAATCCTGGCAGCGAGCAACAACAGAACTCGGCAACATGAAAATGAACAAAAACTTCTGGAAAACATTCAAAACCCTAACCGGCACCGGAACAACCAACAACAAAACGGAAAAACCCCTAAAAAAACCAGACGGAAACCTTACCTCAGGAGACAACGAAAAAGCAGAGACCTTCGCAGAAAATCTAAAAATGATCAACAACACCCACCAAGGCACAGCATACGACTTCAAAACGACCGTTGAAAACCATATCAAAGACAATCCAGACCTCTTACAACCACTGAACAACACCGACACCGACAGCGACCGGGATGAAGTCTTTCCCATTGCATCACCCATCACACACGAAGAGATAATATCCAATCTAAAGAAGGGAAAAAACAATTCAGCTCCAGGCAACGACAGCATCACATACTCAATACTTCGACAAGCTCCACCAGCCTTCTTCGCCAGACTACTGTTACTCTTCAACGCATGCCTAACCATTGGATACTTCCCAACAGCATGGAAAACAGCAGTAGGAGTAATGATCCCAAAGCCAGACAAAGACCGACCCATCCCTAGCAACTACCGACCCATCAGCCTCCTTCAATGTACGGGAAAACTCTTCGAGAGAATAATCAGCAGCAGACTCCGAGACCACCTAGATTCCTCCAACTTTTTCAATCCATGGCAGCGCGGTTACCGACAAGGAAAAGAGGGCATAGAACACATCATCAGAATAGCAGAAGACGTCCGACTATCCCTAGGAAAAAACTGGACAACAGCCGCAGTCTTCCTAGACGTAGAAAAAGCCTTCGACTCAGTATGGCACGACGGCCTCCGATACAAGATCAGCCACCTCAACCTTGCAAGAAAATACACACGCCTCATCTCCTCATTCCTAAAAGACCGTCAACTCAGCGTCCGCATCAACAACGAAACATCAAACCCAGTCCACCTACGCGCCGGAACACCACAAGGATCAGTACTAAGCCCACTCCTCTTCTTAATCTACGCCAACGACCTACCCATAGACAAGAGAAACAACGTTGAAATATCACAGTTCATCGACGACCTAGGACTCTGGACGACTCATACAAACCCCCGAATCCTACAGAAAAGACTACAAAAGACACTCGACGACCTATCAACATGGTGCTCAAAATGGAGAATTAAACTCAACGCCAAAAAGACCCAACTCATCATATTCCACAGAAGAAAAACAACACAATCCATCGACATCAAGATAGACAACGAGACAATCCAACCATCCAACCAAGCGATCCTACTAGGAATAACACTAGACCAGCAAATGACCTTCATCCCTCACATCAACAAGATAGCCGATAAAGCCCGAAAAAAGAACAAATCTACTACGATGCCTCCTGGGAACAGACTGGGGAACCAACAGCCAAACCCTCATCAACCTCTACCAAATCTACGTCCGACCAGTCATGGAGTACGGTGCTGCCATCCTCACAGCAGCCCCAAAGACATACATTGAAAAACTACAGAAAGTCCAAAACCAAGCACTCAGCATCGCGCTCCGCCAACCACCATGGACACCGATCAACGCCCTCCACGACGCAGCGAACATACCTACAATCAAGCAAAGACTGATGGATCTCAGAAACATGACACTGTCCCGACTAGACAACAGCCCACTCCTCCTAGAACTACAAGTTAGAAATCAACTACTCACCACGAAAAAGACAAAGTCCATCCTACAACTAGACGCAACAGACAGACCCATATAACCTCGACAGCACCTGACGACTCCACCACGCTTCCGCCGCTTTGCCTCCAACCACAGTAACCACGACAGCCACAAGATCGATCCCCATCGAATAATCAAGAAAGGGTGAAGGGACATGCAAACTGCAGTCCGACCACCCTACCCGGCCTTCGGCCGGAAACGACCCAACAACAAATTCTCATATTCACTCAGTAGCATTTCATTGTTAGCAATAAGACGGGAGGTATTTCGGTGCTAACGGGCACTCTTTTTGTTTTACTATTTATGACCGTGCTTTTGGTCGGTTGTTATATTGCTGTTTTAAGTCGAAGCCCCATCCCCACTCTTCTACTACGCTATTAACCTGTTAGTTACCAGCTCATCTAAAATAACAAATGGAGATAATACAGGTGTGACAATAACCGGCTTATCCCATAAACGACAATACATTTGTGACCCGCCATATCAAATCCAGTCGTAAGTCGGGATTTTTATTTACCCTGTGCCAATGCATTCTCTTATATATGCGAGTCGACCATAGGTCGCCTCGCATATATAAGAGAATGCATTGGCCTAACAATTTTTTACAATTTTAATAATTTGTTCTTGTATTCTTTAACAATTTTATAATTTCACCCATACAGAGCCCCAGACAAACATGAGCAGACGACACTCTTCTATATGCTTCTATATATGTGTGGGGCTCCCTGCAGGGTAATGGATGTTTTTTTATTTTATGTCCTAAAAATTGTAAGAAACATTTATTTAAAAAAAATTGTTAGACCTATGGTCGACTCGCATATACAAGAGAATGCATTGGCACAGTGTAAAAAAATCCCGACTTACGACTGTATTTGATATGGCGGGTCACATTTGTTCTGACAAACAGTTTTACTACGATATCTACATAATTTCAAAAGATTACTAACCCATTTATTTACTAATATTGGTTGGGTGGGTTCCATGCGCTGGTTGACCGCTGAACAAATAAGATCATTCCACAGGCAGGGGTGGTGGGTGGTCATGGAACGGATTTTTTAAACCATGCGTTTGCATATTATTTCAAGACTGACCCATGCACTCACCTTCCTAAAACGTAAACTAATTTCCGGCTTCTAAAAAGCACGTGGTACCCACGTGAGCTAATTACGGTGTGGTAATGGAACGTCATAATATAACACATTAATCCATCCATCTGCCCGACCCATTCATGCACTAGTTGGAGTCTTTTTCCAGCACAACATATCCCGCGCAAATACGCACATAATCGACCTGTAATGTGAAATAGGCACATATGTGATAATTTTATTCTGAAATAAGCAGATAATGGACGTTATTTCGATTTATGGCGCGGGCGAAAGTGAAACCAAAGAACTCACACCTGCAACGTCGTGAGTTGACTTATTTTTGTCATTGTCCGTACATAATCTGCTTAGAATCGCCTCATTGTGAGTCTATAATGTGCCTAAAACTATCCTATTTTCAGCACACTATCGACTCAAAATAGTGGGATTCTAAGGAGATTATCGACCTAAAACAAGATCTATTATAAGCAAATAGTGTGCGGATTTTCTGGAGAGCAGGCTGTCCAGCATGGTGCCAGTATTATAAAACTGTTACACATTGTATGTTAAACGATAGGAAGAATCATCGAACATTACAATCTCCAATTATTCGTGGTTAAATGTACTTTCTTATTGTGGTAATGTTAGCATGGTTGCCATGCTAGTTTATTCGCGAATATCACCAATAGACGTTAAGGTCATACGTGTATTGTCACCTTATTGATTACTGTTTTATGTGGTTCTCGCATATCTGATTGTATATGATGTTTATACCAAATAAAGATAAAAACCTCCGAAAAAAGTTTATAACAAACAATAAGTGTACATTACATACATGTATAACCATTTGTAAATTATCGTTACATAAAACTTCGTTATCCAATAGAACCTAGTAGAAGCAGCTCATATCAGTCGAGTAAATGCCCGTGCGAAATTGTTTGTAAACATCACCAGGTTTTACCCACATACATAGCATTCACCAATAGAGTCGGAATACAATTTTTAAACAACATATCAGTAATTGTAAGATTTCCTTCAGGAAAATCTTAAGGGCAACAATGAAAATGATCGACACTGTCACGGCCACGGTCTTCACCGCTTCAACAACTCCTGAAACACGACAAGCAATGTTATTATAATATGAACATTTCTAGCATATGGAACTGGTGTAGGTTACACTGGTGTAAATAAGGTTCGGAGAGACCTCTAGCGGATGCGGGAGGAATATATAGGAGAGAATAAAATAGACACTGGGCCCTGATTGGTCAATAGCCTTGTGTGCTTTTTGCATAAAAAAATCATCACACCTCTTCCCTATGATTTCCCATAGGTAAGATAGCCATTGGCACAGGAATTAACCCTTTGTAGTGAAGTTTGAATTTGTTGGTGTGGTCTAAAATATGACAGTATTTTTTTATGCGGATCTGACACTAGTTACGAAAACACAAGATTTAAAGGCGAATTCCCTGCTAGACAGATATGATTTTTTTGTGTAAAAAGTTTCCCGAAATGTCAATTTTTCAGATTAAAAAAAAAAATTGGACCCATGGTTCATATAGCCAACAGCATACGCTAAAACGTTAGCACTGAGGCCTATGGAAAACATTTACACCAGTGTAACCTAAAGGGAAAAATGAACTTTTTGGCATTTTTGATTCCTGGGAGTCACTTTAAAGTATTTTAATGCATTTTTCACAGCCTGGTCTTTCAGTCCAATGAATCTCCCATGCATGGTGTGGCTATTCTTGCTGCTGATGTCTTCTTTCACTTCCATCGGCCAAAAAAATGGTATGATTTTTCATAAAAAATGCCAATTTTTCAAGGTATTTTCAAAAAATTTCAAGGTGGTAATTGTCACATGATAATGCAAATTACCCATTACATGAGCATGTCAATGACACACATACCAATTGTTATAAGAAGCTAATCTAACAAGTATTTTGGATTTTATAGCCAGTGATATACAGATATATATAATAAAAGTGTCTCATTTTCACTGGTGGGTATGGCCATTTGAAGGTTAATAGCACTACAACTTGGACACATTTAAGAAAATGCTTCAGCATTTCAAAGAGAGCATATCTTTGTTCAACTAATTCAATATACACCCACATCCAGTTATCTTGGATCACCCTTGCAGACCTGAAAATGTCATATTTTAGTCTTCCATGTGCTGATAAAGTCATGTGCTTGATGCTCAGCTGATCAGATCTGGACTCAATGACCTCACATCACCAGAAGTTCTCTCATGGAAAGGATCTTGTACAGTCTTCCATAGCTGATCCAAGTTTGCAACACCAGACCCCAAAAACTGTGTGAAAATGGGGCCTGAATATGACTTGTGGTGGAAAAATGTGCTTTTTTGATGAATAATGTGTTACAGAGAGTGGGGTTAAATTGTGTGTGATAAATAAAGAACCACAGAAGTGATATTATTTTTGAACACATTTTTTTCATTCATGGGCAATTCTGAAAAAATGTAGGGTGTTACAATTATTCCGCGAAAAAGCGGGCTATCGCTTTAGGTTACACTGGTGTAAATAAGGTTCGGAGAGACCTCTAGCGGATGCGGGAGGAATATATAGGAGAGAATAAAATAGACACTGGGCCCTGATTGGTCAATAGCCTTGTGTGCTTTTTGCATAAAAAAATCATCACACCTCTTCCCTATGATTTCCCATAGGTAAGATAGCCATTGGCACAGGAATTAACCCTTTGTAGTGAAGTTTGAATTTGTTGGTGTGGTCTAAAATATGACAGTATTTTTTTATGCGGATCTGACACTAGTTACGAAAACACAAGATTTAAAGGCGAATTCCCTGCTAGACAGATATGATTTTTTTGTGTAAAAAGTTTCCCGAAATGTCAATTTTTCAGATTAAAAAAAAAAATTGGACCCATGGTTCATATAGCCAACAGCATACGCTAAAACGTTAGCACTGAGGCCTATGGAAAACATTTACACCAGTGTAACCTAAAGGGAAAAATGAACTTTTTGGCATTTTTGATTCCTGGGAGTCACTTTAAAGTATTTTAATGCATTTTTCACAGCCTGGTCTTTCAGTCCAATGAATCTCCCATGCATGGTGTGGCTATTCTTGCTGCTGATGTCTTCTTTCACTTCCATCGGCCAAAAAAATGGTATGATTTTTCATAAAAAATGCCAATTTTTCAAGGTATTTTCAAAAAATTTCAAGGTGGTAATTGTCACATGATAATGCAAATTACCCATTACATGAGCATGTCAATGACACACATACCAATTGTTATAAGAAGCTAATCTAACAAGTATTTTGGATTTTATAGCCAGTGATATACAGATATATATAATAAAAGTGTCTCATTTTCACTGGTGGGTATGGCCATTTGAAGGTTAATAGCACTAAAACTTGGACACATTTAAGAAAATGCTTCAGCATTTCAAAGAGAGCATATCTTTGTTCAACTAATTCAATATACACCCACATCCAGTTATCTTGGATCACCCTTGCAGACCTGAAAATGTCATATTTTAGTCTTCCATGTGCTGATAAAGTCATGTGCTTGATGCTCAGCTGATCAGATCTGGACTCAATGACCTCACATCACCAGAAGTTCTCTCATGGAAAGGATCTTGTACAGTCTTCCATAGCTGATCCAAGTTTGCAACACCAGACCCCAAAAACTGTGTGAAAATGGGGCCTGAATATGACTTGTGGTGGAAAAATGTGCTTTTTTGATGAATAATGTGTTACAGAGAGTGGGGTTAAATTGTGTGTGATAAATAAAGAACCACAGAAGTGATATTATTTTTGAACACATTTTTTTCATTCATGGGCAATTCTGAAAAAATGTAGGGTGTTACAATTATTCCGCGAAAAAGCGGGCTATCGCTTTAGGTTACACTGGTGTAAATAAGGTTCGGAGAGACCTCTAGCGGATGCGGGAGGAATATATAGGAGAGAATAAAATAGACACTGGGCCCTGATTGGTCAATAGCCTTGTGTGCTTTTTGCATAAAAAAATCATCACACCTCTTCCCTATGATTTCCCATAGGTAAGATAGCCATTGGCACAGGAATTAACCCTTTGTAGTGAAGTTTGAATTTGTTGGTGTGGTCTAAAATATGACAGTATTTTTTTATGCGGATCTGACACTAGTTACGAAAACACAAGATTTAAAGGCGAATTCCCTGCTAGACAGATATGATTTTTTTGTGTAAAAAGTTTCCCGAAATGTCAATTTTTCAGATTAAAAAAAAAAATTGGACCCATGGTTCATATAGCCAACAGCATACGCTAAAACGTTAGCACTGAGGCCTATGGAAAACATTTACACCAGTGTAACCTGTAATACATACCTAAATGTAGAGTGACCTCCCATAGACCGCAATAAAAATGCATTAAAGGAACATTATTCGCCACAAGCTAACAGAATCTTGAGCTGATGTCAACAGTTACTGGCGAAGCATACTTAAATGTAGAGTGGCGTCCCATTGACAGCCATTTGGAAAAGCAAGACAACATTAAAGGCACACAACTGGCATGTTAACACATAAATCAAATTTGCAAAGATATACACTCAAACAAACGTTTGTATTTTTTCTGGCGACCTTAATAATATATTAAGTTCCCTGTCAAGTATTTGTATAAACATATTACATCATCAGGGACCAGGCTCTTTATTTGAGCTAATCAACTAGCTCGGGACCCAAGGCTAAGCAACATGGGAAACATCAGGAAACCCAAATTGATCCACATTAAAGCTCGTGCTCTCAACCCGCTTCGAAAGCGGTCGGGTATGATGTGTTAACCCTTTACCCAACAGAAGGGCCCTGTGCCAATGCATTCTCTTATATATGCGAGTCGACCATAGGTCGCCTCGCATATATAAGAGAATGCATTGGCTTAACACATTAAAAATTATAAAATTGTTAAAGAATGTAAGAAAAAATGGTAAAAAGTGTTAAAAAAAGATTTTTTTTAGGCCAATGCATTCTCTTATATATGCGAGGCGACCTATGGTCGACTCGCATATATAAGAGAATGCATTGGCACAGGGCATAACTGTAACTATCACAATGTGGTCAAGGAGCCGATTCCAATGATATCCATATTTGTATGGTTCTATTGAGACAGACCGAAGATATTTTAGGCTGTTGAAGCTTTATTTGGCCGGTTTTGGCCGGTTTGTTGGGTAAAGGGTTAATCTGAAATATATCAATACAGCTTTCACAAAAATGATAAGGTGACGAAGAAGGACCTCCGATCTCTTCTGGCACCTTGGTAGGTTCGGGTCACCATCAGTACTTCCCCTACTCATTTTCATCTAACCGTGTAGCCTATACATGCACACATGCATTGTATACAAGTTTTATAATATTGATCCAGGCCATTGAAATAACCTGACAAAAATAACCCAAAATGACAGAGTGAAGGTCGAAAAGTTGGTGTTCATACGCTTTGTATGGCACGGGTTAGCAACGTATGTTAAACCACTCCGGACCACTGTTCTCCACCCATAATTTGACTATTGTGAACGAGGAACCATGTGTCTACATGAAATTTGGTCCCTGTCCATTTATCGCCCCCTTTCTTCTTTTATATGTTTGGTAGACTTAATCCTCTTTCTCCTGCCATCCATACATTTGGTACCATGCACCCTCACTTTGTGAGAAAATGTTTAATGACGAATTGGTGTTTGGCCATTTTTTCTTTCAGAGTATCTTGATTTGACATATCTAAAATTATAATCAATTCATTCACTATATAAGATATCATTATCAGAACAATGAAGGGCATAACATACTCATATTTAACTTCACGCAGTGCTATTTTTTGCTCAGTTTTAAATTCATGCAATCTGGAGTGAGAATTAAAGAGGAGTGTTAGAATCTATATAGAGTTACGGTACTTGTAGGAAAATAAATTATAAGTAGTCAAAGTACATGAATTTAATACTTTAGTGTAAACAATATTTATTCCCAATACAAACACAGATAAATATATTCACAAAATGCTAAAATCTAAAAGCATTCGAGCCGTCAGCCAGCATTTCATTACCAGAAGAAAAAAATAGAGTTTGCAAAGCCAATGGTAACTTGACAGGTATTTTGGCTAACATTTACTCATAATGGTAAACCGAGTCCCGTACGATTTGGGCTGGTACAACAACAGCTATATTTCTCTACGCTAATATCAGACACCCACTTATCACTTACCGATAAAATAAAGCACTGGCACATGATCTTTAATGTCACCCGGCACAACTCCAGGGTTAACATAATCATGTAGTCATAAATGTAATCGTGAGTTAGCGAAATGGCACCTCTTCAAGGTATTTATTGTCGATTACATAGTTGAAAAGACTTGATTGGGCTGTGAATTTCAAACTGAATCCATTGTGAAACAACCCCTTCCTGGAGTATGTCAGGCATTTAAGTTCTAACAGGATAAAACTAGAGGTGGTACTGCCTCAGTGGAACTAAATATAACCTGCATTGTAACCATATTAACATCTATGTATTAGAAAATATAGTACTAAGCAATCCTCTTCTAATGATTGCGACTGTCCTCACAATTTCAGATGTGCAAGTTCACACAGAGCTAAATACATTTTATTCAATTAACCAAGAATTGAACGAATGAATAAAAGCTGGGACAAAATTATGTACGTCGCCATAAATTTCTAACTCAATAAGTGAAGACAACTTTACTAAAATAAGTGTCAGACCGCAGGTTCACATGTTTCCATTGTGGTAAAATCTATGCAAAGTTAAACAAAAACACGTGACCTGGAAATAATTGTCATAAACCAATTGTAAGTCGAAAACTTGACATTAATTGGACAATAACCGTCTAAAGTCGCATGGTGGTGTGTGAATCATGCATATCACATCCCGGTCCGGTTCCGTGGAATCAGAATAATGTCGATAAATATGTTAAAGCCACATGGCGGTTTGCGCTCCGAAATACACATAGTATTATTCACTTTTGAATTTTTATCGGTATCGAAATAGGTCGTTAAATATCTTAACTACCTTTCTACGAACATTATGTAACCCAAAAAGACGGATTGAAGAAATCAAAACTGCAACTGTGAATACGGTGTTTGGATCCCAAACACAGATAGCCATTTGCATGACATGGAACAGAAAAGAGCGTTCAATGGTAGTATATTCCTGATATGGAAGCAATAAAGAGCGTTTGTCTTACTGCTGGCGAAATGTTGAAAACGCCTGGAAAATGGCTGTGACTTTAGCAAGTGTTTTTTCAGAGCATATGAAGCCGGTATATCAATAGTTCGTTTATTTACTGACCTATGGTGTCCGTCGCTCCAAATTACGTAGAAAACAATTTGGAGGTTCGAATGAGCTATGTCGTTGAACTACTACTGTGTGGACTTTACATTAACCTTTTCAGTGCCAGGTCCTATTTTTGTATCAACCCATATACCTTGTGCCAATGCATTCTCTTATATATGCGAGTCGACCATAGGTCGCCTCGCATATATAAGAGAATGCATTGGCCTAACAATTTTTCATCATTTGTTTTTATTTTTTACAATTTTAATAATTTTTTCTTATATGTTTAACAGACTTATACGTTTGTCATGGGCATCAAAATTATTACTATGAATACTTGGTGATAGTTTTGAGTTATAACATGCCCTAAGGTTTTATCCAGTTTGTTTTTAAATTCGCTATAGCATGCTTAAAGGAACGTGAGGCCTTAGTTGTCGAAAATATTCATATTTGTTCCAATCACCGTAAACAGAAAAACATTAAAACGCATACAGTTTCGTTCATATATACCATGACCATCGCGTAAACAGCATGTTATCATAAAGATTTACTATATTTTTACTAAGCAAAGCCTGATTGTGTTACAGAAGACAACACAATGCTGCTGACTAATCACACACAAATAGCATAAACGCTCTTTATTCGTTCCATATCAGGAATTCACCACAAAGAACGCTCTTTATGTTTACCATCATAATATAAACAAACACCAGAAAAGTTACTTTTTATGCTTTTGTTTACATAACAATGGTCAAAAATATGACAATAACATACTGTTTATGCGATATTTCTTATTTGTATACGACAAAGTCTGTCTACATTTTGTTGTTCTTTCTGTTTGTGGCGGTTTTTCACGGGTGGAAATATTTTCACAGGATACCCACCGCCAAGGCCAACAGTACCTTTAAGCATACCCAAAAAAAAATTCAACCCAAAAAAATCTATAAAAAATAAATTCTTTTATTTTATTTTTAATTTTTTTTAGGGCCGATTTTACAGACCGTAAATTAGGGCCGATGAGATCGGCCACTGGCACTGAAAGGGTTAAACAATTTTTTAGAAAACTGGTCCCTATGCTTCCTTTTGGAAAATTCTTTGTTAGTCTATTCCTGTTATGGTAAATTAGAGATAAGTTGTGTACTAAATTACCATTACTTTCGCATGTGTTTTCAGTCTGTAGATAGATCATTCGTGAATTATCCAACTATTTTATCCCTCGTTCCAATTTGCTTAAGCATATATATATAGCTAATTAATTAATAGAAAAAGTTTGGAGGCTGAATGAGGCATGTCTGCTTAAACCTTTGTGAACAACAAATTACCCTTTACCCAACAGAAGGGCCCTGTGCCAATGCATTCTCTTATATATGCGAGTCGACCATAGGTCGCCTCGCATATATAAGAGAATGCTTTGGCTTAACACATTAAAAATTATAAAATTATTAAAGAATGTAAGAAAAAATGGTAAAAAGTGTTAAAAAAAGAATTTATTTAGGCCAATGCATTCTCTTATATATGCGAGGCGACCTATGGTCGACTCGCATATATAAGAGAATGCATTGGCACAGGGCATAACCGTAACTATCACAATGTGGTCAAGGAGCCGGTTCCAATGATATCCATATGTGTATGGTTCTATTGAGACAGACCGAAGATATTTTAGGCTGTTGAAGCTTTATTTGGCCGGTTTTGGCCGGTTTGTTGGGTAAAGGGTTAACTTCCGTGATAGCGGAACATATTAATTCTATCAGATAATTTGTCTAAATTAGACGGCTGTGAAGAATCATCTCTTCAAATTTGGTTTTGAGACACAGTTAGCTTTATGTGGTAAATTGGAGGACGCCAATGACTTCCTTATGGCTGTGAAGACTCATCTCTTCAAATTAGGTTTTGAAATATAGTTTTGGTGAAAATCAAAGACTTTAATTTTTGTATTATATGTTTTTTTGTTTTGTGTAGGCTTTTTCTATTTTGAATGTGCATTGGAACTAATTGATTGTGGAATGAGTTTGAAATGGATTTTATAATAATAATACTAATATCTAAAATAAAACATGAGTGAGCTGCTAGGAGAAAGGTTCCGGGTGGTGAGTATAGTGTGTAAGATAAACGACGTTTTATTGCGTTGACTACTCCAGCGGGATTTTTGCATTCTATGAGGTAAATTTGGACCACAGAATGCCTTTACTTAATTATTGGGTCATACATTGAATTGACAATGCATGCCACAAATATCACGATTTCATTGAGTGCCACCATTATTCACGCCATTCAATTAGTTTATTGAAACAAAATGAATCCTGGGACAGAGAAACGTTAGTGACTGATACTGTATGGGTACACCATTATCAAGGGGAGATTTAGCAAGGGCGTTTATCAACAAAATAGATTTTGCTGTACTAACGATTCCGGACCCTGGTTTGGGTGGGGCGAGTTGTGTCTAGTTTCACATTGATTTGTAACCCAGCATTGGCTCGGGGTAGAATATGTTACACTGATATAAATGTGGTTTGGAGCGCCCTCGAGCGGATGCGGGATGAATCTAGGAGAGAATAAAATAGACACTGGGCCATTATTGGTCAATAGCCATGTGTGTTTTAGCATAAAAAATACAATACACATCAACCCTATCAATTCCCAGTGGTAAAATATACATTGGCACGGGAATTATCCCTTTGAAGGTATATGTGTGGTTTGAAAAATGACATTATTTTAATGCGGTTCTGACACTAGTTACCTAAATAACACAATATTTAAATGCCAATTCCCTGCCTGTCGGATATGATTTTTTGTATAAAAAGTTACTTCAAATGTAAATTTTTCCAATTTAAAGAAAATGCTGGCTATGGGCGTAATATTGTAAACAGTATACACTAACCGTTTGCACTGAGGCTTATGAAAAAACTTTTACACGACTGTAACCAATAGGCTCACCGCCCCACCGCGAGCGTAAATGGTCCCCCATTGTGGCGTCTCGTTGCTCGTGAAGTGCGACTTGAAGGAAGTGGAAAGTTGGATCCTCGTAGTTGAGTGGGTCATATATAATGCCGACAGTGATGGCCGTTGCGTGTCATTTTGCCACAACACACTTATTTGATAACGGCATTCACTCTATATAGACATGACTGTGGTTAGGTTGTCGCGGCCCAACCAATAACCTTGCACTCTGATGTAATGGATATGTATACATTATAGAATTTGACTGTTTTGTTTCAATGATTCTTCGCGGAGAGGGTGGCAGTTCATAGGAAATTTTCATTATAAAGCAGCCTGATTGTTCCCATATTACCAAATATCCGTAATAATAGACAAATGCACGAGCAAACATGGTAAAGAACCTCGATTGCATTCCTTTGACACTTTAGATGGAGAGGCCGCTGTGATGATATTAAACTACAAACCCAAGCCCTACCACACGCATGCATCGTACCTATACTAGATATCATAGCAATCAATTCTGAGTTTAGTGTGCCTGTCATTTGCAGCATGAGATCCCCAGAGGGTGATTTTAATGACGCTATCCCGCATAGTGGGCTAACATCGCTAAATTCCACACTGAAGACCTCATTCTGCTTAGGCATCTGTTTCTCTGGAAAGTTTCTTTATTATCAAATTTCTATATAAACTTCTTCACATAGATTCGATTTCATTTTTAGTTTAGTTTAGACGACACGTGGCATAATCGAGGTTCCCAATGGGTGGACATCACAATATTCACCATTTGGGAACTTCAATCTGAGTCTATGTCTTCCATAGCGGATGAGGCCACGCAGAATGGGGTCCCCAGTGGGTGAATTTGGTGATGTTATCACGCTGCATCCTCTGGGGACCTAAATCTGCAAATGAAGAGTTAGCAGCACAAGGATTAATAGAGGTCAGACGATTAGCAAATGAAAGTGATCAATCTCAGGACATACCTATTAAAGATACGGGCGGCGTTGGCGGTGGGTATGCTGTTAAAATATTCACCTCCGTCAAAAACCGCCATAAACAGAAAGAATAGTAAAATATAGACAGACCTTGTTCTTACACCAATCAGAAATATGGCATAAACAGTATGTTTTTGTCAGTTTTTGTTCGTTTGTTGTGTAAACAAAAACAAAAAACGTAACGTTACCTGGCTTTTGTTTAGATCCGGTTATGGTAAATACAAAGAGCGTTATATATTACTGTTTTCCTTATATGGAAATAATAAAGAGCGTTTATATAATTTGTGCGTGATTAACCAATAGAATTGCGATGTGTAATGTAAACAGAAGCACAACTTATGTAACACGAGCAGGCTCTTGTTTAGTACACCATCGTACGTCTTGACAATATAATATTTACGCGCTGATTATGTTTGGCATATGAACAAAACTATATATATTTTAATATTCCTTCTGTTGGTGGCAATTTGAACAAATATGAATATTTCGCAACGAACTCCGCCCGTGCCTTTAACATGCAATCGATCCAATGCATCACCATCCATTAAGGCGAAGGTAAAGTTTCACAAATCACATTAACCGACAATCTTTGATTTCTTCTCACCTTCATGTAAAACCACTTAGTAAGACTGACTCTTGCTGAAAGTTAGCTACCGTCGATTGTCGAGCATATTACGACCACGTTTTGTGATTTAGAGAAGATAATTGTATGCACTTGTGAGATAACAAAATGACCAACGTCTGTCCCTATGCACACGTAAGATCAAAGGGGGGGGGGGGTGAATCATGCTCAGTCTCGAAACAATTTAATTAGCGAAAAAAAAATCCACCGATTTCGTTAACAAATATCGGTCATTTTGTCGTCAAGGGGAATCATGATGTTTCCTGACCTAGAAACGTTTGGGTGGGAACACCAGGGACAGTACACCGATCGGATTAGGCCGATCAGGACACGATATTCCGAACTCACGGAATTATATGGCCGATTCGTCATCTCTGGTTTAAACCTCCGAGTTTAAACCTGGTTTAAACCTACACTGGCGCTCCAGCCAAATCGGGTCTAAGGGGGCGTTTTTGTCGTTCAGTTGCCAACTCGATTCGGTGATATGAGTATGCAGTAAAAATACCCTCTTACCAATCGGACCAAAAGACAGGTCGATATAAAGGTTATTGACACGTCATAAATTAGCGCGAACGCGTGCACGCTCGATGGAGTTATTCATTGAGAAACAAGTATCGCTCATGGACCATTAATCCGATATCAGAATCAGAATTTAAATCAATCTGACAAAGGGCATGTCTCTCAACACGAGCTGTTCATGATTTTTTTTGTGATATATTTTCTACATTTGGTGTATTTACATGTATATCTATACATATATATAAGGGAAAAGGAGCTATCTACCTGTATGTCCGTTTGTCTGTTCGCAACTGTTCTCCAATACCCCTGGACCGATTTCAATCAAAGTAGGTGTGGTGACTCAGATGGTATAACGTCGTTAGGTTTTAAAAATTTTGATTTAAAAATAAGAAAATTTTAGTTTAAAAAAAAATATAAAAAAATTGTGTTTGTTAAATTGAGAAGGAGTTGAATCTATCAAGAAACAAAATTTAAAATTTAAATTAATATTTGTTTGTTTGAAATTTAATTAAATTTGTTTTTAAATTAAAATGTTCAAATGATCAAAATATGACAAAGGCGTCGCAGGTTCCTAGCGCACAAAGGGGCCGCAGGCCCCTCTGACGCTGAATAAAGGCTCCATAATCGAGTCAATCCTGGACCAAGCGGTCAGTTGAATAAAGGCAATATGCGTATGAGTGCACACCGGAAGCGGCATCTGAGGCCCGTTCCAAACGACGGATTTTTGTTGACTCGAATCTAATACCAGACCCACAATTGTATTAAATGCGTCAAAAATGCGACGTTTGAAACAATTAGATCCGTGTCAGACGCATCACAGATGAATCTCCGTCCAATTCAGACGAATCTTCGTCGGTGATGCGTCTGAAATCCGTCTTGGTTTCAAACGACGGATTTTTGACGACTCGAATCTAATACATGTGACGAGAAGAGCCGAAAGTTGCCGAAGAACGAATGCAAATGATATGATAATGATATGATAATGGTATAATAATGAGGGGGTTCCCCTTATCTGAGGAAATACCCACATGACGTCATTTGTCGCACGCTCTCTTTGTCATAAAGAAAGATATATCTATAAGCATAGCTTAGGTAACATTGTGCAAATTGTAATTATTTTGGTAGTTTGATTCCTCAACGAACATGGCATGTCACTGACTCACATCTTATAATGGATATAGTATCAATGTTTTAGAATAATCGATATATACCGGTATAAGGGGTAGGGGTTGTAGCAACTGATTTATAATAATTCATATAAACCGATATTCCTTATTGTAAGGAATAGGGGTGGTAGTCTCTGATGTATAATAATTAATATATTTACCGGTATTACTTATTATAAGGGGCAGAGGTGGTACTTCTGATTTATAATAATTCATATATACCGATATTACTTATTATGAGGGGTAAAGGGGTGGTAACCTCTTATTTATAATAATTCATATATTCAGGTATTACTTGTTATAAGGGGCAGAGTGGTAGCCTATGATTTATAATAATTTATATATACCGGTATTCCTTATTATAAGGGGTAGGGGTGGTAGCCTAAGATTAATAATAATTCATAAAAACCGTTATTACTAAGTATGAGGGGTAGGGATGGTAGCCTATGATTTATAATAATTCATAGATACCGGTATTCCTTATTATAAAGGATATATAGGTGGTAGCCTATGATTTATAATTTATAATTAATATATTCCGGTATTCCTCATTATAAGGGGTAGGGGTGGTACCACTGATCTTATTTATAATAATTCATATATACCGGTATTACTTATTATGAGGGGTATAGGGGTGGTAACTTCTTATTTATAATAATTCATATCTTCCGGTATTCCTTATTATAAGGGTAGGGGTGGTAGTCTCTGATTTATAATAATTCTTGTATACCTGTATTTACATGCATGGTATACACATATATGGCAATTGGATGCACGATCTAACATTTATTTGTAGCGCCTTTTATATTTTATTATATTATATTATATAACTATATGTACTATAAACATCCTCATATACATATGCACATATATTCGCGCTGCAAACACGCATATATTTATACATAATTTATATACTGTATTTTAGTATATATATGTATAACATACCGGTATATATAGGCCTCTATATCTACGCGTTACCATTTTGTGAAGGTAACATGGAGTACACCTTTAAATAAATCGACCGAATTATTAGATTCGACACGACAAAGATGCGTCCGTCTGAAACAAAATTGGCCGCAGACGCATCACCGACGGATTTAATACAATTAGATTCGAGTCGACAAAAATCCGTCGTTTGGAACGGGCCTAACTCTTTCATGTCCTGGCCTACTTTCTTACTTGTATGTAATTATAAATTAGTTAAAGGCACATATTGTGTTCAGAATTTTTTTTCACAAATACTAGATATTACCTTGACATATTATTGTGCGAAAATTGGCTTTCTTTTGCTACAACAGTGGCCATCAAGTACAATAAATTAATATTTTATCTTCAGAAGAACTTTAAATTTCGCTTATAAGACAGCTCAAGTGTTCGATGGTGCGTAAACACGATGTGCAGCTTTAATTAATTTACGTTCTGAATTTACCATAACTAATAAAATTAGTAAATTTAACCATATTGAAACTGTATTTTAAATATCTCTTCATATAACCAAAGTTACGATGTATTTGCCCCACAAGAAGGACATGACTTTGGTTATATGAAGAGATATTTAAAATACAGTTTCAATATGGTTAAATTTACTAATTATATTAGTTATGGTAAATTCAGAACGTAAATTAATTAAAGCTGCACATCGTGTTTACGCACCATCGACCACTTGAGCTGTCTAATAAGCGAAATTTAAAGTTCTTCTGAAGATAAAATATTAATTTATTGTACTTGATGGCCATTGTTGTAGTAAAAAAAGCCAATTTTCGGACAATAATATGTCAAGGTAATATCTAGTATTTGTAAAAAAAATGGAAGCACTGCCAGGAGTATTTTGGGTAGGGGGTTTCACACGCACCACCCAATACACATGCACTGACACCTCTACATTCCCCCAGAATTTACGTCCCTGTGAGATATATTTCTGTCGAAATGATCTTGGCATCGTTTTCATAATCCCCGGATGTTGCAGTCGGCAGGGAATAATCGATTTTAATAATGACGCACATAGAAACATGCACTGCAGATAAGTTAACATGTTCACATGTGTTACGTTATCTTTCATACACGGTGCAGGAAAATGGTGCACCCTCTTGAGTGTTATGTAATTTTACTATTAACCCTTTCAGTGCCAGGGGCCGATCTCATCGGCCCTAATTTACGGTCTGTAAAATCGACCCTAAAAACAATGACAAATTTAAATAAAAAAATGGGGGTTTTTATGTTTACCCATACCATGTATGGTAAACATAGTGTCGTTGTCCGGATTGACCACTCGTCGTTCGTCCGTCCGTCCGTCCGTCCGTCTGTCCGTCCGTCTGTCCGTCCGTAGACACTTCACGTGTAATGCGATAACTCAAACATTTTCTATCCAATCAGAAGCAAATTTTGTATATGGGTATATCAGCCCAAAATACAGATCGAGTTCGAATTTGGGTTTGATCCGAGTTTTTGTTAGAGAGTTATGGCCCTTTTTCGACTTAGAATTCACACATTCTGCCATAACTCAAACATTTTTATGTGTACCCATACCATGTATGGTACACATAATGCCGACGTCCGGATCAACCATCCGTCGTTCGTCCGTCCGTCTGTCCGTCTGTCCGTCTGTCCGTCCGTCCGTCTGTCCGTCTGTCCGTAGACACTTGCTATCCGATTCATTTACTCGAATATTTTTTATCGGATCTTGTTCAAATTTTATGTGCATGTTTATGATGACACACTCCTCACCTGTATAGTTTTTGGTATCGATCGGTTGATCGGTTTAGAAATTATTAACACTTTGCATCCGCACATAGGCATGAGCTATCCGATGCTGTAACCAAAGTATTTTTTGTCTGATTGTTTTCATATTTGATATGTAGGTTTATGATGACACACCCCTCACCTGTATAGTTTTTGGTATCGATTAGTTGATCAGTTTAGAAAATAATTAACCCTTCACACACATGCTATCCAATGTAATAAGTTGAACATATTTCTTCTGATCTGCCTCATATTTCTTACCTAGGTTTTTCTTAGCACGGTCTTCATCTGTATGGTTTTTGGTATTATTTAATTAACCCTTTTCACTCTTAATGTTTACTTAGAACTCACGCAAGCTGCTATGACTCAAAACATTTTTCATCTGATCTACACCAAATTTGGTACATGTGGTCCTCACCCCAAAATACAGATCAAGTTCAAATTTGGGTTTGATCCGATATATTTTAACAGAGTTATGGCCCTTTATAATTCAAGTGACTTATAATGTAGTTCCATGAAATACACTGGTATATGGTGGAATGGTGGACAACTCTATTAGAAATATAATGATGGTGTATGCCCATGCAGATTATAAACAGCTCAGGAAATGATTAATGACATCTGCTATTTAGCTATGGCCAAGTGGTTAGATGGATACCAAGATAAACAAACAATATTATACTGATGGCTGGTTAATTGTCAAATTTGATAAATGACAGGAGGCTCTTGTTTATCTAATTTTGAAATTTCATTACAGGCTGCCTGATAATTGACCCATGACCTACACAATTGTCTTCTATATTCCATTGATATGCTTAGAAAATAATTAACCCTTTCCAAGTTTCCAACAGATTTATGCTTTAATGCACATGGGCTCTTCCTCATATGTCTTATCTTGGGTTATCTTCACACTATTAACTTCTATGGATTGTGGAATTGATTAATTGATTTTTGAAAAATATATTAACCCTTCAGACAGATTCTTTTGATATTACATTAAAATAATGGCTAATAGCCATTATAATTTTTATATGCAATAGGTTACAAGCTGATAAATCTACATTATTGTTTGTATTATGCAGAAACATATTAAATGAACCCTCTTGTTGAATCAGGTTCATTAGTTAATGAACATTCAATAAGACACCAATTGAATATGCTTACAGATTATATGTGATGCTTTATTTTGAAAATCAATATGGCAGATAATATTGCCAGGAACCTTATTTTCCCATCTGTTCATATTGTCATGGTTGACTCAATTTTGGGGACCACAGAGTGCTTAAAAGATTAACAGTGAGGGTTATGTGTTTTAGTCTGCAAGCTACTTGTAAAATATTGTTATGTCTTGAAACCATTTGATTCAGTGTTACTTTCCTTTAAATTAACTATGGTAATCTTATCGATTTAGGGATCATTGGGGCCAGCATCCACACCATATAATGGCTGTATAACATGGCTGTATAACATTATATAGATAACACTTTTGAATTGTATAAACTACATGCATTTTTGACATGATTGATAAACAAATAATAACTGGAAAGAATGGGGGGGGGTCATTAAAGTTCAAATTAAATATGAGATGGAATCCCACATGTTGTTCTAAGCAGTCTGGCTTGTCAACTAATTATAATTTCTCTTTAGAAGTGAATGAGATTTGAATAGCTGGTAGTTTTGTTTCCAATGAGCTAACTTCAACTTATAAACATGTCCTCAGAAATAACTAAACCATTGGATCTCACATAGAGAGGTCCTTGGATGAATAAGGATAGAGTTATTAGATTTAGAACACCCCCCCCCCCCCACTTCGCAACCACAAATACTTTAACCCCTTCTTAAGACAAATTATTTGAGCTATTGAATTCAAGATAGTGCTGATATATGGATACCTGTGTTCATATCTTTGATAAATTATCAGTTATAGCTAATCGCTATCGCCCGGGTATGGGTTAAACATCTGCCGATCGTGATCGGCCTCTCGTTTTGTTGTTTTTTTTAAAGATTTGTTTGGGTTGAAAACTATCACCAAGTATTCATAGTAATAATTTTGATGCCCATGAAAAACGTAAGATTCCCTGGCACTAAACTTACAAAATAAGTCTGTTAAAGAATATAAGAAAAAATTATTAAAATTGTAAAAAATAATAACAAATGATGAAAATTTGTTAGGCCAATGCATTCTCTTATATATGCGAGGCGACCTATGGTCGACTCGCATATATAAGAGAATGCATTGGCACAGGGTATATGGGTTGATACAAAAATCGGACCTGGCACTGAAGGGGTTAACAACACTTTCAGAATAATAAATATTTACAGAACCAGACACAGAACTATTGTTTGGTTCGTTTTTTGTTGTTTTAAATTTATATAGTCTACAGTAAAGAGTGGCTTCTGTTAAAGGCCCACTTAATTTTCGAGTCTCCGATTATTTTGTTTATAGTGACTTGATATACGGTTTTAATAACAATATAATAATATGCCATAAAATATGATTAAAATACTATAATTCATCACTATTTGAAACATCTGTGTCTCAGAAGATGCCCGCAGAGAAATAGAAAACTGCTGAAGACTTCCCCCCTCTGAAACCCAGAATGCAACATAATTCAAACTTGTTCAATGAAAGGGGAAGAACTCTATCTTTAATATATAGAGTTATTCCCCCTGCATTGAAAATAATACTGTTTTTTACTTCAATCTTGTTAACAAAACTCAACAAAAACAACATGTCCACAGTTTATTACACCGGATAAATTGATAATACAATGTTTTGGAGCTTCCTCTTTCAAATGGTATATAATATGGTATATATTTTATATAAAGTAATCTGAGGGTTCATGGTATATAATATGGTATATATTTTATATAAAGTAATCTGAGGGTTCATGGTATATAATATGGTATATATTTTATATAAAGTAATCTGAGGGTTCATGGTATATAATATGGTATATATTTTATATAAAGTAATCTGAGGGTTCATGGTATATAATATGGTATATATTTTATATAAAGTAATCTGAGGGTTCATGGTATATAATATGGTATATATTTTATATAAAGTGATCTGAGGGTTCATGGTATATAATATGGAATATATTTTATATAAAGTAATCTGAGGGTTCATGGTATATAATATGGTATATATTTTATATAAAGTAATCTGAGGGTTCATGGTATATAATATGGTATATATTTTATATAAAGTAATCTGAGGGTTCATGGTATATAATATGGTATATATTTTATATAAAGTAATCTGAGGGTTCGAAAATTAAGTGGGCCTTTAAGGGTAAGTTTGCACGGTATGGTTTGCACGGTATGGTTTGCACGGTATGGTTGGCACGGTATGGTTTGCGGGCATTTTGTCGTAGAAAACGATATGGTGCCAGAATATGAACGCAAACAAGCACATAAAGTGCATCTGCGCCACAGCTACTACGTGCGAACTAATATCTCTGACGTTCCACTATAGTAACGATGCTACCGGAATTTGCCTATAAATATCATGCAATTATCTCGCAAGAGTACATCATGCAGGGTATTTGAAGGCAAATTCAAGTAGCGCTGTTACAAGTGGGACACGATAAATGTTACTTCTCATGTCTTTCGGTTTGGTGAAGATGCATCTTATGTGCACGTTTCCGTTAATATTCTGGCACCATGTGGTTTTCTATGACGAAATGCTCGCAAACACATACCGTGCAAATTTGCCAGCGTATGAACGTATACCCTAAATCCGTACACTACCAGTCAGAACGAACGGAAATGTATCAACTGCTGCACAGAGAAGAAATGAAGAATCTACGTGTTGGCATCCCGAACACTTCTAACAAACAAAATGTGAAACTGTTCAAAAAATATTCCAGCATTTTATCGCGGAGACTAAACGTTTCTAGTTAAATTTCATGATAATAAATTAATTATCAATTAAAACATTTTTTTTTTCGCCTCAATGTAGCGTTCTCATGCACTCGGCGTTGGCATCACCGCCCATCATCATTCTCATTTGATCCTTCCTCGGTGTTACAATCTTGCACCAATCTTAATTCCCATTCACCGCACGCAGTTGTAAATAAGTTACTTATTCTGCACTTTGTTAAACTAATTGTTAGTATCAATGTATTCCGGAGATGGGACTCATTAAGTTTTGTAACTTGTGCCTCAATCCATTTTGTATCATACTACAAATAAAATATATTTAAAGGCCCACTTAATTTTTTCGAACCGCCAGATTACATTATATAAAATATAAGGTATATTATACACCATTTGAAAGAGGAAGCTCCAAAACATTGTATTTATCAACTTATCCGGTGTAATAAACTGTGGATATGTTGTTTTTGTTGAGTTGCCAACGCGTTTTGTCATCTAGATTGCAGCAAAAAGCAGTATGTTTTCAATGCAGGGGGAATAACTCTATATATCAAAGATAGAGTTCTTCCCCTTCGATTGAAAAAGTTTGAATTCTGCATTGCATCCTGGGTACCAGAGGGGGGAGTCATTCTATGATTTCAGCACTTTTCTATTTCTCTGTGGGCATCTTCTGAGAATGTTTCAAATAGTGATGAATTATAGTATTTTATCATATTTTATAACATAGATTGTTATTAAAACCGTATATCAAGTCACTATAAAAATAAAAACCGGCGACTCGAAAATTAAGTGGCCCTTTAAAACAAAATGCGTGCACACGGTACACCGCTGAGAATAATGAACTACAGAATAAATCGGATGAAGAAGCATACTCCAATCTTTACATATAGTGCAGCGGCCAAATCGAAAAAGAGCTTTAGTTTTCGAGATACCCCTACCCACGGTAAAACAAGTTGAAAAAAACTTTTTTAAAAGAAGAAATATATATTGTTCACGAAAATGATAGTGAAAAATAACGGAATTGGTGGTGGCTATTGTCAAATCGACGATGAACGATACCCACCAGTGACTTTTTCCAGAAATTAACGATTTTGATAAAGCAATGCTTGCGGCTATGTCCTAACTTATTTGCCAACATTGTTGGTGTTAAAATTACTACTTCATATCATATCTCCACTTGATATGAAAAAAGTATTGGTTAATTTGGATTTTCCTGCCATGTGGAGCCGAAACATTTATTTTTGGCAAAAACATCGCTCTTTTTCACAAAAATATTTTTTTCAAACATTATCATCCTTATGGATATTGCAATAATGCCAAAATATTTAATCCATAGGGTGTAGCAGTTATCGGACAAGCATATGTAGACAGAAGTTAACAGAAATTTAGAACGGTTTGCGAAATAATGGATGTTTTCAAGTTTCCACTAAAAACCTCCCTTTTATTTTTCAGATGTTCACGAAAAGGTTGTTCGGTTACATGTGGTGGGTGATGCCTATCTTCGTATCGTTCTCCACGTTTGGGACCGTTAATGCATATCTGTTCACTAGCTCAAGGTACGTTTATACTGCCGTTAAACCCTTTGACTGGAGCTTCCTGACCTTTTGCGAAAACCCTGTGCCAATGCATTCTCTTATATATGCGAGCCGCCCATAGGGCGCCTCGCATATATAAGCGAATGCATTGGACTAACAATATTTACCTTGATCTTTTAAGCCAGTGTACTCTCTTATATATGCGAGGCTCCCCATGGGAGTTTCGCATATATAAGAGTATGCACAGGCACATGGTCTTTAATGCTGCACAAGCGCAGCTCCCGTCATGAAAGCCAGTGCATTCTCTTATATATGTGAGGTTCCCAGTGGGATACTCGCATATGAGAGTATGCACTGGCTCAGGGTCTTTTAATGCTGCTCCAGCGCGACTGCCGTCCCAATGGGAGACTCGCATCGCATATATAAGAGTATGCACAGGCACATGGTCTTTAATGCTGCACCAGCGCAGCTTCCGCCATGAAAGCCAGTGCATTCTCTTATATATGTGAGGTTCCCAGTTGGAGACTCGCATGTAATAGTATGCACTGGCTCAGGGTATTTAATGATGCACCAGCGCAACTGCCGTCCCAATGGGAGACTCGCATCGCATATATAAGAGTATGCACAGGCACATGGTATTTAATGCTGCACCAGCGCAGCTCCCGTCATGAAAGCCAGTGCATTCTCTTATATATGTGAGGTTCCCATTGGGGTACTCGCATATGAGAGTATGCACTGGCTCAGGGTCTTTAATGCTGTTCCAGCGCAACTGCCGTCCCAATGGAGACTCGCATCGCATATATAAGAGTATGCACAGGCACATGGTCTTTAATGCTGCACCAGCTCAGCTTCCGCCATGAAAGCCAGTGCATTCTCTTATATATGTGAGGTTCCCAGTGGGAGACTCGCATGTAATAGTATGCACTGGCTCAGGGTATTTAATGATGCACCAGCGCAACTGCCGTCCCAATGGGAGACTCGCATATATAAGAGTATGTACTAGCGCATGGTCTTTATTGCTGCACCAAACGCAGCTCCAGTCGGGGGGCATTGGCCCACGCTTGGCGTTGCCCTTGTTTATATTTGCATCACAATTAAAAGTATTCAGACACGTCTCTTGTCTTATCACACCTCAGCTTAATATACTGAGTAATCCGTGGTGATGTTTCGGTGCGTTTTCCTGCTGATTCTCTTCAACAAGCGTTACATTTGCCATTTCGTAGTGGGTATATTGTTTCCTACAGTGGGTATATTGTTTCCTACAGTGGGTATATTGTTTCCTACAGTGGGTATATTGTTTCCTATTTCGCAGTGGGTATATTGTTTCCTACAGTGGGTATATTGTTTCCTATTTCGCAGTGGGTATATTGTTTCGCAATGGGTATATTGTTTCCCATTTCTCAGTGCGTATATTGTTTCCTATTTTCTCAGTGGGTATATTGTTTCCTACAGTGGGTATATGTTTCCCATTTCGCAGTGGGTATATTGTTTCGCAGTGGGTATATTGTTTCGCAATGGGTATATTGTTTCCCATTTCGCAGTGGGTATATTGTTTCGTAGTGGGTATATTGTTTCCCATTTCGCAGTAGGTATATTGTTTCCTATGTTTCGCAGTGGGTATATTGTTTCCCATTTCGCAGTGGGTATATTGTTTGCCTTTCGCAGTGGGTATATTGTTTCGTAGTGTGTATATTGTTTCCCATCCCGCAGTTGGTATATTGTTTCCTACAGTGGGTATATTGTTTCCCATTTTGCAGTGGGTATATTGTTTCGTAGTGTGTATATTGTTTCCCATCCCGCAGTTGGTATATTGTTTCCTACAGTGGGTATATTGTTTCCCATTTTGCAGTGGGTATATTGTTTCGCATTGGGTATATTGTTTCCCATTTCGCAGTGGTATATTGTTTCCCATTTCGCAGTGGGTATATTGTTTCGTAGTGTGTATACTGTTTCCATCTCGCAGTTGGTATATTGTTTCCTACAGTGGGTATATTGTTTCCCATTTCGCAGTGGGTATATTGTTTCCTACAGTGGGTATATTGTTTCCCCATTTTGCAGTGGGTATATTGTTTCCCATTTCGCAGTGGGTATATTGTTTCCCATTTCGCAGTGGGTATATTGTTTCCCATTTCGCAGTGGGTATATTGTTTCCCATTTCGCAGTGGGTATATTGTTTCCCATTTCGCAGTGGGTATATTGTTTCCCATTTCGCAGTGGGTATATTGTTTCCCATTTCGCAGTGGGTATATTGTTTCCCACAGTGGGTATATTGTTTCCTATGTTTCGCAGTGGGTATATTGTTTCCTACAGTGGGTATATTGTTTCCTACAGTGGGTATATTGTTTCCTACAGTGGGTATATTGTTTCCCATTTCGCAGTGGGTATATTGTTTCCTACAGTGGGTATATTGTTTCGCAGTGGGTATATTGTTTCCCATTTCGCAGTGGGTATATTGTTTCCCATTTCGCAGTGGGTATATTGTTTCCTACAGTGGGTATATTGTTTTCGTAGTGTGTATACTGTTTCCCATCTCGCAGTTGGTATATTGTTTCCTACAGTGGGTATATTGTTTCCTA